>CM050447.1:11290625-12568750 GCA_027563935.2 Costus lasius | reverse complement strand
TGTTAAGTACAACCTTGATGGATTTGTTGCTTGTTATAGTGCAAGACTATGGTCAAAGGATTTACTTAGATTTACGGGGCAGATTATTTATAGAAATTCTCTCGTGGCTAGCTCATGGATTGAAGTTTTGGTCTGAAATCGGTCGGTACGACCCGTTTGTATCGGTCCGGTGGAGGACTAGTCGTTGGAGCATGGAGCATGGTGGAAGCTTCGATTGAAGCTCCTGGCGGCAGAAGCTTCAATCCGTTGGCCGCCTTCCACGCTGCCGCTGCCTACTACCGTCCCCGTTGCCGTCGGTACGCCGGTACCATATCGGTATTGTATCGGTCCGGTGGCTCGTCGGATCGGCTTTTTAAACCTTGGTAGCTTAGACTCTTTGCATCATTTTTTTCCCATTTACTGTTAGCCTGAATTGGTAGATGTTTCAAGTTAATGTCAAGAATGTGCTCTTATATGCTGATCTTGCATAGGATATGTATATGAAGTGACCTCTGAGGTATATGCAAACTTATTGATTGAAAATAGAGTCCAAGAATATGGTTTTAAAAATTTTCTTAGGTAGATATCAATATTGCGCTTGGTGTGATAAAGTTGGTTACTCTATTTTTATACGGTGGAGTACCAATGGCATAGTTATTTTGGTCGTGTATGTACATGACATTCTTCTTGTAGGAAATGATAAAAGTGGCATTCTTGAAATAAAACATATATAGAAGAGAAATTTGTTATTGAGGATCTCGGAAAACAAGATTACTTTTTTGAAATTCAAATTGCCTATAATCAGAAGAGTTATATTTGTTCAAGAAAAAAAAATGCAATTTGGACTTTATGATGGAAACATAACTTCTTGGATAGAATTAGCTAAAGCTTAGGCAATAGTGGTGGTTCTGACATTGATTATCAAATATAGAAGTCAACTTGGCCAGGTTCTTTATCTAATTGTGACTCAACCAAGGATAATAAAATCGGTCTGGTACTGACCTGTATTGGAAAGAGCAGATATTGTCGGTATGAGCTTCCACCAGCTTCCGCTGGAATGAAGCTTTCGCCGGTGGAGGAACGAAACGAAACTTCCGCCGGCGGCAGAGGCTTCATTTGAAGCTTCCGCTTGCCGCGGAAGCATGAGAAGAGGAAGCGAGAGGGGAGAAGAGGAAGCTTGGTACCATCGGCATACTGCCCAGTACTAGCCGATATGTACCGGACTGATTTTGTGATCCGTGGACTCAACCTAATATTGCTTATGTTCTCTACACGATTAATCAATAGATGCAAGCTTTGAAGCAGTCATTGATAATCTATGTTGAGAATTCTCCATTACCTCAAGAGTCACGAGTACTCATGGTAAAGGGCTTAATTGTAAAGGATTTTGATTTTTGACATCTTAAAATTGAGCTCTACATAGATGCATATTCCTTTTGGGAGTATTAAAGATAAATACTAGTGCTGAACCAGAATATTGGTTTCATATACCTCTCGAGAGTTACCCATGAAGTTCCTATGGCTATCTGGTGTTGTAATCAAGCAGCTAAAATTGTCCATAGTCTCATATTTCATGAAAGAACAAAAACATATTGAAGATGACTATTACTTAATGAGAGATGTTCTAACGTTGAAGAAAATTTGCGCAGCTTTCACCTTTTATGAAGATCAATTAGCGACGTACTCACTGAACTTCTCGCTAGAAATAGATTCTCTGCGCGCTCTACCAAGCTAGACATGATATTTATACTCCCGTTTAAGTGGGAGTGTTAGAGACGTATAATATCATGCATAGTTGTGCTTACTTGTATAGTAGTCCCATCATATAATAGCTGTTATAAGTGGGTAAGGATCTTTTACTAAAAAGATTTTAGTCCTTTCATCAAATAATTTTTGAATTGAGTTATTTTTTTCATCTAACCAAGAGAAACTTGGCATTTTGTCGCAAACTTGCAATATCTAGACAACAATGAGGTGAATGGAGTGACAGATGAGAGAGGAAAATGTGATTGCAAAGATGCAGTTAACAAGCCCACCTCCATAGGCTAATGGTTAAGTGCCCGTTTGGCGCTATACCGCATCTTGTGGCGTGGTGACGGACAGTAACTTTTTTATTTTTTTGCCATTTGGATTTTAACTTTTGCAATGTAATAGTAACAATTTTAGCACTGTAGCTGAAAGTTGGCAAATCCAGCTTTGGCACTGTAGCATGTAATGCTACAGTATTGAGCATTTATTTTATGCTATTTCCCTCTCTCTTCTAATATATAATATTGATTAATCTAATATATATTAATTTTAATTTTTTAAATATAAAATTAATTATTGAATTTTATATTACAAAATAATTATTTTATCTTATAAAAATTAATAATTTTTTCAAAATAATTTATTAGTTAATATATAAATTAATAGTTTTATAAAATAAAATACTTAAAACTTTTAGTAAGATTACTTAATTATAATTTATAACACATTAAATCTACCCAAACAACTTTAACAAGCACTTGTTAGCAATTGTTAGAGCAGAATTCATTCACCATTTACAGTAGGTACTAGTACTACAGGGACAACATAGCTATCTTTAGCCAGCAGAACCAAACTAGGCTTAACTATTAGAAATAGTCTGAGCGACAATATACCGTGATTTATTAGCAGTTCACACAGGGACACCATCATTTGGTTGCCTTGTGTGATATAACTACCAAATGATGGCACTTGATTTATATGAATGAAACACTTCCCCAAATTGTATTATCAAGTGTCAAGCTAGATTCGTTACATCTTTTCTTGAACGCTTATTTGGAATCCATGTTAAACAAATTAGCATCATAATTTTTAGTGGATACCGGCGATGGCTGAACTTTCTTGTGTTTGTATTGCTTAGTTAATATAAGTAAGCAGTTTGCCTCTTACATGTACTTATCTGTTGAGTGCTGTCATGCTGAATCCACTGCAGGATGCTTTTATGATGCATGACGATGCTGTACTTTGTGTTGATTTTAGTCGGGATTCAGAAATGCTTGCATCTGGATCACAAGATGGAAAAATTAAGGTACAATACGTCCATATGCATCCACATATTTATATGAAGTTATGTATTAGAAAGGTTGAAATTGATGGCTCTCATTTTGTCTAATTGATTTGTTTCAATAATTAGGTCATGAAATTAATTAGAAATTTACTGGCTTAGACGATACAAATAAGGGGTTATTGGGTGTTTCTTACAGTCATTATCATGAATAATTATCATAAGGGGTTATTGGGTGTTTCTCAAAGTCATCATCATGGAACCGGGCTGCTAGACAGCTAGGCTAAGCTTTGGGTCATTGGCTTATTAGTTGGATAAGTCCGTTACTGGCTCGACAGCATGTATATTATATACTAATTTTAAATAGAGTAACTACGAAAAAAATCTAATAAACATGACAAATATAAAAGTCATCTGAAGCAATGCTGTCAGTTGTTCTCCAACTAGCTGAGTTAGTCTGGGTCAACCTGTGTCAACATATTGCTTTACTAGATCTGTTCTTTTATAATAGTAGGACACGTGAGGGTGGCTTCCCATGTCTTCACGTACCTACTTGCATGATCTAATTTTTATAACTATGCTTTCTTGTATAACTTCATCACTAAAGGATTTAAGTTGGTTCCTGAAATATGAACCATTAATTTAATTGTACATGCTATTTTTTCTGTCACATATTTTTTTATTTCAGCTGCAAAAAATTGATGAATTTTTTTCTTAGGTTTGGCGTATTAGAACAGGTCAATGCTTGAGACGCCTTGAGAGAGCACACTCTCAAGGTGTAACCAGTCTTGTATTTTCTCGTGATAGTAGCCAGCTACTGAGTGCATCCTTTGACAGTACAGCAAGGTGTATCCACTTCTTCAACGTATATTTGGTCATCATGTTTTTTTAGTCCATCTCTTTTGTGGCTATTATGCATGCGAGCATACTTCTTTTGTATCTTCTTGATATTTGCTGTAGTCTGTCATTATCATTTTTTGAAGAAATTGTTTAATTTGTTGTTAAGGTGGAAAGACACTTATGACTATCAGTTTTCTAGCGTGAAACTGATATTGACTGAAATAATGTGGCATTATTTTTAGTTAACTTTTAGTTCTCATAAAAAGAAAAGAATCCTATTTGTCTTGAGCTTCTAAACTACAAAATCAGCTCGGTGCTTGTGGATTGCCTTTTCTCTGTTACATTGTGATAGAACCCTCAGCCGTCACTGGCGAGTAATCGTGCAAAACACGCCCTAACGAAATAATAACAAGATACTTGACATCCTCTAACCCTAACCCTAGGCTCTTATTTATAGACTTTCACTACTTAGCGAACCGGGTATGACAAACAACCCAGATTCACTTTATTAATAACATACTAATACTATTGGGCCCGTAACAAATGCCCCCCTCTCAAACTAGCTTTGTCCTCAAGGCTGAAAATTTCATCTTGCGTAGTCTCTAGGGTCCCACGGCACTCGATCCTCTCCCTCCAGATCTTCATCTTCGGCTAGCAACATCACCTAGAATTGTTTGTTCGCGCATCGGTGCATTGGATGATACGGTTGATCACACTAGAAACATAATCCTTTTTCTCTCTTATTCATGTACTCCTGGTGGGACATAGCTTGGTTCCTTCTAGAACGGTCATGAGTGCTTGAAGATGTACGTTAATCCCCACCTCTTGGGAGCCATTATGGGATGACCCACTTTTCCCTCAGCAGACAGTGTAATGCTAGAATTTACACTAATGCTTCTTCTTGGCTGCTGGACACTATAGGCCGAAACCACTTGGGAAGGTGAATCTGACATAGCTGGATTAGGAGGAAAGCTTCCTCCCCAAGAGTAGTTTCCATTGCCTGACTGGCTTTTGCTTACCACCCCTTCTGTCCTTGTCCGCCCTTGTAATGTGGATCCCCCAATCAACTCCCTCTTAATGACTCGAGCGAGAGTCATGACACGTATAACATTAGTGGGTAAGAAAGCTTGCACCTTCTCTCTGATAGTACTGTTTAAGCTTTTTAGGAAGAAACTCACATATTGTTCCTCTGACAGGTCAGGTATATGTGAAATAATCTCTTCAAAAATCCCTATGTGCTCGGTCACAGTCAAAGGACCTTGCTCTAAGGCCGCCAGACGTTCATATGCTGAAGTAGCTGAGAACTTATTGTAGCACTGTAGCATTTCTTCTTTCAGCCTTTCCCATGTCAGATTGAGAATCCTTCTTCTCATCCATCGAAACTAGTGCCCCGCTGAGCCTTCCATGCTCACGAAAGCCATCGGAACCTTATATTCATCTGTCGTCCCTTGGATGTTAAAGTATTGCTCGGCCCGTGTAATCCATCCTACAGGATCAGTCCTATCAAATCCTGGCAGCTCTATGCGCTTATGGATCCACCTTATGTTCTCCCCCGAAGTCATCCCCCTAAATGGTTCTGCACTCCACCTCCCAGTCTGACTTCATCAATGATCTCTATTCTGTTTGGCTTCATGCTTGTCTCTAGTGGAGACCAATGCTCCCGTGAAAGTGGTGGGCGGTATGGCTTCTTGCCTGTACGATGATGAGGTCCCATTGGAAGGTCCCTTTGCTCGTCCTGCCTTCCTGTCATTATTGCTGCCAAGTTCCTCATCTCGTTTCTCAGCTTATCAATTACCCTCAAGTGTCGATCCATCTCAGCCTGGCGTCTATTAATTTCAGCTATTTCCTCACGGTATAGGTGCAGCTCTTCCACTACCGCCATTGCCTCAATTGTCTTTTCCTCCCCTGCGGATTGGAGTTCCTCCTGCATAATAGCAAGAGAACTCTGCACTTCGACCACCGTCTTCTCCAGAGCCTCTAATCTAGCCTCACTTCGTGTAGTCATCCTTCAGAAATTTTTTTAATATTTTTGCTACAGTAATTTAACCGAATTTTTTTTCCTCTCTGATTTTTTTTCTAACTCTGTTTTTCTTTTCCTAAACCTAGCTACAGTAATGTGTCGCATTTGCGCGAAGCCGCCTGCGTCGCTGGCCGACTAGGGTTCCGGCCACCAGCTTCGCCGGCCAACTGCTCCGCCGATCAGAGGGCCAACGTCATCGCTCGTGTCTGTCGCAATGCCACCGAGGATGAGGTCGCCGCGTGTTGCCTTCAACGACGGCGCAGCAGTTCTATGTCGGCGATGGATCTGGAGAAGAGGTCGGAGCAGCAGGTGGATGTCGACGAAGAAGAAGACGCTTCCTTGCGTCCTTGCGTCGCCGAAGATGACGCCTCCACCGCCAGAATCGTCTTCCTCTTCCCTGACCACCAAAGCTTGTCGCCAACCCGCCTTGGAGGAGAAGTCGCCGCAGAGGGAAGGGCTGTAGTCAGAGAGGGCCTGTGCTATAGTGTTGACGCCTCCTCTACCCTACTATCAACGCCAGCGACGTTTCCTTCCAACCCTCACTCGAAATTCCCCTCCTAGAGTTTCAAAGGACTTCTCCCTAGGGTTTCCTTTGTCGACTTGATTAATGATAATAGATCCACCGATTAGATCTACCACCGACAACGGAATTTCTTCCGCTTTTATTCGTCGCTGGACCACCAGTTCCCCGACGATCGAATCCGGCAGGTTGGACCAATTGATAGAACCTTCAGTCGTCACCGGCGAGTAATCGTGCAAAGCACACCCTAACGAAACAATAACAAGATACTTGACATCCTCTAACCCTAACCCTAGGCCCTTATTTATTGACTTTCACTACTTAGCAAACCGGGTATGAAAAATAACCCCGGATCCACTTTATTAATAACATACTAATACTATTGGGCCCGTAACACATTATGCCGACTGTAACATTTTTTTAAGGGTGTCTAATTTTAGGTGCTCCCAGAGCTCTACTGCCTAGGGTCTGTTTCCTTGATAGGAAAACTAGAGGGAAAGGAAAGAAAAATAAGTTTTTCGCTATTTCCTTTGGCGGAAGGAAAAAATTTGAGTGGAAAAGTGGATGGAAAATTTTGTAACTTTTCTTTTGAAACTTTTCCGCTCGAATCGGATGGAAAAGTTAGAGAAAACACAACGCCACCTCTACCTTCGAAATTAATTTTCTTTCTTCTTTTTCTTCCTTCCAAGGAAACATGATATATATTTTTTTCTTTCCCTGGAGTTTTCTTTCCTTGCAGTTTTTCATTCCTTATAGTTTTCCTTCCCTCTAAGGAAACAGAGGGTAAATGTATTGCGGAAATTCTCAATCATAGCGTCGACTTTGTTTTCACAATTTCTGGTCATGTTGTGACATGATCCTTATAATCCTTTATAATCTAATGATAAATGCAAATATTGCAAGTGTAGGATCCTTGGTCCGACAACCTTTTCATGGAGAAAGTTGAATGCCAGGCATTTTTAAACCTTTGAAACCTGCTGAGGCATTGGACTGAAGAGCTTGTTTGATATGTTGGCATCAATTTACTTAAATCCAATCCTTTTGATCTTGTGAGCTGATTCTAAAACTATTCTTGTGCTTTTAGGACTCCTTTGCCATCACCGTTTTGAATCCACAATGCTTTTCCCTTCATCATGTTTGTTCCTTTAAGCCCAATTTACTTGGACGTACGGAACGATAGAAAGAAGGGAAACAAAGGAGGAAGAGAAAAAACAATGGATGGAAATTAGGACATGTGAAAGTCACGTGTCTCTGTGCGCAGTGAATGGGGAGAGGAGAGGGAGGCGGCGGGCGAGCTCGGCAGGCGAGCGGAGCGAGAGGGCAAGGCAAGAAGAAGCCGTAGTGGGTGAGGCGACAACTTGAAGGGGCAGCGGGCGAGTAGGGAAGAGGAGGCGGTGGCGGCAGCAAGGCAGCTGGAGAGGCGGCGGCGATGATGAGCGGGAGAGGAGAGGCGGCGATGATCAGTAGGAAGGATGATACTGTAGCAATCTGCCCAATTTGGGCGAATATAGAATTGGAGGAAAATACCCTTCCTTTCCCCTTTCTTTAGAAATCCATCCGCCCTAGTAAACGAGAAAAAAAGGTGAGAATCCATCATTTCCCTCTTCCTTTCTCTCTCCAAGTACACAGGCTGTTAATGCTTCACCATGTTTTCATCTAAAAGATTGGAGGTTAGTATATTTCCTTGCCTCAGTTGCCTTCAAGTTTTTAATCCTCGAGTCCACCAAAACTCTTATGCTTGTGCTAATCTCTATGGGATGGTAGACAGACGATACCTTTAGCTTGTAATAGTTGCAACTTGCAACAAAGGATCAATAGAAATTCTTAACTTCATAACTAAAATTTTTTGTAGATGTTGGAGGTTATCAACTCTTCTGTTTTTTTACTAGTTGTCAACCTTTTAAAATATTGGTTCAACACTAGTTTGGATAAGCTGTTGGAATCTGTATGTTATATTGATAATTACGTATTTTGGCCGATTTTGAAAAAGGGAAAAGGTATAAGAAAATTGTGTAACAAGTGGTACTGAGCTAAAGTTTCCATTGCTGGATGATAAACTCTATCTCTAACATAATAATGGTGACATGGTGTATCTCTCATTTGAATCCATGACACATCTGCTTAGTCCATTACTTCGAATTCATCATGATAGAATCTTTTGATGTAAGGTGATTTTTAAATATTTTAGTTGTTGAGTGGCTGGCTGAATTGGAATGATACTCTGAGTTCAGTAAAGATGGTTCTTTCAGAGGGAGGATGCCAAAATAAAATTACTCCAATTGATTGGCTTTATATATTACGGTGAATTCTTTTTCTCAAGATTTTCTGACATTGAGTAGAATCTACTGTGTATATATGCGGAAATGCTAACGTGAGTTTGTGTAAGAGTTTATCTGTATCCGATGATACACACTGATGTTACATAAGGTGGTTTTAGAGAAGACCTGTTACAATTATTGGGGACTAAAACCTGTTACAATTATTTGGGTGGTAAAAAGTGCAATTTGCCTTTGCTCAATTCATGTTTTTTGTATGAATTTATTTGACTATAGATGATAAGATAATAGATTTACATCGTAAATCCAGAACTAATTTAGATTACTAGAATGTCTCATGAAGTGTAATTAGTGCAAATGAAACCATGGATTAAGGAATCGGTCTGATATCAGCCAGTTTGTACTTGTCCTGTGAAAGACCGGCACCGGAGCACTAATGTACCGGGGCGGCACTGGTGAAGCTTTCACCAGCTAAGGCATCGGGTTTTGTCACCAGTACAGTCTGGTACAAACCCGGTCCAGCAGACCAAAATTCTAAACCAATTATGAAACATGTTAGTTGTAAGCAAATTTTACATTTCCCACCAAGTCTGGTGCAATAAATTAGTGAACCCTTGTTTTCTTTCGTAACTGCTGCCATAAGTATTTCTTTGTGCTAACATATCTTTTTGTTCTTATTTGGCATAACATCTGTGCTTGTTTTATTGTGTTTCTGATCTGAGTTCTTTTACTTCGAAAGAACTTCATATTTCTTAACCATGATTTCAGTGTGAGAAATTGGCTTTTGATTATTGCAGAATCCATGGCCTCAAGTCGGGGAAATTGTTGAAAGAGTTCAGAGGTCACACTTCTTACGTAAATGATGCAATTTTCTCAAATGATGGCAGCCGAGTTATTACAGCCTCAAGTGATTATACTGTAAAGGTAGCGCCATTATTATTTTTAACTCGTAGATGCATACCTCGAAATTTTGCAATTTTACATGGTATTATGGTTAGGTGTGGGATGTGAAGAGTACAGATTGTTTACAAACCTTCAAGCCACCACCTCCATTAAGGGTATTCTTCTGTTATTTTCTATTTTTCCTTTGATATTGTGATGAATATTCTTTTATTAGAGTCATCCATCCAATGAATTGAAATTTGCGATGTCATCTTTTCAGGGAGGCGATGCATCTGTGAACTCTGTTCATTTGTTCCCAAAAAATACTGATCACATCATAGTTTGCAATAAGACTTCGTCAGTATACATAATGACACTTCAAGGACAGGTAGCTAATTTAAAATTTAAACTAGTAGATTCAAGGTTGGGGCATGTGGTACTGCACAATTGCACATTGAGTGGATAGGTTGCCTTGGATATATGGCCAAGGTTTTTTCCATAGTTTGGACCAGTACACCGATTTGCACTGGCATCTTAAACTTTGGTTTTGAGACTATACTTTTGTAGTAGTTGGATGCTTATGGTTATTAAATATGTAATTGCGGGAAGACCATATATAGTAAAGCTTAATTGTAGTCAAAAGACTCAACTACTACTTTAAAAATTAGAGAGATTCTCAAACTCATCATTTATCATAAGTTTTGTTGTCATGGTTGCTTTTGAATATTTGATGACTCAGCTTACCTCTTTTTGTTCAGCTCGCAGTTACAATTTTAGGATTTTTATCAAGTGAAATTTGATTTTTTTTTTTAACACTTGTAAATGTCAAATAGGCTTTCTGCAATTATTCGAGTATATTGATCTCCTTTTGTTTCTGTAACAGACCTAAATTATGTTTGATTGCGAACAATTTATTAGATATATGAAAAATTTCTTAGGGAACTCTCCAGCACCTTTGGTTAACTACATTCAGGCTCCAATACAAGTAGTCGCCGTTCCCTTTTTTATGGAATCAAGCCTATGGCCATAAGGTTTCTGTTTGCATCTCGTAATACTGTTGTGAGATTTTAGATAAAGATATATACACTCGAGCAATCACACTCAAGACAACGGTAAACTGAAACTGGAAGTCGAATGTTAACTAACAAGATTTGGAAGGAAACGGTATGTAGGGGTTCACTTTTCCTTCTTTGAGAAGTCATTTCAGGGAGTTAAGGGAGATAGAAGGATAAATAATTTCCATCTCACTCTAATTTCCGTTCCTCTCCTCACACCCCCCTTCCTAGAAGGTTAATAAACGATCACTAAAGAGCTTGCAATAGCAACGCACTGAAGCAGAAGTCATAAATATTCAGTTTAGTTAATTATTTAAATATTCAGTAATTTAGAGTTGATTTTATATTCAACAGTTTTATTATGGATGTGGTTGTTATCTATTTACTTCTATATTCCTTGTAACTTCAATTGGCTTATTTTTTTTTTTCTAATGTCATTTCTTGTGTGACTCCCTAAAAAATCCATGGATTATTGTAGGTTGTAAAAAGCTTTTCTTCTGGGAAGAGAGAAGGGGGAGATTTTGTTGCAGCTTGTGTTTCCCCCAAAGGAGAATGGATCTATTGTGTCGGCGAAGACATGTATGAGCAATTATTCTCTTGTTATTGTTTGTTTCTTTGTCTATGTTCAGTAATTTTATGTTTATATATACAATTCTTTCTCTTTCTTACATTTAATTTCTCTGCCACCCTATCATCTATAGAAATTAGGCTCAGTAGTAATTTCTGAATATTCCCTTGGGGACTCATTCCTATTCACCATCCTTGATGCCCTAGTAAGCTTTTCCAACTGAGATCAGTCTTTGTATACTTTCAATCAGTATTAAGATTGGCAACAACTATAAAACAAGAAATCTATGTTTCATCATGAATATGTGTCAGCTTGTATATGCTTATCATGTTATCAACTTCAATAAACACACTATATACAGTATATATATGTTTATATGTTATATTTTATTTTACAGAGTGATGTATTGTTATATACTTGGAGGTAAATAATGAAGAATTGGTCATATCTATACGTCAAATACACTCAAAGTCAAATAGCAAAAAATACAAAACATATTGATGGGGGTGTTGACCTAAACACTCATTATGGCATTGCCCCTCAATTCTGAGTAAGTCATGTTCCCCATTACAACCCCTAGTGAGCTTGACAGCGTTTAATCCTTGAACCCATAAATTTTTATAGTTACACTTGAATAATTAACTTTAATATTGAAATTGTGTTGTAGTATATGGTGTACCACGGTCTGATATTTAAACCCTTGCTTGTATATTTGATTTCAGTTCATGACCTCGTCTAATGACACAAAATATTGCATATTAAAATTTTCATTGTGGTATTGTTGAATGAAGTTGATATAATTTTTTACATTCTACTGTCTTAGATCTTGTTCACTTTAAGTTATTAATTAATCTAAAACGTATTGAATTATAATTTTTGAGTTGTTTTATTGATTTGCAGGAATATGTATTGTTTTAGCCAGCAGTCCGGTAAACTGGAACACCTAATGAAGGTTGGTATTATATTCAGTGGGTTTATAGTGTTTTCTTCGCACATACATTTGTTCTTTTTTAGGAAAGATAATTAGGTACGTACAAAGATCCAGCTGACAAACTGTCTGCGCTATGATTAGGCTTCCACCGCATAAGGAAGCGATAGTATCTAATCTGAGTCTTATCTCTAAATTTGGAAATTTTGTGAAAAAGTCAGATTGTGAAAGCTTATATTTATTATAAGGGCTATTACTATGAACTCCACTAAACTTTTCACGCAATTACTTGAGCAAATCAAGGCTAACCATAAGCTTTGTCTGATTAATAGCACTAGATCTACCATTTTATGTTCACTAGTTATAATTCTCCACTCCCTTTCACCCTACCATTGATTTCAATTCTTGTCATATTTTTTGAGAAATGCTTCTCACAAGCATGCCTCCGCAAATCAAGTTCTGAAACTGTACTTCCTATATCATTGTTCAACTATATAGCGCTTTTGCATCTTTGATAAGATGCTTTGGTTCTGAGGTAATCGCCAATACCGACTAATTAGCACCAGTCCGGGAGAGGGCTAATGTTGCCAATGTTTTAGTCTTTTGTGGGTTAAAATACCTGACTAACAGCGTTTCAAGATATTTAAAACGCTCATTTAGCTTATTTAGTGATGAACGTTGTAACTTAGAGCCAACACAAATCAGAACTATTCAGAACTACTAAGGAATCAGTTGGAGCCAGTTGTCCCCTCTGTAGTTTGTATGCAGTGACAAATTCGTTGCACTAGCTCCATAGGAAGTGCAGCACTGCAGCCTACTGTCAATAATCTCGTACGAACTAAGGATAGTGAAATAAGTATCTGATATATCGTTTCGAATTAGCTAAGGATTTCTTTTTCATTCTGTTACAGTATCATAAATGCATATCCATTTGTCAGAACTAAAAGCACACTTGTTTCACAAACTTCTAAGGCATTTGAAGAGTGGATAGAAGATTACAAGCATTTCTCATTTTTAGCTGAACTTCCTGATTAATCCTCTAATTAAGTACCGTTCCAACATGAAATTTTGGTACTGCATATTTTCTAGTAGAACTTACATATATCAAGTTTTAGATGAAGATTACAAGCAGATTACTTGCTGTTCGTTTAACCATTGCTTACAGGTTCATGACAAAGATGTCATTGGTGTAACCCATCATCCTCATAGAAATTTAGTTGTCACATATGGTGAAGATGGTACATTGAAGATATGGAAACCTTGACACTCTATTCCTCCCCTTTTAGCATATTTATTTGTATTCCTTGGCAAAATCTGTGTACTCTTTTACCAAGGCATGCATGTATGTTGCAGCTTATGATTAAGTAATCTGATTTTATCACTACAAATTTTACGAGTGCTCCATCGCGGTGGTTAGAAGCAATCATTCAGCTTTTCCGTTGATTATCTACGTACTGGGCTTCCTTTAATGACTTAATTCTCTACTGCGAACAAAACCTCTGCAGTCAGTTGCTTCATGCTGCAACTTTGTTATTTGATTATTTTAATATTCAAAGTAAAAGTATCTCACCTAAAAGATTAATTCAAAAGATGTGATAGATTACTTTCTCCAGTCACTTCATTCTCTTGTGCAGTTAGGCAATCTAGTTGATAATTCAACTGAAAAAAAAGAGAGAAAAACTCAGTCGCATGCTTTCTTGCTTGTCTTAAAAGCAGATCGACTCCGCCTTTATTTTCTTAACCATTTTCTTTGCACAAGCATCGTGTGTGCCCTGACAATCATGTCAAACTTTCTTCGGGCGGCCGTCAGTTGATGTAATCTCTCTTTAGATGGACAACTTATTGTTAGCATTAGTGTGTGTATATATATATGTACACAACACAAACTGCCAGCTGATCTTTTCATTTAATTTTAATTACTAATAAAAATTTCTTTTTAGCTACCATTATTTCCATGGCAATTAAAGAGCTATAAAGTTGAATATCCTATATGTGCTTCACGGGAAATAAATATTGCCCCAAAATCCAAATACGAAGGTATTGATATCATTTTTCTACAAGTATGTTTTTGTTCAATACGTAAAATATTTGTCTAGTATTTCTGTAGCCTTTAGTTATTGATATATTGTGTCGGTTGCAGCTTTTACATGTTATCGTGCCTGTTTAATTAATTGTTAGACACCCTATTAATTTCAATAATTTATTTGATGAACAATTGAATCTTTTACCGCATGCTACAAGTAAATAGATAATCATTAACAATTATTGTATTGGTATGTTTATTTTAAAATGGTAAGTTTTGAAGGTGTCCCTTTAATTATTTTTAGTTTATAATAATAATAATAATGAAAAATAATACTAACATTAACAAGAATAATAATACTAATAATTTAGTTTGCTAGTTGCTAATATAGGATTTCATTCACTATTCTATTCTAATTACTTCTTCCACATACTTGATGGCTGAGTCCAATTCTTCTTATCTTCGCAAATATAATAGTTTATCTATTTTTAAATTATTTTTATCATTAAATTTTATGGTTTCATCTCAACCCCTAAATAATATGGCGTTCAATCTATACCAATAATCTCAATATAGAAAATATTCTATGGAACGTTTTTAGATATGATTAGGGACACTAACTAAAATGGGATACTTCTAGAATTACTTGTGTGTATTGGTAAATGTCTTAAAAATATTTCAAATGCCACTATAAGTAAACATCTATTATTTAAATGCACTTAGAAATATCCCTAAATATTGTAAATGAACCCTAAATGTCATCGATTATTCCTAGACATTGATGGTACCCCTAAATGCATATACTTAAAGAGTAAGTGTACTTAAAAGAATAGTGTCTATGAATGTTTTATTCATGTTAAAAGTCTCTACTAACATTAGGCCTCTTACATTTATTCTTAAATATTTTAGTAATATTTTAAGCATCATCATAATTGATAAACTATGGTGCATTAGAGCAAATGATAAAATAAGTCCCTCATTAAAAATGAAGAACTCATGATTCAGTTATGAATTCAATAGTCGTATCGAAAAATCGGTTAATCGTTTAATATTTTAGGATAGTAATAGCTTGAAAATAATATAGAATTTCTCTCAACCGATATTCATGGTTTACGACTTCCTATACTCTATTAAGAGTACACTCCCGGCGTAGGTGATGTCCCTACAAAGATTTAGGTGCGACGATGGCCTAAACCTACCGCATGCACGTTGTGTGTGGTGACCAACCCGGTCAAATGGGACGCGACTGTGGGATCGGTCGTATTGACCAATCTCTCTCTCACTCTTCTGTTGAAACTCATTCCCCTCCTACTCCGACTCCGACTCCTACTCCTACTCTACTCCCATCTCCGCCTCCCACCCCTCTCCATTTCCGCTCATGGTCCAGTTTCCTCCTCTCCTCTCCCCCACATATAAATAGACACCACCACCAGCAGCAAGCGCAAGAGCAGTTGCTGTTTCTGGAATCAGGCCAATCGGCAGCGCCTTCTTCGTATCGATCGATCATCCAATGGGCAGGTCGCCGTGCTGCGAGAAAGGCCACACCACCAAGGGCGCCTGGACCAAGGAGGAGGACCAGAAGCTGATCCAATACATCAAAGCCCACGGCGACGGTTGCTGGAAATCCCTCCCCAGCGCCGCAGGTCAATCTGATCTCTCTTTTTTTTTCTGTCCTTGTTCGTGTGTTCCTGATTAGTTCCGCCGACGATCACTCGCCGCGATCTGTCGCATTGATTCACTAGTTTGAGGTTGGGGTGTGCCGCAGGTTTGAGCCGATGCGGCAAGAGCTGCCGGCTGCGGTGGATCAACTACCTCCGCCCCGATCTCAAGCGGGGCAACTTCACGGCGGCGGAGGAGCAACTCATCATCCAGCTCCATGAAAAGCTTGGAAACAAGTAGTAATGTTATATATGCATTTTTTTTAATTTTTTTTCCTTAATCCATGATTTGTTTCAGAAGTTCTTTTTGTTTTCTTTGATCTTAATCCATGAAAAGTTCTTTTTTGTTTTATTTACATCAAAGATGGTTTTCATAATATTTATATTTATATTGATGATAATTATAATTGATATATAATAGCTTCGAATTTTAGCTCATAATGTAAGGATGATTGATTTTGGACAAAGTAAAAAAAAAGTCAAAATTATATTTATTTCGATTTTCTAAAAATAAAATGGATGTATTATTTGCTTAAAAAGTAGAGTTTATAGGGTAAATTTATTAAAATAAAATAGCTTAGTTTAGGGATTAATTTCAAGAAAAGAATATGAGCGTTTTTTATTTAAATTTTATTGGCAAATATTTTAGTAGTTGATAATATGGATTAATTTTTTTTATATAAATCTAATTTAATGTTAAATAATTAATTGTAGGTGGTCGGTGATCGCCATGAATTTACCGGGGAGGACGGACAACGAGATCAAGAATTACTGGAACACGCACATCAAGCGAAAGCTCCTCAGCCAAGGCATCGATCCCCAAACCCACAGACAAATCGTCCCCGCCGACGCCCAATCCGTCGACCCCCAAACGCGCAACCAGATCTCTGCCGCCGCCCAAGCCGTCGACCCCCAAACGCGCAACCAGATCTCCGCCGCCGCCGCCTCCTTCTCGCCTTCACGGTACCGCCCCGTGCAGTACGACAGAGCACACGGCAGATCCAAGATTCTCGTCGACGCAACCAGCACCTCGGAACCTGATTCCGCCGCCGTTTCTTTTATGCAATCACGCCTCAAACGAGGACGAGATGCTCTCTCAGGTAGTAGCAGCAGCGGTGGCGATGGCGATGGCGGTTTCGTCGATTATCAGGGAGGCGTTTGCTTGTGCTTCCATCTCAGACTCCACAGCTGCGAGGCTTGCACCGGGCAATGTGTTCCAAGAAGATTCATCCAGCCGAAATTGGAGGAAAGGGAGCAGAGGCAGAGTGATTAACCAAAATCTCTGTCGAATGTATGCCTCTTCTTCTTCTTTGGTAATTTCAAGTTTAGAAATAGTTATTTGATTAGCTAGTGTAGCGATCAATGTTAGTCAAATTTTCTAGTTTTATTTTTGATAAATATTTTCTAGTGACTCTGGGGAGGGATGGTGGTGGTTGTAAATATTAATTGTATTAGTTTGGTTCATAATGGCAGTAAAATTGGAACAACACTATTATATGAAGGTTGGTAGGGTTTTGGCCACAGTCTAGGGAGGTGTGCACAATACGTGGGTGGATGTGAGTAGGTAACCAAGAAAGACATAAGCTTGTGGAGTTTGGTTTCGGACACAAGTTACTGCTGTCATGTGCAGTGGTGTTTGAATTGTGAGGCCTTCTGCTCTGCTGTGCTGTTCCTATTATAAATATGTATATATGACACATTATATGTATAATATTATATATATCCATCCAAATATAAAAAAATCATCATTTTTTTTAAAGTTGGCATATCGTAATATAATGTAAATAAAGTGAATTTTACATAGCTAAAAGGAAGACAATATAAAAAAAAAAAGTAGATGTGAGGACTCGTGGTCAAGAATCTTATTGATTGAAGACTTATTCATCGAGCTTCAGATCATGTTATGCGAGATGTGATTGAACTCTTATGGTACTTTGGTGATATTCCTTATAATTGGAATTAAGATGGGTCTGGTGTTGACATGAGCATCTTCTATATGTGTTTTCTAGTTACATAAGGGATTCTGCTTCCTGATGAAGACCTGTGGAAGAACTACTTAAAGTTTCTTCACACCCTAAAGGCTCTTCTCACGTGTGTTCCTAGTTCAGTGGGCTTTGATTGTGAGGTCATTGTCATGGTGATTTCAGGATCCAAGGCGCCCCTTGAGAATGTGCCTTGGTGACAATGCCTCTAATAGAGGATTCACACAATTAGAACTTTTCTCAAACTTATGCATTGTCGACTCTGGTCAACTTAGAGCTTTTCCGTAATTCATCATAGTAGTAGGGGATCCAATGAGCCTCAACTAGGCGAGTGAGCCTACAATTCTAGTTGTAGAATGACACTGCCTCTAGCAAACTATGGCCATTATGTGCAACTAGGTTGTGAAGCTAGTAGGCAAGTCAATAATTTCAGTCGCAGGATGACACTTCCTCATGGAAACTTTGTTTCCACATGTGGAATTCTTTCTTTTTGAAGATTTATTTATATGACAAAGCTTTATCGGAACATTTACTCTTCTGTCTTGGTTTAGATGGAATATTGTTGTTATCTGCACAGATGCTAAATCCACACATTAAAGCTAACTGAACCTTGTGTTCACAGTTATAAACTATGAAGAAAATAGAACTTGTTGGTTTTAGCCAAGTATAAATCTTTTAACCTTGAAATTCTTATAATATAGTCAGCAACTTATGGTTTTAGATCTATATTTTCAAAGCTGCAAAATGTTTTGGAGAAAGCTAATTGAATGTGGTTCGGCTACTGATACTTATTCTAAACCATGAAGTAATACTATTCTCATAAATAATGACATGATTTTGTTAATTGAAAAAGGTGACAACTGTAAACTTTGTTTCTGATCTTGGTAGTAATAAGTGTTGGATTTCTCAAACCATTGCATAAAAACTCAAATTCTCAGTCGAATAGTAAAACAGGTGTTGCATATGTGCATTTGTTATTATCAGCATTAATGATCACTATTTAACTATTGGGTGTAAATGTGTTTTTAGTATTGCCTCTTAAATCTGTCTGCATAGTTTTGAATGAAGAAATTCAAACTGCACTTGATAAGGTAATAATATTAAGTTATAAATGATACTTTTTACTTTAAGGTTATGTTTTCTGAAATTTACGGTAGAAAATAATAATAATAATTAATTTTTTTTTCTAAAAAAACACAGCATAAGATAAAAGAAAAACACTTGAAACAAAAAAAAAAATTCTTTCATTTAAAGGAACAAAAAGAAAAAAAAAAACTTCATATTTTCTCGTAGTTTGTTTCTACTCAAAGAATTTTTTTTTATTCTTTTTTACTTTTCTCACTTTAATTTTCTAATGCTTTACGGGCATCTTTTCCGCTGTGCTTACTCTCGGGCCAAAAGAAAATTGAGGTTAGTTCGGAGAAAACTGTTGTAATGTAAAACCTAACTTTTTCAAATTGAAATTGAAAATATATGAAAACCTTAACCACAAGGAGCTTTATTAATAGGAGAAAAGAATCAGATCACATAACCTTAAAGTAAGAAAAGATTAAAGGTCTTTTTTTTAATTTTTGCCAAGGCAAAAAAGAGCTTTATTAATAGGAGAAAAAAAAAACAATGTAAAACATTGAAATATGTATAGTCGCCATAGTCAGAAAATTCAACAAAATCTTTCATTGGACTTTGTGCAAGAGTATCCAATCAGTTTAACTCCGAATCATATCGAACCGAATTAATTCAATTCGAACTGATTTTTTTGTTTATTTTGAAATCAAAACTAAACTGATTTTTAAAAAAATGGAATTATAACCAAACTGAAATTTTAGATTTCGTTCGATTTGATTTAAACAGAAATTATTTTTTAAAAAAATATTTTTTACTAATATAATTATTATTTTAATTAATCATAAATTATTTTTAAATTAAAATAATATTATAATATTAAAATATATATAATTATTAAAAATTTAATTTATTCAGTTGAATTTAAAATTTTAAAATTAAATTGAAAATCAAATTGATTTTATTATAAATCGAACCAAATTAAAATTTTTTGTTCAGTTAAATTTAATTTTTTAAGTTGAACCAAAAATTAATTTTCTTCAACCTGTGCGTACATGATCAACAGCAAAAAAACACATAACACAAAAACTAGACACCCTAGATAAGTAAGCACTAAAGAAAATCGCTGAGAAGCCACACTAGATTAACACAATTTTACGTTAACTCATAGCACACACGCCACTGATGAATCCATCAATTAGCTCGCGCTTTGCCTCCAAGCTATTAACTCAAAAACTTGTGCAACTTAAATCCTTTTGTCAGTCTGACATCTGAAAGCAAAGTCAGCACAGCTACACAGGTGAATAAACTCAGAATAATTCCAGTCAGCAAAATCCAGTCCATGGCAACAGTTGTTCTTTCTGTTTCTTCTTTATCTAGCATGTTATATAAATATTCCACATACGGCTTGTCGGGTCCTTACAATGTCCTTTTACGTAACATCAGAGATTTAATCGAATTAATAAAATTTCGCCCGCTACGATTTTCATTCAAAACAATGTCCACGTGAATTTACCAACGACACATTGGCAGGGCAGATGAACTCTTGCGCGCTCAAAACTGCTGCATGAATGTGGCAAAGGAGAAGAAACTGGCGTAGGTTTCACTTGGAATGTGCCATTTTCCCCAAAATCTGTATTCTCAATTACTTCATTGAAAACGGACAGCCTTCCAACAGACATAATCTTTACATCCACCGAGGTGCCGAACATACATTCAGAAACATTCTTCTTTAATTAAGGCCTTGGCTAAAACAATCGACAAAATCAAGTTAATTATATATCCTAAGAGAACTCAAAAACAGAAGTCAATTCTCGACTACTATGCTAGAAACTTTCTTCATCCTTGCAGCAGGTGTTCCTGGATGACGACTAGAATTTCAGCTCAAAACACTGTGATAATCAAACTCTAGAAACCACAGTGAGTGAATTAATAGCATCTTAGTTCATCAAACTCACAAGGCTGTCAACATGTATTGGAATTAATAGCTTCCAAGATGACCACGATGACCACGAGCATGTTTTGTCTTAAGTACATGCACCTAAACAACCAACATGTATTGGAAAATTTTCAATAAACCTATTTTTCCTCACCTGCAGAAATACAAATCTATGTCTTGATAATTAGAGACAAAATACAATCTGCAAAAAGTAGTCTCCCTGAAGACAAGAGATTAGGAATATGGATAACTCCACATCATTTATGAATCTGCTATTGCTCTCACGTATCATACATGGCTTCGTATATTGAAGAAGAATAAAATGTCCAGATGATTTTATACTTTTTTCATCCATAGTACAGAAAGGAAGGGCAGAAAATCAATTGTTTTGTCTAAGAAAAGATCATACAAGGATTTAAAGGATCCACGCATGAAGATTTCATCAAACAATCTAAACTATCTCATCCTAATACGGCTAATTTCAATTGGCATTTGTACCTTCCCATCTCATTGCATCTCAGTAATGATAACAGATCAAGAACCAACAAATGTATATTAAACGCTTGCCTGATTGTGCGAACACCTGAACGTCTTCGCGTATATCGACTGCAACAAAAACTTGATAGAAACACAACGAAGCCCAACAGAGAAGTTGATTAAAACTCGTACGAAGAGTGAGCAGGATCACCAGCGTGTCAGGGATATGCAGGTTGGGGGTGACGGAGTCTCTAAGGAGGCGAACTTTGGGCTTCCGCTGTGGTCTGATGCTGGGCGGTAAGTGGAAGACGGAGCCATGACGGAGCTCCCAAGATCCTCTATCCTCCATGGCGCCGCTGGCACCGGGAGGCGGCGGTTGAGGTCGTGCGGTCGCCGAAGCTCCGGTCACGGATGGCTTCCGGGTCGTGCGCGAGTGAAGCTGGGGATCGGGGTGTGGGCACACGTGCAGTAATGCCCAAGCTCAACATAGCACGATGGGCTGGGCCTTCGATGGTGGGCCTTCCGTACACGCTCTGATCTCTCTCTTTCCCGTCTGCTACTGGCGCCGTCATCATCACACTGCGGCGCCAGGGCCTACCCTACTACAATATACCATCCACTCCATCATGGAAAAAAATGGCTCTCCTTACAGCTCGACCAGTACTTCTGATGGCGCGATTTCCGCCATGTTTGAAGGAAGGACAAACTCGAGCCTTTGTTCTCTATTATTGATGATCAGCCAAGACTTGTCCAAGTTCACTCTTAAAATCCGACTCAAAGATGTAACTGCTTTTGGAAGGACACGCTAATCTCACGAGGAATCCATTGTTTGTTTCAGTAATCCTTCACGTAGTTTGCAAGAACAATCAAAGCTCAGAGCGGCCATGCTTACAGCTAAAAGATGTAACCGCTGTGTTATTTTTTTTAGCAATTGACCAACCAAGAGTTAACGCATGGCTGTCTCTGACGACACTCTGCTCTGCTGTCCTCCTTTCTTTCTCGCTGCGTACTATAAAGTTCTGCTTCTCTTCAGCATTCACCTTCCACCAAGCCCGTCTCCCTATTTCTCTCTCGAGGCAACGCATGGCTGTGGAAACCAAGCCCGACGAGGCGCCGGCGGAGAAGACGGTTGTCGACGAGCCTGTCACCGAGGCGCAAAAACTACACAAAAACCCGATTTTGAAGGTGGCGATGGCTGCCGATGCAACGGAGGAGGCAGGGGAGAACAAGGCCGTGGAGACCGAAGCTGAGGTCGCCGTTATTCTCCAACCGGTGCCTGTGTCCGCTAAGGAGGAGAGCAATGGCGTGGCGGACCTCGACGACCCAGAGAAGAAGGCGCTTGATGAGCTGAAGCAGCTCATCCAGGTTGCTCTTGCCAATAATGAGTTTTCCCCTCCACCTCCTCCTCCTCCGTCTCCGCCGGCGCCTCCCGCTGACGACGTCGAGGGCGTGGAGAGCGCTACGGCTGTAGCAGATCCAGCTGCCGCCACAGAGGAGGAAGAATCGGAGGCCGCGGCGGCGGCGGCGGACGAGAAGGCCGTCGTAGTGGATGACGACGGCGTCAAAACTGTCGAAGCCATAGAGGAAACCGTCATCTCCGTCGCCGCTGCACCGGTGGACGAAGCGGTGAAACCGGCGAAAGAAGAGGAGAATGAGGGTGCCCCTCCCGCCGCCGCGCCGGGGCCGGTGGAGGTATTCGTTTGGGGCGTCCCCCTCCTCGGCGACGAGCGGACCGACACCATCCTCCTCAAGTTCCTCCGCGCCAGGGACTTCAAAGCGAAGGAAGCCATGGCCATGCTCAAGAACGCCGTCCTCTGGAGGAAGGAGTTCGGCATCGAGGCACTTCTCGAGGAGGATCTCGGCATCCCGGAGATGGAGAAGGTGGTTTTCATGCGCGGCTTCGACAAGGAGGGACACCCCGTGTGCTACAACGTGTACGGGGAGTTCCAAAACAAGGAGCTTTACTCCGCCGCCTTCGCTGACGAGGAGAAGAGTCGGCGGTTCCTGCGTTGGAGGATCCAGTACTTAGAGAAGGGGATAAGGGACTTGCTGGACTTCAAGCCGGGAGGGGTGTCGACGATGGTGCAGGTTACTGATCTCAAGAACTCAATCGGCCTCGCGAAGAAGGAGCTCCGCCAGGCCCTCGACCTCCTTCAAGATAACTATCCCGAATTCGTCGCCAAGCAGGTGACTTGAACTCTGCAAAGCTCCTTACCAAGATTGGGTTTTGACTTTTGATGAATACGTTGAAGTTGATCATGCATTTGCTTGAAACATGAAGTCAAACATCATTTGATTCTTGAGGTTTTGATAGGTGTTCGTCAATGTGCCATGGTGGTACCTGGCATTCAACCGGATGATTAGCCCATTCTTCACTCAGAGAACCAAAAGTAAATTTGTTTTTGCAGGCCCTTCGAAATCAGCTGAAACTCTTCTCAAGTTAGTAAAATATGCGTCTCATCATTTTCTTTAATAGAAAAAAAGAACACTGAATTCAACTGCTGATTTCTTCAGATACATTGCGCCTGAGCAAGTCCCGGTTCAATTT
The DNA here is from genome assembly GCA_027563935.2 of Costus lasius. Taxonomy (NCBI): domain Eukaryota; kingdom Viridiplantae; phylum Streptophyta; class Magnoliopsida; order Zingiberales; family Costaceae; genus Costus; species Costus lasius. Next base: position 12,544,962 of record CM050447.1, on the reverse strand, counting down.
GGCGGCCTGAGCAAGGAGAATGACCCAGATTTCAGCACTGCTGACGCCGCCATAGAGATCACCATTAAGCCCTCGATGAAGCAACTCGTAGAGATTCCAGTTACAGAGGTGGGTAAATTGTTCGCATGTTCTGTGATTAGAAATCATTCATCAAACTTAAGATGAAAATCATTCTTCAAACTCTAGTCAACCCACCGGAAGTACATTTTGATTGATAGAAAGATTGAGATTATAGATCTAGCGATACTTGATCTTTCAGCCATGCGTTGTGGTGTGGGAGCTCCGGGTGCTAGGCTGGGATGTCAGCTACGGTGCGGAGTTCATCCCTGAGGCTGAGGACGGCTACACAGTCATCGTGCAGAAGGCAAGGAAGCTGGTGGCGGCTGACGAGCCTGTGCAAAGCGACAGCTTCAAGGTCAGCGAGGCCGGCAAGGTGGTTCTCACGATGGATAACGCCACCTCGAAGAAGAAGAAGCTGCTCTACAGATTCAAGAAGAGCTCAGCTGTTTGAGGAATCTGTTGGTTGTGTCTGGGTTGTGAAGTCACAAAAGAAGATCAAAATCTTATTCTGAGCTGAACGTTTTGAAATGCATCTCGTTCTTTGATTTCTCTGTGTTTTCATTTTTTTTAGTTGTATTTCCTTGCAAGTTTGACTTTCTTGTTCGATACAAGTGAATTATGCCGTTCTATATATGAAAGTTAAAAGATCATTTAATGCAAAATAATTGTACACAAATTTGTCAATTGCCCACCGTGCAAATGCATCTGATCGGATGTTTGCTGTGTCCAAACCTGCATCTCAAACTGAGCGGTACAACAAAAATAATAGTCTTCATCTGCTATGGTAGTGATCTCAACATAACCATTGAGTCTTTACATACTTAAACTGTGTCACTATTGATGTAATCGATAATGCTATTATCATTGACTACAATAACTTGTACAATCAATAATATAAATTTGTTAAAGATTTGTACCGGGAGATAATCGTTCGACACTTTATATGATCTATATATAGGTTGAATACTATTCGACAAAAATTTACATTCGGACACTTCCGCATGGGCAAATGAAAGATTTTTTCCTCTCTGGATTAAGCAATGCCTTTTCTAGAGTGCCACTGATCCTGAAGAACAAATAATTTTTAATTGATAGATAAATTTATTGAAGCTGTGCAAATGCTAACTCCAACAGCCTTGATGATGCAGAGGCCAGTTGCAGGGTCCGTGAGAGACTGATGCTTTTCTGCATGTTCTTGAGAGGACAAAAGTCATCTCCTTGCTTTAATAAAGGATCCTTCGTGGCACTGGTTTTTACATTGAAGTATTGAAGTCTTGTGCCCTTTTGTTTTTTCCAAGTCTTGTGCCCTTAAGATTGCTGATTGAGATCTCTGAAAAAAAAAAGTTTTTGCTTTTGCAAGTTGCCTTTCTATGTACATTGTGATGATGAGGCATCTCTGAGCTTGATTGCACAGCTTGATGGTTTGCTTCTTTGTCACCATTTCTTTTTTCTGCACATCTCTGAGACTACAGTGTTGACACTTGACACAATATGTGTCATGATCAAATCATTCTGCCTTTGGAGTACAACACAGAAGCTCTGGCACGGCTACTTTTCTTCATGTCTTTTGAAAGCAAATTCCCTCAAGAATGAGAAGAGGCCAGTTCAGGTTTGTTCGAGCTTGTGGATCCGATTGGGTTCAATCAGGTCTATTTCATCTTTTAGCAGCTGTAAAGCTCTCCATTACCCCATGCTCAGTGGCATCCAGATGGATCATTCTCAGCGGAAGGATTTCTGTTCTCAGCAGTTGAACTGTATTTTAATTCTTTATGAATGTCATCTAAAGGCAATCAATCTATACAAATCTACTACCATATGGAGCAAACAAAATTTTTTTGCAGTCGCACATCTACACACTCTGCCAAGTGCCGACTTGGCACGGACTTGTGACTGGTATCTCCGTGGATTCAACGCCGCCGCATGATCCTCCATGCAGACGAAATCCGACGGTCTCGATGAGTTGTCCGATCGCCCACGCGACGCGTCTACTTTTTTCAAAAGGGTTTCTGTAAGTATGCGAATATCTCTTCTTGGAGCGGATCCACTCCCCCGTAAAACGGATCATACTCATAGTTAGCTCCGAACCCGAGAGTCTTCTCCCAATCGGGCAAGTGCTCCTCTCCCCGCCGGGGCAGGCTCTGCACCTCCCTCTCGCACGTGAACTCCGCGTGCTCCGAGCAGCTCGAGTCCCCCACCAATCGCGGCAGTGACTCCGCCGCGTCCAGGTAGATCATGTCCGTCATCGCAGCCGGCTCCGCAGCGGAGCTCCTCCCCGTGGCTACCACCTTCCCCTTCTTATGGTAAATCCGGCACAGCACCCAATCGTCCAGCTGCAACAAGCGATCCTTCACAATTAAGAACCAAATCGACCAATTTTATTTAAAAATAAAATAAAATCGAATCTCTGCTCAAGAATACCAACCCTAAGAGAATGCTTCTTCTTGAGGACGGAGCGGTCGGCATCGGCTAACCTGTACTCGTGCATGATCCAATCCGTCTTCACCCCTTTGGGCGCCTTTCCGGAGTAGAAAACCAGAGCCTTCTTGATCGCCACCGGCCGTCCCGAACCGCCGATAGGCTTATCGGCGCCGGTCGCCTTCCAGTAGCCCGATCCGGCGGCACGGTTCGGCCGGGACCCGTTCGGGTACTTCCGATCCCGCGGCGAGAAGAAGTACCATTCCTTCTCCCCGTACCAAGCCATCCCTACATTAACCAAAGCCCTAACATTAAAGCAATCTGATTACGGATCAGAAGCACGTAGCCGCTCAATTTGAGCTTTGAGGAAGCAAATAGGCGTACCTGGGAGCTGCCATGGGTCGAACTTGTACAGATCGAGCTCCGTAATGATGGGCACGGAAATGGGCAGCCCGGCGCATCTCCGGCAGAGGTAGTGCATCACCAGCTCCTCGTCCGTCGGATGGAAGCGGAATCCCGGGGGAAGCGCCAAATTTCCGCCGTTCATTATCTCCCTCTCTTCTGTTGCTTTCCTCCCCTTACAGTCTCGTTCACCTCGTCCCCGATTGCTTGCTAGCTGTCAGCGTTCAAAGCAGAGCGCGTAAGAGGGTGGCAGCTTAAAAAGGGATAAAATTGGCGCCGCTCGACGCCCAGATCTCCACGTGTCAGTCTCAATGGGTCTTCCCTGGCCGCACGCGTGTGCAGGGAGCCGGGCTTGGAAGGTTGACCGTCGACGGAATCGTGCCGTTCATCGGGCGGCCGATCTTCAAACGTGGACGGTTGACAAACGAGGAGATAAGCCAATGGTGTCATGGCTTGCGTGGCAATTTTGTCGGGACTCCGGTTTGGCAAATATTTTCGGTGAATAGGACCCGCGCGTGTGTACCTACAGGAAGACGGCGACTGCGTGGACCGGGCGAACTGAAGTGGTCGGCAGCCATGGGGTCCACATGTGGGGGTGCCGAATGCTCGACACGTGGCACCGGCGTGAAGGACGCGGCGATGCATGGAATTGGATGCGTGAGGGATATTTTCGGGATGGGGACGGAACCAACAGCGACCGGCTTCGCGGATGTGTGCACGTTTCAAAAAAGGGGAAAAGAAAGTAGTCGCCGAATTTCGGCACGTGTGGGGTGGAATCGATGAGTTTGAGCAGGTGGGAGAAGATGGAAATGGATGAAGATGGGAAGGGCAGTGACTATGGATAAGTATGAAGTAGGTGAGGATGTGGCGTGGAAGATTGTTCGCCACTTCATATCTTTGAACGTTGAAACAGTACTATTTTAGCACATGTGGAAATGTGACGTACAGATAATTTTTTTTTAAAAAAATGATTGGTTGAGATGGGAAGAACGACAGATGAACGCATCGTGTTTGTGTCATGGATGACGCCTGTATATGATGCATGTCATGAAGCAACATTGAGTCAAACTGAAAATCACAGCATAATTTATAGAGTCAATCTGAAAATTGTAGACTATGAACATACGCGCTTAGTTGACGCTCAAATGTATCAAAAGGAGGCAGCACATCAACCCTGAGAAAATTTCCGATCTCCAATAGTGGAGTAACAACTATGAACTAAGAGTTAGATTCCAGGAGCAATTTTACGATCAATCTACATAAGAGCAGTTACGATCTGAAACTGAAAGCCTAGTCATGATAAGAACAAGTGTTCAATTCATGATTTTGATGCAAAATTACAATTAGAACTGATCGTAGCAATGTTTATATAGGCCATCTGCAGGCAGTGGAAAAAGATAAAAGAAATACACAATTCATTTCAAATTAAGAGAGAGACTGCAAAGCCAGAAATAGAGATCATGGTAAGTTCACTAACTCGATTTCAGATTCAGATGAATGTTGGCTACCTCCAACTGTCACAATGTGCTTATTATCTTCTGGTACACTCTGCAAACTAAAGCTGCTCTGAGTTTACCACCAGCTTCATATATTCATGCTTTACAAAAATCTATTATTAGTGTTTCGGATAATTGAATGAGAAATCATAAGACATTTAGTTAAAAGTATCAGAGCAACAAGAAGAATCATCCTTTGACAATTTTTTCCACCCGAGGACGGAAATGGTGAATAATCCTTAAGGGCAACTATAACCCTGTCATCACCGCATGAATACTTCGCTGCAGAAAAGGCATTTTGCAAATGTAGTAGCCCGTCATGCTTCAATTGAGACGCCCTGAGTAACATGGCATCAAATGAAAATGATCAGAGAGGAAATTGATTTAATCTTTTGTTTGTCCTTTGATCCAATGTTTCAATAGGAGCAGCTAAAGGGACGACAAGAAAAAACTAGTCCCACCTCTGGTGGATCAAACTTGGCGCCAAGATTGCTGAGTTTCGCATGAGCTTCTGCATAATCTTCAAAAAACGAATCCTGGTCCACTGCGTATTTCTCAGCATATATCTGCAGTAATTGAATAATTCATGGTGTTAATAACCTTCAGAGTTGAAAAAAAAAAACTTATTTCTGCTCACCTTGAAGGATGAATCTTCAAATAGAACAGCATCTGTGGGCAAAACTAGCAAATCTTCATCTATCCGCTCTTTGACATCCTACGTGTTGCTGAGAATTTTAAGTTTGCTGACAGTCTAGCTAGCATGTCAAGAGAAGGGAAAAGATGAAGTCACCTTGAAATAGCTATTATCAAATTTTAACCACTGCACTGTCCAAGACTGTCCACCAGGCCTACCAGGGCCATCTTTCTGTGAAGCATTCCAACAAAAAACAAAGAACAGATACATGTCAATTGGTAATTCTTAGCTTAGAAAGGACAGGTGTGAGAAGTTATTATATCCAGAATAAATGAATAAACCATTTAAGGATTCCGGTTTGAGTATATTCATGCACATATAATATATTAGGAGAAGTCTAAAGAAAAAAATCTTGATGCTGGGAGGAACCCTGTAGACACAAGAAATTAGTCGAGAAAACAGGCTTGCAGAACACAGGGTTCTTTGATAGAATAAATAGCAAGCTTTACTGCCTGGATCCCCGAAATAGATCAATCAACTAAAGATACTCGTGTCAATGGAATTTTCATTCAAGATTAATAACAAAAAAATGTTGCAGGAAACTAAATCTTCAATTTCTATATCTAATTATCGAAACTCTGCATAGTCCCTAGCTCTTAATGCTCAAAAGATAATCTATATTGAAACAGAAAAAAAAGGCTTCGGTCCAGTTAACTCTACTGTTCATTAAAAGCACCCATTAGTGGCCCTCCCAATGTTCTTAGAGAAAACAATTTTCTCTTAGAAAAGTATTAGCTAATAGGAAGCATCTTTTCTCCAACATGATGTGATCAGTATCACAATCGGAAACAAAAAGCTCGTAATAACAATCGTCTTCGTTGAATCTCTTCTACAAGTAAACTGCTTCAACTAATAGATCATGTACGCTATTGTTCCCTAATCTAGATTAAATTTTCATCATGAAATGTTTTTTGTGGGCTCTAAGATTACTTGAACTAGCATCATAGCACGAAGGGCTTATGCTTGTCACTTATTAGATAATTAAAATGTTTGTGAGAGGACTAGATCTGGTTTCTGCCAAAGAGGATTTTGGAAGAAGAACCAAAACATGCAACGGTCAAAGAGGTTGTTCCCATCACTTCAAACGAAGGTTTCAGAAATCAGTCCATAGCATGTGTGCTGGTCCATAATGAAATCGGTGTTGGGTGGTACACCGATAGAATTGAGATTTAAAACCTAGTTCAAAACCCAGCTACCAAGGCTTTAAATCACTTGGGCTGCAAAGGAGCAATCTTACCTTGGCATCAAGGTTTGCCTTAGAAACGCTATAAACCTACAGAGAAGGGAAGTTTAGGCGCAAAAAAACAAAATTGCAGTCCATTCACATCGCAAAATTACTTTGTAGCTACTAAATTGGCCTTCCCAAAAAAAATTGTAATGTGAGCTAGCAGAATGGTTAAAGCCAAACGTACTGATGTTATCAAATAAGGAGAATGTTAAGAATCATGCATGTTCAAACGTGAAGATATGAATCTACTGAAGAGACACCCTGGTATTCAAGGAAGACAAATGACTAACGGATGAAAAATGACAAAGAAGAGTTAAACTGCTAGTCAATGATAATGTTACTGTCATAAAGGAAGAGAAGAAACCAAAACAATTTTTAGAGATAAAAATGCATATATAGTAAAATAACCTCCAAGAAAATGGTTTAGTTTCTCATAATTGTCAGAATCACATAAATCCTAACTAGATGCGTTTCAACTCTCCCAATCCTATATACTACAAAAAAAAGGAAATTAAAGGTAAGAATACAACCCAAATATGATTCAAAATTGGACCTATGCAGAACTGTAGAGAAATTCAGATATGAAAAATGCAAAGTTAACCATAAATGGCCCACAAGATGTATTGTCTATGGGGTTTGAGGGTTCGATAATGCGCCCTTGGGAATAGTTAGGGACTCTATTACTCTAAAAAAGAGCATCCAACACCTCAAATTCACTTCAATTAAATAGTTTTACACTTGCAAGAAAAGCAGAAATATAAATATAACACAGCATAATTTCTGAAGTGATTTGAAATATTAACTAACGTTGAAAAATACTCTCACCAAACCAGTGACAATATGCTGTCATAATGACGATGATTATACAACTCCTTAATGTATAACAATATTTCCCTTTTGGTCTGTGTTAAGCTTCTAAATATTTTCATTTCATCTGAATACTTAAGCTGAAAACATATAATAAGGTTATTCATCCATACTGGAAATACAGTATACAGCATCTATCAGTATAATACGAATATGAAAATCCTTATTGAATCATACCAAATTTACAATTATTTAACAACATCGCATTAAAAATTTACAATTATTTAGCAGACAAGAAATGCGCACCGTATATTTTGTTTCCAGTTTTCCCCATCCACTACGTTCAGGAGTGGCCCTACCTAGAGTATGTGCACCGGACAATGCAACAATCTCCTGCATTTGGATAATCCAATAATGTTAGAAGACATCATAAACATTCAAGTTAGTTGAATAGAGAACATTAATGATTTTAAACCTTGTCATTTAAGCCCATCCGGTAGAAGACTTCCCGTAAATGAGCAGCAGGTGAAGGTGGGCCAGCAGCTAAAAACCAACAGCAAAACTTACAAGCAATATTTTAAATCTTAGTCCATACCGATCCAAGTAATATCTGGTCTGGTACTATACTATATCGGTATGCCCGATACTATGCCTTTACTATGTCTGGTATGTCTGGTACATACCAGTTCATGACACTGTACCAGACCAAGATTTAGAACCTTGCATATAAGACATGAAATATCACTAGCAAGAAACAATTACAGAAGAATATGCAATTAATATTATATACCTTTCTAGAAAGGAATAAACTTTACCATTCATTTTAATTCTATACTATAGTAAAGCCAAATTTAAAGCTAGAGGATTTGCTCAAACTTATGGGGGAAAACTTTTTCTCCTGTGATTAAGATAAATTATGTTTAAGTAATTGTTTCATTGTCCACCAATCAAAGTTAGTAAATGTGCAAATAGTATTGGTCTCCCTGTATAGAGATCGAGGAGGTTTATATGGAGCAACCTCGATATATATCACTGTGAGGGAGAATCAAGTGTGCAAACTTCCGAAGAGAATCTAAGGACTGAAATAAAGATTAAGACTACAAGTATTGGTCTTCATTATAACAAAGCCGTTCACTCCTTTTTTGTTCAACCAAGTGCAAATAGTATTGTTATTTCAATTCTTTATATGGATTACATTCTTATTGCATGAAGTGACCCAATTTATTCTAAAAGTACTTGCAAACCAAGCTACTTCCTTGGTATTATGATTGCCTATAGCTTTGGAAATTCATCGCTAAGAAAGCATACCTTGAATATGCTTGAGAAATCTATGCTCCTTTGGTGCAAATTAATAGAAACTCCTATTCTACCATGTCATAAACTTTGTAATGATGATGAATCCCTATATATTGATCCTACAAAGTATTGTAGATTGCTAAGTGAGTTATCTATCAGACTATCACTCGACTTGATATTGTGTTGCTAGAGTTGTTAGCTAGTATATGCAACTCTTAAGCAAAGTCATTGGAAAGTTATCCTAAAAATTCTTTATTACCTCTAAAGCACTATGGGGACGGGTCTCATCTGTAAAAGAAAGTATAAGCATATGAAGAATAAGTCCACAAATGCAAACATGTTGGCAATATTGAGAATAGACATTCTCCAATTGAAGGTATTGTATTTATGATGGAGGAATCTTGTGATACTAAGAAGAAACAAAATGTGGTAACAAGATCTAGTATAGAAATACAATATAAGGCCATGGCACATACAAATCTTAAAATAGTATAGCTTTAAGTCCTTTTTAGCGATCTATTAGTTACTCATGAGAAAATCTTGAGATAATGATGTGACACCCAAACTAATATTAATATTGCTTAATCTAATAATCCAATATTTCATAGAAGAAGCACATATATTAAGGTTGATTGTTATTGTATTATAGATGTTGTGATAGCTAAAACGATTTGCACTCCCATTACTTCATTTCAAAATCAATTCAAGATTTTAAATATCAGTTCGCACTGTACCCCAATTTTCAAATATTTAATCAACTTGTAGATATGTTCACTAAGCCTTTTTTTGAAAATTGATTCTTTATACTCTATAACAAGCTTGGCATTATTGATATACATGCCCCAAGTCAAAGTGGAGGATTAATATTTAATCCCACATGCGGTACTTGTAAGCTTACTTTATTGTTTTAAGCAATGTAAAGCTTTGCTCTACCTATAATTGAATGAATATGAAAATTTGTTCATAAATTTTATCTTTAGTGATGACTTCAAAGAAAAAACTAGTATAAGGAGGTTTTTCTTGGTGAAAGTTATCTAGATATCCACTAAATCTCATGTGTTATAAGTAGATTTGTTGCCATCAAATTGTCAAACGTCATTAAATTTCAAATTTGGTGAATTAACTTGATCGATAATGGTTTTTGGTCACTAAAGTATACAATTTTTGTTGTTAGGTAATTAAATTATTAGACATGTCATCTACACTGGTATACTAAATTCTTAGGAGTTATAAGTTTTCTATTAGTGTTATATAACATTAATGCCAAAAATAGTTAAGTTATCTATTTACAACATATGTGATGGTTGAGTGACTATTCAGATAATTTCTCCATTTCCCCTTCAGCTAATCAAGTGGTACAACACTAATGGTGATTGGAAAAGGAAATTATATCAGTAAAGTGAATGAACATACAAAGAATGTAAGAAACTAGGAAAAGAGTTGAAAATAAAATAAAATAACACCATTATAGGAGCACAAAATCACATTTATCACAAGAGAAAATCTTTGTCATTTATATTATTAAATGCCAATCAAGGGCTGTCCATTGCGATAAAGAAAGGAATAACTGACCAATCACAGATAAAGAGAATTTTTTCGAAGTTCCTTTGAATAAGTGTCAATATAGTGGTCATCTGCTTAAGCAGACCATAGGTCAAAAGAAAAACAAGAGGAATTTCTTGTTTAAAGGTTTGTTTGTCTCCGGTTATTTGCCAAATTCTTTCATTTTCCTTCTAATCTTGTTGATTATGGCTCATGTTCAAGCTTCTTTCTTCTCATCCTACTACAAAAACTCATTCATTCTCTTTCTATTTGATATAGATCTGCTAAAACATATAGGAGGGCATGGGTGACATTCTAAAGCAATATTATCTAAAGAATTGATTTTCAAGAACTAGAGAACCTTTTAGATCGTTTAGAATTATTGGAGCCTAGCATGATGCTGGCAACTACTTACTACAACGGAAATGCAGCAATAACTGAAATGTACGCATAGACTGAACAGTTGAAGCTTATGAACCTCTCAAATGGGGAGAAATGAACAGCACTGATAAATGTATCGATTCCAAGAATTGAAAAATCTAATGGCAGAAAATCAAAGTTCTTTCACTAAGGGTATGTTTCCTTGGGAGGAAAAGGGGAGGGAAGGGAAAAGAAAACTATTTAAGGTGTGGAAAGTTAACCCAAGAGAAGCAAAAAAATTCAACAGAAAGTTCAAACTGATTGACTTAGTGGATCATTCAGAACCAAAAATTTGCATTAACATGTAAGACAGAAAAGCTTGAAAAAATTAAATACATTCCATAGAGACTAGACTGTTGACTCTTCCTTTTATTTAACAAATCAACATTCACTGCATTAACAATGAGATTCCTGTTCCAAAAGAACAGTCCAATTCCATCTTTTACCTTCTTTCAAGTGACATAACTATATGTTCCTAGTATCTGGGATAAAAGCTCCCGAGTCCTGACATGCAAGAAACTAGAAGCATACCTGAAGTAAATGTCCTCCTGGTTTATGTAAGTATATCCATTTCATGTTCTAGGTTTAGCGCATTCATGTAGCTTTGGGACACAGGTTTATGAAACGAGACAACATTTTGCTTCATTCATCAAAAACAATATTTTACTGAGGTTGAGATGGTGTCCACTTAAAGTAAAACATTAATCCTGGCAATGATGTTCAGAAGTGAAGGATTTGAATTTACGTGTGTTAAATCATGTAGCATTTGCGGATAAGAAATACAACCAAAAGAAACTATCACATAAAATCAATCTCTAGCACTAAAAACCAAGAGAAGTGCACTCTCCATCTTGGACTGTGAAGACAACTTGCAGGATCAGTTAACTAAAGAATAAGCGTGGAGATAAAAGTTGCATTAGTTGTTATGTTGAGCTACCAGAGGAAGGTAACATGAGGACAGAACAAATTGTCCATAAGGAGCGAGTGAATAGCTTCTTCATCAAATTGATATTCATTCTAGGGAATGAACAAATCATAGCTATAACTAGAATCACAATATACCAGGTAGTCTCCCCTCTTCTGGGCACTGTTCAGGTCCAGAGACATCTACCCTCCCGTACTTCATTGGGATTTTTTGACCACCAGCTTCCTATAAGTAGCATTTTTATTATAGCAATCGTCATTTAGTGGCTATAAGAGACTTGATTCACAAGGTCTATTGATATTCAAAAAAAAAAACATCAAGAGCAAAATGCAACATAACCTCAATAGCTGTAGCACTTGCTAGCTGGAATAAATCAGCATACGTGACACCAGAATACTTGTTCTTGACAGGCTGAAGAAGCTTTAGAGCATTTACCAGACCTGCAATTAGACATAATGTCGTTGAAAACCCTGGTTTCGGAGAATGTAATTCTGACTTGGTAAAGAAAAAATACCAGCATTAGCTCCATGTTTCAATTCTATGTCAAATCGCAAGCTTCCATTAGCTCCCCCTCTTTTTGGCCACTCCTCAATATTTTTATCATATGTACCAGCATCATGCCATCCCAAGCGAACCTGTATAATCACCCTAAAATGATGATGCTGTACTTTCCTAGTATTTCCAGAATTTACCAATTTGAACTATCAATGAGTTCAAATTTTTAAGGCGTGAAACATGGAAAGGTATTTTCCTAACAGATTAAGCTTTTGGGATAAGTAGTCACCAGTTAAATCTTAAAATGGTTTTACAATAACAGACCTAGTGTGTGAATCCTAACTTCTTATCGAGACTATTTTTTCTGTCCTGAATGCTAATCGAACCAATATAGGAAGCATAACGCATTTGTCTATCTACAGTGTTCTTATAACAGAAGGCGATCCGCACCAGAATAGGATGGCACAAGGTCGTCTTGAGGAGCTCCCTGATGTCGTCTCTGGCGCGACTCAGCTGAGCCGGATCCGACGCAGAGCATGAGGCCGAGGCCGCCAAGCCACGAGATGCGCGCAAGCCCCACGCAATTGCCGGCGCCTGCGAACACCAACAAGCAGACAGGACCATTAGAACTTAGATGGGGCGACGCACTGACCAGCGCGATCGCACTGAAGGCGCACCAGGGAGGAGCGCAAGATTCCCTCAGTCGTGGAGGCATATGGATGGAGACGGAAGGCCATGGAGGAGGAGAACCGCGCCGCCATAGTTGGGGATCGCTACTCAGAGCTCGACTGCTTCGTTTCGCTCCAGCCAAACGTAGACTCGACAATGGCCGGCACTGACGTGGATTCTCATTCTCAGTCGCGATCGGAACCAATCGATGTGAATACCTAGCAAAAAAGTTGCGCTTGACGGCTTGAGTTGAACGATTATTGGCTATTTTGCAAGTAAGCCATGGTAATTAGTGATATTGTTAGCTGTAGACTGCAAAATAAACAATTAATCTCAATTTGGCTATGATTGTTTATTAGTAATTGTAAAGAAAGATATAAATAAGTAGACAATTAATCGAGTACTCATCTCAACATCACCTACGTCATTTAATTTTTTAAAAAATATGCAATTAAGTTATACTGTATTTTATTTTAAAAATTTTAAAACATATATAATTAGATGCACGTACATATAATTGGAGAGTATCTCGCGTCCCTCTTCTCGCTACTCTCGTGTCCCTCTTCTAGCGACGAACGAGGCTAGCAATGCTGCAATGGTAACCAGAAACTCATGTGAGCTCTCATTGTCTCCTTCTGGTGGTGTCCGATGAGCAAGTAGTGACGTTCGTTGTGCAGACGATGACAGCTTCGACGAAGCAGCAAAGACGAGTAGTTGCATTTGGGAGTAGGCAACAACGAGGACGTCGCTCATAAGTAGAGCGGCGAGGGCCACATCAATAGCTTTGATGAAGCAGCAAAGACGAGCGACAACATCCGAGAACAAGGCTTCGATGACTATAGGGACGCATCATTGAATGAAAGACGATGATAGAAAAGCACCTAGAGCAAGGGCGACTACACATGCGGATTCCAAGTTATCGAAAAAATTTTCTCATCAAAAGCGTTAAAATATGCTTTAAGATTTGTGTTTTATCGTCTCATTATTTATGCTTATCATCTGTGCATTAAGAATCGTGCAAATATAAATTTCAAAGCATGTTTAACGTTTTGATGGGGCATTGCTCCATAATACCTACTGGTTAGTAAATTTTTTCTAAGTTTTCCATGCTTTCTTCTTTGCTTTCATCCGATCCATGGGTTCGGGTCACATATCAGAAAACGTGTCGATTTGCTTCTGACGATCGCATCGACATTTTATCTACCCCTCTATCTCTCTAACTTTTTTTTTTCTCTCTGTCTAACTTTGTATTAATACAATAAGCCACCGGTTTTATTCACCGATTTTTTTTAAAAATATAATATATTTTAAAATACAGGCAATATTTCATTATAATCCCTTCTAAATATATTACGTAAAAGATTTAGCAGATCGAACGCCGTTACTAAACAGTTTACTCACGCGCCTGTCTCGATTGCTTTAGTGTGGGACCCATCAGTGAGACCTTTTCATTTCTATAGGTGGAACGAGGGTACACGGCGAGGTGAGTAAATATCGGTAAGTATCCTTCCCTTCTCTGAAACCGTAGAAGGGAAAAGTAACTATAAATAAATAGTGCCCCCAATTTTATTTTTCTTAATTCACATCGTCTCCTATTTTTATCTCGTACACCAACCAAGTCGGAACGAACGAAAGGGGTCGCATGGACGCCGACGAAGAAGAGATCGCTCGCTAAATCTCCTGATCTCTTCGTCCCTTTCGAGAGTCAAAGCGCGGCGCTACGCCGCGATCAGGTCATATTTATTTTTTGGGGTTTTTTTTTTCTTCTGTTAATTTTATTGTTTTATGGTGATGCGGCGATGTTATTCCTTCGGAATGGTTTGTGATTGACAAATCCTGTTATGATCGCCAGATTTCGTTCCGCTGTGGATTTGATTAGGATTTTATTTGCTATGTTGTTTAGCTTTTGATCTGGGGAGCTGTTTCGGTTGGCGCTGCCGAGGGTTTTCCAATGCAGGTTTTCTATGATCGAAGTTTTTGACGGAATTGTTGGGCTATGTTCCGCTCACTCTGTGGATTTGATTTGTAATGCGAATTACAGAAATATATTTGTTCTGTGATGAATTGATTGTGTTCATTTGGTTTTTACCCTTTGTTTTGTGTCTTTTTTTTGCAGGTCTGGATTACTTGAGAAATAATTGGTTATGGTTTAGGTTTTCTTACGGATGAGGAATTGTTTCGGCGATCCGGATGCCATGCTTAAATATCCGGGAGGAAGTGGTGGCGAAATTTCTGAGGTGATTCAAGATGGTGTTTTTGACAGCAGCAGGGGCGAGGGATTGCTGGCCTTTAAGGAGCGCAATGCGTTAGTAGACGGCAATGCTGGTCCAGGCGGTGAACGGTTTGGGAGTGTGCTAAGATGTTCTCCTTCAGATAATAGCAGCTCTAATTTGGACGTTGGGAGCGGGCATAAAACACAAAGCGTCTCAGTTGATAACTCAAAGGAGGTCACAGCAGAAGATTCTGTTTTTAGTTATCTTGCTGCTGTTGGTTCTTTCAATAAAGCCACGGAACTTGTTGAGGATGCGGAGGAACTTGATAAAATCTGTGAGAAGTATGTCTTAGCGGAGGAGGAAACTGAGCATTTTGTTCTAGGGGAGGAGCCGTTTGTTAGGACACCAGATACGATAACACTTGAGGACGCAGAGACAAGGGATAGAGAATTTTTGGAGGCAACTTGTTCTCGTCGTGGTGATGATTGTACGTCTTCTAGCAATGGGGAAAGGAAGGATTGTGCTGAAAGGTGTGGTAGGTTTCTTCAGACTATTGAGAATAGTAGGCATCTTGTATTAGAAGACAGATTGTTGATTAAGGGTCCAGAGATGGTTGATGATGGACAGCATAATACAGTTCCTGGTATATCACAAATGCGAGATGTTTCTGAAAATCCCTCAGTAGCTTGTGTTGTACTAGAAGTTGGACATGCTACTGAACCATCCTATGAAGATAAGGGATTCAATAACCGCCGGAGTCTTCCTCTTATTTCTCCTGGACTAGCAAATGATTGCTCCTTGATAAGAAATACTGGACAAACTCCCAAACAAGTTGATGCTTTCCCTTCTCTTTTGGAGAAGTCCAAGGATTCCGTTTGTTCTGCAAGAACTTGTGTCAGTGAACCTGTTGAAGTTGAAAACATTATCCTCTCAGATGAAAAGAGTAGCGAGAGTAGCCTTTGCAAATACAAATTACTTCTATCAGACAATGAAAATACAGAAAAACATCAGCCATTTAATTCCTTATACGATGAGGAGATAATTTCAAATTACTTCAGATGTCAAAGAGAAGTTGCTTATGATCATCCAGAGGAAAATTCTGTGTCATCTAGACAAACTGTTGTATCTGTTGGTTGTCAGATTTCTGACATACCTGAAGGAATACGCAGAGGTTTACTTGAGGAAGTCACATCTTGCTTCTTTCGGGAAGGACCATCCTTCCAGCAACCATGCTCGTCATATTGTAAGGGAAGAGTCGCTGATGATGCTAACACAGCATCTACCAGTACTAAGTGTAGCGATGTAAAAAATTCTTATGGTCAGGTGAGTGATGGCGGGATGGTTAATTCAAAATCTCTTCCACTCATTGTCTTTAGGAGAACTAACCCAAAACGTGCTGCTTCCTTACGAAAAGATCAGTTTGATGCAAAACCTGATCACTTAACTAACAAGAGGATTGGAGTAAGGAAATGCAAGAGAACATCTGGTACAAGAACATTATTTTCAAGCATAAACGTAGTCAGAAGGAAAAGAAGCTGCTTTCATCGAATGGAACGGAAATCCCTTTGGGGGAAAATTAGCAGCTTAATGACATTTTTCAAGGAAAATGATAAGCATGGAGTATCCAGTTTTGATCAACCACAGAGTCAGAGCAAAATTCTGAAGCAAAATCAGTGTTGTAGAGCTAGTGGGAAAATACAAATGGCTCACAGTGACAGGAGTTTGAGATCATTCAAAGGTCAATGTGCGTTTCCAACTCTTTCCATGCACACCAAGTGTCAGACATGGGAGCAATTAAATATCCCTAATGAGGTTGATTCACAGTGTTCAATAGAAACTAGTAACAACGCCGTGCCCGACTTTAGTAGTCCTACTGAGTTATTCATTCCCATTGGACACAGCAATCAGGAACCAGCGAAAGAAATTCCTGCTATTGGTGAAAGTTTTCTTCAAAGAGATGGGATACAAGGTGATAAAGACGTTGAAAGTAGTTTAACACAAGATATATCTTGTGAGAATGTGCTTGGTGACTGTCCTGGGTTTTCATCTCACATTGGTTCTGAAGCCTTGGCCAAAAAAGTTAGTGACAGGCGCTTACTTGATCCGGAATCATCACCTGACTCTGATATCTATAATCCAGTTGCTGCCGTCTGTGTCACTGCTGACGCAGGCACTTTAATAGTCCAGGATGCTAGAGTTAATCTGAGTGAAGCTGGTCCTGAAGTAACTTTGCATGGTATGGATGATCAAGCTTTAAAATCTTCAGAACCAATTGCGAGCAGTGAGTTTCCTTCATCTTTGGACGTGCAGCAGCAGACTGCAAATAAGAAAGGCCAAAAAGAGAGGAAGGATGGCAAGATCTGTCGTTCTGACTGTAACTTATCAGAGCATACTGTAAGCCAGGAAAAGTTCCATAATTTACAGATTCATAATACAGCTTTGGAGCCTTTAAAATATGTTAGGCAGAGACGAAATGGCCTCAAGGAAAAAAATCTTTCATCTACAGTTTCCAATAAAAAAGCCATCAGGAAAGGGTCTAGAAGAGCCTTTCCATCTGAGTCTACAATAATTGGTAAGGCAGATCCTGACCACAGTGAAGAAGCCAGGGAAGAGGAACTTGGTCTTCAAACCGTGACATCTACTAAGCAGGGTATCGGGAATATTCAGATAGAAGAGAACAGATCACTGATGTCTGATAACGCTAAATTAGATTATCTTTCTAGAAGTGGCAGAACAAAGGTACGGAGCAACAAATCAAGTCTAACTGATTCACCAAGACGACATAGGGTGAAATCTTGTGGTCAAAAGAACTTCAATATGCAAAATTTAGTGAGGAGCAGAAACAAGAAGAAAAATCAGAAACTTGTTGCCAGCCAGGAATCATATGAAAGCTTGAAATTGTTTCCAGAGTCAGCTCGTGATTTAGCATTAAATGAAAATGAACTAAGATGTATGCAAATTTATTTGTTTCTTTTTAAATCTGAACTACATGGATATTTCATATTGCACCCTTTCTTTTTAATCTTGGCCTATTAGGCATGAGTTACTAATGATAAGAATCAACTTGTTTACTTCCATAACTTCTGGACATTAAAATTTTCTAATTCTAATTTTGTTACGTAGGTAATGAACCAGAAGCAAAGGGAAGTGCCTGTGGGTTGAATGGCCACTCGGTACCACAAAGACAGGCATGGGTGCTTTGTGATGATTGCCACAAATGGCGTTGTATACCAACTGCACTTGCAGATATGATTGATGAAACCCACTGTGGATGGTAAATCTTTTAGCACTCTGTTCATTTTGGTTGAAAGCTATACATAACATGCACATAGTATTGTGAGATGAATAAATCGACTTCTAGGTAGATGGTTACAAGAACTAACCATCAGCTGTATTGTGGACAACAAGTGTTAACGATTTTATGGGAATTTGGGGCACTAATGTGGTCTCCTAGAATACTGTGATGAGAACCTGAAATGAGTTGCACCGCTGATACAAACAAAATATGGATAGCTGATACAAACGAAATATGAATAGCTGACTAAATACAATTGGAGTTGCAGTTGACTATCTTTTTCATGTTAATATTTCCACCTTGCTTTGTCATACTACTCACTACTGAGGATGACTCTCCCTTACAAGTTAATTTAATTTCTCAAAGAGACGTGTGATTGTTCTTCATACGACTGGGTCAGTGGGTCTTACTTCTTTGTCACATTCGAAGTGATTAAATCCTAAGATCCATGATTATTTTACAAAGTCAAGATTGATTGCCCATGCTATATGAGAGATGTAAGCATGTGGTCAATGAAAACTCTTTCATTGTTTCACCTAGAGAGTAGCTTAAAAAATTTCAATGCTTGATGAATTAATATTACAGGTTACTAAAGGTTGAGTAAGAATATGCAAATGATCACCATATCTATGAACTACAGTGGCATGTCTTCTATAATTCATCAATGTATAATCAACCAACTTTGTTGATTACTTCAGAAAACAACAAAGATTTGCAATTCCATCATACACTATATGGATTTAGATTTGGGATACTTCTTATTATCTTGTGCAATTTGGATGCATTGATAATTAAGAATGGGTCATAATCGGTCGTGTCATACTTGACCCGTGATACGTTTATATATGACACAAACATGACTCATTTATATATATGGGTCAATGTATAAAACACAAACATGACCTATTTATTAAATATATAACATGACACGAGTAACCCGTTTAATAAATAGGTTGTGGTATGACACGATACGATACAAATAACCTGTTTAGTAAATAGTTTATCACATGTTACTACACGACTCTACACGAATAAGCTGTTTAACTCAATAAACATCATGTTAACTACTCCATAGTCACTTACAAATCAAAATTACAAAAGTTCTAACAATTCATAGGGATAAAATTATTTTTTGATTTTAGGGTTTAAAATTTTATTTTTATATATATATAAAATATGGTTTACATGGGTCAACCCGTTTATGATCTAACATTACACGTATATTGGCAGGTTATAAACGGGTTGACACGTTTATGACATGGACACGATTATCTATGACCCAAACCCATGAAACTTTGTGTTGTATCGTATCGTGTTGGCAAGTCATGTCATGTTATTGATAATAGTCAAAGTTCTTTGATTCTTTCTCATTTAGGTGACAAGCTTATCTAATTCCTTGTTATCCACTAGACGTGGGTTTTTTCCAAGTTCTATTGGATATCTTGGAAATTTTATTTTGTATAGCTGATTTTTTTTTTTGTTGAATTTGTTTGCCTAACAACATCCACTTCTTTTTTCCTTTTCATACCTTTGTTATCATGCTTCATTTGCTTTATTTTTTTTTTGTGGTACTGGTATCAATACTAGGTCAGTACCTCACACACATATATACATATACACAGCAAATATTACATATACATATAATTTTGATAGTTTGATATAATTTTATTTATGTATAGATATGTGATTGGATAGTGCTGGCCATGGTTTTAATAACAGTTTGTACTAGTGAATCTACGGTTGGACTCGTATGTATTGATACATACTAGTTGATATTGACACATAATAATAATGGTACCTGTTGATATTAATTATATATATATATATATATATATATATATATATTGCATACCTATATATATATTATCGACCATATACCAGTACTAGTATTTTAAACTACAGTGATTGTTCAATACTTCAATTGCATAAACTCATAGATAGGCATAGTAGCCCGAGAGATGATTTGAAATTGTACATGGTGTTTGGCTATAAAAAAACTTGGTCCTGTGTAAGGATCCAAAAACTAAAAATTGGCTCGCACTAGATGGTACACCCTGTTTGTACTAGTCTGAGCAAGGACAAGTACATGGACCACACTCAGATCAAAGGCAATGTAGGCAGAGGCAGACCGGAGACAACACAGGTGGAGATTGTCTGCCATTGAAGCTTTTGCCAAAGCTTCAGAAGCTTCTGCTTGATCGCCCCAACTTCCTCTTTCCTTGCTACCTCAGTAGCCATCCGTGATGTTTGGTACAAACTAGTATGTACCGGTACAAGCTGGACATATTAGTCTAAGCTTAGACCAGAAAACTGGACTCGGCTCGAATTTCAAACGTTGGCCCTGTGTAATGTATGATACTTTTACTCCAGTTCATCTAATTTTTGCACTATTGTATTGTCAGCCAAAATTATATGATGATTTCCATTGATGACTGATCCTTAAAGCTGAAAAGCTGAGATAAGCCCATTGAATATTGAATTGATTCCCTCCGATTATTCCTTTACATTATCTTCTCACCGATTTTTTGGTGACATATTTATTAGATGCTTAGCCTCAAGGCATCAATTTTGCTGTGAAATCTTTGTCTTCTTTCATTTGTTTGTCTTTCTTAAGTGTCTTGCATTTCTTTCGAGTGCTGCTTGAAATTTATTTGGTTCTACTATATCTTAAGGACTTGCAAGGACAATACCGATAAGGCATTTGCTGATTGTTCGATACCACAAGAAAAGACGAACTCTGAGATCAATGCTGAATTGGAGATTTCTGATGCTTCTTGCGACGATGATGTACCTAAGCAAAATCCTCGTGGAATTGTAAAGGAAAAATTAGCTGGTAGGCTTTTTAGCAAATTTAATTTTTTTATGAAAATAGACAAAACCATGTAAAGTGTTTTTGCTTTGGATCTTTGACAGTTTCCTTTTGGTTCACTCTCTTGCTTTTATTTTCAGCTGCACAGCCAGCTGCTTGGACACATATCAAGTCCAACTTGTATCTGCATCGCAATAGGAAAAGTCAGACAATTGATGAGGTTTGGGTGATCTCACGATTCTTTTTAGCAAAATCCTGTTTTGATAGTTCATAGTTCATACTAGTGTTAGTTTGAACTTTTGATAAAGGGCTACCATGGATGACAACATGCAGAATATTTTTGGTGTGAATACTCAATAACATAATTTCCTTTTTCTTTTCCTTTGTAAGTTATATCCAAATTGTTTTGGAAAATTATTACAAACTAAATCTGAGAAAGGCTTGAAATGAACAATTGTTATCATTGCTATAATCTTTGTTGCTTATGTAGAAAATAGCACCATTAGAAGTAATGCCGCTTTCTTTTCCTTTGTAAGTTATATCCAAATTGTTTTGGAAAATTATTACAAACTAAATCTGAGAAAGGCTTGAAATGAACAATTGTTATCATTGCTATAATCTTTGTTGCTTATGTAGAAAATAGCACCATTAGAAGTAATGCCGCTTTTGTCCTACAAATGAAGTTTTCTTTACATGATCTTTTGGTGCTTTTAGAAATTAACTAAGTTTTCACTGTTGAATTAGGTAGATATTCAAGGAAAGAATGATTTGGTGCCTATGAGTATATTTTTTAGATAAATTACATGGGGGAGTAAGACAGGAATTGGATTGGGTTTGGCTCTGAACGTCTTTTCCACACAGTTGACAGTATAGAAAAAAGGTTACTAGAAAACAGTGATAATTTTGGAATACAAGTAGCGTATGAGAGATATATATTAGGATCATATATGGGAAGCATGATGCACCAATTCACAGTCTTCCATGCAAAACTATATGGAGAAGGTGAAAAAAAGATGGGGGCTATATACAGTTGTGAATGAAGACATCTTCAAACAGATGAAGAGAACCAAATGTCTTTTTAATTTAATTTGTGATTTTTTTATTTCATTTTGAAACTGATTAATTGTCCCCAGTAAAGAAGAAATCTGAACCTTATCTTCAGTGACTTCTATGTTAGCAGGTCCAACCATATCTACCTAGCAAAGAGTTATTTGTTGCTTGCATAATCTAAATAATATAGGTGTTTGTAGTTTGTATTTAGTACATGTTAGATTGTAATGCTCATTTGTGGTACAGCAGAATCGGTTAATGCTAGTAGTTGGTTACTTGGTATGATGCTTTAAAATCTTGGGCAATTAGATATGCCAGCCTTGGATTGATTGGTACGTAGAACTACGGCACCTCACAAGCAATGGAGCAATACAGAAAAGTCATAGACTACAGTCCTGTACTCTACTGTCCCTTCGCTGAATCAACCTGTATGGTATATGGTACATGCTACTTGAGGTTTAAAATCGTTATATCCATGCCCTATATACTGCACTAATGACAAGATATTCCATATTTTATCATCGTCAATGCTTCTTTTCTGTAGTATATCGTGGTTTAGTTCTGTTCATTGAAATACTTAAGTACGTTCATGGTGCTTCCTTTTTGTTGACATTATCTTTTTTGCAACAGACAATGGTTTGCTACTGCAAGCCTCCTTCAGATGGCAGTTTGGGCTGTGGAGATCAATGTTTGAACCGAATGCTTAACATAGAGTGTGTGAAAGGAACCTGCCCATGTGGGGATCTTTGTGCAAACCAACAGGTCAGCATCTACTACTTAGTGATATAAAAGGTTTTCAATCTTGGTCTGATCCAATGTCAGACAGGTTTACAGGCATACCAATACATACATGTACACGAACATAATGTTTGCTGATCGAGGTTCTCAATCTTAATTAGTATTGGTGTACTAGTTCAATGCAGGACCAATTGCTATATTATATATAATTAGATATTTATGCATACAGTAACCGATTGCTACTGACTCTATTTTATGTACTAGTATAGGGTAGTACAGTTACAACTACTAAGTGGTACTGAATGGTTTTCAAAATAGTGGTACTAGTACCGGTTCATTGTGAACTGATACTGACCCATTGTTAGTACCGGTCCATTGTGAACTGATACTGACCCATTGTTAGAGTGGTACGAGCCTCTCCTAGTATGGAGCGTTTCCATGATTTTATATATTTCAATTTTTTTGCCTCATGTCTCACACTGGAGTTTTCATAAGCAGTTTCAGAAACGCAAATATGCTAGGCTCAAGTGGATTCCTTGTGGAAAAAAAGGATTCGGGCTCCAGTTGCTCGAAGGTGTACCTAGTGGTCAATTTCTCATCGAATACGTGGGAGAGGTAGATATGAAAATCTTCTCCAGTCCACCTGATTAATTTTTTTTACCCATGCTGTTTACTCAATGGACTGGAAATCAATTGTGTATATAGTGCAACAATCTAGTTTTATTCCATTTTTCCCTGAAGTTTGTACTTTTATCTTCTGTTTCATTCATTATCTTTTCTTTAAAAAACAATGTAATATGCTAGAAAAAGTTAAATGTCCTGCAGTCCCGTTTGCTCATTTAATATATTGACTACTCAGGTGCTTGATTTTTCTACATATGAAGCCCGGCAAAAGTACTACGCTTCCAGAGGTCAGAAGCATTTCTACTTCATGACGCTGAATGGTGGTGAGGTTTGGCCTTTTCATCTTACCTTGCTCTTTAAATTTAATTTATTTTTTCAAAGTTCATTAGTGCGTTATTATATTTCTCATTAGAGTGAACTACTTCGAGTTGTTTTCTGTTTAGAAATCTATTTCATTTTGGCAAAAACTTACAGAATCTCTTACTGCCCTTTCATGATTTTTGGTGCAAAGTTGATTGGACGAGGTTTACCTTAACAAGACAGTATATTTTTTACTGTAGCTTCTTAATTTCTTTAGCCAATTATAATATTTTGATAATACTAATTTTCTATGTCATTGGAGATATCAGATTATTACCATTATTTTTTGTCAAGCATTACCATAAAACACTTGCTGCGAGGGGGGCTGTTCTACAAATATAGTCTAATTATTATTTTGTTTGGTCTAGGAAACTAAAAATGCAAATGGAAGTGAATTGTTCTTTATCTCATACATCTGTATGTCTAGTCTTATAGCAAGGAAAAAATTGGTGTTGTTTTTGTTGAAAGTGACATGATTTTTTATCAACAAAATTCAATAGAAATGCAACATACCATCAGCTTATTAAAAAGAACAATTATGGATTAAGGTGAATTGAAGGAGATGAGAAATGAAAACTCATTCTGTTATGAAACACTATATATTTGGCTAATCATCTTTGGTGAAATTTACATGAAAATAAGTCACAAAAAAATCTAATCGAAATAGGTAATTCCAAACCTCATCAAGGAACCTCTTGCAGATGTAATTCATATGTATATTTGGCTAATCATCAAGGATCCTCTTCCATCAATTGGTTTTCTTCTTCAGTTCCAATCCATATACTGTTGCGGCTTGGACCCCATATTTCAATCTAAATCACACTTTCCTCAAGCTCCAATCTTGGATGATCAAAATGAATTTGCAAATCAAAGAAAACATGTAATGCAAGACCAAGACGCCAACCTTCCAATCCTCAGTCACCTCAGTTCTGTTGGAGTCTCGCTAACGGAATTGAGCTTTATGAAGGAGTTAGAGGAAAGGCTTTCCCAGAAAAAAACATGTTTTTTAAAATACTAAATAGTGTTTAAATGGGCTGCTAAATGTTCAAATGAGATATAAATATAATGTAAGTTAGTTCAATTGGTAAGACCTTAGTTGGTGATGACAAGTTTGGGAACAAGCCTAGCCACTTGCCT
Source organism: Costus lasius (assembly GCA_027563935.2). Taxonomy (NCBI): domain Eukaryota; kingdom Viridiplantae; phylum Streptophyta; class Magnoliopsida; order Zingiberales; family Costaceae; genus Costus; species Costus lasius. Next base: position 12,520,287 of record CM050447.1, on the reverse strand, counting down.
ATTTAAAAAAACAAACAGATACAAATATAATGTAAAGAACAACAATTAAAAAAAAGTTCATCGAGGTTTCATACATCGACAATGATAGCTTTTTTTTACCTGTTCCTATACCTATACCGTTGTCCATACAAATTATTGAAATGGTAAAAGTGAGGAAAGTGTGAACTCTGGTAGATGGGAACTCTATTAGGTTTGTCTTGCAGCAGAAATGAAATGTGGTTGAATTGATGCTTGCTTCTTGTCACTATTATTATGGGCGAAGACTGCCAATGTTTTTAAATATTGATATGTGCCAATGTACTATTGGTGGTATTGACACTAAAATATATCAATACTGGTCGTACCAACACTAAAACGGATTAGTGCTGGTTATATTGACATATAGTATATTGGTATTGATTGTCTCACTCATACCAAATGGTGAGGCCCAATTTTTGGAACCATCAGACTATCTATGCTATACTATCAATTTTGTCAATGATTCCCATACTCCATACTCCATAGTATGCTATTTGGCTTCAAATTGGCTTATACAAGGTTGTCAAAATCAAGATCCTAATGGAGGCTTTATAGGATTGGATCGTAATATCCTACTAAATCACCTAAATTATATATTTTTTAAAATATATTCATCTAGTTAGACTTAAGAGTAAGATAAATATTCTAACAAGTAATAAAGAATAAAAAAATTAATATATATTTATCCAGTATCATGTATTAAGGTTAAAATATATATATCCAATATTTTATACTATTATTCAGATATACAACTAAAACTATGAAATTGAATATTTGTGAGAAGATGATCATGAAGATAAGATAATAGAAGATATCCATAACAAAGATGTACAATAAAACTAGAAACAACAAAAGCATGCAATGAAGTAAAGGCAGCAAGATAAAAGCATAGAAAATGTTAAAGATAAAGGTATACATAATAATGAAAATAAAAACGATAAAAATGACAATAAAGGTGCTAAATAAAGATGATAAAGATTACAAAGCTGATTCTAATAAATAGTTGAAGTAGACAAATGACGAGAAAGAGCAAAAGATGATAATTAAAGACATGAAATTATATCATATATCAATTTAAGGCTTTTGATATATTAGATTATTGATTTTTGGTATAATAGTAATCAAATCTGATCTCATTCTACTTATTAACTTAAGATTGAGTAAGATATCCTACCACATTTTGGGTTTCGGAATGGTTTGCCTAATTTGGGTCGAAGGATCGGAATATCCTAAGACCCATAACGTATTTTTGATAACCTTGTTTATATGATCTATGATTCATGATTCACTGCAACTTTCTAGCAACCTTCTTGTCCAGCATCACGGTACAAATCCAGTATCTCACACTCCACATGCTGTTTGATCTGAAGTTGGCTTGTATGATCTATGGTTCATGATTCATTGCAATCTTCTTGTCCAGCATCATTGTACAAATCCAGTATCTTGGGCATACTTTTCTTGAGAAGAGATTTTGGTTTGCAAGGACTAGGCAAAAACGGCTCCAACAAAAGGGCTTTGACTTGTCAACTTATACACTCTACTTGTTGATATTAATACTATTAGCCAAACTAGTATTTTTGGCTTATTCAAACTAGACATTTAATGTTTTAAGTTCTCAATTGTTCTTAGGGGCCTGTTTCTTTGGAGAGAATCCACACGGGAGAGATTCATTGTATTTTTTCTTCTCCTCTATGTGGATTCTCTCCAAAGAAACATGCCCTAAATTTGGATAGCTGTACAGGAAATGGTGTTACATCTCTTTATTGACTGATGAAACTTCTATTTTATTTAATGTGTTTATGGACAAACAACTTTCTGATCTAATTCGGGTAAGGAGATACTGATGGCTTGTTTGTGCAGAATCATGTTTCTTTTGTCTTCTACATTTTAAGATGTTACTCTTGCGTCTACCAATTGAAGCTTACTCCGATATGTTTGCTTTCGTTATTTATGCTAGATTTCTATCTTTCATCTACTTGATACAGGTGATAGATGCATGTGCAAAAGGGAACCTCGGTCGTTTCATCAATCACAGTTGTGATCCGAATTGTCGTACTGAAAAGGCAAGTTTTCTTTGTATTCAGCCTACCATAGCTTATCCAGCACATAGATGCAAATATTTTTTTTATTTCAGCTTCCTGTCCCCACGATAGCTTATCAATCTTATGATGCAAATTTTCATCGTGTTTTAACCTGCCATAGTTTATCAAGATTACGACAGTCTCTTTTTTGTTTGGCAAGATTGTCGACTCTTGTTATGCATATGATAGTGATTATTTTAATATGGACAAGACATAACATACATGCGTCTGATGAATTTGTTTTGTGTTACTTGTTTTAACTTTTAATTGGTTCTGAGTTTAAGGTTTCAAGAAGTTCATTATTTACATTTCTAAGTTTTCTTTTTAATTTCATGAATTCTTGTGTATAACATAGGGGTGACAACAATTTGATCCCCATTTCACTAAGTATCTTAAGCTAGATTCAGTGGCCTATTAATAAAATAAGCATGTTTGCAACTGGATTTTTTGTCAAAGTAGTTATTTATATGGTTACTAGGATAATGCTTGTTAATTGAGTTTGATTCGGTTCATGTTGGAGAACAAAAGCCAACATCGTGGTAGGTTTCTAATATTCTTGAGTTGCTTTAAGCTTCAGTTATTGTTCAGAACACTACAAGGGCTTCTTTTGGCTATTAGTTCAACTTATGGTATCACTGGAACACCTCCTTGGGGCATGCAATTACTTGAGCTCACATTTGATGAGAGTCATTATGTTAATTAACCTAAGGTTTAAAATACTGATGCAAACTGGTGTTGAACTAGCATAGACCAGTCCATACCAGTTTGAACCAGATGGTTTCAAGTAGAGAGCAAAAGAAGGAAGAAGAAAAAGAAAGGAAGGAGAAGCCTACGAGCTTCATGTGTTCGTTGAGCTTCGCTTGTGGAAGCTCGCTCCGAATAGTGGAGGTGGCACCTCCACTCCTTTCACTCGCTGCAAGTGGGAGCCTCCTTTCTAGTTTCTTTCTCTTTTCTCCTTTTTCTTTTTTTTCTTTTTCCTTCATACTTCTTCCACTCTACCCTCTCTGTTCCTTCCATTCAAAACAAAGCGTTCCATGTATTGGTCCCTACTTGGACCGGTACAAATTGGCCGTACCGGGCGGTTTGGACTTGTTTCTTAAACACTAAACTAACCTACTTTGATAGAAAGTAGTATAGTTTAACTTTTTTCCTAAAATGCCATAGGACATACCAAGGTGCAGTGTCACTGGTTTGTATCGATCTGACCATGATTCGGTGCCGGTAGATGGGTGGTACTAGTTATATATGCATATATAAAAAGGAATTTTAAACTGACCGGTGTGTTGGTACCAATTGGTATAAATTGATACGTATTGTTGGTCAGACAATGGACCGGTTGTTTAGACCTTAGGATTTACTACTCTTCTCCATTTGAGGGTATTCAACCTCGATCACATATTGGCTAAACAATGAGTGACTTATAAAATGCTCGCATGACTTGATGTGTCAAACGAATACCTCACAATGCAAGACTTAGTGAATAATGAAAATGCTATATAGAAATTCACATAATCATAATAAATGAGAGAGTCTCGGGTTTTGAGTTTGAAAGCAAAAGAGCTTGAATTATGGTTTTCAATTTCAGTCCAGCTTTGTGTTTGAACACAGATGTGTCGGTAGTTGATATATCGACATTATCTATATATTGGTCTGATTATAATTCGGAATAGTTTATACTGGGTGTATTGCCCAGACTGAAACCTTAAACATTATCTTCATTTTTAAATTTAGCAAGCCCCAGGCCTCTACGGCGACCTGAAGATGAAAACAATTTAAATAGGTGATCCTTCTCGTAGAAAGAAAAAAAACATACTAGGTCCTTGCCTGGGCCATTTAGCTCACCAAATTAACTAGTAGTGAGCCTTCTCATGAAAAGAAAAAAGCATACAATGTTTATCACTATATACACAAGCTGTTTGGATTGTATACAAGATTGTATACAATAGTTACACTGGGAGAGTACAGCAAAAACACTACAGAGACCTAATAGCAGTAGTTTTTTTTATGTTTTAAAAATTCTCATAAAATAAGTGTAACAAATGTACCTATAATATGCATCTTTCCAGCCCTCCTCTCTTTCTCTTCTTCCTTCACACATACATTCTGTACGTCTATGGATAGTAGTGTTAAATTTCTTTTGTTTCCATTGACAAGCATTTATGTTTGTTTTTCTTCTTGTTTTTCAATACTTATGTTTTTCCTTTTTCTTTTTATTTATGGAACCAGTGGATGGTAAATGGCGAAGTTTGTATTGGACTATTCGCTATAAGGGATATAAAAAAGGTAACGCTTCAGAATTCTTTTAAATTTTGCTGCTGTCAGTTGGATTATAGGTATTATGCTTGATATCTTTGCATTTTCAACCTCATTTTTTTGTTTAGTTGATTTGATATGCCAAGACTTTTAATAGCTTCAATTTTGCCAACTTTTATCTTTTGCACAAATACTAGATGTAGAATAAGATTGTATAACCATTGCAGTTAAATAGATAGAACATTTATTTTTTTAACCAAATGATAGTGCTGCTATACTTTGCAATGCTCGAGTTTCAACTATTCATGCATTATCTCTTGCCTTAAATATTTTTAATAGTAAAATTATTAATCAAGCATCTTTAATTTTTAAAATAAACATTTTTGATATAACATATAGTGCAGAAAAGGCATGTATCCTGTGCAATAAGATGAAGAATAGATAAACTAAACATGGATTATCAATAGATACTTATTTGATTTGAACATGATGTGAAGATTTTAGTTAGAACATAAACTATAAAGGGTCATTTTAACAAGAAGATATTAGCATGCTACACTGCTCCATTTGGAAATTATCACTAATTTAATTCCATCTTCATGGTCCTGCATTTTTCACATAACCTAAGAGTTTTGCCCTATGACAAAATGTTTGTATTAAGTGGATAATTCAATTGATTATGTTCTACTTTGTAGGGTTTAGAGGCTTTTTTCATTTCTTAAATGAGAGATTTGAGGTAAACCCTATGACAGAATCTACGATTGAATTGCAATAGTTACTCCAATGAAGGGTTTGCTATTTTGTGATCCATCTATCATTAGGATAGTATTTTACATAGCTTTGATATGCCTACTAGGACACTTTTATATTGTCAAGTTTGACGTCCATTTTCATTCCTACGGTGGAAAAGTAACTTGTGTATAATTTGACACCATTTTTCATTCCTAGGGCGAGGAACTAACTTTTGATTACAACTATGTACGGGTGTTTGGTGCTGCCGCAAAAAAATGTGTGTGTGGCTCTTCTGTCTGCCGAGGTTATATTGGTGGTGATCCATTGAAGACTGAACTAGTTGTGCAAGCTGATTCAGAAGATGAATATTTTGAAGCTGTGATGGACGACAAATGTAAGAAGAAGGCATTGATAGACATGGATGTGTTACTCTCTGATGCTAATGGTATAGTTGTGAAAGATACTGAGCTTCCTTCGGGAAACAAAGTGTTACTAAAGGATCGATCTCCTATCTCAGAGACTGAAGATCAGCAGCAATTCAAAGACACTCTATGCCCATCCAAATCTGATGCAATCTCATTTGATTCTGTTTGCAATTTACATGTTAAAGATGCTATTTTCAGTTCTGTATATGAGACGCAATCATCAGAAAACTGCTCAGACACATTTGCAAAGGGGCCAAATGGAAATATAATTTCCCCTTCTTTGACAGATGTTCAACAATTAGATCTTCCTATACAAGCATCTCCTGCTGCCACCGATTCCAAATCTGATTCTTCTGTGAAGGTTTCAGCATCTGGGACAGTTACTGAGAATAAACTTAACCGCGCAAAGTCATCTCATTCAACTCATCATACAAAAAAGAGCAAGCCAAGTGTGAAAGCTATTCTGCCTCAGAAAGCTAAAACTTTACAATCTAACAGTCTTTCACAATATGAGGGAGGTAATTACTTAATACTGGTGAGATGGACTTTCTATGCCATGACACTCACTATTTTAATTGGTTGTTCCGCTTCTTTTGTAGTTGAAAAAGAATTGAATGAGTTGTTGGATGCCAATGGGGGCATTAGCAGACGGAAGGTATAAATACCATATTCTTTGCACATTCTGTAGTTTATGTTGACTTGTTAATTATAGACAGCTACTTGTTACACATCTTTGTACATTTAATGATTCATTTTTTGACCAACAGAGCATGAAATTTGAATTTCTTGTCACACATTATGCACGTGCACCATTTTTTGTCTATTGGTATAAGCACAAGGCAAAGAGAATAGGTTCATGCCCCTCATTTGTTGTTTTTTGTTTCCATTTCTTAGTCATGCAATTTTCTACAAATATAGCAACTTTTAATTTGTTTTTAGCAGCAACTTTTTTTGGTGTGTTATCCTTGCATTATGTGGTGTCATATCTTTTGAATGTGAATTTGTAAACAGGATGCTACAAGAGGATATCTGAAGCTTCTGTTTGTCACTGCTGCAGAAGGAGATAGTGTTGGAGGTGCATCTCAAAGGTATTGTTTGTGCTCGTTGTAATTTAGATTCTTTTGTTTTTTGGGTGGTTATCTAACTGCTGCACATACTACGTAGCATACGAGACCTTTCGTTGATTCTTGATGCACTACTCAAAACAGTATCTCGGACGGTTTTGATGGATATAATCGACAAAAATGGTACTTTGTATTTTCCATTATGTACATGTTTTTTCTTTTGACAGCATATAAATTCAACATGTCATTGGGAACATAAAATTTCCTTTTGTTTTGTAGGATTACAAATGCTGCATAACATCATGAAACAAAACAGAAGCAGATTCAGTAGAATTCCTATAATACGAAAGCTTCTCAAGGTTAGAAAGTCACTTTTAGTATCATATGCCTCCTATGAAAGTGGACTGTTTTTAAATTTAATATTATTTCCATCTGGCTGCTAAGAGGAAACCACAAACTTTTAATTTTAAATTTTTAATATCACAGTACCATTGTGGAACTTATAATGATTTTCATTATTTGCAGACTTTGATCAATAACCCTATTTACTTGAGCCATGGTCCTTTTCTTGATTGGCATGAATCTCCATCATAGAATACTGTTAATTTTCATGCAGGTTCTGGAGTTCCTTGCTTTGAAAGGAATCCTTACCCCAGAACACATAAATAAAGGTCCTCCATGTAGTGGAATGGAAAGGTTCGAAGCAATTTTAATTAAAATATATTATTTTGTTTTGTTGATCTCTTAATTTTCTATATCAAGTTAAAAATGGTTCCTATAATTTTTTTTTCATGTGGTGCAATCATTTGCTGTTACCTTCTGAAAATAATGAACTGTTAGAATGTTAAAAATTTGTTGTCTATAACGCCTTGTGTTCTAACATATTGTCAAGATATTTTATCAAAAATAGAAAAAACGTATAAATATTATTTGTTACCTTATAGTGGTCAGCATTAAGGTTTAAGATACCGATTCAAACTGGTGTACCGGTCTATTGTTGGACTGATATATACCGGCACTGTACTGATGGTACTGACGATACTAGTCAGTACTAAATTTTGTTATATATATATATATATATAATATAACCGGTACCTACCATGTACCAGTCCATGGTCAGACCTGTGTGTATTGGGCGACATGGAATGAAATTTAAAACATTGGTCAGTATCCCATTATCCAGATATGTGACATACTCAGTCTAGGTTTTGTAGTTAATATATCCGGAAATGGTTCTTTTGCTTCATATTTTTCCTTATGTTGATCGATTTCATGTAAGATTGCATCTTTTCCCTTCATGTTCATTTTCATCAGCTAGAATTTTCACTTGTATGTATGAACCGATCTATTGAATTAAATAATAGATTTCCTTTTTTGTTATATTTTCCTTTTAAATAATCGTTTTCTTCTGTGTTTATACTGTTTTAATTAATGGATCTCTTTGAATGTGCGTGTAAAGGAATATATTTAGATTGTTTTGACAATTAATATGTCTTTAGCGGAAATGCTAAATCATTTTCCATCTGATTTTTGTTATGTTTTGTTTTCTTAATTGAAGGAATATGTCCCATTTCTAGAATGCTATGTACCATATATAACTATATACATTTTCTGTGCAGCTTTAAAGAATCAATGTTGAGTTTGACCAGGCACAATGACGTTCAGGTAACTGGGATAGTAACTAAATTTTTGCGGAGTTATGCACATTGTTCATTCATCTTCTTGTTCTGTTTTAATTGTATTAATCAGTATGATTATCAATCTGTTACAGTTCTGTAATTTTCTCATTGCGACGATTAATAACTGTGTGATTGCACATAATGAAACAATTATGTAAACTGTAATGTAAAATAAGTTGTATGCCGATTGTTGTGCTTCCATATGCATCTTGGCCTTTAATTACTGTTGTTGATCATTTGATTTTGACATATTATCTTTTGCTTGTCATTTTAAAACGTAGTCATTGTCTTGTCAAAAATTGTGAAACAAGCCTTCATGATGGCATATACACTAATTCGGTAGTTCTTGCCAAGCACACCATAGATACTATTTACATCTTGTGATAAACCCATCAAACTGCACAGCTCTCTTAATCTCTGTCCATAATGAAGCATGTTACTGATTGATGACTAGAGCGGGACTATTCTTTAGCGGTGATGCGATGATGCCCAAAAAGGAAAGAAGCCAAACATTTGTGAAACCACAATATAAGAGGAATGAAATTCTAAAAACCTTATAGATAGAATAATTTAAATATAAGTAGAAATTGGTTGGCATCATCAGTATCTTTTTTTTTGAAAGGACACTAATGTAGATGAAAATGAGCTGTATATTGCTTTAAATAGTAATAGAAGAGCTGCCCATGAAATAATTGTGGCCTTAGGAACAGGGGGAGCGGGATGGGAGATTTTCAGATAGCAAGAGGTGTTCCAATTAGGTGAAGTGTTGCTACTAAAACTACTATTGTTACACCCCGTCTAGGTGCCAGCTTAACTACAATTGGCCACCTTCACTGCGTGGCAATTTACCATCAACAAAATAAGACTTTGATTTTGAGATTAAAGATGTTATTGAACTTCTAGAAGGTCAATTCTTTTTCTTTTTTTTTTTACTTATGACATGTTCTTATCTCCTTGTTTTTTTTGCACAAATTGTTTTCTTTTCAATCTTATATTTTCCAATTGAATTTTCTTGTAAAATTTATTTCTTCTTTTAACGCAGGAGAAACTAAAAAATATAATAATAATAATAATAATACTAATAATAATAATAATAATAATAATAATAATAATAATAATAATAATAATAATAAAATGATTTGATTATTTCAATTCCTGCGCACAGCATTGCTTTCCCAACGGTGGGTTTTTCAACATGTGGTCCTGGCGGCCAGTCAACACACGTTGACTCAGTATAAATGTTGCTGACCGGCTGAGCCAAAACACGAATAAAAATCCTAAGCGTCAGCGGGGTACCCTATCTAACCTTTTAAAAAATAAAAGCTGCCTTGGGATTCGAATCCTAAGGCTAAAGCGGGTACCCTGCTTAAGAGGTTTTTTCCTAAAACACACTGCCGCAACTGAACAACACTGAACCTGTCTACTTAAAACCGTGTCATAACAATTTAGAGCTCTACTGAAATTCATGTAAAGATTTACTAGTCACAATAGTATAACCTATAACCACCACACTTGTCCAATATAAATCAAATAATAATAATAATGTTATTAAGGATAATAATACTAATATATTTGAGAGTAGATTACTACTACTACTATAGCAGACTACCAGTCCAGAACTTCTAATATAATTGTGAGTTGGAATCTATACCAAGATTGAATTTACTGATCTCTATGATTTTAAGAGTTAAGACATTGTTATTTGTTCCTTGATTGAGTTCTGCAAACTTAAATGCACAAATATGTGCAATTAAAGTGCTTTTACTATTTTTTTAAAAAAAAATATTCAAGGTTATCTTGAAGTACCTTAACTTATCAGAATTTCCTTCGGTTATTGGTTCTTTTACAGGCTTTCTTTTTGAGATACAGCTGCAATATATTACATAGTCATCTTAGATTTATGGTTTAAATCTTCAAAGTTCAATCTACTATTCATCACATTTGAACTCAAAACATCATCCAAATATGTATGCAGTTGTCTGATAAGATAACATTCTTATATATTGCACATTGATCTTTAAAACAATTAGTTTTTATTATACTTAGTCGTGAAATACCACTGGCATTATAGTACTTTATTTTTAGATGATTCAACTTACAACATCTAGTTGATTGTTAGTTAGTAATATGATTACTATTACCTATTTGTCCCTTTGGTTCAAACGAGATGAATATTAAGTTGTCTACCTCATTCTTTTGTACAATATTGTATGTTAATATGTCTACCTTGCTCTGTGTAAACAGGTTCAACAAATTGCTCGGAGCTTTAGGGACAGGTGGATTCCTCGCATGATTAAACGTGTTGAACCACCAGATCGAGAAGAGCAACAGTTTGATCCACAGAGATCACACAACAATTGGTCTCATTCTTTAAAATGCAGATTTAATCAAGGAGTAAGAGACAGTGATGCCATTGTTTGTGTTAGCGAACCCATGGAACAAATAACATCTTCAGGTTCATTGGGTAAGCTTGTGGAAACATCTTCCCATTCTTCTCAAGTGGTCTGCCCATCTTCACATTATTCTCAAGTAGTCTGCCCTTCTTTGCCCTTGACAAACGACAATTCAACCTTAACAAGAACTCGCAAACGCAAGAGTCGGTGGGATCAACCATCTGATTGCAAAGTTCTAGATCAGCAGAGCCTCTGGTCAAACCAAGAACAAGCTTCAGAAACAGGCTCAGTGAAAATTGCATTTTCAGACTTACAGCTTGGTTCTAAGCCTGAAGTGATGAACCAAAATATTGAGAGGCATACTCCGGAAAAATTTTGTAACGGAGTTATGGGTGTCAAGAATTTCAAGCAGCAGAATGCAGAAGATGAGGTGCCTCCTGGATTTGGTTCCCTGCAGGAGGATCATCATGTCACTTTTGAAACTGAAGTCCCCAGAGGTGAGGTAGTTGTGGGTTTTCTGCAGGAAAGGTACCTCTCGCATTTGAGTGTGTCATATGGGATTCCTGTGTCAATTGTTCAGAAGCTAGGATGTCCTGATTCTGTGACAGTCTGTGAGGGTCACAAATGCTGGACAGTCGCACCAAGCATACCTTTCCATCCATTTCCACCTCTGCCTCCATACCCACGAGGGCAGCCAAATCCTTCAACTCTTACAACGGAGTCACATAAAAGCAGTACCCAGGGCTCAAGTGAAGCACAGCCAAGCACGTTAAGTAATCTGGACTCTCGTCTAACAGATGCACCTGCTCCATCTGTGTCACTACAAAGGCCAGCAGATAACCCTGGAGCATGGTCCAGAAACATGAATAACACGGGGAGAATGAGTTGGACTTCGACTTCTGGTTGCTGTGAGAAGAGGTTCTTCCGGCCTGAGAGAGGGAATAATCAGAAATTTAGGAGAAGGTGGGAGCCCTACTCCCAAGAAGACAGCGGTTATGGATCAAGAAGTAGTCTAAGATCTCGAGATGCTGGCAGAAGTTCTAGAGATGATAGGCAATATTGGCCTCCATGGTCCAGGGAAGATAGTAATGTTCTATCCAAAGTTCAAAAAGATAAAGATTCGATTGTAGGTGTAGGAAATGTGAGGGACACTGGTTGTGGTTCTTATTATCAGGCGTAAGAAGCAATCGTATGCCCTCTGCTTTAATCAACAGAAAAACCATAATTGATGTCTTCATTTAATTGAAAACATTAAAAAAATTGAGAAAAAAAGATAGAAGCAGCAAAAAAGCGCTTCTTTGCTTATCTGTAATTCTTTACATGCTAATTTCTATCAGATCATTTTTCCATTCAATCTTTTTCTTCTGTCAAATTTCCAACTCATTGTTTGTGGTTTCAAGGTTTTATGCCTTTCAAATATCTCTGCAAAACATTCAGTACTTTGGATCATTGATCAACTAACAATTCTTTGATGGAAAATTTTTGCAGAATTAAACAAATTAAGGAAAAAATGTTGTTTCAAAATCATTATTATGTGTCTGGGATGCCTTTGATTTCATATCAGGATATTGCATAAGAGTGTTTAAATATTACAAGATACTTTTCTCCAAACTTGAAGTGTATTACTTGGATCTTGGTCTTCAGTCACGCCTGGTTATTTTGCTAAATAAAGGACTTTCTACGACCGCACAAGCATATATGCGGGGTTTTACATGTGTAAGTATTCTATTACATCTTTGTTTAATGATCACCTGGCCATAAGCTAGTTGATGCTACTTGTAAAAATCTTTACATGAATGTAGTTTCAACTCCAATCTATATTTATGCTGTCTCTGAGGTTACTGTTCAAACTGCCAGTGATGTGCAATTCTGGATAGATTTCTGGAGTTTGTTCACACAACATCTGTTTTCCTAGAGGGATCACAATGGCAAAATGCTGAGTTATTTTCTTGGTGAGTATTGATCCTTGCATGCTTCTTTTAATGATAAGGTATTTTTATATATAGCTGAAGAGGTTCATGATCTTGCAATTCGAGACAGTAGAATTTCAAATAACAATTAGTAGAATCATTTGGTTACTAAATATGTAATTTCAAATCTTGATTCCTAGTTCAGTGGACGGTAGCATGTAGCATGTAACATGAATAATTGATTGCTGTCCGTTGTTGTTTATGTTGTTATTTTTGTCGCTATGCAACCAATTAACTCCAGTGAACCTAACTCGCAGGAATCCTTGTGACAACTGGTACCTTAAACAGGGAACATCAACTTCATGAGGTATTACTGCTGTGTATAGGCTCTCTTGCTTTTGATCTGCTTACAAGATTACAATGTCAGATGAACGTAACTTCCTACATATGATTGACAACAGAAGCAGATGGTTTGGTATTGAAGATAACAAAAGAAAATTCCATGTCTTTTGCTGCCTGGTCTGGCCAGTGTCAGTGGTATTCACTCTAAAACTCTTAGCTTTATCGAATAGGAGATGCAGTGGTGAAAATTAAAATTTAAGGCACCAGTATTTTTCCAAATTGGACTCGTGATGTGAGCAAGAAAAAGAAAATCTAAGTTCTCCCGTGATATTACTTTTTAGTCATGTTGAGTTATTTTTCACATTAATTTTTATACTTTAGTTGATATAGCAGAAGAATATGTTTCCCGTACAAAGAGTACCAGAATATTAATATTGATAGAACAATTTTGCTCATCATTTGACCATTTAATACCGTTAGTTGGATGTTGGACCAAGTAATTAATTTAAATCTAAAATTAAAATTTCAGAGGTTGAATTGAAGTTATGTCGATTGCATGGAAACCTGCGAGGAAGGGCGAGCATGTCCTCTAAAGGCACCTCTTGATGCGCAATCGTTATCGCAATGAGGTTTCTAGTGATGGAAGCAGAATCCGAACAAAGAAACAATGTTCTGATGGAGCGAGACCGTGGTGATCGCGGGCACTCGAGTGCTTGTATTTTAAAATGTCAATTCTTTCCCGTCGGAGCGACCAGGCCACCCTTTAAACATCGCTGCCTTCTCCCTTCACAGGTGACTGGAAATGGGATGCGATTCTTTTGTTTTTCAATGTGAATTGAAAAGTAAATGTCGGAACATGGATAGTTGAGTTCAAGTTCGAACAGCAAGTGTGCCAGTTCGGATCAAGTTTGAATTGTGGAGAGATTGATTGTGTTCATGCGAGTATTCATGATTTCAGTATTTATTATTACTTCAGTTCTAGTCACTAATGAGCTTTTCACCAGGCAGCAATTGAACAAACCCCTCCCCTAATGGGTTTATTGCCGCAAGGTCTTAGATGCTTTATTTGTAATAATAAGTCAAGTTATATATATTTTTAAAATTTTCTCTAGTATAAAGAGGAACCCTTCGTTGGTGGTGAATCTGGTGATATCATCTAGTTGCTCCCTTGCCACCCTAGCTTTTAGCCATTGCTAGACAAGCTTAGCTCAATGTGAAGTAGTTTCTTACCAAATAGGATGGAAGTATGGAAATAACGTAAGGAAAAAAAAGTGACGAATTTCTTCTCAATTTTTTTTCCTTATTCTCAAAGGAAATGTGCAGAAAATAAAATTTCATGTCTTTTCTTTTTTTTTTTCCCTTCAAGGATACAGAACATAAGGGAAATATGTTGTTATTTTAAATAAAGATTGAATAACCCTTAAAATTGATAGTTGACAATTAATCTTTCATAAGCCTCGAGCAAGGAGTGTGAATTGTTATACCACATTATGGAGTACTCAAATATATCATTCATAAAATCTTGCTTGGTCTTTGAATGTATTAGGCACTTGTTTGTTTTCTTATTCATAGTGTAATAATCCCCATCATCAAAGGAAGAGACCTTCATTATCTCGATCCAAATCAACCCCACCATTGTAGTTCATGAATCCAACTATCACGACACTAGTTCCCCAATAACAAATCCTTAAATTGTGTATCCCATTGCATGTCTTTATTACTCCTAATATGGGAAAAAAAAATCCTAAGCAATGGGGCTGCTCAAGTGATCTTGAGCAATGCCCCTAAAAAAAAAAAATTCAAGATCCTAAAATTCATGGAAAAATTACTGTAGTGTAGTACACGATGAGAGCTTTCTAACGATACCAAGATCGTGGATTTTGGCTGTGTCCACGATGAGATATCGTGGACAAAAGATCGTGAATTTTTCATACTGTAAATTGTGTAAAAATCCACGATCTTTGTGTCCACAATATCTCATCGTGGACACAGCCAAAATCCACGATCTTGATACCATTGGAAAGCTCTCATCGTGTAATACACTACAATAATTTTTCCATGATTTTTAGGATCATAGATTTTTTTTTAGGAGGCATTGCTCAGGATCACTTGAGCAGCCCACTTCTCAAGATTTTTTTTTCTAATATGGTGTTACATACCTTCCTTGATATTAAAGATTTCTATGATGTCTCAATAACTTTATAACTTACAAATTATTAGCACTTGTTGGTAAAATCTAGAAGCTTAAGAGGGAGTGAAATTTTAAGCCCAATTGTTAATACAATTATTGTGAAATCTAAATTATTATTTTTTTTTTTCTAAAAAGAGAGATATTAAGCATTGGATCGCAAATCCAAGTTCAAAAAGACAAGTAAGAGCTTAAGGTCACTCAGAAGTCTACAAATTATACATTTTACTTTCAGCTGGAGTCTTAGCTAGCCAATATTTAGTTTTATTAAAGCTTTCACTCCTCTCGGGGTGTAAATCAACTCAGTTAGAGCATCTATCTCTTAAATACCATACTTCATGAAGCATTTGGGAGTCAAATTCCTTCTCTAGATTATGATATTGACAGGTAAGCTTGATAGCAATTGGTAATCCGATTTTATGATCGAAGTATGTACCTAATCAAAATTAAAAAGGAACAAAATAATGTCTATTCTAGTTACATAATTTTGATCAATAGATTCCTGTTCTTTGGCTTTTCTCAGTTTCAATTCAAATAAAAATAAAATTTTAGTTTTGATTATTGAAATTTTAAGCTAATAAGTAGATTTGATATGTAAAAAAATAAAATTTAATTATTATTTGATATTTATAGAAAAAGAATGTTTCTATTTTTATAGCATTTTGTGCTTATAAAATCTAAAAATACTAACATAATAATAACGCTACAAATATTACTAAAGCAGCATATAAAAAGTGGATATTGGTTTTTTTACTACCATCGATCTTTTAGGCTATGTTCTGTTGAATGAAATCCACAGTGAAAATGATAAAAAGTACAATAAATCTAAATGACTTTTTCTCTTTTCCACCATGAATTCCATTCAACAAAATATAGTCTTAGTGACACTAATCTCTTCTTATTCAAAGGCCATTTGAATCAATTAGGAAGGTTAAATCACACATTTGACACACTTTATCGTCAATTTAATTCTTCACATCCTCAATCTATTTATACTATTATGCCTCTATCTAACTCATCAATTTTAAATTAGAACAATACGTTTATAGTTCCCACAATATCTTATGTAGATATACATTTCCCAAAAACTCAAGATAAATATTAGAATGAATATAATTTTACTTAGATTGTTTAGTATAATTTTATAGTCTGTTGCAATGAGTTCACATATTTCATGTGTTGCCTATTATAGTAGTGTAAAACTCATTATTAATTATTCACAGAAAGAATATATTCATGATAATACTAATCGATGTCAGATTGGGTACAATGAGTCCTATACAAGTAGCACTTATGTAATTGATTGAACACAATATTTTACCTGTAAAGTTATGGGATTTGATACTCAAAAACCAACTTTAAACCATAGCTCGAGTGTTAGGAGTAAGAGATCGTAATGCTCTATCAAGCATTGCTACTAGGTACTAGCCCAGCTCACTCCTCAAATCTAGTTCTTCAATTCAAATTGACACATCACAATCTCTTAATCCAAATCGTGTAGGTTCATTTGTATGTCTTACTGATGCAACCTAATCTCATGAATTTCAAACTCAACTGTACTTGCTGATGAATATGTCAAACAATATCAACAAAAGAGCTACATCCAAATGTCTTCTTGATATAATCCTCATAATTTGATATTAAATACATGCCTTGTTCCAATTCAGCTATACACAGTGACATTTACAGAAAAGCAGAGAAAAACACAATGAACTGTTCCTAAACCTTAGGAAAAGTGGAGCTTGGAGGAAGAGGCAAAGGCAGATAAATGGCACATTTTCTAATGGAAGAACACATTTTCTAATGGAAGAAACAAAAAGGGAGACAGTGTTCATGTATATATTCACTTACCGTTTCCAGAACTATATGCCTCTACCTACGTATGGAAGCTTTTCAGACAAACTATATCTTCAAATAACCAAGCAAATCTAGAACATTATCTCAACTTATTCCACTTAAGATTATTATTGCAGACTGCACAACTTAGCTGATCCTAGTACTTTCTAAACAAGGTTCTTATGCAAAGAAAGCACAAAGTCTTGTTGAGTGTCCTGTATTTTCTCCATCCATTGAAATACTTCCCTATAACAGTTTTATAGCTTGGTCTGTGCTTTACCAGCTTATAGTAAGCTGCTAGATTAGGCCTGCACGTTATATATTCCTCTTCTAGATCCAGCAGAGCTATGTGTGCCAGAACTGGAATAAACATGGAATCCGCCATGGTGAAATCTTCGCCGGCAAGAAATGTTGCAGCACTCAACTGTGTTTCAGCATCGTCAAGAAGACTAGACAATTTTTGCTTACTCTGATGCAGATTTTCAGAGTTCTTCAACTTGTCTTCTGTTTCATAAACTTCTCGAAGTTTTAAATGGTAGGCACTAGCCAGATCTGGAGCTTGGGCCATCCGAGCGATGATTACTCGGCGAACAAATTTAGAGACAAATAGTCGGTACTTGTCTGGTACATGAGCAAGAGTGAATGCTTTAGGATTCCAACCTTCAATTTTCTCCATCCACTCTGTAGCTTTCTCGCTAATGGGATTAACCTCACCACTTAGAGACTCTGAGAGTCTCTCTATGTACCTGATTAAATCAGGAAATCCTTTTAAGAGATATTTCTCCCACAAAGCATGCAATAATGTAGAACAAGACAAAATACATAAAGAAGATATCATTAAGACAGGAAAGATACTTACTGGACTATACCAGTGGCATGGAAAATTATGTGAGAACCATTTTGGAAGACAGGAAGTTTTGCAGTTGGATTCATACGGAAGAATGAGACATCCATGTTCTTTCCGGTCAAAGGATTCACATGGTATGATGTGTAATCAATCCCCTTCTCTTCCAGTGCCAGCCGCACTTTCTGGCTATCCATTGAGTAAGGATGATGGTAGAGCTGCATGACTGCACCAAAATTGGACTTTTCAATCAAAGCTTACTTTGGAAACATCTTATGCATTCTTGTTCTGGTACTAGGTTGTATTCCAATTTCCAAGTTGACTAATTTGTTCAAAGTAATGAATTAATGATGCGGTATCTTGTATATTTATCAAAGAGAAGTTGAACATTACTGAAGAATTGAGTTAACAGTTAAATTTGGTGGCAATATTGAGAACAAGTGTCACACACTTGGTGAACAAAGAGAAAATTGTATGAACAAGTTTGGGCGGAGGAAGAATAAAAAAAAAGCACTTATGCAGTTGAGCATGACATGCACATTACACGAGGAGCAATGGCAATAAAAGTCTTCTGGCTTCAACTTGAAGATGGTAGTGTTAAGTTGCGTACTCATGACCACATAACAATAACCACATAAAAGGATTTCTCGCCACTACTCTTAATAATATTGAAGTTAATGATTCTCAATGAAAATAAATCAAGGTAGGGAAATACTAGCTAGAGATTCTTCAGATCTAGTGATTTTCCAGGCATCACTAATAGGTGGCGTGGTAGTAATACTTGAAAACACAGAAATGTAATTTGGATATATTTCTGAAAAATATATATATACTTTTTCACGTTTTGATACTAAAATAATTAGTGTGCTTTATTACAGAAAGATCCTCTAAAATGGTAAATGAAAAGTGACAGGCAATAGTTGGTGAACGAATATTCAACTTCTGCTAGTCGAATTGTCTTTCCTTTCTGAGAAGTGATAAACAGACTATCCCTCACTTTTTATGAAAGAGAGGAAACATATAGCAATACGTAATATTACTACACATGGTAAACTTAATCCTAATATGTTAGCCAAATTAACATTAGAAAAAAAATCAGCAGGGAAGATGTTTGAGGTGACAAAAATGAACATGCCAATGACCATGAAATTCTGATATTATTCTTGGGTAACTACCTTCTGACAATGTACCTCTTTTTTCGCAAACAAAAAAAAAAAACCCTGTTGAACTTTACACATGATTTAAAAGAAAAAGATAACTGATAAACTGATACTATTTGGAAGATGCTATTTAGAGAGAAAAGAAAGGACTAAAAAAGATGGGAGAGTCGATAAATCCATTCATATACTATTGGAATCTTAGCCAGAACCGCTATATTTTTCATAGATTTGATCAATCTTTATAAGAAAAGTAAGGGAACACAAAATCCTAACATATAACGACGAAGATTACAATTTCATTGTGCTCATCCAACAAATCCTCCTTTCAGAAGCTGCTACCGGTGGGGAAAAATTATCCTCCATCATGAAATTCTAACTTCAAAGCAATCCTCGAAACCCCAAAAAAAAAGAAATATTAAGAGAGGTTTCCCTGACTCGACAAAATCATCGCCTCTCCATCCTTACGAGAACTAAGAGAAAAAAACGAGGGTTGACAAGGAAGCGGACCTGGAACTCGAAGGCGATGCGAAGAACGACAAATAGCGTGGCGAGTTCGAAGATTAGGCTGGTGGCGACGCCTTTTGAGTTGGGAGAGAGAAATAAAATTGGAAGCTTTGTTTCGTCTTGCTTTTGGTCGGCCCCCTTTCTCGTCGCCGTCCACTGCGTGCTCAGTGCGTGCCTGGCCTCCTCCGTTGACTAATGACTGACGTGCCCTTTATTCATTTTTACCCCTCATAAAAATGTATCTGCCATAAGCCCCCTTATTTTTTATGACAGTAGAAATTTTTGAAAATTTTTCCGCCTAGATTCTTCAGCAGGGGTAAGATAAGCCATTGATTTTGCATCAAAATTTGCATGATATTCACCTACCCATGTGTTTGTGCAGGTATGCATAATTTTTCATACAAAATTAACGTTTGAGAAGGACCTGCGACTCCTAGGAAATTTTCTCAAGATTTTTATAATATGTCACATTACACAAGTCAAATAATAAAGGCAACATTTACCCTTAAAATATTTTTATTTAACATTAAGATCCTTAATACTAAGTGTTAGGCCTTTGGGCCATAATTTGGGCGCGGCCCAAATCATAGCCCAAACAACAGCTCACCCACCTTCCTATAGCTGATCGGGTCAGCGGATCGGATCGGGCGCTGCCCGAATCCGTTAAGCCAACGGACGTCGTCCATTTCCACACAAAGTCGTCGCGTGCGTGACTGGATGGGACAAGTCACGCCTTGGGTTGTGGGTCGGCATGGGTGGCTGGGCGGGCGGATACGAAAGAAAAAAAAAACGGAAGCGTGTGAGAGATGGGGGCTCCGCTTCCTTCATCGGATTTTCCTCTCTCCCCCTTGATTTTTCTCCGGCCAACGTGGTCGTCGTTGGACGCCTTCGTCGACGGAACCTCCAGGTGACTTCGATGGTGTGGGTGGGTGGACGAAGCACCTTGGAGCCTTCCGTTCTCTTTCGTGTCGCCGTCTTCGTCCGCCTCGTGCTCGACGTTGCCACCGCCGCCGCCGCCATCGCCGGAGTTCCAGCCCGCCTCGGAAGGCACGTCTGCATCCGCTTCATCGACTTGAAGGAGCCGGCGACCTGAGTGATCTCCGAGGTAAACCCTAGCTCCTTCCCCTGTCTTTTCCGGCGAACTTTGCGACCTGCCTGGTGGCCGAACGGCCCGGTTGAGCTCGCTGCTCCCAGCACCTCCCTTCTTCCTCTCTAGCGGCTGCCGGCCCGCCTGTGTGCGGAAATTCCCGGAGCCGAGCTCGCCTGCATGAGAACCTTCCTTGCATTGTTCGTCGCCTGCGCGCGACGTCTGCCACCTGTAGCTCGCCGCCTGCATGCGGTTGCGGTCGCCTCCTGTTGACACAGATTTATATAGAGTTTTATGTGTCATTTTACTCATGAAATCATGCTTATTTCATGACTTTAAGCCTTACAATTGCCTATATTTGGATACATTTATGGAATCTACACTTGTTTCGGTATTTTCATGTTTTCAGGTCAAATTGACCACATAAAGGGTAGATTCTGACACTTTGGTAGCAGAGGAGCTCATCCTAACTCAAGATGATCCTAACCAGGAGTTTTCGGATTCATTGAAGTCTTTGTTGAAAATCACGACCGGGTCCCGATCAGAATCATGCCCGTGATCGTCGCTATGCTTGAAGCTGAAATCGATAAATCACGACCGGGTCACGATCAAATTCTCGCCCAAGATCGCGGACCCGCCTGTTACGAAATCACCGTTTTCTCCCACATTTCTTTGATCTGACCTAAGGGGAAGCTGAAGGGCACCTAGGACCTTTCTCCCCTGTTGACGAAGGAAGCGTAGAGCAGCTTTTAGGGGAGGATTTGCTCACGAAATCATCATTTCATGAGGTATGGACGGCTGAAGCGTTGCAGGCTAGCAGGAACCTTTCGGCTGAAGCTTTGCAGCAGGCTTCTTTTTGCAGGGCATGGGAAGGAGAAGAAGATTCAGAAGAGAAGAGGGAAGAGGATAAAAGGTTTTCTCCGTTCGAAAAGAAATGGGGGCTCACATAGAAGAATCGAAGAGGAGAGGAGGTTCGGTCCATCAGAGGAAGCACACGGTGAAGAAACGAGGAGAATGAAGCTGCGCATCTGTACAACTTTGAATACCTCCTGTTGCGTAAGCTTCCTAGAAACAGATTTGTAATACTTAGCTTACATCTTTGAGTTGCTGCATCTATTGTAAGATCTTAAGAGAATATTGCATGGTCTATTTTCCCTCTACAACTCTTGCGCAAAACCTGTTATTACTTGTGATGTTCATGGCTGAATACATTGTCTACATTGTTACCATGAACATGCTTGGCTAAACCCCAAATCAGGATGTGGGAGTAGCCCTTGACGATTTACTAGTTGAGATAGTTAAAGTTTGTTAGCCGAAGTCCTTGTTTGGCCTTGTGTGTGTTCATCGCCTGCAGACCTGGAAGGATATGTTCAACCTTTAATCCCTCGGGTGAGGTTTGTAAATCAGCTTTTCTAGGAATTTACTTGCTTGCATAGCTGTACTCACCCGTAGGATTAAAGGAAAGCATTATTCCGAAAGGTATGCTTGAGCCTTAAGTTGCAAAGGTGAGGTTTGTTAATCAGATCTAGAGGAGAAAACTTGCCCGCTAGACTGTACTCACTTAGGGAAACACCTTAGTGAGGTTTGTTAATCAGATCTCCGGAAGAGAAAACTTGCTCGCAGATTCGTACTCGCTCTCGTGACTGAAAGGAGCTTAGACGCATCGGAGAGATCCCAGTCCGACCACGCGTCCGACCCACTTGGTTGAGGGTTTATCCATTCCGTCTGTACGTCATCCTTACGCTACCTGAGAGGGGGCGTTTGAGTCTTTAATCACCTCAAGTAGGATTCAGCATCTCTAGGAGGGTAAAACCTCGCTTGCGTGTCTGTACATATTTGCAAGGATTATAAGAACCTTAGACGTTGTGGAAAGACACTCGTTTGACCGCACGTTAGAACCTTACGGATTGGACTGGTAATTTAGTTCGTAGAAGCGGACGAGATTATTGGTGGGGAAGGCTACCTACGTGACAAGGAAGCTGAGTCCCTTGAACTTGATAGGACATTAGTAATAAACTTTGGCTATTCAACTGTAAGGAGTCAAGTGGTGAACCCATATCCTGATACATCTGCTCATTAGAATCCTCTCGTGTGATTTTCTTAGTTTACATTCCTGCACTTTTAATTATTTCGTTATCTTAAACTTCACCAATTTCGACCTCGTCTAGCTAGTCATTTCGAGATCTATCGGTACTTGCCAGTTAGTCCCTGTGGGATCGATATTTTATTACTTCGATAGACTCGTGCACTTGCGGGTAACGCCTACCTATATCGGTGGGGGCTATCACCTCCTCGCCGGAGAAGCAGTCTGGTGGATGCGTCTTCCTCGGCCACGCGAGAGAGACCTCGGGAGGTCGGGCCCAACGCCATCGTCGCCTTCCCCTGCTTAGTGCGAACGGTCGACGCCACCTCCTACAGCCCCTGTCTGCCTACGGTCTCGTTCCCTTCCGGTGCTCGCCGAGCACCGTGTGAATTGGGCAGCTCCTCCTTCTTCTCCACCTCACCCACGCGTGAGGGTGGACGGCCGACGCACTCAACGACGGCTCTGCCGCTTGCCGTCGACGCGTACGTGTACGTGGACGGTTGCCTTCGGGTAACCTGTTACTTCCAGCCGTTCTTGTTTGTGTACGAGAGGGATGAGGCCGTAAGCTGATTCGTCACCTACGAGTGACGTAGCTTGCGGAGCGTCGTCCGGCCTCTTTGTCTGTGTGCGACTGAGGAGCCGGCTGAGT
The DNA here is from genome assembly GCA_027563935.2 of Costus lasius. NCBI lineage: Eukaryota > Viridiplantae > Streptophyta > Magnoliopsida > Zingiberales > Costaceae > Costus > Costus lasius. The sequence goes on along the minus strand of CM050447.1, from coordinate 12,497,039 downwards.
CCTTCTGATCACTGGCGTGCGACGTCATGTGGAAGACCGTTCGCAATCACCGGGCGCCGGCTTGATCCGCGGACAACTAGGTATTACTTTTGTGGACCCCGTCCGACGCGGTCGATTACGGGTGAGTCCCTTTTGGGTTCGGGTGAACCCGGTTTGACTTGACGACCCCGGTTCCCGGTGAATTGTCAGCGTTGACCTGAGCTGTGTTGGAACGGCAGCGATCTTAGTTGAGTCCTTCGTCGGGCTGGGGGTCGGTTCGATGAACCTTCCCTGCCAGTCGCGCCCAATCCAACGGTTTCGACCGTTGCGATAGTTGCGTTGCACGCATTTGGACTCGAGTTAAGCGTTGACTCACGTGGAAATAATTAAAAAAATATTATCGTAATTCAGGGCGTGACACTAAGTCATGTTTGCCCTTCTTAGAACTGATTTTAAGACATTTTTAAACAGAAAATAATTAGAAAATTATTTGATAATAAAAAATAGAAACAATAAAAAAAAGAAATTAAAAAAATTACAATTTGATATTTTTCCTATTTCTATCTCTAAAAAGTAATTTATATAATTTTATTTAAAATTTTAAATATTTTAAAATTTTAATGAGTAAAATAAAATATATTATTATTTTAAATTATTTAAAATAATATATTTATTTATTATTTAAAATTTTAATAATATTTAAAAATTTATTAACTAAATATCTTATAAATTTTAATAGTACAATATAATTTAGTATAATTATAAAGGTTTTAAGAGCGAGACTAAATACTCTAACTGAAATCAATGTATTATATTATAATTAAAATTTTTTATATCAAAAGTCATGAAAAATTACAATATATTATAAATAATACATTAATACTGTACATAGAGCATCTGCACACAGCTAGGGGACGAAGGCTTGACTCTAAAGAATGCCATGCTATATGGTACGCAACAACTTCCTGATGATGATGAACAATCAAGCAGCGAACCTGCTTCCTCTGATCTAAAACCCCTTCTCGTGCTCAAGCTGGAGCAAAATCTACTCAACAGAGGATGAAAAGAACGATCTCAGGGCTAAGATTTCAGATGAGAGAGGCATATGCATGCATCTCTTTCCCAAATTAGTGGGAGATTAACGCAAAATCTACTTAAGTAATGCTCAACGACTGTATAGATGAGTGCTTGCCTCCATTTTCCATGGAGGATCAGTTCAATTCAATATGTTGTGGAAGGCGCAGAAACAGAAAGTCAGGAAGGAGTTCGAGTCTTTGTTGCAAAACTGGCGTGTGACGAATCAATCACGCAGTCAAGTCATGGAGAAAGCCAATGGCACTTCGCTGTCGCGAGATTTGAGAGATGAATCTTCACTTTTGGCGACGGAGTCGCCGCCAGCCTCGCTGCCCGGCGGCGCACTGCTCCCGCCGGCTGCTGCCCTGTCCGAGGGACCAGCGTCTCCGGTCACCGTGGCATTGGCGAACCGCACCTTCCGCGAGGCGCCGGACGACTCGACGGGTGAGTCACCGTCGGCGGACTCTCCGCCACCTGCGGACCGAAGAGCCACGGCTTTGTCCGGCGGCCTGTCCCCTCCGCTTCGCACGGTGACGCACCGGTAGACACATGTCATTATCCAGAAGCCCCACGGGATGCCCACCAGTACCATCCCCGCCACCGGAAACCATGCCTATTAAATCATAATGCAAGTATTGAGAGAGATTACACACCTAAAGCTTTTACGGTAGATCAAATCGTACCGTGTCTTCCGACTCCGGCAAGGTGATGTAGAGGAGGAGGAAAGCTCCGCCGGCGAGGAGGATGAGGAAGAAGAGGAAGGAGATGAGCCAGACGCAGAAGTTGCGGCCCCGACCCTCGCTGGGCAGCGGCATCGGTGCCTAGAAGAGGCAGCCGCCGATGATCCCGTTGGTCTGTGGCAGCAATTCGATCACATTTGGGGCAGAGCTCGCTGCTATTGTAAAATTCCCATCTGTAAATTTTGCAAGGTTTGGATTGGACGGAGGAGGCCAGCAGAACGGGACTGGTGTTTTCTTAGATGGTTGAAGAATTCAACAGCGGCTCGCGCAAATCGAGGGAAGACGAAATCTAAGCGTTCTATATCAAGCTTGCGCTGTTCCATGAAAAGTTCTGGCGAGGAGGTTTGTCATCAACAGACAGCCTATAATTGAACATTGGCTGCCATGAATATTTCTAACTAAAGGAGAACAAATTGCAGCAGTTAGATCAGCATTGGACATAATTAGTCCAAACCAAAACAAGGAGTCTAGATCAGTCAAATATATTCACACAACAATCGATTGATTGGTCAATCGGTTCTTACCAATCTGATCATTTGAGTAGGAAGGTTGTACAGCTCACACAAGGTTCCATATCACTCGGGCATGAAGCAAGCAGAAGGGGCTGATCGACTGCTCCAAATCAATGGTGGACAGATCGGCGATTTGCTCTCTCGATCATTATACTAAACACACTATCCCTAGCGCTCAATCTCCCCCTTGTTCTTCTTCTAGATGAAGTCTCTGATTCTTTTCCATTTTGGTCAATGGATTTGCCTTTCCTTTCCTGAACAACCTTTTCTAGGGTAACGAGAAGTTGATTGATACTGGAAAGAAAATATGCGAAAGTTTCAGATGATGGCGTGGAAAATTCTTTGAGAACGCACCGCAATGAATCATCTGCAATCATTCTTCTTGTGTGTTTTTCCTTTTGAAAATTTCAGCTTGTTTTCTACATCATCGCCACCAGCTTCATGTGCATCGCCACTGACGCCCTCGCCGATTTCCTGTCGCGCATCGAGCACTGCTTAGCCACCAAGAACCTCAAGCTCTGTCGCCGCCTCCATGCCGACCTCCTCAAGACCGCCCTAACCCGCCACACCCTCCTCGCCAACCGCCTCATCGATCTCTACTCCAAGTGTGGCTCGCTCCCTTGCGCCAAATCCGCCTTCCGTGACCTCTCCTTCAAGAATGACCAAAGCTACAACACCTTGCTTGCTGCCTACTCTCGTGCGGGCTGCCTCGACCTTGCACACCAGCTGTTCGATCGAATGTCTGCAAGAAACCTTGTTAGCTATAACACCATGATATCCAGCCTGACCCGCCTAGGCCACCACGCGCAGGCGCTCGATCTATTTCGCCGAATGCGAAAGGAAACTGTTGGCATGGATAAATTCACGGTTGTCGGAGTCTGCTCTGCTTGCGCTGGCTTGGGGGCCTTGCGGTGTCTTCGTCAATTACATGCATCAACCATTGTTTCTGGACTCGAGCTTAATCTAATTATGTTCAACGTCATGATTGATGCATACGGGAAGTGTGGTGATGTCGATGCATCTTGTCATATATTTGATAGGATGGAAAGGAAGGATGTCATTTCTTGGACTTCATTGATCAGGACATATGCATCAGCTGGTAGGCTTGAAGAGGCTCGGGAAGTATTTATCAACATGCCGCAGCGTAATGCTGTGTCTTGGACATCATTGATTTCTGGGTATGAGCAGAATGGGGAAGAAGATGCAGCACTAGAGCTCTTCCAGCGGATGATGGTGGAAGGAGTTTCTCCTACTCCATTCACATTGGTGTCCGCCTTGAGTGCTTGCGCCAGTTTAGCACTGATCGATCGAGGGAAACAAGTGCACGGGTTTATTTTCAGGAGGTGCGTCGGTTTTGATTCTTTCAATGTCTTCATTTTCAATGCCTTGATTGACATGTATGCAAAATGTGGCAACATGATCTCTGCTATTTCGTTGTTCGATCGGATGCTCGTGCGGGATATCGTGTCATGGAATTCTATTATTACAGGATATGCGCAGAATGGGAATGGAAAGCAATCACTTGATGCCTTTGAAAGAATGGTGGCATCAGGTGTTCGACCAAATCATGTTACGTTCTTAGGTGTTCTCTCTGCTTGCAGCCATGCTGGTCTGGTCTCCGAGGGATGCCAAATACTTATTTTGATGGAGAAAAAGTATGGTGTCCAGCCTAGGGATGAGCATTATGCTGCCTTCATTGATGCTCTTGGGCGGAAACGCAAAATCAATGAAGCGATGGATTTTGTGGAGAATTTGGCTCGTGGTGATGGCTTGGCCAGTGTTGGGACATGGGGAGCACTCCTTGGTGCATGCCGACTGCATGGTAATTTGAATGTTGCAAATAGAGCTGCTGAGTCACTTTTTGCTTTAGATCCAAAAAATGGAGCTAGGTATGCTATGCTATCCAACATCTATGCTGCAGCGGGCTTGTGGGATGATGCTCGGCGTATCAAACTGCTCATGAAGGAAAAGGGACTGAGCAAGGATCCAGGTTACAGTTGGTTGGAGGTGAGTGGTGAAAAGCATATGTTTTTGGCCGATGATAAATCACACCTCAAGTCGGAGGAAATCTGTAGATTACTTCCTACACTGCTTGATCACATGAAGGATGAAGAGACTGCGTAGATAAAAAGTAATCTCAGCTTGCTGTTTTTTTTTGTGAAATTAGGAAAAAATAGATATTCTTGGGGTACTTTGAATTGATTCATTGGCTGTGACTGGCTGTTTGCATCTGTGATCTGAATTGCAACACAAGTATGGTTGTTTGAAGGCTTACGACTTTTGGAAGGTAGCAAAATATCATAGCTCGTATTTGCAAGGGAAAGATCATCATCATGCATTTGGAAGGATACCTTATATTAATTCAACGGATCCTTTTTTGCAATGACAATTGGTATTGGCATTTGTAATCTGAATGGCTACATGAGTTGAGGCATTTTGGGAGTCTAGCAAGTGTTATTAACTTTGTCTATCTTCTAATCTTGATTCTTGAGCAGGTTCTGCTTCCATGGAGGTGTTGCTAATCTCAGGCTGCCTTTCAATCGTTACTCGACATAAACTTACTATGCTCCTAACTTGAAATTGAAGGTTGCTAAGAGGTCAAAATGCTAAAAAAATTTGGTCACCAGTCCTGTGGAAGCATGAGAAGGTAAAAGAATTCGACTTCTTTCACTTTCTCATCGACATTGTTGTGTTAATTTTATCATATTTCATAATGTCAGTGTCTACATTTTTTTATACAATCCGATGAGAGATTCATGGTTTGTAATCAAATGATAACGCAACATAGCAGGAAGTTCCCTTGAATGGTTTTCATTACTGCAATATCATTTGGAACAACACATAAACATTGTTAAAGTTTAATCTTTTACGATGTTGTTAGTACTTTAAAATCATTTTAGCACACCTTTGTATAATTCCAAAAGCATATAAAAAGTAATTTTCTAAAGATATTCAAATGACTTGACATAGTATAATTAACTAGATATGCACTTTGCATTGTGTACTTGTCACACCTTTGATGCATAGCATAGGTAATTAACTAGATATGCACTTTGCATTGCGTAGGTTAAAAGGAAATCATTAGAAAAAAGAAGTTATTCTTCTACTGGTGATTGGAAGCAAAGCTGATTTTGGTACCAGTATGTCAACTTTCGATGTTCGATCTTCAGGTACATTCACCCTTTTGAAACCTGGGAATGTTTGGTATTGACCGCTTTGATGCCATTTTGCCTCCTGGAACTGTAAGTATTAATTAACTAATCTGCAAAATTTTCAGTGACTACACTTGCGGAACGAGAGTACTGAGTTTATACCTATAATATCCAGTGCAATTTGTTGCAGGGCGAAATCATGGCTGTTGGGGCATCTCAACCTACACTGGTTAGTGAGGATGATAGGATTGTGCTAAAGAATCAGATGCAGGTAAATTTTGATTTAGACACCTGTGATAAAGTTACTTTAGCTCAGGTCTCAGTTATAAAACAAAAGCATAGCAGGTGAACGTAGTACTGCAGATCACCGTATCATTTATGGTGCTGATCAGGCTTCTTTTCACTGAGAACCTATCGAACCTCACCATGTAACTCTATGCTGCTAGAAAACAAGTCCAACCTGTTTTAGAAATTAATACGAAAAACTATTTATTCAATACCAGTTTAAGGTGATTGCTTTTTGTAGAGAAGTCATTACATGTTCCGATATAGAATTATCTGCAGAACCTTGAGAAAATGATTTTTCAGTTGGTTCATTTAAACTTTTTTTTTATATAGGAGATCTATTTGTGAGAGTGAAGTATCAATAAAGTTGTGTTGTCCAAGCGGATTTCACTTTGTTATGACAACTCAATCTCATAATGGCCATCAGTGTACTGCTTCAAAATTTGGTGTTTTAGCATCAAGTTCGTCCAAGTCTCGTGTGCTGTTTGCTAAAACTACAGCATACTCAGATTACTTGTGTTAACCGTGGATGGTATGTATATACATAGACAGTGTAGAAGCTTGTCACTGATAGTTCCGCCTATAGAATTACCAAGCATTCAACTACCATCACATCTGGAAACAAAGAATCTCAAGCTCCTGATAAATGATCAGAAATTTTAGGTTGATATACCTCTCATGTTATGATAAGTGGTATCAGAGGGTGCATCTGCTGAGTTGATTTGAGCATAAGATAAGGCCTTCATCTAGAACTCCTTGTAGATTAAGTACCTCCCTGAGTATGTACACTGTTCAAATATGTAACTAGAGAATGCTCCAATATTTAGACTTTCCTCCAGTTGCACGCTCTGGCTTGGATGTAAAGACCAAATGAACTTCAGAATCATCTATTTGGGTCTTAATTGACTGATATTGAATCATCTATTTGGGTCTTAATTGACTGATATTATTTTCTAGGTTAAGTTCCGTGTAAGTATCTTGTGCATTACAAGATCCATAGTGCATTTTGCAGCTTGACTGACTTCAATAATTACATAATACAGCCATCACTCATTTGCATTTTTTTTGACGTCACTCATTTGTTTTTTTTTTTGACGTCAGTATGTTATTCTCCCTCTTATTCTTCTTCTAGATGATGTCTTTGATTCTTTTCCATTTTGGTCGATGGATTCGCTTTTCCTTTCCGGTTCAAAATCTGATAGTGGGAGCTGTCCGGAAGCTTTAGATGATGGCGTGGAAAATTCTTTGAGAAAGCACCGCATTGAATCGTCTGCTCTTCATCCTTTCCGGTTCCAAGTTGTTGTCTTATTCTTTAACGTGAAGTATACACCCCTTTATTTAAGAATGATAATCGGTTACCAGATTTCTTTTTGAATATATTCTACTTGTCCTAGATGCTTAAGAAGAAAATATTATACCACACAAAGCACGTTAATATTATATCTACCAAATATCTCAGGTCATTAATAATTTAATAGCACATGAAAATGAAAAGAAAAAAAAAATCTAGTGTCCAAATTTTGGTTAAACCCGATAGACCAAACTAAATCGAATTGGAATTTTTAGTGTAGTTTGGTTTCAAGTCAAATTCAGTTTGATTTAGTTTAGATGGTTAAAAAAATTTTGATTTGGTGCAATTCAAATTGAACTAAAAAAATTAAAATTTTAAAATAATATTAATATTTTATATAAAATATATTATATAATTATTTTTATTAAAAATTAATAATATAATAGTATAAAAAAAATTATATATATAATTAAATTTGATTTAACTAAATCGAATTGAAATTAAACTGTTCGGTTCAATTCAGTTTTTAAAAAGTTTAATTTAAATTTTTTTATTTTTTGATTTAATTTAAAATTGATTTAGTTAAGTTGAACCGTTTAGACTTTAGACCACCCCTATTGTCAGGGCCCGGTCTACCCGGTTCGGCCCAGGCCCAATGCCAAGCCCGAACAATGGGAATCAAGGCAAAATTCGTGGTCAACATTGGGGCGTTGACCCCGAATTGGATGAGAGACGTGAGTTTGCGTCTCGTTCGTCGAGCCACGCGGACGACGCTCGCGCGTCGTCTCCGCGAGACTCGGTCGACGGCGGCGACAGGGTGTTCGGCGGCGGATGCGGGCGATGCGGTCGCGGCGACGATTTCGGACACCCAAAATAGAGGCGGCGGCCTCGATCGATAAAAGCGAGCTCGGGGAGCTCCGCGGGGGAGGATCGTCATCACCTGGGAGCGACGAGTTTGAGAGGAAAAAAACAGTGATTGTAACCGGCGTCGAGGAGACGACCGGCGAGGGAGGGGAGAGGGTTACCGGCCAGGGGCCGACGACGAGAGTTTCTGTAGGTTTTTCGAGGAATAAAACCTATCTTATTCTCTACTTCTTCATCCCTGTTTTCCTCTGTTCCGACCACTTCCGAGGCGACGCAATCTCGGTTCCGGCAGCAGGCGGCTGTCCGGTCGACGACGACGAGGTTGTGGACAGGAAGGCAGGCGGCCTTCCCCTGTTCATCCGCATCTCTTCTTCCGGCGACAGACGAACGAACGCGCGGCGTGCGTTCGTTCGCAGCGAAGACGAAGGCGTGAAGTTTCGAACGCGGCGGCGTTCGAAACGAGGCGTTGACGACGTCAAAATCGGCAACGGTAAAAATCGAACGAGATTTCGATTAGTGGCTGACGTCAGGCGGACGTCAGAACTCAATTCGGCGCGAGGCAAAATTTCGCAGGCGGCGAAATTTCGGGTGACGTCAGCGACGGATTGCTGACGTAAGCAGGTGGCAAGATTTTGGTCAAAATAGGGTTGACCGAGAAGGTATTTAATTTAGGTTCCGTTCCTTTTCGGATTTCTAAATTGGGGTTAGGGTTTTCTCCGTGCGATATTGTATTTTGGGGATAAAAATTCTTCGGAGAGATTAGGGTTTCGAATTTTGGGTCGGAAACCCTAGGGCGAGTTACGTTCCGGTGTTCCGCCGGATTGCCCTGAGACAGCGGATAAGTGCTGTTTTCAGGCCGATCCGACCGGGGCGTGACAACAGGTATCAGAGCAGGCTAACGTGTTTCAGCAAACACGGCTCGTTCAACTTCACCCTCGAAGGTGAAGAAAGGCCTGAAATTCCAGAAGATCACCCATATTGCTAGAGGAGCGTCAGAGGACGCTCGACCCAGGCAGGATAAAGGAAAAGCCAAGGAGACGGCTGATCCTGAGGAGATGGTAAACCAGGGTGATCGCATTGCTCACATCGAGCAAATGCTTGGTATGACTAGTGGTGGAGATACTGGGATGATTCCACAGGTGGAAAACCTTCAGAAGACTGTGGGGGATCAGGAATTACTGATCGAACAGCAGAGGTTGCAAATCGAGCAACAAGGGTTGCAGATCGAGCAGCAGAGGTTACAGATCGAGGTCATGCAACAGACCATGGAGGGTCTGATCCATCTACCAGGGGAGATGGTTCGCATGAAGGAGGACATGCACGCTGAAGTTAAGATACTGCGCCTAGCTCTAGCGCAAGTATCAACAGCGGCACCGGTGGAGCAGGAGGCTCCCAAACCGAGGATACGGGTGCCCGACCCAGCGACGTTCGGGGGGGCTCGATCGTCCAGAGAGGTCGAGAATTTTATCTGGGATATGGAGCAACTGTTTTCAGCTAACCATATTTCTGCAGGAGATCGGGTACAGGTGTGCATCGCCTATCTTACAGGCGACGCAAAGCTTTGGTGGCGAACCAAAGTTGGCTCTACCTCAGGGACGACTGGCTGGACTTGGGAGACTTTCCGTGAGGAACTGCGGCGGCAGTTTCTTCCTGGAAACTCGGCGGACCAGGCGCGTGGCAAACTGGATCGGCTGAGGCATACAGGCCCGATCCAGGAGTACGTCAGGGCCTTCTCTACTTTGATGCTGGAGCTTCCGGGTATGGCGGAGGACGATAGGCGATACTTCTTCCTCCGGGGCCTTCAGCCATGGGCAGAAACAGAGGTCCGACGTCGCGAGCCGGTTGACTGGAGGGCGGCGGCGGCAGTGGCTGAGTCTCTGGTGGATAACAGAAATTTCAAACCAGCACCACCAAAGAAATCCAAGACACCACCAAAGCGAGGACCTCAGCGCGGCTCCCCACGCACACCGCCGGGAGCCAGAGTTCCAGAGAGAGGTAGACCATTCTACCGGCAGAACAAGGGTTCTCCGGGACGACGGGAGCAAAAGCCACAGGGTTGTTTCTGGTGCGGGGGACCTCACTGGGTGAAGGACTGCCCCAACAAACAGAAACTCATGGCAATGGCGGCACAGGAACCAGCCGTGGAGGCTGAGGAAATCGAGCAACCGAGGATTGGTGCATTGAGGATCGGAGCGATGGTTCTGCAGGATCCGCCCGTTAGAGACATCGAGGGCGATGTCCAAATTGGGCGGGGGAGAATTGTCAGGGCCCGGTCTACCCGGTTCGGCCCAGGCCCAATGCCAAGCCCGAACAATGGGAATCAAGGCAAAATTCGTGGTCAACATTGGGGCGTTGACCCCGAATTGGATGAGAGACGCGAGTTTGCGTCTCGTTCGTCGAGCCACGCGGACGACGCTCGCGCGTCGTCTCCGCGAGACTCGGTCGACGGCGGCGACAGGGTGTTCGGCGGCGGATGCGGGCGATGCGGTCGCGGCGACGATTTCGGACACCCAAAATAGAGGCGGCGGCCTCGATCGATAAAAGCGAGCTCGGGGAGCTCCGCGGGGGAGGATCGTCATCACCTGGGAGCGACGAGTTTGAGAGGAAAAAAACAGTGATTGTAACCGGCGTCGAGGAGACGACCGGCGAGGGAGGGGAGAGGGTTACCGGCCAGGGGCCGACGACGAGAGTTTCTGTAGGTTTTTCGAGGAATAAAACCTATCTTATTCTCTACTTCTTCATCCCTGTTTTCCTCTGTTCCGACCACTTCCGAGGCGACGCAATCTCGGTTCCGGCAGCAGGCGGCTGTCCGGTCGACGACGACGAGGTTGTGGACAGGAAGGCAGGCGGCCTTCCCCTGTTCATCCGCATCTCTTCTTCCGGCGACAGACGAACGAACGCGCGGCGTGCGTTCGTTCGCAGCGAAGACGAAGGCGTGAAGTTTCGAACGCGGCGGCGTTCGAAACGAGGCGTTGACGACGTCAAAATCGGCAACGGTAAAAATCGAACGAGATTTCGATTAGTGGCTGACGTCAGGCGGACGTCAGAACTCAATTCGGCGCGAGGCAAAATTTCGCAGGCGGCGAAATTTCGGGTGACGTCAGCGACGGATTGCTGACGTAAGCAGGTGGCAAGATTTTGGTCAAAATAGGGTTGACCGAGAAGGTATTTAATTTAGGTTCCGTTCCTTTTCGGATTTCTAAATTGGGGTTAGGGTTTTCTCCGTGCGATATTGTATTTTGGGGATAAAAATTCTTCGGAGAGATTAGGGTTTCGAATTTTGGGTCGGAAACCCTAGGGCGAGTTACGTTCCGGTGTTCCGCCGGATTGCCCTGAGACAGCGGATAAGTGCTGTTTTCAGGCCGATCCGACCGGGGCGTGACACCTATAATATTTGCCAGAAACTCGAAAGTAAGAATTATCCTATAAAGTCTTGCTGCAGGCTTGTCGTATCTTACAGCATTTTGATCATGAAAGATGCTGTCCTCTAGAAGGCAAAAATTGCGATGCCACCAAACTTTTAAAATGGTCGACGTTGACTCTATCTCTCAATCCACGTGTGCTGCTCATTTCATTCCGGATAATTCTTCATTTCAATCCACCAAACTTTTAAAATGGTCACCGGATTTGTGAATTCACAGCTAGCCATATAAATAAATTAAAAAAGAATTTGCTTTGCATCCAATCAAACGAGGAGTGGAGTCTGTCGACAACCATTGAACTCTACCTTGTCCGCTATGGAATTCAAAACCAGAGAGGAAGATGGCGATAGTTCTGGTCAGACTATTCCAAATACTTTCACTACTCCGCCCATGAGTAAGATGTGAATGGATTTAGCTCAATCTTCCATTTCTTTAGTTAAATTTGATTTACTTGAATGCGTTAGACTCTATAAGGCAGTCATCAAAAATCTACAGTATGAGGAAAAGGATAGATTTTACTTGCACATATCTCTGCACAGAAAAGCTGAAAGATCCAAATTAATGCGCATTCATACTTTGGCTATGATGATATTCAATTCCATTCATCCTTTGACCATGTAAAATGGAGATTCGATCTATTCCTTAGTAGCAGAGAAGACCACATCAGCAATAGTAATAATCTCAAAGATTTCTACTGTTACTGCTTGCCTCATCTTGGTACAATTCATAATAAATTGCATATAAGACAACAAAGACTGATCAGAAAACCTAATTGATGACCCAGTACCTGTTCTTCCTCCATCTAGATTTCTGCAGTTCCCGCGTCACCTTCTTGCTTCTTTTTAATGTGTATGTTGGCATTATCAGACCTACTATTCAATATGCAGGAGCAGTTCAAACTTCAGAGAGCACAAGGATTCTTGCTTAATAGATGAGAACAAATAATTTCAGTAAACATGATTTAAGTATCCATAATCAGCAGGTGTTGGCTTTGCATCCACTTCAAACTTTGATTAGCCTTCTATTCATTTTATAAACAAGCCAAAAAAAGGACAAGTACTTCCAAGCTAATAGCTTGAGGCCAACCAACATAACTACAATAAACTGGCAAGTGGAATCTCTACAACATAAAAGGATTCATGAAGGATACCCTAATGGTATATCAGAGTTTTATTCCTAAAACACACACACAAACACTTCTCCATTTTGAATGGCTACTCTAGTTTAATAAGCATTGCTTGGACCATTCGAGAATCTTGTGGCCGCAATGAATACAGTGCTCCAACCTTAAAAAAGGGGGGAAAAAAGGAATAGCAAAGAAGAATAATAATGCAAGAGCTGATGAAATCGACTCTAATGGTCTAACTTTGAATTCAAACACTTTGACCAGCCAACTAGCAAGATTGGATGACTTGAACCTCCATTGATATTCAGTATTCAAAGATAAATACACTCCCTTCCCTCGAACATTGGTTATGCCTCCCTTCCCTATTTGCACGCCTCTTCTTCAGTCCTCTTTCCTAGTGCTCCATCTTCCTAAATGTTTCTAGAATCAAAGACTTATCTGCATCTCTTTTCTCCTTTACGCTTCATTGCCCATCAGAAGCTCCACTATCGCTTACTGAAAAAAAGTCAAAGCAGTGTCTTGTGCTGACTGAGAACTACATCAGCCACTGCTCTGCTACACTTCCATGTCTCCCTGAGGACTGTTGCACTTCCATTGTCCTCAGAGTTGAGTACTTCATCACTAAACCAAACAACTAGACCCAAAAATTTTCTCAATTTCCGAAATTTCATCATAACTTTGTGCTGTTATTGCCATACGATCAAGGTCCTATGAGTACATGCATGTGCTTGCAGAGGAGAAAATGAGCATACCTCACTTGTTCAGGTGCCCAATAAGCTTGGATCTCTTCACCGACCCGGTAACTCTGATCACCGGCCAGACCTACGACCGGCCGAGCATCGAGAAGTGGCTTGCGTGCGGTAACCTCACCTGCCCGGTCACAATGCAGCCGCTCGCCGACGCCACGCTCATCCCCAACCACAACCTCCGCCACCTCATAGACCGGTGGCTCCTCGCCGGCCCCAGCGCCGATTGCCAGCGGATCATCGCCGAGCCATCCGCCGACTTGGCCCTTCTGGCGTTCAAAGACAGGCTCCAATCGTCGAGCACCCGCCGCGCAGAGAAGCTCGAATCTCTCAGCAGGATACGAACCCTTTCCCTCGAGTCCGACACCGGGCGTGATCGCTTGATCCAGTTAGGTTTCTTCCCCCTGCTTCTGAATCTGCTATTCCAAGCCTCGGCCACAGTGGACGCCGCGATTGCCGAAGCGTTGCTCGAGTCCGTTCTGGGTTTGTCGGCTACGGCTCCGTTGGATCAGCTTAACGTGCTCAAGGAAGACGCCAAATTGGCGGCGATGATAATTCTATTGGAACAGGGAACTCCAAAGATTAAGAAGGGTTTGTGCCATCTCTTAGAAATGATTGCTTCATGTTCAGCGAACCAAGATCTGTGCGTGGTCCTAGGGCGATCGCGACGAGTCCTGCGAGTGTTGGTATCTCTGCTGCACACCAAATCGGAAGCGGCAGTGCGGGCGATGGCGGGAATGTGCGCGACGGAATCCAACCGGGGCGGCGCGATTCGAGAAGGTGCCGTCGATGGGCTCCTGTTTTATGTCTCTCATTGCGCACGACGACATGTCTCGCAGGCGTTGGCGACGCTGGAGCTTCTGGTGGGGGTCGAGGCCGGGAAGGAGGCGGTGAACCCCGGCGCGATCGAGGTGATGGTGGGCATGATATTTAGGGTTTCCGGGGAGACCGAAGGGAGCGAGCACGCGCTGGGGGTGCTGCTCGGCGTGTGCGGAGATTCGGAACGGGCACGAGCGGCGGCGGTGGAGGCGGGGGCGGTGAGGCAGGTGCTGCTGCTGCTGCAGAGCCAGTGCGGCGCCGCGGCGAAGAGCAAGGGCAGGGCTCTGCTTAGGATGCTGAGAGCGTCGTGGAGCGGCAAGCCAGAGTCCATAATTAATGAAAGCTTTGCCAGGTCTGTCATTTAACAAATTTCAATTGCTCTGATTTGGCGCAGCGCCGCCAACTGTTCATCTGCATCACTCATGAATCCAAGTATCCAACAAGCATTTGGATTCATCTCAACCTCCAAAACAACAAGATCTTCAACATAAATCTCCATGTATACGTTCACGTGGATCATCATCAATAGTAAAAAAAACACTATCTTCCATTCTAATGCTCGTAATTCTGGATACAACTTTTAAGCGGGCACGTTCTCATAATAAGGTGGAACCCCAAGTAAGATAGAATTTTTGAATGCTACAGTAACAAATTTTACCGTAGACTTGGATATAAGGTGTTAGGCCTGGGCTTCCCGGTTCAGCCCAGGGGGTGGCCCAGGCCCAAGCCCACCCAGCAAGATGGAGGAACCGAGCAGCTGCAGCAAGCACGACGCGAGAACTTCGGTCGAGCGGCTCAAACGGACGCGGAAGCGAGATCCTCGCCGCGAGCTTCGGTCGACGCAAGCGTTCCGCGTCTTCGCCCTCTCCGCCGAACGCGACGGACGCGGAGTCTTCGCATATGAAGCAAGGCGGAGACGGCTGGAACATGGTCAGCGGGAGGAAGTTCGGAACGACGCTCGAAGGCGAGCTCCACGCGAAGGACGCGGACGAGCGTCGCCCTCGCCGAACGAAGTGGGCACTGATGCGAGGTTCGCTCGCGAAGCTGAGACGGCGCGAGCAAAACTTGGACGCACGGGATAAAAGGATTTCGGCACCCGGATGACGCGGACGACAGCGTCGGCGAAGCTTCAGCCGAACTTCTCGGACGCGAACGACTCGGGTGAAGAGGATCTTCAGGCGGCTTGGAGTGTTAAAAGCAGGAGGCGAAGCGGCGATCGGGGATCCACCTTTGGCGAGCGTCTTCCAGAAGAACGAGCGGTGAGTGTGTAAACGGCGGTGAGATCGCCGTCGACGTGAAGGAGAGCAACGAGAGGAGCGCCGACGTGTGACGGCGAGAGGGAGAGAGATCGGGGAGGAGAAGGGTTTTTGTAGCTCTTGTTGACAGTAATAAAGAGTGAAGATTTTCCCTTCAAGTTGAGATCTGTTCCGGCTCAGGCGACTCCCTCCGGCGTCCGAACGAGACTCCTCTGTTCCGAGTGAGTTTCCCTTGTTCCGGCGTTCTCTGTTTCGGGTCGGCGACAAGTGACTTCCGGCGGGCAATCTCCAGACGTCGACGAGAGGAAGAAAGGCGGCGGCTTTCCTTTCCGGCGCGGTCTTCCTTCCTCCGGCGAGCCGCGAGCGAACGCAGGCGTGCGTTCGCGTGGTGAAGACGACGAGCGAACGCTTCGAGGCGTTCGATTCGAGACGCCGACGTCAGCAAAGCCACGCGTGACGGAGGCAATTTGATTTCGGCATCGGTGATTTTGACCTGGTCAAAATCACAAATTTGAGACGAGGACGCGTTCAGTCGGTGACGTCAGCGTGATGTCATCCGCGGAAGGATTACGCGCGGCAGAGAAAATTTGGTGGCTGACGTCGTGTCGATGTCAGCATCCGGCGATTTCAAATTCGGAAGGACGGTACTGTTTGGTCAAAATTGATTTTGACCAGTGAGGTATATTTATTTAGGGTTTTGGTTTTAATCGGTTCCTTCCAGATTTCTCGAATTAGGGTTAGGGTTTTCCAATCCTTTCCGTGCGAATTGTAATTTGGGGGTAAAAGTTGAGCGGGGAACTAGGGTTTCGAATTTGGGGACAAGATTCGGTCCAGAAACCCTAGCTCAGTTGTGTTCCGGTGTTCCGCCGGATGGCTCTGAGATAACAGATAAGCACTGTTTTTAGACCGATTCAACCGGGGCGTGACATAAGGGATTCCATCTTATCCCGAGACACCACTTAACTCAATTAAGCAGGTCCTGCTTAAGAATTTTTTCCCGTACTTTTTGCCTACTTTTCTGAATAAAAATCACGGATACCCGATCTAACCATTAAAAACCTAAAAACTGCCTTGGGATTTGTGAAATTCGTGCGCACAGGAATCCTAAGGCTAAATCTAAGGCTAAGCAAGTACCCGCTTAAGAGTTTCTTTCTACTTTTCTCATGCCAAAAATGTTAGCAGATTCTTCTGCTAGTAAAGTGAAATCTAGAACGACACAAGCAATTAAGAACCCAAAAAAATTATTTCCAGCGTTTTGCAATCTTGAAACGACTCATCCATGCATGCACTAGTCTACAGTCAACGCTCATCACTGTAAATGGCGGCAAAAATATCTCATTATCTGATCACGAATCACTGGACCAAGTGAAAGTTGACCTCCAATATTCTAGGGGCCCTGTGCAAGTAATCAGTAAACCATATTGCAACAGTCAACAACAATAGATGATCAGATATGAGATATTTTTGGATAGCCAGAAACAGTCAAAGAAATGTGTATGCAGTCTATGCTGTAAAGAATACAATCACCAAGTGAAAATAGTGCATAATGGTCCGACAAATAATTATGGATGAGTGATTAGTGTCAAAGTGAAATAATACAATATGGAGTGAACATATCCCAATCCTGACATATATAGTGGCATGTGGAGCATACTCACCAATTCAGGTGGTGACACACTTGCCATAATGTACAACAAATCTATTTGCCACCATAATGGACTCCATCTGCCCCAGTAGTGATGTGATATAATCATAAAAAGATCATCTATAATCTATATGATAAGACAATAGTGCATAATATAATATAACTAGCTTGTCTGCAATGAAAGAATAATAACGATGGTGTGCTCACCAAAAATACATGTCAACAATTATTTTATTTTTCGCTATATGATATATCAAAGAAATAGCATCATAGTCAAGAATCAAGAAGGCAACAAGATCGCAATTTGTAAACCATGCCCTCCATAAAAAGAGAATCCAAATGAATCCATTTAGGATAATGACCATTGAGATCATCACACACAAGACAAATCAAGAGTCTAATCATAAAGATAAAAAACAAATGGCATAGATCACTTTGCGTGGTTTGTTCACCCAATCACTCGCTACTTAGTTGATCAGATCATTTAGAAAACCAATCAAGGACATGGATTGCTCTAAAAAATCAAATTAGTGTCCCAATCACTTGGGTTAGAGAATCAAGGTTCAAATCATCCAATAAGAACCAAGAGTTTAGACAATCAAGACTCAACCAATCCAATCACCCAGGATGCAAGCTAAGGGTTCAAACCACTCAAGCAAGATCCAATTGATCGGCTAGCTAATTGCTCAATGCTAAGTTGAGTCCAGCACTCAAGATAGGAATGGAGAAGAATCAAATCACTTGGGCAATTGATTACGATTGGATAGATGGTCAATCGGGCAATTGATTACCAAGGCACAAGTAAATCTCTCGGGTCACTCGAGTGTGATCAAGCAAAGCAGATGGTCGATCCAATAATCAACAGATAAAACACAAAAAGTATCTCAAATCACCTACAAGTAATCCAATTAGACAAATGAACAAACAGATACGATTATCAAAAACAGAGAGATCCAAGGCCTAGATATTCATATTTAACCACCCCGTCGAGTTGATCATCTGAGACCAAATATAATGGCTTAGATCACTCAAGAAATAATTGGCCAATCATATTACTACAATCGCTTAGCATACTGTCAAACCAACCGCAGAAGATAATCTGATGGCTCAATTCACATTGTAATCACACAATCAGGAAAATATTCATCCAAACATACAAATTTCTTGCCCTCTATTCTAAGTGAAGTTACCTATCAATGGCTGAATTCATACAATCAACAGAAACCCAAAAGAAAAACACGGAGAATAGAAAGGGCATGTATGCAATAAATATTAGAGACACATAATATCCATTTGCTTCACGATATCCCAGCAGCTCTGACCACATGGAAACCATTATTTCTTAAAGAAAGGGTTGCCTTTCCAAATTGGCCAAGTCAAAAAAGTTCACTTATCCACATATTGTCAATGCAATCATGCATGCAATGTCGTCACTAGTACTCTTTTACAATCTTTCTGGGCGAAAATTCAACACTATAATTTATTGCATTCACTATGTGAACTCTTGAACCACTTTGAAATTAGAATATGTAAAAAGTTGGTTGCTACAGTTGAATAAGATGCATGTCACTAGCTAGATGATGTACAAAAGCGAAAAAGAAATGGATCAAGATTCAAATAGATTAATACTTGTTACAATTGGCTTGTTATTTTGATTCCTTATAATATGCAAGTGTTGGGCATATTATTGGTGAATTAAACTTTTATAAGATGGAGCTTCATGTATGGTGCAGTAACAAAGTGGACATTTGTTTTACCTTCTATACTATCACGGAGTATAAATGACTTTTATAACATATACTAATTTATTAAATTACAAAAGATTATATATGTCAATGCTATAAGGAGTCAACACATTTGTGAGGGTTGACTAGTAGTTGAGAATATGATTAGTCATCTATTAATTATCATTTTTTGTAAAGGCGTTGAACATTTTAATAGAACAAAAGCAACATCTAAAGCCCCACTTCACATTTTAAACGAAATTGTATATCATTAAATGTTGAGTTTGGATCATGAGTATGATAAGTATTGATAGAGGGAAAAAAATGGACTAGAAGTAATGAATCATTTTCTTAACAAATAATTGAGTTTGAGGAACCATTTGTGAAGAGTATATGGCTTAGGCTACAATAGTTTGAGAAACTATTCTTTTCATAAGTTGAAACAAAATAAGATGGCAACATATTTTACATATCAATATATTCTATTAAAAGTTCACATTATTAATATACTGATTAAATTAATTTAAATGACTTAAGATTAGTTTTGTATATCAAAATGCAAATGGTGCAATTTAAGTCAGATATGTATAATCGGGCAAGAGATCTACTATTAAAGGTTTGTTGCTTAGCAATTGTTCTAAGATATTTGAACAACATGGAGATTATCTTCAATCAACTATATAGGAACGAAGATGGTACTAACGTGAGTGGTTATATGTTTAATTTGTTAACCATATATCACACATCAATGCATTTTTTAACAAATGGACTCCATTGAGCCTTTTTATGTAAGTTAATCATTTTATCAATTTTTATGTTGATATAACTATTTTTGTCTACATGTACATATTTCTTTTAACATTTGCACACTAATATTCTAAATCGTTATTCTCATGTGCTGGTTTCTCAAAATGTTTCTTCTTAGATATTGGATTAGGTCCTATACATAAGATGAAACATATTACATCTTTACTATTGTGAAAATTTTATGACCTAGAGACCATCTGATGCTTTTCTGCCATACATCGACCACAACTATAAACTTGATTGCTCAAAGTATTACAGAAAGAAGCATAATATAAACATAACAGAGTGGTACACAACGACAGGAAAAGAGCTGAGAATAGATAAACATCCATGATGCCGCTGACGAAGTAATTAATTAAACAGATTGGAGATTACATGCTTTTCTAATTTCACCATTTCCAGAAGACATTGGATCCACACTTGTACTTCTCCTTGCCTTCGCACTCGATCTCCAGATCATCACTGATGAAAGGAATTTTCTGCATTTCAAAGTGCAATTAGAGGGTCATTGTAAACATAATAGATAAAAACAAGCTTTTATTGATGCATAACTTCCTTTTAGCAAAAAGAAAAAAAAGAGAGATGCAATGTTAAAAAAAATCAAATATTCAGAATGACTTTCATATTCGAGCAATTATGTAGTCTTAATTAAAGTAATGCCCGTGTACAATTAGGTTGTTGGAGTTAGATATTGCAACAAAGTTCTATTATAATGAACTTTGCGGAAATGTTTTTGTGTAGACATGCCTAACTCAATTCACTAGCAAAATGTGCCAACTTAAAGACAATGTTAAGCCTAGTAAGTCAGCAAAATATGCTAACTCAATTCACTATATCTCATACTCCTAGAAGGTCCAACCAAGCTGCAAATTGGCTGGCGTGGAATACCACTGCTAGTAACTGTTGGCTATCTGAATAGCCAAACGAGCTCTCATGTATTATGGCCTCTTGATCAATGAGGTCCCTTTTGCTATTAATAAATAAATGTAAAAAAAACACAATGTTAAGCCAATATATGAAGCTGAGGAGAATTGAGAAAACTGCAAGTGGTGTTCATCAGTTACCTTCTGCTTGGCCAGGTCTTGACAACCAGTGAAGTTCTCAGGGAACTTGCATGTTCCAAACTCTACTGTGTATGCACGGGCAAAGTTAGCACCACTAGTGGCCAACCTCTTTTTGTCATTGAGTTCCTGCAGAAACCTTCATTAATTAGCGGCATCAAGGAAAAGCTTCAACTTAAGACACTCCATATTAAGTAATGCTAATATTGCATGAAGCATAATCTAGATAAGTTTTGAGAAATTCAAACAGATAAACGGGCCTGCTACATATTGCACTTGCCAAAGGTTAAGCTCAACTTTTGTAATTCTTATTTAGAAAGATTTCTCCCCCAACTAAATGCCTTGTAGGTGAATTTATCTATACAATCTGAGTGCATGATTTACTTAAAACACTTTATTTTTAAGTCAATGCTAATTGAATAGTCAAGTACTGCAAAGTAGACAATGTAGGGTGGATCTCTTTTCAAAAAACTGTGAAAAAACTGTGAAATGACTGTAGAAATGAATTGATCTCAAGACTCGGTGATAATATTGCTTTTTGTAGTTCTGTTTTGTTTTACTTTCACAGAGAATAATTTGATTGTCTGCAGACAATTACAATAAACCATGTAGATCTTTGTTTCTTCTTTTGTTTTTCATTGTTGAATTTTTTTTCCTCTATATTTTTTTCTTTAAGAAAGTTGTATTAGAGAAGAGTCTACTTGATGTCATTTTTGGAGTAATTGTAAGAATAGAACTTTGATGCTATTAAAAATACTTCTAGATAATGAAAAATTCAACATGCAGCAGCTATTTTAGGAAAAATAGTTCTCATTCATCTGGAACGCAATGAACTAAGTGCATGAGATAATATGTGTGCTTGGAATGCAGTAAGCCATGAATTGTATGACAAAAAGGCGTTTCTGATCCACTAATACTAGAAAAAAAATGACAAGTTAGGGATAAATTGCCGTCTATAGCGAGTACCTTTTGCCTAACAAAAGCAAACTAAATAGCGACAAGTTTTTTGTTTCACTTCTTGACTAAAGAATTGCCCAAAATAAAAAATCTAACCAATATTGAACATTCTAAATGTCACTTTCTCATTATGCTGCCAAAACTGGCTAAAAGGGCCTCTTCTTCTTGAATTTCTACTAAAAATTTCTTGAATGCGGGAAGACATATCATTACCCTACTAGTTGCCCTTGACCATTTCAAACTAATTCAACGAAATTAGTATCTTGACGATTATGTACCTTCAGGGGAAAAAAAAGCAGAATGGAGTACTGAAATTGTCGAAGAAACTAAAGTATACAACATCGAATGTCTTCTTTTTCTACAATGCGCTAATGGAACAGAGATTCGACGGTAAATGTGGGGGCATCAAATAAGAACCTTATTGGCTTTGCTCTTCTCAAGGTATTCATCGATGATACCGGCGCGCGCCGATGAGGTGGCCGCCGTAGTGGTGAGGAGGGCAGCAGCGAGGCCGAAAAGCGCGGCTCTCCTCCCTTCCCTCTGCGCCACCTCCTCAGCCTCGCTCCCTCGCGCACACTGAGCTCGGACGGCTGCCGATCTCGGCGAACAGGAAGAGGAGGCAGCCGCGAGGGACGGCGGCGCGTAGGGAAGCCTCGAAGTGGAGTCGGATGCGCCGGCGATGGCGTAGCTGCAAGCGAGCACGCTCGAGTGGACGGCCGCCATGTCTTCTTGATCAAGAAAATGCGAGGCCAAGGGGAGTCAATTAGTAAGGCGGGGCGGTCAAGCTTGTGTCGAGCTTGCGGCGGGGAGATTTGAGGGGATTGTGGGTTGTGGCGGGAGTGCGGATAGGGTGAGATTGCCGCGTGGCTATTGGGCATAATCTTTCCCTTTTGGACCCACACTCAATTGATTGGGTGAGGTTAGATTGACCGTTGGGCTCCACCTTAGCCATTTGATGCGGGCATTTTGCTGCTCACGCGTAGCTCACGTGCGTAGGCATGTGCGATAATTGAGTGGTGATTATTAAAATATTGCATATGTTTAAGTTACTTATCTATATGAGATCGATTCTTTAAATCATTATAATTTTTTTTAAAAAAATAGATTTAAAAATGATCAAAAACACTAAATTTCATGACACATATATATTTGTTTTGTTATTTACATTCTCGTTGACCACGAATTCCAACATTAATAAAATCAACACGTGAAAAGTGGGCCAAATATGATAAGTTAATCACTAAAATCCAAATTAAGAATAATTTATTGCAAAACACTACTATGTTTGTTAGTTAAGTAATAAAAAATTGTTTTATTTTAAAAAAAAGGTAAAGAGTTAATTTTAAAATTTAAAATTAGCTAAAATTTGTAAATAACTTGGATGGATGCCGAGCATCGAAGCTCGGCAACAAGAAGAAGAGAATATTGGGCAACTCTTTTGCCTCGTTTTTAGTAGTAAATTATTTTTTTAATCCATGTCAAATAGCAGTTCTTTTTACAGGCACTAAAAAACATTATCTATGAACTGCTGGCTAGCCAACGAATAGGCGAACAGCTGCATTACATCCTAGGCATGTAGGGATAAACTTGTCTTATAAAAAGCTGACTTTGGGCAGCTTTAATTTCAGCAAGATTCTGTAAATGCTATGGAGAAGGCAGCATTATGGTCTTGAACAGTATAGTTTAGTGGTGTCTGGTAATGCCATCTCGATTCTGACCATAAATAATTATTTAGATTATTCATGAATAAGCAGGTGCAAGAAGTCAAGAACAATCATCATAAGTTGTAGATCTAGTTTAAGGGCAGGCATGATGTGTGATGCGACGACTCTTTTTTAGTGTGGAGATCAGTTCCTCAGAAACATCTGGTGCTTGCCTCACAATTAAGGACACTGCCATGGCAAATTAAGCAAAAAGGAAGGAATGGAGTAGTCGAAAGACAGTTTTTTGCAGGAAAAATAGAATATAATAATTATGATTTATCTTAATCTTATTCATAAGAAAGAATTGTAGAACAGCGATCAAGCCCACAGCAGGGCAGATGCATGCAAACATAACCCACCCCCCTAAATAACAAGAGAAAGCAAATCCTCACAGCAGTAGCTTAAATCTAGATACTAAACTAGTGCACATGCAATCTACTTAATTACGACTCTCCAAGATGCCATCACCGACAGATTCCTTGAGATTTCAGTTGGAGGGCACCCTGAACTTCTCATATTTAGCTCCAATTTCATTCAGAGTTTTTAATCCAATCAGACTGTTGAACTCCTCGAATGTGGTGAGCTTGTGGAGCTGATCTCTGCTGCTTCCTTCGTCCCTCAGTGCTTTGAGGACATCGATTAATGCACGAGCCGATGCGTAGACGGCGGTGGTGGAATGCACAATGAGATGGAAACCCAATTCCTTGAGCTCCTGAGGAGTGTGCAAGGGGGTGTATCCGCCTTCAAGCATGTTGGCAGCTCTGAAGCCGTTGGTTTTCTTGCAAACTTCTCTCATCTCATCATCACTCCTCGGTGCCTCAACGAAGCAGGCATCTGCTCCTGCCTGCAAATTGTCAAAGATCCGGTATTAAAATCATTAGTAGGAGGAGCTTTGCAGATATGAACAATGATGAACAAAGCACAACTCGAATCAACAAGCAGAAGGGGATGCTGCACCTCCATGTAGAGGTTAGCCCGTGCAATGGCGTCAGCTAGACCACCTGCGGTAGCACGAGCATCAGTACGGGCAATAAGGAAGAAGTCAGAGTCACCAATGGCTTCTCTTGCAGCTGCTATTTTTGCAGCATGTTCCTCAGCTGGTATCACCTGCGATAAGCGGAAAAGACCAATGTTTAATGCCTGTTTTCAGCATAGACGCATACCAAAAAAATCAGTTATGTCCGATTACCTGTTTTCCTTGCATGTGGCCTTTTGCCGTAGAGAGAAAAGGAAAAAAATTTGTCAGAAAGGTACAATAAGAAAAAAAAACCGAAGTTGAATAAATCTGAAAGCTAATTCAAACAATTATTATGATTCTCTTACCGCACTTCTTTGGCCACACTTGATCCTGGAATCAATGTGAAAGAGGAACGATTAGCTACTAAAGAACAACCAGAGATACAACGCTTAGCATGAAGGTAGAAAATATTTATCAGCAATGATTATACCTCGAGGAACAACCCAGCAGCACCGGTTCGGATGATATCTCTTACAGTCCTTTGGACATTGAGAGCGTTGCCTCCTCCGGTGTCTGGAAATATCCAACAAACTTTTATTGTAACCAGTGCACTCCCCAAGAGGGATAGAATTTGGTGTACACGTTATTATTGAAAATGATAAGCAAGCACAATGATACTGTTCATTCTATAATTCTCAAGATACTAAGGGAACCTAATAATTGCTTTCCCTCTTGATTTCTCCAATGGTACTCGATTCTAGTTTGGTTGACTTACAAAATTGTCCATGTATCCAAAACAAAGCATCAAACTTGATCGAAAACCACAAACACTGACTAAAAATTTTCTTGCGGCCATTTGACTAATCCAAAATTTGAATAAAAAGTTCAAACTTTGACCATTGGTGTATCTAACATTGTTAAGAATGGATAGAAATGCATATTAATTTTCGTCCTTGTAATCATTGTTGTCACTTTTAGGCACTTGGTAAAGCAATCTTTGATTATAGCCCTAAGCGTATTTGTAGTCTATTGACCTAGTAAATTCATTGGAAACGGAAATCAGGGGAAGCACCATCACAATTTCTTCATTCAAATTCCTAGAGTTAATAACTTGGGACTTGAAAGCAACTGCAACTCAATCGATCTTTCTACTTGCGCTCTAATCATCAACCTTCATCCGACTCCAATAATACAAAAACAGACCAAGAATTGGCATAAACATATATAAATATTGTTGAAAAAAAATCAAATTAACAACTCAGGGAAGGATATCATTACCAGCATCAACGATAAATGCAACATTAGGAGCCGCGGCGCAGATTGCTCGAGCTGCATCTGCCATCTCCGGAGGACTAATTCCAACAAAAAGAAAAGCAAAAAAATCAGTTGGGGGAGGAGATCTAGAAGAGGAAAGAAAGGGGCAGAAGGGAATGTACGTGAGAAGGCCAATATCGGGCATCCCGAGGCGGGACGCGGAGACGGCGTAGCCGGAGATGAATCCGGCTTTGTATCCCAAGCTCTGCAGAACCGCAGCGGAGAGCGCATCGTAGATTCCCGGCATCAGCACAATGCCATCCTCCTCGATGAGGCGGTGCATGCGCGTCTTCCGGGGGCCGGCGGAGGCGGAGAGCGGCTTCACGGTCGCGGAGATCTGGGAATCGGCCATCTGTGGGATGCCTTTAGGCTAGGAAAACGAAGGAGGAAGAAGAACAGACGAAGAAGGAGCTCGAAAGGGGGGTGGGAAGTGAGGAAAGGAGAGGGCGGCATTTTATAGCGCGCGCGCGGGAGGCGTGATCGGTCGCATTGGCTCACCGTGGACTACCCCGGCGACGACACGGACGGGTGAGATCGTTTGGAGGAATTCGAGATCCAATCCTAATCGTTGGTACAAATGGACCCCACCGTAAGCAAGTTGGCTGGTGAATAAATCATTCATTTAAATGCCAGTTTTTCCCCGCGGAAGGAAAATATTATAAAATACATCGGGCTAACCCCACACACACCCCGCCCTAATCACTCGCAACAATTACCACCCTTTCTATTAGCCGAAAAGGTATATCCCCATTGGGCCCGCAAATGAATCTTCCCTCAGCCCCACCCCAAGCGGCGATTGGTGTGGCCGCTGAGCCATCGATGGGCGTACGCGAAAAATAGAATCCCACGCTTAACTTCGCGGGCCCCAGCACACCGTGGCGGGCAGTCCTGTCGTCACGGTCGCGGGCCCCCGGCGGCTCCACCTGCTGCGACCGTCGCAGCTTCCTGCTCCCCGCGACGTGATTCACAACTAATGGCCGCGCGAGAGCGCTCTCGCGGAAAACATTTTTTATGCATCCTCGCGATCTGAGTCGCTACGGAAGTCGTTGCCCGCGTGCATGATTGCTGGGTTTCATGGATCTAATTCTGGTCCAGACCCGGATTTATGGATCTTAATTAATTAATCAACAATTAATCACCATAATTGTTTAATTTGAGCCGTTAATTTGACATGTAGGTGGGCGTGGAAAGTAATTAAATTAAATTAATGACACAATAATGGTCATAACAAACACATTTAAGCTGATGAAGCACGTGAGTCACGCACTAATTTGACGTGGCCAGCCTGTTAACTTCACACTTACCAATTACCATTACCGGCTACCGCTACACCTTGATCCTTATCTTAATTCGTGACTGGAGTCTGCCCCAGCCACAACTTGCAAATAAGTAAAGGCTATTATTGGCCTCGTGACATGAGCAATTATTGGAGCGTATTTTTTTTAATTATATTGATCCAAAAAAGATGCGATCAGCAGTCATTTTTGCATCAAAAAATGATTTTTTCCTAGCCAGGAAAATTAATAAATTACAAAATTTCGTGTATTTCTCATTAATGCATGGTTTGGACTTTCTAAGCATTAAAAATAATTAATTAACTAAATTGCATCAGTAATTAATATAAAATATTTTAAAATTTAAATGCATAAAAATTATGATTTTTTTTATTAAAAATGTATATTATTAATAAACTAATTGGCAATTTTAAAATATATGTAATTATGGTACCTAGTCAATCATGCTTGAAAAATATATTTTTTTAATATTGATTGGTACATACCAACCACCATCTTATTTAATTTAATAGATAGTAGATCCATTTGGTGGAGTTCTTCATTGAGGAAGCTAAAAAACCTAGCTTTAAAGAGCAGTCGAAATGTAAGAGATGAATCACAATCAAAATTTGATTAATACAAAAAGTTTCACCAAAGGCAATTTGATTAAGCTCATTCGAACAATCTTCACCATTGCTTTTTATCTCTCGAAAAAATATTCTCGAATAGGGGTGTTTACGACTTGGTTACTTAAAACATAAATTTTTTTCTTATCCCAAATTGTATATACCATTAAATTGGTTAAATAGTTTATTAATACAATTAATTATTTTTTTTTATTAACTAATATATTTTATATAATTAAGTAAATAATCTATAATAATAATTAACTAGTTTTTTCAGTACGATTAAGTATCAGATTTTAGTTAACCATTAAATTTCACATAAAGTCACATGTGTTTTTTTAATACTAGTAAATTAAGATCGTTTCCCACAATAAAAAATTTTAAAAACATAAAATTAAAAAGGAAAATTGATATGATGGTACACACCAGACAATCATGCATGTACCGCACACTGAGCATTATTGAACCTCTCTCCGCGCGTCTGCCGCACATGTCCGAGATAAGCACGACGGGCTCTCAACGCCGCGTCACGTGGCGCCAGAGGGACCCATGTGCCGGGATAAGCACGTCGGCCTATCATCACCGGCTCACGCCACCTGTCAGTTAAGATTCGTGCTCCAAACGGACGGCCGTACGTAAACCGTACAATCAATATTTACCGACCGGTTACTCTCGTGCGATTAGTTCTTAATTAGCTATTATTAATCGAGATTATCACGACCCGTGACAATCATCGACGGTAGCGGACAAGACGGCGACGGCGACGTCAGAGTTCGGAACCTGTCACATGCGTCCGGCCATCTCACCTCCCCTTCTCCTTTATTTTTCCTTTAATTAATTTTTTCCCATTTTTTAAAATTCCCACGTTCTGCCAGCTCACTCGGCCGTCAATATCTCTCTAGCCACCCGTGGGCCCCACCAGCCTGGAAGACGTGTCCAGGTTCAACGCATGTGCCAGATTATTTACGTGCATTGAATTGGTTTTCTTATTTATAATAGTTACATTTATAAATTAAGAAAATTAGAAAATAGGAAATTCTGGGGCGCACAAGATCTTGTTCTGTTCTGCTGGATCATGGGCTCGTCCGCATAAAACAAATGTGTGTACGCGAAACACGTAAGTACAGGTTTAATTAATGGACGCACATGCTGCATACAAGGAAAGACAATAAAATAAACACCAACGTATTATTCATGGATGGAAATGGCCGGCCAGCATGTGGGCAGGATCACGTGCACCGCACATGGCCACATGTTGGGCTGCGGCTGCGGATTAATTCACGTTGGCGATTTTAGCTTAATTAATTATTGCACGAGAAACAAAAATTAAAAATGAGGTGTAATTTGGAGTCGTTGTCGTGTCATGAATTAACTTGAGGAGGCCGCAATCGGAGGCATCAAATCAGGATCGGTGAGGAGGGCGACGGGAATAATGGAACGGACACGAGTCGCGTCCGGGCCGCATCGATGAATCGGTGGGTGAGTCGCGGTGAGCGTGACGCGGCGCGTTAATGGGTTAGTTGAGGCAAGAGTTGGGACGCGACGGAATGCGCGGGTCGTCGTCGCCTCGTCGGCCTAATTATTATAAAAAGGCTGTGCGTGGCGCATGCAGGATCCACGTACACAGTATTGTATCTGCCATTCAACGCATGCGACACGAGAAAGTATTCGCAGTGACCGGCTGGCCTTAGGCAGCGGCTGATTGGATAGGATGAACATGTGAGTGTTAAAGTTAATTATTTTAATAAATCCAGTGAGTTTTATATATTATATTTTTTATTTCACATTTAATATAGGACTAAATTGAAAAATTATAATTTACTTTGCTTAAATTTTATGTCCTCGTCAAGCCCAAACCCTAACACATGTTTAGAAATCATCCCTATGAGATCAACCCAATAGTGACTATCATCCACTATTGCATTTTCATATTGACTTCTCACTATGCTTAGGATTAAGGGTGCGTTTGGCGTAGCTTTTCAGCTGCTTTTGCTTTTGCTACTAGCAAAAGTAGATTTTTAGAAGCTGGAGTGTTTCGTTCTCAGCTTTTGGGTTTAGAACCCAGAAACAGCTACTTCTTTGAAAAGCTATTATGCTCTGCTAATGGTTAGTCAAAGCTGCTAGTTGGTTAAAAAGCTGATTTTACCAAAACACTTTAAAACTTTTCCAGTCAGCTCCTTTTCAACCAGTATTTTTTCAATCAACAAAAGTTAAAATTTTAACTATGCCAAACGGATCCTAAATTTTCTCTGATATTATTTGTTATGACTCACTTAGGGCCCGTTTGGCGCAGCTTATAAGCTGCTTCTGCTGGCCGAAAACGCTGATTTGAAGAAGCTACTCTGTTTGGCTACCCAGCTGCTCTCCACAGAAGCGCACTCCTCCCTGCTTCTAGGCTGCTTCTGACCGGTCAATAGTCAAAAGCACAGTAACTTTACCAAATCCTCTTCTCCCCCGATTCTCGCTCGCGACTCTCCCCGCAGCCGAAGCTCTCTCACGCTGCAGTTGAAGTTGCCGAAGCTCTCTCTCACCGCCGTCGAAGCTCTCTCCTGCCGCCGCCAAAGCTGCCGTCGCACTATCTCCATGCCCTAGCTAGCGACGCGAACTCTCTCGCCGCCGCCGCTTTGTTTCGACACCAGAGCTCGTGACACGCTACTTTCTCGACGCCGCTTGCCCCTGTCGCTGTCTTGATGCCCTAGCTCATGACAACTCCGCTCACCGCCGTCGTTATGTCTCGATGCCCTAGCTCGTGACATGCTGGTGCCTCGACTCTGCTGGCGTCGTCGCCCTGTTTCGACGCCCTATGTCGTGACACGCTGTTGTCTCGACACCGCTCTGCGCCGCCATCGCTCTACCTTCACGTCGCCTATCAGATCTGCTCTGCCTCACTGTCGCTCTGCCTTGTCGCCGCTAACCCCAGAGTAGGGCTGTTCAAAAAATCGACCGAACCGAACCGAACCGAATGGGTGGTTAACCGAATGGATCGGTTCGGTTCATGGTCAGTTTTTTGGGTATAATGGTTCGGTTCGGTTCAGTTACGGTTCGGGGAAAAAAATTTCACCGGTTAACCGAACCGACCGATATATATATATATATATATATCTCAAAATAATTTTGATTGTATATCTAGTGTAATGGTTAAAGGTTATTTTGTAATTAGTAGGTCATGAGTTCAAAACTCATTCACTATAACTTAAAAATTAATTATTTTACATATATAATTATCAAATAATAATATTTAATAATTAAAGTTAGTTTAAAAATTAATTTTTTAAAATATTTAATAGTCAAAGTCAATTTTTTAAAATAAATTTTAGTAAATAAATTATAATCGATTAACCATGGTTAACCGGTCCCGGTTAACCGTTTGACCGGTTAACCGGTCTAATGGTTCGAGAATGGTTCATGATTTTTTCGAACCGATTAGTTCGGTTAACCGGTTGACCATGATCAACGATTCAGTTAACCGAACCATGAACACACCTACCCAGAGAACTCTCTCGGTAATGCTTTCCAAATCAAATCCGGCATTGACCTCTCGGTAATGCTTTGACAAGAAAGCTGCCGGAGAATTATTAGAATTGTTAGCAATTTTACCACATATTCAGGCTCTCCTGAAGCATTGTTAGCACATCGCTCTCGGTAATCCTGAAGCATTGTTAGCATATTTTTCACTACTCATTTATCCAAAGCTGCCTGAGAATTGTGATACCATTCATCCTATTTAAAACAGGATAGTAATTAGCTTAAGATGTTCTTTGTTTTAAATTTGTTTTTAATTTAAAGCAAGATGATAAATAGCTGACCAGCACAGCTATTTATCCAAACATCACCTAGTTTTTCCAGCCAGCTATTTTTTTAATTAGTACTTTCTTAACCAGTAGAAACTAAAAGCTTCAGCTATATCAAACAGACCCTTAATGAGTAGAGTAATCCATTAACTTGGTGAGCCTGATAGCAATGTGACACAATTTTATATACCTAAAGAACTACTATCTATGTTTTTTTTCACATGACACATCATATTTTATGAGAATAATTTATTGATAAAATTAATAAATTTAGTTCGATAAATTTAATATAAATTTTCAAGATTTTGTTGTAAGCATAAAATCCACACTAGTCTAACCTTTTGTTTTTAGGTTCATTTGATTTTTTTTTTGTAATGATGTTTTTTACTCTTTAATTTTTAAATCTTTCTAACTTTTTAAAGATTTTATTATTTATACTATTTTATAAAATATGTTTTTATGTTTTAGTGATGATAACAAAACAATTTATTAGTTTCTATATTTCATTAAAATTTTTCAGTAGTAGAAACTTCAAAGAATATTTGTGATCAATTAGTAGCCCGTGGGCCGTGGGCCGAGCCTTGCTATTAAAGTACATGTTTCAAATTAAGTAATGTACCCATTTATCTTAATTGACTCAACTTAAATGTGAAAGTTCTATTAAATCTATGTAATTGAAACATGCATGATGATCTTTCGTTCCGTAAACATAACGAAAATCATTTATAGTTCATAGTTGCGCAACGCATAGAAAATTTATGATATTATCACCATAGATAATTTCATAAATGGTTAGTCTATGCATGACCATTAGGGGTGTTCAAAAAAATCGTTGGAACCATCAAACCGCGGTTAACTAAACCGAACTGAACTGGTTTTCCGGTTAACCGAATCAACGGTTCCTTAACCGGTCGGTTTTTCGGTGATTCCAACGGTTACCGGTTCGGTTACGATTCTGGACTTGGCCGAACCGCCGGTTAACCGACCAAACCGGTATATAAAATATTTATTTATATAAAAAAATAAATATTTTATATTAAAATAATATTATTTATATAATTAATCGAATCAGTTAACCGGTGGTTAACCGAAAAACTAGCGGTTAACCGAATAGATTAACCGAAAACTAGCGGTTAACCGATCAAATGAGATAATTTAGGAAAAAAAATTTATGACCGGTTAACCGGTGGTTAACCGACCGGTTAACCGGTGGTTAACCGACCGGTTAACCGGTTGACTGGTTAACCGTTTGACCGGTTAACCGGTCAAACCGATTCGGTTAACCAGTTGACTTGGTTAACCGATTCGGTTAACCGCCCATGCACAGCCCTAATGACCATTACTCCATATTGTAAGGAATCAAAACAATGTATCATGTGCTATTGGTTGTGTTCATCTTCCTAATTGACGAAACAAAATATACAAAATAAAAAAAAAATCAACATCTAATTAAGGTCTCCCTTCTACTACTTAGGGCTTATTTGATCCCACTGTTAATAGTTTCATAATTGTGCTAAACTGTGCTGCACTGTATTATACTACATTTTTAAAATTTATAAGATGTTTGATTAATAACTTTTAACTACTATTAAAATTTAAAATAATAAATAAATAAATTATTTAAAATTATTTAAAATAATAATATATTTTATTTTCTTTTAGTAATATAATTTTAAGTTATTTAAAATAATAATATCTAAAATTTTAAACAAAATTATATAGATTATTTTTTTAAAGAAGCAGAAGTTGTAAAAGCATCAAATTGTAATTTTTTCAACTTCTATTTTTTTACTACTTTTGTTTTTCATTACTTCTAACTGCTTTTTACTTAAAATCACCTTTAAAGTGAAGCAAACAGTCTCTTAATTCGAGGAATTTCGCTTTCATCCTCTTTGATATATTATCAAAAATAAGTTAAATAGATTATACATTTTGTCGTTCGAAATGTGCACCCTACCCTATAATGTTATAGGGCACTTGGTCATACATTGGGCTAGCCTACTTGAATTTTGTTGCTTGAGAATTGATTAGATTAGAAGACTCTAAGTAGCCATTCCAACACCTAAAAAGTCTATGAAGGGAATTACCACCTCCTTGTTCTCCTTGTTCAAGCATCCACCATCGTGGACATGCTCATCATCATAATTAGGCTTCATCGAAATGACTATCGAATTATCCGCACTACTATTCCCAGCACTCGAGAGAACTTTGTTAGAATCTTCACATCCAGCTCCACCGCCGGCGCCGCCTCCTAAGAAGCCGCCGGAACTGATCGTCGGAGAAGTGTGGGCACGCTGGACGCTGCAAGCCTTGAACGAATCATAATTACATTTGTAGCCGCCGCCGCCGCCATTGCACTCGTAGTTGTTCTCGTGGTACTGGTCAAATTTGAACGTCGCCTTGTCTGCCTTCACGTCAAACTGCAAATACTCCTGACTAGTGAAGAGACAGTCAACGGAACCGCCGCCGCGGGCGGCGTATCTTAGCATCCGACGCGGAGGAGGAGGAGGAGGAGGAGGATGGGAAGGAGAGCGCCTTGATCGTTCTCGCTGCCGTCGCGCCATGACGACGTGCCAGTGATTCTTGACGGCGTTGTCGGTCCTCCCGGGGAAGAGGCGGGCCATGAGCGCCCACTTGTTCCCGTGGATCCGGTGCGCCGCCAGGAGCCGGTCCTCCTCGTCCTCGGTGAACGGCCTCTTGTTGATTCTTGGGTTGAGTTGGTTAAACCACCTCAATCGACAGCTCTTACCTGCAATCCATTCAATTAATTCTACTGTTTATCTCTGTGAGAGAGAGAGAGAGAGAGAGAGAGATGATTAACAAGGTTGGAATTGGTTGGTACTCTTTTCAAACGTCAAACGACCACATGAATCTTTGAAAGAGAAACCATCAATTGATCTGATCAATAGAACTCTCTCATCCCTAACAAAGGATCAACTCTCACCTGATCGGCCTTGAAGTTTCTCAGCGATCGAGTTCCAATTCTGAGGACCAAACTGCTCCACGAGCTGCGTCAGCTTCTCATCTTCCTCGGGTCTCCAGTGGCCTCTAAGGCATCGCTTCGTGTCGTCCGATATCATCGAACCCATCGATCGATAACTAAAGGAAATTATCAGTCTGTTCTTCCACAAGCTAATAGAAATTCATGAGTAGGTGATCTGACTCAGTAGGGAGGGGAGGAGGATGAGAAGGGTTTAGTGTGCTTGGGAGAAGGATGAGGGAGGGGAGGATAAATTAACACAAGGTAAAGGATATTGAGGAATTAGGGTTTGGATGGCAAGTCATTTTTGTTAGTTTTACACAACAAAGTGGGGTTAGCTAGCATTGTATCTTTCAATAAAGCTCCTTTGCAACTCATTGTGCGGTTTGGCAAAGATTAGTCCTTCTCAACTTCCCTATCAAATGCACCTTTCTATCCTTTAAGCTTACTTTATATATTTTAGGTTAATTAATTATTAATTATATGCATTATCTTAACTTCCTTGATAAAATCCTCTCCCTTCAACAATTTATATATGTTATTTGATGTTGAATATTATTTTTCTTTAATTCTATATTTGGACTTTCATAATCATCGAAATTTATGACGATGGGAAGTGTTTGATGGGTGCATTTTCTAGGGAGTCAAATCTTTCTAAAAATTTTAAGAAATCTAGAGTGTTATCATGCGATTAGCACGGTATCCCGTCTCTTGGACTAAAGAAAGTGTTATGGTGTATATTAGTATTTTTGTTAACATATAGTAAGTTCATTTTATTGCTAGCTTCCAAGTATATGTACAATTCAAACATCTTCAAAATTAAGGTTTTAAATAAGAGTGACTTTTGATGTGATGATACTAGTGTGCAAAAGAGTTCATTACGATCATTCAAAGTCACTACATAAATCAAAATTTATCCAAAAAGTTATCTATAAGCAACTATGACAAAAAGCTCTTATTACTAAAATACTTATTAGAGAGGCATTTGTTTTTTTTTCTTTTATATTTACAATTTTAAAATATGTTTATTTATATATGACATTTACACACAAGATTAGGAAATAGACATGTTTTATTTTATTTTTTTATAAAAAAATTATTGAAACATAACCCTAGATATATATGGTGAATATTATGGCGTGTAAGTATGGCATCAGCAAGAAAATAGGTAGCCTATCTCCCTTTCTCCACTCCTATATAGTTGCCAAGTCCAAGTAATGTTTCTGACTAATTTTGTTTTTGTGAAGCTAATGAGGCTATGCTTGCCCTTAATAATATTGATGGAGATCTCAAAACTAGTTGTAGTATTGTAGACTTTTCTTCCAAGTATATATCTCTTTCCGCTTAGCTAACTAATTTTATGTTTTTTTTCCTTGGAAAATATACATCATGATGAAAAAATAGACCTTCCAAAGACTTCTATAAAGGTCAAATCATCACCAACTAAACATAATTCTTGAGTGATTTTTCTTAGTCAAAGTAGATTCACCCTCCATCATGAATGCCACTGATGGCATCATCATATTCATCGACCAAGGCCACCTCATACATTTGTGAATATATATATACATATATATAATCTTTAAATGAAAGATATAAATTAATTAGTATTTGTTGGTGAGACAAGGTAAAGTGATGTAGTCTATTCTTGCTGAAAGGCCATTAAAGAGAATATAGAGCTTATGAGGGCACATCAGCCAATGACCACAAGAGGAAGGAATAACAAAGAAAACTGTCTGGGCTATGAAAGAATAGTCTATTGATGGCAATATGTTCTTCAGGGAAGCATGCATAGTAAGATGGATTAGGGATGATAGTGGGTAGGGTATTCATATTTTTTTCGAATAACTATTTTATTATTCGTACCCGAATAACTATCCGTTTATTTTTTAGAACCTCTACTCATATCCTACCATATTAAAAATTTAACTACCTGTTTAATACTCGAACCCTATAAATACCCGACTTAAATATCTATCATATTAAATTTCAACCTATATATATATATTGTTACTCGATTAATATTCGGGTACTCGACCCTATAATACCCTAATAATGATCAAATTTCGAATAAGATAAAATAGGTACCCGCAAACCTGAATAATATATTAAAAAAAGTATAGTAAACAAACAATATATATATATATATATATATATATATATATATATATATATATATATATATATATATATATATATATATGTATAACCAGGTTCGAGTAGTGGGTATCCGTCCTATGCTATCCGAACTTTACTCTAACTCGACCCGGGTAGCATATGCACTACTCATACCCTACCCAAATCTGAATAACAACTACCTGTTTATTTTTAAATGGGTTCGGGTAGAGCGAGTACCCGCTAAATTAGTACCCAATTGTCATCCCTAAGATGGATGAGCATTATTAATTAAGCCCAACAACATGTATATGTGGATATTTAATGTGGCGAAATTATGTGAAGGTCGATCTTTGTTGTTCGTTAGGTGTCGTAAAAAAAACACATAAATTGTTTGATGCATGCAATCTTAACCCACCTGATGAACTTGTGTCTATACAGAGTAGCACACCATGACAAGTGATGTGATACAAGTTTTTGACAAATATGTATATAATAGTACTTATGCATTGTCTCTCATTAAAACAATCGTCCATTGGGCAGTAGCTTTCTTCAATGCAAGTAAGATTTGCAAAGGCACCGGTAAAAAAAAAATTTGGCAGGTACGTCGAATAATGGCATCAGGGTATCTGATTGTGAGTGTGCATTTTACGATAATGATAGCACAGGATTTCATAAAATGGCACGTATCTTAATATTTTACAAAATCTATTATTTTATTTTACGAAACTGTATCATAACTTTTAAGTCCGGCAGCAAGATACCCGATGCCAAAATTTTTTCCAATATCGAACAGTCTGCCTACTCTACAAAGTGCAATAGATGATAATAGTGGGCCACCATGTTTAAGTCCATCCGGATTTGCGTAGAATTTCTATTTCAATCTATAAGAAGCTTATAGGACAACATAAGATCCAAATAAGAGCTTGTATGTGACTATACTTGGTTTACCAATAAACAGTAGATGACGGAAGAGCAATCCTAGACAAGATGGATGAGCAATCATTTTGAAGAGGTTTGCCAGTATGCAGTAGATGACGAAGACACTTAACAGAAAAAAAGAATTCCCATATTGATAACCAACCTGCATTGTGAATCAAATTTTTTTTGAGAAAGCCAATGGGCACATCTGTCAAAGGCAAAAGGTAGTAATCCTTGAGCAGAATTGCTCAAAGGAATAAAGTACTAGTCATCAACCCAGACTAACACTCGCTGGAAGCCTAGGGGAGGATGCACTTTGAAGACTAAATAAAAGCCCGGGATAATTCACCAAAAAATTGCATGTACCTACAATGTCAGATCCAATACATGTGAATGCGTAGAAGGCAAAGCATACTGATCGAGGAACATGGAGATGCAATAATATATGGCAGCCGCTTATGAGGGAAAAAATTGCTAGCTGCATTACTGAGTAGAATGGCAGAGGAACCAAACTCTAGACATCACAATTGAGGAAAACCGCGATAATGAATAGCTCAAACAAGTTCAAATTGACACAATTGACCACTTTTTCCAATCAATTTTGACGATGAATCACTTAGTCCTAGATTAAGAGCAATCGTGAATAATAGCCAAGAGTATATTTCCCCTGCAGAAATGCACACAGGCTCGTAGATCTGAGATGAACCCAGCAAGAACTTTGAAATAAACAAATTACCCCCTTCAGATCAACTTGCTGCTTATCCGTCAGCAGTTATTTCACAAGTGGCTAACCCGTGTTGCAGGCCTATAATATCCTCAGCTATTTTTACATCATCATTTTCATTCACCATCCTAATGCTCCAAGGTTCCAGGCAAATTTAGGAATTCTTCATTGACGCATCAAATTGAACACAATTATCACATATTCACATAAGAGAGTACAGGGCAAGGAGACCTTGCAGCTGTTGTGAGGCATCAATACTGTTTCAAGCTCAGCTATCTCTTTCCCTTACCATACCTGTTTTTGACGTTTGAGATCACCTTGGAGAACAAGAAACACAAGTGGATACGAGCAAAAAAGAACACTTGCAGGCTCATTCGCTTGTCCCCCTCTGCTATTAACTTGGACTCTGCTACAATATGCAAGTGTTGAAAAAGAGGTAACATAATGTTGCAGAAAAGACAAGCAAGCTCACCTTAGCTTTCATTATTCAAATCGAGACAAACAATTGTACAAAAGCATTTGTGTTTCGTCACATCACTTCAATTATATGCCACGTCGAGTTCATACGGAATGCGCCAAAATATTATATATATTTTTTATCACACTACCTTAATAACATCATTGAACTTTTCCCAACTTCCAAGAGATCAAAAATTGTGCCTCGCAAAACCTCTGCATTACTGAAAAAAAATCTAATCTAACATTTTCAATATTTTCTCAACATCTCAAAGAATTAGAGAATTTTCTCTGCCACTAAGTGTCCTAGTCTTCGAAATTCTGAGAGGTGCTCAACATTTTTAAAATACTGCTGTGACTATGCTTACAAATCATCTAAGAAGCAAAAGAGCTGAGTCTCGAACACGTCTAATATGTCCAACACTAGTAAAAAAACTAGTTCGCATATTTCCTAATAGAATATTTGTGTTAAAGTTGCTCCAACTTCATCTGAGTAATGTATTCGATATTTTCTAGTAAGAGGTAAGCCCTCAACTTTTTTTTTTAAAATTCTACTCATGTATTGATTGTGCAAAGATCTTTTCTACATCTCAATGAAAAAATTGGTTCCTCTCCTCTATAGTTACCAAGTTTCTATTGAGCCTTTGAGCTATCTACTTCAATCTAGATAGATTTAAAGTAAATTCCAAATCAAAAACGAAGTTCGCCAACTCCTTTATATCACATTCCCCACCACAGCAACATGATTCTAGACTCCTCAATCATGGATGCCTATAAGCACCCTCTCGCTTGCATAAATAACTCTTATAGGCATATGCCTCGATGCTCTCGATGCACTTCCATTGCAGTATAACACTACAAATATTTTCTCCAACATATGAATATGTGACTTGATATCTGCAACTAGATATTGTGGCTTCTTGTTGTGTCTATGGTGGATCTCATCAACATATTCCAAAGTTACATAAAGACTAGTTTCACCCTATCCATGAGTCTTTAAGTTGCCTTGACAGTTTGACCTACTTTGTTGTCAAGTATTAAACAAACATTTGGATGAGAACTTATGAAGGCTTAGTAAAGGGTGAGTTACACAATGTAAGAGTGCATATTTTTATAAAGGCTTAGTAAAGTGGCTCAATATGATTATTTTACACACTTTGAGTTACACTACATGAATGTGTAAATATCAATGAAAGTAATGGCTCACAAGGGCTCAAAACACACAAATGGAAAGCCTCCAATTTTAAAATTAGACAAGTTTAAAGACTTAGAGAGTTAACCAAGCACTCTCACCCCTAAGATACAAT
Source organism: Costus lasius (assembly GCA_027563935.2). NCBI lineage: Eukaryota > Viridiplantae > Streptophyta > Magnoliopsida > Zingiberales > Costaceae > Costus > Costus lasius. The sequence continues at coordinate 12,457,410 of CM050447.1, read as the reverse complement.
TCTAATGGATAAAAATGACTGATATCTTTGAGGAAAAAAAACAAACTTAGTAGGATGATTGTAAACAATACTCGGTTGCTGTACTTTTTGTACTCTGATTCCTCTCGCTCAGGCTATGGAATTCAGTAAATGGACTAGTCTTGTGGAATGCATCATCCTTTACAAAGGAAAGATATATGTAAATGTACATACGCTATACACAAACACACGCTAGGAATGTATACAGAAGTTATATTATCAACTATTCTTGTATCTAACACCAAGGATATCAAGTAGAAGCATCCTTAAGCCTAACAACTTTTTCATAACAATTTTCGCTGGAAAACAACTCCACAACAGAAAGGATATTACCACACCTATCTCTGTCTAGAGGTTCAACGTTCAGAACCCATCAGATAACAGAATCAAGTATTCAACAGTAGAAAACAAAGGTTTAGAGCTGTGTGGCACAAAAGACATGTTGTGCTTGCCGAACCGAGGAATACTCTCCAGAACATTGTAAGGAACCTAATCAGTGAACAATTTATTCCACTGAAATTTTATCAAGGCTCCAGTTATCCATAGTAAATGTTTAAGTTCAAGAAATCCCAAGCTAGATAAGGAGAAAACAGTTGTGATTACGGAGTTCACAGTAGATGAAAGATAGGCAATATGTGCAAGGAGTCTTTTGCACTACAGAGATGAAAAAAAGAAAATAACACTTTAAAACAAATTTATGTCCACCCTACCAACCCTAATCTGTCTGCAAGGTTATACATAACAAGATCATTCCACACTGAACCAAAGAGCTGCTCTCCTCCAACCATGAATGTAACGGACCAGGAAGCAAGGACCACACAGAAGATCAGAAACCCAATTGCTGAACGCATTACATCTGCATTAACAACCATATTGAACACGAAATAGAACAAAAAAAATAATTTCAGAGAATAAAGACCTAAATAAAAGATTTAAAACATAACATGCGCATAGAAGACTTCAAATATAAGACAATAAGGCAATTGAAATGATTGAAAAGAGCATACAATTACATGCTCATCATTTCCTCAGAAAAATATATCTCACGGCCTTTGGTTTTACATTCAGTTGAAATTATCATTTTCCTTTTTATCCAAAGTGATCGTTTCCTTATCGTGACTAGTGCCATTAAAAGCAGTAAGTGTTTCAAGGTGGCAAACACATTTTTCCCAAGGTCCTAGGTGCTCGTGAAGGCACACACCCAAAGATAGTTTCAATGTTAAAAGGACATAAATATATTTTTAACAAAAACTACCGAACACAAAGCCCTACATTGGGAATTATGTCCTATAAATGATAAATTGTTGAGTGAATTGGACTTATTTCAAGACAAACAAAAACAAGAATATGATGTATTAGTATGTCAATTTTAAAAACTTTACTTATTTCTCCTTTCCAAAGATTCAGTCTTTAAACCTTAACTATGTATGAAGATAGTTATGTATTATTATGTTAATTTTTTATTAACTTTCTTGTGATGCAATGCCGGTGGCTTTGAGAAGAGAGAGGAGGGAAATTGTAGAAGAGGATGATGCAAGAGTAGAAGAAAGAGGATAGAGGAGCAGCAAAGATAGAATTAAAAGAGAGAGAAGGAAGAAGAGATAAAAGAATGGCATGGAAATTGTCTCCTCGCTTTCTGTCTTCACTTTTTTGTCGGTTTGGTGTCTCCATGGAAAGTGTCAGTTTGGTGTTTCAGTCTTATGAAGGCATCGAAATGTAGTTGCTCATGGTGAAGAATGGCAACAAACATGGGTTAGGAACATGAGACTAGAAAGAAGTGGTTGTGATTACGGAGGAAAGAGGGGTGGCAGTACTGCAGGTTAATGCAATGTTGCATTAATGGCAACAAATGCAACAACAGCAAGGAGACATCATTTGGGCTTTGATCTCAAAAAGATATGGGATCATTGGCTTGAAGAAGTGAAAGAAAGGAGAGGAACAGAAGAGCAGAATAGATGGGATAGCGTATCAATAGAGGTAAAAGGAAGAGTGAAAGAGATAGAGGAAAAGACACAGGAGAAAAGAGGAAAGGGTAGAGACATAATGGAAATCTTGGGCCTTCACCTAGTGGGGGAGGCGAGGAAGGAAGGAGAGGGATTTGAAGTCAATAATTTGATTAATTCAAGTCATACATTAAGTATTCTACAAATTTAACTTATATTGGATAGGAATACAAATACATGAGATACATATTAATTACATCTCCTCAAAGCAAGCATGCTAGCACACTTTAATAACAACGCTTAACAGGATTGTACATTGTTTCATTGCATAATTCAGTAGAGAACTGAATCCTGAGAAGGTGGAAAATTTTAAGACTAGGTTTTCTTTTTAGAAATTAACATTCTTGGCAAAAATAGTTAACTACATTTGATACATATGCATAAATAAGTTCTATGAAATGAATTGAGAGGAGCTAATACGTACTGGGTGCAATAAAAGGAATTGGTTTAACCTCTTAAAAATTAGTTCTTTTTTGCTCCATGCATGATATTTATCGGCTAAAATATTATTGCACATAAAAGTTTTGTCGTTTAGTTCACAATGTTAAATTTGTATCAGAGGAACAAAGCCATAAAATGCAATCCTGATTCCTGACCGTGGAATTATAAACTGAAGCAAGTATAAGTTCTCATGAATCTATCAATCTAGTAAGGATTAATAAAGTTGATCATCAGTCAGATTAATTGGCAGGCAAAACAAAATGCCGATAAATTATGAAATTTCTTTAATCCTAGACAGTTTATGTGGATCCACCAAGACTATTTTAGTTCCACTTATTGGATTCTTCCCAGCACAATTATCCAGAAAAGCACATATCAGTTTCTATTTATTCGCATATTGCAGCACCATCTTCCCAACTCATCTAGGTAAATCAGCAATGCGTGAAATACCTAGTGTTCATGGTTTTGGATGAAAATAGATAGATTGTTGCAAGATCTGTTCAACAGATGATTACAGATGCAAACACTGAGCCAAGCAAAAAGATAGCTACACTATAGCTACTATGACCAAAAACCACCAAACTGAATTTCATCTCCACTATATTCCTGGGCATGAAGATTAATTGCATGTTTCAATTACTTCAGTTAACATGTTTCCAAGATCTTTTATTTCTGCTCACAAAATAGCAACCGTTTTATAGTTTAGTTAAGATAATTCGGGACCAATCACCAATCACCAATTACCCAATCTGAAGTCCGATTACAGCTTCAATCACAAGAGTTCCATAGCGAAAGCTAGAATCGAGTGTCAGTAAGTTCCCTTGCTTTTGTCTTCGATCAAAATTGATAATACGATACGCACAAATTAATTAACTAAATATAACAATTGAGTAGAATGGATAAACAGATTCCAATGTAACCAAATAGACATCAGGGCACATAAAGATCGTACGTTAGCTAAAGGAATATAATTGGAGCAGCACAGAGAGCTTACAAGGGCGGATGTGAGGGGATGGGTGGGACTTCCTAAGGACGGGCCAAAAGTAGCAGCAATTGACGGCCCAGAGAAAGGGGAGAAAGGCGAAACCCCAATAGAAGTAACTACGGGCGTAGGCAAGGGACTCTTCCTCGGACAGACCATGGGGGCCGTCTACTGTTGGCCAGGTGCGGCGACTGAGGTTGCTCTCGCCTCCGCCCTCGGCGCCTCCAGGTCGTCGGCCGATGAGACCCTGCTCCTCGTCGATCGGCTCCATCTCACCCACTCCCCTCCAGTTTGCGATCGACTCCTTTCTTTGAAGTGGGAGGAAGGATCCATCACGGCCGTTCATTTGCTGATGATCGGCTAGGATGTCATCGACGACGTCGATCTCCGAGTGATTGTGAGTGACTCGGTTCGATTCATAATTGACCAACTAAATTATTTTATTTTGTTTCCATATGTAAAATAAGATGAGTGCTAAATCTAAAAAATCTTTAATATTTGTTTTTCACTTTTTCTACTATTGATAGGATTATGTAAGATTTCTTACATATATAAAATAAGATGAGGATTGAATTAAAAAAATATTTGGTATTTGTTTCTCTACTTTTTTATATAATGTTTGTAGGATTTGTAAGATATTTCTTTTTAAATAAAATAGAAATTCTACCGTAATTTGCTTAAATATTTTTCTTTCACTTTTCATAACGATTAAAATGGGATATTACAATCTCCCCATTTAAAAATTAACATGCTCATTAAGCTTAAAGTCTAGTATATATTTAAGAATTATTCTTTAATCGATAACATGTAACGTCGACCTAATAATAACATCATAACAACTCTTTCTTATTAGTTTTTCACCGTGCTTAAGACTAACAATATTCTAATATCATTTATTACAATTAACTTAATTAATAAATTAATTTATTACATTAGTGAACCTAAAACAATATAATCTAAATTAATATTAATTAGCACACTAAATAATTTGTATCTTATCATTTTTTTAAATATTATTCCTTGTAGAAGAGTATAGTCTTTGAAGATTGCAACCATTTTCCGGACAAAGATTTATAAAAAGAAATTTGATCTATCGGGTTAGATTTAGTCAAATCTATGTTTTTTTCTTTTTTTTGGTATGGAGAATCATAAAAATTCCATTTTTCAAAAAAATGATAAGCATTGTTGTTCTGCTATAGATTTGATATAAAGTAAGCTTAATGACGCCTCTCTTTTTTTTCTTTCTAGAGTAGTAAATCGCTGCCAATTACTAGGCTTGATGACTGGAAGTAGTTCATTTTCTATGAATTCATACTTCAATCCAGAAAGCCGAACCTTCAACGGGTATGAAATTAGCCTGAAACTTTGTTTTCCTTTTTCTATTACAATTTTGACTTCATAACACTAATGTTGCACGATATGAACATAGCTTTCCTCTCTCTATATACAGTATGTAGAATCTGATGCTATTTGAAGCGAAAGGCTAAGGCATCATTCAAAAACTCTCGTGGCACTGCAAGTGTATAGGATGATGGATTTGGATGAAGCGTTGACAAAGCAAGTTTCTAACCGCCAAAAGCTACCCCCCGACTGAACTCAGCATCTCCGAGATGTTTAAAAACCCATGCTTAGTCTTCGAGGAGAACCATATGGTGATTGAGCCTTCAATAGGGTGTTGTCAAGCCAAGGATCTAGCCTGGTCGGAGAGAGCATCGGACTGACTGGGCTGTAGTTGGCTACTCCAGCAGAATATGCTGGGTGAGGAGGAGAAGGCAGGCAACTTCTATTGGACTGTTTAAATTGCCTTAGTGGACTAGAACAGGGGGAGACGGGCAATGACAAATTCATGCGCATGCTAGGCAAATCGCTGCTAGAAAGAAGAGCAGCAGTATCATCACCTGTCTAGAAACAAACATGGAATCACAAAATCCAGCTTGAGTTGATATACCTTGAGTTCTTGGATGCCAGAGGAAATGCCGAGTGCAAACCGGATGTTCTTCTAATTCCATAATCTATATCATGTAGCGGGGAAGTACTTCTATTGGAAGAGAACTCGATAGTTCCCTGTTTGTTCATCAGCAAAAATCGTAAATACTTTTAGCGTTGCCATGATTGATAAAACAAGAACTGAGGTGCATGTGGAAATTTTGATCGAATGAAGGTGTTTGAGCATCATGAAACTGTCATCTAAGAATGCAATAAATAATTCAATTTAAAAATATAAAATGATAGTGGCAGAAAGAAAGTAGAGAATTGATTACACTGACAGGAGTACATTAAAGAATAAGAAGGGAATGGGATGGAATCACCTAAATTACTCAAAAAAAGACGGAAGAGTAGTTTTGAGTTAAAATAAAGCAAATCGGTGAATGCGAAGTATGTAAGCAAAGTTGTTAGATCCTAGCTAGGAACGATGAAAGCTTTATAGGATTAAAACGTAAGATCGGATCGTATGATCGTAAGATCCTACCAAATCACCTAAAATATATTTTTTTTAAATATATTCATCTAATTAGACTTAAGAGTATGATAAATATTCTAATAAGTAATATAAAATTAATATATATCTATTTAGTATTATGTATTAAGGTATATATATGTTCAACATTTTATATTATTATTCAGATGTATTAATGGTATAGTGTTTCAAATATTTGTTAGGTGATAATGATGGAGACAAGTATAAGATGATGCAACAGAAGTATACAATGAAACTAATAACAACAACAATAAAAATGACAATGATAAAACTTACAAAGTTGATTCTAATAAATAGTTGAAGTAGACAATATAGTTGTAGATGATAAGAAGCTTAAGTTGATGATTGTTTGTCAAAAAATGAGTAAATGATCACAATTAACAACAAGTAGTTGCATTACGTATCAATTTAAGACTTTTGTCATAATAGATTATTGATTTTTAGTGTAATAGGAATCAAATCTAAACTTATTTTACCTATTTACTTAGGATCGAGTAGAATCGATGAGATCGTAAGATCATACCCGATCCTAAGACTCGGATTGTGGGATCGTAAGATCCTACCACATTTTAGATCCTACATCCGTTCCGGAACTGTTTACCTAATTTGGATCGTAGGATCGGAAAATCTTAAGACGCGGAACACATTTTTGACAACATTGATCGTGAGTATTTTGTGTATTTTGCAAAATAAATGTCATCAAATCTAATTCTAGCATTGTTTAGTTCTCAATACCGTACCTAGTGAATTTTAACTTTCAATATCAAGCGAATTGCATGAAAGGGGCACAAAAAAAAAGAGGTTAGTAACTTTGGTTAAAAAAAATTTGTAGTTCACACCTAGATAGATATCAAAAATCAAATAACTAAAACAACATGTTGCTGCTGTTTCTTAAATTATTACCGCTATATGGCTTGCATCCGTGATAGAGTGAGCCACATCCTTGATCGCATTCACCTTTGCTGCCTTGATTGCAGCTTGATCTCGAATAAAAGGATGATCCATCAGCTGAGATGCTGAAGGACGTGCAGATGGGTCACGCTGCAAGCATAGCTTTAGAAAATCCTTCCCTTCGGGAGAAAAGTAGTCTGGGAGCTCTGGTATATCTTTACTATTACCAATTTTAAATATTGCGGCAACCTGATATTTGAACCATAAACAAACATTAGAACACTTATCAAAGAAATCTTGACAGATCCTATCACTACCATGTTGAATAGTTCAAGACAATGCTAAGTGTAACACACCCCTTCAAACTGGCTCCAGGGAGGCTTGGAAGTTGCCATCTCAATAATGGTACAACCCAGACTCCATATATCTACTGAAAGGTCATAGCCAGCATTATTCATGATAACCTGCAATATGTAAACGTTTCAGAGAATTAAAGCACTAGTGAGATGGAAACTTTCAGAAACAATGCTGGCTATGACACTAGTAACTTTCAGAAAAATCCCTTCACACGGATTATCAATTTACCTCAGGAGCCATCCAGTAAGGGCTTCCTTTGAAAGATCGTATTGAAGTATAAGCTGTGATCTGTTTCAAGATAAACAATGTGAAAAATAGAGCGAAGTTGGTCAAGAAAAAAAATCATTAACAAGCACAAATAATATGGGGAATTTTCAGAAACACAGGAACTTTAAGTGCTATTTAAAAGTCTTAAGGCATCCAAAGAAGCCTAGGTTTTCTTCATTGTAGCTTTGGGCTTACTTATATGACCAAGAACAAGTTTGAGTTCATGGATAAATAACCTATTTAAATACAGAAATCTCAGCATAGTTAGTCCTCTAACACAGACCGACATTAATGATGCAAGCATAAGCTTCAGAACAGAAGAATTAAGCTTCCGATCCACCACCAATCAATAAAGAGAATGAAGGCACAAGCCTATATAGAATAGTTAGAGTGGGAAAAATATGGTTCGTGTTGTACGAAATCTTGAAGCTTCTAGATTATCCAATTCTCAAACACGAAAATAAATTCAACAAGTGAGATGCTTACATGTTTGGCCATGCCAAAATCAGCCAGTTTGATTTCACCATTAGGATCTACCAGTATATTTGCGCCTTTAATATCCCTACAGTTAGAATTCAACTTCAGCTTTATAGAAGAAAAGAAAACAAGATGCTTTTTCTCTGCAAGATACGTCGCCAGAAACCTTAGTGCCCAAATACCTGTGTACAGTATTCCTCCCGTGCAAGTAAGCAAGCCCACAAAGGATTTGTGCAGTATAGTTTCGCACTAAAGGTTCAGCAAAAGGGCCATATTCTTGAAGTAATTTGTGTATAGAACCCCCAGAAACATATTCAAGATAAACTGAGAGTGTGTCTTCAGCCTGTACAGGAAAAGTTAACACAAGTCCATGTTATAACTAATCAAGTTAAAACAAGGAAAAAATTGATAAACTAGAGTCTAGCCAAAACTGAACAATTGGCTAACCCAAATTTGTTCTGAGAAGTTTAATGACTCATTCCGTCCATAGCAGTGATTATTTCTTAGTGGTGCTCACATGGTTAATTAGTCCGCAGGTTCAAGAATCTTTACTAGCTGAACTATACGGCTAGATAACAGATTCTAAAGTATGTGCCAAAGAGGATGTTGGTGTTAAACAAGGTCTATACTTCGTTCATCCACCATCAGCTGAAGCAAATATGCTGTTAGAAATGTTTCAAGCGTAGATTGATCACAACATCCAGAGACTGACTCATAGTTTCATGCAGTATGCTTTTAGCTTGCTTTTGTACGATAAAATTTTATTACCAATGTCACTGAAATCTTGTGAGGGACCGACAGGCATGCTGCAAAATGCCATGATACCAATCCACAACTAGAGCAACTTAATAACACAAATGTGTAAATTAGCTTTCTGGTACAACCAGTAATTTCTAGTGTTAAGTGAAATTTGTTCATTCCCTATGTTCATTTTCGCTCTCCCTCAAATTCTTGGTATCGGTCATTGAGTTTTCCAATTGCCTCACAACTATTGTGAAAGAAATGTGAAACATAAATTTTTGCATGGATTGCTAACATGATATCCGATCAAGATGTACCAGTCCAGTCTCGAACCTTGGACCGGTATATGCTGTGCATACCGACTCTGAACAATGCTAGTATTGGATGTACCGACAGTACACATACTGGTACTAGTGCCGATCCGAGACAGTATGTCTCGGGTGGTACCGATGCCTTGTATCCAACTATGGAATTATATAATCCTATTCCAAAAGTTCAACAACTCAGCAGGTTTAAACTCACCAGTTCACTGCCGTAATACTGCACAATATTGGCATGCGATAGCTGACTAAGCAAAGATATTTCCTGAAAGTGTGAAAAGAATTTCCAAATCAAGTTCTGCACTTGATGACTAAAAGTAAATTCATACCTCAAATGAGGTCAAATAATAACAATTCAGGAATTGGAAGATCAAGCAACGTTGAAAGATTACCTGGTTTAGTTGTTTAAGGCATTCTTTGGAATTTGCATCATCAGAAATGTCTTTAACCTCTTTCACAGCGCACATCTGTCCGCTTTCACTAGAGCATTGATACAAAGTCAGATCTAAGTAGTCTGATATCATTTTATATGGATGAATATAGTGCAGAAGACCTTAATGTACTTGAATATAACTCAGTTTGGGGATATTCCTGGTGGAAGAATCATGGAAGTAACTTCATCTATCATTACAACATCTATATGCTCTATATCAAGACGGAATCCTATCAAAAGTTTGCAATTCATTGACAAAAATGTCTCAAGTACCTGTTGAATCCAAGATATACATGACCGAAGGTCCCCCTGCCAAGTAATTTTCCCTTCTTCCAAGGTGACTTGGGTGAGCGTGATGAAGATGATGGAGAATGAGAAGAGCAGCTCGGAGGGCTTGGAGGAAGAGGCAGTGGGTGAGGTGGACTCCTCAGATTATCCTGCCAGCGGTTAGGGGATGTTGGGCATAAACCAAATGCACTGGAATGTACAGGTGAAGTAGGAAACGGGTGGCCTCTCAGACCAGGCGAAGGACTTGCAGTTCTCCTACTAAATATCGTCTCTGTTGAAGTTTGGCCATGAGAAAACACATTTCCACCATTAGGATGCTCCGAAACTGGACTGCATGAGAAAAGTTGCCTATCTTCAACCGCATGCTCATGCCTCCGCAAATCACGAACTACATGTCTGCCCCTGGGCGTGTTCATCAGGTCCGCATACCTGCAATTTGAAAACAAGTGAAATCTCAAGTACAATTGTTGATCAGGCGACTCAAATTAAAGGTAAATCAATTATCTATCTAGAAATTGGAACTCGGGAGAACAAGAGAAGAAGAGATCTGAATCCAGAAGGATACAAAGCAAATTCCCATCCAAATTCACTCCTATTTAGCTCAAATCAAAAGCGGAAAAAAAAAGCCAAATCCCTAAATTTTACAATGAAAATTACTCGATGTGTAGGCAGCACCCGCGGAAATGGTAGTGGATAGAAACACAGCCGACCAAAAAAAGAAGAAAGAAAATCTCAAATTCAACGAAAGACACCCCCTCCTCCATTTTTTTTCCACGCACACCAGAAAAATTAATAAATAAAAACATCAATTCCTGAAGCGAAATCCACCACGCTCAGACTGAAAGGAAAAAAGTACATAAAAGTATATATATACATAAAAGAATACCTATACGATGCAAATTCCGGCGTGTCATCCGACGACCCAGAGGAGCTGACACTAGACGCCGACGCTGAAGCCGACCCCGAAGCCGTCGACACGCCAAGGTAAGAGACTGAGGTCGGAAGAGGGAGCGGCTGACCAAACTCGAATCCCGTCCCATCTCCTCCTCCTCTCCGGCCGCCGCTGCCAGCAAGAGGATGCTCCCCGCTCTGCCTAAATCCGAAAGCACTATCTAAACTGTTAGACTTCTGCTTAACTCCCTGCCTCTCCTCTACCGCCGATTGATCCTCGTCCGTAAGAAGCGCCGCCGGCGGCGTCTCAGGCTCCTTCGTGCGGGGACTGGAAGTAGATCTCGACTTCGATTTCAACTTCCCTTTCCACCACGCCGGCATCTTGGCAGAAGGAGACGCTGATCGTTTGCAGCAGACCTGTGATCGATCGAAGGCCGAAAGTAACGATTTGGGGGAGGCGAGGGGAGGCCGAAAGGGGAGCGAACCTTCGATGTGGATAGAGAGAGAAAGAGTAGGCTTAAGAGAGAGAGAGAGAAAGCAAGCAAGTGGCTGGTTACCCGCGTTGGGTAGTTAGGGTGGGCCACATGGCCCACCGAATTAACTAATCATCCTTCAGGTATCTACTCGAGGTTGGCTAAATGTGGGGAATAAAAGCAAGGCAGAGCCGGAGTGGGAGCTGCCATGGTTGACAGCTCACCGGCAGCCAGCCGGCGCGGAGGCGCGAGCTGGATGACGTGAGAGTGCGTGGAGAGCATTATCTTTATATTTCAGCTTCTTTCTCGGACACCCAATTTTGTACCAGCGCGATTTATCAAGTGGGAAAAATGGCCAAGCCACCGAACCGCACCTACTTTTGGCCCCCATTAGCTGTCACCGAGCAATTGAGTGGGGAATACAGTTCACCTGGGAGTTGGGCTCCACAAGCTGTCTGAGAGCAGCTGAGCTGGTAAAATCGGGGGAAGTGCCCTTGCGGCCGAGAATCGAAGCTTCCTCCGGGTGAAAACGAGGGTGTGACTGTGCCGTGCATTTATAGGATAAAAAAATTTCACGTAGATTTGAATTGCATTTGTTCAACTATTATTTGAGATTTTGTTTTAATTTCACGGCGGTATCATATTCCGCAAGGCAATTATACGCTAAGAGGCTCCATCAAGCGATTTTAACACGTGCTTGATTTGGGATAACTTATAATTATTTTGTACTTGGTAGGACAATTATGTCCCTAATAATTAGCTTACATTTAGTGTAAAAGGAATATTATGTGGAATAAAGATTGATTTAATTCGTGTTAGTTGGATTAATTAATCATTAATTAGAAAAAAATCTATCATACTTAATTAAAAATTAATTAATCATTAATGAGAGTGTCAGTTATTTTAATTAGTAAAGACCTTAGTTGTTAATAACAAGGTCTTGTTCAGTGGAGGCATTTGCCCACAATGTAGTGACTATAAGTACGATTATAAATTCTGATTTATATGATCAAATTTGTCATTCAATGGAGACATATCTAGTAGTGGTGGTGGTGTATGGGAGAGAGAGGGGGGGGGGGGGGGGTTGGTTGTGCTACTCTATTCAAAAAAAATAATAACATAAGATAATTTGTCGTGGCCTAAGAAAATGTGAGCTATAGAGTATTAACACGTTATAAAATTTGAAAAAATGAGGTATTTATAATAGGTGTAAAGGATATTATTAGCGTTCGAACTCATGATGTCATGACTCAATATTACTATCGACATTTGATATTTTTTAGTTTAATTCTTTTATGAGAGTTGACAAACTTTGTAATTAGGAGTGTTTCTCTTGTTAATGTGCTCCAACTTAATCGGTCAATTGTAATTTTCTTACAACGAATCAATGTCTATGTATCATTATTATGTCACTCGAATAAAATCAATGAATATAACGCTACTACATTTGCAACGCACGTGCTATCGTGCTATATCTTATTTCGTTGATCCATCCATCAACGCATGGATCTGACAAACACTGCTCCTGCTTGGGATTCGCCTCCAAAGATCGAGGAGACAACCTCGGAGTCAAAGCAGGCCAGCGCGGGAGTGGAAGGGAAGGTATGGCGTTGACTTTGCTGCTCTGTCGAGGTTGCTTTGCTTCTTCTTCTTCATCGTCTTCTCTTCCGCGTCCCCGGCCGCCGCCTTCTCCACCGATGTCTCCCTACTCTTCTCCTTCTTGCTATTTGATTCTTGAGCTTCGTCTGGCTTCACCGGCGATCTCTTCCCGATGAACGGCAAGCAGGAGAAGCTGATCACGGCCATCTCTATTCTGTATCTTCCTCCTCTTCTTCCTTCTCTCTCTTTCTTTCTTCCGCTTATTGACTGTGCGCTGATTTATAAGAAGCCAAGAAACTTGGTCAAGAAGGAGTCAGCAAATGGCAAGTCAAACTTGATGGCGTTCCATGTGCAATTATCTGGGAATGATCACAGAAGCTGCAGCCTAAGACACAATAATTGCTTGGTCAAGATAAAATTGGTTTTTTTAATAGATTTCTCAATTAAATTAATTGTAGATGAAATTTAAATACCTCCAAAATTTTGCTTGGCGGCCAAGGAAATGTCAATCATTGAGAAGAAAAGTGTTTGATTTGACTGGCGGCTGACTTGGTCAACCATGTTATGTGACCATGAATCTACCCTGAGTCTTGTTTCTTTTGACGAAATCCAGGAAAAAATGAAAAACTTCCATCCATGGAAACAGGACTTAAAAGTTTCATTAAGGAATCCCTAATCGACTCGACTTTGAAGCAAATAAACTGTTGAAGATAGCTTTTAAAAAAGAACTACGATTAAGATCATAATTATTTGAAATGGTCTTTCTAAAAGACTTTAACATAGCTAAATATTACGATCCTAAATATTTTAGAAAGATCCAAAAACCAGAAAGAATGTTCAATGATTCATTGCACCATATGAACTTCTGGAAAAAAAAATTTGGGAAACAGAATTGTTTTTGTTTTTTTAATTTATTATTTGCCGGATCTACAAATAACAAACACAAAAGATTGAAAACATTTGCTGCTAAATTCCTAAAATCAGCTCTGGTTTCTGCTGATTCAATCAATCGGTGGATACGTTGAGTTGGGCAATCTTCGGCCATGAACAAAGGAAGTGAAGAGGCGAAGAGCTCGACCTGGCTGAGCAAACGGAACCATGTGCGAAGCACCTCTTACGGTGGCAAAAGTCAACAGGTTGCCGTACTCTGTCACCCAGCCACCAACCTTGCATGACAATCAGAAGATGAAGTCAACATTCATAATTGTACAAGTTGGATTACACACAGGCTAGAGAAAAGAAAGTCTAAAGGGGCGGAAATCTTCTACTTCATGACGCTAGGTTGACATTTCTGTAACTGGTATCCAATAGGAGCTCAGTTGAAGTTTGTCTTTTAGTCAACTGTAAATCATAGAGAACTTAAAATTTGAAGTTTGAAACTTCTTCTGGTTGACTTGCAGTTTTGCTAATAGCTTCATAGTATACCCAACAAATAATACTCATGGTGGCTGATTCACTGATAATTAGTACTTCATAATTCAAAAAAAGTTACAAAAATAATGCCCCAAAGCATCAAATCCAAGATTTATCATTGCATTATCTACTCTGCCAAAGATTAAGTCGAGGTAAAAGCTGAGATCTTTACCATTTGAACTAACTAACACCTTCATGATTCGTCATTATTGACCTTAAAAGGATCAAATGCAAGATGCAATCTTGAATTATATACTCTATAAACCCTCAATTCGCTCTCCCATGAATCAAAGACGAAACAAGGAGTTCAGAGGGCCAACCTGGCCTTTGTGAAACCAAGCACCATAAGGGACTGTTACTCCAAACTTCAAATCTTCGGCTAATTCGCGAACTAGTGTTCTAGTTCCGAGGAGTGGCACAACAGAATCTTGGTCGCCGCTGTGGTTATTATTGTAGTACATTAAGCAAAGATTTCATCATTTTTGAGTATGGAAATATGTTTGAACTTTCTGAATGAAATCAAGAGCACTGATTTCACCTGAAAACCCAGACTGGTATTTGATGCTTGACAATTGCCTTGAGCAAGGGCAAGATATTGATATTGCCATCAGTGTCACTGTAATTCAGGAGCCTGGAAGACAGTAATAAGATAGCATTGTTAGTGTCATTAGGTGGGACAAGATGTATGATCTTAAAGAATATATTGAGACCACAATTGTAAAGAAATCATATCCACAATCAATTTTTTAGTATATACTAGTATCGAGATTGTTTCGTGATTTATAGTACATGGTCGAACCGATACGGTTTTCAAAAGCTAAAAAGATTGATCTGAGTAAAGTTTTAGCACATACCCACTGCACATGGTCCAGGGATAAGGCAGTTTGGTCCTGTTAGCATGCATGGCCAACTGAACTTCTGGAAGGCTGAAATAGAACCTCCTCTCAAAGGACATACAAACATCGACTCCACCACTCATCTTAGTGATCTGGAGTTTGAAAAGCAAATAAATAGATAAGGAATATAGCGACTGAAATAACAATTTCAATGATAGCCGATGAAACAATTTAGAGGGATCCGTTTGTGATAGGTTGAACAATACGTATTTTCGCAAGCGCAACTCTTGTTCGACGATCGACGGATAACAGACATCTAGAATCACGTCATAGTTATTGATGTAATCTCCGACCACGGCGCTTGCCTTCTCAAGGGCATAGTTGCATGATTTGCTCACATTATGGGGAGAACTGAAGGTGTAATCTTCAAAATCACATTGGTCCATGATTGTGAGGCCTATCTCATCTGAGATCATACCATGAGACCAGAAGAATTCATATGTTGCTGCAGCATCCCTATCAAGCCTCAGAAGTGGGTTACCAATCTGATAAGTTAGAGGGATAGGTTAGTGATCAATATTCAAAATCATAAATAATATGTCAGCAGAAGAAGTGTTCTTACTGCAACTCCTTTGATCTTGAACTTGAACCCAGTACCAGTAGAACGCTCATTGTGATTCAGCAGAACATTAGCCAACTGTGGTATGTAATGTCCTGAGATTATTCAGAGAAAAAATGTTAAGATCATTCTTCAACTTAGAAAAGTTAATGAAGGGGGTTGGGTGCTACTCCGTTATGAACCTGCATAGCTTTCTCCAGTGAGAAATAAATCCCTCGATCTGAGCTCAGGAAACTTGTCATACCATCCCAGTAGGAATTTATACATATCATTGGCTTCCAAGATAAAATCAAAGACAAGTTAAAAAAGAGACTGATGAAAGACGCAGGCTTATAAATCGCATCAGATCATATTCAAGTTAAGAATGTACTAAGAAACTAAACTTGTTTTGACATAGGCAAGTTGAGTAATAATCGCAGGATTCAATCCCAACATTTTGTTATCAACAACTAAGGAAACTCAAGAAAGAGACTCGTACACTTACCTGTTGATTCATCACCACAAGTATAATCTGATGCTGTATTAGAGTAGGACCATCCAACTCCAGCAGGAGATTCCACAAAAAGAAGATTTGATACTAGGAAATTGAAATGGATATGCGAATAAAGCCAAAGCAAACACAACGAACCTAAATTAGCCCTGGAATTTTGATGGTAATAGGAGTTATTTCACATCTGTTACAAATCAATGTCACCTTGATTCCATGACTCTTTATTTTTTCGAAGACCCCGACCGTCACCTCTAGGGAAAAATGGACCCAGCTCAGTAAAGGCACCCCCTCCAACTGAAGAACAACCTGGGCCTGCATATAACATCAGTATTTAGAACTTATCAGCTCCGGTATGAAGGGTAGAAAAATCTTGGACAAGTAAAATAAAAAGAGATGCGTTTTATTGCAGAGGACAAAACAGCATTGAAGCATTAAACTTTATTGGAATTCATATTTTTTTTCTTGTTTTCCTGTCCAAGAAAACTTCGAAGAAGATAGTTCCCAAGTGAAAGTTACTTCACCATTTCTGAATTTATAAAAAGTCAAAGATATTTCAAGAGAAGGGAATAGCTTGATGGAATGCTTCAAAAATTCAACGTGTAACACAAAAACCATACAGCGTTAGATTTTATCATCTGATATATAGATCTTAAGTTGACATTTGTATGTGCAAATTGATTTCCCAATGAGTAATGTAGATTAAACACTTCAATAAAATACAAATAATTTTTTAAAAAAAATCTAAAACCATGTATGATATGCAGCTGATATTGGAGGTGAGATTTGTATTTAGATATTGATCTGAACACTGTATTTTTCTAGAGAGAAAACTTGAAAATAAAAGAAGATGAGTTATATTCTTTCCATATCCTTGGGGATAGAAAAGAAAGAAAAGAAAAGTGGATGGATATTAAAGAGTTGAGTAAAATATAGTTCAAAAGACAACAATATTCCCTTGGATTACATATATTAGGCTTCTAATAACTAGTTGATGCTTACCAAAAAATAAAGAATTTAAAGAAGAGTACATGCACCTCATCAAGATTAAAGAGTTTATTCTGTATTTCTAAGAAAAATCTAATGCTTTCTCGTATCTTACTTTCCTTGCATTACAAATTAAGTTTTTTCTTTTCTCACCTTTTCTTTTCTCTCTAGGATACAATGTAAAATGACCACAAGATAGTAACGTATTCAAAAGTATAAATACTGATGAGCATAAGTGAAACGAAGGACTAGTCTAGGTTGATGAAATCCAGTTTGCAAAGAAGATTGATTTACAAATCCAGTAGCCACTATATCAATAACTTTTCTCATAAGTGAAAATTTTCACTTAAAGATAAAACAGTAGGATAACAACTTAACAAGCGTATCAAAGAAACTCCATGAAAATTTCTATATCAATAGCAAAACAAACATTAAGTCAAAATCTATCAAGAGACAAGATTTCTTCATCCAGTAAATGCAAATAGAAAGAAAGCAGAATGCTTTTGCCTTTTCGCGAGAAACCAAGCAAACTGACTGTTTTCCTACTAGTCTTCGTTGTCTAGTAGGCCAACCAACAAGATTAGGCCCATGAGTAGGGCAGTAAAGTATGCACCAGGTGCTTTCACCACTAATGCAGCACAACAGTACTAATAAAATAACCTACAGCTGTTGAAATAAACCCATCCTCCTAGAAACTGCCGACATGCTATTTTAAAATTAGCCTGTGGGAACTACGTATCAGGCTATCAGCACAAGTAAGATGCATCTTTTAGCTGGATCGGGGAGAACATCCGGAATTCATGGATCCAAGATCAAGTGCAATAAACGTTGAATAATGTAAACAATGGAACAGTGAGAGGGTTAAACTACCATAATTATCCATCGCGAGGGAACAATCTGAATGCAAAAAGGGAAAGAAGAAAGATGAAGAAGACATATGAAAGGAGAAATCTTGATAACGATAACATGGTAATTACTAGAGAAACAAATTATAGATGCAAAAAAGATATGATTTTGACGGCCTAAGAGGGAGCAAAGAGGCACCAACCTCCGTTGAGCCACAGTGTAAGAGGCTTCTTGTGCGCATCTTCCTTAGCCTCCGCAAAGTAGTAGAAGAGACTCCTCCCTGCCTTCAAATCCACATCCACATACCCCGCGTACTGCCTGAACCCCACCTTCGGCTGCCCGGGCAATCTCTCTACCAAATCCTCCGCCGGAAACCCCTCCACCGCTGCCACCGCAACCGCCGCCACTAAGCACCACCATCTCCTCCACTCCATCCAGGAAAGCAGCCAAGCACCAATTTTTCTCCTCTCTCTACCCTTCCTCTGCCCCCCGTCGGAGGTGTATACAGAATTGAACAGTTTCAAATCGACGTTAAGACCCTGTCAAGTACGCCATAAACAATCACTGTGTTCTGTTGCAGTGATGCACGCAAAGAGCACCGCGCCGAGGAGAGAGTTCAATGATGGTGGGTGGGGGCTATAAATGCTTCGGCTGTGGCCGCATTGCCTGGCGCTTGCATTGGTTTGGTTAGTCCAAAGGTGGAAACTTTGGCGTGCTTTAATGTGTGACACAATAAAGGGTGGGGCAGGGAAAAGAGAGAGCCGTTAAGAGGGGAGGGGAAGGGAGAAGGCTTTACTCAGGGGAAGGTTTATCTATGGCTTAGCACAAGCTTCTAGGGAAGCTGGAGGAGCATGAGAGGGGGTGGCTCAACGTGTATTGGGTGGATTGAGCTAATGATGGGCAGTGATGCTTCACGTAGAGAAGGTCATCAGTATCTTGTTGGGTTCTAATTTAATAGGAAAAAAAAGGTTCTATCTTCATTCTTTATGACGGTTCAGATATCGCAAGTGGCCATCTTGTAGATCAGTGGTGGTTGGACAGGTGACTGGTGACTGAGAGCAGTAGGGTAATGGCAATGGAAGTTAGGCATGGGTTTATAAAGAAGACTTGTCGCTTCTTCTGCCCAGGCAAGAAGCCAAGAAGGCATGAGATTGAGTACAAGCTGGGGCCACAAGGACAGTCCTGCCACAGTGATTGATAGCTTCGTGCTTTGATCAGCAGGACACTTCCGTGGCAATCTTCGGTGCGCGGGGACGCATGTTGGAAGTATTAGGGGGAAGCGGCGCTTGCCCAAATCTTTTTCTTTGGTTTTAAAATAAAATTCTAGATAGAGATGGGGTAGACAGTCATAATCAGATCTATTCATTATTCGAGTGATTCAAATATATCCACTTTTCCTATCTTCTTCTTCATTTAATATTTATAACTATTGTGAATGATTCGTTAGAAGCTGTCTTCTTCCCTGGTTTCAGTAGTCTCCATCATCAACTAAATTGATTAAATCATCTAAATCCACAATTGCATTAATTAGATGAATCGGTTGAACATTGTTTTCTTTTAAAAAAAATCATCTAAATCCACAATTGCATTAATCAGATGAATCGGTTGAACATTGTTTTCATTTTAAAAAAATCATCATCTCGAGATAGAGAATTAGATGCTTGATCAATTCAACAATTAATACCTTGTCAAATTTGAGCCTTAAACAGAAAAGAGCTGGTATTGAAACACAATACAAATGGTCCAATATATCTTCGATTACGCAGAAGCATTCACTTGTTACATAAGTGATCAAGCAGCAACTAAGAATACGAAAATAAACTTCATGGGGAAAGACACATCTTAATCGTGAGTTAAAGATGTGTATCATATAACATTTTAAGAAATCTTCAGGGACATTAAATTTCAGAGTTCCGAGTACGTGCCAGGCTCAGATGAATTTTATGAACTGACTGCCTTGAAGAACGTGCCAGCAAACTCGAGCTGAATCAACCTTTAAAATACATCTGCAAATGCAGCTGATCCTGAAAGAACCAGGATGAAAACTCAAGCATGCATTCAATAGAGAGGCCAATTTAAGTTGGTTCCTGCTAGTTCTTTCCTAATATCATCACAAGGAAAGATAAGTAACGCGATGTTTACCGTCAAATCACGAAGAAATATGTCCCCCTAATGAAGCTTTGTCAATGAGCGTTCATTTCATCAGACATACTTGCCCCTGTATTTTGGCTTTGAATCCCGGTCAAACTTGGATTTTCCACCAAAAACTTCCTCAGACTCTGCTGGACTGAACACTGCAGTATGAAGGTTACCTTCCTCTAACCATTTGAGATGGTTTTCTTTGAAATCCAAGTGCATTTTCCTTGCTGCTTCTTTGATTTCTTCAGTATAAGCTCCTGTCTTTGCCATGGTCAGCAAAAAGCGGCTGTATCTAAAGCTAAGTATCTGCTCAGAAGAAGCAATCAAAGTGAAGCAAGGGTGTTCAGGAAACTCGACATTGGTGAAACCATCGTCCCTTACTACAGGGTAAAAAAAGACGAGTCGCCCACCCATAACCAGCATCTTCGCAGATAGGTCAAGAAGATCATGCATGCACTCAGCTAAGCTGTATGCAGCAGTTGAAGGTATGTGATCGACCCTTTTCTCATCAGGAACAGTATACGGACCAACAATGCCTTTCAGCAATTTCCTGCCACCAGATTTCCGACCTCCAGCTCGGACTCCATAAGGTGGGTCACATATTATAGCATCAAATACCTAAAAAGATAACACTTCAATAAAACTTGGCTTTGTCAAAACAAACTACAATGAAAATACTGAATTAGATTCTTCAACTACGTAAGCGATTGAAATTAAATTCTTCATGAGCCCAGTAGTACACATAGAACAAAAATTACTGATCAATTGCATCACCAAAATTAATGATTATGAAATCTGGATCTGATAAATGATAATTTAATACAAATGGATATTGGTTTGTGTTTTCTATGAAAATATTTGTATAATATATACTTATGTATTACAGCGGTAATGAAATAAGTACACAACAATTACAGAGGGAAAGATGTTGGTTCCAAAGGCTAGAACTGGTTCCAAAAGCGAATGTATATCAACGACCCAATTACTTCAATTGATGTCAATGAGAGTCAGAGAGGTGCATCTCTGACACAATGAAGTATTCCCTACAGTAGATTCCAGTGTTGATGAGCTCAGTTATGAGTCCATTTGGCGATTGTATATTAACGACCCAATTACTACAAACGTTGCAGCGACTAATCTAAGCCACCTCACTTTTGTACTTTATTTCTAGTATGAGGTTTCATGAGCGAGATAGACATCCTAACAAAACTTAAGAGACTTGAAACCAAGAATCCCCCGTGACGTGAATGAAATTGCTTCATTCACAAAAATAAAATCCAAGCAGCTGATATGAAAGGAATATCTCAGGTGCTCATAAGTCCAGCTCTTGTTGCTTCTTCCGTGTCTTCAATGAGGGGCACAATTTCCGTGTCTTCAATGAGGAAGCTGACATTCATCTAGCAACCAAAAGGAGTTTGGTTCCATCCATTGAGGCATTTGCCAGCATTTCCAGTATCAAGGGAATGAACCATTCCCTTATACCCCTTTCCACTGATACAGTACAGAATACCGAAGTCAGACAGTTGCATTTGATCTTCTAAAGAGAGAGAAGAAGAAAGGATAAAATCACACGACAACATGGTGGGAACCAAACCGAGATGAAGGTGCTGATGCCAGAACATTTAGGCTATGTTCTATTGAATGAAATCTGCGGTGGTAAAGATGAAAAGTATAATAAATCTAGATGGCTGAATCAAGATGATTCATTGTACTTTCCATCCTTTCCACCGTTGATTACATTCAACGGAACATAACCTTAGGTTAGTAGTCGCAGGGAATCATAGAAGCATCACCCCTGGACACCTTCATATCAAAGTGGACCAAGATCATTATAGGCTAAGGCAGCTTCTATCATTGCAGGGAGAATAGCCTCTTCGCTTCCCTTCCAGATCAAGCCAGCACTGTAGAGATTTGGTCAAGTGCCATTGCCACAGAAGGGTATAGCACAACAGTAATAGTACCGCAGCTACTGCCTTTGTCAAAAGATAGTGTACAGGCTCTACAAGGGAGGCCTGACTCTTTATACAGGTGATCCTTCATAACCGAGGTTGTCAGTGAATGGGGTATGATCAGAAATTCTCATCAAAGTGAATGTGATAGTTGTGTACTGCCATGGGGAACATCAATAGGGTCCATTGTACGGAAAAAAATTTCGCAAGAGGGTGCCCTGCTGCGACGATCGCAGTAGAGTTTCACCATCTGCCAAGCACGAATCTTGAAGCACGCATTATACGATAGTTATCTGATTTATACGATCTCGTGTTATACGATAAACCGTTAGTCTTATACCACAAGTGAGTTATACGTTAAACTGTTAGTGTTATACGATATAGTTGTTCTACGTTTGTCTGATAATGTTATACGATATTATAGTTATACGATATCGCATTAGTGTTATATGATATTTCAGTCAACGTTACGTTGACGCTAACCAATGTGTAACGTAAAATGACCTTAGTTGCGGAGTTAGGGTTAAATCTCTCGGTACAGAGTTTTCAAAACTTTCACCATCTCCCGCCTGGATTGCAAAACTCTACCTCCGACAATTCTTTTTCGCCACCAGCTCTTCAACGATCTCTCGCTCCTCTCCGACGGCATCTCCCGCCTAGATTGTGAAACCCTAGCTTTGACGATTCTTTTTCACCCACAGCTTCTCAACTATCTCTCACCCCTCTCCGACGGTGTTTGATGTCCTATCACGACCTCCAACGAGCTTAGACTTTCTCGTAAGTACCCCCCCCCCCACACCAACATCTCTTGTTTCTGTCTTTCTCATAAGTATATATTTGTTATTGATTATAACATTCAAGTATAATGAATTTAGCATCCTTTATACCTTCTCTGAAAATGTCATGAATTATAAATGCTCTAATTCGTTATACCATACACAAAGATCGGCATGGAGAAGGTAAAAAAAAAGGTGATGACGGTTGTTAAGATATTCGGGTGGTCATTATCAAGTGATGACAAACACATGTCATCAGAAGACAACGAGCATCTTATCGACTCATCTTATGATCATATGTCATGTGATGATGAAGTACTTGAGTATGACCCCAAAAAAAATAAAATCGGTAAGAATTGTATACTTCTATAGGAAGTTAATGAAACAGAAGCACACGCATATATGGGACACCGGGAATCTGAAAGCTCATCTGCTTCTATACTTTCGGCAATTGGTATGATATTTAATGATGAACAAGAAGCCTATGATTTTTATAATGCCTATGCTAAAAACATAGGATTTAGTATAAAAAAGTATAATACTGAACGTAAAAAGGATAGTACATTGAAATTTCGCAAGTTATGTTGTAGCAAACAAGGGATAAGACAACTTCGAAAATGTCATATTCCTAAGAATCCACGTCCAAAGACCCGAACAAACTGTGGAGCTCGGGTTGAATTCAAAATTGATAATAATGCGATGTGGACAATATCGAAAGTAGTACTAGAACATAATCATCCCATGACAAGTCCAAATAAGAAGCACATGCTGAGATCACATAGGGTAATATTACGACAGAATCAGACATTAAGGCCCATCACGTGTTCAATTATTTTAAGTGAAGCGCAAGTGATAATATTGAAGTTGGTTTTACAAGGGATGATAGTACTAACTACATTCAAAATGTAGAAAAAGAACAATGAATGTAAAGGAAACCCGGGGTATTCTTAAATACTTAAAGGATAGACAGATATCTAACCGTTCATTTTTTTATGCTATTGAAGTTGTTGAATAAGGAGAGATTACTCTTTTTTTTTTGCCGATGAAAAATCTATTATAGATTATCAATATTTTGGTGATGTTGTATGTTTTGACACTACTTTTCAAACAAATCAGTATGTCATGTCATTTGCACCGATAGTTGGGTTAAATCATCA
The DNA here is from genome assembly GCA_027563935.2 of Costus lasius. Classification (NCBI taxonomy): domain Eukaryota; kingdom Viridiplantae; phylum Streptophyta; class Magnoliopsida; order Zingiberales; family Costaceae; genus Costus; species Costus lasius. The sequence goes on along the minus strand of CM050447.1, from coordinate 12,433,541 downwards.
TAAACAAACTATGTTATTTGAAGCGAACTATGTTATTTGAAGCGGCATTATTATTTGATGAGTCTACATATTTGTTTATTTGGCTATTTGAGACCTTTTTGCAAGCTATGTCTGGCCTCTATCCTGTTACTATTTTTACATATCAATCGGCAGCAATAGTTAGAGCAATACAGACGGTAATGTCTAATACTGCTCATCACTTATGTTTATGACATATCTTCATAATGCTACCATACATCAATCTCATGTCATTCATGATAATAGTGCATTTAAGTCATATCTGAAAAATTGCATATATAAACGGAACAAAACTAGTTTTGAGAAACGATGGGCTGATATATTAATAAAGTATAAACTTCATGAACATCAATGGATGATAAATTTGTATAAAGTGCATGAAAAGTGGGCAGCGTGTTATAGGACTAAGACATTTTATGCAGACATGTTAAACAACCCAGCGAAGTGAAAGTATGAACTTCCACTTCAAGAGATTTTTTAATAAAAGTTCCACCCTTTTCGAATTTTTAGACGTGTATGACAAAGCACTTAAGTTTTTTTCAGGAGAAGGAAATAAAGGCTGATTTCAAGATAAGAAACAACACACCCATTACTGTTTTCGAGAACATGTGAAGAGAGGCATCAGTGGTTTATACTAGAAAAATATATAAAGAGTTCGAGCAGCAGTTTCAATTTAATTTAGATTGTTGTATTCAATTGATTGGCTTAGATAATTTCCAAAACAGTTACAAAATATTTTTGCCAAACCATGCCAGAGATGAGATTGTCAATTACATCCCTTCTTCTGGTACACTTAGAAGTGCGTGCAAGATGTTTGAGAGCAATGAAATTCTATGTATGCATGGTATAAAAGTGTTGGTAGATAATAATATCAACTATTTACCAAAGCACTATATTTTAAAAAGGTGAACAAAATATGCTTGGGAAGGTGATTGATCCAGGACATGTCTGCCCACAATTGATTCGTCAAGTAGAGAGAGTTTGACATCTATGTATACTCGAGTGTGTCAAGATCAATATGCTATATTAACAATGAGTATGCACTCAAAAACAACACTTGAGCATATTATTACTGCAACTAAGCAATTGAGATTAAATGTATAACATATATTACGTACTGATCCTCACACTCTACCTGAGGCAGACGATAACCCAAATGGTGCTATTGAGTGTGGACCAGCTCCAAATATTACTATCAAGCCACCAGTAGTGAAGAAACTTCCAAAAGAAAAACGGAAGAAGGGTGTTCTTGAGTGAAGATAGATAAATCGTCATTCAATAAGGGTTAGAAATGTTAATACGCCTCCTATACACACGCCTACATATGGTAGAGGCACCAAGGTATAACACTAATGTTTGAATGTTGCTAAGTTGTATTGAATATTGTAATTGTTATAATGAATCATTGTATTGCAGATGTCAAATAGCTACCCATATATTGCAACCCCAATGTCTTATACAGCCATGATGATGGGAACTTCATCATATTATGTAAGTGTGAATATACAACAGTATATGAATTCATGTGCAGCGTTATTGACTTTGTTGTCTTGTTTTACAATGTAGTGCTCAGATGAACAATTAGAAGTAAATCGTCCATATGGAGACGCTGAAGAATGCAGATATCATGAGTTTTTTAAAAATAAATAACATTGTTATTGTCACGATGACACATAACATTGTTGTAATGAACAATCACAAATTATTATTGTCCTTATTCAGTATCGTATAAGAGCAGAGTTTCAACAGTTAAAACGAACTTAAAACAACACAAAGTTTGTATAACACCTATTCAGTATCGTGTAATACCAAATTTTCAATGGTTAAAACGCAGTTAAAACCATACAAAGTTCGTATAACACCTATTCAATATCGTATAACACCAGATTTTCAACAGTTAAAACCACACAAAGTTCGTATAACACCTATTCAGAATCGTATAACACCAGATTTTCAACACTTAAAACCACACAAAGTACATATAAACACATATTCAGTATCGTATAACACCAGATTTTCAACAGTTAAAACTATACAAAATTCGTATAACATTTATTCAGTATCGTATAACACTAGATTTTCAACAATTAAAACACATAAAGTTTATATAAACACCTATTCAATATCGTATGCCACCAGATTTTCAACAGTTAAAACCATACAAAGTTCATATAACACATATTCAATATCGTATAACACCAAATTTTCAACAGTTAAAACCATACAAAGTTCATATGACACCTATTCAGTATCGTATAACACTAGATTTTCAACAGTTAACACCACACATAGTTCGTAAATGGTTAAAACTTTACAACCGACGTTTACATACATTTACATCAACACTCGAGTATTTACTGCTTCATATATCATATAATTATCCCTTAAATAGTTCACAACTCACAAGTGCCCTCAGTTTGGGCATATCTAGCTGACTGAAGTTGAAAGGTATATCTTTAGAGATATAGTCAATGTACTTCAATACAAAAATAGCGTAATCTACACTATCAGATTCTTGTTTAGGACAATTCTCATCCCATGTGAATTGCCATGTCTTTCTTCTTATTCCCACCACTGCCAGCTTGTATGTGAAACCTTAACATTTCAAGCTAGTACTATATGACAAACAATATAATTATCAGAAACATCAAGTTGTATATATTAAAAAAAACACAGTAATAGACTGCTAGGAGAAACTCACATATCTTCCTACGAAACCATCATCCACTTTGGTTGGTATCAGAGAGTTGTAGCCTATTATCCTTCGTTTATCAAAATCATGATACAACAAAAACCAGTGGTTTGATTCACAGACTGGAGCAAAAATTCTATGCACATATCTCATAGTCTTTCAGTTGAGATGTTCAAGTAGATGGAAACATCCACCAAATTTTTCCTTTTGCCAACAATTCTAAGCGACTGGTTGAATATATGCAAAGGGCTTATACTTTTTTTTGTTACATCGTGATATTGCCGCAAGAAGGGCAACGTATGCATCTAAAACCTACAACATTCATTAAAGTGTGTTTCCTTATTCATATGAAAATCCATCTTATAATTTAGTAATACTGAGTATAACCCAAATAATATATACTTACATCTTCAGCTATTAACGCAACAAATGCGACATCACATATTAAAGACTTACGGATCTTCCATGGCTGGGATTTGTTAAAGTATGTAAACTTTCAACTTAGATACAAATCCATTTCGTCCTTTATTTGGGCTACAATGAAATCCCTGCCACACCAGTCCTTTCTGCCCACATACTGAAATTGATGTGCTTAGACATTGGCAAATCATTAACATCATAAAAAACAACACCAAGCTCAGGTTAGAAATTATTTCAACATTTTACCTCACATACGACTGGGATATCTGGAGCGTTCTCATCCCCGGCTACTGCCTATGAAAAAAATAATATTGATATAACATATATCTGGTGACTTTCATGCATATACTAATAATTCCAAGCGTATACACAATTACTTAATCATACCTCTACAACCTTTGCTTTTTTCTTCTCTTGAGTATATGGGATAATACATGCCCATGAGGCCCTTTGTATTCTCTTCCCTTAGTGTGGTCTCTCTTCGCCTTCGACGGCCTGGGCTTGGCCATCTAAGGCCTCATCTTCACTCCAACTGAGTTCCTCCTCTGTGGCCTTTATTGAGTATCTATTTCAGCTTAAAGCCTTCTATTTTCAGCAGCTAACTCTGTTATTCTCTCATCTAGGACCTCTGCTTCAAAAGTAAAACTGATCATCAACGCTTCCTTCTCAGCTTCTTTCTTCTTCCAACAGTTGTACCTTAGACTTCAACTGTTCCCCTCCTTCTTGCAACAGTTGTAAATTGGCCTTCAAGTTTTCCCTTTCTTCTTCCAACAATTGTAACTTGGACTTCAAGTTTTCTCCTTCTTCTTGCAATAATTGTATATTAGACTTCAAGTTTTTCCTTTCTTCTTGCAACAGTTTTATTTCAGACTTTAATTTAATATTTTCATCTGAAATACGGCTTACTTCTGTGTGCTAATTCATCTTGTCCTAGCTGAATATCAAAATTATGCACTGTTAGTATCATATTGCCGAGGCACTCAGTTATTTACTGCATAATATGCATACTCACAGGGATAATGGTAAATTCGTCGGTCTGGACATCAAGTTGTGGAGTATTTCTATGTTACAACTGATGCTCTAATTCATCTATTTCAATTTTAAAAATAATCGGCAACAATGAAAATTATTTTAAATATAAAAACAGATGATGTTATTCTCCATATTCAAAGCTATATATGCAACCATACCGAATGTTTGTTTAACTTTACACATATTTTGAAAAACGTGTTGCGTCGGGACAACTTTACTCTCGGCCAACGAAAAAGCCGAGGGTACATACCTAAGACCCTAAAATCTATATATATTTTTAAATGCACATAAAACCAAATCCGCAATACCAAATAAGAGAAAATATTAACTAAAAGAATCAAAGTGTGCAAAATTATTAACTGGCAATGAAAATATTAACTTACAGAAAGAACAATAGTACATCCGGAAAATCTAGAGGGCAACTTCTTCTTTGAGGATGTAGTTAGTTCATCACATAAAAAATCATGGACAGCCACTGCCCAATTATAGTCTTAAATTTTTTCTAGGTCTACGACGTAATAGACAAGACCCGCATCTAAATTGTAGGTCAGGCGGCTGAACAAGAAAAAGCAGAAGAGATATAATATTGTCAATCTTCAGATTCTCTCTTCCCTCATTTGCCCCGATGCCACAAATAATTCTCAATTTCTCTTCGAGAACACTTCTATTAATATTAAGTCCATCAAATTCTTCTCTACAGAAAGGAGTAATTGGTCGGTCAGTGTGAACGCTAACCAACTTTCCTTGTGCTAGAAATCCAAGGATGATTGATACATCCTTCACTGAGAATTCTACAAAATTTTCATTAATATTAAACTCCCTCTTATCCGGTTCCCATATTGACTGAAGGTATTCCACCGCTAACATGTCCAGTGGTATAGATGGACCTTGCAATAAATGTCCAAATGGGGTCAACGCTAATTGTTCTTTAATCGCATTACCCCCTTCAACTTCATTAATGAAATTATGTATCCTATTTAGTGAACATCTACTCAGTACTGGACGATGACCCTTTACCACTTTCTTTTTGACGGATTTCCGTCGTTTATATACAAATCCAGCAACATCATGTTCCCCATAAGTAGAACTCATTTCTGTTTCAATACACTATCATTTGAGACGGTAGAGCAATATAGAGCATCATGTACATATTAGCGTATAATATGATGCTAATTTCAACTAAGTACATTTCTAAGTTGGTGCTGCAAACAGTAATAATATAGTATAACATGCACGTATTATCGTATAACATGGTCCTAATTTAACCAACATCGCTATAAAGGTTGGTAATGCAGTAGAACAAAGAATTTGTTAATAAAGAAAATTAAATAGTGAATAAATACATACTTACGTGAAAGTCTGAGCTAATAGAGGGAAGTCACACGATTTTCCGCACAATGTTGTCCGCGGGGGCGGGAGATGTCTGAGGGAGTAGACAACTAAGTCCATAAGTTCATCACGCTGCAATCCCTCAGCTCGGAAGTTTACGGGATTGAAGCTTAGCGAAAGCACAATCCAAAATAGAAGGAAAGACACGGGATTTAAGCTTAGCGAAAGCACAATCCAAAATAGAAGGAAAGAAACGAGAGATTGGGGAAGAGTACTTATAAGAAAATCTGAGGTCGTCGAAGGTCGTGAGAGGGTAGACATACGTCGAATACCTCCGGAGGGGGACGGGAGATAGTTGGAGAGCAAGTTGGCGAAAGAAAATCGCCAGAGCTAGGGCTTTCGAGTTTATGAGGGAGAATAGAGAAAAAATTCAACCCATATGAATTTTAAACCTAACCCAACTGAGGTTAGAGTTAGATTTCGTGAGATACTTGCAAGCTGGTCAACGTTACCTTGACTTAAATATCGTATAACATACACTCACTATCGTGTAATACCGTATAACTCACTTATGGTATAAGACTAACGGTTTATCGTATAACACGAGATCGTATAAATCAGATAACTATCGTATAATGCATGCTTCAAGATTCGTGCTTGGCAGATGGTGAAAATCTATTGTAAAGAAAAGCACTTCAATCGCAGCAGGGTTTCACTATTTAATTTTCTTTATTAACAAATTCCTTGTTCTACTGCATTATCAACCTTTATAGCGATGTTGGTTAAATTAGAACCATGTTATACGATAATACGTGCATGTTATACTATATTATTACTATCTACGACACCAACTTAGAAATATACTTATTTAAATTAGCATCATATTATACGCCAATATGTACATATTGTTGGATTTATATACAAACGACGGTAAATTAGCATCATGTTATACCATATTATTACTGTCTACAACACCAACTTAGAAATGTACTTAGTTGAAATTAGCATCATATTATACGTTAATATGTACATGATACTCCATATTGCTCTATCGTCTCAAATGATAGTGTATTGAAACAGAAATGAGTTCTACTTCTTGGGAACATAATGTTGCTGGATTTGTATACAAACGGCGGAAAACCGTCAAAAAGAAGTGGTGAAGGGTCATCGTCCAGTACTGAGTAGATGTTTACTAAATAAGATACATAATTCATTAATGAAGTTGAAGGAGGTAATGCGATTAAAGAACAATTAGCATTGACCACATTTGGATATTTATTGTAAGGTCTATCTATACCACTGGTCATGTTAACGGTGGAATATCTTCAGTCAATATGGGAACCGGATAGGAGGGGGTTCAATATTAATAAAAATTTTGTAGAATTCTCAGTGAAGGATGTATCAATCATCCTTGGATTTTCAGCACAAGGAGAGTTGGTTAGCGTTCACACTGACCGACCAATTACTCCTTTCTGTAAAGAAGAATTTGATGGACTTAATATTAATAGAAGTGTTCTCGAAAAGAAATTGAGAATTATTTGTGGCATGGGGCAAATGGGGAGTGAAAAAAGAATCCGAAGAGTGGCAATATTATATCTCTTCTGCTGTTTCTTGTTCAACCGCCTCACCTACAATTTAGATGTGGGTCTTGTCTATTACGTTGAAGATCTAGAAAAAATTTAAGACCATAATTGGGCAGTGGCTGTCCATGATTTTTTATGTGATGAACTGACTACATCCTCAAAGAAGAAGTTGCCCTCTGGATTTTCTGGATGTACTAATGTTCTTTCTGTAAGTTAATATTTTCATTGTCAGTTAATAATTTTGCACACTGTGATTCTTTTAGTTAATATTTTTTTCTTATTTGGTGTTGCATATTTGGTTTTATGAGCATTTAAAAATATATATAGATTTTAGGGTCTTAGGTATGTACCCTCGGCTCTTTCGTTGGCCGAAAATAAAGCTATCCCGACACAACACGTTTTTCAAAAGATGTGTAAAGTTAAACAAACATTCAGTATAGTTGCATATATATAGCTTTGAATATAGAGAATAACATCATCTGTTTTTATATTTAAAATAATTTTCATTGTTGCCGATTATTTTTGAAATTGAAATAGATGAATTAGAGCATCAGTTGCAACATGGAAATACTCCACAACTTGATGTCCAGACAGATGAATTTACCAATATCCCTGTGAGTATGCATATTGTGCAGTAAATAACTGAGTGCCTTGACAATATGATACTAACAGTGCATAATTTTGATATTCAGCTAAGACAAGATGAAAGTGAAATCACCCTCTTGCACACAGAAGTAAGATGCATTTCAGATGAAAATATTAAATTAAAGTATGAAATAAAATTGTTGCAAGAAGAAAGGGAAAACTTGAAGTCCAAGTTACAACTATTGGAAGAAGAAAGAGAAAACTTGAAGGCCAATTTACAACTGTTGCAAGAAGAAGGAGAACAGTTGAAGTCTAAGTTACAACTGTTGGAAGAAGAAAGAGTACCCCTTATACGTAATAGAGATGAGAAAGAAGTTGAGAAGGAAGAGTTGAGGATCGATTTTACTTTTCAAGCAGAGGTCCTAGATGAGAGAATAACAGAGTTAGCCGCTGAAAATAGAAGGCTTCAAGCTAAAATAAATGCTCTAAAAATAAAGGCCACAGAGGAGGAACTCAGCTGGAGTGAAGATGAGGCCTTAGATAATCAAGCCTAGGCCGTCGAAGGCAAAGAGAGACCACACCAAGGGAAGAGAATAAAAAGGGTCTCATGAGCATGTATTAGCTCATATACTCCAGAGAAGAAAAAAGCAAAGGTTGCAAAGGTATGATTAAGTAATTGTGTATACGCTTGGAATTACTAGTATATGCATGAAAGTCACCAGATATATGTTTATATCAATATTATTTTTTTCATAGGCGATAGCCGTGGATGAGAACGCTCAAGATATCCCAGTCGTATATGAGGTAAAATGTTGAAATAATTCCTAACCTGGGCTTGGTGTTGTTTTTTATGATGTTAATGATTTGCCAATGTCTAAGCACACCAATTTCAGTATGCGGGCAGAAAGGACTGGTGTGGCAGGGATTTCATTGTAGCCCAAATAAGGGACGAAATGGATTTGTATCTAAGTTGAAAGTTGACACACTTTAACGAATCCCAGCCATGGAAGATCCTTAAGTCTTTAATATGTGATGTTGCATTTGGCGCGTTAATAGCTGAAGATGTAAGTATATATTATTTGGGTTATACTCAGTATCAGTATTACTAAATTATAAGATGATTTTCATATAAATAAGGAAACACACTTTAATGGATGTTGTAGGTTTTAGATGCATACGTTGCCCTTCTTGCGGCAAGATCACGACGTAACAAAAAAAAGTATAAGCCCTTTGCATATATTCAACCAGCCGCTTGGAATTGCTGGCAAAAGGAAAATTTTGATGGATATTTCCATCTACTTGAACATCTCAACTGAAAGACTATGAGATATGTGCATAGAATTTTTGCTCCAGTCTGTGAATTAAACCACTGGTTTTTGTTGTACCTGGATTTCGATAAACAAAGGATAATAGGCTACAACTCTCTGATACCAACCAAAGTGGATGATGGTGTCGTAGGAAGATATGTGAGTTCCTCCTAGCAGTCTATTACTGTCTTTTTTTTAATATACACAACTTGATATCTCTGATAATTATATTGTTTGTCATATGGTACCAGCTTAAAGTGTTAAGGTTTCACATACGAGCCGTCAGTGGTGGGAATAAGAAGAAAGACATGGCAATTCACATGGGATGAGAATTGCCCCAAACAAGACTCTAATAGTGTAGATTGTGTTATTTTTGTAATGAAGTACATTGACTATATTTCTAAAGATATATAGTTCAACTTCACTCGGCTAGATATGCCCAAACTGAGGGCACTTGTGAGTTGTGAACTATTTAAGCGATAATTATATGATGTATGAAACAGTAAATACTCAAGTGTGGATGTAAATGTATGTAAATGACGGTTGTAAAGTTTTAACCATTTACGAACCTTGTGTGGCTTTAACGGTTGAAAATCTGGTATTATACGATACTGAATAGGTGTTATACGAACTTTGTGAGGTTTTAACTATTAAAAATCTGGTGTTATACGATACTGAATAGGTGTTATACGAACTTTGTATGGTTTTAACTGTTGAAAATCTGGTGTTATACAATACTGAATAGGTGTTATACGAAATTTGTGTGGTTTTAACTGTTGAAAATCTAGTGTTATACGATACTGAATAGATGTTATACGAACTTTGTGTGGTTTTAACGGTTGAAAATATGGTGTTATACGATAATGAATAGGTGTTTATATGAACTTTGTGTAGTTTTAAGTGTTGAAAATCTAGTATTATACGATACTGAATAGGTGTTATACGAACTTTGTGTGGTTTTAACTGTTGAAAATCTAGTGCCATACAATACTAAATAGGTGTTATACGAACTTTGTGTGCTTTTAACTGCATTTTAACTGTTGAAAATCTGGTGTTATACTATATTGAATAGGTGTTATACGAACTTTGTGTGGTTTTAAATTCGTTTTAACTGTTGAAAAACTCTGCTGTTATACGATATTGAATAAGAACAACAATAATTTGTTATTGTTCATTACAACAATGTTATGAAACATCATGACAATAACAATGTTATTCATTTTTTAAAAACTCATGATATTTGCATTTTTCAGCGTCTTCATATGGGCGATTAACTTATGATTGTTCATATGAGCACTATATTGTAAAACAAGGCAACAAAGTCAATAACGCTGCATATGAATTCGAATATTGTTATGTATTCACACTTACATAATATGATGAAGTTCCCATCATCATGGCTGTATAAGACATTGGGACTGCAATATATGGGTAGCTATTTGACACCTGCAATACAGTGATTTATTATAATAATTACAACATTCAATACAACTTAGCAACATTCAAACATTGGTGTTATACCTGGGTACCTCTGCCATATGTAGGCATGTGTATAGGTGGCGTATTAACATTTCTTACTCTTGTTGAATGATGATTGATCTGTCTTCGCTTAAGTACACTCTTCTTACATTTTTCTTTTGGAAGTTTCTTCACTATTGGTGACTTGATAGTAATATTTGGAGCTAGTCCACACTCAATAGCACCGTTTGGGTTATCGTCTGCTTCAGGTAGAGTGTGAGGATCAGTACGTAATATATGTTCTACATTTAATCTCAATTGCTTAGTTGCAGTAACAATATGCTCAAGTGATGTTCTCGAGTGCATACTCATTATTGATATAGCATATTGATCTTGACACACTCGAGTATACATAGATGTTAAACTCTCTACATCTAATCAATTGTGGGCAGACATGCCCTGGATCCATCACCTTCCCAAGCATATTTTGTCTACCTTTTTAAAATGTGATGCTTTGGTAAATAGTTGATATTATTATCTACTAACACTTTTATACCATGCATACATAGAATTCCATTGCTCTCAAACATCTTGCACGTACAACTAAGTGTAACAGAAGAAGGGATGTAATTGACAATCTCATGTCTGGCATGGTTTGGTGAAAATATTTTGTAACTATTTTAGAAATTATCTAAGCCAATCAATTGAATATAACAATCTAAATTAAATTTAAACTGCTGTTCGAACTCCTTATATATTTTTCTAGTATAAACCAATGATGTTCATGGAGTTTATACTTTATTAACATATCAGCCCATCGTTTCTCAAAACTAGTTTTGCTCTGTTCATATATGCAATTTTTCAGATCTGACTTAAATGCACTGTTACCATGAATGACATGGGATAGATGTATGGTAGCATTATTAAAGATATGTCATAAACATAAGTGATAAGCAGTATTGCTCTAGCTATTGCTATCAATTGATCTGTAAAAAAAGTAACAGGGGCCAGACATAGCTTGTAAAAAGGTCTCAAATAGCCAAATAAACGAATCTGCAGACTCATCAAAAAATAATGCCGCTCCAAATACCACAGTTTGTTTATGATGATTTAAGCCAACTATTGGTACAAATGGCATGTCATACTGATTTGTTTGAAAAGTAGTGTCAAAACATACAACACCACCAAAATATTGATAATCTATAATAGATTTTCCATCGGCCAAAAAAAAATGAGTAATCCCTCCTGATTCAACAGCTTCAATAGCAATAAAAAAATGAACGATCAGATGTCTGTCTATCCTTTAAGTATTTAAGAATACTCCGGGTTTCCTTCACATTCATTGTTCTTTTTCTACGTCTTTGAATGTAGTTAGTACAATCATCCCTTAAAACCAACTTCAATATTATCACTTGCACTTTGACTTAAAATAATTGAACATATGATGGACTTTAATGCCTTATTATGTCATATTGTCTATTAAAGCACATTGGTGGGTAATATTACCCTATGTGACCTCAGCATGTGCTTCTTATTTGGACTTGTCATGGGATGATTATGCTCTAGTACTACTTTCAATATTGTCCACACCTCATTATTATCAATTTTGAATTCAACCCGATCTCCACAGTTTGTTCAGGTCTTTGGACGTGGATTCTTAGGAACATGACCTTTCCAAAGTTGTTTTATCTCTTGTTTGCTACAACATAACTTGCGAAATTTCAAAGTAACATCCTTTTTACGTTCGGCATAGTAGTTTTTTTATACTAAATCCTATGTTTTTAGCATAGGCATTATAAAAATCATAGGCTTCTTGTTCATCATTAAATGCCATACCAATTACCAAAAGTATAAAAGCAGATGAACTTTCAGATTCCCGGTGTCCCATATATGCGTGTGCTTCTGTTTCATTAACTTCCTATAGAAGTATACAAGTTCTTAAAAAAATATCCAAGTTCTTAAAAAGCAGATGAAACATATCAGGTTAATTCTTACCGATTTTACTTTTTTGGGGTCATACTCAAGTACTTCATCATCAGATGACATATGATCATAAGATGGGTCGATAAGATGCTCGTTGTCTTCTGATGACATGTGTTTGTCATCACTTGATGATGACCACCCGAACATCTTAGTAACCGTCATCACCTTTTTTTTTTTCCTTCTCCATGCCGATCTTTATGTATGGTATAATGAATTAGAGCATTTATAATTCATGACATTTTCAGAGAAGGTATAAAGGATGCTAAATTCATTATACTTGAATGTTATAATCAACAACAAATATATACTTATGAGAAAGACAGGAACAAGAGATCCTAGTGGGGGGAAGGGTACTTATGAGAAAGTCTAAGCTCGTCGGAGGTTGTGATAGGGCGTCGAACACCGTCGGAGAGGGGCGAGAGATAGTTGAGGAGCTACTAGCAAAAAAGAATCGTCAGAGCTAGGGTTTCGCAATCCAAGCAGAAGATGTCGTCGGTGAGGGGCGAGAGATGGTTGAAGAGCTGCGGGCAAAAAAGAATCGTCGGAACTAGGGTTTCGCAATCCAGGCTGGAGATGCCGTCAAAGAGGGGGCGAGAGATGGTTGAAGAGCTGCTGGCGAAAATAAATCGTTGGAGCTAGGGTTTCGCAATCCAAGCAGGAGATGGTGAAAATTTCAAAAACACTGTGTCGAGAGATTTAACCCTAACCCCGCAACTGAGGTCATTTTACGTTACACATTGGTTAGCAAGTCAACGTAACGTTGACTGAAATATCATATAACACTAATGCGATATCATATAACTACAATATCGTATAACATTTTCAGACAAACGTATAACAACTATATCGTATAACACTAACAGTTTAACGTATAACTCACTTATGGTATAAGACTAACGGTTTATCGTATAACACGAGATCGTATAAATCAGATAACTATCATATAATGCATGCTTCAAGAGTCGTGTTTGGCAGATGGTGAAACCCTGCTGCGATCGTCGCATTAGGGCACCCTCCTGCGAAATTTTTTTCCTTGGATTCTCACCAACCTGACAAGAGTTCATTAGTAACCATCGTTTCATCTAGAGGTGGCCAACGGGCCGGGCCGGCCCGCACGGCCCGGCACGACACGGCCGGCCCGTTGACCAAGTCAACGGGCCGCGGGCCGGGCCGGGCCCGTGCCAGGCACGGCCCGACCCGTGCTCGGCACGGCACGCGGGCCGGCACGGGCACGGCACGGCTGGCATGCCATATTCTAATATAATTAATAAAATTTTTTCAATTAGTTTTGATAATGCAAGTAATAATGATAGTGCAATTGATAAATTAAAAAGATTGTTAAATCCAATATTTAATGGTGCTTTTTTTCATATACGATGTGCATGCCATATTATAAACTTATGTGTTCAAGATGGAATAAGAGAAGTAGATGAACATGTAACTAAATTAAGAAATGCTGTTAGATTTGTTACTTCTTCTACTTCTCGAAATCAAGATTTTAGACAAATATGTAAATCTTATGGTTTGTCATATAAAAAATTTAAACTTGATATTAAAACACGATGGAATTCTACTTATGATATGCTAACAACATGTTTTCCATTTAAGGATCCTCTTACATTATTTTATAATGAAAGAATGCCTGATGGAAATATCGAAGAAAATGATTGGGATAAAGCAAAATTATTACATAATATTTTAGAAATTTTTTATAATGCTAGCGCTCATTTATCTGGTGTTTATTATCCTACATCATGTTTAATTTTAGAACATTTAGTTTTAATTAGTGAAATGTTTTCTCAATATAGACATGATGAAAATGTTTTTCAAGTAATTTTAAAAATGGAAACAAAATTTAAAAAATATTGGAAAAATATATCTCCTTTATATTGTTTAGCTTCAATTATGGATCCTAGATTAAAATTAGAAGGTGTTCATATTTCATTAGATGAATATTATAAAAATATGGAACTTGAAGGAGTAGATGAGAAAAAAAATGAAGTTTCTACCTTATTAGATGAAATGTATAATGTTTATAATTTAAAATTTGGAAATACAATGAATCCAACATCCTCTCAAACTAATGTATCTACTAGTAGTAAAAATATTACAGGAAGAATACGCTCAATTTTAAATAGAAAAGGAACATCAACAAGTCGATCTAGTAATTTTAATGAATTAACATTTTTTTAAAAAAATAATCATACATCTTTACTCACAGAAGAACAAATAGATAATTTTGATATTTTATCATGGTGGAGATTACAAGGAAAATCATATCCTGTGGTTTCTGCCATGGCACGTGATCTACTAACTCCTCCGGTGTCTACTGTAGCATCGGAGTCTTGTTTTACTTCATCGGATGATGATGAACAAAGTCTTGGAAGTGCAAGCGGAAGCAACAATGGATAAACGTTGTAATAAATAATTATAAAAAAAAGTTGTAAAAGAGTTGTAAAAAAAGAACTACGTAGACCTGATTCCTCCTTTGAGTGAGGTACGTAGGCAGCCTGTAATGGGTCCGGTCTAAAATATATAAAATTTTAACATTTGTTCAAAATTTGTGCAATATACATTCTCAATTTTTTTTATTTTTTCATATTTTATATATTTTAATTAAGTAATAATTTACTTATTAAATTATTTTTTTTAAATTTGGCACGCGGGCCAAAGTCGGCACATGGGCCAAAGTCGCACGCGGGCCAACTTTGGCCCATGGGCCACAATCGGGCCGGGCCAAAACACGGCCCGCACCCCTTCATTTGGCCCGTTGGGCCGTATTCGGCCCGCGTGCCGAAAGCAGCCCGCGGGCCGGATCTGGCCCGCGTGCCGGATCCGTGCTCACGGTTCAACCGAACCGTGCCTGCGCCGGCACGGTTAATCGGGCCGCGGGCCGTGCCGGGCCCAACGATTTTCCGGCCGTGCCGTGCCCGGCACGGCACGATTTGAACCGGGCCGTGCCTGGCACGGCCCGACTGGAACCGGGCCGAGGTGGGCCCGGGCCCGGGCACGGCCCATGGCCACCTCTAGTTTCATCCAACAGTTGGATTCTCACCAACCTGACAAGAGTTCATTAGTAACCATCGTTTCATCCAACAGTTAGTCAGAGGACATACAAAGGACATACAATCAGTCGGTGTTATTGACAAAGGTGCCCAAAAGTTCTCATGTATTAGGACTGTCAAATAAATGTGGGTAAATGAATGGAGATCAAGGTTGCCTATTGTGGATTTTATGATACTACAACCTAGATTAGTCCAAACAACTCTGAACATGCCCTGGAACTCGCTAAACGTTTAAACTTTAAACAACAAGATCCAACACTAGCCGTAGGATCCACAGGATGAACGAAACATTCTGGTCTAACAGAGTAAGTGACTAAACATTGAACCCAATTAAGTTTAACCCACTAATATGCTAATTGCTAGCCAAGCTCCTATATTTTTTGAATCATTTGGGTACAATATTTTTCTTTTAGTTGCTCAAGTTATTTAACGGCTTTTATTGACTGTTTGTCCCTCTGACTTTGCTACCACAGTCATCCTTGAAGATCTATATTCTTACCTTATCACTAGATTTCTCTTATTGCAAGCGCATTGTTGCACTCCACATCATTTCTTTATTACTCAAGATGCTATTGACTTCACTATTAGTTGACACCAAAGCCAATAGCAAGCCTTTTATTTTGTAATTAGTGTGTTGATAATGGATTCTTCCTTTTATCAATATTTGTTTATATTACTGATTAAAAAGTAATAAACATTAAATAGAAGACACATAAAAGAGTAGGTTTAGAAAAAATTAAATTGGTATAATATTACTATGTTAACATATCAGTGTTAATTTGCTCTTAGTATATAAATATGTACTAATTTAGACATTTTTAACTCTTACTTGGATCTTTTGATCCTCCGAATCTATCTTTGGGAACATTCACTATTCCTAGATAGGAAGTTGATACTGACACCCTAAATGCAGATCCAGATTCCTTGAAAGGGAGAAAAAAAAGGGAAGAAAAGAAAATTAGAAGGCAAAGAAAAAATAAGGGAGAGAAAATTAATCGCGCGAAATGCACGTGATCACCTCTCACTCCTACAGGCGAACATGAATGGCGAAGCAAGCGGACAGAGTTGGGCTGCTCCAGTGGAGGTGGCAGCGAGGAAGTCTAGGCTGCTCCGGTGGCGGCGTTGGGAGGGTTGTGAAGCAGCTCAACAGCGACATCGATTCAACTGACCTTGCTTCAAAAGGGTGCAGCATTCATTCAACCACTTCTCCTAGCGGCACAATGCTTGTATTGCTCACCCACAACCTCATTTTCACGATTTAGGCTGCTCCCATTTTGCTCGCCGCTACTATGGGAATTGTTTTTACTTTTCTTTCTTTTCCTTGGCTACTAAGATGTTTCAGTTCACCAGGTTGTCTCTTCCCTGCCCATGGATTCAATCCCCATGGAGCGGTTCCTACTAAAGACTTATCGAAAATTGAGGAGGGGAAAGGGTCAAGCGGATGCTCACCAGCCCTTTCACCAAGCTCACGCGGGTCTGGGGCTATTCCGGGATGCGGGTCTAGGGAGGCAACAGCAAAGGGAAGGTCAAGCTCGGCGCTAGGGGAGGCGACGGCAAAGGAAAGCTCGACGTGGGGGAGGCAACAATAATGTTTTCCTTCTTGTTTTTGCCTGATTTGGGAGGATTAGCCTCTTTTTGCTTTCTTTTCTTCGAAGGACATGAAGGAAATGCTTCCCCTTTTCTAGCGAAGGAAACAAACTGTAAAGGTATTTGAGTCAAACATCTAGTGAAGAGTAACTATCATGGCTTGTAAACAATCAGTTAGTGGATATAATGATTTTGTTCTAACAAGCGAATGACAACATATTAGGTTCGTCCATAGAGGAGAAAAGGAATAAATTATTTGTTAGAGGAAGATATTTAATGGATTAGGTTCGTCCATAGAGGAGAAAGGAATAAGTTATTTGTTAGAGGAGAAAAGAATAAATTATTTGTTAAAGGAGAAAATGGTTCTGTTCAAACAATGGATTAGGTTCATGCCCATAGGGTAGCTAGAGGAGAGGGGATCATTACATTAGATGGGAAATCAATTCACCTCAAACAGAGCCAGGCTATTACATGGCATCAACCGATGAGCAAGGGGCAATAACCATAGTATCAATGACAAGAGGCCTCCTAGTAATGGTGAGATGTGCTCCTAGAGTGTTGTGGATCGCAACCAAATTCGAGAGATGAGAAAGCAATCAAGGAGATAGCACTATCGAGATAAAAACATGGCAAAATTTCCAAAGATGATTAACTTCATTATTTAAAACTCTGCTATAACTTAACTTTGGTGCTTAACTTATCATTTTAATTTTAAAATGATTCATCCATTACAACACCATTTTTAGTAATACAAAATATTTATTTTAAATATTTATCCACGAGTTTAATTGTTTTAAAGTATTCTCTCTTCCTCCCTGTCTTCTTGATTCCACAATAGTCTACTTCCATTGCCTTTCTTCCTTCTCGATGCTGTTGAAAATGTAAAATCGTCGACAACACAAATGATTGTCAATGCTCTCTAGCTTTGCTTGATACCATTAAGCCTGCTAATTGGACACTAATCCATTCTATTCTACTCCTAATCACCCTACTAAATCCAGCTACCCAACCAATAACTTCGAAGAGGACGTAGCTTGACATATCCCATAGAACATCAACGTTGTCAATGTAGCCATATTATCATCTGGATATTGGACATAACAATACAATCTGGCATCAAACAATTGATCCAAATATGCAGAATTCAGAGCTTCATGTGGCTCAATCATGCCAGCAAGATTTCAAGGTTAGACAAAAGATCTCTTCAATTTGTCATCAATTTGACGCCGTGCTTGTATGACCCATACATCAACTTGGCATCCAACACCAATGTCAGGATAGAATTATGGTAATTTGTAGTCTTGCTCAGTGTCAAAACTAATTTGGCATCTGGTAAGACGATGTTGTAACAAGAATTACATGCATGGATCTCACAGTGTATATAACATTGATACAACAAGTCTCCATCTCCAGCCACTAGGATATCCCTTTTAGTGTTGATGAATTGCCATTATCTTCAGCTTTGGCTCTAATCCAAACCTGGCATTCTCTTTGCTCATATTCTTCAAACTTGTAGACATTGACTCCATTCTAATATCCGCTATTGCCTATCCAGCAAACCTATCGTTGTACTATACAAGTTGTTTGACTTATTATGAAATAGCATCGCCTTAAACAGACATCGGAGTCCAAAAATCCAAGCCAAACAATCCCATACCGATCAGCATACAGCCATACACCAGTACAAGAGCTAAATGGCATCAGTACCCTATACTCTCATCAATGCGTGTGAATAATATGGAATCACTAAAATGATTATCAACTAAAAATATATTCATGCAATCTGATTACATTTTTTGAATTCTATAAACACACCACAATCGCCTAACATTAGTGCTTAATACCAAGGATTAAAATCTCGGTCCACACTAATCAATACCAAGACCAGTACATACAACACTAAATAGTACCAGTATTAGACATACCAACAATACATGTACCGGTACTAATGGCATCTCAAGCCGGAATGTACTACTCGGTACAGAACGGTATTTAAAACTATACAATGACCTAGAGTAAGTATATCTAGAACCAAGACACTTATTTCAATATTCTTTGACAATACAAAGAAAGAACATATTGTTGCGCTTCAATGTTATTGATTAAATCAAATATAGGCGATGCTAGTGGAATTGATTTTTTGTCATTTTTCACATACACTAGTATCCAGAAATTTCATATTTCCATTTTGATTCTAGATAATTTGCAAGCTGCGTGAAGGTTGAAGTTACCGCAGAAGGAAACAAACTGAATGTGGATGAAGCTATCAGATGGTAAATTATAAAAAGAGAGCAGAAATGAGTACCTCCATTAATCCTTGGCGCCATGGAGGCAGGTTATTGTCTGCTCTCAACAATGAAATTGGCATTGGCAAATTATACTGAAAAAAAATTAGAAACATAGAGAAGTTAGTTAAAACCAAAGATGCAAATGCACATATAAATATTATCCCTACTAGGATCAGCCTCAGGAGAGAAAAGCTCAAATATCAACTAATTAAACTCCAACTAGAAAATTAGATTGCATCTTTTAAAAGTGATTATAGCCATAACCCCATATAAGTTGCTTGATGGTTGAGGTGGCAGTATGAACAAAAAAAAAAATACCATAGCCAAATTCCAAACTTAATTATTTTCTTTAATGGGTGAAATCCTAGAAACATTATTTCTAGACATGTTTAGCTCACTTATTATATTCTCTCTATCCTTATATAAAAAAATAGTGGTCTCTAAATTATAAGAATCAATGCTTATATTCCCTTGACTACTTAAGCTAGTAAAATAATAGGAAGTTTTGCTGAAGCTAGATGAACTCGGACTGACTTAGCCCTATCTCGGAACCAGTTTTAATTATTAATATATTGGAATGGATGCAGAAAAAGAGTAGCACAAATCAGAAAATGCCTGCTGTATTTTGTGTCATGGCTCTGTTCTTCTGTAAAATAAGAGGATTTACTCCAAGAAATTTTGTGTCATGACTACTTAAGCTAGTAAAATAATAGGAAGTTTAGCTGAAGCTAGATGAACTCTGACTGACTTAGCCCTATCTCGGTATCAGTTTTAACTATTAGTATATCGGAATGGATGCAGAAAAAGAGTAGCACAAATCAGAAAATGCCTGCTGTATTTTGTGTCATGGCTCTGTTCTTCTGTAAAATAAGAGGATTTACTCCAAGAAATTTCTGCTTTAAAATATTCAAAAATATAAAACAAAGTGTGCTCGGATCCAAGAAATTTCTGTTTCTAAATATTCAAAATAGAAAACGATAGATCTGAGATTTCTAAACCTTCAGATGAGGAAACCACTTTCATGTGTCTCTTTTCTCCTCTAACCTCATCAAACTAACTTCCTAACAAAAAGGCTTCCTAGTGTTTCTAAAAATTCAATGCAAACAATAAAGGGAAAGTCTTCCAATTTTCCACTGATTTACAACATGAAAAAAGATGCCGTGTAAAAACAAGGCCCTTAAATTCTAGTTGAATATCTTTCAAAACTGAACTAGGAAACCGAAAACAATAATGGTAGGGAAGAGGACTTAAGGTGTGATCTAGTTTTTGAGGTTGCTTAATATGAAATTTTGTACTCCTGAAAACCCCTCCAGCCCGGAAATTGCTATACAAATCAAGATCTACTCAATTTCCACCAAGTCCTCTTTCTTACGTTGAATCTTGGTCTTTCCAGTTAGGAACTTTATAATAGCATTTCCTGTATATATTTTAAGTAGAAATTTGCTCTTAAAGTGAAATTGTCTGGACACAAGATTCTTACATGAACGTATAAGTTAAGCCAATCTTTCTAGTTAGACAATTTTATTAATTGTTAGATAATCTTGATTTAGAGATTTTTAGCGATGTAGAATC
Organism: Costus lasius; assembly: GCA_027563935.2. Lineage (NCBI taxonomy): Eukaryota > Viridiplantae > Streptophyta > Magnoliopsida > Zingiberales > Costaceae > Costus > Costus lasius. Next base: position 12,412,622 of record CM050447.1, on the reverse strand, counting down.
AACTTTACTCATTAGTAAGTAACAATTAGCTCACTTCAACATTGCTTACAAACCTCAGAAAGCAAATGTGAGATGCTATCTCCCTTGCCTCCCTCCCTCCCAACAAGTCCAACTCAAACAATGGTTCATCAAGTCCAACTCAAATAAAAGATGATCAGCTAAAAAACTAGATTGACCCTAATTGAGTCAATTTGACCAAATTATTTGGACAAATTAAACAAAATCAGATGAGCTGGTCAATTTTAATTTTTTTTCTTAAATTTTGATATTGAATGTTTTATTTTTCTTGTAATTTTTTTATAACAAATGCATTTGAAATTAAAAAAGGCACATGTGATTTGACCAGTTGACATGACAGTACAAACAATAAAATAGTGGACTGGAGCTAGCCAAGGTCATTTCCTGGTTCAGTTACCATAACTGCAAATTCAAGCAAATGCACGAAAAGAAATTACCTGTTCAAAATTGCTCCAAACATTGCAGTTTGGTCCTCGCCCATCTCGAACAACTCTTATATCAATATCTGCACCCTGAAAGATGTCCTTCAGAATCCTCAAGTAATATTATAAATTGGAGTTTCCTATCGATCATAAATGTTTGGACTAATCTAAACAAACAGACCATTGTCATTGCTCCAAAGTGAGCAGCAGCGACCAGTATGCTTCCAGTTCCAACAAACGGATCATAAACAAGTTTGCCTGGCTGTGCAAGGCCTTGATTAGCCATAAGAAAAGCCATTTCACAATCCATAGCTGTCGGACCTAGGTATTTGCGACTTTTCAACTGGTACATAGGCAACAGCTTCCTGTCCGCTGCTCCAACCTCACGGCCAAAGAAAACTGTTCTCTGCACAATTGGAGGAAGGCCATTGTTTGATCCATAATCATCAGTTTCTATGAGCCAGAATTTGTGATCAGGTTTCCGCAGATCAACTCGGCCCTGCAAGGAGCATGCCAAATCAAATAGCAGATGATTAAGAATACCAAAGATAATAAGGAACAACTTGTTGACAAAAATCCTAAGCTGGAAATACTTGCCACATACTATAATTTACGCATCACATTATACATAATGAAAATTAACACTTCACCTCTGGTGCTAAAAACCCAAGAAAAGAGAAGTAACACGAAGATAACTATAATGATTTACTCAAAACAGAAAAGAAGAATACTCTACTGGAAAACATTTTAGCTTTGTTCTATGAAAACATCAACGCTAGTTGCTAGCAAAGAAAAAATAATACATGAATTCAATGATTTATTGCTGAAGAAGAATGTCCGGTAGATGAAGAACTTAGATATCATTAAAGAACACGAGATAAAAAAAATCAAATGAAACAAGTCAGTACTTCAATACTTGAAGAGTCAACGTTGTGAATCAAATGTAACTACCTAAAGTTCAACCATATATATTGACTAGTTCAGCAAAATACAAGAGAAGTCTTTGAATCTTTAAACTAATATATTGAATAAAGTAAATTAAATTAGTGAGAAAAATCTACAAATACACAATAATTGGTATAGAGGGAAATTAGTCTGCAGAAAAAGGTGTAAGACATCCGAAAGCATCTTTAGATTTTGTTTTCTATTTATCCAGCAGATAAAAAATCTTCCTAATTTAGATATATGATATGATTTTCTTCTCTTCATACAGGGGAACCCCAGTTCAGAGGTAGGTCAATCATTAACAAAAGTAGAGGCCACAGCACCAACCTTGAATGGTATATAGCTAAGTCCTTGAATTCGTTCATTTTGTTCCTTAAAGCTCATCACTTTGCCAAAGCTACCAACTGTAATCCCAAATGTGCTATCTGATTCCAAATAAGGCAATTTCCTTTCATCTGGAAATTCTTTTATGGCATCCTCCAGTTCCTCATAGCTAGTTCCTTGTCCCCAAAGCTCATAAATTCCCTTGATAAGTATACCTGTAGTTTCCAATATGCAGCTTTGGGAAATTATTCATCAACGATTAGATAACTTGAAAAATCAAGCATAAGTTTCTTTAGAGACATAGCACATTTAGCCACTGTAGGTGCTCCTGAAACAGACCAATATGTTCCACTGGAATACTAGTATTGTTGCATTCACAATTGGATTTCGCCCAGCCTCTATACATATTATGATATAAACTCATATATATTGATAACTATATGACCAAAAAATTTAGACGTCTCACACAAATCATTCTTCGGAAGGACATTAAATTAATAAAGAGTAATATTGCTAAAGACTGCATGGCAGATTTTCTGCACCAACTGATGTTTATTTAGGGTGGAGCCTGATTGCCTACCTTGCACTGTTTCCCCCATTTTGCCGAACCAATTTTAAGGAAAGTTGGGTGTTGTTGGAGCAACTCTGCCAGGGATTACAGAGAAACTTGGGCATTGGTGCCCTTTTTTTTTTTATACCCGTGACTGCCCCAGACACCTTGTTTTAATTGAAGAAAGCAAATTCATATTTATACCAGGTAAATCTAATCAAATGGAATTATATGCCTAACTACCAAAACTCATCGTGTTGGTGTTATTTTCTGACTCTAGTTTATTATTATTATTATTATTATTATAGAATCTTTTTTTCTCTCATCTTGCAGTAGTACTGATGCCTATCATTTCCTAACAAAAGATGCTTCAGAAAAGAAAAGAAACGAAATCCAATTACTCAGCCCTTTCTAAGGAATTTCAACCTCGCCCAGTTCAACCAGTTCAAAAAATATCTTGTTTCACAGATCAAGGAGATGCATTCGTCATGCCTTTTTAAGCTCTCTACTCGTGCCAAAAGTTTATTCATACAAGTACGTCCAACTATACCATGCTATAACAGCAATACAAAAGGTTTAAATCCGAAGAGCGTAAAGCTCACGAGCCCGACCAGTTTTCAGTACTCGTGACAAATTAATCAAAAGAACCACCAGTTATAGGAGAAATACGAGAGCCCTACTTCGGTTGGCGACGTTCCGGGCGATCTCCTCGGAGGGAAGGGAGACGAAGTGGAAGGGGGAGTCCATGTGGTGGTTCTCGGTCAGCCTCCATTGCAAAGAGCGAACAGAATGGGACCCCTCTCCTTCGAACGCTCCGAAGAGCTCGGCGAGGGATTCGACCTCCGGCCTCCGGTAGTCCAAAAGCCTGTGGTAGAAAACGCAGAGGAACCACATCTCGTTCGACGCTCCTCCTCCTCTTCCTACTTCTCCTTTGGAGCTTCTTGTGCTTCGACTGCGAGGTGACGGCGGGACGACAAGACGAACGAAACCCTCCCTGCAAAATAAACCCTTTCGGTTCCGAGGCAGTAGGGAGGGTGAGGGAAATTTGGTGTGGAAGGCAACGTCGTCGCATCGTTGTCGTTGGACAGGTCGCCTCCAGAGGTATCTTTCACGAATCTTAAAGCTGCTTTGACAGCTTATATGAATCTTACCCGAATTATGTTTTTTATATAAGGCGGGTATATAAGGCGGGTATTCGTTTTATCCTATCCTAGCCATTATTATAGTTTTTATAGTTTTTATAGGGAAAAACTTGTACATATATAATTATAAGAGATCAACTAGGACAAGTATATATATGCCAATGCAGAAAGCTAACTTGCTTTAGTTGTCTATCCAACGCATTTACAGTTTGCAAATATTGGGTAAGGGATGCTAAAATGGACGGGCAGTGGCAACACATAGCATGAGGGAATGAGGGTGTTCGACGGTCATGAGGAAACATATTGTAATATTCTTGACATTTAAGAAATTTAAAATTAATCATTATTGTAATATCTACGTGAATTGAAACTAAAATATACATAAAATATTAATGACTCAAGTCAGAGCTCCTAGTATATCTAGAAGGATTGATGACTATTAATTATCCCATAGTTTTACGGTGAAAATCTTCCAAAGGATGTGGTATTAGTATGTTAAAGTCCACGTCTTATAAACTCATGTGGATGACTACCTCCCATGAGACAAAAGTGGCTCTAGGTTGGGCACGGGTACTAGGACTAGATATAGATACATAAATGTAGCTTTTGAATTATATCCTTTATAGCTAGGCTAGAACCCGGCTTATGATATAGTGTATTTCATATGTTAGTAGTTCTCTAAGGCCTAGGTTTTTTATTGGCTAGTGTTGAATCGTAGCATGTCCCCTCTAGGTTTTCTTGAGTGGCTGCCATAGTTTTCATCTCATGTGGCATTTGTATGGCTTGCATCACAAGGCAATAGTTGTCGGTTGTGCTTAGCTAAAGATGCTTTTCAGTTTCTGCTAGGCACACTAGCATAAGTTATTTGATCAAGATGTTTCGGTAATCAGCTTCTTTGGCTCATGTAGAGAATCTACATTATAGCTGATAATCTACTTAAGGCCGCTTCTAGCTTCCAGCTTTTGCTTTCTCTCCCGCGAGTTTACTGATAAAATACGTTTCACATTGGTATCATTTAAAATATTTTAATATTTTTAAATTATTTATTAATAAAAATTTAGTAATATAATTTTTATATTGGTAATATTTTTAATAAATATTTTATGTATTTTAAAGAAATTTATTAGTGAAACTTATAATATTTTTAATACACATTTTAATTATTATTAAAAAATTAATAGTATAACTCATAATAAATATTTTAATTATAATTAATTAAAAATTTAGTCATATAATTTTTATCTTAGTAATATTTTTAATAAAAAAATTTATTTATTATTAATATAAAGTTTAGGTAAATTATGATAACCTAACCTAAAGTTGTGTATCCAAACACCTAAACTTCTTTGGCAATCATCTTTTCAACTAACACTTCTTCAACCAGCAAAAGCTAAAAACAAACACTAGATCAAATGCAGCTGTCATGTCCTAGGCACATGGCATAACCATTAGCGCTGCCATCTCCTCCGGGCTCCAGTTCTATCATATGTGCTTGCATTAGTGATGTGTTCGTCTAAAACATATGCTCACATCTGAAGCTATTGGAAGATTTAGAGCTTCATGCTTTCCCAGTGCGTGAGGATCTTATGTACTTACCAAGATCCTAGAATCAATTGTAGCTGAACTTAGGTATCAACTAACTTCACTCCTGACTACGGTAATTATTCTCCTACTTGAATATTCTCTGAACTTCATTAACATAGGTTAATATTTGCATAGCTGTTTGTTTAGGTAGTACTTTGTACACAAATTTTCCTTGAACCGGAGGCCAATCTGAACCTGTTATTCCAGAGGAAATGGAATGGTTGCGATGCCGCACATCACTTCAAAGTATAACATCTTCACTTGCTAGGTCGTCAACCATTTGAAGAAAACTATTCCAATATATTAAAACAATTTAACGTAACCGCATCCTAATATAATATAATTGATCATATTAGGGGGAGTCGTACCAAGAGCCATTTCATCTTCAAAAAAGACAATTTGCATAAATAATCTTGGTGTGCTTTGAACTAATACTTTGCAGGCAATTAACTTATTTGAGATATTAATAGCTTCCTAAAAATAGGTGTTAAAGAAGCACACCAATAGCTTTAAAACAGTCAAAATATATGTATATTATCTAAAAAATAACTAAAATAATTTTTATAATAATTAAATAATTTCAAAATAATTTGTTTTATAAAAACATTTTATCCTACTATTTGCATTACTTTCATATCTTTTCTACGAGAGTCAAAGATATATACTAATTATTATTTACTGCAAACTTGGGACAAAATATATGTAAAAGTGCAAAGCAGTGCTTCAGAAGAGAAAACTAGCTCAGCCACTGTATATAAATGAAGTCATGAGTTGTCTAAGACAAAAATTTCAAGGGACATCTTTTCACACTAAGACTATGTTCTGTTGAACGAAATTCAAGATAAAAAAAATAAAAAGTATAATGAATCTAGATGGATCCACCGTAGATTTCATTCATTAGAACATAGCCTAAACTCCAATATACTATCCAAACCTTGCTATAAATGAAGAATCAACTCCAGGAAAGAGTGTGGTCAAGCATCCATTGCAAAGATCAGGAATTCTGTTTATTATTATTATTATTATTGCTACAAAAGTGTATACAAATTGATGTTTCATTACCAGCGGGAAGACAACAGACAGACATCGAAGCATCTGCAAACTTTATTTGATTTATTCTCTACAATATTTCACTTACAGATACAGAGAAAGCATACCTTTAAAAAACCCAGTAAAGCTACTAAACCTCATTCTTTATCTAGCGTAGTAGCCAGGTGCTCATTGGACAATTCAGAAACTCGGTTGAGTTGATGAACGTACCCCTTTAGGCTCCAGCTCCTCTCACTTGGCATTTTCTATGAAACCTTTAATATCAAAAGTTTCATCGCTAGACTTTTTGATGACACCCTGAAAATTTAGTGAAGATCTAATGAAAAAAAAAACCATATGCAAACTGAGGAGACGTGTCAGATCTGCAGGAAGAGAATATACCAGGTAACGATATTAAACCCTCGCTACAAGGGAAAATACCAAAATTTGAACAATCGGTACAAATGAAACTAATTGTACCGATTCAATGCTATAGTAAAATTGGACCCATCAACTGAAAATTTCAATCGTTTCGGACCATAATTTCAAACTTCAGTAAATACTATAAAAATAAATAAAAAATTATTCTCTATGAGCTCTCAAAGAGCAAAATTATTCTCTATGAGCTCTCAAAGAGCATAAATATTAAACATGTTCCAGTTGCTTTATGTTAAATAAAACTAGAACATATTAGGGCCTTGGTAAGGATATGCAAGTTATCCTGGTGAATAGTGAGTATTAGGTATGCACAAATAAGTGATAAAAGAAATACATGTTCTAATTGGTAGAAGAATAAACAACAAATTATTTTTCACAATACATGGTCATAGACACAAAAAATATGCCAAAATTCTCTAAAAGATTTCACTAGTATGAGGTATATCCCTAGATGTCACAACTAAATTGTACAACCACATCATTTTTTTTTCTATCGCAAGTGACAAAGTTCTCAGCTATACAAGTACAAAAGTGTAAAATAGATGACATGCATATGAATTTAAATAATCAGCATCCATAGCATCCATATAATCTACCACATTAGGCTCTTGGTGCAATTATTGTTGTGCATTATAGCTATAGAGAGTGATGACTATAGCAGTTGTCTAAAAAATGTTTGATAAATTGTTGTGCGCTGCTGTCCAAGTACCTATAGTAATACTGTTTTTAATTTTATAATTAATTTTTATAAAATACATTAAATAGATATTTTGTTCAGGCAGCATCCGTGCATTGTAGCAAAATTTGCAACTCAAAAGTCTGTTGTTGCAGGCTCCACTGGCTAAACACAGCCTCAGAATGTACATGCTTCTTATATAATAATAATTTTTGTGTCCCCTTATGTGTGTGGAATAAAGCTCAACTTCCGATGGCATTGTTTTGCTTCCTGTATTAAGTGATCCACAATATAAGAAAGGTACGTCACCCCACCAGTGTTTGAAATTTCAGTCCGGACCGAAATTTCCAGTTTGTACCGGTCTGATATAGGCAAAATCACACGTGATAAGATCAACCACTTTTAATCTACTGTCTGATACTTGTAGTATAGTAAATGATGAGTATCAAAGCCTTGCAGCCAAGTTATATTGTTTCTTCCAAAAGATCCAAGACATTTTCTTTGAGAATAATAAATACCTTGATCTTGATACGTCACTCCAACAGCTAAGGAATATTGGTTGACCCCATTTTATTAAATCATCCATCAGATCGTTTAATCCCTAGGTTCTAATCTGGCACCATGTCTTGTTCAGGTTCTAATCTGGCATCATGTGGAGTGTAGTAAAAAGCATAGTTGCATACCGGAGTTTGAATGATTTGAATTCAGCAGCGATATATGGTATTGTGGACATTATTTAGTTATTAACTAAAGTGGATTTGAAGTGTTTAAGATGTACTATCACGTCGAAGCATAACCTATGAGCATATCATCCTAACCCAAGGACTAATGTTTTGCAGTACGTAAATTGTTGATTGTCATTAGAAGGTTTATTTTCACTCATAAAAAAAAATTGTTTGCAATTCAAATGGTTGTTGATTGTCACGATGCATATAAATCAAATTCTAAGAGTAAGGTTTTAATTCTCTCAGAATTATCAGAGTAATCATAACATGATAAGGAATAAGTAAATCCTTGACTATGAACAAGAGAAATAGAACCATCAGCAGAGCATAACGGAAGACTAGTGGACGGAAGAAAACATTCTAGTTACTTGGCATGAGAGAAGAGGTACTAAATAAAAAAAATCCAAAAGTATCAGAAGAGGTTATTGATGCCCAAGCAAAATTGAATTTTGTTGAGTGGAGTAAAGATCTTGATATAAGAAGAGGGACCTTAGTATAAGAAGAGGAAGCCATATTGATAGAAAACTGAAGAACACCACTAGATAGCTAGTTAGCCAGGAATCTCTTCATTATGATGGATAGGTACTAGCTTCACCCACCTAGTTTATTAAACTCAATAATGAAGTGCAAGTTCAAACTAAATTCTCTTCGATTGTCACGGAAAGAGAAGAAAGCAGTAACGTTTCTTAAGTATTCAGGAGTAACAGAAGTAATATCAATATTATAAATTGATGGTAAATTCTGTACACTAATTCATTCGTGATATATAATTCTTGCTGGGGTGCAAATAGGATTTCAGATACCTTTTCAGTAATAATAGCAGTTATAAATCTTGCAGGAGTGACATCAAAGGCAGGATTCCAAACTGAAATCCCAGTCGCTGCAACTTGTTTTCCCCGTCCTCCGTCAGAATGCAATAACTCTTTCTCTGATCTTTCTTCTATTACTATATGGTCCCCTGATGAGATTGAAAGATCGATAGAAGTTATAGGTGCTGCAACATAGAACTGTATCCCGTGGTGAAAAGCCGAAAGAGCAACACTGTAGGTTCCAATTTTGTTGGCAGTATCACCTAAAAAGTATTTGAGTATAATATTAAGCACTTACCTGTGTAAAATTGCATTCTACTAACATTTGCAATATTCAATTATTTCTCAAACCATTCGATTTATATTTTACTCATAAATATTAATTACCATTGGCTGCGATTCGGTCAGCACCAACAACAACTGCATTAACACGCCCAGCTTTCATCAAAGCTGCCACAGCAGAATCAGCTATCAGAGTTGCAGGTATCTGGTCATGAACAAGCTCAAAAGCAGTGAGCCTGGCACCCTACAAATAGAGTATAAAATGTCAAGATAGCACAAAAGTATGTAAACAAGATGCCAAGAGTATATTCAATTTGTTCCTCTTTAAAAGCAGTGAGCCTGGCACCCTACAAATAGAGTATTAGTGGGTAGTCACTTGTTCCTCTTTATAAGTAAACCAGTATGTAATAGGTTATGCCTATTTGATACAATTTGTTATATTCCCTAAATATGATTGAAGTTAGTTTCCACGTAAAGGTATACACGATGCCAAGAGGATAAATGAACAACATATTATTCTTCAATTTTTTTAACAATGAAACTTGAAATGGACAACATTAACCCCGTTTGGCCTAGCTTCTGAGCCTACTTATGGCTTTGCGGCCAGCAGAAATCAAGAAGTTGAGGCGTTTGGCCTTTTAACTTCTCTGTTCCAACCCACAAATTAACTGTTTCTCTAAGAAGCAGGAGTAAAGCTGCTTCTCTAGCCCCCCCCCACCTGTTTATGCTCAATAACCCTTATATGTAATAATAATTTTTTAATAATATAACTTATAATATTTTTAATAAATATTTTAATTATAGTTAACTACAAATTTAATCATATAATTTTTATCTTAGTAATTTTTTTTAATAAAAAATTATTTATTATAAATAGAATAACCTAACCATAAGCTATGCATCCAAACACCCTCAAACTTCTTCAGCCAGCATCTTTTCAACCAGCAAAAGCTAGAAATAGAAGCTAGGCCAAACAGGCCATTGACAAAATCGTGAGAATTTTTAAGTCTTCAGCTAATGTTTACTATGCTTCTTAAGAGTATATTCTTGAAATCTTCCTTCGCATCATATTAATGCACCCGAAGAAAATGAGTGCAGGTTATTAGAATTTCCTTAAGAGGCCTTCAATCCATATGAAAAGTTGGAGTACAATATTAGCTCCAAAGATCTCTATTTTTCAGTCTTAATTCAAACAAGAATTTTATGAAAAAAGGTGACGCAGGCTTGCAATCTTCATAGAAAACCAATGACAAAAAACTAACCAAGCAAATGAACACTTAATAGTAGATAGGCAAGCAAAAGAATGAAAAAGAAAGCCAAAAAACTTCTGAATCGTGAGAAGCTTATTAAGTTGCAAATGGTAAAGTTTCTTTTATTTGCCTGGTTAAAAGGCCGTGTTTCAGTACAGAAGGCTTTTTCTAAAACTCCTTCAGTATGAAGGGCACGGATAACACCAAGTGCAGTTCCATATCCAGCAGTAGCAAGACTGTAAATCGAAAGAAAGAGCAAACATAAGCATGGCACCTTCTTGGTTGATCTTAATATAAGAGAATAAAATAAGATTTCACCTGCCAGTGTTACAATGTGTTAAAACAGAAATCTTTCCTGAGGTTTGTATGTGGGATCGAAGATGGTTGGCTCCATGAAATCCAATTGCCTTATTATCGGCAACATCGTCAACGAGCATAGCTTCAGCAGCATCAATATACGCCTAGCAAGGTATTAGAATATATGGGCATCAAATGGTACTATCAACAAAAAGGCTTAATATTTTGGAGGTAGTTTATGCGAACCAGAAAATAAATCCTAACTAGATGAAAATTCCATGAGTAATATTACTTAAACTTGTATTTCAGGTTGAAACTTCAAAGTACAAACAATTAATACCTGGATGACAGGTACAAAGTACTGATTACTTTATGAAAGAAATTGGTCTAAATAGCAATAAATGCTCCCTGTTATCACATTCATTAGTGTAATTGATACATTGGAAAATTTGAGTATCTGCAGTTATAGCAAAGTTAGGCACAAGGGCCATAAGATTGGTACAATAAACATCAGAAAGGATATGACCCACAATGAAGATCGTTAAGTGCAATTGAATAAAATATGCCTTCATATTATGATTGAATAGAGTGGGTCTTTAGATAGGTTGACACAATAAATCATAGAAATATAGCTCCCTACGTGGGACTAAATATTAGTTATAGGATAACATACATTCTATCACTCCCCCTCAAGTAAAGATATTAATCATGCCTAAATTGTCAATACAAGTAGAGAATCTATTAACTCCACGAGGAATACTAGAGATATCAGTTAGGAAACATTTGATGGAAATATTAGGAAACATTTTAGAAATTTAGCAAGATATACTACATGAAAACAAAAGGATAAAAAAATTATCTAGTAGCAACCTAGATTTTAGGAACTTTCTTTTGTGGGAATTCTTAACTTCATTTCCAAACTAAGCTTGGTAATACCAATATTCCCATACTGAAGAATCATAAATAACTCATATGACCCACCTGAAAAACAGTTTTGGCTTCACTAGCTGTTTCTGCTGTACTTAGCACAGTACTTCGAAGCTTTTCTGCAGCATCTGAAAGGTTTACAGCAGTTGGCCGGCTGTCATAATCAACTCACGTTAAGATAAGTGCAGCATATGATGCAATGATGAACTAAAATGCATAATTTTCCAATACGCTATCAACTTTCCAATGGTTAGGTTTCCTTGAACCTCAAAATAGTACCTGGTAACAAGGTATTCCAATTTCTTAATAAGGAAAGAAGCTGCATCTTTTGCAGTTCCACTGAAGTCGCCATTAAAGACTTCAACTGCCAGTGAGAGGGCTGCAGCTATTGCAATTGCAGGCGCACCACGGACCACCATATCTCTTACTGCGTTCCTGAATATGTAGGAGCCAGGTTTGTGAAGGAAGAGTTAGTTGGCATCAAGCTCAAAGAAAATAAATCATAATACATGTTCCCCATTAGAGTCCTGAAAATATGGAAGGAGGATTGAAAAGGAGAGTTACGGCATCACTCAAGAGAATCAAAAGAACAATAATTCCAGGTAACTCAAGGTAAAATCTGACGCAATAAACCATCAACTGTAAATCTGATATAGCTATGACAATATTTTCATGGCAAGTGCTAGATATTGACAAGCTAAAAACTAAAAGCTCAGTTTCTTGCAATCTACAAACTTAAAGGGCGTGACAATTAGAAACTACAGGAGTGATAAAATTATCTTCAAGGACATTTTTTGCATCTTTATTAGTATATATTTCCAGAAATGTTTGAAAGGAATCCGATATTTAGTCAGTTGACTAAGGTCCATTAGATATTCACTTTCGAACTACTTATTATATTCTCTTATTGGTTCTGAGCATCATGTCACAATTCTCTTACAGGAGAAAAGCCAATGTGCACTCAGAAACTAATAACTGCATGGATCAGCTGCAATACCAATTCATTCCTACCCTTGAAACGTTTCACGAGTAAGAAATTTTTTTACAAGCACCAATTTCTTTAAAAATTCAGTTTCTTTAACAACAAACTACGTTAAACTACAAACTGTCATGCATTTTATTAAGTGCTCACAAGGAAACCTCAATATCGTTAATTGGAAAACAAACAAAAAACTAAAAGTAAAAAAGAAGCTAAAAAGTAAGTTGGTGAAAGAAGAAAAGATGCAAGGAAAAGGAGATCGAATTCACCATCCGTCGGTGGAATCCTTGATATCCAAGTAGACGGTTTCAAGGGGGAGCCTTGTCTGTTAAAGAAGCAGCCAAATGAGGACGGCCAAAGATTATAAATTTCGACGAGGCAAACATGGAGGAAAAGGTAAAATTAAACCTGATCGAGGAGGCGAAGCGATCCGCGCTCGTAGCAGATAGACTGCAGCGAGCCCGGGGAAGTGACACTGGAGGTGGTGGCGGCGGCGGCCAAACCGTTCGACTCGACCGACATCGAGGAAGCCGGAGGAAAACTCCGACGCGCGGCTGCGATTTGGGGTTCCGGGAGAGCGGGGCCGGAGCATTATTCGCTCATCAAGAGTCCTTATGTTAGTTGGATTTCTCCACCGCATTGCATCGTAGCCGTCCAACGATATCCTGCGACCGCAGCTACCGCCGACTGAATCTGGCGGCTAAAATTGTTCATCTGCGAAGCGTTGACGGTGCTTAGAAAAAGAAAGCCGCATGCTTAGTGTCAGGGCCCGGTCTACCCGGTTCGGCCCAAGCCCAGTGCCCAGCCCAAATAATGGTCAAAATCGAGGTCCGTGGAAAGATTCGGCGAATTGCGCGTGCGGAACGCGTTCGACGACCTCGCGTTCGGCGGAGGAGACTGCGTCGTCCCCGAAATCCTCGGCTGCAAGCGGAAGCTCAGGCGGACAACTCGGGCGCCGACACTCGGAATAGCAGCGAAGAGGCGGCGTCTCGCTTCCCATATAAGACTGCGGACGAGGGCAGCAGGGGGGGCGATCACCATCACCTGGGAGTGACGAACTCGAGAGGGCTTTGGGTGAAGAAAAGAGGGAAAATAACGAGCGATTGTAATCGGCGATTGGTTCGCCGGTGAGGGAGGGGAAGCGGGCACCGGCGACGAGGGTCGTCGGAGACTATAAGTGGAGGTTTGTAAGCTTTTTTGGGTATTAATCAAGCTTTACTTCTTCTTCCGTTTTCCCCTGTTCCGAGGAGTTGTCTGGTGAAATTCGGCATCGTCTCTCGTCGGCGGAAACGACGGTGCTCGGGTCGACGACGAGGAGACACAGGCGACGTTTTCTTCTTCTCCGGCGACGGCTGTGGACGCGAGACGCAGGCGGCGTCGATCGCGTTCGTCTGAGGCGCGGCGAAGACGAAGACGCGTGATTGGCGTTCGTTTCGAGGCGAAACGAGGCGGAGTCAACGCGTCGAGTAGTCAACGACGCGAAATCGCGATTCGGCGAAGAAATCGAATTCAGATTTCGAATTCGAACGGCTGACGCAAGCGGGCGTCAGCACAGCGGAAATTTCACGCGCGGCGGAAATCGATTTCAGGCCCTGACGTCAGGCGGACGTCAGCGAGTCGATTTAATCCGGCGAACGGCGAAATTCGGTGGTCAAAATCAATTTTGACCGAGAGGTAATTTTGGATTTAGGGTTCCGATCGGTTTTCTCTAAATTAGGGTTAGGGTTTTTCGTGTGAATTGTAAATTGGGGATAAAAATTATCCGGGGAGATTAGGGTTTCTAATTTTGGGTCGGAAACCCTAGGGCGAGTTGCGTTCTGGTATTCCGCCGGACGGCTCTAGGAAGCGGATAAGCGCTAATTCTAGACCGATCCGACCGGGGCGTGACACTTAGTGTCACGCCCCGGTCGGATCGGTCCAAAAACAACGCTTATCTGTTGTCTCAGAGCCGTCCGGCGGAACACCGGAACGTGATCGCGCTAGGGTTTCCGGACCGAATTTCGTCCCCAAACTCGAAACCCTAGTTCCCGCTCACTTTTTCTTTCCAAATTACAAGTCTCTCAGAAGAAACCCTAACCCTAATTTGAGAAATCCGAGAAAGAATCGAAAACCCAAATTATAATACCTCCAATTTGATTTTGACCGAAGTCAAAATCACTCGCAAAGTTGATTTCTGTCGCTGACGTCACGCCTGACGTCAGCCCTCCGATCTGGTTTCGCCGCGCGCCGATTTTCCTCCGATGACGTCACGCTGATGTCACACCAAAATCGAATTCGATCGTTTCGATTTCGCGTCGATGCCGTTGACTTGACTTCGCCTCGTTTCGAACGCCGAAACTCGCGTCGTCTTCAACCTCTGTTCGACACCGAGCTTTCGAATGCCGCCGCGTGCGTGCGGCAGTGCTCTTCCCTCTGGCCAGCGTGCATCTGGACGGCACCTCGTGTTCGCGGAAGGTTTCCTTGGTGGTCGGCGCCCTCTTCTCCGACGAAGGCGCGTAGCAGCGGAGCCCTCCCCTCCCGGCAGAGTCTCGGACGTCGTCGGCGCCTTCTTTAGGCGAAAGCGCAGCCAGGGTGGCTCTCCTCTGATTCTTTCGGCTTCGACCGTCGCCTACGGGCAACTACAGCCGGCTGCTTTCTTCGTCGCCTTCAAGCGACCCTTTTCCCTCCGACCATTCTCGCGCGTGCGGGAGAAGGACGCGTCCGTTGGCTCCTTCGTCCCCTACGTGGGACGTTACCTCCGGAGCGTCGTCCGGCCTCTTCGCCGGCGTGCAATAGAGGAGCCGGTCGTATTCTCTTCATTACCGGCGTGCGACGCCGAGTGGACCCCGTCCGACGCGGTCGGTCACGGGCGAGTCCCCTTTGGGTTCAGGTGAACTCGGTTTGATTTGACAACACCGGTTTCCGGTGAATCATCGGCGTTGATCGACTCAAGTTGGAATGACAGCGATCCGTGTTGAGTCCATAATCAGGCTGGGACTCCGCCAGTCGCGCTCAATCCGGCGGTTTCGACCGTTAGAATACCTGCGTTGACACAGTTGGACTCGAGTCAAGCGTTGACTCATGTGGAAATAATTAAAAAATATTACCGTAAACGTGGGCTTGACAGCTTGGTATCAGAGCATGACACTGCACGTTCCAACTCGTATGAGTGTCGTACTTGTGATTCTTGTTGACCCAACTGCTGCGAGCAGATGGCATCCTCGACAAACACCAAACTATCGTCCCTCGAGGACATGGTCAGAGATGGAGTTTTGGATCCCTATATTTCAGTGGAGATCCTCTCCACACGGCTCGTCTCGGGCGAGCGTCTCGTAGCTCGGGTGACTCGACCCACCAGGGAGCTAGAGACATCTCAGGCAGAGGTTGCGATGCTGAAGCGCGCTATAGCGGCTTCGATAGCATAGACCACGGCCGATCTCGGCTAGGGGGACTGTCGTGCGACAACACATTCTGGAGCTTACCCTTTCGGAGGGGGCGTTGCTCCACGATATTTAAGGAAAGGTTGGCATACCTTAAAACTGCTACCCAGAGAGACACAAAATGAGGATGAGTTAGCAGACTCTAAAACTGCTATTTGGGGACAAGAGGAGTGGACGGTCCAACTAAAACAAAAGAGGTCCCTCTTCTTGGTCCGACTGAGCCAACTTCGCATATAGGGACGCCTTATGTGAGGGAAGCTTGGGAGGACAACAAGGAAATATCCTTGAAATCTGTCAGGGGTTCCTCGGCATATGGGTACGCCTATATGAGTGAAGGAGACACAGGGACAAAAGAGGTAATTGGGGCGAGCTGAGTAGTCTTCGACGGAGGTGGTATGGGACGCCTTCGAAGGGGATGAGACTTGGGAGCACCAAGTTACCGTTGGACGAGTCTCCTGGGAATATTGGCAATCCGATTTGGTCGCAGGTGTTATAGGGCCTCCCCCCTACAATTCCGTGGAAAATTTCGCGGGAAAATTTCATGTGTGAGTTAAGTCACACAAAGTGGTTCGCCGAGAACGACTAAGAGTGTTGGACTTAAAACATTCTCATCACAGGACCGAGTGGGGTCGGTTGGTACCGTAGACATCGAGACCTTCGGGGTATCGTACGATAGGGATATCGTAATCGGTAGTTGGCAGAGCCGCTGCCATGAGAAGATTCTAAATCTTCCAGTCTACGAAGCAATCTTTGACCTTGAACTTTCGATCGAGGCAGAGATAGATGTGTTGCCTTATCTGTATGAGATGCAGATCTACGATGAGGATGTCCCTTGCCTCGTGCCGTGCATTTGGAAGCACGGAGTCAAGAAAGGGAGTGAGGAGGGACTCCAAGGGAGTGCCCTTTGTTGGCGAACGCCTTAGCCGCAGGGTTGTGCCAAGGAGATCCGACACCTCGGATCAAACGATAGACGATGTGTTGGTACAGGATGGGTATCCTGTGGCTTTTGATAGTCAAAAGCTAAGTGATGGTTGCAGTGTTGCACTGCCTCCGAGTATGGAGAGTCCTTCTTCTGGGTATCGCCTTCGTGGCGAGATTTGAGAAGGTGGTGAATGCACATTTTCACCAATAGGAAGAGATTGTCCGCTAAACGGATCAGATGGTAGGAATTCCTAGCAGAATTCCAGTTCCAGTGGGAACGTAAGCCTGAAAAGGCTAATCAAGTGCTAGATGCACTGGGGAGGCTTTACGCCTTAGTCTACTTTGCGATCTCCAGAGTGGAAGGAGATCTCCTTACGAGGATAAAAGCAGTAGTTGTGATCGATAACGAATGTCGAAAGTCTGTTGAGCAGACCAAGTCGGGTACAACCCGCTGATAGTAGGTGGACAGATGGAGTAGGTGAATACTCTCGTGAAGAACTTCCTCCGTTATGTTATGACTGCGAGTCAAAGGATTGGGTAAAGTGGATCAATTTGGCGCAATTTGCCTATAATCTCCACATATCATGGTCTATTGTGTGCGACCCTTTTGAGTACAATCCCTAACTTTGGTTAATATTGCGATCCTACGGGTAGCTAGTGAGCAAGTGGAGTCGCTCTGGGAGGCTAGGGATAGCCTCAAGTTGGTGGTTGGACGAACACAGCATTTTGCGAATCGTCGACGTCGGGATGAAGAGTTCGCCGAGGGCGACTTAGTGCTTCTCCGGCTTATTCCGCAGATGTGGAGGGGATATCTGTGAAGGCAGCACATCGGGGCCTTCCATAGAGATACGATAGACCTTTCGAGGTGTCGAGTCGGGTTGACTCAATGGCGTATCGTTTGAAGCTCTCTGATGGGCTGAAGCTGCGGCCGACTTTCCATGTGAGCTTCCTAAAGAGGTTTCGTAAGGATCTGAGGGATCCATCTCGATTTTAGTCGCTTCGTGCGTCTCCGACGGTTCGAATGGAGTTCGACCAAAGGATCAGAGAGATCTTGGATCACCAAATTTTGGGACATAGTAGGATGAACCGACGAACAGAAATTCTTGTTCGATGGGAAGGTTCTCCGGTGGAAGAAGCTACATGGTATAAGGTGTAAGATCCAAGGATCTTAAGTTCTGGTAAGCATTATTTTCTATGATAAATTATGATAAATTATTGATGTAAATAAAATTATTGACTGAGTTATTATTCCTGAGTATTGATTGTTAATTTATGATAAATTAACTAGAGATTTTGTTGTTAATTAACTGATTTATTGATTGTTAATTTGTAATTAATGGATTTGAGTTTATTTGGTTGTTAATTTATTGTAAATTAATTAGAGATTTTTGATTTGATTATTGGCTGTTAATTTATGATAAATTATTATTGGTTGTCCATGATAAATTAATTAGGATTTATGGGTTGTAAATTGTAAGTTAATTAATTAGACCTTATTGGTTAATTAAATCCTTATTGGATATTAATTAAGTCCTTATTGGATTTCGGTTAAGTGAATGGTTAATGGTTAAGTTAATTAAATTAATTGGTTAACTATGGGTTATTGGGTTTGAAAAATTCGAAATTATGAGTTAAATGGGTTAAACCCTATTGGAATTAATTGGTTAATGGGTTTAAAATTTAAAAACCCAAAGTTTAAGTGGTAATATCGACTAGGGTGAGATTGTGGGCGTTTTTTTTGGCTTGAGGAAATCTTGGGGCGGCTAGGGCAAAGAAGAAGGCGATTCTTGGAGTTGTTGAGGTGATTTTCTTCATCTTTTTCCCCTTGGCGATTTTTCCTTGAAGTGAAGAAATTTCCTTGGTGTTTGGTGGTGACATCAAAGGCTTTGAACGATTTCTTTTGTGGAAAATTTTCGGTTTAAGAGGTGAGTGGATTTTCTCTTCCACTTAATCCATGTATGCTTGAGATTATTGCTTAGAAACATGGCATGAACCCTTAATTTCAATTTTTGTACATGTTTCTATGTTTTCCCTAAAATTTCGAAAACCCTAGATTGTATGAGAATTAGGGCTTTTCATTTTTAAGGCTTCTAATCATCAATTAGACCTTGTTTAAGCATGTATGTAGCTTTAGTTTTTCAATTGCATGAAGTTTAGGGCTTGAATGAGAATTTCGACCCTTCTTCATGAAGTTACGCCCAAATGCATGGGTAAAATTTGGGGAAAACTTGATATTCATGAAATTAGGTATATGAGGACTCTACTGTAATTTTTTGAGAATTTTTAGAAATAAAAGTTTCTGTTGACTGACATTGACCTAGGGGTAATTCGGTAAATTTTCTAGTTAAAATTGGGGAAAACTTGAAATTTCGAATCTAGGGATCATGAGGGATGTAATGAATATTTTTACGAAATTTTTGGATAACTTTTCCTGCATGACTTAAACTTTGAACTAGGGGTATTTCTGTCTTTTGTTATCAGAACTAGTAGAAAACTATGAAGTTGTGATATTCTACATTTATGTTAATTGTGAACGAAATTTGGTGAATTTTCTGTATTATTATGTATTTTTAATTGAGTGGTGTATGTAGAAAGTAATGACATGAAATATTGATAGAGAACATTGGTTGATAACTTAGCAAAATTACACTGAACTGACCAGCCTGAAATTTAAGGACTACACTATGTTATGTGATTTTTTAAATATTATGATTTGTGATTTTTGGCATGTTAAGTGATCTTTGAATATGTGAATATTATGTGGTTATGTGAAATTCGAAAATTATGTGGTTATGAGGTTCGAATATTAAGTGTTGTGATTATGTGATGGTTAGGACTAAGGCTAGGTGTAACTATGAACTCAAGGGGATAGCCCTGTTGTGTGATATGTTAAGGGTTTGAATTTCAGCCCTGTATTGTGATATGTGTGGGGGTTGATGTTCAGCCTGCCTATTATGATTATTGTGATGGGGGTTGAAGTTCAGCCTGCCCGATGTGATTTTTGTGATGGCTATCCTAGAGTCAAGTTGACACTTAGGAGTCCACCTTTGTGAAATATGTCCACCTATGTGAAATTATGAAATAAGATATGTGTGTTGTCCAGTAGTAACCTTTTGGGAGAACGGGTTTTGACCCAAAGTGCCATGTCTTGGTCAGACAGGGGCCACCTCTTGATGTCATTACTCTTTTATGTGTTGGGAATGATATAAGACCCAAAGTGCCATGTCTTGGTCAGACAGGGGCCACCTCTTGATGTCATCATTCTCGTTTTATGTTATGGCGGGATAGACCAGCGTGCCACGTCGTGACCTGACGGGGGCCACCTCCTGATTCTATTCTCGTTTTATGTTATGGCGGGATAGACCAGCGTGCCACGTCGTGACCTGACGGGGGCCACCTCCTGATTCTATTCTCGTTTTATGTTATGGCGTGATAGACCAGCGTGCCACGTCGTGACCTGACGGGGGCCACCTCCTGATTCTATTCACTGTCCATGTTTATGTGTTGCACGAGATTTTGCAGCTCCCAGTGCTTTGGCCAAGCCGGGTTAGACCATATTGGTCACTTATGATATGCTGGACAACTAGGTAAAAAAATGTGTTGGTGTGTTTAGTTGGTTTAGAATATGTGTGTTTAGTTGGTTTAGAGTATAACTCTAGAACCTGAGTTTGTTTAGAACCTGAGTTGATTATGTTAGTGTGTACATCTGACTGTTTATGTGACTTCTGTATATTTAATCTGGTGATATGTTGACATTATGTTCCTGTTAAAGATTTTTAAAACAATCTGCCTATATTTTTGAGTGTATGTTATGGATGGTCAATTAGACTATCCACTCACTGGGCTGTGTAGCTCACCCCTCACTATTTTCAGGTATAGAGCAGGAGCGCAGTTAGCATGATATTGATGTTGTGATTTATGCTTATGATGTCGGTTGTGGCCCCATGTTTATGCTTAATTAATTTGAGGCTGGCTGTGGCCGAATATGAATTTTATGATTTATGTGAACCATGTGACGTGAACCATGTGAACTATGAAAAATTGTGTTGCCAGACTGTGGCAGTTAAATGATGTTGATTCTTGTGTCACCGCGGGCTTCAGCCTGGTTTCGGTGTTTGGTATTAGTTTATAAAATCGATTTTGTGGATTTGTTTTGAAATTGGAGTTGATGTGTATTTTTGCAATCGGTTTTGATACAACTGTAACGTGCATATGTCTAGTGCACGTATTGCGTGGTGGCAGGTACCTTTATGAGATTTATGATTTGTGATTCGAAGATTTTATGTGTTTGGAGTTTTGAAAATTTTCAGATCGTGTTTTCTTGAACTCGGTTTTACCTAGCATTTGATCGATCTTATATGAAACATCCTATTCCCTTTGTGATTGTGTTCTTTGTTTGGGGTTAAGAATGTGGGATGTTACAGAATGGTATCAGAGGAGTTGGCTAGCTAAAACTTAGTTTGGGGAAAACATGTTTGTGTATTGCTAGACACCTAATAGGTTATGGTTGTTTTCCTGACTATGATATGTGTGTGACTATGATATGTGTGTGACTATGATATGTGTGTGTAGGAATTTGAATTTAAGATGGTGCGAACCAGAGGTAATGCTGGTGATGAGGGCGAGCAGACCCCGGATCTCACTAGAACTATTGAGGCCTTGACTGGCATGGTACAGCAACAAGGTGCCATGATTGAGAGGCAAGCTCAGATGCTGCAGCAGCAGCAGACTCAGCACCAAGAAGCACAACATCAGCTTTTGCAGCAGCTGACTCGAGAGAGACCCCAGACTACTACTCGGGCAGTGGGGGATGACTCTCAGGAGGGCGCTCACAGGCGTTATGCCTCGTTAGTGAGTGAATTTCAGAAACTGGGTCCTAGCTCATTTTATGGGGGCTCAGAATCCAGTACTGCTGAGAACTGGCAGTTGGTCTTGGAAAAGATTTTCCAAGTTATGCGCTGTTCAGATGAGGATAAGCTATGTTTGTCCACCTATATGATGCGTGCTGACGCAGATGAGTGGTGGAAAGGCGTGGTGAGACTTGCCGAAGAAAGACATGAGGCTGTAGATTGGCCTTACTTCTTGTCTCGATTCAACGAGAAGTACTTCCCAGATAGCTTGGTTGAGGACCGAGAGGTGGAATTTATTCACCTGGAGCAGGGTGATATGACAGTGGACCAGTATGAGCTACAGTTCACGAAATTGGGAAAGTATGCCCCTCACCTGATAAACACTGAAAAGAGGAGAGCTACCAAGTTTCTGAGAGGTCTCAGATGGGATATTCGAGAGCAGGTTGGTGCTCAGCACTTGGAGACCTATGTCGAGACAGTTGGGCGAGCACGCACTATAGAGAGGTATATATCTGAGAGGAGTTCTCATGCTACGGTGACAGTAGTTCCTGCAGCTGAGGCGGCGGTTCCTCAGTATGGCAGTGGCGGCAAGGGTAAGAAGTACCCTAGGCATAAAGATTATAAGAAGAGCAGGTATAAGCCTTACTCCTACAAGGCACCGCAGCAGTCCAGGGATGCACCGCAGCAGTTTAGGGATGCCAGGGATGCAAGAAACGTTACCACTTGTAGTCATTGTGGGCTCAAAGGACATCTAGTGAAAGACTGCCATAGGAAGAATGGTGTATGCTTCAGGTGTAAGAAACCTGGGCACATGGCCAGGGACTGCAAAGAGCCTGAGATGCAGCCTAGAGGCGCAGATAAGCCTACAGTCCAGACTAGAGTTTATGCTGTGGCTGAGAAGGATACACGAGCTTTCCGATCCGTTGTGGAAGGTACATTATTTGTATTTGATCAGTTAGCTCGCATTTTATTTGACCCTGGTGCAAATTTGTCTTTTGTCTCTGTTAAGTTGCTGCATGTTTACCTGTTGTACCTAAGATGCTAGATTATGCTGTGTCTGTTAGTACTCCTTTAGGAAAATCATTATCTACAGACACTGTATGTGCTGATTGTGTAGTGCATGTAGAGGGTTATGAGTTTCTGGTAGATTTAATCCTCCTAGACATGCAAGATTATGATGTCATCTTAGGAATGGACTGGTTGTCTTCGCATCATGCCTCTGTGGATTGCTTTGAGAAAGTGATCACTTTGAATATGCTTGATGGGAACCGGATCTTTGTGAGAGGTCTAGTGTCAGACCAAGGACCACATGTGATATCTTTCCTGCAGGCCAGGAAGTTACTTGCCAGTGGTTGCAAGGGTTATCTTGCACATGTTAAGGTGCAGGATGATTCTACTTCTGATCTGACTCAGATGGCGGTGGTGAAAGAATTTCCTGATGTGTTCTCTGAGGAACTTTCAGGTTTGCCACCGGTTAGAGAAGTGGAATTTGGCATTGAGTTGCTTGACTCTTGTGTGGTAGTTTTCATAGATGATATATTGGTGTACTCTCGGACTACTTCAGATCACATCAGTGACTTGCGCAGAGTACTGGAAGTTCTGAGGAAGAACCGGTTATATGCCAAGGCTAGTAAGTGTGAGTTCTGGCTAGAGAAGATCAGTTTTCTGGGACATGTAATTTCTGGTCAGGGTGTGTCTGTGGATCCAGTTAAAGTGCAAGCTATCCTTGATTGGGGAAGACCGACTAGCGCTACTGAGATCAGGAGTTTTCTGGGTTTGGCAGGTTATTACCGGAGGTTTGTTGAGGGATTCTCCAAGCTGGCGGGTCCTTTAACGAAATTGACTAGAAAGGAAGCCAAATTTATTTGGGATGACAAGTGTGAAGAGAGCTTTCAAGAGCTGAAGAGAAGGTTGACTAGTACACCGATCCTCATTATTCCTAGTGATGGGGAAAGGTTTACTGTCTATACAGATGCTTCAGGCAAAGGGTTGGGTTGTGTCTTGATGCAGAAGGGTTCTGTGGTGGCTTATGCTTCGAGACAACTGAAAGAGTATGAACTGAACTACCCTACTCATGATTTAGAGTTGGCGGCCGTAGTCTTTGCTTTGAAGATATGGCGTCACTATTTGTTGGGTCAGGAGTTTGATCTGTTCACTGATCACCAGAGTCCCAAGTATATCTTCACTCAGAAGGAGTTGAACATGAGACAGAGAAGATGGATGGAGTTGATCAAAGATTATGACTTCTCTATCCAGTATCAGGCTGGGAAAGCCAATGTGGTGGCGGATGCACTGAGTAGGCATCCAGTTGCTTCAGTAGCTGCCTTGCGGGTCAGTGAGTGGCAGTTACTGCAGGAGTTCAGAGATCTCAGGATCAGTGTTTCTCCTAGAGTTCAGACTGGTTATGTGGCTTTTCTCAGAGTACAGTCTGCTTTGTTGCAGAAGATCAGAGATCAGCAGTCTGTGGATCCGAAATTAGTCCAGATCAGGGGTAGTCTGATTGATGGCGCAGTTCAGGACTTTAGTGTGTCTGATGATGGTATTCTTCGGTTTCGTGGAAGGGTATGTGTCCCTGAGGAACCGAACTTGAGGAAAGAAATATTGGAGGACAGCCATAACTCCAAATATTCTCTACATCCTGGTGTGACTAAGATGTATCAGGACCTCAAGAAAAACTTTTGGTGGCCGGGTATGAAGAAAGAGGTATATGATTTTGTCTCTAGATGTTTGACCTGTCAGACTATAAAGGCTGAACACCAGAAGCCTGGTGGTTTGTTGCAGTCTCTTCCTATTCCTGAGTGGAAGTGGGAATGCATCAGTATGGATTTTGTGTGTGGTTTGCCCAGAACCAGATTGGGTCATGATGCTATTTCGGTGATTGTTGATAGACTTACTAAATCAGCCCATTTTCTCCCGATTAAGATGACTTATTCTTTAGAGAGACTGGCCAGATTGTACATTGATGAGGTAGTCAGACTGCATGGAGTGCCTGTTGATATTGTGTCTGATAGGGACTCTCGATTTTTGTCCAGATGTTGGAGGAGTTTACAGGAGGGTTTGGGTACTAAGTTGAGTTTTAGTACCGCATACCATCCTCAGTCTGATGGCCAGTCGGAGCGTACTATACAGACTCTAGAGGATTTGTTGAGAGCCTATGTGGTTGATTGGAGTTCTGAGTGGAACCGGGATCTATCTTTGATAGAGTTCACTTATAATAATAGTTTCCACTCCAGTATTCAGATGGCTCCTTATGAGGCTTTGTATGGGGAGAAGGTGTAGGACTCCCTTGTGTTGGGAGGAAACTGGTGACAGAATGATTTTGAGATCTGATGCAGTACAGGAGACTACTGATAAGGTCAGAGAGATTCAGGATAAACTGAAAATTGCTCGGGACAGACAGAAGAGTTATGCTGATGACCGTCGTCGTCCCTTGGAGTTTATGGTAGGGGACCATGTGTTCTTGAAGGTGTCGCCTACTAAGGGTGTTATGAGATTTGGCAAAAAGGGCAAGTTGAACCCTAGGTTTGTAGGCCCTTTTGATATTATTGAGAGAGTCGGTCCAGTGGCTTACCGATTGGCTTTACCTCCTGCTATGGATCATGTGCATAATGTATTCCATGTCTCTGCTTTGAGGAAATATCATCCTGATCCATCTCATGTGTTGGAGTTGGAACCTCTTCAGATTCAGAGTGACTTGACTTTTGAGGAAAGACCTCTCCGGATTGTGGATAGAAAAGATAAAGTTCTGAGGAACAAGACTATACCTTTGGTGAAGGTTATCTGGGGAAATCAATCAGTTGAAGAAGCGACTTGGGAGACTGAAGCTGATATGAGGAAAAAAATTATGCTTACCTCTTTGATGATATGGATGCTGAGCTTTAGAGGACTAAAGCTTTATAAGGAGGGAGGAATGTAAGATCCAAGGATCTTAAGTTCTGGTAAGCATTATTTTCTATGATAAATTATGATAAATTATTGATGTAAATAAAATTATTGACTGAGTTATTATTCCTGAGTATTGATTGTTAATTTATGATAAATTAACTAGAGATTTTGTTGTTAATTAACTGATTTATTGATTGTTAATTTGTAATTAATGGATTTGAGTTTATTTGGTTGTTAATTTATTGTAAATTAATTAGAGATTTTTGATTTGATTATTGGCTGTTAATTTATGATAAATTATTATTGGTTGTCCATGATAAATTAATTAGGATTTATGGGTTGTAAATTGTAAGTTAATTAATTAGACCTTATTGGTTAATTAAATCCTTATTGGATATTAATTAAGTCCTTATTGGATTTCGGTTAAGTGAATGGTTAATGGTTAAGTTAATTAAATTAATTGGTTAACTATGGGTTATTGGGTTTGAAAAATTCGAAATTATGAGTTAAATGGGTTAAACCCTATTGGAATTAATTGGTTAATGGGTTTAAAATTTAAAAACCCAAAGTTTAAGTGGTAATATCGACTAGGGTGAGATTGTGGGCGTTTTTTTTGGCTTGAGGAAATCTTGGGGCGGCTAGGGCAAAGAAGAAGGCGATTCTTGGAGTTGTTGAGGTGATTTTCTTCATCTTTTTCCCCTTGGCGATTTTTCCTTGAAGTGAAGAAATTTCCTTGGTGTTTGGTGGTGACATCAAAGGCTTTGAACGATTTCTTTTGTGGAAAATTTTCGGTTTAAGAGGTGAGTGGATTTTCTCTTCCACTTAATCCATGTATGCTTGAGATTATTGCTTAGAAACATGGCATGAACCCTTAATTTCAATTTTTGTACATGTTTCTATGTTTTCCCTAAAATTTCGAAAACCCTAGATTGTATGAGAATTAGGGCTTTTCATTTTTAAGGCTTCTAATCATCAATTAGACCTTGTTTAAGCATGTATGTAGCTTTAGTTTTTCAATTGCATGAAGTTTAGGGCTTGAATGAGAATTTCGACCCTTCTTCATGAAGTTACGCCCAAATGCATGGGTAAAATTTGGGGAAAACTTGATATTCATGAAATTAGGTATATGAGGACTCTACTGTAATTTTTTGAGAATTTTTAGAAATAAAAGTTTCTGTTGACTGACATTGACCTAGGGGTAATTCGGTAAATTTTCTAGTTAAAATTGGGGAAAACTTGAAATTTCGAATCTAGGGATCATGAGGGATGTAATGAATATTTTTACGAAATTTTTGGATAACTTTTCCTGCATGACTTAAACTTTGAACTAGGGGTATTTCTGTCTTTTGTTATCAGAACTAGTAGAAAACTATGAAGTTGTGATATTCTACATTTATGTTAATTGTGAACGAAATTTGGTGAATTTTCTGTATTATTATGTATTTTTAATTGAGTGGTGTATGTAGAAAGTAATGACATGAAATATTGATAGAGAACATTGGTTGATAACTTAGCAAAATTACACTGAACTGACCAGCCTGAAATTTAAGGACTACACTATGTTATGTGATTTTTTAAATATTGTGATTTGTGATTTTTGGCATGTTAAGTGATCTTTGAATATGTGAATATTATGTGGTTATGTGAAATTCGAAAATTATGTGGTTATGAGGTTCGAATATTAAGTGTTGTGATTATGTGATGGTTAGGACTAAGGCTAGGTGTAACTATGAACTCAAGGGGATAGCCCTGTTGTGTGATATGTTAAGGGTTTGAATTTCAGCCCTGTATTGTGATATGTGTGGGGGTTGATGTTCAGCCTGCCTATTATGATTATTGTGATGGGGGTTGAAGTTCAGCCTGCCCGATGTGATTTTTGTGATGGCTATCCTAGAGTCAAGTTGACACTTAGGAGTCCACCTTTGTGAAATATGTCCACCTATGTGAAATTATGAAATAAGATATGTGTGTTGTCCAGTAGTAACCTTTTGGGAGAACGGGTTTTGACCCAAAGTGCCATGTCTT
Organism: Costus lasius; assembly: GCA_027563935.2. NCBI lineage: Eukaryota > Viridiplantae > Streptophyta > Magnoliopsida > Zingiberales > Costaceae > Costus > Costus lasius. The sequence continues at coordinate 12,385,125 of CM050447.1, read as the reverse complement.
GGTCAGACAGGGGCCACCTCTTGATGTCATTACTCTTTTATGTGTTGGGAATGATATAAGACCCAAAGTGCCATGTCTTGGTCAGACAGGGGCCACCTCTTGATGTCATCATTCTCGTTTTATGTTATGGCGGGATAGACCAGCGTGCCACGTCGTGACCTGACGGGGGCCACCTCCTGATTCTATTCTCGTTTTATGTTATGGCGGGATAGACCAGCGTGCCACGTCGTGACCTGACGGGGGCCACCTCCTGATTCTATTCTCGTTTTATGTTATGGCGTGATAGACCAGCGTGCCACGTCGTGACCTGACGGGGGCCACCTCCTGATTCTATTCACTGTCCATGTTTATGTGTTGCACGAGATTTTGCAGCTCCCAGTGCTTTGGCCAAGCCGGGTTAGACCATATTGGTCACTTATGATATGCTGGACAACTAGGTAAAAAAATGTGTTGGTGTGTTTAGTTGGTTTAGAATATGTGTGTTTAGTTGGTTTAGAGTATAACTCTAGAACCTGAGTTTGTTTAGAACCTGAGTTGATTATGTTAGTGTGTACATCTGACTGTTTATGTGACTTCTGTATATTTAATCTGGTGATATGTTGACATTATGTTCCTGTTAAAGATTTTTAAAACAATCTGCCTATATTTTTGAGTGTATGTTATGGATGGTCAATTAGACTATCCACTCACTGGGCTGTGTAGCTCACCCCTCACTATTTTCAGGTATAGAGCAGGAGCGCAGTTAGCATGATATTGATGTTGTGATTTATGCTTATGATGTCGGTTGTGGCCCCATGTTTATGCTTAATTAATTTGAGGCTGGCTGTGGCCGAATATGAATTTTATGATTTATGTGAACCATGTGACGTGAACCATGTGAACTATGAAAAATTGTGTTGCCAGACTGTGGCAGTTAAATGATGTTGATTCTTGTGTCACCGCGGGCTTCAGCCTGGTTTCGGTGTTTGGTATTAGTTTATAAAATCGATTTTGTGGATTTGTTTTGAAATTGGAGTTGATGTGTATTTTTGCAATCGGTTTTGATACAACTGTAACGTGCATATGTCTAGTGCACGTATTGCGTGGTGGCAGGTACCTTTATGAGATTTATGATTTGTGATTCGAAGATTTTATGTGTTTGGAGTTTTGAAAATTTTCAGATCGTGTTTTCTTGAACTCGGTTTTACCTAGCATTTGATCGATCTTATATGAAACATCCTATTCCCTTTGTGATTGTGTTCTTTGTTTGGGGTTAAGAATGTGGGATGTTACATAAGGCGTCCGAACTGTGGCAGTTCGAGAATGAGATCCGACGTTACTTTGAGTCGCCGAGGGCGGCGATTCGCTCCGGAAGGGGAGAATGTTAGGCCTACGGACCAGAGTTTGGGCGCAGCCCAATTCCGGCCCACCTAGTCAGCCCAGCCCAGCCCTTGCCCTCACTTACTTGGCGGATCGGATCGGGCGCCGCCCGAATCCGGATCCGGTTCCGTTACACCGAACGGACGAAATCACGCGGCGATTTCGTCTCGTCGTGTGGCGTGGTGAGCACGTGACGCGACGCATCGCAGTAGAGGCGAGGGGGGTGATGGGATGCTTGGGTTGACTCGAACGGAACGGAAGAAAAAGGAGGACGTCGTCCTCCGCGGGGATCATCACCTGGAAAAAACTGATTTTCCCTCTCCGCTTCTCCGGCGAAAAAGCGGATTCTCGTCGGACGTTTGTCGGCGAAGTACTCCTAGGGTTCCGGTGGTGCGGGTGGGAGGTGGAACGCCCGGGAGAACTTCGTCCCTCTTCCGTGTCGCCGCTATAGTCTTCATCGCGTCCGTCGCCGTAGCTGCCGCCGCTGAAGCTCCAGAACACCTCGGAAGGTGGCTTCGCTTCAGCTTCATCGACTCGACGGAGCCGGCGGCCTGAGTGATCGCCGAGGTACGCTCTCGCCGGTCCGGCACCTTTCTCGTTCTCCGCCCCGGGTCGTGATCTTCCCCGGCGGTGCCGCTTTTTCCTTCCGCGCCTCTTCGTTTGCATTGTGTATGGCCGATCTCGTGCTCCTTCCCAGCGAGCCCTCTCCCCTCTCCCGGCTGCCGGCTCGCCTGCGTGCGAGAAGTACCGGAGCCGAAGCTCGCCTGCGTGCGAGGAGCTCGGTTCGCCGCATGCGTGCGACAGTGCTCTTCCCTCTGGCCAGCGTGCATCTGGACGGCGCCTCGTGTTCGCGGAAGGTTTCCTTGCTGGTCGGCGCCCTCTTCTCCGACGAAGGCGCGTAGCAGCGGAGCCCTCTCCTCCCGGCAGAGTCTCGGACGTCGTCGGCGCCTTCTTTAGGCGGAAGCGCAGCGAGGGTGGCTAGCGCCAGCCTCTCCTCTGATTCTTCCGGCTTCGACCGTCGCCTACGGGCAACTGCAGCCGGCTGCTTTCTTCGTCGCCTTCGAGCGACCCTTTTCCCTCCGACCGTTCTCGCCCGTGCGCGAGAAGGACGAGTCCGTTGGCTCCTTCGTCCCCTACGTGGGACGTTACCTCCGGAGTGTCGTCCGACCTCTTCGCCGGTGTGTGATAGAGGAGCCGGTCGTATTCTCTTCATTACCGGCGTGTGACGCCGAGTGGACCCCGTCCGATGCGGTCGGTCACGGGCGAGTCCCCTTTGGGTTCGGGTGAACTCGGTTTGAATTGACGACACTGGTTTCCGATGAATCCTCGGCGTTGATCGACTCAAGTTGGAACGACAGCGATCCGTGTTGAGTCCATAATCGGGCTGGTCCGCCAGTCGCGCCCAATCTGGCGGTTTCGACCATTAGGATACCTGCGTTGATGCAGTTGGACTCGAGTCAAGCGTTGACTCACGTGGAAATAATTAAAAAAATATTATCGTAAACGCTTGCGTGACACTAAGTTTATATCGGACTTAGATTTGAGTATATATGGCTAATTTTTTGATATCTGATTAAAAATAAAAATAAATTTATAACTCAATTTTAAGTCTTTAATTAGTTAATATTGTGAAACATTATTATATGAGAATATAGTGATATTTTAATTCCTAAAATTTATATATTATAGAATAATTTAAATTTAAAAAAAAATCTTGAACATAATGTTAATTTAATTAGGTTTAAGTACTGGATATATATTTAAATCGAAATTAACTTTAGATTTAAAATAAAAAATAAGTGCATAATCCATTACCATTCTTAATGGTGCATTTGTGTGTAAAGTTCTCTAGTAGCTCGAAACTGCGCCACTATAAAGAACGTGTAAAATTGTTTACAATAATTTTATTTTGTTTCTTGTGGATAATTAGCTGCGGAAGTCAATGCCAATCCAATAATAGGACATTCCGATAACTTTTGTGGCTCAATAATTCAGCTTAAAGAATTGAATTTTTTTTCATTTGATTCCTATGTATTAAAATGATTTTCTCCAAATGCACGCACCTCCGCTTTGACCACACACTTTTCTGAAGCTTAGTACGTCGTATCCAGTTTTGCTGTTACCTTCTTTTCTTTCTCCTTTCGACTAAGTTGATTTATGTGAACCACAGATTTGTCTGTGATGCCCAATGCCACTTCTTTGTTTTTTTGTGTCCGCCATTCGTTACCTCAAGTTTATTCCTGGTTATTTTGCTCATCTCCGATAATATTCTAGTTGTGTTGCCTCCAAGCTGTGCTGCGGCCACCGCTGCAATGGCCTCCACGGCCGCGCCTTCCTTCTCCCCGCTCTTTTGCTGTAGAAAGCGTGCAACTCTTCCAGCTCGCCGGCAGGTGTACGTCGTCGCCTCCGATTCCTCCGGCGAATCTCCTCGTAAGCGTCGTGTGGACACCAGAATTCACTGGTCCAACCCCGACGAAGGCTGGATCGGAGGCAAGACGAAGACAGACGACGCTACCACTACAAGCACTAAGCAAGACGAGTTCCTGGGAGGACGGTTCGCTGACCTAATCAACCAATCCACCACTTCACACTACCAGTAAGTCCCTTCCACTACCACCATTTTGTCGAACACCTCAAAAGCAATCCTCGCTGATGTGTCAACCACGCTGCATACAGCTTCCTCGGGGTGTCAGCGGAGGCGGACATGGAGGAGATCAAGGCCGCGTATCGGAGGCTGTCGAAGGAGTACCACCCCGACACGACGGCGCTGCCGCTCAAGGCGGCGTCGGAGAAGTTCATCCAGCTGCGGGAGGCATACAACGTGCTGAGCAACGAGGACAGCCGCCGGTTCTACGACTGGACGCTGGCGCAGGAGGCGGAGAGCCGCCGCCTGCAGCGGATGCGAGCGCGGCTAGAGGACCCCTACGAGCAGGACGTGCGCAACTGGGAGTCCGTCCCTGACACTGTCGATCGCCTCGGCGGCAAGAACATGAAGCTCAATGACCAAGCCATGACCGCGCTCACCATCGATATAGCAATCATCATCTTTTCCATCTGTTGCATTATCTACGTGGTAGTCTTCAAGGAACCATACTGAGAACTAGTGACAACAGCAATCTTATATGTAAAGAAGGTATAAATTAGTCATTTGACAAAATCATTATTAAAGCTTGATTTGTATCTATCATATCCGCTGGCAAGAAAAACACGAAAAGTTGATGGAAAAAAAAATCTCCAGTCCTGTAATTTTGACGAGTATTTCGTGGGATACAATGTTAATGGGACGAATCACGAAGCTTCGCACTCGATAATCTTCACGACTGCAGAGTCGCCGAGCTTCTGAAAGATGACTGCTCGATCGCAGGGCTTCAGGAAGCCCATAGATCTGCCATAGTCCAGAGCAAGCTTTAGTCCTGCCTCGTCTGACTTGTTCCTGTCATCCTGCATCCAGATGAACATGGGAGGAGAGTAATGATCTTTTCGTGATTTGATTAGTACGATCTTCGAGTCACCAAATAGCTTACCGCATTTGAAATGGCCAAAATAGGATAGACACCTCTTACTGCCTGAGACTGCCTGGCCTGAACAAAAATTATATGCAGATTAATGGTTAATTTCATAATCAATGTAAGTTATGAAGCTCATAGATACTCCATACGAGGACGTTCTTTATTAACCTGTACAGTGCCAAAGGACTCTGATTTCTCCGGGGAAACGACGACAGCCAAAACAGGCATTGTAGGTCTGTACTTGGCTATTAATCTGCAGTGGACGATGTCAGAAATATCATAAATCAATTTGAAAGTAATGTAGCATGACAACAAATTTGTTTGATATCAAATTACCTTGGAGCTTTTCCAGTAGTAGTAAACACAACAAGGACAGCAGCCGTGACTTTGATTGCAGCACGAACCTTGATTATAACAAAACAGCTTTGTAGTAATCCATTATAAGAGAATTTGCAACTGCAAGATAGAATCAGTTATCTTACAGCTGATGACGCAACAGATTCTTCGTGAGACATTGGTTCTCCAACATATTGAACTATCTTTTTGAATTGATGAGCTTGATTGTACACAATCTCAGCCTACAAAAGAGCAGAACATACACTATTACAATTTGGAAATACTTCAAAAATAAATAAATTGCATCCTTTCATGGATAGACAACAAAAAAGCATCCACAAACATCTAATATTATTAGGAAACATACTTCCGCACAGATTTGACCAACTGTCCTTATTGTTTCAACAGGATAGAGGCCACGAAGAGTCTCTGCACCTAATAATATACCATCAGTTCCTGCATTAATAACATTTTGATTACATCAAAAAGTTGATAGTGACGTCAATATAAACTTCACGTTACAAACACTAATTACCGACCATCAAGAACAGCATTTGCTACATCAGTTGCCTCGGCACGAGTAGGGCGCAAATTGTCAACCATGCTATCCACAACTCTAGTAATTATTGCAGGTTTTCCAGCCATGTTGCATTTTTTGACAGCAGATTTTTGATGCACAAACACCTGAAAACACAAAAATTCGTAAACTTAATGCAGACTTTGAGCTTCATAAGAACCATCAGGATTGATTTGCAGTTATTGGTGCAGTTCATATTAACACGAATTCAGCTAGTCTCTTAGAAAACTATTTTATACAGTGTCCTGCAATCAACCAAGAAATGTGCAAGAGACAAGAAAAAAATTCTCCTTCGGTAATATTTTATGATTGACAAATGCAACTTTAAACATATTACCCCTCTTTCTTACTGTGCATTGCTAACAATTGATCATAAATTCTGTATGAGAAGATTATTACCTTTTCTGGAGGAAGGTCTATCCCTAAGTACCCTCGAGAAAGAATGATGCCATCTGCTTCCTGGAGAATCTCATCAAAATGCTCCAGACCCTTCAGAAACGTAAGAAATCACAGGAAGAAAAATATATTAGACGTGTGTGCGCGCGCGCGCGAGAGAGAGAGAGAGAGAGAGCTCCTAATAATTACAATGCTAATTCGGTGCTTACCTCAAAATTCTCAATTTTGGCATAAATCTGAGTGTTGGGGAGATTTTGTGACCTAAGAAACTCTCTAAGCTGCATATAAAAGATAAATCTGATGCAGAGAAGAACAAGGGTAAAGAAAGAATAAACAATTGTTTTATTAACATCCGCAGCAAGACCATGTAAAGGAGAATCATAACAAACCTATTAATTCCTAGATTCATGGAATATGATGTTTATTTTCCAAGAAGACAATTTAAATGAAGTTGGGATTTGATCTCATGATCTTTTCAACAACTAAATTTTTTACAAGTTGAGTTAACTAGCACCTTCAAGGAATAAAATATTCATCATACAATATCATACCTCGTGCTCTGTTACTGGCTAAATTGAGTAAAGTTCATGCCAAATCATACAGCTTTACATCAAGCAGTGAATGGAATTGTGATTTGGAAAGATAAAATGAAGGCATTTCTATATTTTAGAAGAAGCTTCATTCAATACTAATAATGGTTGGCTTTTATGCTAAAGTATGAAGGAAATTTAAAGGAAAGCCCGTTCCCTAAATGTAATCCAGTTTTGTGTGTCCTATAAATAACTGGCAACCTTGCATAATATTAGAGAGTCTTCAAGAATTCATACGGAAAATTCTGTTCGAACCAAATATAGTGATGAAATAAAACCATGCGAAGTAGCAGCTTCAGGAGGTAAAGAAAAAAAAAATCAAAAAGAACATTCCTAAAATAAGAAGAGCTTTGATTTACAACTGTTTGACAAGTAATTTTGAATCAACAGACATACTGGTTATCCCTGTTCTTGGATCAAACTCTCCCACATAGATACTTCAAAGAGTGGTGATAATGAATCAACACGTGAATGTAACTAGAAAGAAGAACCCCAAACAAGAATAATAGTGAAACTTCTCAATGTGGAGAGAATACAAAAGTGATAAAGGAGTAAATGAACTCACCTCTCGCACATCCTCTGGATGACGAGTGTAAGATAGGGAAATCATATCAATATTATTTTGCAAACCCCATGTTGAGATCACCTAATAGAGGACCATACCAAATGCTTAATGTTAATCAACATAAACAATTTTAATAACCGAACAAGAAGTAGTGTTTGGTAAATCCTATGTGGAGGGGCATAAAAAATAATTATCAGAACCAATCTGGATTAAACTTCTCATCTAAGGAACAAGATATCACATGTGAAAGATGTTCAATCTGTCAAACAAACATAGTAGAAGACGTTAGTTGAGTCAAGAATTTAGAAATAACATATGGACACATATAAATCAACTTCAAAGAACAAATCACTATAATGCTCCTTGAATTCTACATATAAATGTGCATTACTTTTACTTGCATCTAGCTATTTGCAGTTTTGTTGCAGTTAAACCCTCTAATTTAGAGAATTATCAGCTTGAATTCTAAGTTCACTGTAGGACTTTGTCATTGTTTACCGCTCATAGATGGAAACTCTTTATCTTGTAGCTGATAGCTTTCTCTGAATTACCACTAAATAATCCTAAACTTACTACTGTACCAATTCTATCCAAAACTCAGCCATATACTCACCATATGGTAGAAATAGTGGCAAAGGAAAAGACTTTAATCATCATTCAGCCTAAAAAATAATCCTCATTGTTGACCAATTTCCATCACTTGATGAACCCTACCTAAATAATAGATGCAGTTACAATGTCGTGCAAGTTTTTTGGGTTATTCAGATGTAAATTGAGACAATCTCATTGCAAAAGGGTACATTGAGATTTTTCAATCTACAAAAGGCTAATCAAGGTTAAACCATAAATTGAAATTTTGAAAATAAACAAATTGCAACGTACCCAAAATATAGTGAAAAAATTGAAATAAATAAAAAGTACGTAGTTTTGGCTAACCAATGTAAGAAGTAGAAACTTTGCACTTTTTCCTGATATGATAATGTAGGCTCCATGCACATTTCACAAGAAAATTAATGAAAACAAGTACTGGTATTTGATAATAGTTAAAATGATATTTAATGTCTCTTTGCAGTTAGATCAAGTGTATCTCTTGCTAAATACACAAAACATTCACATAGATTAATCTTAGGGCATAAATATAATAGTACCAAAGGAACATTGAGGCAGAAAATCTATCATTCACCATCTCGGCCGGCTAGGAACACTTAAATATGCCACATTTTACAACTACCACGACGGGAAGTTATGTTGTAATTATCCAGCATGAGAAGAATTAACTTAACATCTAGACACAGATCAATTACAGGGAACAAATTACAGATCCTCTACATTGGTAAATCCAAAAGCCGAGGCACGGGAGAAAAAAAAACGTTTGGAGAGAAAACATTACTGGAGAGTGCAATACTAACTTGCTTATCCCTACTTGCTAGAGTTGGCATATTGATTGAAACTTGTGACACATGCATGGTGAAAATGGATCCAGCAAGTGTTGCGCTATTCTTCACAAAACAATTTATGTCTTTATCTACAGTATCCAGAACCTAGGAGAAACAAAACAGACAGTCAAACCTCTTTATAGTATTTAAGGACCTATAGAACATGCAGAAGTATGAGGTGGAAAACACAAAGATGAGTGAATCACCTCAAGCCATACGGATGTTGTCTCACTTCCTGTAAAAAGATACTGCCCAACAAAGATAGTATCGCCCTTTTTAACAGCCTGCAGTTCCACATTGAACGTAAAACCATGAGTGAAAAGGAAAAGAAATGATAACTACATGTGTTTGAGAGAAGGGCCTATAAAAAAAACAAATAGCATTCTTTGCAATGCCAGAAGGGTTGGCAGTGATGATAAATTAATTAATTCTTGGATTTTTTTTTTCAACCAGTTAGAGTGCATGGTGATATTCAAGGTGTTTGTATTTACATGTAGTTACTATGCAATTACTCTGTTCTCAACGTCAATTATGAAAAGGTAAGCTTTTAATAGTTTGCAGGAAAAGAATCTATATAAACTGTTTTCTATCTGCAATCATCTTAAAGGGCAATCTGTTCAAGTGATTCTGAATATTTTTCTGTCAAACTTACTTAAAATGCTTTCTTTAATTTTTCACCTTATGATCATACTTTCATCTTCTTGTCCAAGTGAAAACTTCTTTTGACAGAATTACTATTTGAAAATTTATAATTATTTAAAAGAAAACGACAATGCTACAACAAAGATAAGCACAAGGTTTTCATCAACTTGAAGTTGGAATCATCTGAATTTATTAATTATACTATAAATAGAAGCAACATGAGCTGTTTGAACATCTGTCAAATATGAAACTCAAAAGGAGATGAGACAAACAATATCTTGCATAGTTGAATAAAATGAGCTTGCAATAGGAAGCCTAATCAAGTAAAAAATTTGATGACATCATAAGGTCAAGAAGGGACGTCAGGTCCATACTGTTGCATCAGTACACATGTTTGAAACAAGGAATATAAAAAGGTAATTGCTAATTACAGATAGAAGGATGATTTTTTTTTTTAAATTTTGCATCCTACAAGTGATAAATTATGTGTGGAAAAGTAAAAAACAAAAAGAAGCAAGCATTCATGCAAAAATCTGATAATGCTAAATATGTCATGAATCCAATATAAGCATAAAGACAAGATGCTGAGTGAATACCATGGAATTAACTATTAGAGTCCATAGTAAATACCTTTGCAAGATCAGTGAAATTTATTGGAAAAACTTCAGATGATGGAACCTTAGATCTGTCTGGAGTTAAAACGATAGTATTACCAGCTTTTAACTCAATTGGTTCTCCAGAAGTGTTGCAAACTTGGAGTTCTGGACCAACAGTATCCAGCATCACCTAAGGCAATGATTTACAAGATGTTGATCAACTACATTTTTCTTCAAAAAATAGCAAAATCCTACATATAAAAAACAAAATTGCAGTTAAGTCCCTCTTAAGTGCAATAAAATTAACTACATAATTTATCCAAAATGTAGGGAAAACAATACAAAACAAGCATCTTCATTCTTTCTCAAAAACTAAATAGTGGACTATCCTTAAAAAAATGGATCAAGTATAGCTAGTGTTCATAGTATCTAAGCTAATGATACCGCTCAATTTGTCAGGTAAATTTCAGCAACATATGGACTGTTCTTGTTCAAACTAACAAGTTCAGTTGCATAGTGTTCAAATTTCAGCAAATGCTCACTATGCAATTCAATTTGCTAATTTAAAAAAATGTTAATCTCTTTTGATGCCATGAGCACACATATGAAGAAATAATCAAATTTAATAAATTATAAAAAAATATTCAAGAAAAGTTAAAATAATGCTGGACATAAATACAATAATTATGTCAAAAGCATCAAAGCAGACATGCAAAACCTAGTCTTCTTTACAAACATGCACAAAAGTTTGCATTTATTTGAAGTAAATGTATCGCCTATATCAAAGAAAGTTCATGAACAATAAACTAGCATAGAATAGTATATCATTGATAATCAAGAGTACATATAATTATATACATAAACCAAGGATTGAAAAATGGATTCGGTCTGGTGAGTCACCAAACCGGTATGGTACTAGCGAACCGGGCGACAATAGCGAAAGCTCAGTCCAGTGAGTCACCGGACAAGTACGGTACCGGTGAACCGGGCGACAGCGGCGGAAGCTTCCGTTGCCGCTGAATGAAGCTTCCGGCCCACCCGCTGCCTCGCTCTGCCGTCCGGGAGCGGTGAGTCATTGGACCAATTCCGGTTTTATAATCCTTGAAATAAATACATAATTTACATGACGGAAGGACACACCACAATATAGTTTTCTAACAAAATTCGACTCTGAACTATTACAAACAATAAGCAAATCAGTACCATATATAATATATGGTTATGAGTGGCAGATTCAGGACTTAAGGGTATACTATACGGGGGCAATTAATATGTGGAGGAATATTATAAGGATTAAATTTTATTTAGTGGGGGTAAATCAAAATTTTTATATACATAATATTATAAAAATATATTAATATTTAATGAATTTGATAATTTGAGCGGGGGCATTTGCCCACACTCCTTCCTATGTGGCTCCGCCACAGGGTGTGCATGAATAACGAGAACAATTTTAGAACGAGCGAGAAAGTCTAACAATGCATGAGAGAGTTGTACGACTAAACCATCATCATGACACTGAGTTAAAAAAAGGTATAAAATGTTTGATTTTATGATACACCATAAATGTAGGATTTAAGGATAAAATCATCAACTTTAATAGTTCAAACACATGGGTTCTCAGAACTCCAGTTATAGAATGTGTTTCAAACTTCTAGGCCATGAAGAATGAGGAAGAATTTATGATCCATAAGTGCAACACCTCCACGACACCAATAAATATAAGGTAGTGATACTATTACTTCTGATGTACAATCCAACAAAGTAAATTTGGAAACAGAGAGAGTTTTATCCCTCATGACAATTAAGATGTGTATTGCACAATTGAAGTTATTTCTAAATGATTATTTCATTATTTATTGGAGCAAATAATTGTAATGAAATGCCCATAAATAGTAAAAGAAATTGGAGGTACTGCTAAAAGATTGAGTGTTACTAATATTGGGCTTTGAAGTTTGAACACTTCCATGTGGGGACATTAGGAAATATTTTGTTTTTACCTAAAATGATTGGAATTTGATACTACAAACTTGAAGAATTAAGTGATCCAATGAAAGAGGAAAATATGTTCAATGAGTAAAAAATTGAAAAAAAAAATGACAAGAATGGCATCCGTCGTTAATCAATGCTCTGCAGTCCATAAACTCGTAAAGAACTGTGGTTCACTGCAAAAGCAATAATCCCAAGTGTCTCAATTTTCATGAGATGTGTATGCTTTGAGGCAGGTTTTTTGCTATAAAATCACTTAACCTTGAATAAGTTCTTCTCAATAATAATTAAATAGATTTATCTTGTGTCACATACATGACACTTACAATAGCTACTCAAGTAAATAGGTTTAGCAACATTTTCAATATATGTAAAATTCGATGTAAGATGTTCACTTACAGCACATAGTTTATTGACTTTACTCACAGCCGTCCTCAAATTGTCAAGAGTCTCCTGATGGTACTCGGCAGTTAGCCAAGAAAAATCGAAGCGTGCAACTTGAGGAACAAAAACAACCAAACATTTCTTGTGAACAACTTATGGGAGAAGCGACTTGGACAAAACAAAACTATTCCAATGCATATACGTGAGAATACGCAAGACAAACCTGACATTCCAGCCATAAGGCATGCCTCAATTGTCTCAACAGACCGTGAGTTTGGCCCAAGTGTCCCAACAATCCTAGTCAAGGATAAGTGCTTCTGGAATTTTTCACAAAAGATATTAGCACAATGCAGGCTAATATGTTTCATGGAATCAATCAACATTTTAACCGATACTCCTATTTTAAAATTTCTCTGAAGAGATCAACGTTAGATCTGTAAACATTTTAAGTGATTAAAAGCACATGATTCATCTCAAATTTGTGACGACGTATTAAGATATATTCATCTACATGGCCATGATCCTCTTTTTTAAGAGTTTTATCGTATTAGCAAATGGAACCACCAAACCCAGTCACCTAGCCAAATCCCAAGGACTGATATCTCAAGAGTGCACAACAAACAAACTTTGTCCACCTAAAACAACCAAAAATCATCGAATAGCTAGTATCTGTCCGTACCACACTTCCAAATTACAGCAACATAGTAATAGTAAAGAATACCAGAGACGTGCAGACGGTCAACTGGCAAAAGATCACAACCTGATACGATCAACGGAAATATTAAAACCGAAAGAAGAATAGTGACACTAGCCAATAGACCCGCAAACCGACAAATGCAACATCATAAAATTATCGCGTTCGAATTAAGAACAGAAAAATCCTAAAAATATGCTGAAAATCCGGCCAGGACTCTCTATCAGTTCGTCTGGCAACCACGGTATGAGAAAATAGCAAAAATGCATCACCGGAGCTGCGAATCAAATACAGAAGACAGAAGAAGGGAATGATGAGAGGAGAAGATCCCACTGTATTGGGCGGTGCCAGCACCGATCCGAGGCGCACAGGCTCCTCGAGCAGCATGTGCCCATGCATTGTCGCAGTTTAGGGTTCCGATAGCGGAAGTCGCTTCTTCGAGGAGCAAACCTGTGGATCGCGAAATCTGATGCTGCTACCGCGCGAGGCGAGACCGGTGGGTTTTATATTTAATCGATGAGAAAAGCGTCGGAATATGTTATAACCACCGCGCACCGGGCGACAGTGGAACCCACATTTTCTTCTCCGCAGTTGGAGGAGACGTGTGACCGCGCTGCACGGAGTTCCTTACCTTTCCCGCGCTCGATGCGCGAATCTCGAGGGAAAAACTCGTTAAGCGGACGGCGGATGGAGCCCCGTACGATTTCCACTCCGGAATCGAGGATGGTCGCGTAGAAAAGGTCGTGCGTCAGTTAGCATGGTAAAACGGTTGTTACGAATGCCGTGCGTGGCCATTATAACGGTTTCACGGTAACAAACGGTCGTCAAGAGTGGCGTCGCCCGTGGTAGCATTGAAGGAGTACGTCTTCACCACGCACGCCGACCGGAAAGGGCTGCTCCCGCCGACCACCGGCAGCTCCCTCACTGGCGCGGCCCAGCACGGTCATCGTGCTACCGTTGTGCTTCCCGGCCGTGAGGGCGACGTTGACAATCAGCAGCAGCGCCGAGGCCCCCGGGTCCTGCGAAGCCAGCGCGTAGGATTGAAGGTCTCTAGTGAAATAGATGTTGAAGTATCGTGTTAATTTGATGCTCTATGATATTTTTTTTATTGGTTTTAGTGTTATATTTATACAAAGAAAATAGATATTAATGGATATATATATTGAGCGGTTGTAATATAAAATTTAAAGCAATCAAACATGAAGTCAACGCCTATGGCGGCGGCTGCTTATTCCATCAAATTACCATGAACACCGTAGAATTCAAACAAGCAAGCAGCACCTGCACGTGCATTACTTGGTGACATACACGTCCCACTCGAAGATGGTAGTGGTGTCATTTGACGGATAAGCGGCGACCATAGCGTAGCCCGACGCCCCCCGGAACCATCCGCTGCCGCCGACGACCGCTAGCTCCGCCACCGCAGCGGCCAGTGAGAGCCGCGAGACCACCGCCAGCGTGCTGCCGTTGTGCGTCCCCGCGGTGAAGACAAGGTTGGCCGTCACCGCCAGGGCCACGTCGTCGGGGTCTCGGGAGGCCACCACGTAGGTCCCCTGCGCGCGGCCCACGGGCGTCGATGACAGCGCTGGGCCCGCGGTGAGCGGGTCGTCGATCACGTACACGTCGCCAAAATGCAGGTCCATTGACGGGGCAGCCGACGGAGCCACCCTGACGGCGGTGGCGTTGGGACCATGGACGGTGTCGTGCAGGAAGAAGTGCAGGTGCGTCGTCATGTTCCTCGCCCTCGCGGCGGCCGCCAAGGGAAGGACGGCGAGGAGAGCGAGGAGGCAGAGAACTAAATCGGATCTGGCCATTATGGATTATGGTGTTGTCGGAGTCTTACGAGCTCATCTACCGCGCTTTATATACACGATGAGAAGTCAACGCGATACAAATTAGTAACTAAAGTATTTAGAAATTACTTGCGCGCATGAAAGATGCAAACGCTCATGGTTGACCTGACCCAAAAGTCAATGGCATCTATAGGAATATTCGATATTATATCTTTTGTTTGAGTCACTTACAGAAAAAGAAAATGCATATAGGCAGTGAAACCGCAGGAAGTCAATTGAAAATCGTGGTCATGCTTAATTAATGAATGGGAACATTCGTAGGAGTTATAGAGATGGCACATAGTAATATTATTTTATATCTGGTAGTATATAAATATAATATGAATATATGATATGTTAGCTCTAGAAGCTTGCTCTTGAGATAATTTGATAATTGGATAATTGGTGTGTGTTTCTTTGGAGGGATGTAAAAATGAAAGAAAAGAAAAGAAAATCTCTAGGGAAAGGAAATTAAATCCCTAGAGGAGTAATTGCATGCACGTGAGCGTCACATGAGTCTTCCATGATGTTGTTGCCTCGTAAGTCTTCCATGCTAGGGAAAGAAAATCAAATCCCTAGGCAGTGTGATTGAAAATTGCAGGCAGATGAGCGGAGGTTGGGGGGGGGGGGGGGGGGGGGGGGGGGCAGCAATAAGGACGACAGACAGCTCACTTCAGTGGATGATTACAGCTCACTTCAGTGGATGAAGACGATGAGCAATGAGGATGACGATGGGGAAGCCGATGGAGGGGAAGTCATCGAATGAGCGTCAGTCCTTCACTTTCGTTTGAGGACGACAGATAGCTCGCTTCCATGGGTGAAGATAGCGAGCGATGAGGACGACGATGGGGAAGTCATCAGAGGGGGAATGACAGAGGGTAATGGTGGAGGGCGATGTAGGCGAGGGAGAGGGACGAGCGTCAGTCTTTCACTTTCGTTTGAGGTGCGACATCTCGCATCTGCGGTTGAAGACGGCAGGAGGACTGCTAGGGGAGATGATGAGGACGACAAAGGGGTTGGTGAGGGGTGATGGAGAGCTCGTCAAATGGGGATGCGAGGGAGGGGGGACACAGACGATGGGGACAAGGAGGGGCAAAGAGCTTGGTAGACACGTAATGAGATGCGTTGATTTCATTTTCCGCCCGAAACAAAAAAAGACCAATGTATACTCTAGTTTTCCTTCCATTCAATTTCGTCCATCCAAGGAAATGACGGAAAATCTCTTTTTCTGTTTGTTCTTTCCCCTTTTCCCTTTCCTCTTTTCCTTCTAAGAAAACATGGCCTAAGATATCTTAATAGTAGAAAGCCCTAATCTCATAAATTCTTAATATCTTGTTATTAAGATTCTTACCAATTCAACTAATTTATGTCTTTAATCAAATTTTTAGGGTTAGTCGATTCATACAATCACAAATACAACATTCTTCTCATTCCTAATTGGAGCTCTTAAGTTGAGGACACAAAATCCTTCTTATACATGAACTATGAACCCAACTTATTATTAGATTTAATTCTTTTTAGTTTTAATTGTTTAGCACAAATAGCTTGTTAAAAAAAATGGTGAATGAGAAATATTGGTTCCAAGACAAAGGTGGAAGAGTCCCTGTTTCGCGTGTCCAAATCTGCAGCATCCAACTCCGCACCAGCGGCTGCGATTTCTCCACCTTCCCCCTTTCAATTCCGCGAAGAATTCCTCATTGACTAGAGAATTTCTGTTCTTCGATATTGTTCAACCTGGGCATGGATTTCCGGTTGGTTTCGGCGGAGATCTTCTCGATCTGGAGGTCAGATTGTTCAACGTCACTTTTTTTTCTGTTTGATTATGTAATTCTTGGTTATTTTATTCTTGTCGTGTCGATTTATTAGGGCTTTGCATCAAAGATCCTTTTGTTTGTTTGTTTCGGTTAATACTATCTCAATTATATATTTTCGTAAATTTTGGAGCTTGGATGCAGTTAATCGAAGCACGTTAGATGGTTTGGGCAGTTGATTGATGCATGTTCGATTGGTTGCTACTTGCTACTTGCGACTATGAACAACCAATCGTTTGGATCAGGAAGTCCCAAATCTTTTCACGCTTACCCCAGAGGTGACTTCGATTTGGAATCTGGAATCCTGCGGAAGAGCTTCAGAAAGCCAAAGAGTTCTACACTGATCAGGATGATAAAGTCCATCCCCAACCGCATTCATCACTTCTACAAGCTTCATCCTGTCGCCGTCTTTCTTGGCTCCTTGTCACTTGGTGTCACCATTTTGGTAGTGCTGTCGGTGTTTGAGAGCCGGATCCGAATGATGGGTTTCCGGAGGAGTGATGAGGAGAGTTTGAGCTCCTATCCATTGCCAGATCTTCATAATCTCGTGATGGTTGCTGGGCATTCGGTCTATACAAGCACCTCCTGCGGGAAGGATGACAGTGAGGATTCGTGGTTCCTGGAGCCGTATCAGAAGAAGCAGGGCCAGGCGGCTACGTTCTTGGAACATATAAGAAAGGGCATAGAGAGTGCAGCTGCGGATGAGAAAGCACTTCTTTTGTTTAGCGGAGGGGAAACCCGGAAAGATGCTGGACCTCGCAGTGAAGCACAGAGTTATTGGTCGGTTGCAGAGTCTGAAGATTGGTTTGGTATGTTCCTTGCTTCTCTTTGATACTTTGAATTACATTATCTTCTGTACTCAGTATATGTCCATACTCAATTCACATTTGTATTTGATTTGAAGTATACTATTCACTATTCTGGAGGCATAATTAGGGCTTAAGAAATAAAGTGAAACTTAGCCTAACATTTAATATGCAATATATTTTAGGCTTTAAAGTTTACCTAATGCTTTCAATTTTCCTGGTCTAATCTCTGTAAACCTCTATAGTAGATGGCATTTCAACATGAATATTGGTCCACAAACACATATAGTCTTTAAAGATGTAGAGGTTATTAGTCACGCTATATTGCTAATATTTGCCAGGAATGTAGCACCGTCTCACTTTTTTGAAAATTTAAGTTACAAAGATTTGTTGTATTTAGTGCAAATGCGAAAGACAAGGGGCCTCCTTAAGTTTTGGCTTTATTTGCAAATGACTGTCCACAAGCAACCTTGCGATGACATTGAATCATCAAACTTGCTTTGGTACTTTGATCTGGATGAAAATACATATTTTGACTGTAAAATGTTATATTTTGTGGCTAGCATTTTCCAATTAAGCCTTAATGGTTTCTTCTTTCTTCCACAAACTTTAGTCTGAGATAAGGTTCTTCAGCAACACAGTTGATTTGAAAAGCTATGCATGTTCTCCATTTGCTCTGCTGTACCCTGACTAAAGTGAAATGAATGTAAATGAACTTGACATACTTGAGTTGCTATTTGATATGTTCAGGTGACCTATATTTTGTTAGAGCATAGGCAAAAAACAGTTGAACTTAGGGTCAGGGATAATAAATAACCACTAGTCTTGGTATTTGAGAAGCCATTAGGTGACAACATAGGCTTTTGCTTTTCTAAAAACTTGCTGTTGCATAACCATGGAGTTATTCCTTGTTATTCTGTGACAGCAAGACAAGATGAAGATAAAGTGAAAGCTACTTCTATTGTATTTTTTTTAGGTTCTTGGCTCGTTGTTAAATTCAGAAAATCTTATAATTGTTAAATTAATTCATAGGAAGTATGTACTTCCTACACCTTCTAAATGTTGAATTGTAATTTCATGCATTTGACTCTGGCAACTTATCTCTTCGGCATATCCTTTGTACCCCCCCTTGGCTATTTTGTAGCTTGTAATTCATATTATACACTTGCTTCCACAGTTTACCTGCATTCTTGTTTACTTCTTCATGCATGGAACTGTGCCTTAAATCAGTTTTCCTTGCGTTGCTGTTACAATATATTTTCCTGGTCCATTAGTTATACTGAACAGTCACTCATACTCTGATGGCTGGAAATTTCATATTCTGTCCAAGTAAAATTATCAAAATACAATTTTTTCAATTTCTTGCCTCAAGTTTGATTCAACATAGTTGATATTTATATAACCTGCATCTAAGAGGCTACTTAGATCAAATACTCTGTTAAACTGCTTGATGTCAACTTTTTGTATACTTTTAATCATGGTCATCCCATTGACTTTGTTAGCTTACTCTTGACAGGACACCAAGATAGTGTCAGGAGTAGAGCACTCACAGAGGAACATGCGAGAGATAGTTTTGAAAACCTTCTCTTTAGTGTTTGCCGTTTTCGTGAACTTACAGGCTCTTACCCTCAGAACATTACCGTGAGCTACTTCTTATCTACAACTGTTTCTTTGTTCAGCTATTATTCCCTACATTATACTTTTATGCATTGGGTTTGTGAATGTAAGATGCAAATTGTTACTGGAATTGGATAAAAATATCATCCTAATATAATAAAGCTGTTGCTTGTATGCTCAATGCTTGCAAAGTAATAGACTTGGAAGAGTAATGGTTGCCATTAGACGCCATTCCATTTCTCATCTTCCTGGCTAAAGAACCATGTAAATGCAGATGAGTTATCAATTACGTTACCCATTTATGAGACAAATGCCTCTCCTTCTGTTGGCTTTTGAGACAGCAGTTGAATTGCAAGAACTATATGCAATTGAGGTATAATTTTGTTTCCTCATTCAAATATATGATCTCTCACGAGTTTGAACTTTCAAACATGTATTATGCTGAACAGCTATTTGTTTCTTGTATTTGAAACCTTCAAAATGCATACTCATCTGTCTTCTAAGATCTTGCTACCAGAATTGGGTTCCCATGAGGATGAATCCATTAAATTGTAATCCTCATAATTGGTCTTGGATACCTTCAAATCTCGTCCAATCTCTCACCTGGACGCTAACTGGCTCTCACATGATTTATACCTTACTTACTGGAGTTATTCTGTTATTGATTTCCTCTTCCGTACTGCATGTTTGTTATCCTCTGCCTGGGTTACAACTCAGTTATATTTGTTGTAACTACTGTTGCCAGGTCGTAAGCTATGATTTCAAGAAAGAAAGGTTTGCGCACTTGCACCGTCTAGCAATCGGATTTCCTGAGGTGAGTTTCTCGTATATCGGCACCCCTGCTGCTCCAGGTTCTCAGGAAGCTGCTGAGAAAGGCGAGGCTTATGTTAGGTCTCAGTTTCAAGAAGACCCGTATGGATGCCTAGGTTCATTACACCGAAAGAGAATTAAGAGAGATCCATTTCACCGGATTACCCCTTACCCCAGCGGATGCCCTGAATTAAAAGGCTTGTTCAGCTACTGCGGCTCAGTTCCATATCCTGGGGAGCTTCCCTGGAGCCAGTATTCTCAAGGTTGAATTGCCATCATTTTCTTTGGACACCCAAGCATTCACATAATCTATTCAGTGTGGCTGAAGCATGGATCCCCTACAGTGAAGCGTAATGTGTTCCTTTCTGGATTTCAATACGTCTAATGAGACACTTGTAATGGTAATTATCTTTACTGGAAAGGAATTGCTGCTCAGGTTTGCTGGTTTGTTCTAGACTTTGATGATTTGATCTGTGATATTTTTGCTAGCATTCAGTGGACACAACAGTGCTTCCATGGAGTAGTGCATCAAAAGTAGTTTAGTTGTTGATGAGTCCTAATTCATGCTAGGCCCTATTTCTTGTTTATAACATAGGCATAAACGAAATTAGTCGTAGGAACAATTTGGTAAGATCAATCAATTCATTCCAGTTCATGTAACGTGACAGTATTAGGGCATGAACATCAAAACTTATTAGATTAAGTTCAATAGTAAACCATATATTAAATCCATGAATAAAGAGATTAATCGGGCAAATGCTTCGCAGAAGACAACGCATCACAAAATGATTGCACCAAGGTGTAAAACTAAAAGCAGGGTAGGTGTTAATTTTTTAAAGCATGTTACTAAGGCATTTTTTATGAATCTTAAAGTAAAAATATATTTTAAAGAAAAAAAAATTCCCACTAAAGATGATGATAACAAGAGAATATTTAACTTCATGAATCTAAAGCATACTTGAATGACACATATCTGTATAGCTGAGTGCTTCTACTTAAAAAAGCTTGTTTTCAGTAGTTTAGTAGACCCGATAAAATTTGATCTGACCCGCTTTAATACAAAGTTAGGTAGATTCAAGTTAGTTATAATTGTGTTCGGGTCATAAACAGATCAACTCATTTATAATTCGAAAATAATCGGATCATGTTGGGTTATAAACGGGTTGACTCGCTTAACCCGATTATATTATATATTTACATATATAAATTTTAAATATAGACCCACCCAACTCTTAGTGCTAGCCAATAAATCCAAATCTCATCTAACTATCATTTGACCCAAAATTTAGCCCACACCACAAACCTAAATTTTTATAAAATTAAATAGAATTTTTATTAATTTATTATTTATATATAAAGTATAAATGATAAATTTATGATTGAGTCGTACGGGTCATGGAGATCGGGTTAAATAAATGACTTATTTAATCAATAGTTTATTTGGGTCGTGTCACATTAACCCAATTATATTCTAGTCGTATTCGGATTAGACAACTTAATTCAATTAATTAAATAAGTTATGTTTGAGTTAATTTAATTAAGTCATGGGTTACAGTGAACACAACCCATTTATGATATGCACACCGAATTACCCAACTCTAAGTTTAGGTGACTTAATAATAAAGTTTTTTTTAAGATTTTTATCGGTTATGAAAATATTAAAAATGAGATGGAATTATTATTTCTTAAATACACATTATTATATTTTATATTATGTAATATGTGAGTATAATTATAATTTTATGCAATGTTTTTTTATAGGTGTTAAATATATAAATTACAATACGTATAATAAGTAACAATTGCAAGCTTAATATTTAGTGATAGATTATATTATTTGAACAATGAAATGTAATGGCGTGTATAGATGATGCTAGAGAGAAAAAGAAAAAAAAAATAGACAAATAAATATCCCTAACTTAAAGTCTTGCATATAATATTATCGAGTTATAATTCGCTCACAGGTAATATGATTGATAAATAAATGACAATTAAAATTTTAGTTGTAAAATTAACTACTATATTAGAGTATAGCTAAGGTCTTCTAAGTTGACGCGTAGCTTAATATTAAAAAAAAAAATTAAGTGGAAAGTGATGAAGAGAACAAAAAAAGAGGGAAAAAAAAGAATGATGCTTATAATTATACTAGTATGATAAGTGGTAGAAAGAAGCCATCAAAATTTATAAATTAACAAAGAAAATTCTTACAGATTGGCCAGAGTCACTTCTCGGGGGTTTTCTTAACTACCAAAATGTATCAATCGACAAAGATCATGTTGACTATTAGTTTAGAAAAAAAAAAATCAATTTCCTTTTAGTAATTTAAATTATTTATGAAAAAGTGACCCTTGTAGTCCGAGCATTCCAAGCAAAATCAGTACACTACATGCTATCGTATGCAAGTAAATACACCAACATGTAACAGCACGGTACCAATCAGGCAGATCTAAGAAAGTGCTTAGAACTTTGGTGTAAACTATGGATAACAATAATATTATGATAGAACTTAACATAATGCTTATATTTGTTGGATAATTTCCTTTTAGTAATGCGGGCACTTCCCCCTCTTAAGAATCCTTTTCCAATCATGCGTTTTACTTCAACCACCATCAAAGAGATTCTACTCATAAAAGAAAGATATAATTATCATCAAACAGCATGGCTGTCTTAATCTCATAAAGGCATTATTTTATATTGTGCATAAGCATAAAATCCTCAAAAAGGACACAATTATACTCCACGGGCATCTCCATGTGGGAGGACCAAACACAATAGTACAAAAGGGACTCAAACATGCTCAAAAGCAGCATATTTCTCAGTAGAGTGCTTGGATGATAACGGTTCTCAATCAGCTGTGACCCTCCTAATTTGGAAAAGAAATTAGTAAAATCAGTTAGAAAAAAAATGCATAATAGAGACGCAACATATAGAAAGAGTTCTATGCTCTATTGTCTTTCAAGTCTATATTACATGTTTCAAGTCTATATTACATGTAACGTCTAACTTTACATGGTTTCTCAAGCACAACACGTAGATTTTACATACATGAATTATGGTTTTTTTTTTTCTCTATGCTTCAATTCTATTCTAGATTTTGTTTCGTAACTTTGCCCATTTTATAAAGCATTCATGATTGTTCTCAAACAAATTAATATATAGGTCATATATTATTATTCTACATTGAACATAGCACGCTGATATCCTAGCAACTTGCACGTTCACCATAAATATCCTGGCAACAGAACCGACAAAGTTACAAGTGATTACGCGCAGCATAAAAAATATACAGACTTACTTGGGGAGAACTAGAGGAAATAACAGAGATTTTTGAAGACGGTATTTTTTGGGGAGGGCCGTCAAATATGTAAGAGCAATCCGTATATGCTGATCCAATGCCTACCCCGGCGCCAAAAGCCACGGTAGCCCATCGGTTAACTGGACTTCCTGTGAACAAAACAGGAATTGTAGCGATGGACTCAATGATTTGGCAAAAAGAAATTTGTGTCAAAGTGATCTACCTAAGGCATATAAGTGGATTCTGAATACCATGCATCAATGTTCGGTAACAGCCTAAACACTGATTTGACTAATTTGTTGATCACCAGCTGGTGAACACAGAGCATTAGCATTTGACAAAAAGCACTATACAACCGTACACAAATAAATACCTAATATCTTGGTTTCTGCATTTGTAAATTGTAAATAGATTTCAAGCGTTGATGAATGATAGCTCAACTAGGGCATGCACTTTTCTTCTGCAATTGAATCACTAACTTAAAGCAACTAGTCTAAATGCACTAAC
Source organism: Costus lasius (assembly GCA_027563935.2). Lineage (NCBI taxonomy): Eukaryota > Viridiplantae > Streptophyta > Magnoliopsida > Zingiberales > Costaceae > Costus > Costus lasius. The sequence goes on along the minus strand of CM050447.1, from coordinate 12,361,374 downwards.
CATTAAAGCCAAGGGGACATGATATTATTACGTCAACTACTTTTTAATAAAAAAAAATCAAAATCCATTTGAGTTCTAAGTTTGTTTTTCAACGTTGAACATGAAGAACAGTAGAACACAGACATACCTACCATATTCTCTGTTATATTTGTGAATACATAACAATCATCAAACGAACATAAACTCGAGCTTGATGAAATTTCTTTGTTCGACCATTTGCAATGCCGTAGCTTTAGCTTAACAGCATGAATGTTGGTGAAGGATATTACTTACAAATAAAATAAAATTTATAGAAACAAGTCTTATCAAGCATGTTCTGCAGCATCAAAGTATGAGAGCAATCTGAATTCTACAGATGAACCTTAAGTATCTAATAAATACCAAAACTAGTGCAGTTGAAATTAGGAGTAGAATACAAATGTCTGACATTAAATGTGGGATCATCAAATATAGCAATTGAAGTACGATGATAGATGGCAATGCCACATAATACTATTTTTCAAGGTCTCTAAGGCTAAAAGCCAAAAAAGTTAAAACCTACCGCAGTCAAAAAATAGTCAACCCAGAAAGTGAAGCTGAAAGCTCTACCAAACGGGCCCTAAGTCTCGGTCCAATAATAGTTTTAGTTACTCACCGAAGCTATACAATCTCATTCAGTGTTGACCGCACTTATACATATAATATGATACAATTTTTTAAAAAATATAATTATTTTATTTAACATATCTAATGACATTTAAATAGTTATATACTGATTAAACATATTATAACCTAGCTTCTTTTAGTTAATCTTGCAATTTATAGAAAAACTGATGTTGCAATCTGTGCTAATTTTATTAATATTAAGAAACTAAAGAAATAAACCATCTACCCACTACTCCCAAAAAAATGTCTCCACTACTACAAAAAAGAGTGTCTCGGTTGAGTTGTGGTTCGCACAAGTGACCAAGATTGATGTTGAAGTTAGAAAAGCCCACATCTCGAATTGATCCTATGCAGCAATAATCCTGGTAAAGGTTAATCGTGGCAAGAATTGTAGCTTTGTTATATTGGCTACCGTGTGAAACTTCCAATTAATAGCATATTCATAACAGACAATTGTCTTTTCTATCAAGCTTTCCCTCATTTCTTAAAAATTATAAATCATTTATGTGGCTTTGAATGTAATAGTGCTTGAATTATCTAGAGCTAAGACAAGAATCTTGTGTGGTATGGAAGAATTTCATACTGCTGGAATTCACGATTAAGCTACCAAAGCTAAGCCAGCTTGCATCTACTGCCCTATCGCCAAGATCATGTGTATTTGCACTTTTGTCAACCTCACCAGAATTACTTCGGACCTTAGCTGACTGAACATGAGTGCCAAAAATGAGATCTCACTATCACCACTCATTTGCCTTCACCAATGACTGAAGGATCAGCATATGCTAGTGCTTCACTCTTTTTTGTGTGATTGTGTAGTGGCTATACCCTTTTTCTACCTTGTGAATGTGTTTCTGCTACACCTGCTTCGAGGAATGTTGATTGGGTTAGCATCTTTCACTTGTCTCTAGCATCATCTTCTCATCCACATGAAGTCATTTCTTCCTCAATTCTTTGGAGAGAAAATGTGATGGTCTTGGCGAATTAATGGATTTTACACCATCAATCCATCATCAGATCATCCTCATTCCAATAAACTTTACATCGAAAGTAGTAAGGTATGAACGGTCGAGATCTTTGACCATCAGAGTCTTTTCTAGTAGTGATGATATCAATGTATTAATTATATTTGGTTGGATCTTCTTCTTCTTAATATTCTCCTTCATTAAATCAATTAAATGATAGACATTGTTCAATTGTCGCTTCTTATCCACGTCAACTTTCATATTTGCAAAATGACAATCTCGGCTACATCATCCTAAAATTAAAAATGATCTCCTATCTTTCGTTCATATCCATTGAAGAAAACATTTCAGAAATTATTCATGATTCCAAGGAAGTGAGTTGCAAATTTACTAAGCCATAAAATCTTTCCTTGGACAAATTTATGCAACAAAAAATGCGCCTAATACGGTTGTAGATGAATCTAACAATTACCTACACTCTTCACCACTTTTGGAATAGAAAAAAAATATTAATGATATTCTTTTTTATCAAGTATGCAGTGTTTTTACAAGGTATCCATTTAAGGTAATGAATAATCGCTCTATAGCAATTCATCATCTTTCTCGAAGCTAGCATTAATTGTTCACCAATCTTGTGTACCACAATTTTCATCAAATCTCAAGTATAGTTCATATTATGGTATTGAGTTGACGTTTGGTTTTAAATGCGGTAGCCCTTGCACGTATAGATCCCAGCATAATCTTATAAACAGACCACCAATTATCCACTTATGCTACTGATATTGTAATATAGTATAACATACCTTGTGTTAGTACACTTTGTATAAAATGATTGGTATACGTGTACAAATTCAAGCTATGACCGGTACACCTACTTGAAGCTATACTTTAAACTCTAGTTGACATTTAGATGAATTCATAGATAATCAATTTCCTATATTAGTAAACTAAGAAATTTACAATACCCAACCTTGTAGAGCATGCTGTGGTTATTGCACGTCAATGATACATTGTAAAGCTCCCACTAATTCTTGAATGTGGAAATCAAAGTTTAGATCTCCCTAACTCTCTCATCCAAATATTTCATGTTGATTTTGTTGTGTAGGAGGATGATGCTAGGACAATGTCGCTAAATAGTAGACGGCATGCTCTGATAGTAGCTACTCTATTGGTAGGTATCATCTATAGCATATGGGGGAGTTCAATTGAAATGATACTACCATTTTGAGATATCTTTTCCTTTGTATAGGTGTCATCAATCCTTGTTTGTTTGTTTGGAAGGGAAGGAGTATCATCAAGTTAGGGTCAATAATACAAAAATGTTGGCTATCTAGTGACAAATGGGGAGATGCTTTGAAGACCACTACGACCTTGTGAATGGGATAGAAGAACACTGATAACAATGCTAACATGAATACTAACTTTTAAACATCATTGTCAATGCAAGTCTACCGCTCTTTCCACTGTCATTGGTGATACTACAACATCAAACAACAAATCTTACCATGAGACATGTCATAGCAATTTGTACCTTGGAATGCTTTGTGTTATCTCCACAACCACACATCCATCATAAATGAATTGTTCTTATGCACACATGTTAAACTCCTTCCACATGCCACTCCATCTTTGCACTAAGATATGCTATGAAAGTACTTCTAATGCATTACTAAACATCATTGTCAATGTAAGTCTAGCACTTTTTCCGTTTTCATTGGTGATACTACTGCAACAAACATAAAATCTTACCACGGGACATGCCATAGCCATTTGTGGCTCAGAATCATCGAAAAATGCTATTAATTCTAAGTTGCACTTTGTGTTATCTCCTCAACCACATATCCATCATAAATGAATTGTTCTTATGCATACTTGTTGAACTCCTCACACCCTACCATTCAATGATGCTTCTCCATTTTTGCACTAAGATCTGCTATGGAAGCACCCTTTAATGCATTATTTTTATTATACCAAATCATTATAATGTCAATATATAACTAATTATTATTTTTTACATAGGCAAGAAAGTATAATGATGGCGTGATTTGACCAAAAAACCTTGTTATCAACAATTATGATCCTTACCTATTGAACTAATTGACACCTTAAATATTATAAACATTATAATTAATTACTTATTACAAATAGTTCAACTAAATCCTAATACAATGAAACAAAGTTTTGTATGTTAATTTGCTTGATTTATTAATTGCACATCTCATTTATACAACCTATAAAGTAATAAAAGTATATCTATGTAAATTGTGTCACTTAAATTTGCACCGACACTGTCCCTTAAATGTTATTATTTTCTGGCCAAGGATCAAATAGAAATATTTAAAACTGGTCGGACCTATTTGCAAAAGTACAAAAAAAATAGATAAATAAAAAAAGAAACCCTCCTCGAAATGGTGGAACCGTTTCACTCCCCCCTTCTCTCTCTCTACTTCGCTCACTCTTTGCTTATGTCTCCTGTTTTGACGACAAACTAGCATCCATCATCGACAGAATGAAGCACCTATGACTTTCTCTTCCTCTTCCCTGGGGCAATGTATTCTCAGTGCATGCAATGACTACAACATCCAGCAACATTCGCTGGCAAGTCTAACACTATTCCAGTGAATCTAACAATATCTCCTTCCTTGCTCGCTTAGACAGAGGACAAGTGACTCTAGTGACGGGTTCGTGATGGTTTTCTACTCTATATGTGTGGATGTCGATGACTACTCTATATGTGTGGATGTCGATGACTAGCTGTGGTAAAGTTCTAGAAACTCTAACCTTTAACTTTGATTTGAGCATATAAACAATATAGCCTATTTTTTTTGTATATTATGATTAAGGGTATGATTTATACGTTGATATGATGCACACGGTGACGTAGGTGTATTTTAATTTATAAAAATAGAAAAAAATAAATTATTCGAATTTGGGAAAATCAATAGGACAAAAGATAACAACATTTGAGGTAGGGATCCTCTCTATCCTTAGTACGTGGCGTCAATCAATAGCACCATACCATTCAATTTTGTTGATTAGATGATTATTGTCCTATTGCTCTCCTGTCTATCATTTGAATCATACTTGTTTGCATGCTATTCATGTCTATTATTTCAGTTGCATATTTGTTTATGAGTAGTATAATTTCTATTGCTTAGTATTGAGCTATTATATTAAATTTTTATATGGTTATTATCTATTCGATTATCGGCTTATTATTTTCTGCCACTTTATCGATATTTTGGATCAATTGTTATATTTTGTTTGATATTTGCATATTGGATATGCTATGTTGTGGTGGTGGAGGTGGAGAGACTGATCAACCATTACATGTCCATTTCGGTAGGGGTGTAGGTTATGGGTTCTGTTATATTAAAGTTTTATATTGTTATTATCTCTTCGATTATCAGCTTATTATTTTCTACCAGTTTATCAATATTTTGGATCAATTGTTATATTTTGTTTGATATTTGCATATTGGATATGCTATGTTGTGGTTGGACTGGTGGAGGTAGAGAGACCGATCAACCATTACATGTCCATTTCAGTAGAGGTGTAGGTTATGGGTTCTGTTATATTGGCCATAGGCCATAGTTATGGTATAGGCTATCGAACTATGGGCTTCTAGTCTTTGTAATTTCTTAAGGGTCATTATGTGTGACTTCATGGTGATAGGTGTAGGATGCTACACTAATAGACTTCCAACATCGACAGTCGTCCCCTGTTTTTAGAGCTCACAATTGAAGACCACTCTATGAGTGTGTCCTTTGGGACAATTAACCAAACTCTTTGTTTTTCTCTGTATGCTGGATCAATTTTTTTGTATTCAATGTAGTTGCATTACATGTATATAGTGCATGTAGGACTATGGTAAGCATTGTGGTAATTTTTACACTCTTGCTCATACATCATATTTGCATTCCCTACTTAGCTTTTCTAGCTAAGAATCCTTTCTTTTATTTCAGGTAAGTGCGGCTTCATCAAGGGCGAAGTGAATAGATAGATAGCAGTAGACTACTCGAGGGTTACAATGAGTTTTGTTACATATGTATTTTCAGTATTTTCTGCATTTGTATGGCATATCTATTATGACAGTATGTGTTGACATGTTTTGTATCTAGTTTGTGGGCATTAGTTCAATTTTATATTATTCTAAATGATTACTGTTTATTCTGGTTAGCAGTAGCATATTCTAGTTATGGATCTGTTGATTTTATAGTTTAATTATATAAATTTGTATCTATGAGTACTACTGTCATTCCTTGTCAGAGTGTGACATTAAACCCACACCCACCTTATCCTAAGGCACAATGTATATGGTATACTAGTTGTGCAACAATAATGGATGATAGAGACTTGATGCATAGTGATGATGACTTCACTAGAGAATAGAGATAGTGGCAAGACATCTCATCCTATCATGAAGTAACTGTAACAACACTTTCTTTGTATGGAGTAACATTAATGAAGACCTTAAGGAATTAACAATGTCAGAGAAAAAACCAAAATGGCATGACCTAAAGAAGAAGATGTTGTTTAGGCTATGGACTAGTCATCTTTCCCCTCTATCTTCTCCTTTAATTTCCCTCTTTTTCATTACCTTCCATTGGTGTCTATCAATCACCAAGTGGTGGCTTTGCCAAACTTGATGGTTGTTGTGCTTATTCCTCATGTCAACCGCTGAAATAAGATGGATCTAGAAGCCACTGGATCAGATAGATAGGTCTTATCCAGGACAGACGGCCTAGACAAAGGCCTAATTCCTTACTATTTCTAATAATTCATATATGCAAATAAAACTTTAAGGTCACCCATGTAAAGGTAGGTTCTGTTCTTTTATAAATGGTACAAATAAGGAACGAAGAATGACACTTATTGGGTAACTAAAGTTAGCAAGGACATGTAGGACAAGAGGGAACATGAAAACTCCCAACCCTAGCTTTGGGGATAACTTACCCAGAATGGTGAACCACGTGCTCATCACTGATTCTAGAATAATAATAAAGTGGCCAGGAAATGTTCTTAGGAAAAAAGAATCAATAATGCATTTAACAGAAGATTATGCAATAACAAGTTATTTCAACGGTATGCTCTTAAACTAACAAATTAAACATTAGACACAACACGCAATAAGTCGTCAATATAGTAGACAATCTAATAGGAAACCATGAAGAGGTTGACTCAATCAAGAATTAGAAAATTAGCCCTCGGAGAAGCAAGTGTAGGTGTTATGTTCCCTGAATTGAATTTTCTAAAGGAAAGGAACAAGATAGTGTTAACTGCTATTACAAGGAAATAGAGAACCAGAGATTATTCCAAATGGTTGTAATTGCCTTCTACTAGAATTGTTACCAAAAATCATTTCTAAACCATAATGAATCTTTGATTTTTGCCACACGGAATTTACCAAGAACAGCCAATTTTGCAAACTTCTCTTGCATTACATTGTATGGATACATTTGCATACAGTTCCATGAATACATCCTTAGTAACCATGAAACATAGGGTTAAAATTAGGAGCTTTTAATGTGCCCTCCAAGTTGTATCTCCACACTACATCATATCGTTCGGCCCCCTGGTCACATGCTTCCGTTCCTTTATGGGACGCACCGACAGCAATGAGATAAGCTAACTTCCGTTTCTCTAACATCCTATTTATTTTATTTATTCAAATTTCGTCATGATGGTTTCAAACGTAAAACAGAAAACAAACATTCTTACCTTTCAAAAAGCACAAGTAATCAACAACCAACGTGTTCGCTACAAAACCTTAAAAATTCAACAGCCACTATATATTTATTTTTAGAGGTTGAAGTTATTGTTCGTAAGTCTATATACCAGCCGAATGAACCGAACAGTGTTAAGTCGCAGGGAGGAAACAGAAACCTTCAGGAGGCACACTGAAACCCTAACATACAAAGTTCTCTAGAATTTCAAAGAAGGGAATCTAATTATATGCTCAAGAATTATTGCATGCCTAGCTAAAAAGGTCTTGCTAAAAACATAAGTAAAAACCCAAATCTCATTACCTGCGAACTGATCAGTATAACAATGAGCACGCAAAGAGACAATGAGAAAGATACGATTCTGGAGAGTTTTCAGATAGATTACAAATCAAATGATGGACAAAAAGCAAAAGTAATGTTGAAATTCAACGCAATATGCCAGAAAATACGAATGGAAAATAAAAATGGATCTGTATCGGAGTTCGGCGACAACTCACTGAATACGAGGAGGGCAGTGAAGGCTCCGGCGAGAGATGAATAAGCAAGCCGACGCACAGTGAGATCGAGGCAGGAGTTCCATTTGGCGTTTAGATCGTAGGGCGGCGGAATCGCCTGCACCGACTTCTTTTGTTCGTCCGCCATTGGAAGGCGATGAGAGGGTTCGAGGGGTGGGGGGAGGTCGTCGGCTCTTCCGTTCCTAATTAAGGGGCGAATTCTATTTACAATAGCCGGCAACAATAATAGCATTTATTCCTTTTTAAGAGAACAGATTTTTTTTTTCTAAAACAATAACTAGAAAAAATAATTAAAATAAATTTAATGATATATCCAATGAAAACAGCATACTTTAGTAAAATTATAAATTTAAATATTTTTATAATTTAGTGGCATGTGATTATCACAAATATTACTAGCATCGAGTTAAGTAGTTTATCGAGTGATCTCCGTCCTTTTAGAACTTTAAATTTATTAAAATAATTATCTCATTTTAATAACATAAATATTTTTATAGGTATGATCTATGAAAATATTTTTTTATAATTTTTAATGTAATAAATTTAAATAAGAGGTTAAGACTAATATAAGTAGTAATTTATGAGAAACAATTATTGTAGAAAAAAACTTTTAAGTAAAAGAAGTATTTAAAAATTTCCAAGTGAGGTTTGCGGCTGGGTGAGAGTGGACGAGTGAGGGTGAAATGCAGCTAGGCGAAGGCAGACGAGCGACGGTGCTATGGCTACAGTGAGAGCGAACAAGACGATGGTGGATGAAGATTGGAGGGCTAGAGCGTGCGTGGATAAAGCGACAATAGACGGAAGTTGGAGGGTTTGGGCATTCTCATGCGTGTTCTATTGAGTTTTGCACTTAATTATTAAATCGAGAGAAAGATGGGTTTTGATTTTTTTTTTTTTTTCACCTTTGTTTTTCTTTTTAAGAAAACAGAGAGAAAAGAAGTTTTCGGCTTTAGTGTTTTTTTAAAACCAGTGACCATACAACTTTTTTCTTTTTACGTAAAAAGCATATCAATTTTCTTCAAATATTTTTCTTCCCATTTCAACTCCAAATAAATTATAAATCGGCTACGTGAGCGGTCAGGCATCGAATAACCACTAACCGGCTACGAACTAGGGCATGGAGGCGAAGATGTCCTCCAATCTTCCCGGAGTTCTCGGACTATATATATTATCGGGGAAAGATTCAGCTCCCCTCCCGATAAAAAGCTGCTACTTATTCTTCATCTCGGTATCCGCCTCCCTTACCTTTTTCCAAGTTGAATCAAGAAGGTAAACTCTTCCCCTCACATCTCTTGCTGATTCCACGATACTGCGTGCAATTGAAAACTTGTGTTACATCTTAAGTCCCCGGATGTGCGTCTTTGAAGATTAATGGTAATGGCGAAAAATTGAATTTTTTAAAAAAATATATTTACTATGCTTTTTTTTTTTTCTAGTTCCAATCTGCTTGTACTAGTTTTTACCTTTGTGCTGTTGCAAAATCTCGTTTTGATGTGTTGCCCGAGTGCGCGGGTGTGGAGAGCAAGTGCGTCGATAGTAGATGTGGCTTTGCCTTCACGTTCTCGTGCACGCGGATAAGTAAAGAATTTATATTAATTGTGAGTTTTTGTAACTTAAAGTTTTGTTTGCCGATGATCATCTTGCAATTTCAAACTTTGTTTAGCGCCTATGGTATGCCGATTTTGATCAGTTTGGGTACAAGTTAAATATCAGATATTTCTTCATTTTTCGCTTTCCTTTATTATCTGATCCAACCATAGTGGTTCATATATGTAGTTATGCACATCTATAAAAATAGAAACGAAGGGTTATCCAGTCGAGCATTGTAAAAGGTATCTACTCGTTCGCTCTTCCGTTTCTTCTATTAGATTTTCTTAACAATGGACGGAAGCAGCGGAAGTAGCGGAAGCACCATAGATGACGACTGGGACTTTACCAACTTGTCTAACACTATGAGTAATCTTGTACTTTTTGGAAAAGCGGGCAATGGGAAAAGTGCTACTGGGAATAGTATTCTTGGTAGAAAGGCATTCTTGTCAAAGCCTAGCTTGTTTGGTGTAACAACTACTTGTGAGTTACAAAGCACCACGTTGAGTGATGGCCGTGTGCTCAATGTCATTGACACCCCAGGTGAGCGCACAAGATTTTGCGATTTAATATGTATGCTGTGTGTATGCAAGTCACAACAGTTTGTTCGATTTAATATGCATGTATGCACTTCACAACAGTTTTTTCTTTTTGTTATTTGTATTTATAGGACTCTTTGATCGATCCGATGAAGCAGAATCTACAGGCAAAGAGATTGTTCGATGTGTGAATTTGGCAAAAGATGGCATCCATGCAATACTTATGGTTTTTTCAGTTAGATCACGTTTCTCACCTGATGAGGAGGCTGCAATTGAAAGCCTTAAAACCTTTTTTGGTGAAAAAATATTTGACTACATGATTGTTGTTTTTACTGGTGGAGATGATCTTGAAAATCATGGACAATCCCTCAACGAATTCATAGGTCATAAGAAGCATCGGTCCCTTCAGGTTTTTCCTATCATTATTGTCTATTTTTTTGGTATTTTAGTCCTCACAGACTTAACATATAATATCCATGTAGTGGATACATTACTCGTTGTATTTGTTTGTTATTTCTCATTTAATTTGAATGACGACCTTTCTTTATTTAGACTTATTTTGTATGAACTGCACATTTTGAAGAATCTAGGGGTTGCAAAATAGCTAATGTCGTCAGTTGGCTTAAGCTGTTGCTGGTTGTCTTGCAGAAATTTCTCCAATGCTGTAATGGGAGAATTGTTCTCTTCGATAACAAGACTAATAACGAGAGAAAACTCGTTATGCAGTTGGAAGAGCTTCTATATCTTGTGGACTTTGTGTTTGCCAGCAATGGTGGAAAACCATTCTCCGACAAGCTTTTTGATGAATTGAAGGCAAGCAGCCAACCATCCCTAATGTTTATGTCAGCTGTGTAATGTAGTGTGTATCGCTGAAAGGATAATGTGAGTCGGTTGTCTATTTATATATGTTTCTTCTATTTAATTACATTATCTTTTTTGCTGACAGAGAGGAGCTTCAAGACTTTATGACAGAGAAAAAGAGGTTGAATGTATGAATGGCTATTCTGAGCAGCAGATATCTGCATTAAAAGAGGAACTATACAAGTCGTATGATGATCAGCTTGCACGAATTACTGAAATGGTACTTCTTATTTGTTTCTTCTTGGATAGTAGTTGAGTAATATATTTGTCTTATCACTAGTAACTGAGTTACATAATGTAATTTTTTTTATTTGTATCTTTCTTGTTGTTTCCTAGACTTCTTTTTTACCAAATCATCGCTTCACCAACAGAAGTATATGAAGAAACTTGCGCAGAATGTAGTTCTGAAATCAATCAGAAGTCTTATTTCATTTCATTTACTGATATTTTCAAATGATGTGATTCAAATATGTTTATTGGTTATAATCTTTGTAAGCAAAATATATAACATCATAGAATTATTATCATTTGATTGAATCAAAGCGTATAGTTACCCAAAAGGCTGTAGTAAGCTACTTATGATGGTAAGTGTTAATATTTTTTATGAATATGTTTCTGAACGGATGACCATGAACACATCATTAAGTGTTTTATACTAGATGAGTGCTAATAATTAATTGAATCACTAGAATATTCTATTAGGTAATTGCATCTTGTTACCGGTAAATCTACTTTTTCATTATTTTTTTGCAGTGAAGATTCAAAACCCGTCCATACCGATAGTTGTGTGTTGGTACCAATTGGTACATATTGGTTCGATAGCAAATTGACATGCCAGTATAGATCAATACCTAAAACAATAAAACCTTGGTATCTACTACTAATTATTTGTCCAATGTGGCATGAACAAGTAGCAGTTACATTTAAACAATAAAGTAAATGGTCTAAAGGTAAAAGAATTGGAAATCATATTTGGTGATAGTTTGGAGCGCATCATGTTGCATCACACATTGATGGCATCATTAGTCCTTGCTGGCTGGTGTTTTGATTGTAAAAAATGAATCTTATAGGATAAGCACGAACCACTTAATGGATTGGTTGTTTTGAATGATATTACTTTTGGAGCTAAGGCATTATAGTTAATTTGAGAAGTTGTCTTGTTGAACAAAGCATTCCTTCATTCACTTATTGTTCTTTACAGAAAAAAAAACTAAATTCATATATTTTTTTCTGGAGTTAGTTAAAGTAAAACAATCTAGCACAAACATCTTGTTAAGCAAATAACCTTAAAAATACAAAGTCAACTTTTTTTGTTGATGCTATGAGAAATATTTGAGAGATTAATGAAAACAAATACATAATTATGTATGAGAAGTTTTATGACCCTTGTTCTATTGATTGAAAGCTCCTTTTATCATGGCGGCCAATATGGTTTATGTTGACCTTTGTTCTATTGATTGAAAGTTCCTTTTATCATGGCGGCCAATATTAAAGGACGTAGATTAACTCTCTGTCAATGGTATAAGACTGCATTATAAGACACTGGGTTTCAACACTTCAAGCCTTTTCAAGTATATGCGTAAGTGGTTATGTATAAAATATGTCGTCCACTTCTCACGAAGCGTCAACTTTCCATCTATGGCTAGAATTAAGTTATCCTAAGTTAGTATATCCAACTATTCGGAATATTTGGTTTTCAAATAAACTAGACTAGATGCTGAAGTATTTGATTTATTTGTCTGATCAAAATGCTTGGAAAGGGTTCTAAGATACCAAGAAAGCATTTATTGAGCATACTAATGTTAAATTTCGTGATTGATTCTTTGCATTATACTGGTTGACCTGTATACATTCAAATATAAGTTTTGCTATCAATATATCTATATACTTATTTATGTTGGATAACTTACCTTTCTTATTAAGATCACATTGATGTAAATTTTGCTATTTGTAGATTGTAGTGCTGGAAAGCAAATTATGTTATTGTGCATATGATCCTGTTTTTTTTTCCTTATGGATTTGCGGCATTTGATTCCATTATCTTTCTTTTAAATGGCATTTTTAAAGATGCCTAAATTTTCCCCTCACCTCTGCAGGTAGAACAAAAGTTGAGGCGAACAGTGGAGAAACTTGAGAAACAGTTGGCTGAAGAGCAAGCCGCAAGAATTGAAGCAGAGAAAATTTCTGAGAAAGCTAGGGTGCAGTCTGATAAAGAGATTCATAAGCTCAGGCTTTCCCTGGAGAAGGCTCGAATGGATGCTGAAGAATTCCGATTGCGAGCTGAGAGTAAAAATATGTGCATTGTCCTGTGAAAGAAATCTCAAGCGCCAGTGATGTCATTCGTATATGCAAAGTTTAAATTCACAATTTTTTAATGAAAAAAAATCTCCACTATGAAGACGCAAAGAACTGCATACAACTTCGACACCAGAAAGTCCAAATTCTAGTACAATTTTACTATTCACCTTTTATTGTGTTTATTTGTCAATAGATGGTAGATCTCTTAAAGCATTAGTCAAGCAGTGTTGGGATGACTGAATAAGATGAGATATAACATGGTTGCCATGTTGATGCTCTTGCACGTCTAAAATGTTTTTGCTACCTCTGTTTATAACTACAAAGACACTGGATGTTACTTATCATCGATGGAGTCTTTAATCTCTTGATGCAATCATAATTTTTGGCTATTTGGTGCTTTACCTTTCGGAGAAGAGAATAGAAGGATAACCAGCTCGATGGCTCATCTCCACTAGCATCAGATCTGCAGGTTCTCCCTTCTTTTACTCCCCATGTGGACCAGGTAAAATCTCCAGCTCTCTTAAACCTCTTGCATGCTAAGGTTTTGATTCTTATTATGTGATCTTTGGCACAGGATTACTTAAAGATTTGTAAAAACTGTAGCCCTTTTGCTTGGTAGTCGTCGGCTGCTGTCCTGACTTATGAGGGTTCTACCTACGAGGTCTAGTGTGCGGTAGGGGGATGTTCGTGCCTTCTTCCTCCCTTCTATAATGCTATTAGTCACCTCCCTTTACTAAATCACCTAAAGGATTGGTCTTTCTGTTTGTGGGGGAGATCTTGGTCTCACTATGTTGAATGACTTTTTTTTTTTGAAATTGAAATGACAGTTTCTTGAGCATCTTAACTAGGGACCTTTCTTGACATGATACTTGGTTTAGTTCCATATGACATGCTAGAAGAAAAAAATTATCATGGTATGTAAGGCTTAATAAATTTATTATCATAAACTTGAGCTTGAATATTTTGTATACATCATGAATCTTGTAAAATCCTTACACAATATCCACATTTCATAAGTATGAGAAGCTCACTGATCAACACATAACTCCATCCAACTCTTGATGTTTTATCTTGTCATAAGACCTACAAGCATAGCAGGGACGATATTTACTCTTTATTGTTGTGAAGGAGGGCCTTCGGGTCCACTTGGCTGCCATTTGAATGCTAGACATGTGATAGAATACCCATTTTAGTTATACATGAGATGTTAGAGAAAAATTATTCATAGTGTATACTGTATAACACCTGGTAAGTTTATAATTAATAATTAATAATTTGGGCTTAAGTATTCTTTTATATTTAAGAACTAATATGAAATCCATTGCGAGAAGCTCACTAATCAACACGGAAACCCCACCCAACTGTAGATATCTTATTTCATCATAAGGCCAATAAAACATAGTGGGGATGACATTTACTCCTATGGGTACAAAAAATTTTCAGTGATAAAGACTATTTTGGTTTGGGGGGTGGGGTAGTATATGACCAGATAAAAACTTGTAAGTAACATTTCTATATATTAGCTTGTATAAGGTGTTTATACGTGTGTGAACGTGCATTGACCATTGGTCAGAACGTATGAAGTAGTCACAAACACCTGCTAATCACTTTCTCCGTTTTAACATATTAATTATGCAGTTCAATTAGTGAACTGTGAGATAGAACTCATTGGCTTCAGTTCTCTGCAAAAGATAACGATGACATGGTAATGCCGAGCAGTTCCTGGTTGAACTTGAATAGGCGATATGCCGATCCCTAGAGCAAGTATATGGAGATTGCCAGGCCGAAACTTTTGGCTTTGCTAAACAATTGGAACTTTGATCCTTCAGTGGAGGTTGCATTTAACAAATTTCAGTTGATTTTCACTAGTTACTTAATATCTTATTCAATTCACGCAATAGTAAATAATATCGACTTTGTTGTTGAGAACATCAAAGAATTATTGCTCTGATGCAATCAAACCTAACTTGCTTCTTTTTCCTCCAAGCAAAAAAAGAAGATTCATGGTATCATAAACAACATTCTTGAGACAGTCAATTATTAGGGAAAGAAAAAGTTTACTAGCTCCAAGTTTGTATATATGAAATTAACATAATATATATTTTCATGCTTTCTATTCTAGTTCTTTTGCATTCTATCATTTTGATACATGGTCAACAGTAAAGGTTAAAAAAAAATCATTGACAGAAATATATGATGATTGATGACTCTTTACAGAACCCCCGCAGCTTCAACATGCTTAGAGGAACTGAAGCTGAGGTGGTTGTCTTCACCAAGGGGACCTAGTGATAGATTAATTGATGGAGATTGGCTACCAGAGTACCATCTTGAGCAGGCAAGGTAGCTGAAGAAGTTAATGAGGCTGAGGGCAGCAAGGAGCCAATAGAAGAGGTCCAGCCTATCTTTGTTGAGGTCATTATCACTTAGCCAACCATCCGTGGACGAGCTACTTGATGTGATCCTGTTCACGAGTGAGACAAGAAGGGAACTCAAGTAGAAGCCAAATGAGTAGGAGCAATAGGTCATGGCTGTCAAAAAGGATTGTGTTCCAGCTGATGATTGCTTGTAGAAGAATTCAATTAGGCCTACAGCTGTGAACATCTCCGAGAGGCCAAAAATTAGGAACTGTGGAGCAATCCAAATGATGGAGAGCTGCTTGTTAGATTCAACATATTCCTCCCTCCTCTTCTTCTCAATGGCAGCTGCAGCAACCATAGAGAATGTGACAGTGAAGAGGCCGAAGCCGATGCGCTGCAAGGGGGTGATCCCTGAGCTGTTTCCAGTGAACTTTCTGGCAAGGGGGACAAGGCATGTTTCATAAATGGGCACTAGGACAATGAGCATGAGGTAGGGAATGGCTTGGAGGGATGCAGGGGGGACTTGGAATGACTTGGTGAGCTTGGTGTTCATGGCACTGCCTTGCTGGACTGAGAAGGTCTGCAGCTGTGCAAGGATGGTGTTGAAGATGATAGTGCAGGCCAAGATTGGGATCAGTGAGATTATAGTCTTCACTTGCTCTACTTCTGCAGCTGTGCAGAGTCTCCATTTGCTCTCCTGAGTGTTAGAGACATCTTGAGCTTTGATACAGGCTTTGTCCAGCAACCTTAATCACAAAACTTTGAAATTATAGATCATGAAGAATCCTAATACATTATTATATTCTTGTTTAGTCTAATTATCACTTGTTACATACTTTTCTATTGTCTGTCTTGGAATGATTAGGTAAGTGTTAGCTCTGCTCACCTGAACTTGTTGGTGCATGGAAGGTTGGTGGCATATGAGGATTCAGGGCTGCTCATAGGAAAATTTTCAGATGGATTGGTGTGGCTTCTGTGAAGCATTTCAGAGTTTGTGGAAGGACAAATTTGCTTTCTCTTGGTGAATGCAGCTACAAAGACCTGCAAGTTTATTGTCAGTTTAAACTAAGTGTGCATAAATCTGAAGGAAGTTGAGGTCAATCTAGCATTCGTAAGAAAATATCTAGAAAATTCAATTAGATGCTATAAGAAAGTCTGAAAACAACACTTTTGACGTTCTTGTAAGTTGACTTATTTTGCAGCTGTAATAGGCTAAAGATTCTACTAGCTAGTACAAGTCACTGTCAATCAGTTATGAGTCGTATTGACAGCTAATATATTTGCAGCTAGCAAATAGAAAATTTGAACCAGACAAAACTGGAATTTCCTAAATCTGGAGATCTGAACATCTCTAGGAACACAGATGTAGTTTGACTGAACACTGTGCTACAGAACATTCTTAGATACCTATTGACTTAAGGTTAATGGTTTTTATCTGCTGTGCTGTGTATAAAGCAATTAAATTCTTGATTAAAACAAGTAAAAGTAACTTCCTGAGTCGGTCATACCCTTACGATTGGGGTAAAGATGCTGCCCTGTGGGGGCTTGTTCCTGTAAAAGAAGGCACCAGAGATCAAGATGAGGAGCCCCACTCCCATGGCGCCAGCTGATACACCGAATCCTACATCCATGCCTGACCGTGTCTGCACCCAAACAAGCAGGGTGAGGGCAATGAGCTCCCCTACGCAGAAGCTGAAGTAGGCAGTGTTGAAATAGGTGGAGAGCTTCTTGGACTGGTCCGGGTCATCCTTCATGAACTGGTCTGCCCCATGGGAGATCATGTTAGGCTTCAGGCAACCACTCCCTAGGGCCACCAAGTAGAGAGCAAGGAAGAAGATGGTGGCCTTGAAGCCTTTGGCCTCCATGCATTCCTCATCTTGGGACATCATGTTGCATGGTGGTGGCCTCAGCTGGGGTAGATGTGCTTGCACTGATAGAAGAATGAAGCCCTGCAGGAAACTAATGAAATCAGAAACTTTTCAGAAGGCATGAGCCATCTTTACAAGTAAGTCTTTCATAGTTTTCTTGTGAGGTGTCTCAAAGGATAGGGCTCATTTTATATCTTCTGGAAGGCACATAGTCTGCATAATTAAGCAACAAATGTGCAAAAAGATTCAGATTTCTTCTGATTAAATTTCAGTAGCACCTTTTGATGTGTCATTTTCACTTTGATTGCAGGATGGCTAAAAACATAGGAAGAACATAGATAAATTACTTTGTTATTCAGTTGTGGTTCAAGAGAGAGGACTTACTGACAGCTCCACAAATCCAAAAATTAGCATGGTCCAGAAGCTCCCTAGGTAAGAATCTGAGAGGAATCCACCAAGCAAGGACATGAGAAAGATAGTCCCAACGAAGTTGGTAACTATGTTGGCAGATTTGGACAATGGAAAGTGCATCTCGCCGAACACATAGGTTATGAGGTTGTTCCCAACAGCTGCAATTGCCATGATCTCAAATGCTTGAATGGCTGGAGAAAAGAAAAAGAAAAACAGCGTAGCTTCAGTGTAAGTAAGCTGAGGTAGGCAACTCACTGATTCCTATCTACTCTTTTATAATAACGTATCAAATTAGACCATTTAACGTTTCTGAATCTAAGTACTAGCTCATGTTTTATAAATTCCAATAGTGTTTTTTGAATCAAGTATTGGCAAGTAAAGTGTCCACCATATAACGTCGGCAAATCAAATTCATCACATACTGAGAGAATGAGATACCTAATACGAAGATTGCAGCTCTTATGCCACCATGCTTATTTGGCCTGCATGGTTTGCCTCTCCAATCAACAGCAACAGTAGCATGCATGGAGCTCCTTCTTAAAAAATGCCCTGCTTGAATGTCCATAATCTCTTTCTCCAGTCACTTCCTTTCTTCCCAGTACAAGGTACAGGTGCCCTTCCAAGAGGACTTCATTTCTCAGGCAAGATGATGCGCAGCAGTATTTATAATAGACTGCTCAGAGAGAGACCGCTTTTTGTTGATGTGATGTGGTTCTCTCTTTGGTGAGGATTTTGTGGTTTGGACACTTCCTAATGGCAGTCTCTGTTGGATGGTCAGTTTTTCTGTGCTTTTGAATGTGTATATGGGAAGTAGCCACAAAGATAACACAGTTTCTCATAGACTCTTTTTCCAAAGTAACAGTTTATTAGGCATTAGTTACTCATCTGTCACATTTTAAACATCTGCTTTTTTTTTTCACACGGAACACGAATATGAATAAATGATAACAGCTGCGAGCATGGTGGTTCATGTGATCTTATATTTTATTAAAAGTGAATTCCAGTAGACAAATACACCCGTATGAACTTCTACATAGGTTCTGTGCAAATATTATGTATGGTGTAAAATGTTGGTTCAAACCTATATATTGATCATGATTTGGATTGATATAGATTGGTGACTGCTAGTGCTCAGATCAATATCATTGAGTAACTTTGTGTGGTAAACCTTTCAAATATAATTATCGATATCACTAGACCCTGATAACTCCCTATTTCGTGTTTTAGGTTGTGCTTGAATCAGTTTGGACTGTTTTAACTGTGCTTGAAGCTATAGTCTGAAAAGAAATAATTGGGTCAATAGTGTCAAAATACTGCAACTAAATACGAACACTATTATGTTGCTACGTTTGTGTTAAAGGGTTGAAATAAAATTTCTTTTTTTAGTAGAAAGTTAATCTTTAAATTGTTTTGACACGGAGAAGAAAAGATACCAAGAACCTTGTTCCATCTGACAATCAGAATAGTTTGTTTGGCTGAGATACATCTTCATCTGTTCATGATTTATATAAGAAGCAAATCCTGCTGTATATCTTGTCAATCCAGCAAGCAGAATAGGTTCCTGATTTCTGTCTTAAAAGGTCAAAGGTTTTGAGTATGAAGAATCTACATATGATTCCCTGAACCGCGGTCAAAGCCATCTAGATCATGCCACACTGAATGTCTAACATGTTGTGAGTGGAAACTAGGCTCCATAAAATGGCTAGATTTCCTTTTCTTTGAGATGGAAAAGACTGCTGTGGCTCATATCTCATTTCTGTATTCTCATCATCTTCTAGCTGGGAATCAATTGCTTCTCTTTCCTGCGCTAAAAAGAAAGAATAGAAGGTTCTGCTCTACACAACTTAGTAGAACCAAAAACCTATTATTGAACTTGCCCAAGTAAATGCAGCAACTTTTACTGTTCTTGTTAAGTAGTTCTCATTTATCTGACGTGCGCTTCATGGAGCATGAGGTTGAAGTGAAATAAATGGCAGATGAAGTCTATTAAAAGTTCCCTTTTGAATTTATGATCAGCAGCAGTTACAGTTCTTTGCTAGCTCAGTCAACTGTACTAATTCATTGATTTTGATCATTTGGCATGAGTCACAAATGGAAGAATCTTACAAGACAGTCACTTCCAGGTTTTCTTCATTGTGAAACACTTTCTTCATTCGGTACCTTGTTATTTCTCAGACACTATTTTCAGACGTCTTTTTCTTGACTTTTGATATCTGTATTTCTCCAATTGTGATGGAATGAGAATTGATCTTTTGTCATAGAACATGCTGATATGTCTCCCTTCTCTGCTTTTTATGAGGCATCATAAGAATTTGTTCCTGCATGACCGAAATATATGATGTGAGGCAAGCTCACATGGAAGAATCAAGTGAAAGAAATCCAAGTATATGCTGATGACTAATAAACAATAGGATTCACCAGCTAGCTCTTCCACATTGTTTGGTAGTGCTGCACTTATTCCTCCTACAGGTCTAAAGCCTCTAACCCACCCCCACTACCTCTCCCACTACAGCATTTTACCACTATTCTTCTTTTCTGTTTTCACTTTTCATGGCTATTTTTTATTACCCCACTGTTGAGTGCTTATCTTTTATCAATCACCTCTTTTCATATGTTGGTCTGCTTTGCTACCTCATTTGATAGAAATCTTCGGCACCCCTTCACATATCTTCTTGTGTTTCAAACCTTGAGTACTCCTTTGATACATGCATAAAAACATGAGATTCTTGTGCTGGGATATTTCTTATAACTTTATCGATCTCCATTGAACACTCGAGAATACAACTCAAATTCCTTTTCTCCGACATATGATTATTGGATTAAAAATTTATAAGACACTCTTGGGTGAAAATTCAGATGAAGCTTGTTAAGTAATTCTCATTTAGGGTTGTAGGGTTTGGTTTTTTATAGGTCTGAATTTTTTTAAGGAGGTTTAATGTTACTAAAAAGAACTTTAACATAAAACCCAAAAATCTCTGAAAAAAATTTGAAATCTGATTTAGGTTTCCAGATTTTTGTCTAACCCTACTCAAAATAAAGAAGATGGTCCTCAACTGATCCTCTGATAAAGGTTGACTTTGAGTTGACTTAGTTCAGCAATCAGTCACTTGATCCAAACTAGTTGGCCAATCAGAAATCATAATTTACTGAATACAATGTGATGTCAAAGTGGACCAGAGATTGGACCATAGATTGATTCTATCCTTATGAGTTATGCCCAGCCGCATATTTGAATGGATAAGGAAGCCACACCAGAGAGCTACTCCATTGTCACAGGTGTCCTCTGAAAAAGTCTGCACAAGTGAATAGTTCATCCTTGTGCAGGCAATGAGGTGTCTAATTCATTCCTTTGTGCAGGTAATGAAGTGTAGTGATCCATTTCCGTGTGATCTTGTGGGGTTTCACAGGTCCAGCAATCCACAAAATCTGGCTGGCTGCAAGGAAAAGGTTTATCAGAGGTCACCACCACCACATCTCCTTAATCATGCTAGGTCAAAAAAAAAAAAGTCAACACCAAGATGCCTACTCTCACTAGAAGTTAATACTTTTATTGATAGATGCAAATGGAGACTGTAGATATGAACCCTAGTATGGTCAATATCAGAGTGCACAGTTCTGTATTCTTAATGTATGCGTTAACGCTCTATCTATATTTTTTCCTTTTAGCCATGTTGATTAAAGAACAAACAAAGTCTAAATTAGCTGTTAGTTTGCAGTTTGATTACAGACTAGCTTTCGTAGCTTAAAAACATTGTTGGCTTGTTCCTCATGAAATTCAGTGCAGTTTACTTTGTCGGCTGCTCCAAATTTCCCTGTCATTGCCAACAAAAAAAGGAATCAGGTAAAAGCCTCGAGAATTGTTTATTCATGAAGTGTTAGGCTAGAATTTGACCAACTGCAGATCATTCACTGCAAGTAGTGGGGATTGTCTCCGTCTTTTTGCCACCCACACTACACAGGTTATCCAAAGTCAACCGTGGGTTGAATTTTTGAGAACTTAAATGAGTCATAATGTCCAAGGGAGAACAGGCATCCCCCACCACCACCTTAAAAAAGGATTACAGACCAAACATCTTGTAGCAACGCGTTCTGCTGACCAACCCCACTCTCCACTCTGCAACTTTGCTCAAACATGAAATTCTATGAACCCTAATTGAGGGTGGCTGGCCATTATCAGATGAAGCTGTTCTTGTTGCGCTTCCAAGTAGCTTCTCAAGCTTCGAGTCATCATGATTTCCTTAAACGTGAGTAACTCGAATTCTACTTTGAACTTGCAAATTGACAACCATGACGATCTTCGGTGGGATTTTCACAGTCAGCTTCTACTATCATAGAACTTGACACCCATTCACGTGTTGACTAGTACAAGCCAAGGACAGGCGAGCATGAACTTCAAACAAGTCAACGTCTGGTGAAGATTTTAGAATTACTTTTGAGAGATCATTCAAGAGCTTGCCGACAAAGTACCTTGCCCACAACTGTTTGACCTTTGTCCAACCGAATGAGTTGAAAATGTAGCATGGGCAAAAGTCTTAGAATTCTGATTCAGTGTACCTTGTTGAAATGGACAGAGTTGGGTTCCAGTTTGACATTTTCTTTGAGCTCTGAGAGCTACCCTTTTTAGGGTATCTGCACATGGCAGAGCCTGCCTTTAGTCGGCAATTGTGGTTCTTTTGCCACAAGGCCCACAACAGCTGCCTTTCTAGGGTTTCTGCACCCAACGGAGCCTGTAGTCGGCAATTTCAGTTATTTAAAACAGCGGTGAGTCAATTGTTGTTAAAAGGACATCGAATTTCATGAGTTAGTATAGGGGATTGAATTTCTTAACACAAGCAAGAATCTTTGGATATAAAATCAGCCCACACAATCTTTTTGAAGCCCTAAGTATATACGTGGTCCTTTTATCCTCCTATCTAATGTTCATTTAGGTGAAGATGCTTAGTGTCACGCCCCGATCGGATCGGCCTAGAATGAGCGCTTATCCGCTTCCTAGAGCCGTCCGGCGGAATACCGGAACGCAACTCGCCCTAGGGTTTCCGACCCGAAATTAGAAACCCTAATCTCCCCGGATAATTTTTCTCCCCAAAATACAATTCGCACGGAGAAAACCCTAACCCCAATTAGGAAATCCGATCAAACCCTAAAATCAATTTACCTCCAAATAAATTTTGACCAAAAGTCAAAATTATGCCTTTGCTTGCGTCAGCAATCTGTCGCTGACGTCAGCCCTCAATTTTTCGTTCGCCGAATGAATTTTGCCCGCGCTGACGCACGCCTTGCGTCAGCGTCTCCGATTTCGAACGAAATCGAATTCGTTCGCGAAATCAGCGTTGACCGGCTGATTCCGTTGACCCTTGCCTCGTTTCGAACGCCGAGCGTTCGAAACGCGCCTTCGTCTTCTCCGAAGCCGAGCGCCGCCCGCGCTCGCGGATCGCCGTCCTCCGTCGACGGCTGCCGCTGCCGGAAGTCGCCTGAGTTGATGAGGGAGTGCCGAAACAGGGGAAGGTATGCGATGAAGAGGAAGCTTCGTTTTATTACCAGGTAAAACTTACAAAACCTCGCCTCTCGACGCCCGCCGGCGCCCTCATCCCTCCCTCGCCGGTCGTCTTTCTAGACGCCGGTTACATTCGCTCTGGTTCCCTCGTCGGCATCTACGTACCGACCTTCGCCCCTGGCGGCATCAGAGCCCTGCTCTGGAAGAGGCGACGGCGAGGGCGCCGTCGCCGATGGAGTCGCCCCCGGCGCTCTATATGGTGACGCCCTCTGCGCACCCCGATGATGGAAGCTTTTCTCCTCTTTATAGACGAGCCGCCGCTCGTTTTCCTTCGCGTCCAACTCCGTCGTCGCCCTCCGCTTCTTCCGCCAGGACGCGATCGCACCGCGTCCTCGTCTACCGCGCGTCGAGTTTCCGCTTCGCTCGCGACCGCCGTCGTCGAGCCCGAGATACCCGCTGGAGACCGCGTCCGAACGCCAAAATCTCCTCGCGCGTCCGCTTTGATCGCGTTGAAGCCGAAGCTCGCGGAGATGCCGCGTCCGAGCAGCGCGGGGAAGTTGATGAAGTTCTGCTTCGTTCGCGCACGCCGCGTTCCTTCCCTCAATCGGGTGTTGACCCGATTTTGACCCAGAATTGGGTCTCTGTGTGGGATTCCTCCAATTGTGGGCCTGGGCTTGGGTTGGGCCGAACCGGCTGAACCTGGGCCTGACACTTAGTAAAATCAAATCTTAAGGCTTTTTGAGCTTATAAATGTCTATCTTGCAAAGCAATCCTTGTATGATATTTTTTTTTGTTCATCAAGCATACTCTTGTATCATCAAAATTCAAATACTGCACATAGGTGAAGATGATTCTCGTAGCACTAAAACATACAAATTTCTCCAAAAACAAAATTTGAAGGTAATTATAGGTGGTACCAGAGCCTCATTAAGGATGTTGCAAAATTGAAGATTGTTCTAATATGTGACAAAATCATGGTTGGTTAAACCATCTTGTTAACGTGTGTCGAGCAAGTTTTGTTTAAGAGCGGGTTCATGCCTTGCTCACTTTAGTTAATATGTTTTCTTCTCTGAAATAATTAGATAAAAGAAAGCCGAGTTGATCTGTGTGGCTTGGTCAATGAGGGAAGGTGATATTCTGAATTTTAGCAATAATAACATTAGGAATCCAATTAATAAGCTTAGTCATCACCTTCTGGTCAATAGGATCATGATCTTTGGCAAAGTTGATAAAGAAAGTCAATCTCCTTCCTACCAAGTAAGCCACAAATGCACCATAAAAGGAAAAGAAACATCCTAAGAATGCTAGAAGCAAGTGCATATATAATTAAATGATGGTTTAATCTCACAATTTAAGTTGATCAAGTGGCAGTGATTGCAACACAGCGGCCAAGCAAAGCAAATGCTTGTTGAGGAAGAAAGAAGAGCATCGGGTTACTGAAACTGCCAAAACCAGTCGAGGAAAATCCATGTGAGCAGAGAAAAGAAAAGAGCTCATGAACTTCTTG
Organism: Costus lasius; assembly: GCA_027563935.2. NCBI lineage: Eukaryota > Viridiplantae > Streptophyta > Magnoliopsida > Zingiberales > Costaceae > Costus > Costus lasius. The sequence continues at coordinate 12,336,604 of CM050447.1, read as the reverse complement.
CCGGCGCCCATGCAAGCCACCTCCAGCCGTTTCAAGACAATACGTCAATCGTTACTGCAATCACAGCTAGCTTTCTTCCCGCGTATATCTTACTCCTGATTCTGCTGCATCGATCAAATCAAGATCCACAAGTTTTATAGTTGGAAGTTTGTAAGCAATCAAGGAGATGAACAGAGCTGCTGGGTTCCTCTGCTGGTTTGTTGCTGCCAATGTAGCATGCCAATACGGCTTAATTACTATGTGTGGGGTACTCGGTGCCCCGCATGTCCCAGCAATGTTTGCGTTTGGAGACTCCATGCTCGACAATGGAAACAGCAACTTCAAGAAGTCAATTGCCAGGGCCAACTACTGCCCCTACGGCGTTGACTTCTCTCAGGGGGCCACAGGGAGGTTCTCTAATAAAGAAAGTATACTAGACGTTATAAGTAAGTCTCTCCGTATCGAATATTTTCCAAGAAGATATTTTTAACGAAATAGATTAAAACAAGTTTTTTTTTCCCCTTTTTTTTGGCTCGCAGGTGATCGGTTGGGTCTTGCTTACCTGCCACCGTACTACAGCACTCTTGTTGGAGGTGGTAACGCGACGAGTTTGCTTGGAGGAGTCAACTACGCTTCCGGCAGTGCAGGGATCCTTGAAGAGACGGGCCAGCACCTTGTAGCTCAACTCAGCTCACTCTGTCTCTGTCATTTTACATGTAACAGTGTTTAGTTGCTGCTTGAGTACTAAATTGATGATAAGTACTGTGTAGGGAGAGAGGGATCCTTTGAGGCAGCAGGTGCTCAACTTCCAGAGCGACTTGGAAAAGATCAAGACTGTGCTGGGGTGTGGCAGAAACTTCACTCGCCACCTGGCGAAGAGCATTGTGGTGATCGCCGTCGGCAGCAACGACTACGTCAACAACTTCCTGATTCCGTCTTTGTACTCCTCCAGCTACGACTACAGCCCTCGGGAATTCACCAGCCTTCTCCTGCATCAATACAAGATGCACATACTGGTAAGTCTCGATTGCAGAGTCTGATTAGGGCTGAGAAAGTGAATGTGTCCACTGCTGCTGCTGCTGCTCCAGGAATTGATCAGCGTCGGCATGAGGAAGTTCCTGCTTGTAGGGCTTGGGCCGCTCGGCTGCATCCCGGAGCAGCGAACCTCCGGCGTCGCCCCGCCTGGCCAGTGCGTTGATCGGGTGAATGAAATGGTTTGTATTTTCAACCGGGGCCTGAAATCGTTGACGCAGCAGATGATCACCCATCACCCGGCCGCCGTCATTACCTATAGCAACACGTACCGCGTTATCCAAGAAATCCTTACGAGTCCCAGGCGTTGCGGTGCGAACTTACTTGAGTCACCATTTTTGCAACTGTGATCAGATCAAACCATGTCCTGAGCTGCTACCATTTTTGCAGGCTTCACCATCGTCGACCGAAGTTGTTGCAGCATCGCAAGGAACCAAATCCAGCGGCTTTACTGCCAGCCGGCGTCTGTACCATGTGCTGCCAGGAACCACTATGTGTACTGGGACGGTCTCCACACAACACAAGCCGTGAACATGATCCTTGGACGGAGGGCATTCAATGGATCTCGCAGTGATGCTTATCCCATCAATGTACAGCAGCTGGCTCATATGTAGACAGTGAACAGTTTCTATAGCTGTCATAATGTATCATCGTATGTCCTCGCCATTATGAATGCTGCTAGAGTCTGATCAGCCAAACTCAGCCAGTTAACAGCTGCTGAAACCTTGATAACACTAGACAGATAAAAAACATAACCATATTTAATACGAAAAGTCACCTAAATCGAAGGTTTCAAGCTTCAAACACCATGCAAGCAAATAATATAAATTACTCCCTTCCAAAATTAGTATTAGACGCAAGGCACTAATTAAGCAAGTGTGTACTCTTTCCAAGAAAATATGCCGAAGCATATCTCCCTTTAGTTGAGGTGCGAGAACAGTGCCAAACTGTTAATCATATCTGAAGCTCCTGAATGACTTCATGAGAAGAGGAAAATAGAAAAATTAGTTGGCGAATTTCACTCCAGGAGCAAAATGAGCCCATGATACTAGCAGGCGAGCAAATTGTGCAAGAATGTCGAGGTAAACGTATAGGCATATTAAATCTTCCCACTATTCCAGCAACTCTATTTTTCTATCATGTTTAAATTTTAAAGTTTTTGTTCTAGAAATGTCAAATTTATGAAAGTCAGATATTGCCAAATCCTTGCATCTCTAGAAATTTTCTAAGAGCTGCTACTTGACGCCTGGAAGCTCCCAGGAGAGTATGCATCCATCAACTTTGTGAGCTCAGCATCAAACTCCTTTTCCAGTTCAATTTCACTTTCCAGATATTTCCGCCTAAGTTCAAACTTCTTCTCTTCATGAGCGCGTATCAATTTATCTCGCCGTGCCTCAAATGCTTCAACTCCTTTATCTTGTTTGTCAATGAACCTTGCGATCTCCGCTTTCCTGAAAAAAAAACCATACATCAACAAAAACCCATATAAGAACAAACTTTCGCTTAAACTGTTAAGAGCATGTGAAATGTGAAGATTATGAGCGGGTTATTTGGTGAACATATACAATTTTGTGCATCAGCCATTATCATCATAAAGCAAAAATGTGCGTATGTTAACCATAGCAAACAAAAGGGTGAGCTTGTACAATTAAATACTCATTCAACGAGCTATTACTGTACAATTAAATACCTAAGCCTCTGTTCTTCACTGCTTCCAGAATTCACATCTGAATGCTTCGCCTTTGCACGCTCCTCCTGCAACAACTTCTCGAATTTTTTCTCTTTCTCTTCAGTCGCCTTATGGATCTTATCCATTTGTTCTTTGAAAAACTGCTCTTGGTAGTCCATCTGAAAACATCAATAGTAGAAAGGTCAAAGACCACTGATTAATGGAGCTCCAAATTAATTGCATAGAAAGAAGAAACAAACTTGATAGATATCCTAAGCCCTAAGAAACAGCTCAACTTTGTAGTAGCTCGACTAATGACTCCTGATAAAACTGCCGTTGCCTGTCCTATTTTCATGGACATTTGTGAAGTGGTATTGCTAACAAATTACATGAATCCAACCTTCTCAAGGTCGCCCTAGGGCATAATTGTCACCCCAAATACTACTATAAAGTAATCGCAAGTACTATGAAAATATTGATGTACAATAACAGCAGTGAGAAGGTAAAAAGTTACCTCTTCTTTGTTCTCTTCATGTTGTTTCTTGGTCCTAAGCCTCACAATCCTATTCTCTTCCATGGTCTCACGCAATTTTTTGGTTACCATTCCAAAAGTTTCTTCAAGAGCTTTGGATCGTTCCTCGTGCTTAATGACCTTGTTCTTCAGCCAGACCAGTTGTTGGTTATCTTCATTCATGCGTTTCATGGGAATTACAACCATCTCCTGATATGATTTCACATCGAATTTCAGACGAGATTTACCTGCAATCATCAGTTGAAGTCAACACTTTTTTAGAAACAAAGGCACTGAATATGCGACGAGTATCAAAGTTTTAATTTATGAAGTTTAACGAGTATCTTCTGGCTGATTGATTGGTGTTAAGTGCCAAAGGATTATAGATCTTTGATACTTCTAACCATCTCATTGCAAAAAAGAATTATTGACATGCCCACATAAATAATACTTAATTAGCTGATGAATCCACAACCAAGATAAATAATAAGATAACTCTAGTAGAAATCAATTGTTATATGTCGCTAGTGCCTCAAAAAAAATGTCATGGATATAACTAATAAGTCCTACTTGATGACCCACACCAGCAATTTCAATGAATTAAAACATACCTTGACAGTGATTATTGAAGACATCCAGATCTTCTTTGCGTGCCAAGTAGCCATATAATTGACGTTTACCACCTGCAGTGAATAGAATCCGACGAGAAGACTCCCAAGCATCTCTGTTAGTTCCTTGCTCAGTAAAATGTTTGTCTAGTCGTTCGGCTTCCATGTAACCCATTGCAGTTGCTTCAAAAATTAAAGCACTCATTCCTCTATGTCCATTGGGACCATAGGAATGTCGGGCTTTTACTGCTGCATATTGGCTGAAATATTCAAGGAGCTCTTGGTTTCCCATACCAATCCACTGTGGTTTGGAAAGAAATATGAAAATGCATTTGTTCACAAGTGAAAGGAAAACAAACAATTGTATGGAATAGATTTACAAGTTTGCAGCATAAAAGATACTGCAAATTTAGTGTGGTAATAACTTCTAATTTATCTACGAAACTGCAAAGTCAACTAGTTTTCTAAGTGACAAAGACAACAGAATAATTTTTTTTTTTTTTTGCCTCTAAATTTGAATATCTAATACAGACGACAAGAATGTTATAAGACAACTAGAGCCTGGACATCAGAGAAGCTTTTGAAGTTTTCAGGATAAGCTAGCTGTATCACTAAAAAACCCAGACTTTGGGAGAGTGACATAAATAAAAGAATGTAAATAGAGACAACAAGTGACCAACCATGGTCCATGTACAAATTAGTAAAAGTTTGTTTTGCATTGTTAAGTTGTTGCTATTGTGCTGTGAAAGAAAGTATTGGTTCAAAAAGTGATATGCTTTTAAGTAAAAAGTTGCTCACTGATACAAACTATTGTCAACACAAAACCAATATTGAAAATCCTCAACCTCGCTCCGGATGCCTTTGACCAAGATGAAATTTATTGATTCAGGCAATTTTTTGAACTATCTCACAATAATACTTTGGCGGAAAACTCTATTCCTCAGCATGGTTTTAAATACTATACTAGTCCATTGTTAAACTGATATGTGCCAATCTGCATTGGCATATGGTACTGCCGATACCAATTGATTTTAATTAAATCTATATTATATACTGGTATAGGCACATGGTGGGTTCAATATAAATCGGCCATACCGCCTGATATGATACTATTTTTTAAACCATGGTCTTAACTCATAAGAACCAAAAGGCAATCAAGAGCAAGGTGACAACGGTGATGGCTGCATTGTGGTGGTGTATAAAGGTTCATCATAGCACATGTCTACCAAAGGAGAGAAGCACACATAATAATTACATTAATAAATAATAAAACTAAATAATTTTATAATTAAAATACTTGAGATTATTAATGCAAGATCACATTAATATATGTTAATGTATACATTATATTATGATATAAATATTTAACAATAAAATGTTGCTGTGAAGTAACTGCTAGAGGAAAAGCAGACAAAGTTGCTCAGATTCAAAGCGCCTAAATTATTGTGGTGCTGCTGCACAGCAACTGTCCTAACGCTTAAAAAGGTGGAATGGTGCGTGCCGGACGGCAGCACAGCACCAAACAAGGCCTAAATCTGCAATCAGTACATGGATAAGGTTTTGCATCTGAATATAATCTAAGCATGGTCATGAATAGTGAAGGAATAATGCGCATAAAGTTCTGGACTAGGATCATGTTTATTAGAGCTTAGGCTTGGCTTTTGCGATGAGTCATAAAGTGTTACCTATGGTTTAAAGTTTCGGTCCGTCCAGGCCAAAATTTTGATCCTGTCCGACGGGCCACCGGGCTCAGACCATGTGTCGGAGTCTGAAGCTTTAGCAGGAATGGGAGAGAGTAGCCGAAGCGGGAAGCAGCCAACGCAGTTGCGGGAGGTAGAAGCAGGAGTGGGAGGCCGGCTAATTTCGTCCAATTTTTTGACCGGTGTTACCTTTATGCATGTTTGATGCTTTTCATTTTTTGATTGACAAACAATGGGATTAAGTCCTATTTTGAGATGACGTCTTATTTGTCAATCCCTGTGCAGGAAGAATGGAAGATTCCTAGGGCTCTAGTAAAACAAGTCCAAAGAAAAACCAATATTGGATACAAATAGCTAAGCAAGAAATAGAACCTCTGAAACGATTCAATAGTAGTTTAATATTCAATCATATTCAAACAGGCTATGCAGCTAGATATGAAATCAACAATACTTTAGCTAGGGTTGCAACTAAGTTGGGTAGGGCCGTGTTTCCACACAAACAAGACCTACTCCAAACTTTCCAGGTCAAAACTTATTTGTATCGAAACCAACACTGTCAAAGTATATAATCCATAAGAATTTATTAGAAAATGTCAATTAAAATAATTAAATCTTGTAAGAACTAGGTTGTGTTTTGATTAAATGAGGAGAAATTTTCATCAAATTTAATTAAAATTAAAATCCCGTCAGGTAAAATCAAGTTAGGGAAGAAGGTAACCCATCACCTGAACCAAACTGGAATTTAAACCTAGATTTTCAATTAAAAAACTGAAATCCTGGTCAAAAACACAAAAGGTATGGTGATTTCAAGTTGAGTTGAGTTTTCCATTTTTCCTCCACCCCTAATTTTCAGTGCACCTCATGGTCCAAACTGTTTCATACAGAAGCCACGAGTGAAAAAAAGGTATGTATTTTGACATAAGAACCTTTATCAAAAGAATAGGCTAAGTCAAGCAAAGAATATAGCAAAAAAATTTCGCTACCTACTTGGCACTCTTCTAAAATTCTTGAAAGTACGAAATCACAACATTAATAATTAATTAAATTAATCAGTATCAGGATATAATAAGAAATCAAGAAATAAATAGCTAACATGATGAATATATAGGCGCCCTAAAGTTTTATAACGTGCTAAAGAAACTTTTAGTAACCAATAATAATTCACAAGTCCAGCAGAGCTACAGAAGTAATCAGCAGGAAAGATTTAAACTAAAAAGGCAAGCAAAGTACCTTATCATTCTCGTCTTGCTCAAGTAACGTGTTCATGATAATCACCATTGGAGGCCAGATTATTTCGCGGTCAGTTGTTGTCTCTTTAAGACCCTTCCATTTACCAAACACTTCACCAGGAGGTACAACAGAAGTTCCCCTGTGACGAAGCTCTTCTTCCAATAGAAAAGCAAGCTCTCGGTGAAGTTTCACCCTTGTCGCACCTTTTGTCTTTGCATGTGTCGCTAAAGGTTGAAGACCTTTATACCAGTCAATTGCACCTGGAGCGTTATAGCATGCAGGGCAGTGCCACTGTCTTGTTGTCTCATTAATTTCGTCAACTGTCAGTTTATCCAGCTCTTCAAAGAATCCCCTGAACCATTTGTTTTTCTTCCTTGTTTCATAGCTCTTTTGACTTGCATCAGAATCATAATCATCAGTTAGATCATCATCGCTGTCATTCACTAAATCATCGTCGTCGTCATCAGAATCATCATCATGTTGGTTAGGCATTTTGTCAGCGTCAGAGTCAACAGAACTATCATGTTGGGTATTTTTGGAGACAGGCTCCTCAGTCTTTTGTTGAGAGGCGGATGACCCACTTCTTGCACCCCATTGCCAGCCATGTTGCAGTGGTGGGCGTACAGCTGGAGGTGGTACCATGTAATGTGATTCCCAGCCCTTACTTGGTGGTGGCTGCCTATTATTTCCTCCACCACCTGATGTACGAGATTCATTGGTTTGGACCCAGTTATTGGCAGACGTCCTACCAGCTCCACCGTTTGTACCGCATCCTTGCCTAGGCAACCCTTCTGCATTGCACCAAACTCTGGAAGAGGTTGAGGATTCCTGCTGTTTTGGCAAAGCCCCGCCAGTTCTAATTCTGGATTTTCTTGCACACACCTCCCATCCACCCTCCTCAGGACCTAGCCCCATCCCAGCCATGTGCTTGTTTAACTGATTGACAGTTGGACTGCCTTTACCAGAATTACCACCGACAGATGAAGCAGCAGATGAGCCGCCTGCTTTCCTTGAGCTCATTGTGTCTGCAATATTAATTATAATTCATTACAGAGCAGGCATATAATTTCTACTTAATTCCGTGAAAGAATGGTTAAATGAAAAGTAGTCAATTCATAACACTTTCATATTCTACCAATCATATCAAGAAAAAAAATCATTTCCTTAACATAATTAAAAAGGTTCGATTTTCATAATTCAACGATGTCGTATTCTAAATCTTTTGGATACTTGTAAGTAGTGATAGAACTAAACCAAATTATTTAACCAATATCAAAATAACATCAAACAACCAACCAAGGTGAAATAGAGAATAAAATAGAAAAGTAAGAAAGAGAATGTACAATCTAACAATAACCCTCTTTATCATGTATATCAACCAAAGGAAGATATGGAGTGGTATGAGACATCGCATCCATCACTCCATAACTTTCATTTGGATATTTGATCATTCAATCAATACTATCACGAAGCACATTCAGAGTTGGACTGTTGGAGACGTGATGTATCATTCCACAACCTAGAGCAATCAGTTAAATGAAAATTACTAAAAGTCATGTTTAAAAACTGCTAACATCATTTAAAAAATGATAAAGAAAAAAAACTAGTAGCTAGGAAAGAGAACGTATAATCTAGTAATAACCCTCTTTATCATGCATATTGACCAAAGGAAGATATGGAGTGGCATGAGATATCGCATCCATCACTCCATGACTTTCATTTGGATATTAGACCATTCAATCAATACTATCACGAAGCACATTCAGAGTTGGAGACCTGATCTATCATTCCACAGCCTTAAGCAACTAGTTAAACTAAATTTACTAAAAGTCATGCTTAAAAACTGCTAATATCATAAAAAAAGGATTTAGAAAAAAAAAAGAAACTGCTAGCTAGACTGGAACATAGCGCATGACAGGACCTATACAACAACTATGCCAAGTCATTTATCCATAATTTACTCAACCTTGTATTATTCTTATCTTGATTATACATGCCTATGATGTCATTGGTATGAGATTTTAAAACACACTAAAAATTAAATCCGAATGTCAAAAGCTATATTGAATATAAGACAGAAAGCAAAATAATAGCTGGAAGCAGTTATTGATGAAACAGCAATTCATGAGCAAATTTCACAAGATGAAGAACAAATTTAACCAAAATCAAGTACCATATAGCATGTATATTTGATAAATATCCCCAGTTAGCGCCTTTGTGGTTTTGGACTCATCAAAAGATGAGATACTGATCACATCAAATAAGGATAATCAAAATCTCTTATAAAATAATTAAAAGTAAAAGATTAGCAATAAAATACAAAGTATGATCTCTTACCAATTACCATTCAAGAGAACAATAAGTTTTTATATTTGTTTTCACATGGGACAACAATTATTGAAATGCATGGAACTGTAGTTATTTATCTATTTGATACTTTAAATTATCTTAGTAAATAATTTAAGTCTATGATTACAACGTTAACTAATAGATAAAATTAAACAGTTATACTGCCCAATTTTATGCTTGCACTGTGAGCATTAATCTAATAAAATAATAGTATAAATTTAGATTACACAATAAGTAATAAGTATTAATTAAAAGATTCTTTTAGGATTCTAACTTAAATTTAACCAAAAATGGTTTGTTCATCAAGGCATTGAGTCTTCAGCTCTTCCTACCTTTCTCTCATGCTTAATAACAATGACGTGCAGGCGATGGAGCCTTGCAAGTGTAAGCAAGCAACAAATAGCATCTCTCCTACTCAGTGGCACAAAAAACAAATGAGGAAGTGATAGAGCCTTAATAGCATGAGCTTTTGAGAAGAGCCGCCTTAGCCATGTGTATGTGGAGATGTAAGTTGAGAAAGTGCACAATGATGGTTAACAACTGAGAGGATCGCAAGGCTGTACACAAACAACCTGCGAGGCACCAACCTTTTGAGTCGCTATTGACAAGAGGAGAGAAGCAATCAACCATTAAGAGATGTTGGGTGTCATCTTCACCTCATTTTTATAAGCAAGTGTTTTCCTTTCTTCTCATCCAAGAGTCCATGGTGATTGCCAAAGCCATATTTTAGTGCTAATTTCCATTTCCTTTTGTCCAACCCAATTATCTAGGTGTTCAAGAATCAACCAAAATCATATCTGATAATACTGTTACAACCCAACTCGGTCAAAACCATAAAATTAAGTATGCCATTCACACTTATCTATATCCACTAACAGATATTTTGCTGCTTTATATAACATTATTACCCTTGTAAATAAAAAGGAGGACATAGAGATGACATTGTCGAAATTTCTTAACCCTACCCAAAGCACCCGAATCAGTGAAGGGACACGATGAATTTATACAAAATAAACAAAAATAGAAGGTTCAAGCAAAGAAAGTACAAAATCTTGCATTTCAAGCAGGACGAGACTAAAGCAGCACTAAAATTGATGGAGAATGGGGCGAGATAATGATGCAAATTTGTCTTCCTTACTAGATAAGAATATGAGGTACTTTTGGAATTTGACGTAAGTTAACTTGTACTAAATAGTAAAAAGAAAGCAATGGCATAAGTTAAGGTTTTAAACAATTATATGGGTATTTTTACAATATTAGTGGCAATTAGATGAATACTTTTACACTATCAGTGCACATATGAAACCTCAAGACTTCCAAAGGACATACATGTTTTTTGCACGTTTATTGTAAATACATGTTAATGATAACTAAAAATAATAAAAGATAAAGCTGAAAATAAGCACAAGTGGAAAGAGATTGAACAAAAGCAGAGCATCTTAGAAAATGCAAGCACAAAAAAGGCGCTACTTTCTAACTCATTTTCTCTTTTGCGCAGATAAAGAATTGCAAGAAAATTGTACGAAAATAAATAATATAATCAAGCCATGCCCTCTAATTCGCAAACAAGCAAGGCAATGGAGGTACACTAAACAAACTAGTACAATATTGATAGCCATCTTCCAGCCATTGTTCTGGTCAAGAAAAACGAAATCCCTTGGAGAAAACAACAAAAACGATGAGGTAATAAAAAAATGTAGATCTTATACGTGAACCAATTAGACAGATTCCTATAAACAACAATCAACGGCATTGTCGAATAAAGTAAACCTAAACCCAAGCATTCACTAAAACCTAAAAAAGAAAAAATCAAATGCAACCAAGAGAGCGAGCCACCACTTTGGAACCTAGGCGAACCCAAAAAACAACGATCAACGCGTATACGCACCACGCACGGACTTCTCCTACAACGTTAAGAAACAAGAGCAAGCTTATCAAGAACCCACAGGACCAAGTTAAGTAAAAGTTCGAACAGAAGAGTGAACGCAAAAGAGAACAGTTAAGACGCCCGAAAAGTTGGCGGTGAGACCTAACGGAGGGATCGATCGCGCAAATGCTCGCAGGGGACGGCGATATCCGCCGCGATCAGGTCTCGGAGAGGCCGAGATCGACGAGGCGTCTCCTCCCTTTTCGCCCTTCTCCGTCACTCTCCCAGTCTCGCTCCCCCCTCACCGCAGGTAGCGAGAACACGAAAAAGGTTTTACAGTGACATAACAAAGGGCGGAGAGAGAGAGAGAAAAGTCGGAAAAGTAAATATTAATATAATAAATATTTAATGCTAGGAGAATTCGGACGTGAGAGCAATATCAAATGCAGCTGACCGGAGGCGGTACGGGATCGCCCTGGTGGCTAATAGCCGTATGATTGAACTTTACGGGGACTGGCGTCCGCCGGATCGCTGTGATGGCCACGAGTGGTCCTCAATATGTTTGCTCTCTCAGACGTACCACAAAACAGCATTTACGGACTCTTTGTTCCAGTGGTCCCGTGAAATGTTTCCATATAGCCACTACTGAAGAAGGGATACCTGTCTTGTTGCTGGGGCATGACGTTGATCCAAGAGGTCCGGTCATGGAAGAACTGTTGCAGTTTCACGTCGAGTGCCCTCGTAGTTGTCCTTTTTCAGATGAAAATAAAATATATATCTTTAATATTTTGATTTTTAATTGAGAATTATTTTCTTAATTTTAATTTCAATTAGCTTGATTGTATATTTTATATTTAAATTAATCTTTTACTTTCTTTTAAAATTTCGGGATAAAATCCAGGTAAATATCTTCTTCCTAAATTCATATCAGAAAATCCTCCGCACAGTAGAAGCACTAGAAAAAGTGGGCCATGGACTATTTTGCTAAACAGCGAAGTAGGACGAAAAGTAAAGCGGGTGAAAAGCGATACCACTAGCATTTTTGTTGACGAGCAAATCCTCCTAAATAGAGATGAAAAAATATATATAAAAACATAGAGTCTTTTGGTATAACTAAAATTTTTTAGCTTTTAAAGGTTAAAAAAATATTGATTAAAAGGAGCTGACTGAAAAAATTTTAAAGTATTTCATAAAATTAACTTTTTAATCAATCAATAACTTTGGCTAGCCATAAGCAAGGGGCAATAGCATCTCAAGAAAGCAGTTGTTTCTTGGTTCCAAACCCAAAAGCTGACAACCAAACACTCCAACTTTTAAAAATCTGCTTTGCAACTAGTAAAAGCAGCTAAAAAGCTGCACCAAACACACCCATAGCCCCTAGAGAAACTTGCTGCGAGCTGATCACATTAAATAGAGCACCCCCTTGCAAAGGGAGGGAGGCAGTCGCTAAGGCAAGCTCAAGGGGAGGCAGTCGGTGGGGCGAGCTCGCTACGATGGTTAAAGAAAGTCATCATCTTTCACAAGCTGGTTCTCGCAAACACTTATAAGCTTTATCTTAATATGCTTAAATCTCACTTAGGTGCCTCGAAAGGATACCTTCTTTCCTATTATTACTTTTATACTTCTCTATGCTCTGACCTCTACTTGGCTACTACTAAAATACACTAAGGCCTTATTTACTTAGGGGGAAAGTTAGAAGGAAAGAAAAGAAAGTAGAAAGGAAAGGAGTATAACATTGTTTACTTTGGCGGATGGATAGTTTAGAAGGAAAAATAAGAGGGAAAGTTAGTCATTGATCCCTCCATTTGCTTTCCGCCCAAATCGGACGGAAAGCTGAAACTATGACTTAACTTTACTAATTTCACACTTAACTTTTCATCGCACCGTTACTTATTCTCGCTCGATACGAGCTTTTTTCGACTACTCGTCCTTGTCGACACTGCTTGAGTTCGCCGTCATTGCTCGTTCATGCCGCTGTTGCTTGCTCTCGCCGTCGTCACTCTTATTTAATATTTAATAATTAATAATTTTATGATATTATATATATAATATAAATAAAAAAATAAAAATTGTGGTGTATATATCAATCCTTCAAACTTTCTTTTTATCAAAGTAAACACAAGAAAGGAAAATCTATAACATATTTCATTCATCTATTTTTCATTTCTTTTCTTCTTTTCTTTCTTTTGTACTTTTTACTTTCCTTTTTTTTTTGAAAGGAATTCCAACACTAAAAAAATGCACTTAGTTTGCCTGCCCAAATGTGTTGGTGGTCTAGAAGTCAAAGATTTCCCTCTTTTCAGAGTTACTTTATAAGGTAAATGAATCATTAATCTTCTTAATCACTAAAAAATCATTTTAGACTAATATTGTCATCATCATGGAGCTCCTCATCCTTAGAACATTAAAAAGGAAGAGGTGTTATGGCCCGACCCTTGGCTCCTGGCTCCTTGGGCCACAGCCCCCTTGCCCAGTCTTGTCTATTCCTTGGCTTAGCCTTGTCTATTCCTTGGCTTTGGGCTCCTTAGCCAGCCTTAGGCCGACCATAACACGTCAAGACTAGGGTCTCGAATCTCGGCACGATTCCCCGTGCATATTCTGTCTGCAGCGGGATTCGACCCCTAGACATGACCCTCACGGATCATGTCTAGGGGTCATGATCCGTGAGGATCATGTCTAGGGGTCGAATCCCGCTGCAGACGGAATATGCACGGGGGAAACCGTGCCGGGATTCGAGACCCTAGTCTTGACGTGTTATGATCGGCCTAAGGTTGGCTAAGGAGTCCAAAGCCGAGAAATAGGCAAAACTAGGCAAGGGGGCTGCGGCCCAAGGAGCTAGGAGTCGAGGGTCAGGCCATAACAAAGAGGTCCATGTGTTGGGTTTGAAAGAGCTTAATTCATGATCTTTATTTCTTGAAAGAGGGTTTTAGGGTTTTATTTGACAATTTGGCAATGGTCGAAACGCTAGTGTTACCTTGTATAATTGGCAGTCTTTAAAACTATATTGATCTTTGACCTTTTGCAGGACCACCATTGGAATAAAGAGGTGATCTGTAATCCAGGAGGTGAAACTCTTGCTAATGATATATATATTTTTTTGCTATAGTAAATTAAGTAATGAGAACGAAAATTGAACTAAGACCTTGTTATCAACAATTGGTAAGGACCGTAGTTATTGCTAATGACATCACAAGCATTAAAATTTCACTAATAGACAATTGGGCTTGGAGAGAAATTTCCAATGGGCTCTCACTAACAAAAACAACTATTTATGTTTTTGTTAAAGGCCCATTTAAGCCTCAATGCCCAATGGAAGTGTTGGAGGTCAGTTTGGCAATTGTATGTTACCTTGTTAAAATCTTATATTGGAAGTTGCCGCTAAATTGGCCTTAGTGGATCCAAAAATTATTATTTTTGCTCTCATCGTATTGATTCCATTAAGCCCTTCCTAATTCTACCGATTTTGTTTGGAACTTTCTTACACGAAATCTTGCTATGTGATTTTTTTTCGTGACTAGTGGCATCTAGGTAATTAGATTTTTGAATTAAACCATTTTTTCTCTCTGATTTTAATTTTATATTGGTATTTGTAGAAGGCTCACAATGCCTATTTTTTAATAAAAAAAACATATATTAATTTTTAAAATTATTAGATTTATTCTAATTGAGTTCATTGTAGAGATGGACTTCAAACTCTCTATATCTCTAATTGAAGAGCAACAGCAACTGCAGATAGCTGATACCAACATAAATAATATTCTCAGAGAGATTCGTTTATTCTATGGAGAATTAGTCAATAAAAACTCTCTTCATTCCGAGAGAGTCAAATCAAAAAGGCGAATAGAAAGCGATACAAAACTCGCAAAAAGAAAATAATTATGAAACTTTACAATTTCGTCCCTCAATTAAAAAAAAATCACAGTCCATCTCCCACCGCTCACATGCCAACTACAGTTCCCTCAAATAAAACAGAATAAAATAAAGATTAATTAATTAATTAATATACTAACTTATAATAATAAATAAATAGATAAATAAATAATATAATAGTAATAATGGTTGCCTTTGCCTCCTCCTGCCCTGGCCTGCTACTTTACCACCGCCTAATAATTGCCCCTGTTTCCTGTTTGCTTGACCTCTCACTTGGCCTCCCATCAACTTTGACCTTTCCACCTCCATAATTAATTAATTGACTAATTAAATAAATTTTTATTTTTTAAATACCTTTTACTATCTAATGGGAAGCTAAGCGGGCTCATAAATAGTTGGGCTGGCCCACACGGAACGTCCTCCTTCCACGAGTCGTTGGTCTCCGGTGTCATCATGACGGGGATATGCAGTATTAAAAGCAGATCCTTTGCTTGCCGGGATTTAACTGGCCACGAGCGAGCCTCTGCCCCCGGGGACCAAATTTTAGTCGGACGATTTTGCCCTTCCGTGTCTGGGTATATAGCCCCAGTGCCGGGAGTCGGCTGGAAGATATCTCGACCGTCGATGCGGCATCTGATACGTGGCCGCTCCCGGTTCGCTGTCCTACGCGGTGCGGTGCTCCGAGGCGCAGAATAAGGAGCGGCCGGATCATCGTGCGTGAAATTTAAGGGCGCTGTAGAATCGGGAGGGCTCGGAGACGGCACGGTTGACCGAGTGGCCAGGAGAACGGGAACTGCGAGCGGGCCCGTGCTCCTCCCGGGGACCACATTTTAGTTGGTCGATTTTGCCCTTCTGAATGCTTCCAGGACCGGCTGTCGGCTGGAAGAGATCTGGAGTGTCGATACGGCATCGGGGTGCAGTGTTCCGAGGTGTAGAATAGCGGAGGACGAAACCGGGGCCGGATCATCGTGCGTGAAATTTAAGAGGGAGAGTGCCGAATTGGTAAGGTGAACCGAGGGGACAGAAGAACGGGGGGAGTGAGAGAGAGAGAGCTGCTCTCTTCCGGGGACCAAACTTTTTCTGGACGATTTTGACCTTAATAATCTGGGTATATAACGCCAGGGCCGGCAGTCGGTTGCAAGAGATCAGGACTGCCGATACGGCATCTTCCCACGTGGTTGCACCTCCTTCTGTTGTGGTGTTCCGCGGAGCAGAATAAGGAAGGGCCAAACCTGAGTGGGATGATCCTGCGTGCAATTTGAGAGAGAGATCTCGCCGTAACATAGGTAGTGTTTGGATATAGTACGATGAACTGAGGGAATAGCAGAAATGAAAACGGGGGGACCAATTTTTAATGGCGGAAGGGTCAGTAGTCGGTTGGAAGCGATCTCGGCCGTCTACGCAGCATCTCCGACGTGGCTACTCCCAGCTTGGCAGCTTGCCCTGCTCTAAGGTGCGGTGTTCCGGGCGCAGAATAAGGAGCCGCAGAACCTTGGCCCGATCATCGTGCGGTGAAATTTGAGAGAGAGATCGCGCCGTACGACGAACAGGGTCTCCAGATGGCAAGGTGAACCGAGGGGACACCAGAATGGGAAACACGAGCGAGGCCTTGCTTTCTACCGGGGACCAAATTTTAACCGGACGATTTTACCCTTCCGCGACTGGGTCAATACCGCCGTGGCCGGGAGTCGGTTGGAAGAGATCTCGACCGTCGATGCGGCATGTCCAACGTGGCAGCTCCCGGTTCGGCCTCCTTCGCGGTGCGGTGTTCCCAGGTGGAGAATAACGAGTGGCCGGATCATCGTACGTGAAATATGAGGGAGGGAGGTGCACCGTAGGATGGGCAGGGCTCGGTGATGGCACGGTGAATCGAGAAGACAGGATAACAGGAAACAGAAACGCGAACGGGGGAAACGGGGCGGGCCGAGGAGACAGCGGCGTCGGAGGGTGCGGTGTAGGGCCTCGCAGAGACAGCGAGTAAAAGGGGAGGAAAAAAAATTAATGGCGGAGCCTTATTAATGCCGGAGTGGTTGATCTGCCCCACTCTTTCCTCTTCCGCCCATTTTTCTCGTCCTGTTGTTTCTTTTTTCTTCTCCGCGGTGCGGATTCTCGGGATTCTTCTTCGGCGTCTCAGTTCTCGTTTCGTCGCTCGAGTCTCGGAGGGTGGATCGGCGATCGCTGTGCGGGCGGTTTGCGGGGGCGAAGCCGAACGAGCTCCGAATCGTCAAGGTTTAATTTTGCGGGGTGTTTGGGGTGAGTCTCCTGTTGGGATCTTGGGGATGTCGTGTTGTTCCGAAAGTTGAGGTAGGTTTCTTTTGCTCTTAGGTTTTGCGGTGGAGTAATTTAATTTGATCTGGTTGTGACAGATTGGTGTGCTTTATGCTTCTGGACAAGATTTCTGGCTGGTTGAAGGATCTGATTAAGAAAAGTGGGGTTTTGTGTTGACAAGTGAACTACTTCCGCAAGTTCCACATCGGCTTCGTGTTATTTGCCTCAGATCTGTTTGTTTGGCGTAGAATTCTCTTGCGGGGTAGCACCTTTCTCGTGATGAGCTTGCGGTGAAACCGGAGGAGGTGAGAAAGAAGCGGCTTTACGCCTCTCCAGCAGGCGTTACAGAACCAAGCGTCATCCGTTTCAAAGAGGTGGAAAGGTGAAGAGAGAAGGCGGTGCCTCTCGAATCTCGATGTGCTTGTATTAGGTTTCTTTGCCACGAGAAGTGAAAGCGTTGAATTTGACGAGGAGGGGTTAGAGATAGGGGTTCAGAAGCTATTTTTAGCTGTCGAGAAAAAGTAATCGAGGCTTCGTTGGCTTTTTGCTTGGGGTTTGTGTGAGAGTGGTTATTTTGGAGTTGGTCGAGAGTTAATGCGACGTTTATAAAGGCTTTTGTGTGCATTGAAGCTGCTTTCGAGGGTTTTAAGAGCAGAGCTCCTTCCTTCAGTTCCTCTTTAAACCTGAGCGTGCTTCTATTATTTTCTGAAGGAAAATTTTGTGTATTGCCATGTCGTCGGCTCCACCAAATAGTTCAGCCTCCCTTCACGGCTCAGGTAGCCGTTCGCCATCCTCCTATTTTGAGCAATTACTTTTCTTTTTACTGGTTGAATTTCTCTTCTTTTTCTTTTAAAACTTTTTGGGAATTTTGCTTGATTTGCTTTTCTCCCTTTGGGGATATTACGACATAAATAAAATTTTAAGACTTCACCCAGTGAATGGAATGATTTTTGAATTCTCAAAAATTTAGTCATCCAATTTTGCGGTTGCTTATATGGTAACCTTGCTCTACTTTAGGGTGTTATCATGCGTACTTTGTGCTTACATTTTTTTATGTACATAATGACGTACACAATCTTTGCTTAACTATCTCCCATGCGCTGGTTTGTGTTAGTCCTTTTTGTAATCATCTAATCTTCTATGCCTGAAAAACTGAGATTATTCATCTGGTTCTGGTTCTAGTGATATGCAGAGTTCAGATCAAGGCAAGGAACCTTAAAACGACTCTTTTGCACTGTTTTAGCAAATTCGCTTGCATTAAGTTACCTATCTTGCCAGTTTTTAGAACTTGTCATGTTTTTCATTTCTACTTTCAAGACGTATAGCATTTTTTACTTCTAGTACCATTTAGCTATCCATTCGTTGTTCTAGAAACTCTTGGTTTTAGTTGCCGAGCTAGCCTGATTTTGCTCTTCTTCTTGAATGCTTCTGGTTTTTCTGATCAGGGACCTCCGGTGATGTCTTGTACCCAGAACTATGGAAAGCATGTGCAGGACCTTTAGTTATTCTACCTCTTGAAGGCGAAAGGGTCTATTACTTTCCCCAAGGCCATATGGAACAGGTGCATGAGGTTTATGTGTATTAGTTTGTGTGTCATCTGCTTAATTTAGCAAGAGGGTCAGTAAATATGCCCCTGGACATTAGAACATAATTCCTTGTTATTTTTGGTCCTTGGGCGTTTGCTGAGATTTGGTGCTTTATAATACGTCAAAGCCATACGAATAATGAAATATACATCCTAATCCCTCTTTAATCCATGTTTTGGAACTTCATACTTTTTACAAATCCCATTACACTTGAAGAACATTATATCTATTGTGGTACAGGTGTTAATATCTGCATTGCTTAACCTTTATATTGTCTTACAGCTTGAAGCATCAACAAATCAAGAGAACGACCAGCAGTTACCCTTGTTTGATCTGCCATCAAAGATCCTATGCAAGGTGGTTTATGTGCATCTTAGGGTAAGTTACTTCCAAACAGTTTTATCATGGGCTGTCCAATCATTACCTACCTATTGTTGATCTTCACGGCTCACCCTTAATTCTACAAAAGATGGAATAATTTTCTTCTGTCCATTCTGTAGGCTGAAACTGATACAGATGAAGTATATGCACAGATTACATTGTTACCTGAAGCAGATGTAAGTCTTTCTTTTATCAGTTTTATTTCTATATCCTGCTACAACATGTATTTTAAGCTCTCCTTATAAAGATAGCCTGCAAAATCAAAAGATACTTAGTTTCTGCCTGTTAATGTTTCCATTGTAATGTTGTCATGTATATTTTATGTCACGGTGTGACTCAAACTAAGCACCGCCCTGGAGGAGTAGGCAATGTGCTCTTCTTGTAGTCTCACATTCGTAAGCGAGATGATTTATGAGTTTACCAGGTGGCAGATAACACTAAGTGTCTAGTCATTTTTATGCTTGCGGATATTTCACCAATTATAATAGAAACTAGAGTTGTGTACAACACGAGGGCTTCACATTGGACATATTTTCTGTTGCCATAAAATTGCTGAATTACAATATTGATATTTTAGGAAATTCGAATCAGAAACTATGCAAAATAAATAAATAAGAAAAAGTTAAAGATATCGTGCATGGTAAATCCAGTCTTCCACTATACAACTAGAGTCTCCATCCTTGCTAACACGTTGGGGAAAGTTTGCCTTCACTCTTTTTCAACTCTGATCATTAAAAAGAACAAATAAATGAATATAAATTAAGGGGAAAAATTCCCTATTTGACACATCTTCGGAAGAGAGGGTCTCCATTTATACACAAATAATCAAATTAATTAAATTAAAAGGAAAGGGCTCAAGTTTTAAAAACAATTAATTAAATAAATTAAAATTAAATCAGTGAATTGGTGAGATGCAACTATTGGAAACAAATAAATTTAATAAAATTTGTAATTTTAGTAAAAGTTGGAAGACTCCAACATTTTTTTTGTTACTGTGATGAGCCGATTTCAAATGATCACTGCTCTGACACTTTCTCTTGTCAATAGTCCCTCATCTCATTTGATGCTATCTATTTAATGTGATTCTATTTCATCAATGTCCTCGCCTTCATTCTTGTTCTTTTGTTCTATTTCATCAATGTATTCAGCAAGGTGAGGTTACCAGCCCAGACGCTCCTCTTCCGGAACCAGAAAGGTGTAATGTCCGCTCCTTCTGTAAGGTTTTAACTGCTTCAGATACTAGCACACACGGTGGTTTTTCAGTTCTTAGGAGGCATGCAGATGAGTGCCTTCCTCCATTGGTCAGTTTTTCTTGTATGCTCATTTATCATATGTGGCCAAGTTTACAATGTTTCTCAATATTTTTTTTTAACTTTGTCTATTCAGTTGGATCTCTTGATAATTTCTCTGTGTAGGATATGTCCCAGAATCCACCTGTGCAAGAATTGGTTGCCAAAGATCTTCATGGAAATGATTGGCATTTCCGTCACATTTTTCGAGGTTTGTGCATGCTATATCAAAACTTTACAAGATGTGTTCTACTGCTTTGTTGATGTCACCATTGGAGTCATTTAATTTCCATATAACTAAGAGTGAAGAAATAGTTGAATTAAACAAATCTATTAATTACCATTTCTTTTATACATCATTATTTTCTGAAGTACAATGTAAGCGAGACCCTCTTAACTTTCAATTAGATTGATTACTAGTATCCTGACTATATTTATTTTTTAAAAAAGTTTTAATAGTTATAGGTTATTTGTTGTACCTATGATTCGATGCATAGCAGTCAAAAGTATACCACCTATTAGTTAATGATTAACGGCCATTCATTTGCATGGTTTTTATATTTATAAGCTCTTTGGGCTTATAAATACGCTATCCTGAATTTCTGCAACCCGTTGAACTTGAAACTGAAATACGTCAACCTGAATTTCGCCTGGTCTTTCAGGACAACCTAGGCGCCATCTGCTCACAACTGGTTGGAGTGTTTTTGTAAGCTCAAAGAGACTGGTAGCTGGTGATGCATTTATCTTTTTAAGGTAATTATTGCTTTGTTGTCATCCTTTTATGCTTTCGATGATTGATACGGTACTTAAATGTGTAGAAGTTTCTTGTTAACAAGGAAATTGTCAATAAAGCAATGAAGTACTTGAACTGTTTGTACTTGACAGAGGTGAGAATGATGAGCTGCGAGTTGGAGTTAGAAGGCATATGAGACAGATTAATAACATGCCATCATCAGTCATTTCCAGTCACAGCATGCATCTTGGAGTTCTGGCTACTGCATCTCATGCTATCACCACTGGGACTTTGTTTTCAGTTTTTTACAAGCCAAGGTTAGGTTCCTTTAGATTTATCATTGTCCACTTCATAAAAATTGTTATTTAGATTGTTTAGATTTGCATTAGTGACTTTCTTAAATTTCTCTCCAACTGTGAGGTGATGCTGCTTTCATCTCTCTCTCTCTCACACACACTAACATGTAATTGACGTTTAATTGTATTTGATTAACATTGTATATGTTTTTCAAAATAGATGCTCGGTAGCCCAACTCTCAACTTGTTTATTTGACTTTACACTGAAGATTCCTATTCTGAGTTTTTCATTATCTAGATATTACTAGTTTTCTAATGCTTTATCTTGTGTAAGGCATAAAGAATTTGGATAATGTGAATTAAAGATTTCCACACTTTTTTATGAAAACTAAACGAAAACATTTGATAATAACTTGTGCATATTTCAGAACAAGTCGATCAGAATTCATTGTAAGCGTCAACAAGTATCTTGAGGCCCAGAGTCACAAATTCTCTGTTGGAATGAGATTCAAGATGAAATTTGAGGGTGATGAAGCTCCTGAAAGAAGGTACTTTTGGATGTGTTACAGGCATAAAGTAAAGTTTCTGTAAAGTCTGTAGTTACCGATTACATTTTTACAGGTTTAGTGGTACTATTATTGGTGTGGACAAGACACCATCTCGATGGCAAGATTCGAAATGGAGATCTCTAAAGGTAAATTTCCTGCTATGGACTTGGGATACTTTTGCTAAATAACAAATTAATATTGGTGATTTCCCAATTTATAGGCTACAGCACTACTTTTGCTTGTTCATTTCCATTGTTTTCATGATAAGTTCTTTGATTTTCATGTCTAGGTTCAATGGGATGAATCTTCTTCTATCCCACGACCAGATAAAGTTTCCCCGTGGGAATTGGAACCACTTGTTACAACTACTCCGCCAACATCTCAATCGGTGCCCAGAAACAAAAGAGCACGACCATCTGCTTCTACCGTGACATCAGATCTTTCCCCAGCACATGGTAGTGATACTTCTCGACATGTTTGGCTTCTACATGATAGTTGAAGTCCTCTGGTTGCTTTTATGCATTCTTAGAAATAGATACATCAAGCCTGATCAGCATATGAAGTAATTTGGAGATAAAAAGTACTATGTAGGTGGCTTAAAATCCTATGAAGATTCAAAATTACTCATTGCATTAGTATGTTAAAGCTTTTATCTGCCTTGGAGTAAAATTATTATTCTTTTAGTATGATAAGATTCAAATAATACTGGAAAATAGGAGTGGAAACATTATACATCCATTATAAGCTAACAATCAGGTAATTCTGCTGGAAGTTAAGTTGTTAAAAACACAAGAGTTTAGTTTATTGCAGGCTTAATACTATAAAATAATAATGCTATCACGGTCTGCTTAGCAATACAATAGTTTAGATATTTCAACATTTCATGGTATATATAAACAATCTATAGACTTGATGCTTGTCACTTTAGTCTTCAGTTCTCCCCAACATTTTGTTATTTGTTATTGTTTCCTTTTTACAGGATTATGGAGAACTGCTGCTGAGAATACCCAAACTTTATCGTTTTCTAGGTTGCAAAAGGGGAAAGAGTTAAACACACCATCCTGCCCTACTCCTCTCTTTTCACCAGCTTCACTACCTGGTTCAATTGAACTTAATGCAAACAATGGACCATCAGTTGTTAACAACGCCATTTACTGGCCAAGCGGGCCTGAAAAACAAACTGACTCTTTTCTAGCAGGCAATAATGATGGACAAAGTGTGAGGAAGCTGGAAAGTGGCACAGGTTGCAGGCTGTTTGGTGTCCAGCTCCTAGTTGAGAGCCGTGCCGTAGAAGAAATCTATCCACCAACTGCCAATTCTTGTGTTAGACAGGAACAACCAGTTACTGCTGCATCTGTGGATGCGGAATCTGATCAACAATCTCAACCATCAAATTTTAACAAATCTGATACCCCTGTAGTCAGCAGTGAGCTGGAGAAGTCTTGTTTGAGGTCAACCTACGAATCCCAAACACGACAATTAAGGAGTTGCACCAAGGTTCTTTAACTTTTTCATCCAATTTAGTGCTCTGATCAGCGAACCATAATAATGCAAAAAATGTATATAACTCGAGAAGAAAGAAAGGATAATAGAGGAAATTGTGGCTTAATGCTTTTTTTTTTCCCGCAGGTTCACATGCAAGGAATGGCAGTTGGTAGGGCAGTGGATTTAACAAGATTATACGGATACAATGATCTTCTTCACAAACTGGAAGATATGTTCGATATTAAGGGAGGACTATCTGGTGTAGAAAAAAAATGGGAGGTTGTCTACACTGATGACGAGGATGACATGATGATGGTTGGTGATGACCCATGGCAGTAAGACTCAAAAACCTTCACCTGGAACTATGGATTTTAATTTCAGTTCACACTGGGTAATAAGCCCACTATATACTAGTTTTAAGCAAGGATTGGAAAACCGATCTTGTGACTCACCGAACCGAGTAGCCGGACCGGTATAGTACTGGTAAGTTTGGTCAGTGCTGGCAGAAGAAGCTTCTCCGCCGAAGCTTCCAACTGTGGCGGCAGAGCTTCCGCTGCCTCCCTCTGCCGTTCGCCCACTAGTCGTGAGTCATTGGTACTGTACCGGAATCGGTCCGGAACGGTTTTATATTTCTTGGTTTTAAGTATGCTTGGTACATACACCTCTTGTTTGGTACTCCTAGTACATCAAGGACATTGGTGGTACGCCCTGTCTGTGTCTATTTGAGGTATACCGGTTTATTAATAGATACTGAGATTAAAACCCATACTAATTTGGAAAGTTCACTTGACAATCTATAAGAATTCTAAAGTTCATTGTCCTTCTGCTTAGTTCTGAACTCTGATAATTTGGAATCGTTTTTCATGCATGCGCAGTGAGTTTTGCAGCATGGTCAGAAAAATATATATTTACACATTTGAGGAGGCAAAACGGCTAACCCCTAAAGTGAAGTTTCCAGCTGTTGATGAGATCACCAGACCTGGGCCCAAGAAAGTGGCGCAGAATGTTGACGGCGTCTGAAACAGCCTGGGATCGAGCCCCAGTTGCAGATTAGATTGCTGACTCTGCCTATGGCTGACGATGGCGGTTCATGTCTGGTTCTGCATCATTGGCTGGCTGGCTGCTTGCTTGTCTGCCGACTTTGCCGGGGCTGCTACACAACTGATCCAACTGTCTTGTGCCATGAATAGGAGCAACTAAAAGTAAGGATATAATGGTTATGGCACCCATGCTTTTCAATTTCAGCAGTAACTGCCAACCCACTTAAGTCTGGTCCTTGCGGACGCTCAAAAAGCCAGCGACTGGTGGCAATAAGCCTGCTCTTCTCAGGCCTTTGTGGAGAAGGGACGAGGCATTGGATATTAATATATAGATCAGAGTCTTCTCTTCTCACGCCCTATGTACATAACTACATACCCCTAGTTGTCATGTCATGTTGGCGGATTTACCGAGTTGTTTTGCTCCAGTGGCTGGTTTATCTGTTGCATTTCATCCTTGGCGTGCCAATATTACAGACTCAAGATATTAACATCAGTTGGGAACTTGTACATAAACGGATAGTGAATGCTTCTTCCCTCACCTTGGCTTTGTGCACACGCTTTCTTCTCTTGCTTGTTTGATTAGCTTTATTCAAGTGATTATGAGCTTGACAGACCATTCTAGTCGCCAATTTTAAGCAATTACTTGATATACCATTCTGAAAGTGCATGTTTTTTACTGCCAATCTGTCAAATGGGAATGAATATCTGAATATAAAAACTGTTGGTCAATGATCATCATTCAGCGAATGGCTTCTGCATTATTCTCATTATGTGGAAAGTAAAAAAAAAGCCCCAATTTCATACTATGGATTTTAGAACTCTCATCTCACTCATTTATTATGATAGTAAAAAAATGCTTCACAATTAGCAAATAACAATATTTTCATGGCCGCAACAAATAGAATTGATTATCGCTTCACAGGACAAAACCTTCAAACAGGTGACATTAGGGATGACAACGGGGCGGGTCGGGGTCGGGTTTTGCCATCCCCGACCCGACCCCGACTTCTCCAAACTCGTCCCCGAACTCGACGGATTTAGAAAACCCTGCCCCACACCCGACCCCGCGGGGAAACCCGACCCCATCCGACCTAAAAAATAAATATATATTATAAATAATATTTTAAAATTAATTTGCATTCTTTATTCATAATATATAAATAAAAAATATTTTACATAAATTATATCATCATTTCTACATAAATTTTTAAAATTTAGTAACTAGGTTATAACTTATAAGGGGTAAATTTGTTATTTTAATAGTCGGGGCGAGTTCGGGGTCGGGTTCGGGGCGGATACCTAAATTCCCATACCCGTCCCCGACCCGACTATACCCCCGTCGGGTTTTCCCCGAACCCGACCCGACCCCCAGTTAACTCGGATTTTTCCCGTTGACTTCGGGTCGGGTCGGGTCAGGTCGGGGATGAGATTTTTTGCAGGTGACATCCTTATCCTGACTATAGCGCTTGCTTATATCCTCCTACTTGAGTCTGAGAATATTACCAATTATTATCATCTTAATATAATAAACCCTGGCGGCGTCACTTTATTTCGACCGTACGTGAATATATATACATGAGCAAAAACATGCCTTTAACAGTGTTCACAAAGTAAATTTAAAGACGAATATATACATGGAAAAGTCAATATTGGAGCTGATTTTTTCATGTTATCTGACGCTCTTCATCTCTCCTTATCTCAGAGCTAGACAGGCCTTCCTTCAGGCCCTCGGCATAAGGGTAGTTTTGCTTCTTTGGGCTTGCAGGCATATCAATGTACCTTCGAACCAGCAACTTAAAGGAAGGAACTAGGACGGCGTACAGTGCACCAAGGATGAAGGGTGCTGCTATTATCCAACCCAGCAACTGCAATAAGAGGTTTATAACCGTTGAGAGGGAAATATGCAGTATTATTTAATAAGAGAAAGCATTTGAAGACCAATACAAAATAGCTAAACCCCTCGACTCCCATTGTGGAATTTAGTTGTATGCATATGGACCTTAAATTATGGATGTTGAAATATAAACAACACAACATTGATTAAGTTGTACCATCAGAAAGAAAGAGCGACATAAGTGGTTGACGTACCGCATTAAGTATGCTGATTATGATATCTCTTGAGGCGTGACCAGTCAAGACCTTTTTAAGTGCATCAGATGTCAAGGGAAAATGGGGACTTCCAGAGATGACTTCACCTAGGCGCAAGAATGGTACAACCAAACTGAGAAGAATAAAAGACAACGTAGGTACATTATTCATAGTTCAAGAGCTAGTAGCATAGGGGAAAAAAATGCACGCAAAGCTAACTAGTTCATTTTTGCATTGTTTTTTTTACTTCTTTGATAATTAGGGGCAATGCCTATGTATCAAATTATGCATTCAACCAACAAAAATGATCATCTTAAAGGATAGCACCATTGTATCTACTAAAAGCCCATCGATAAGGTTGATCTACATCACCGACAAAATGAGTGTTCCAAGTCAACCTTGCCCTTTTACCAAATGGACAGAAATTCTATATAGGGGCATTATCCTGTATATTATAACCCTAGACATTACTCCTCGATAAGATTTATTTTCCATCCACCTATTAGTGCATCTCTTCCTCTATTCTCTATGCTTTTAAGCAGGCCTTGCGAAGCAAACCTGGATGGTGCGTTCCCCCATCACTTGAGTGAGTTGGAGCAAGAACAAAGATATTCAAGGAAATTGAAGTTCTAGCTAACATAGAACAGTCAATCATTGACCAAACATGCAAGATCCAATCTCCCACAATGCATAGCTAATTAAGTCAGATTGGATTGCATGAATTTATTTGTCATGGAGATGATTTTAATTAATTCCTTCCGGATTTTTCAACAACCAAGTGACAGTCCATTTAATTAGTTGAATTTTAATTGATGGTAGTTAGTACCCATTATCAATTAACATAATTTTCACATGGGGACTTCAACATTGCTATATAGGATGTCACAATAAGCATGAATACTGTTACAGGCCCAATATTATTAGTAGGATATTAATAAAGCGGATCTGGGTTGATATGTCATACCCAATTTGCTAAGTAGTGAAGTATTTTGTAATTCTCGTATTAGGGCGTGCTTTGCACGATTTCTCGTTGGCGACGGCTAAGAGTTATATCAATTGGTCTAACCTGCTGGATCGATTGTCGGGAAACCGGTGGTCCGGCGATGGATAAAGGCGGAAGAGATTCCGTTGTCGGTAGTAGATCTAATCGGCGGATCTATTATCGTTGATCAGCCGACGAAGAAACCCTAGGGAAGAGTCAATTGAAACCCTAGGGAGAAGGTGAAAGTTTTGAAGATCCAGCATTATTTTTGGTGACATGAAAACAACGTTCGCTGCCGACAAAGAATTCTTCGACGAAGACTCTAGCGACGAGCGGTGACCTCGTTCTAGCGCTGTAGTATCTTCCTCCTGGCGGCGACATCCTTTTTAGGTGACGAGTGTCTTCTTCCATCGCTCTTTTTCTTTCCACAGGCGTTTTTGGCGTGCAGCGGCAGCGGCGGCAGCACCTTCGTTTCCATCTTCCACTGCAGAGACGATAGGCGGCGTCACATCAAGGTTCTGCACCTTAACTAAGGGCAGGGGCTTCCACCAGGGTATTTCCAGCGGAGACGACTTCCACAGTGAGCATCTAGCGCGAGCGGCGGCTTCAGCAACGCAAGGAGGCGCCGCGAGTTCCAGGCACGCGATTCCTTGTCTTCTTTGGCGACGCGAGAAACCCTAGTCGGCGACCTCTCCCGGAACCCTAGTTGGTGGCGGGTGGAGGGGAACCTGCAACGCAACCACTGCACACTCGACGGGCGAGCTTGAAGGCGACATCATGCGTAGACGAACACGGCGTTGGTGAGCAGGGTACTCTAGCTTAGGTTAGAATTAGAAAAAAAAAACAACAGAGGGATAAAAATAGAGGGATAAAAAAAACAGAGAGATAAAAAAATTCCAATTACTGTTATGAGTACTGTAACAAGTACTGTAGCAAAAAAAAAATTGAGGTGAGATGAACCGTCGTTTTGATGTGTTAGATGAGATGAAAGCAATGTTGGGAGAGTTGGTTAGAAAGAAGAAAATACGAGAGGGTGTGGATGTGATTGTGGATGGGCAGACTTATCCAACCTTGAGCGAGGTCCTGAAGACTACATCACAGAGCCAAAGTAATATGGAGGATAGGTGGCAGATTCGTATTCGCATGGAATTACAAGGATTTGACGAAACTGATCCACTAGGTTGGATTGCTCAAGCTGAATATTATTTTGTCATTAAAGGCACGCCAAATGACTATAAATTTCCGATGGTATTTGTTCGTATGGAGGGACAAGCATGCGATTGGATTCGAGGGTTAAAACGACAGATTTCCAATCTTTCTTGGGAAGAGTTGAAACAAGAGATGATACAAAGATTTAGTAATTTTCATACAACTACAGTCCTTGATGAAAGCTACTATGAAGATGTAGTTGACATTGAAGAATCTACTGAACTAGAAGGTATAGTCACATATGGTAAACTAGAACATGGAATGGTAATTGAGAAACAAGTATTGAATTAGACAATTGAAGCTGATGATGGGTCAAACTATTCAAGTATCAATTGAGGAAATGAGAGAAGAAAATTCTAAAATTAAAGACAATAAACAAGAAGTGGTAACAGAGGTTTGTAAACTAGTCTCATGTGTGTTCATCACTTCTACTTCAGCTATTGAAACTTCTGAAAAAACTAGGGAGTTGAAAGCTAAAATTGTCGAGCACAAGTAAGAAGAAGAATTAATACTTGACAAACAAGTAGTTAATCAAGTAAATGAAGTTGTCAAGCTTGAAGCTGCAATGTTTGGTATTTCCGATTCAACAACTTATCGAGCAATTTAGAATCCTGGAGAAAGCTTAAAATAAAGTTTACAGCCTTGAGGACAAGACTAGTTGAGAGGGGGGCAATTGTTATGGGCCCAATATTGTTAGTAGGTTTTTAATAAAACGGATCTGGGTTGGTATGTCATACCCGGTTCGCAAAGTAGTGAAGTATTTTGTAATTCTCGTATTAGGGCGTGCTTTGAACGATTTTTCGCTGGCAACGGCAGAGGGTTCTATCAAGTACAAACTAGGAAAGACATAAAAGTGTAAACAATATTATGCATATTAAAGTCCAGACAATATGAATGAACAAAAAGTGTAACTTGATAATTTAATCAATAGTAATGTGATCTAATATTCCTAACTAAATACAAAATCATCACATAAATGGTGCCTAAACTATCACCCTAGCTTCGGATAGGTGACTAAGTTTTTTTATATAATCAATTGGATGACTAAATTTTCATGTTTTTATTATTCTACTTCAATGTTAAGCTGTAAACTTATGACCCGACTAGTGAAGTGGCTTCTACATGAAGTGCAATTTCTCTTGGTACTTAACTGAACTTCAACTAGTGATATGAAGAAATACAAAAGAAGCATTCTAGTGTTTTTTAAGCGTTATTTAGGTTTACACGCTGATTTTGAAACTTCACTGTTTTTTGTTTCGATTAAGAATTTTCCTTCCAAATAACATGGCAACTCATGTAGGAGCTAGGTTAGTATTCTAAAGAGTCAATTAAAATTAATTGCTGGATTTCATTAATACAAATATGGCACTTTATAAGTTTTAGGTACTCAACCGAAATAAGAACTTAGGCCCCTATTCAAAGTAGAGTGATAATCTTGCATGATCAATGTAAATATCCCAACCCAGTGGTTAGCAAGTTGACATGCGTTATGCAATAAGAACATAGTCTTCCATGGAAGCCAACTTTAAGTATTCTCATTATAATTGATCAATAATGGATTGGTAAAATAAAAGCATCATTACTTGGTGAAATTTTTGCACATTCCATCCATCCCTTATTCTAAATCTCTACCTTGAGATTCTCCTGTTTGGAATTTATGTTTAATATCTGATTCATGATCCCGATTATTATTGGAAGCCACCTTCAAGCACATCAATCATTGCATATTCTATTTTAGAAAGAATTAGATTTTTTTTTTTACTTCTGTAGAGAGTTAAACATTCTCTAATCCTGACTTTTTGCAAGTTGTCAGTTGCTTTAGTTCATGAAAATTCAACATTCCGCACTATAGCTTTTGTTCAATGAAATGTCACTTATATGATTTTTTTATTAATATATCTGCTTGAACAAGGTTATGTAACCGAACAAACAAATGGGGGCTTCCCCAGCTTCGCATGTTCATTAGCATAATTCATCATTTCATCTTCCTATGTGATTTCTAGCCACTTAATCGAAAGTAAAACATTGAACCTGAACTACCCTTAAATACCTAAACATCATGTACTACGAAGTTACATCAAAAGACCTCATGTTGCTACTGTTAGAGGCAACAAAATTTCTAACTCCAAGAATACTGCATCATATATTTGAGACAAATTAGTGTTTAACTGAAGAATCAAAATTACATGCAGACAAACTGTTGAAAGAAAAGAGAGAAGGAGAAGAAGTATGGATGAGAATAATAATGTTATTACATTAAGAATAGATTCCATCAAATTACATAGTAAATATAACCTCTATATATAGAGGTCTTGAATGAAAATTTAATACTTATTATTTACTATATATGTAGCTATAGCTAATCTGATGCATTCTAATATGACTATTTATAATATCAATATTTCTAACGCTCTCCCTCAAGCTAGAGCATATATAAATTATATATGGCTTGACATAAGGATAAGGTTATAAAAAATAGTGTCAAGCATCGGAAGTGGAATTCGGTGGTAGGCATCGTGAGCAAAAGTGGAAGGCAACATTAGGATTGCAAGCAAAATTAGAAGGTGACTTCAGGTGTCGCGAGCATGAGGAGAAGATGGCATTAGGCATTGTGAGAGGGAAGGAGAGTAGCATCAGGTGTCGCGAGAACCCGTGATGATTAAAGAAGGCTCGTACGCTCCTAAAAATTTCAAAAAGAGCACGTGAATATCCAAAGAGGGTGTGGCAAATGAAGATTTCAGAGGAAGAAATAGAGTTGATTAATAGTAACCATGATGTGCAGCAGTGGTAAATGGTGTTTGCCATGAAGAATAGTGACCATGGTGAACAATAGCAACAATGGAGAAAAAGAGAAAATTAGGGCTTCCTACTCTAATACCATGTTGAAAGAAAAGAGAGGAGAAATATAAATGAAAATCATAATGATATTATATTAAGAATAAATTTCATCAAATTACATAATAGATGTGAGTATGTAACCTTTATATATAGAGATCTTGAATGCAAAATTAATAATATTACTATTTCTAATGGATACCATGGATATTAGAGATTATGCATATAATAGGAGAAAAAAGATCTAAAGAAATATTATCAATATCACAAAAGTAGGTATGATCCTGAAATAGAAAATCAGTATGGCCTCAACGTCTAGTTTGCTTATATAGTTTAAAGCCATGCCTCATCGTGACAAATTAATCCTGTTTAGGATCCAAGAAAATTACCTCAACTCAATAGGGGTTGCAACAAAGTTGGCTAGTATGACACTTGGAGCATGGCAGCGGTTTCCAATCAATCCAATGGCCAATCCACAAAGAAAGACTGTGGTCCCTGACAAGAACAGTAGGAAAAGAATGTAGATAGACTGGTAATACGAGAACCACCTGTTTAGTATGCAAGTGTACTTGAGAGAACTGTTTCACTAATAATTATTTCCAAATGTACTTCGCAACATGAATATGTACCAGCATTTACTTATCATAACCTAAACTAAATTCAACATTTTGACGACAAGAAAATTTAGTAAAGAAGCTGATTGGTTACCTTCTTCCTTTATAATCATGAAAGATCAAAAGAATTTTTCAAGACAAATGATTTCAAAATACATTAAAAGAAATTTCCTAAAACTAAAATTTTCTTTTGAACCATTTCTATGATAATCAAAATTTATGTAAATACCAGTCAAAGAATACAGTCAACACAATGCCTCTTGGTTCATCGATTCTCAGGAGAATTTGTGGTCTTCGAGTATCATAGTTGACAGGAAATAAGGTAGACATGTTAATAAGAACAGCAGCCATTTCTGCAACGAAAACTTCAGGATGGCATTTTGCTTGCCCATTTTCTTATAAAAAACGCAGACTCAGCATATAACGAAGCCTCAAGATTGGCACAATCAACTAAGTATGAAAGACTTAATGGATCTCTCAAAGAGCAAACAAGATTCTTACACATAAGACCAATTTCTACCCGGAGTCACCATACTAGTAAAGAGCTAGCACTATAAGGCTTGACATGTGGAACATGGCATTAGAACTTTTCTAAACTTTTAAAAGAGATTATTGACCAACACAATGTAGGTATTTTTGTAAAGACAGTCTCTATTGACACAATGCATTGGAGTATACACATGGTAGCTTTCCATTTACAATTCAGGAAACCAACAAGTTAACACGTCAGCAAGCTTCGATGCCACTTAGTAATTGCTCTACAGATATTCACAAGCCTTTGTTAACCTCTGATGTCAATCTTAAAGTCACTTTCCAAGAAAAGTATGGAACATTGCATAATTATCTTGTGACAAAAGTAATTCCTCAACAACTAAAATCTTGAGGTACACAAGGTTTCAAGATGAATCTTTAAAACAAGCTTGCATCAAAATGTAATACAGACAACCCCCTGTGATATGTTCCGAAGGATCATCTTACCACTCTTGAGAAGACAAAAAATGGGGAAATTAGCAAGGCTGATAACAACTTTATAGTAAGATTTCTAAATTACGAGTCCTGCCTGACCAAAGATAAACCCATGAAAGGCAGAAGACTGCATACAAGTCAATCAAAATAGATGTCTTAATCTAATACCTTAGGCACTGTTATTTCAAATGATTTATCCATATATGTATACGCCACTTCAATTGGTGCCTGATTATGCCACTAGGCATGTTCTAATTTTAAGAATACCAAAGTAAAGCAACCATATTGTCTCAGCCTCATTATCCACGATCACTGAAATTATCTCAATTAGAAGAACAGGACATTCGTAACAGAAGTTCACAGTGCAGTTGATCATCTTGAAAGAAAGCAAAGAAGGATACAATCATCTTAAATCCTTACCACATATGGGAAAGACTCCAAGAGTGAAGCCTAAAGCAGTAGAGAAAGCCAATTGCTTTGGTTCTGTACCCCTGCAGATGAACACAGACGATTTAACTCAACATCGTTCTAGCTACTAGTTCAGCTGAGATCACCGACACAATATGCACAGAATGCAACACAGAAACAAGAGCGTGTTAAATCAAAGCAACTCCATGATTCGCGAGATCGATTATGCTCACGAATCAACAGAAGACGTATGTTTCCGAAAGCAAATCCACCAAAACAGCAAAATTCCGAAGGGCAAATAACAGATCTGAATATCACCCAAAATTCTTAAAATAGATCTTGAACGCTAAGAAAAAAAAAAGACAGCAGGAACATCGACTGAATCTTGCGATGCACAAGGCGGAAGCCAGTGAGATCGACGGGATACCTACCTCCTAACGATTCGCACAATGGGATCGAAGATCTTCTCGTTGAGCCAAGGCATGAGACCAAGCTCGCAGATCGACATCTTTACCCAAAAAAAAATCGATCCAAGGATTTCTGTTCTTTCACTTGCTATTTTTATTGATTAATTCACTGATACCGAAGAAGATAAAGAGAGGAGAACCATCCGCAGCAATCGAAGGAACCGGCCTTTTTTCCAGAGAGAACAACAAGAATCGAATTTGGAGATAGTGGTCGGCGATTGAAGACGAAGTATGTACAAATTCTGCTCGTCTTTCATTTTCAGAGCGGAAGAGCGCCAAGTTAACACGTTATCCCAAATTAACTGGCCAT
The DNA here is from genome assembly GCA_027563935.2 of Costus lasius. Classification (NCBI taxonomy): domain Eukaryota; kingdom Viridiplantae; phylum Streptophyta; class Magnoliopsida; order Zingiberales; family Costaceae; genus Costus; species Costus lasius. Next base: position 12,302,284 of record CM050447.1, on the reverse strand, counting down.
TCACACACCCACGTTCAGTCAGGGCCCACGGAAGCTGGTGATAAAGCCACGTGGCGTGTGATAATGTACAAGGCTTATTTAAAAAATCTAATATTTTTTAAAAATCAAAATTAAACTGAATTTCTAAAAAACCAAACTGCAACCGAATTGAAATTTTCATGTTAAATCGAATTTATTTTAAATTATGTTTTAATAATTTTAAAATCATATATTTTTTTGTTGAATAAACTAATATTATAGTATATATATTTACAAAAATTAATAAATAGTCCTTAAAATTTTAGTTTATTATGTTCAACTGGAAATTTTATAGTTGAACACAAATTGAATCAAATTGATTCGATTTGATAAAAAAAATAAATTAAAAGTTTTACTTTAATTTGATTTAATTTGTTGTGTTGACTGAACTGAATTTTGGACAGCCCTAAGATTGAACCTCAAACATTTCTTTAAGATACACTAGCTATTATATAAAATTTATAATTATTATTCTACTATGAGGGGTTAATTTAGAAATTTTGCAAGCGAAGACTATAAATAAAAGTCAAATTTCAAGTCTACGAACAAATTAGCAGTATTTATCAAACTATACCAGTTAAATTAATTTTTAGATTGTAAGGACCTAAATGAACATAAGAGAAAACTATAAGGGTGTGCTTTCATTTTTCATTCATCAATATGTGCAGGCAATAAAAAAGGGTGTACTTTTACAATTCATCATGCACTGTCTCATTAGCGCAAACCCCCAATTTAATTTCTCCTCTCACAGGTAATTAATTAATATATTTTAAAAAAACAACGATGAACAAACTTCATTTATAAAAAAAACTTAAAATTGTAAGAAATAATATTTTTATCAATTAATCAGCCTTCCCACGGATCCCGTCCACGTCGCATTGCTTGGAGTAGTTAGGAGTCGACGCCAGCGGGAATAGCGGCAGCAGCTCTGGGTCGGCAGCCCTCGCCCTCGACCGCGGCCAAGAGTGCAAGTAGAACCGTCTCTCCCTGATGGCCCGCTCCTCCTCCTCCCTGTCCAGCTCCTCGGCCGCGAGCTTGAGCCGCGGCCGCTTGAGGCCGGGGAGCTTGGTGCGGGAAGAGGAGGAGGAGGAGGGGATCGGGCTAGGTGAAGGAGGCGGCAGGTACTGGAGGTGACGGAGGCCGGTTAGGCGCTGGACGAGGTCCTTGAAGGAGGTGGCGTCGGCTCGGACGAAGGTGGTGGTGGCGTCGTCGTCGGCGGAGCAGTGTGGCTTCTCCATGGCGGCTGCTGCTTCGATTAATTTTCGTTGCGTGAAGCAAGCGGCTAATTATTGTAAGATTTGCATGCAGAAACTGACAAATCAGGGAGTTAAAGAAAGGTAAGGGATTAAATTGAAAATGCAAAATAATTTACTTCATTTATTATAAGAAATTAAATTTTATATAATTTAATATTTTTTTTCATCTCACAGCACTAGAGTTTGTTTAGCAAAAAAATACCATGTTTCTTTAAAAATAAATTTTATTTTTATTTCATTTCTTCCTTAATATTTTATTTATTATAAAACATCATTTATTCATTTCAGTATTTAAAATCTTATTATACTGCTACGAGTGCGTTTGGGGTTGTAGGCGGACCGCCCGGTCGCATGGGGCGTCGGTCAACAAAGCTGTTTTTGTTTGGCGCCGAGAGTGCTTTCCACTTGCTTATCTACGTTAACTAAGATTGACCGGGCGTTTTTCGTCAGGCTCAGCCTACAGGTCCCCTCCTGTGGGTCGCGTAGGCGTGGAGCAAAGATTTCGCATGGGTGTGAAGCCGATTCTTCCGCTGCCTTCCGATCTCCCGCGGTGGACACCGTACCCGCCGACGCCTCCTCCATCAAGTCCCACTCCGTCCTTCGTGTCTCTCCCTTGTTCCTCCCTCTCCCCACCATCATTTCCACTTCCACTTTCTCTGCCAGAAACCCGCCGCCGGCCGCTGTTCTTCCCTCTTCCTCCATTCCTCCGCCAAAGCAGCCGCTGGTCGACCCTGCTGGAGCTCCGCTGGTCGAGGGAGGGAGGGAGGGAGGAAGGGAGCAGACGCTAGGAGGGAGGGAGGGCGACAGAGATGGGCGGCGGCTGTTGAGAGAAGGAGCGGACGATGGGAGGAGGAGCGGCGGCGGACGTTGAGAGGAGCAGACGCTGGGAGGGAGGGAGGGCGACGGAGCGGACGGAAGGGGAGATGGGCGGCGGCCGTCGAGAGAAAGAGCGGACGATGGGAGGGGAACCGAGCGAGAGGAGAGAGGAGGAAGGAGAAAGAAGAAAAATAATATTTATTTAATCATTTTTGTCCCCAACCGCACTTTTACCACCTACGGCTTTTAACCTTACAGCATAGTTTTTTTACAATCTACACTACACCACCTACAATACACACCCGAACGCACCCTACATCAATTGAACAATTTTTTTCATAATTAATAGTAAATATAAATAATATTCAAAATGGCCCTCTATAAATAATAATTTTCTAAGCACCTTCCAGCGATTAACCTTTTTAAGTGGGACCGCTCTTCTTATGCACCTTGTTTACTTGGATGGATGGAAGGTACAAAGAGAAAAACAAAAAGAAAGAAAGAAAAAATAGATGGATTAAATGTGTTATAGATTTTTCTTTTTTGTATTTACTTGGATGGAAAAAAAGTTTGAAGGATTGATATATACACCCTAATTTTTATTTTTTTTATTCATATTATATATATATATAATATTATAAAATGATTAAATATTAAATATGAGCGACAATAGCGAGAGTAAGCAGTAGCGACATGAACGAGCAATAACGGTGAGCTCGAGCAGCGACGGCAAGGACGAGTAGTCGAGAAAAGCTCGTATTGAGCGAGAATAAGTAACGGTGCGATGAAAAGTTGGTGTGAAGTTAGTAAAGTTAAGTAATAATTTCAGCTTTCCGTCCGATTTGAGCGGAAAGCAAATGGAGGGATTAATTACTAACTTTCCCTCTTATTTTCCCTTCTAAACTATCCATCCACCCAAAGTAAACAAGCCTATGCTCATTTCCTTCCAATTTTCTTTTTTTTCCTTCTAACTTTCCCCCAAGTAAATAAGGCCTTAAGACTGTATTTTCTTAAAAAAAAATCACAATGGAATAAAAAAAACTGCTTTAATTATTACTTTGACAATCTCGTTTCCCTCCATAGCATATGACGATGTTGAGACCAAGGCAATAGTGCATTAAGATTAGTGCATAATAGCGCTTTAAGATGCGTAAAAAGTATCTCATGCTCTCACGTAGAAGTTTTTCTCCTCTCATATGCTCTGTTAGACTGTTACTACAAGATGCCATTGACAAATTATGCCAAAAGTCAACCTTCTAATGAAGAACAATAATGAGAAAAGGTCAAAGAATAATTTGGAGTAATTGATAATATAGATTATCCATTCATTCTCTCACACATCTATAACGAGTGCTACACATCTATAACCATCAGCTCCATAATCACCCTTCTCTTGGTGGCATTAGTCTCTGGCGACACCACAGTAGGTCGAGCTGAGTTTAGTAACCTCGGCACATCAACCATTTGCAGAGGCTTGATTATGAAGTCCTCAGCTCCAATATCTCTACACCTAAGTGAAAAGAAAAAGAAAAGTCAACCGGTTAGTTGACTATATCATTTCTGTATGAGTTTACTATTATAAATTTTGACTTGGATAGCGTATCACAAACCGGCTAATTCTTAATGGTTCATTTTCCGATGACATAATGAACACGGGGATGTGTTTATGGCAGCTCTGCTCCTAGAATTGAAGCAGCAACAGACAGACATTTTTAATCATGATTCAGAGTGCAACTAATATGAACTAGATCATGTTTCATTACTTTGACTGCCTTCAGAAGATCAAAGCCAGTCATCTCTGGCATGCAGTAGTCAGTGAGGATTATGTCGATCTTGTGTTCCTGCATTGCTTTCTGAAAAAAAATCATCATGATCAGTCAAAAATAAAAACTTTCTGAATTTGGACTGAAGTTCTTTCCGTTGACTTACTTCAGCGGTGGAGGATTGAGTCAACCCAAGAATTTCCATTGCTCTCTTTCCGCTGTCAACGGCAGTGACTGGGGCAAAAGTGGATTGTGACATGAGTTAGGAATTGGGATTGAGAGGATGATTACGGGTTTAAGCTCTCACCCTGGAACATGGCTCCGCTGTTCTTGAGCAAGCTCTCCGCCATCCTCCTCTCTACAGGCGAGTCGTCCACCACCAGCACCCTCATCGTCTCCGCCACTCCTCCATCAGCCGCGTCGTCATTGTTCTTCCTCCTCCGCTCCTCTTCCCCCTCCTCCTTCTTCTCCCTCTTATGTGGTAGCTCCTCCCCATCCATCAAAGCTCAAGTTTTGATGAGGGAGAGGGAGAGAGAGAGAGAGGGAGACACGGGGGAGGGGGTGCCTCGGAGATCCTCTTATGAGGATTGAGGATGGAGCTAGGTGGCAATTGGGTGGGACCCGCGAGAGAGCCATCGAGTGTGGGACCCAGCGAAGATTTTTTGGTCGGGGAATCTATCTCTTGATGGGATTAGGGACGTTGACCCAAAACCCCGCGCATGTTGGTTTGTTCAAATCTTGACGTACCAAAAGAATTTAACTTTTTTTCCTGTAGCCTTTATTATTAGTAAATCTCTCTCTCTCTCCTCGGATTTGGATTTTGTAAGTGTATCTGAATAAAATTTTAAGTGAAGGACCCAAGTGTAAAAAAACTTAAAAGGATAAACGGATAATATATATATATATATATAAATATTAATACATAATTTATATAGTTTGAAAAAAAATAAAATTTTTATAATACTAATACCAACAGTGCAATATAAACAACATATCAGCTCTGACAAAATTTTTTTCTCGATCTGGCGAATATCAATTATCAATTATGAAGTTAGATAAGATCAAGTTAGGTTGGATTGAGCTTAATATTTTTGCCATCCGACTCCAGAGAGGAAAAACCCTAATCAGAAGTGAACAGACAAACTTGAATAATGCAGATGTGTCTGCATATTCTGTGCCAGAGAACATGTTCTTGCGAGAGATGAACTTTGCCAAATGCAACACTCAATAAAATAAGAGATGATAGATTATTTAAAACATTTCTGCCATCTTTGTTGGGAAGTTCACAGTTTCTAAAATGAGCGAAACAAGCTTTGCACACATTTAAAGCTGCCACAAAACTCTGCAAACTTTTGCATTCACACAATGCAAACCCCATGCCTTGTTTTTCTCTTGTTCTTTCTGCTCATTTTCTTTCTTTTTTTTTTGTTTTTTCATTTTGTCGCGTGAGCAACTAAAATCGCACTTCTTATCCTTTATGCCAAAGCATTTAAGAACAGCTACAGCAATCAATCAATTGGATTCCTCCAGCAGTCACACTGGGATGCTGAGGCTTTTGCAGACTGGAAATCGATGGCATTGCTTGTTCTGTACCGGCAGCAATATTTGAGCTACTGGTCAAACAGTGCTACTGAGGGGATCAAAGTTAGTTCGGTGGCCAGCCATCTGACTTGAACATGCAGATGAATAGTCAATCTCTGGACTGAATAAATTCAGAGTCAAACTTCACGCGCACTTGCACTGAATTCATATCTCTTTCAATTAAGAGAAGTTAATCTGTCTGATGCGGGAGCAGATGAATGGCACTGAATCCTGGGGCTTCCGGGAAATCTGTGCTTAATTGTGGGATCTGGGAATTGAAAGCCTTCAAGTTTGGTGAGCAGGATCTGATGAGGAGCACAGGTGCAGTGAATTCAAGCAATGAATACTGTTCTTCTGAGCTTTGCTGAATAGGGAGGCACTGCACATTGGCATCAATTGAAGTAATGGACGGAAATACATACTGCATCAAAATGTTAAATGTGTTTGAGAGAAACCATTTTACTTGGCAATTAATATGGGCAAGCATTCAATTCAAGTTAATTAAGCTTTTTAAATGCAACTACAGATGAAGATTATGATACTTTTAAAATTCAGCTGAAAATATCAAACAACGTTATAAAAAGGGTGAGGGCAGTTGATTGTTCTTTTTCCTAAGCTTATTTGGAGGAGCATCAGTTATCCATTTGCAATCGCTTATTCCCAGATCATTGCTTTTCAGATTTGGTTCCTCATTCTTCAATTGGAAAGTAAAATAAAGAGAAGAAGAAAAGCTTGTCTTGCAGTAGAAAAGATTCAGACTTGACACTGAATCCATACCTTACCATACCATGTGATCAACTTTCTACAGAGATTCTGCCACTCACAGATCTATCAATCTCAACATAACTAGTAGCACTTGTTCTCTTCTGTATGCAAAACACTTCTTTCTCTTCCATCATATATGGAGAAAACCCAACAATTAGGATTCATTAGGGTTATTTTATGATTATATTTTGGGGCACAGATATTACCCCTTTGTGAGTCTTTTCAGGCAAGAGATGCTGGGTTTACAACAGAGAAGAGGAGAATAGAATGTGAAGATTCCGTTTCTTTTTTCGCTTGCTGAAGTAATTGCTCAGCTGTGATCAAATTTATGATCAAAAGGTCATCATCATTCATGAAGCAATTGGGCTAATTTTTAGACAGCAGCTGAAAGACTCATCTATCATGATTTTGCACTATGGTGATCTGAAGATATGAAATACTAACGAATCTGAAATTGTACTGCAAATGGTGTATACAGTCTACCTCTTGTGCTTGCTGAGAAGCAGCAAAAAAGTAAAACCAAATGAATGTTCAGCAGACTATCTGTGATCTGATTGAGCTGATTTTTGGACAAAAGCTAGAGGAATCACCGATATTGATTTGGATGATGAGATCAGATTTTGTAATACATAACTCTCTCTAATAGACATCGAATGCTAGCTCAGTTTTTTAATAGTCATTTGTACAAGATCGAAGCCAATTCTATTCATGAGCCTTACCAGATCTTTCATGATTTGGTTCAATGCACCCAACCCACAAGTGTACAATCTGCAAAGAGAAAGGGCACTTCAAAAACTGCTAAAGTGTACATCCCCCTAGGAATGGTTTAAGAGAAAATTTCTTTGATAGTTTTACTTAAAAACATACAACTCTCTTAATCTCAGAGATGGACTGAGGTCTGTTTACTTGGAAGAAAATAGAAGGAAAAAGAATTATGTTTGTATATAAAATTAAAATTAATAAGAAGAATGTGGATTGCTATTTATCATTCAGAAAGTGCTTGAGTGAACTAAGTAGAAATTAAGCACTTTCAGGAAGATTTTGATCAGGTTCTAACAAAGAATCCAACTGTTGAGAGTGGGAGACTTGTCGGTCAAAATCACTTGCGGCTTGAGTAGATCTTGACATAGCAGAAAAATTCTTCAGTCTGAAAAAGAAGCTACTTGATCCATGCAATCATTATAAACCAGGAGGAGAAAATTATGGTTCAGTAGGCCAACTTTACATGAAGAAATGATTCAAGAGACCAAAAAGTCAAAGTGGACCTATGATGCAAAAGGCCCAAGGACTAGGGAAAATGGAAGTCTTTCATCAGATTGTTGATGAGATACAGAAGGAGACAAGGTGGAAGGTCATCAGAGGAAAAAGGTGGCCAGGGGAGAGGAACCTTGAACATCAAACTGAGCTTCCTTCTACCAAAGAGGAAGAAATATAACCTCAGAATAGCATCACCATCCCCCACCACTTGCATTGGTTGAATAAGAGTTAAAACATGAACATGGAATGCGCTGCACCCACTCCCAAACTCTCAAACCTACACTCCCCCCTTTCTGATTTTATTCAGAGAAGAGAGAAATCATGAACTGATCTCATATGTAAATTTTCTTCATTCTTTTTTATGTGGATCATGCAAGAAGGAACTACTGAGAGGTAACCTTTTTCTGATTTCTTTCGATCAGTTGTTTCTTTTTGGTATTTCCTGCTCCAAAAAGTTTAGCCTCAAGAAAAGGGGGAGATTAGTTAGGGTGTTCAGATTCAGAGACCAGAATGCATCAGCCTCAAGAGGCAGATCACAGAGGCTACCCCCCAAATTACTTCACCATGGAATCATTTCTTGTACTTGTGTTTCTGACCTTGTCTCTGCTGGTGCTCCCTCTCATTCTTCCGCCACTGCCACCACCACCTTCCTTGCTGTTATTACTTCCCCTAGGCATTTTTGCAGTGCTAATTGCCCTTGCTTTCATGCCCTCAGATATAAAAAATGTTGCTTCCTTCTATCTATAACAAGCAAGAGTGAATTGTGCTCCAGAATGATAGAGTCGCAATGTCTTAATCTGTTCTACAGTGTATTGGTATTCCTAAGTGTTAATGGAAAATTTTCAGCACAGATCGAGTTGTAGTACTCATTCTTCAGCACAGGATGTTACTATTGTGATTGTTTGTCGGTTCATCTAATCTACAGTTTCAATAAGCAGTCTACTTGCATTTCACACTATCTCAATCTTCCTTGATATGAAATCCATTTGTATTTTTCACTGAGAGAAAGAAATTCAGCCCAGAAAACAAATCTGATTTTTGTGTTAGCATATGAATTGACAATTTCAATCTCTGTGTCAACAACACAACTGAAATATCATAATAGAAACTAAGATTTTGGTTCTTAAATTCTCTTGACTGTTGATTTACATATGATGAGAGCTTTTGTATAAACACCAGTTCAAACAATCTCTCCTCTTGTTGGCTTCGCTGGAGCTGTATCAAGTTAACCAACACATAAGGGATATAAGGAATGATGATACCGAGGTGATAGTTGAGGAGATACAAGGGATGACCCTTGAGAGGGAGCCTATGGTAAGTCCACGACTACAATCATTACCATGGCCACTCATACCAAGGTCTCTATTATGTCTAGGTTTGGAAAGTAGGTAGTGATTGACTAATGTATAGGCTAGTGATGGGGGAAGATTGAATTGATGCCAATATAAAGGTTGAAGTGTTGAAATGTCAACGACAACAGTCTATGAGATACAGGCAATATTTTTGTGCCATTTGACTAAAAGTAATTTAGGTTTTAGTCAATTTAATCATGCTTATCTTATTTTTAATTTTAGAATTATGGAACTAAGTTATAAGATTTCAAAAATCGGTCTGTACTAGACGGTATAACTGAGTTATACTGATCAAGCAAGGGCCGATACAAAAGAATTGAATCTGAAACTAGCTCCCTTAGCATTAGAATAGTGATCACTTCTTGCCATTCGGAGTGCAATGGCTTTTCTCTACGGTACTCCTCATATCATGTGGTCCTCGATCATTGTGGAATCTGATTGTCTGCAAGCTCTAAATCTCATTAAAGCATATGAGTTTGTTGCTGATTCAAGAATTCAAGATATTCTAAGGGAATTAGCATTTATGTCTTCTTCAATTGATATTACTTATGAGCATGTTAATAGGGAGTGTAACAAAACTGCAGATTGGCTTGCTAGATTTGCTAAATCTGAAAAGCAATGTGTTTTTGGGCTTGAGAGTTGGCCTTCTCAACTCCAAGATCTTTTGTACTTAGATGCCTTAGGGCATTAATATGCAATATATTTTCTTTTTTTTTAAAAAAGAAAAAGGATCTTGGCTCATTTGATGAAAGGGCTCTGGGTGAGCTCACTCTAACACATAGAGTATATGCTTAAGATTATTGCTTATTTACTTCATGCTTATATTTATATGCTAAGATTTGACTTTCTCTCATGTTCAATATTTTAGGTATCCTTGTAAGAAGTTTCATTGTAAGTTGCATGTTAGTATATTAGTCGTTCGAGCTAATAACCATTGACGATGCAACCCATTAGAAGATACCCCCCTCTATTAGTTGATCTTACAATAACACCCTCTTATGCCCCAAGGGCCTATGCCAAAGTGAGACAATCCATGACACCTGTGTCTAATGTGGACATATCCATCTAATATGAGATAATCTATATCATTTCACTCAATGTCATTTTAGAATGAGTTCAGATTGAGACTATGTCACCCAAATTTAAGGTGAACAAACGAGTATTTGATTATTTTAGGCTAAGTGAATGTCAGAACATCAATTTTGATATGGTTAGTTGTTCACTCCTTAATAAGGTCAACTCTACTATCAAATCGAGTGCCAGATTTTTTTTATATTAAATTAATAAAGTATATAACGAATAATTATATCTATAAACCTATTTGTTATATTTGAAGTGCGAGGGATGTGACCTTTTAGGTTTCGATGTCATAATGTGTCTTATAATATCCCAGTTTAGTCTTATATTGGATGTGGAAGAAAATATAATATAATATATTAGATTAACTTGAGCTTAAGTATTTTAATAAATTGAAGATTAGTTTGCTTATTAAGCCGGTCATAATACTTTTTGATAGTTTTCATGGCATGTGAAATTAATTTTATATAAATATGAAACAGTTTTAATAAAACAAAATTTATAAAAAAATTTAAGTACATTTTGGATTTTTAGTTTTAATTAAAAATATAAAATTATAACATAAGACCATTACCAAATGCACCATTAAAACTATAACATTTAAAACTATTCTCTCATATACTAGCTAATTAATTCGCACTAGGTAATAAAATGATATAGATACACAATCCGTAATATTTATAAAGCTAACCAAAATATTTTTTTTTAATTTTTTTTTAAGTAACTAAAAGTTATTTTCACAAAATTTGTTTATGGAATTAATGATGCATTCCTCTTTAATTCCACAAATCATTTACGCTGAAGTGTATATATTTGTCATTGAAGGTGTGGATACATTTTCGATTAAACTAAATTTTCTTATTCTTTTACCAAATTACGTTGTGTTTTTTTAAAGAAAATAGGGAAGAGAGGAAAAAAAAAGTAAATTTCTTTCATTTTTTTGGAAGTAACACTATGTATACTAGGAGGGAAAAACAGTAGAAAGAAAAGAAAACTTAATTTTCCTTAGTATATCAGAACGGACAGAAAGGTTAAGAAGGTAAAACGATGGAAAATTGATCCTGTTTTCCTAAGGCCATGTTTACTTGGACGGATGAAAAGTACAAAGGAAAGGAAAGAAGGAAAGAAAAGAAAAATATATGGATAAAATGTGTTATAGATTTTCCTTCCTTGTGTTTACTTGGATGGAAAGAAAGTTTGAATGATTGATATATACACCCTAATTTTTATTTTTTTATTCATATATATATATATATATATATATATATATATATATATGTAAATATATAATATTATAAAATTATTAAATATTAAATACGAGCGAAGACGACGAGGGCAAGCAGCAACTGCATGAACGAGCAATGGCGGCAAGCTCGAGCAGTGATGGCAAGGATGAGTAGTCGAGAAAAACTCATATTGAGCGAGAATAAGTAACGGTGCGGTGAAAAGTTAGGTGTGAAGTTAGTAAAGTTAAGTTATAGTTTCAGCTTTTCCGTCTGATTTGGGCGGAAAGCAAATGGAGGGATTAATGACTAACTTTCCCTCATATTTTCCCTTCTAAACTATCCATCTGCCAAAGTAAACAAGCCTATATTTTTTTCCTTCTTATTTTCTTTCCTTTTCTTCTAATTTTCCCCAAGTAAACAAGACCTAAGTTTGGTGATCCGTCCGATTCTGAAGGAAAATGAAAAAATTAAAATGGCAGCTGTTTCGACGTGGGGAAGCACAGTTCGACGGAGACGAAGCACGCTTCCCTGCGTTGGCGTTTCGTCGACGAAGCTGTGGAAGAAGCCTCCGCTCGCCTCTCGTCGACGAAGCCGAAGCCGAAGACGAAGACGAGGCCGAAGAAGCCTCTCGTCGACAGAGACGACTCCGCTCACCTCTCGTCGACGAAGATGAAGCCGCCAGCCTCGTCGCCTTGAAGACGAAGCACACTTCCCTGCGTTTGCGTCTCGTCGACGAAGCCACGGAAGAAGCCTCCGCTCGCCTCTCGTCGACGAAGCCGAAGCCGAAGCTGAAGACAAAGACGAGGCCGAAGAAGCCTCTCGTCGGCAGAGACGACTCCGTTCGCCTCTCGTTGACGGAGACGAAGCCGCCAGCCTCATCGCCTTGAAGACGAAGCCGAAGAAGCCTCTGACGACTCCGCTTGCCTCTCGTTGACGGAGATGAAGCCGCCCGCCTCGTCGCCTCTCGATCTACTGCCGCCTCCGCTCTGGAAACGAAAGACGGAGAGGCCGAAGGCGACGGAGAGCGGACGAGCCACTCGATCTGCTGCCGCTTCCACTCCTACTCGAGCCGTTCGAAACCAATGGGGACGCGAGACGAAGAGGCCGACGGAGACTCGTCTGCCTCGTTGCCTCGTCGGCACCGACGGAGGCGGAGAGGCTGAGGACAACGGAGAGTGCGATGGGAGTTAGGCGAGCATGATGGGCGACGGAGGTGGAGAGGCCGAGGGCGACGGAGGCAAAAGGTTAACGGTCTCTTTTGTTATCACGTGATTTAACTTTCCTTTCCATTCATTTTCTTTTCTTTCCAAATTTTTTTTTTACCCTACTTCTATCGTTTCTTGTATACACAGCCTAAAAGTTAAAGGAAAAGCTATTGGGGTATGCCCTTAAGACTAATGTTTGAGGTCTTGGGATTATAACAGTATCATGTAATAAACTGTTATGTTTATAAAGGCATGGTTATTATTCAGTAAGCTACATTGTCTGCTGCAATATATGTTCTTCTGAATAATGTCTCAAAGCTGTTCAGCTAGGCTGACATACAGTTATGTCCTTAGTCGAGATATCTTGGTGAACATGAGACAGCCTTGATATGGTTAAGACTAATATGTGTTCTAATCTTATAGGATGCTTCGAGCATGGAATAAGATGTAGACTCATGGGTACATTGGATGTACTGGACAGACCCTACTTGGATATTCAATTGCTTGTCACAATGTGAATAATCCTTGAATGCGACAAGTGGCACATTTCCTCTGACTTGAGATCATTTGTGTTTTCTAAATGATGATTGTCATTATTTTGAGATAGTTCAATATCACTTGAAATATAATGATTATAGACTATCTTGGATGGTGAGCTTGAGTCAGGTTAGGGCACTAGTGATAGACATAGGATTGCCGTCTCCTTAATTGGAGTGTGATGTTCTAAAGGGGCCCCCTGGATGAGATGATTGAGAAAGTGTATGGCCATACCCAGGTGACTATGTTCATCTGATCTAATCATGCTCATCATATTGGAGTTACAAGCTTAACTTGCTTGTCCAATAAGAACATCCAGTGGTAAAGGAAATTTGTATGCTTTGTAAATTGATTCACACTTGTGCTGTTTATGGGTGTAGTCTTGGAAGACTCTTTCCTTTATATCGGGAGACAGTGATGTGTTGCTAGATACCCCTCACTGATCGTGATAACGTAAGTTATCGTTACCGACATTTAAAGGAAACCCTTAGGGTCGCACAATTTGATGATATGGCTTTCTTAAGTCAGATTGTGTGGACTGAATTATTCGGGTTCAGTTTAAAGGGATTTAATCTCTGATTGTAAGTGAGATCTGGTCTGATCATGTTTGATTGATTAGGGCTTGAGATTGGTAAGCTTCGATTGAGAGAATGAATGCTAGATCAGTCAGATCAGGAGCATTGAGAGATTGACGGTCAGATCAAGAGCCTTAGGGTTTATTTTGATCTGGACTTATTTCTTGGTTTATTTGGTTAGTGGACCAAATCGGTTTGAACCAGCTCATGGATGAGCGCATGGTTCAAAGGTGATGTGGCATTTGCGATTGGGGTAAACCCAAGATCGCATGTGGAGAAGTGGGATGCTATTTTTGGATAGCACTTCTCAAACGTGGCCATGATCTCACGTCGCCCCTCTCTTGCCTCTTCACGCCTTTGACGCCTCCTTGGGTTGTGTTCGAGTGGCATTCTCGTGTAGAGGAAGTCTAAGGCGACAAGAGAGAAAAACGCCAAGAAGAAAAGCTCTCCTTTCCCTTTGCATTCGATCAAGACGCTTTGGACGATCCTTGCTAGCACAAGGGACGACAAGAAGAAGCACATCTTCATCTTGTGTGTGACAATTTGGAGGAGATCTTCGTTGTTCTCTTACTTCCAAGGCGCCATCTTGAAATGGCCATGGTATGAATCGAATCACTTCTTTACAATCGGTTTTGTTAAGTTGATCATATAATGCATGCTCATTGATCCTATGAAACCCTTTATCCGCTGCCCCCTTTCTTGTTTGCGCCACCATAGGGTTTTCGCCCCCTTTGGGGAACCATCAAAAGCCTCCGTTTTCCTCCCAAAACAGTTTTGGGATCAAGAAGAAAAGAGGAAGAAAACGTGCTCACGAGGCTCTTTCCCCCTCGCGCTTCCCATTCCCCACCGAAATACTGACGACCACTGTTCCTCATGCCGTCGACCACCTCCCTCCCTCTCACGCTCACCATTCCTCTCCAGCCAGTAAACACCACCGACTCCCTTCCCCTTGTGCTCATGCATGCAAGCTCCTCCCTGTGGGCTCGCCTTGTCTACTGCCTCCCGTCCGCCCCTTTCCCTTCCTTCCCCTTACGCTCGCGCGTGCAAGTTCCTCTTTGTGAGCTCACCCCCTATCTTGCATAATTGCATGAGGTCCCCCCCCCCCCCCCCCCCACAGGCAAACGTTGACCCGCACTTGACCCATCGCGCCAGCAGCTATTAGTTGCAGTCTGGCCAGCAGCTATTAGCTGCAGTCTGGTAGAGCGTTTTTAACGAAGGGAGCGCCAGGTTGACCCGCAGTTGACTGGCAAGAATGCGGTCCACGGGACAATCCCAAACGGGCCCTTTGTCGGCCCACAAGCTCATGGCTAGCGCGGTGAGCTCACCCTACTCCTTGATGCCGCCTGCTGTGCGCCCTTGTGGCAGCACCGTGCGTTGCTGTCATCTGCCGTGTTCTCCTGATCTGCCGCTACTCCGCCACTGCCCACGTGTGCCCTACCTTGCTACGAAAAAATTTTTGCAGAAGGACCCCCTTCTGCGACGATCGCAGAAGGGGATCCACGATCTGCCAACTGTAAATCTTAAAGCACATTTATACCTTAGTTATATGATTTACACGATATTGATTTATACAATAAACCGTTACTCTTATACCATAAATGAGATGTAACGGTTTTATACGATATTGTATATGTCTTATACTATATCAAAAGTCAAGCCAACATTGACTGTACATATATTTTAATTGTACATATTATACCATAATATAAGTGTGTTATACTATATTTATCGTATAACATATATATATTATCGTATAACACTATTATCGTATAAACTTAATACATTATTGTATAAATTAACTGTACAGATTATACCATAATACAAGTGTTTTATACGATAATGTATTAATGTTATACGGTAATAGTTTTATACGATAATATATATGTGTTATACGATATGATGTTATACGATAATGTATTGATGTTATACGATAATAGTTTTATACGATAATACATATATGTTATACGATATTTTAATTATACAGATTATACTATAATACAAGTGTGTTATACCATATTTATACAGATTATACTATAATATATACAAATTATACTATAATATATACATATTATATGATACATATGGTATAACACACTTGTATTATAGTATAATCTGTATAATTAAAATATCGTATAACATATATATATTATCGTATAAAACTGTTATCGTATAATATCAATACATTATCGTATAAAATGCGATAGTATAAATCATAGCATTATAGTATAAAGTGGCTTCTAGATTCGTACTTGGCAGATCCTTCCGCAAAAAATTTTTACCTGCTGCCGCCCACCGCGCCCCATCTCTTTTGCTACAACAAATTTTTGCTCCTACCAGATCACATGCATTGCACATTATTTTTTTTTTCTTTCCTTCTTTAATTTCTTTCTCTCTCAAAAAAAAAAAAAACCAGCCTGAATGAACTGCAAATGAGGTTATTTCAACGTTTGAAACGGTAAGTATTTAAGAATCTTGGATTTTTTTTTTTGGAGAAATTTTTCTAGGGACGGTCTCCGCCTAGGATTGCTCGGCAGAGGTGATTTGTATCATAGATTTTGTTTTAAAAAGTGTGCATACCTGTACAACACTTGATGGGTAGGTATTATACGAATTTTAAAGCATTATCTAAGGTGGGATTTGTCTCCACGGAGCATTTCTAGGCGGAGACCTTGCCTAAGAAAATTTTTCTTTTTTTTTCTTCGCATATAATAAAATTGCTACATAGATTTATATGTTTTTTTTCTATTTTATATAATTAAGTGGAAAATAGAGTGTTGTATGTAAAATATTTTATTTTGATGAAATCTTTTTAATAAAATTTTAAAAATTATAAAAATGCTTGGTGTAGATATTTCTCATCTTAAATATTTATAGAAAGTCAATTGAAATAATTTATCCAATTTTTATATGGTTAAAAAGTAATTTAATTAGGTATTCTTCAACAAAATAGCTTTGATGTGAACAAAATTAAGATAGTAGATATCAACTAAAAAAAATTCTAGAGGCCACACAACCGTAAGATCGTTTGTAGATCGTTGAATTCGATGAAAACATAAATTTTAAAGTATCGATGTGAACCTAGCATTAAGATCCACAGTTTTATTGAATCTAACGATCGTGATGGGCTTGCCTACAATGTTTACGGCTTTACTAGGAGTGATGGATTATTTGAGAATGAGAAATTTAAAAGGAAAGGAAAATGTTTAATAAAATCCCTTCTCTTGTGTTTACTTGTGAGGAATGAAAAATAAAAAGGATATATTATAACACTCCTTATTTATAAAATATAATTAAATATTTAAACCATTCAAATCTAATACAATTGGACTTGGATACAAGTTTTTAGTTTCGTAAAGCAAACTCATTCATATCAAATTGCAGGTTGAACGCTTTCAAATTGATCCATTCCACTGGTATACACTTGTGCTGTTCTGATCCCGGTGAAGACATGAGCACGAGAAGCGATATTTCTGATCTCTCATCACTAGTTTCTCTTTAAATTTGTTGCTTCTACACTTCCGACTCCTGCGAATCCTCCTCAGTAGATTTTTTTTTTTTGCCGCAAGAAAGTAATATTATTATAGTATAAAAAAGATAGATACGTTTTATTTATAGTCTCAAGCTCCCTACCCACTACCCTAGAATTCAGAAAAAAATTGGGCTGAATTTCCTCTGCACATCCTATCGTATGGATCCTGCGTACAAGATAACTTAAACTAAGCACAAAAATATCTTCTCTCAGGACATGGCAGGCCTAAGCGGCAAGGTTCCCACAACTTTAAAACGAACCAATATAACCATAAAGTGAGAGTGTCATTTAGTTTAATTAGTAAGGATTTAGTTGTTGATAACAAAATTTTGGGATAAAATCCCGCTCTCATTACTTAACTTATGTCAAAAAACATAACCATAAAGTTTACAAGGCAAAACCGTGAGTCCCACAGGGGACTATCCCAGCTCCATAGAACGTTTATTAAGTCGCAAAAGGGTAATGAAACTTTGTAAGTTTCGCTGCAGCATATGAGGACTCCTGTAGCCTGCAATCAGAAGAGGATATAGCTAGGCTTGTATGAGCAGGATAAACCTGTGCAGGATTTGCTTCGAGCCGCCTGCGCCATTGGCATTGCATCCTTCCCATATGGAAGTGACCACCTGTGCAACGTTCAATATCATTTATGCTTAGAGAAGACATCATATCTGGATGAGAAGAATAGTTCATTTAAACAGCAAAAGACTAAACAGGAGATCTAGCTTGTGCTTCTTGTTGCTTTCGCTGCCGTTGATGGTGCAGATGATGTAATTGTGCTGTTGCATCACCATCGTTGACACCTGTGCATCCTCTTCCCTGTCCCACCTGTGCATAGAACTGGGTTAATCCCTGAGGATTCAGCGCTCCGATGGGACTGCCCTCCTATGAGAGACCAAGCTCCAACCCGGGTAGAAGCTGTCATGCCCACTCAACATCTAGGCAAAGGTCAACCCGAATTCAAGCCCATGCAACACAATCCCGCCACCACCAGTCGCAAGATTTGTACTTGACGGCGCTCCCATGCCGGCGTGCAAGAATCCCGAATTAAACCCACCACCCGCCGGGACAGACCACAACCCAGGGTACCTCAGCAGCTCGTTCCTGATTTGAACGGATTGTAAATGCGGAATTTTGCTCTTCCTCGTCTCTCCTACGTTTTTGATCCATCCATTTGAAGAATTTTAAAAGTTTTCTTTTTTTCTTTTCAATTTTCTCTCCTAGTAAACAGGTTAAAATTATTAACTAACAAATTTTCACACCCCTCACATGGCAAATAATTTTGAGACATGTTTATGCAAAATAAAAATAAAAATGCCAAGAAGACACTGAAAACTAATTCTTCTCAAGGTAGTCACTCTTAAAAAGTTTTCCTAGCCGGCATCCTCGCCTAGGATTATTCTGCAGGATATAATCTAACTCTTTGCTAGTGTTTTGAAAATAGCGCAATACTTTGATTCATTAACTGCAAAAGTGTTGTGCAGGGTTCATCGAAGAGTGCATGATTTCCAAAGTAACAATACAAGATTGTGATGAAACCTCGCATAATTTTGACGCCGCCTAGGAAAATTTCTCGTCACTCTTGCTTGTTTTATAAAAATACCTTCCTAAAGTGTACCCAAAATGCCCAGGAAAAAGGTCGCATCATTCTTGCCAATTAAATGCTGCCAACTATTCAGCCTTCTAGAAGGAAAACTTATTCAGCCTTCTAGAGCCACAAAAGTGGGGAAATTGCTTATCATGTGGCCTGCTTCAGCAGATTTCAGCAATTGATGTCATGCAGGAATACGACTGCTTCTAGAAGGATAGAACCAGAAGAGGGAAATGCAGTATCTTAAAAGTCAGCTGATGTACTAATATAAAATGATTACTTATGAAAAGTAGCTTGTTCAAAAACTGTTCTGAGTTCCTAAAAGAACCCTCACTCCACTTTGTGCTGTATTGATAAAATTAGGTTTGATCTAACGAACCATTGAAATGTTTTTGAAACCTTTCGCCACCATATGGAAAGACGAACAAACGGAAAAAGGAAAATTGTGGCTTCAAAGAAAAGTAGGAAGGGCATTTTTCACTATCATTTTCACAATGCTTATATTAGGTTTTGAAAGTTCCTAATGAGCGCATGTAAAGCAAAAATTTCATTTCTAATAAGCAGAACTGGATCAACACAGGCAGGTAAAGAGAGTTAAATTTTAGAATAGGCCAGTAAGAAGGAAAGTTGAGTCAAAAAACCTTTATACATGCTGCTCACTCAAGAGCTCCATTATCTGGTAAAACAGTAAGTTGATATTTCAGCATAAAAGTAATTCAGATAAGAAAACGAATTAATTTACATCATAGCTTTTGATACCTATCAGAGCCTTCAAGATCATGCATGTCAGCTTTTGATAGGCACAGTCACAGCAAGGTTCTTAAATGTAAGCCAGCTGCTTGGATATTAGTCAAAGCTTTCAATGGATCAATTGCTCTTGAAGTCAAAGATAGCGTAGATATCGAATAATTATTATATTTGTCTTTCTTCTAACTTCATGTCATCTCATAGATGATGATGTCTGTCAATAATAATGAGGAATCAAGACCATATCCTGCAGGCAGTAAAAAAATACTCGCATTTGCATTGCGCTGTATACTTGAACTTTCTATGCACAAAATATGATCCATTTGAAGGATGTTCAAGTTATTACTTGGCTTATGTGACTCAAAATAATATAATAAACAGAAAAGTAGTCTTATGCATTTGGAGTAATTCACTAAACGATTTTGCACTGGCATAGCCTTTTGTTTGGTTCTTAGCCAAAGTAGGTTTATGAGTTGTCTTTATTTAATGTTTCAGCACTACACAGAACCATCTCTCCTGTTCATAGCAGAAATGCTTTCTAGAGGCCTCTCTTGTTTTTTTTGCTGATATCGACATCCTCTAATATGTACTTTGATTACTTCATCAAATAATATAGAAAAAAAGCAACAAGTGGCATTCAATTTCAAAATACCAGTTCTATCCAAAACAAAGATAAAGCTCACAGTTGATACAACAAAATCATCAAGCTCCATTCGCTTGTCAATTTCTAAAACTAGACTAAAGACCTTCACATTTCAATTTCAAAACGGATTCAAGTAGCCTACTGCTACTGCCAGAGAAAAGGATTAAATTCTCTACATCCCAGTTTGGAATCTGTTGCAGTGATTTGCTTTTTATACTTCATAATTTTAAGATAGCTTTCTCCCTGTCATTTTTAAATTATAAGTTTGTCTGCCATATTTAATAGTTGTAATCTTAATTTAACTCCTAATAATCCTAAAAGCCTAGCATCCAAAGTTCAATAAAACTTCCCTTGAATGATAGAAATATAGCGGTAGTACAGAGTTTTGTCATCCTCCAATTTCAATAGTATTTCTCACTCTTCATTGATAATTCACACATGACATGATGGATACCAAGCAAAATTTTAAATGAGGCAATACTATGTTCAACATTTTGCTATTTAGAGCAAACGAACATGAAATGAAGGGGACAAAATGAGACTATATTTATGCTGTATTTTATTGGGGAGAAAAGTGGGGAAAAGAGAAAGAAAATCAACTTTTCTTTTGATTTGTTAAGGAGACTGATTAGGAAGGAAAGAAAAAATAGTTGATTTTCTTTCTTTTTGTTTCTCTCCGATTCGGAGAGAAAACGAAAAAAGGGAAGGAGACTGATTAGGAAGGAAAGAAAAAATAGTTGATTTTCTTTCTTTTTGTTTCTCTCCGATTCGAAGAGAAAACGAAAAAAGGGAACCTCGTTGGTTGCTACACGAGAAAAAAAAAAACTCTAAACTTGCTTTGCGTCGCCGCCCTGTCCCTCTCCCTGTGCTTGCTCGCTGCCCACTGCAAATCCGCCTTGCCCCTCGCCCCACGCTTGCTCGCCGTCCGCTACCTGCGAGCTCACCTCTGCCTTCGAGAACGTCGCCCGCTACCTTCTAGCTCGCCGCCCACTAGCTACGAATCCACCCTGCCCCTTGCCCCGTGCTTGCTTGCCGCTTGCTGCTTGCGATCTCACCGTCTGCTACTTTCGAACTCCCCGCCACCGGTTTCTTTGAAAAATTTTTTGTGGAAGGACCCCCTTCTGCGACGATCGTAGAAGGAGGTCCACGATCTGCCAAGTACGAATCTAGAAGCACATTTTATACTATAATGCTATGATTTATACTATCGCATTTTATACGATAATGTATTGATGTTATACGATAACAATTTTATACGATAATACATATATGTTATACGATATTTTAATTATACAGATTATACTATAATACAAGTGTGTTATACCATATTTATCATATAATATGTATATATTATAGTATAATTTGTATATATTATAGTATAATCTGTATAAATATGGTATAACACACTTGTATTATAGTATAATCTGTATAATTAAAATATCGTATAACATATATGTATTATCGTATAAAACTATTATCGTATAACATCAATACATTATCATATAAAACTATATCGTATAAATCATAGAATATGGTATAACAAGCATGCTTTGAGATGCGTACTTGAAAGATGCTGTACCCTTCTGCGATCGTCGCAGAAGGGGGTCCTGTCGCAAAAATTTTTTTGGTTTCTTTCCATACCTTTCCAGAAAATAAATCCCGTGAACTTCACGCTATTTATTTTCTCCCCTCTATTTTTCTATCATTCCTTTCTCTTCTTTCCTTTTATTTTTTTCCCTCCAACAAAACACACCCTAATATACTCCAAGATTGTAATAGTGAAGAGAAACAAATAACTTCAACTATTTTGCAAATTAAGTAGGAAAATGTGGTCAGATTTTTAGGTACGAAACTGACGTGAAAAAGTGAACCCTATTCCGCTCCAAAACCATCCCTAGCTTCCTCTTTCGGCGACCATGAACAGTACTTTGAGTGTTTATATGTACCCATGAACAATCAACACTCAACTATGGTCCCAAACAAATCACACTCACGCAGAACAAGTCACTACTTGCTGACCACTCCATTAATGCTTCTAGAAGCCCTTTAGTCAATCTCCTTTGTAGATTCCTAACATTCAAAGCACTATCCGATTGCTTTTCCAGCTCCTAAAAGGCCAATCAATCACACTTCATGTGTCTTCAGCTCACAGAAAACAGCCACTGCAATAGTACATCTATAGGAATTTGGAAATATCTTTGCCACCGTCGATGTGCCAATCAGTCATTCAGTTGCCCATGAACCCCAAACTAGAAGTACACACTTCCCTTCTGTACTTAAATCCCCCCAAACCCCCGAAAATTTTTTTGCAGATACTATTGTTGTAGATAAGAATTGACAAGAAAGATAGGATAAGAACAGGGTTGTATTAAGTAGTAGATGTAGAATTAAATAGATAGCCAAGAAGAGAGAAAAGAGCAAGAGGAATGGAGGGAGAGTCTTACAAAGCTTTAATTCCGGGTTTGCCGGATGACATAGCCTTGGACTGCCTCGCCCGAGTCGCTGTTCGATTCCACCCGAGTCTGCGAATCGTTTGCCGCGGCTGGCGCGATCTGGTCACCGCCCCCGACTTCTATCGCCACAGGGAGCGCATCGGAGCGGCGGAGGACCTGATCTTCCTTGTCCAGGCTGTCGTCCCCGTCGACTACCGCGGCGAATGTAAGGATGAGAAGCAAGGGGAAAAGAGCGGAGGCGCAGCTCGCCGGCCGCCGGTGTACGGGCTGAGCGTCTACAATGCGACGTTGGGGTCGTGGCATCGCGTGACGACGCCGAATCTGGTGCCCCTCTTTGCGCAGATCGCATCGGTGGGAAGGAAGGTGGTCATGCTTGGGGGTTGGGACCCAGCGAGCCTAATGCCCACGGCGGAGGTTCGGGTGCTAGATCCGGCGACGGGAGGATGGCGGAGAGGGGCGGCGATGGTGGAAAGGAGGAGTTTCTTCGCGTGTGGGGCGGTGGAGGGGCGCGTGTACGTGGCCGGTGGCCACGACGAGCAGAAGAACGCGCTGCGAACGGCGGAGTTTTACGATCCTGTGACGGACTCGTGGGTGGCGATGCCGGAGATGGGGCAGGAGCGAGACGAGTGCCAGGGGGTGGCGGCAGGGGGCCGGTTCTGGGCGTTGAGCGGGTACGGAACGGAGGGGCAGGGGCGGTTCGTGGGAGCGGCGGAGTGGTACGACGCTGCGGCGGGGACGTGGAGGAGGGGGGAGGGGGTCTGGGAGGCGGGTGGCGCGGCTTGCGTTGGGCTTGCAGGGGGCAGGATGTGGAGTGTGGGGTGCGGCGGGGTGAGGGAGTACGAGGAGAGCGTGAGGGGGTGGAGGGAGGTGGCACCAATTCCGGAGGGGATGGCGCCTGGGTGGAGCCCGTGCGCCGTGGCTGCGGTGGCGGGGACCGGAGGCGAAAGGGTGTTCGTGATGGCGGTGGAGGGAGGCGGGCGCGGCAGCAGCAACCAGGCGTGGGTCCTGGAGGTGGGGCCACGGCGGTGGACGCGCGTGGATACGCCGGTCGGGTTCGCTGGGTTCGTATTCTCGTCCGCTTCGGTCCGGCTCTGACCCGTCTGTCTTATCCAGACCGGACTATTTGACCCGACCTGCTACTACACTACTGTTCACTGACTAATCAATCAATCCGTATTGGCAGATTAGGGGAGATATGTAAACATATAATTGTGAAGTGTTTCGAGGGTTTATGAGTAGTAATGTGCAATCACAACGCTTGGCTCTGCGAGCAGATTAGGGTTTCTTCCGAGCTTTTCAATCCCCTTCAAATTCGTGTGAAATCGAGCGCATTGCGCACCCGCGTGCGATTCGGATTAGAAAGAACAGATTATCCGGATCGTTATTAACATTTTTTTTGTTTTACGTGTTGACGGTTGCATCGATTTCGAGGCGATATTGATGTGATTGTTTATATTCGAAGCTCGATGGAAAGCATAGCAACGCTCAGTCCTTCCATAGAGCTCGAACCCCTGATCCAATTGCAACCTCAAGAGTGCGATCTGGACCATGCCATTAGCGTCCGTAACTCGGCAGCCGTGCTTCTCGCGGTACCTTCTGATGACGGTCCTGTTGGGGGCGAAAAGCAAGAATTGGAGGTGGCCACCGCCGCCGAGGTGGTTCTTGGCGATCTCAGCAATCCGATTCAGCTGTAGCCAAGTGCTTCCAAATGTTGGGCAATTCTGCAAGGGGATAATTTTCAGTAAGTGCAAGGATAAACTTTTAGGTGTATGTTACACAAATCCATCGTTTAGGGATGATATTAAGAAATGTGTGAATGAATATGAATCTTTTGAAGAGTTTGATTCATGTTGGGGTTCACTAATCGACATATATAATGTGGAGGGAAATATGTGGTTTCAAGAACTGTATGCTATTCAGCAGAAATGGAAACAATGAACAAGTTTTTCCAGCGGCACTCCATAGCAACCACCACTTTGTGTGATCTAGGTACTCAATTTGATAAAGCTGGGCAATATGAGAAGGAACTACAAGCAATTATTGACACTACTGGGTCTGTTTTAAGAAAAACTTAGACTTGGTGGTGCAATGGTCTTTGTCGCAATGCCATCAAGTTTGCAGAGGCAGCTACCTCTTCAGTGATATGCAAGGGTGCTTTGCAGAAGGCTTTTGCTGGAATATCTTCTGCTAAAGAAGATTCCCTCTTCAATGGACCAGGTAGTTATGTGTTGCTTTAGCATAAGGATCTGTTCTTTTTTTATTATTATCTAGTGCATCGACATATTATTAACAAAATAAGCGAGAAGGTGATAGTATATTTATCTTAAGTTCAGTAACTAGCTTGAGGAATGATTTTTTGACCCCAAAACAATTTACTTACCTAGTTGACATGTCCTTTATTGCATTCATTTAACTATTATACGTGTTTCAGGCAATGAAATATTAACACAATGATTCTAAGAATTCTTGTTCAGTTTTGTTTTTTGTATACTGTCCCACTTGTTTATGGAA
The DNA here is from genome assembly GCA_027563935.2 of Costus lasius. NCBI lineage: Eukaryota > Viridiplantae > Streptophyta > Magnoliopsida > Zingiberales > Costaceae > Costus > Costus lasius. Next base: position 12,277,385 of record CM050447.1, on the reverse strand, counting down.
CTCTGACGATGCATTGAGTTAACCTTATAAAATCTTTTAAACTTCATTACAGATGTGGATAACCATATGCTTATCCTTTTTCCCATTTGATAAATTTGCCTCAGGAAGGTGAAACAATTTGCCGTTGGTTATCATTGGTGAGGACAAAATTTCTAGTGGCTGGCTTCTTATTATGAAAATTTCAGCGACCCAGTTCATGTTGAGAAGCTTCAAATGTGAGATTACATGTCTTCATTTATTTTCTCATGCACTCTGCATATATGACCTTGCATGTCTGTTTTATGACCTTTCATTAGATTCTATTACTTCCATTTATTGTCACTTGTTCCTGCAATCAACATCTTTTGCTTTTAACTTCAATGATTGGCAGCATCTGTAAATGTTCCTATCTGTTTCATAATAGCAAACATGCAGAAATGGTTTCTATAGCAAAAAAAATGTTAATACTTTTAATGACGAAATTATAACCTTACGAATCTTCCCGTCCTTTTATCTAAGAATTTTAATCTGGACCCCTCCTAATTTTATTTCGTCCTCAGATTTCCTTTTGAATCAATTCACGTTATTTCACCTGTAGCATTAACTGAAAATGGAGAAAAACATTAATCGATAGAGAAGTTCAGAAAATAAACATAGTCTTGAAATGGATTGTGCAGTTTCCACTTGACCAGGCTACGCTTGAGAGTAAAGGCTGCTTCTATCACTTGCGTTTAACAGCATGTACCCCTATCTCCTGTTCATCATGCAGTTCTTTAATTTCCTCTGGCCAAAATTCTCGAGAGAGTATATTCGTCTAATAGTCTAGAGGGGACTATCTTTACGTGCTTGGTTGCTAAGATTTCCTATCACGTTTCTTGCTCTTGTTTTCTAATGGTTTTTCGAATTAAATCACATAATTTTGTTTCCATTTTTGCTCCAATTTCAGACATTATGATCAAAAGTTGAATATTATATTTTCGCGATTATACTAGGGATCTGGATTAGTTATCATTCCTGCCTTCATGAAAATGACACATTTCTATTTTCCCTAGTTCAGTGTCAAGTATAACACCTTTTCTTCTTGGTTGGTGCATGTCTATCTTGAAGATTGGTGAATATGTTAATTAGATTGTTGTGTTTGCTATGCCGGCTTGTAGGAAATGTTTATAATTGTTGATTTTTTGCCCTGATGTTTTTCTAGTTTTGTCCTGTTATTATTACTTGATAAAATCCAGGTACTGGACGATGTCATATTCTGTTGCAAAAGCCTTAATTGTATTCCAAATGCCCCAACAAACAAAGGTTGACATTTGATTATACAGCTCTGATGTGAGTTATTAGCCTCCGAGTTACATGATCACACTTGTTTGTAGCATATTGGTTATGATTTGTCAAGGGAAAAAAAAAAAGAAAGAAACTGTCTGCTTGATTTCTTGTTCTACTATAATTACAGGAAAATCGCCAGTTAATGGAATATGAATCTGTGACAGGAATCACGAAAAAAGAAGCCGAAGAGAGCATCCATAGTAGCAATGGCAACAGCAGTTAATCGGGTTCAAAGGTTGTTTGAATGTTTGTTTGGTAACCGCTCCTTTCATTATTGATATTAGTAACTTACTTTTCCCCTTGTGCTTCTGCAGTTTGCATTTTAGCCTCGCATACCGTCCGAGTCTAATTAGAAGGCCTAAAGAATGCTTCCGCGAGAGAATGAATAGGTGGAAAGCAGAAAGACCTCATGCAATGATTCTGAGGACAATTGCATTAACGAGGACGATTAGAATTGATGTGATAATTTGGCAAAAGCAAGGCGTGTATGTTGTTTTAGATGAAGAAGCTTCAGAAGGGAGAACCGATAACGAGGAATGGTATCCCACTAATCTTAATTGGACTAAATTAATTAAATTCTTCTTTACCTTTAGCAAACAGCTAATACCACATTATAAATCTAGGTAGAGATCCATATGAACTACATCTAAATATACGTTGGTTATTACAGACATGCGCCATCATCATCACCATGTCTGCATAATTTTAAGTTCCAGTGAACGTGTTGCCCCATGCTCATTTAGCATATATGTAACATCTCATAGTGCATAGGTGAGTGATTCACGGATTGTACTTTCCATCATTTCCACCGTAGATATAACATTAATGTCATGATCATATTTTTTGAAGATTAATCTCAATATTTTATATGCATTCCTAGTGCCTAGTTGATCATCATTTTGTTAAAATTCATTGGTGAATATGTATATTTGCAGCAACAAGTTTTTTTTAAGGAAAATATATTACTATGATTGGCTGCAAATGTTATGATGTGCATTTGAAATCACAAGTCATTACTCTAATTTTACCTAACAAAATGGGGTATTCAATGTGCAGTTTTGTTGCATTGAAGTTATTGATAAATATTATATGATTAAAATAACGTGGCATGTTTAAAACTACATAGGAGGCTGCAATAAAACCACTTTGATTGCTAAAGCTTGAAATTTTTGACAATTTTATGATCGTTTAGAGATAGATGAGGATGTCCTATGCACTACAGTTAGCTTCTCATTTAAGATTAATTTGGTACATAGCCCTGCCACTGCCAAAAGTCTAAGCATTCCTGCTAGCTGTTAATTATTGCTACCATATCTTGTGTCCTGTTCTTTCATCGTCACCTAGTTCTACCATCCTCAGCAAGAGATTATTTATTGCAGAAATAATCCCAACACTATTGAAAAAACAACCATTACAGCATAAATTATGCTACTACACAGGTTTTATTCCATCAAAATATCATGCCCATAAATTTAGAAAGAAGCCATCAATATTAAATAAATAAAAAAAATTTCAAATCTATTATTTCAATCATCCATATAGCCACCAAGTGGCTCTATATCACATGTCCACCAAGTCAGTCACCATAAAGTTCAACTAACCCCTCCATTTAAAGATTGTTACATGGCTTTCCATTGGTCCTGACACAGCCAAAAGTCTAAGTATGCCTACTACCTCTAATTAATTAGTGCAATATCTTGTGTCCTTTCAATATTCAATTAAATAAACACATTTGCTATTATTAAAGAAACATTTTATTAAAAATAAAATAGGTAAAATTAGAAAAATTGTTTAAACAATATGTTATGTTATTATATTATCATTTTATAATATATCACGTCTAGAATTTATTTATTTGATTTAAATTGAATTGAAATATGAAACTTAAATTATTTTTACATATTGCATTTGTTACTTGTTAGAATATATATATATATTCACATTAGGCTCCTTATTTCTTTTGTAATCCCCTCTACATTTGATATCCTTTTTTATATTTACATCTTAAATAAACTAATAACTAAAAAGCTCAAATTGTGACCCAAAGTCTTTATGGTACCACTAACTTGATGGGTCATATTAATGTCATCAAGTGGACATCGTTCCCTCTCACCCTATATAAGAATATTTAGAGGTGATTCTATTGATTCTCATATGCCTTCATTGAATCATTTGCATTATTGGCATTGAAGCAAAGGGACAATGAGTTACTTGATTCATATTTCTCCCACATCACTCTTGAGGTCCAATAAGCACAAGGCATCCCTAAGTTACTTTCCATTCATGCTCTTAGAGGTGGACTTAAGTAAAGAAGATATTGATGCTGAAGAAAACTTTAGCCTATACCACGACTTGCTCAAGAAAGCACATGATACATTCACTTTATATTTTTCTAAAAATAGATTCTTTATTAATCTTTTTGGGTTACATACATAAAAAGTTATAAAAAAGGAATATATATATATATATATATATATATTGTGTCAAATTGTTAACATGTAAATGTCCTTCTTATTGCATTAATATTTATCTTACAACCTTTTAGTACAATAAATAGAATTAATTACATTCAATAATGAAAAAGATGCAAGTACAAATGAAATTTGAAGCAAGTAATTTCCAAAGAAAAAAAACATACTTATGGATCAAAGTTGCCCAATATGAACTTATGAGTACGATTTGAGACTCAAATTAAAATTCCACGTGTTAAATTGTGTTTCCAAAATTTCTAATCTACAAGGACCAAATTAAAATAAGACAAAACTTTAGGAGCAAAGTGTGATTAATCTAATTTTAAACGTGCGGGAAGCCTTTCAACAGGGAGGGCGCCGAAGCGAAGAGGCAGCAAAGGGTGCGCTCAAAGCTGCCGACGCCAAAGAAGAAACGAGTGTGATTTGGTAAGAAACGAGCGTGGTTGGGGAAGAAATCTGTCTAATTTGAGCATCATGCTCAAACTCTAGCGAGATTTTTTTTTTCTTTTGGAGTTTTGAACGGGAACGAGCGGTTCCAGCTGGAAGTATAAATTACCACGGAGTAAATCGTCTCTTCATGTCCGTCGATCATTCAAAGCGCGCTTTCCGTCTCTCACTGTAAGGAATCTACGGCTTCCTTTGCCTTTTTTCCTTCTTTTGTCTTAATATAGGGAATCCTCGTTTAACAAATTGGCTTTTCGAGGTAGACTCAGCCATAAAGATGCTAGGTTTAGATGCAAACTAAGGAAAGATCACATTTTTGGCGATACTGAAGGAATTATTTCGAGTTTTGGCCAAAAATGATATATTTTTAGCTGTTTCTGTGAGTTGTGGGGAAGCGGCCTCTTGTTTCGGGACATTTTATCTATTATCCGAATCCGGCGAAGATCTTCGTGCACAACTTGCTGTTTCCAGTGGAACTTTTGTGGTTTGATTCTTGATCATTCCATGTCCAACGTGTGCTTGTTTATCACGCTGCAATCATAAACCTCCACATGATAATGTTCTCTTAGAAAAGATAGGAAAAGTAGTGTTCTTATTCAATTGTTCTTCTGTGACAATTTGTGTTGAATGTTACAAGTTTGAACTTTTAGGCACTATAGCAGTGATTCTTTAACTAGCCTCCGTAAGGAGCTTCGATCGTCTTCAAACTTGTTTTTGGTTGGGCACTTTCATTTATTTTTTATAATCACATATTTATCTTCATTTTTTTTATTTGCATTGTGCAGGAATTCATTTCAAGCATACCTTGTTTAGCATATGATGCTGCCCGATTTGATATCAGACACAGAACTTGGTAGAGTTGTGGACTCTCCGTGTTGCGGTTTCCAACAGTTCACTTGCCTACTAGTTGCAGATTTTGTGGTAAGAAACACGGTTCTTAATCAACACTTTCATTGCCTGATAGTTTAGCTCCATATATTCGTTTCTTTCCTATTGTTCTTTTCTGCTTTTATTTGCAATGAAGAAATAGAAATGGATCTAACCGAACAAAAGTGGAAGTATCACATGTGAGATGTAAATTCACATTTGTAACAAGGCTTAAATGTACTTATTCTTCAGAAGCAAAAGGAAAGAGGATCTAAAATTTACTGCTATACAAGGATTTAGCACTTTATCCTATATATGTTAACCAACTGCTCTCTTTACACCGATTGGCTTTTGCTGATACAAGTGGAAAATATAATTGAATATACCCTCTTGTTTGAATGGTTTTGTAGTATAAGCTTATTAACTTTTGCATTTTAATTTTTTCAACTTTTATTTTATTTCAATCAAAATTTTAGTTGATTTGGTCAGACCCAATTATTTCATAATTTTCCTCTGACATTCTGAAGCATATTTCTGTGATTCAATAATTTACCTAACAACTGTTTGCACGCTTTTAAATCAGTTACAATTATACAAGTTGTTCTATTAGTTGATTGCTGGATTGAGTGGTTGGCATTATCTACTTAAATTTAATCAAATAAGTATTATAACATCATATATAATACATTTCTTGTAGTCATACAAAAGCAATTTTAATGCTTAATATTTGCTGAACATAATTAATGTTATTTAGTGTATTTTATTATATTGTCATCTCGCAACACAAGTAAATAATACTCCTTTTATATTGTGTTTATGATATTCCATAACACTTTGCATCACTATTACATTTTTAAAAATAGAATCATTTTCCTTTTTTTTGCTACTCATCTTGGTCGTCCTAAGCACATCCGAAATAGTATTATCGGCCAACTAATGGTTCCACTTACAAGAGTTATGAAGTATGAACAATAGGTGCCTAATGAAGAATCAAGTATCAACAAATGAATAATCATGCATGCATAATACATGATATCATAATCACATTTCATTAGTCTCAATTTGCACACAAGATATACTAATAATCTAACATATCACATGCACGAATGCACCACATTTGTGGACATTGTTATGAATACACATCCTTGAGGCTAGCCAAGATCATACTATCATGTCTAGTGGTTCGCAATACTCGAAGGACCACATACTAATACTAGTCATATGTAACACATCCGCATATTGATTTACACTTGCACCATTTCACCTCATGCTCGCTTATCATAATATTTATAGTTCACTATTAATATATAAAGTAAAATAATTATGGTCAAGTTAAAAGGACAAATAGCCCAAGGAAACACAAGAGGGATAAAATTTAATTTGTAATCATATTAATTTAAATAAGCTAATTATTATGCATGCTTTTAGGATATATTATTCTTTTTATTATGTTTCATTACATCGTAACCATGACCTTTAATATATGTCACAATTTAAAGTTACAAAAATATTTTTCTTCCAAAATAGCTTCACACCAAGAACATTATGATAACACAAGTGAATTTATTTAATTAGGTTGTTTAAATAATATTATGCTCATAAATCTCTTCAAAACTTATAATCTAAATGAACACTAAAATCAACTTCACACCCAAAATCTGTAATCGTAATGTGTGATACTAATTGCAGTAGTAATTTGTAGTCAATAGTGATTCATTTTATCATAGGCAAATTCCCAAAGTCAATACATTGTTTTCTAAAAATTCTACAAAATTGATAAAAGTTATTGATTTGGCTTAAAAGAACTAAATATCATTTAAATTGAGATAGAACTCTAAATCATAAAGTAATTTAAAATTAAATTTGAATTATTATACAGGAATCTATTAAAAGAACTAAATATCATTTATATTGAGATAGAACTCTAAATCATAAAGTAATTTAAAATTAAATTTGAATTATTATACAGGAATCTATTAAAAGAACTTACCTCATAATCATGTCAAACTATCTAAATAAAAAATAAATTATTATACAAATTTCTTAAACTTCATTTGTACTAATTTCATTTAACAACATGCTTTTGGTTGAGACTTTAATTAATTTATATAATCGTAAGAATTGTTCAATTAGAGAGAACTAATGAAATATTATCATATTTAATTAATTTGCTTGCATGATTTTAGTGTATAATAATTCTTATCTCATTATCATAATTTTTATAAAATTGTAGAATAGCATATTCTAACATTAAGAAAATAAGACATGCATTCTCTTTCTAACTTTAAGATAATGAGAAACGATAGTAATATTATTGATTTTATCATATGCAAATAATTATCTTTTATATTATCTTACAAAAATACATATTTTAGAATTTCTGCACATGAATTCTAAGTTATCATTATAATCTACGATTAGTACAAGAGAATTATTTTAATTTGAATGTTATGATTTTATAATGTTATTTTACCAATTAAAAGTTATATTTATAATTTTTCAATTGGCATGAAAATTCCCCATAAACCTTAAAATTCATATTATAAAATATTAAATTCACACAAGAAATATATTTTCAAGGGAGAGCTCCTTGATACTCAAGATACCACATGATCACACGATACCTCACAAGGGAGAGCTCCTTGATACTCAAGTTATCTTACTGATTATTTAAGATCAAACAAATTACTATAAATCATAATATTTTCTAGGTCAATTTAATAATACAAAATATTGACACGGCAAAATATGATGCGATTATGTGAACAAACTATTATTCTTAAAAGATTATAGTATAAGATGTATTTTGTTTCATTACTAAAAACTGTTGAGCACAGATCAAAGTTTCTATATCTTTAAATCTTATTTGTAAAATTCTGCATATTAAAAATCCTGTGTAAACAACTTCCAAAAGGATGAGAAAAGTACACTTATTAAAACAGGCTTCAAAAGCCAAAAACTACCCTGATCCTGACATGGACCAAACTTGTACTGATTTAGACCGAGATTTGGGTTCAGTCTGGTCTGATTGTGAGTCATTATAGCCTATATTTACTTGGGCTACAGCTTAGACCAATACCTAGATCAGATGCCCTGGTTTGGTTTGATCTACACTGTTCCCTGGCTAAAATTCACAATTCCACTATTTGAACATGAGGTTCCCGACTTGACCCACTCCACAGTCAGCCTAATTTGCACTGCCAGTACCAGATCGTATTTCACTCACCCAACTAAATGCTGTGCATGTTCATAAAATCCTTTGTTTGATATCGATGTTATATTTGGCCTGGTAAAACTGTTTTAGGAACCTTAGCTCATTTTCTCTTGTAGCTTGAGAATTATGTTTTATTTCTACATTACATGTACTAACGTTCATTTTATGAAATACTTCTCTGTGTTCTTGCCTTGTGAATTTGATCCGTGGGCTCAAATCCAGATCTGATTGTAGGAGAATGTTGACAACTTCTGTTGATCCAAGTGAACTTCACCTAAAGATCACTGCTCTTCAGAAGGCACGACTGTTGCGAGACCCAGGAACCTGTTCTTCATGGAGGTCTCCATTGCGTTTTAAATCACCTTTTGCAAATTCTAAGGTAGAGAATTACGATGGAATGATAAATAACTTTGGAGGAGAAATTAGTTTTGGATCGTCATTTAATGTGCCATCAGAATGTACAAATGGAAGGCAAAAATTACGTCATAGTTGGAGGCATCATTCCTCTAAAATAGATGAGGAAGACAGTGAAGAATCAGTTGAAGGAGGTTATTTGAGCAACCTCAGCGTAGGCAGTTCTCTTATGGTAGATTCTAAAAGTGATACTTGTCTTGAAGTTCCTTCAAACATACATAATTTTGCAAGTACAAATTCGAAAACTTTAGTAAGAAGAGCGATTAGAAGATTAAAAGGACATTCATTTACAAAAGGAGGGTGGATTAAGCAGTCAACTGCTTCAATGCTGCTGGATACATCATCAAGCTCTTTAGACCTTCTTGATTTGGTTGGGAAATCTGTTGACATTGACGAGCATAACTCTGACGATTTGCAGAAATTGGCATATGATCTGGCCGAAAATGCCAGTTATATTTCTCACTCTGCATCTCCTTTTTTCCATGGTTCTGGATATTCAAGCAAGTTATATTCCTCCGAATTCCCTAGAACTAGTATAGAAATGGGATCATCTCAATCTTATAGTCCAGTTCAACTACTCAGGAACCCGGCAAAGTTAGTTCTTGGGATGGAACTGCATGGGGATGAACGGGACCAACTAGAGTTATCAGAGGGTCAAAGAAGTGGTATTCCTTGCTTTTGGTCAAAGAGATTTAAATACAGGGGAGGTTGGGGTTCAAATTCACCAATGCTATCTTATACTCTAAAAAGAAACGGTGGCTTATCTAGTGAGAGTCAGTCCTCGTGTACTAAGAAAACATTTCAGCGTTTCCATAAGAAATTTGACTTGTCAAAATCGTCTCATGCACCTTTGCTGGCCAATAATTGTGACATGGGTTATTCATCTTTAGATGCCATGAGTAATGATCTATCAAGCCAAATTGGTAAGCTTGATTTGGAGTCAGTGTGTTGTTTAGATGGTAGGAGATGGCCTAGCTGTAAAAGTCAAGATGGACTGCAAGTAGACATACCCAGACGGACTGATATGGAGATCCCAAATCGAAGAAACTTAAGTGAAAAGTACCGGCCTATGTCTTTTGGTGAAATTATTGGTCAGAGTATCGTCATTCAGTCACTTGGCAATGCCATTTCAAGCAGAAGAATAGCCCCAGCTTACCTTTTTCACGGCCCTCGTGGGACAGGAAAAACTTCAGCTGCTAGAGTTTTTGCTGCAGCATTAAATTGTCTTTCTAGTGCAGAGAATAAGCCATGCTGGGTTTGTGGGGAATGCATCACTTTCTCCAGTAGAAAAGGAACTTATCTATCAGAAGTGAATGCAATAAATAAGACTGATGCAGATCAAGTTACACAATTGTTAAAACCTCTTACGCTTGTTAAAACTGTTTCACGTTTTAAAGTCTTTGTCATTGATGAATGCCACTTGTTATCTTCAAAAAATTGGTTCATATTTATGAAATTTCTTGAAGAACAATTGACTCACATCGTCTTCATATTTATAACTGTTGAACCAGGCAGCTTGCCTCGTGCCATTCTATCAAGGTGTCAAAAGTACATATTTTCCAAGGTCAGAAATGTAGATATAGTAGGCAAGTTGAGGAAGATTTCTTTAAAAGAAAATCTTGATGTTGAATCAGATGCTCTACATTTAATTGCTTTGAATTCAGATGGTTCACTTAGGGATGCAGAGACAATGTTGGATCAATTGAGTTTGCTGGGCAAAAGAATCACCACTTTCGTTGTAAATGACTTAGTGAGTTCGTTACACAGTTTCTCTCCATCTTCAGTCTTCACGCCAATTTTCTTAACATTACATATTTAAATATTCATCTTCGTTTTACTTAGAGGTTTCACATGCATTTTTTGTCATTTTTTAACAGATAATTCTTGCTAAAGAAAAGATTAGATAACCTTGTTGTAGCTTGAATATCATCAATTGTTGAACTGTGTATATTATTTTGGACTCGAAAGCTGAAAACATATTTGTTGGTGGTAGGGTACTTTCTTTGTCTTTTATTATTTGTATGAGTTAGGAATTTTCTTTTACTACCTCTCACTAATTCACAAATATTTGAACTGTTTAATATTGTTCTTTCTTTTTATGTTTGTTATGTGAATTTAAAAAATAATATATACCACTTGATATCCAATCTTGTACCGAGACATAGTACAAAGTCGGTATTGGTAAGCATCAATGAGTACCGGTCAGATCTTGTACTTATACACAGTGCAAAGTCAGCATTGTTATGTACCGGTGAGCACCAGTCTGATAGGGACCAGTCAACTAGCACACCTGTATGTACCAAAATTATAAATTTTGTTTTGATCTTATTTCAGAAAATTCTTTTCTTGTTCCTTTAATTCTCTTGATTACATCTTTTTCTCAAACGAACCTTTCATTTCTCGAAAGACTCAAAAACTATCTACTCAGCATCGTGAAACTTCCAATAAAATGAAAATCGTGTTAAAATTTTATTGTTAAATATTCATGTTAGGCCGTGTGCTCTTTTCCCTCATTTGAATGTAATATATTTGTTTCTTCTTGAAACAAGTGTCATTGTTATGAAAAATCCCAGGTCGGAGTAATGCCAGATGAAAAATTAATTGAGCTTCTGGAGATTGCCATGTCATCGGATACTGCTGCGACAATAAAAAAGTCTAGAGAGCTGATGGATTCGGGGATTGATCCAACAAATCTTATGTCCCAATTAGCTGGTCTTATAGTGGACATGATTGCTCGAGGTTACTCTTTTGATAACTCAAATGGTGGTGGCACAGCTACTGTTGGGCAAAAATGTGAGTGCTTACAGATCATATCCTTTTTCTGCTTGCCGTTAGCTGTGACGACATGCAATTATCTTCTTTTCTTGAGTCAACGTCTTTACTGTGATGAATGCAATATATTAGTGCAGGAGAGCTAACTGATTTGATAAGTTAAATGCCTGTTTGATATTACCTAGCCATTTTTGTTAAAATGCTATGTATCAATATCTTGTTTTGATTTGATTAGAATTAGGGATCACAAATCGACTAGAACGCTGGAACTTAATTTGCTTGGCTTTGCTGCTTTCTTGAACTAATTTATTATCAAAAATCTTACTAGCTGCCCTGTATTTGCTCATCTTTTATGATATACACGTTTAGTGGCTCTGCATCTTTAAGAGAGAAGAGAAAGGCTTCCGTGGAGACCTTGATGTTTGAAATACAATATTTGGGGAGACCTAAATCTGGCAAAATGAGAAAAGCTGCGAGATACTAGGAGTTTTTTTCTACTTGGCACTCTTATTATTAGTGTCTGCCCAACACTCTATTGCCTTTTTTCTATGAATGGGAGGCTAGGCCAACCACATTTATTAGGAAAAAAAACGCTTATCTTGAGGCATAGTACACGTCAAGGGTAACAAAGGCAAAAGAAAAAGTGCACTAGAATATATGAAATACAAGGAAGTTGGGTCTTCTAGGACTTAAGGCTAAGCTGTAGAGTTGAGAGAAGTTCATTAAGGAAGAAAGTGACACCTTTGCATGGAAATATTTGTTGTTAAGCAAGCAATTATTGTTTTTCTTCTAGTCACAAGCATAATTTGAGTATTAATCCTTGAATGCTAGAGCCATCTAGGCCAGATTGGGTGTTGGAATGGCACGCAACAAAAAGATTTTGTAGAGTGTCAATGTTTATAGATCAAACTGAGTAGTAAGAATCTTCCTCTTCTAGCATTCCATTGATAGATAATCAGATGGTTGGTGTTCTCCATACCATCATTGATTATAAGACAAGTGTTTAATACAAAAATGCATAGGTTGTGGAAGAAATCTTTGATGTAGAGTCTATATCCTAGTATCTTAACCTTAGGAAGGCAAGTGGCGTACTATAAGTCCTTGCACCATTTTATTGAAGATCTCCATGTGTATCACTCCGTGCAATGATCTTGTGAAAGGAGGATATCAAGAAAGTCTTATTGAGGGTGATGAACTAGTGGATATTATCTAGTTGGAGGATCAAATATGTAGTTAAGAATTTATCTTGTGGAGTAGTGCCAAGCAATCAAGGTTTTAGATACCAAATCATACTTACTAACCTATTTGTACCAACACTTGGTACTGATAGTACTAGTTGACAGTGTTTGAGGAACCGGTTTGGTATGTTCCTCCGGTTGGTACCAGTCCGGTGAGGGATGATGGGTGCTATTTTTATATGATTTAAAATCTCACTCATACTATCTTTTCAAGCTTAAAGTATTGTTTTATATCAGAATTTAGTATCTTTTCCTATAAAGTACAGAATCTTCACTATTTTTCGTTTGTTTGTGAAATACAGGGTTTTTTCTATACTTTCATGAATATTTTAAAGATTTGATGTTATGAGAAGATTCGCCATAGTTCAAGGAGGTCACATGTCAAATTTTAATTTTTTTAGAGTTTTCTATGGAGATCACGGCTTAGCCGTGACAACCATCACGGCCGTGATCATCTCGGCCTCCCAGAGCATCATTCAGCGAAGTCATCATGGCTTGGAGCACGGGTGTGATCTGCGTCTGGACTTTTCACGAGCTCGTCACGGCTTGCCCGCGATGGTCATCACGGCCATGACGGGCTTCAGCACAAATCTTTACGAGGTGAACACGGACAGCGTGCACGAGCATGATCTCCATCTAGATTTTTTGTACGTGCTCTTCACGGCCTAGCCGTGATCATCATCACGGCCGTGAAGACGTTTTTGCAGATCAGTGCGCTCATCACGGCCTGGCTGTGACAGTCATCATGCCTGTGATAGCATCCGCAGATCCCGACCTTCCAGCGGTTTCTCGCCAAATTCGACAGTCGTGGAGCCTAGAAATTGGGGAAAACTCCCATACAATCTTCCTAACCACGAGGGGAATCGATGGAGGTATAAAAGTTATAATTTTGAGCGGTTACAAGGTTCGAAACTTGGAGGAACGCGACGAGGGCGAAGAAAGGGGCGAAATCTGCGTTCGAGGGCTCGTTTGGATGGATGTTTTCGGGGCTATTGAGAGAAGACCAAAGATTTTTCGTCTCCTACCTAAGATATGTAATTTCTCTACCTTTTAATTGTATTTTCTAGAGTTTTTGTGTGTTATACGATGTATTTCATAGAGTAAACTCTATTTCGGGACTCGGGCATAACTAGAGGTGGCCAACGGGCCGGGCCGGGCCGGCACGGCCCGTGGCCCTGGTCAGGTCGGGCTGGGCCGAAGGTTCACGGCCTATGGGCCGGGCCGGGCACGGCCCGCTGGCGTGCTGGGCCAGGCACGGCATGGACCCGTGCTCGGCACGACATGCGTGTCGGGCCAGACACGGCACGCGGGCGGGCCAGGCACGGCACAACACGGGTAATAAATATTTTTAATTATTTTGGCGCCAAAATTTAAATTATTACCTATGTTATTTTACATTTATACCCTCCTAAAGTATCTAAAAAATTTAAATTTATAGGTATAATTGTCTTTTAACTATAAAATTATTATTTTATTCTCTTTTAATAATATAAAATAGAAGATAAATTTGTAAATTTACATTCATTTCATCTCTATAAATTCTAGATAGTTCCTTACATTTTCACACACAAAATTTTAGTTTGAATTATTTTTTTATTACATTCCTCTTAATCACGTGAGTTTTAATTACTTTGTTAATTGTGTTTGCAGTTGCAGGTGAACACGAGACATAGAGAAAAATGACAGATAATAGAAGAGTGAAGATAATTATCATTATGCCAAATTCTCAATGTTCAATCTTCTTTACGTCTACCTCAAATTTCTTCAATGCTGATCAATGGAGAATCACTATTTTAAGTATTATCGCACGTGTTAGTCAAATCATACGAGTTGATGTATTCAGGTTCGAAGAACACTTTATCCACTTATCTGATCATGCAAGATAAGAATTTTTAGCTTCTCCATCCCCTTCTGGGGTTGAGATTGAGATAGAGGTTGAGGACTTTGAAATAAATGATAGTGATAGTGAGGAGGACAGTGATAATATCAACGATGAGCCGGAGCAATATATCGAAACAAACCAAGCACAAGAGTCACTTGAGTTTTTTATTGTTGAAGAAGGAGGGAGATCTGAAAACATGGAGTGCGCAATATACATAGAGAAGATGGAGCATGGAGAGCAAGTATGCTTAACACAATGCTCGCACATCTTCCATAGTAGCTGCTTGCGTCGCTGGTTACGGGTCAATTGTTTATTCCCATTAGGTCAGCAATTGATTTAAGCTTAAATGTATAATGTATGAATATGAAATTTAATCGAGTTGGTTTTAACTTTAGTCATGTGTTGTTAGTGTTGTTAGTAAATAAATTAATATTAATTTAATAAAAAATATTAAAATTAAAATTATATATTTTTAAAATAAAATAAAATAATTAATTAAATAATAATTTAATATTTTTTCAAAAATTTGTGCAAAATACATAATTATCAATTTCTCATTTTTTTTATTTTTTTTATTTTATATAATTTAATTAATTAATATTTTATTTATTTTTTAAATTTATTTTAATGAAGCGGGCCAAAGTCGGCTCGTGGGCCATCTTCGGGTCGGGCCAGGCACGGCCCGCGTGCCACATCTGGACCCGTTGGGTTGAATCCGGCCCGCGTGCCGACGCCAGCCCACGGGCCAAGTTCAGCACGCGTGCCGGATCCGGCCGCCGATCCGTGCTGAGCAAACAATGGATCTGTGCCTGGGCCGGCACAGCTAATCGTGCCGCGGGCCGTGCCGGGCCTAGATTTTTCTCCCCCGTGCCAGGAGTCGGGCCGAGGCGGGCCCGGGCACGGCCCATGGCCACCTCTAAGCATAACCCGTTGAACAAATCTCCACTCGTAAATCATTCAATGAATCTTAGTGACGTTTTTAGTAAAGTACCTATTTAATTTGGATGTGCTTATTGCGTATATGTGTTTTGGCCAAACATTGTATATCTGTTAAGTGTTACGAGAAAAGCCGAAAGGTGAATCGTAACACTCGATTGTCCAACTTAACTTGTGACTTGAATTATGAGAGTCGGTCAAAGTCACTCGAGGATTTACGATTGTCATAGAGCCCATTGGGTCTTTCCTAAGCTAAGTAGGAGATTAGCTTAGGTAGACACCGTATTACGTTTTGAGAGAAGGTAATCTGTACAAGAGGATTGATCGCCTTAAGTGGTTTACTGTCGGATTACGTTTCGAGAGAAAGTAATTCATTTCCTAATTCGACTTGCTTAATGTTTTACTTTAACTCCTTTAACGAGGTAAAATCTGAAATCACGAAGCTTTCTTAAATAGTAATTCCTATTAAGTCCTTGATTTCTAGATTCAATAGTTTAGACTGAGTAGTTTTTCAATTCTTATTTTGAACTGTCTAGCTATTAATGATGCTAAAAGTTGATACTTGACACCTAGTTCCCTTGGGACGATATTATTACTACTTCGATAGAAACCGTGCACTTGCGATACGCCTATCAAGTTTTTGGCGCCGTTGCCGGGGAGTAAGGCGTAGCCAATATCGACTAAACTGTAAACTTGATCGACTGGATAATTTCTGTTTTTTGTTTGCTTTTTGTTTTAATTTTAGTTCATTTGTTAACACATTTGTTTTTTTCCTTTTTTCAAGCTACTATTATTTGGTTTGCTAATCCTGTGTATGCCAAGAACAATTAGAATAGGAAACATAATACCAGAAGATCCAGAAATCGAAAGGACTTTTCGAGCCCAAAGAAAGACCAAGGTTTAATAGCTTGAGGAAGCCACTCCCAATAACTCTACAATGGACTAGAATCGTTCGCTGAAAGATTTTGTTTAGTGCAGGGCTTGCACTCTAGCATTGCTCGATCGGCGGTCGAGGCAAATAACTTTGAGATAAAGCCAACCCTAGTGCATATGGTTTAGTAGAACCAGTTCAGCGGATCACCTCACGACGACCCGAACTTAAATTTGTCCATTTTCTTATAATATTGTGATACTCTAAAGATAAATGGGGTAACATCCGATGCAATACGCTTATGACTTTTTTCTTTTTCCCTCAGGGACCGCGCGCGAGCATGACTACAGTCCCTCCCTCAAGGCTCCATCACAATATGGGATCAACTTTCCCATGTGTTCCTCTCCAAGTATTTTCTGCCGAGCAAGACGGCTCAATTGAGGAATCAGATAACGAATTTTAGCGAGAGGGAAGGAGAGTCGCTTTACGAAGCCTGGGACCACTATAAGGAGTTTCTGAGAATGTGTCCGCATCACGGGCTAGAAAAATAGGTATCAGTTTATACTTTTTATAACAGTCTTTTATATAACACTCGATTGTCTGTAGATGCGGTCGCGGGTGGAGCGCTAATGAATAAGCACGTCAACGATGCCATGAATTTGATCGAAGACATGACTCTAAATTAATTCCAGTGGATGAGTGAGAGAAACGTCCTGGTAAGAGGAGGAGATAAGCATGATCTCGATATGTTGAGTTCGTTGGTGGCAAAGGTTGATTCTTTGTCACACCAACTAACTTTTATGAATTTTTATGTTGTGAGAATTCTGGGCATGGTGCTACTGACTGCCAGATAATGACACCTTCTTCTTCTTTTGATGTCTTTGTTGATCAGGTGAATGCTATAGATAATTCTAATTAGAGGCAGCAGAATAATCCATTCTTGGGCATCTATAATCTAGGTTAGAAAAATCATCTCAACTTCTCCTATCGAATAATCAGAATTAGGCTAATCTCCTGAACTTCAACAACCAGGCGTAGCAGGGAAATTTTGGCAATCAATTAGCCCAGGCATCCTTCAGGCCACCACAAGGACTTCCGCAATGGCAGTTTAATTAACCGCAGAAGTTCAATCTAGAATTATTGCTAGAGAACTTCGTCACCATGTAGTCAAAGCGAAATGAAGATGTGGATGAGTCTCTCATGCAGTTGAATTCCAAGGTGGACTCATTGATTACCCATTTAAGGATGTTGGAGAACCAGATTGCCCAACAAGCAAGTTCATCTGCTCGACCTTCTGGGAAGCTTCCTTCTCAACCCGAAGCAAATCCGAGGGAGCATTGTAATGCCATCATGACACGAACTGACAAACAGTTGAAGGATCCCCTGCTGGAGGTTAGGGATGATAATACTTGTGTGCCAAATAAGCAGAGAAAAGAGAGTCAGTCCACCCAGGAACAACCAGTAGAGAAGGAGGCTGAGCTGGTGATGCAGGAGCATACAGCATGAAAGAAGGGGAAAATCTGGCCCCGACGGTGTCCCAAAAATTTTCCACAGAAAATTCCTTGGGGTACCGTTGCAGAGTACCGTTTGACCTTCGACACATTGCAACTCCGTTGCAATTTGCAAGAGGATCCTGAACTGGTTTTGTCTAAATTTAAGAATGGGCTTCGATCGGATATTCGACGAGCTTTACCTGCGTATGGGTCCGAGTCCCTTGACCAAACCTATTCGTTTGATCCCAGCTCCACCCAAGGAACTGCGCGCGTCCACCTCCAAAGGTGTCGTTGTCCCTCCTGCGGCTGCCCCGCTGACACCCGCTCTTGTGTCCCTTATGCGCGAGGCCACCGAATCTAAGGTTGTTTATGCCTTGATGTTGCGCGAGTCCCCGGAGTCCTCCCCTGCAGTAGATACGACACCACCCCCGGAAGTCTCAACCATTTTAACTGAGTTTGCTGACATTAGTCCGGAGGAGTTGCCCCATGGTCTCCCTCCGGCTAGCGAGATTCAGCACGCCATTGATCTTATCCCGGGAGCGCCCCTCCCAAATTTGCCCCATGATCGCTTGAACCTAACTGAACACGCTGAACTGCAGCGTCAAGTGGATGACCTAGTCACTAAGGGGTACATCCGTAAGAGTCTAAGTCCATGTGTAGTCCCTGCATTGCTCACACCCAAGAAGGACGGGTCGTGGCGGATGTGCATTGACAGTCGCGCCATCAACCGGATCACCATCAAGTATAGGTTCCCTATACCTCGACTTGATGATATGCTGGACTTAGTCTCTGGGGCCTCTTGGTTCTCTAAGCTGGACCTTCGCAACGGATATCACCAAGTCCGCATCCGCGAAGGTGATGAGTGGAAAACTGCGTTCAAGACCAAGGACGGTCTTTATGAATGGCTTGTCATGCCATTCGGGTTGTCCAACACCCCGTCCACTTTCATGCGGCTCTTGAGCCAGGTTCTCAAGCCCTACATGGGCAAATTCCTGGTCGTCTATTTTGACGACATCTTGATTTTCAGCCGGACCCCAGAAGAACACCTGGAGCATCTTCGCTCCACGTTTGACTTCCTGCGCAAGGAGTGCCACTTCCTTAACACGAAGAAGTGCTCCTTCATGACCAACTGCGTCCACTTCCTAGGCTACATTGTCTCCGATGAGGGTCTTTCTGTTGATCCAGCAATAGTCGAAGCCATCCGGCATTGGCCTGAACCCCGTACCGTATCTGAAGTCCGCAGCTTTTTGGGCCTCGCGGGCTTTTACCGTCGTTTCATTCGGGGTTTCAGCACGATTGCAACCCCCCTACCCAACGTTTGTCCAAGGAGGACTTTGAGTGGACCGCCGCCACTCAACGCGCCTTCGAGACCCTTAAGGATGCCATAACTACAGCCCCTGTTCTCCGACTCCCAGACTTTTCAAAAGTCTTCGAAGTCGCGTGCGATGCCTCCGGTACCGGTATCGGAGGAACACTTAGTCAAGAAGGCCACCCGGTCGCCTTCGTCAGTGAAAAGTTGAACGCTGTTCGATAGCGTTACTCAACATATGACAAGGAATTCTATGCGATTGTCCAATCACTTCGACAGTGGAGGCACTATCTCCTCCGCCATGAGTTTGTCCTTTATAGCGACCACCAGACCTTGTCCTTTCTCAGTGCCCAGAAGAAGTTGGGTGCCCGCCATGCGAAGTGGGTTGAGTACCTACAGCAGTACACCTTTGTGATTAATCACAAGGCGGGTAAAGAGAACGTCGTCGCTGATGCCTTAAGCCGAGTCTGTACCCTCCTCTGCGTGATGAGGACACACATCAGCACCTTCGACCATGTTAAGGAGGAGTACGCCACTTGCCTTGACTTCGGCACCGTGCATGCCGCCTTGACCCTTGCCCCTGATCCCGAGTCTCCCTACTAGCTCTGTGAGGGCTATCTCTTTTTGGGGAATCGCCTGTGTATTCCCCGCACATTGCTTCGAGATCATCTGTTGCTCGAGCTGCACGCGGGTGGCGTCGCCGGCCACCATGGCCGAGACAAAACTCTTGATATGACAGAGGAGCGCTTTTTCTGGCCCTCCCTTCGCAAGGACGTGGAGCGCATCGTGCGCCACTATGGCACTTGCCAACTGGCCAAGCCACGTCCCCCGAACACTGGTCACTATACTCCGTTACCTGTCGCTGATGGTCCTTGGCGCCACCTCAGCATGGATTTCATCCTAGGACTGCCCCGCACTGTGTCCCGCTTCGACTCCGTCTACGTGGTTGTAGATCGGTTTTCGAAGATGGCACATTTCATACCCTGTTCACGCACCGTGGATGCGACCCATGTCGCCCACCTTTTCTTTCGGGAGATTGTCCGTCTCCATGGTCTTCCCCACACCATTGTGTCCGATCGTGACACACGCTTTTTGAGCCACTTTTGGCGCTCACTCTGGGCCCTCTTGGGCACCACCCTGAAATTTTCCACTGCTTACCACCCCCAAACTGATGGACAAACTGAGGTGGTTAATCGTAGTTTGGGTAACTTGCTCCGGTGCCTTATCGGTGATCACCCAAGGTCTTGGGATTCCATTCTCCCCATGGCGGAATTCGCGTACAATAGCGCCGCTAATAGGTCTACGGGTCTTAGTCCCTTCCAGATTATTACGGGCCGTTAACCCCGCAAACCCATTGACCTGCATGACCTATCCATGGAGTCCCATCTGTCTGAACATGCATATTCCTTTCCCCAGCATATAGCTAGTTTGCATGACAAAGTTCGGCATCGTATCTTTTTGGGCAACACTCATAATGCGATGAAGGCCAACGAGCATCGTAGGCCATATCATTTTTCTGTCGGTGAGTTGGTGAGGGTGCGCATCCACCCCGAGAGAGTTTCACACAAGGCTCATTTTAAGCTTCGGCCACGTTACATGAGGCCATATGCGGTGGTGCGGTGAATCGGCTCCAACGCCTATGTACTGGACCTACCTGAGGACATGGGCATCCACCCTGTCTTCAACGTGGCGGATCTACTTCCTTTCTATGGTCCATTGGAGGAGCCATCGGACCCCAACAAGCCTCTACCCCCTAGTTCTCCGGAGGAGAACTCCTCAGAGTGCGCAGTGGAAGATGATGTAGGAGCATACAGCATGAAAGAAGGGGAAAATCTGGCCCCGACGGTGCCCTAAAAACCATGCGACCAGCTTCAAGAATATTAGGTAGAAGTTTATTTCTCTTTTGTCTTGTAGCTGCAGCTTGACTACTTTATGGGCTGCAAGAGTAGGTAGTTGTTAAAGTAGTTTGTCTTTTCCGGCTTTGTCTTGTTCCCTCCCCTCTTGTTCTATAAAAGAGGAGGCTGAGATGTTGTGTTCCATAGTTATCTTGGTGGTAGAGTACTCCTAGTGAGCTGAGAGCCTCCAGCGCTTATAGAAGTCGAAGTCGGCGCTTCACCTTCAAAGTTTGTAAGAGTCGTGGTCGGTGCCTCGACTCCGAAGTGTTTCCTTCCTGGTTTTCGAAGCAGTAAAGTAATTCCCACCGCCTCCGGTGGGTCAGGTCCGCCTGTCTTTTTATTTCATCGTGTTCATTTCCGTTACGATTTTCGATCTTCCACGGGTATCCGTTCGTCGGAGACGTGGACGTTCCGCTGTTCTTTAGTTTGTTTCAGGCGCATAGGTGTGCAAGCTGTGTGCTGCGAATCCGTTGGTTTCCCCATTGCGACGTGCTGAGCTTAAAATCTGCTACGTGAGAGTGCTAAATTGCTACGAGGTTATTGTGTTACATTCTGTAGTTGCGTGCTGTTGTGTTCTTTCGCATTCGTGTTGCCCCGATCGAACTCGACGCTGATTTCATCGTGTTTTCTGCTACATTTCCGAAGCGATTTTCACTTCCCTCGTCTAAAGACCCTCTCTCGGTTTCGCGTGCATTGTGTAAATCCTTAGAGTACGGCTTTAAGGACTATCCCTCCTACAGTAGCTTCATCAACTGGAGCCAGCATATGTGCCTCCACCTCGCTACAAGCCACTAGTACCATTCCCGCAGAGGTTGGCCAAGGCTAAATTGGACAAGCAGTTTGGCAGATTTTTGGAAGTGCTCAAGAAGCTTTACATAAATATACTATTCATTGATGCACTCTCCCAGATGCCCACATATGCCGATTTCTTCAAAGATATACTGTCCAATAAGAGGAAGATAGAGGAGCAGGGGACAGTAGCACTAATGGAAGAATGCAGTGCAATTATCCAGAATAAGCTACCGCCTAAGCTTAAAGATCCAGGCAGTTTCTTCATTCCGTGCAGAATTGAGAATGTGCCTTTTGAGTGGGCCCTATGTGACTTGAGAGCCAGCATAAGTCTCATGCCACTTTCAGTCTTTCAGAAATTGGACATGATAGATTTAAAGGCTACCTCTATCGCCCTTCAACTTACCGACGGGTATGTGCATCACCCAGTAGGGATAATGGAAGATGTCCCCATTAAGGTTGGGGAATTTTTTGTGCCAGCAGATTTTGTAGTTCTCGAAATGTCAAAGGATTCCCAATTGCCCTTCATTTTGGGTAGGCCCTTCCTTGCTACCGCCGGAGCAGTTATTGATCTTAAGAATGAGAAGCTGTCCCTGAATATTGGAGAGGACAGTTTGGAGTTCGACCTTTCTGCAGGTTTGAAGAGACCAAGTTTTTCTAGATCATGTTATAGCATTGATGTAGTGGATGTGAATTTTGAGGTCTTAAGGGACATTGTAGACCCGCTTCAGGCGTGCCTCTTATATAATCTAGAGTATATTGATGAATAGATAGAGAAAGAGGTACTCGCCTATTCAAGGTTTTTGGATACGAGCTCTGGTATAGACTCACAGATAGTTTAGGGTGAGGTATTGGAAGAGAAGACACAGAGGGAGTCTGTGAGGGCAGGCTGAAATCTCTGCCCAGTAATTTGCGATATAAGTTTCTAGACGAGGGTTCGTCTTGCCCTGTTATTGTCAGTTCAAATTTAAACGAGATAGAGACGAGACGATTACTTGACAAGCTTCGTGCCCACAGGAAGACGATAGGATATTCTCTGGATGATATCATCGGTACCAACCCTTCGATTTGCATGCACCAAATTTTCCTTGAGAAAGACAGTAAGGCTTCCATTGAATACTAGATAAGATTAAATCCGAACATGAAGGAAGTTGTAAAAAAGAAAATTTTGAAGCTTCTAGATGTGGGGTTTATTTATCCCATCTCAGATAGTGAGTGAATGAGTTCGGTACACGTTCCAAAGAAGAGTGGGATCGGTGGTAAAAAAAGAGAAGAATGAGCTTATCCCCACCCGTACTGTCACCGGATGGCGAATGTAAATTGATTACAGAAAGCTCAACAAAGCCACCAGGAAGGACCATTTCCTGCTGTCATTCTTCGATCAGATGTTGGAACGACTTTTTGCTAATTCATATTTTTGTTTCCTTGAAGGTTTTTCAGGTTTCTTGCAGATCCCCATCCACCTGGAGAACCAGGAAAAAATGACCTTTATGTGCCCCTGTGGCACGTTCGCTTATCGGAGGATACTGTTTGGATTGTGCAACGTGCCTGCGATAGTCCAGCGTTGCATAATCATTATATTTTCAGAGTCCATTGAAGACATCCATGATGTCTTCATGAACGACTTTTTTGTGTATAGATTGTCTTTTGATAATTGTTTAACTAACCTGTCTAAAGTTTTACAGATGTGCTAGAAAGTTAACCTAGTGCTCAATTGGGAGAAGTGCCATTTTAATGGTACGTGAAGGTATTGTACTTGGGCATCTTATCTCCGAGCGGGGGATCGAGATCGATCGAGCGAAAATCGAGAATATAGAGAGATTGCCCCCGCCTACCTCTGTAAAGGGAATCCGAACATGCCGTGTTATACAAGAGATTTGTCAAGGATTTCTCTAAAATCGCGAGACCTTTAACTAATCTTTTGGTTAAAGATGCTATTTTTGAATTTGATGAAAATTGTTTGATTGCTTTTCAGACATTAAAGCGAGCATTGATAACAATGCCTATCATGCAGGCTCCCGACTGGTCCCTGCCGTTCGAGTTGATGTGCGATGCCAGCGACTATGTAGTTGGCGCGGTTCTAGGACAACGGCGGGAGAAGAAGCTCCATGTGATATATTATTCCAGTCGTACATTAGACGAGACCCAAGTCAATTATGCTACGACAGAGAAGGAACTACTTAGCCATCGTGTTCGCCTTTGATAAGTTCTGCTCCTATTTGATCGATTCCAAAGTTTTCATTTATACTGATCATGCAGCCATACGCTATTTGATGAGTAAAAATGATACGAAGCTGAGGCTGATTCGCTGGATCCTTCTACTTCAAGAATTCAATATTGAGATTCGTGATAAGAAGGGTTCAGAGAACTCGGTTGCAAACCATTTGTCCATATTGGTAAACGAACAGAGTGGCACACAGAGACAACTAAGATTAATGATGATTTTCTCGACGAGCATCTTTTTGGAGTCAATAATATGGCTGCACCTTGGTACGCTGACTATGTTAATTATATTGTTTATGATGTTTTTTCCCTGACTTGACTTTTCAGAGAAAAAAAAAGTTTTTATTTGATGTGAAGTATTACTTCTGGGATGAGCTGTTGTTATTTCGGCGATGTGCTGATGGACTTTATAGACGGTGAATTTCAGAGGAGGAAGTCAAGGATATATTATTCCCCTATGGTGGGCATGCAATTGCCGCTAAGACAGCTTTCAAGATTTTACAATTCGGATTTTATTGGCTAACTATTTTCAAGGACGCAAGGAGCTATGTCTTCAATTGTGATCAGTGCCAAAGGTCTGGTGGCATTTTAAAGAGGGATGAATTACCAATGACAACAATTCTTGAAGTGAAAATTTTAATGTTTGTGGGATAGACTACACGGGTCCTTTCCCGTGATCATGTGGGAACAGATATATATTGGTCGCCGTTGACTATGTCTCTAAGTGGGTTGAAGCCTTAGCTAAGCCCACCAATGATGCTAAAGTAGTGACCAAGATGCTAAAAAAGACTATATTCCCACGCTTTGGAATGCCTCAAGTGCTCTTGGTGACGGAGGGTCCCATTCTTGAATTAGAAGCTTGAACGTAAACAAAGAACGTAAACAAAGAAATTGCACGAGAGAAATTTGGTGGGGAGATACATCAGGATATGGGTTCACTTATTTGACTCCTTACAGCTGAAAAATCAGGCTCCATTACCATCATCCTATCTAGTTCAAGGGATTCAGCCACTTGACGTGCATGTTGCTCCCTCTGATAGCCTCATCCATTCCCATGGATTAGTTACCGGTCTAATCCGTAAGGTTTTGACGTTCAGTCAGACTTGAGGTCTTCCTAACACGTCTAAGTTCCTAATACCTTCAAGGCTAGTACAGGTTTACAAAAGAGGTCCTCCCGAGAATTCCTAATTTATGAACCTCCCCTACGGAGCAATGGCTCAAGCCTGCCCTCTCGAGCGGCGCAGGCAAAGAGCACCGAAATAGTCCAACGTGATGGCGAACTTTTGGTTTACCAGACACGTCTAAGATCCAAAT
Source organism: Costus lasius (assembly GCA_027563935.2). Classification (NCBI taxonomy): domain Eukaryota; kingdom Viridiplantae; phylum Streptophyta; class Magnoliopsida; order Zingiberales; family Costaceae; genus Costus; species Costus lasius. The sequence continues at coordinate 12,251,948 of CM050447.1, read as the reverse complement.
ACTCACGCCAAGGGAGTACAGTTTGCCAAGTGGGTTTCCCCTAGCTCTTGATTTACGAACCTCACTCAAGAAAGTAAAAGGCTCAAACGCTCCCTTTCGGGCAACGTAGGCAAGGTGCACAACAGATTAGATAAACCCTCGATCGAATGTTTCCGACGCGTGGTCAGACTTTTGGTTTCCCCGATGCGTCTAGGATCCTAACAATCCCCTTAAGTGGGTACAGTTCGCCAAGGGGTTACCCCTAGAATTCTTGGTTTACAAACCCCACTTGGGCGATTGAAGGCTCAAACATCCCTTTTCGGGTAATGCAGGCAAGAGGCACACATAGGGTTAAGCAAGGATTTAAGGCAACCTGTGTAAGACTATTACAACTAATAAGTCATCAAAGGGTTATCCCATATCCTGATTTAAAGTTTAACCGACCATGTTAATGATAATGGTACAAACAATGTTCTCAAGCATAAACATCGCATATAATAGCTGGTTTTGAGCAGGAGTTGCAAGAGAGAGGTAAAATGATGCGATAGTAAGTAAAGATCATACAATAGAATGTAGCAAATTGAATGCAGCTTTAAGATCTCCCTTACAACTTATCTCTCAGGTGCTCATGCAGGAAAATGTCTTCAATGAATGCAGAAGTGCAGCCCTTTCTTCCTGGTGTGGCTTTCTCCTCCAAGGTGCAGCACTCTCGTATGCGATCCCCCCTCCGGTTCCTCCTCTACCACATGGAATCAAAAAGCCTTTTATTTCCTTTTCCTCTTGTGCTCTCTTCTTTTCCCTATGCTCTGTCAAAGCTGCTGTAGGTGCTGCCATTCTTCAGCCAAAAGAAGTCTGCGCTGCTCTCATCCCATACCCTGCAGACGCTGCCAGCCAGCTTTTTACATGAAATCATTATTTCGTGGTAGAATTTGCCTCCAAAAGGCTGCTTCATGCCCCTTTGTCAACAGGCGAGAAAGGTCCTAGTTGCCCCTTTACATTACCTTAGGTTAGGTTGAAGAAACCAAGGTTGAAATCGCGGTTTCGAAACAGGCGGGTCCGCGATCACGGGTGTGAATTTGGTCGTGACCCGGTTGTGATTGATTAGTTGCAGCTTTAAGCACAGAGACGAGTCACAGGCATGATTATGATCGTGACCTGGTTGTGATTTCCAATAGAAGCTCCAATAAATCCGAAAGTTTCTAGTTAGAATCATTTTGATTAAGGGGAGTTCTTCTGATCCATAAAGTCCCAAAATTCATCTTCTTTATGGTCGTTTGGACCTGAAAGCGTGAAAATACTGAAAGAGGTGTAGATTCCATAGATGTATAACATTTAAGGCAATAATGAGACAGAAAACCCGGAAATAGAGATGATTCTGATGGTAAAATCATACTCGAAATGCTATATAAATATGTGTCAACAAATCCTTACTCAGAAAATACGAAGTTAAACACTGGGTGGTCATTCCATACCATCCCTAAACCAATGGTCAAGTTGAGGTGTCTAACAGGGAGATTAAAGACATTCTACAGAAGACTGTTTCTACCTCATGGACCGATTGGGCTCTCAAATTAGATGATGCCTTATAGGCTTATAGGACAGCGTTTAAGATACCTTAGGGATGTCTCCATTTAAACTCATTTATGGAAAATCATGTCATTTACCTGTTGAGATGGAACATAGAGCCTTTTGGGTAATTAAAATGCTTAATTTTGATTTGCAGTGTGCAGGGGAACAGAGGAAGCTGCAGTTAAATGAGCTGGATGAGATTAGTGCTTCCGCTTATGAGAATGCCAGAATCTACAAGGAGAAAACCAAAAGATGGCATGACAAACACATTGCCTAGAAGCACTTCCAAGAAGGGGAGCAGGTTCTTTTGTTTAATTCTCGATTAAAGTTATTTCTAGGGAAACTCAGAACCAGATGGTCAGGACCTTTTGTGGTCAAGAAGGTATTTCCTCCCGGTGCTATTGAAATACGAGTGAACGAGCTAGTAGTTTTAAAGTGAATGAGCAGCGTCTCAAGCCCTATTATGTGCAAGAGCCTGTGGAAAAGGGAGTTACCATTAAACTATCTGACCCTGTATTAGACCTGACAAAATTTGACATGACCCGCTGACCCAACTCGACTCGACACGAAGTTAGACGGGTTCGGGTTAGCCATAATCGTGTTCGGGTTATAAATAGGTCAACCCGTTTATAACACGAAAATAATCGGGTCGAGTCGGGTTATAAATGGGTTAACCCGCTTAACCCGATTACAATATATATTTATATATATATAATTTAAATATAGACTCATCTAACTTTCATTGCTAGCCCATAAACACAAATATTTTCTAATTATCTTTTAACCTAGATTTTGGCTCACTCATAAGCCTAAATTTTTATTAATTTATTATTTAAATTTAAAATATGAATGATAAACGGGTTATTCGGGTCGTGTCGGGTTGACCCGATTATATTCGGGTCGTGTTCAGGTTACACCGTTTGACCCAATTAATTAAACGGATCGTGTTCAGGTTGTCTTAATCGGGTCACGGGGCACAGTTGACACAACCCGTTTATGAGCCGCTGACTCGAATTGCCAGGTCTACCCTCTATCTAGTGATTGACATTTGAACATTAATCAAGCTATTGACCTTAAACGAGCGCTTTTTGGGAGATACCCCAAGGATTTATCTTTTATTGTGTTATGTTTATTTAGACAGACTACCATGTTGTTTATTGTTGTAGTTGTTTATGTTATTTTGTTTTGTTATTTTTGTTTTGATAATATTTTGTGATGATCTATGACATTATTTTTCATATTTTATACATTGAATAGAATCCAATGGACGTTTGTAATTTTTGGCATTTTTCAGGGAATTTTTTTCTCATCGCCGAAGCGCCCACGGCTGGGCTGCGACGGCCATGGCAGCCGTGATCGCCTCGCCGATGTCATCGCGGAGTCTGTCGAAGCAATCACGAGCAGGCTGTGTTTATCGTCACGGCTGTGATCGTGAATGGACAGATTTTCGACGAGCTTGTCCCGACATGGGTGTGTTCATTATCACGATATGAACCTCAGTTTTTCGCCGAGCTGAACACGGCCTAGCCATGTCTTCCATCCCGCCCGTGTCTATGAAGTTCGGATTTTGGCAAGACAGTCACGGCTAGCCCGTGTTCTTCATCATGGCTGTGCATTTGGAGATTTCTTTGTGCCAAAGTCATCACGGCCATGATGGGCATCACGGCCGGGCCTTTATTCGCCACATCCACTTATAAAAGGGGCGGAACTTCGGGTTCACACCTGTTCCCAGCGCCGCCACCACCTCTTTCCTTCGTCTCCGAGCTCGAAACTCTCCAGATCTCTCCTCTGTCGCTGTCCTTAGCTTCAACAACCTTTTCCATCTCTCGGTGGCCTCTCAGATCAGGTTTTCTGGGTGAGATCTCGCCCCTTAGCCGGATTTCGCCTTTTGCTGCAGATCTCCGCCGCCGCTGTCAGATTTCGCAGCCACCGGCTCTCTAGGCTTCCACATTTCCTGCAATCACCTCCCTCGGCTTCCTGCCACCTCAGGTTTTCCAGAAATGTGAACTTCTATTCTAGATCTAGAAGTTCACAGATTTGTTCTTCAGATTTCGCCGCCGCCTGTGCTTCAGCTTCCGCCACCGCTTGTTCTTCCGATCCCGCTGCCACCTCTTATTTTTGCCATTTCTCAACTCGCTCTAGCCGCCACCTGATCTAGATTGTTGCGCCACAATCTTCCCAGTTCTAGCTGCCGTTACACGATGTCTGGCCGGAAGAAGACAGTCGCACGGAAGTTCACCTCCAAGAGGCCAGCTGTGGACGAGGAGCGGAATCAGTACGTCATCATCTTTGGCGACGCCGCGCAGAAGGCACACTATGATCTTCTGGAATCTCGTCGGGTTATCAACACCCGATACCTCGATCACAGCACTCTCTCTACCCTGGGGGCTTATGAGGATGTCTTCTGGATGTTCCAGCAAATTGGGTGGGAGAAGTTCTTTCAGACGGCCTCGCCGACATATGTGCCGATCACCTTGGAGATTGTGTTGTCCCTTGAGGTCAACGTAAACATCAACGACTATGGGGCCATCTCTTTCCGGTTAGCGAATCAGGAGCACATTCTCACGTTATCGTGGCTCAACTAGATTTATGGATTTCCCAAGGATGGTACTCATCTCACTTCGTGTGCGTACAGGGATTAGGATTTCTAGGAGGCTATATCTGGCCAGTGGCGTTTTACCTCTCGAACAGCGTGAGCGAGCCATGTCAGCAACCCTTGCATCCATTATGTGCATCGTGTATTAGCGCACACTATCTTCGCACGTGGCGAGAGCAACGGATTAGTGTGAGCCACCGAGCTGCTCTTCCTCTGGGCTATGGTGCATTCCTGCAAATAAATACTGCATTTAATTTTGTTAAATAATTGCAGAAATTGGTTAGCGCTCATAAGGGGGTCGTCGCTTCCGGCGGCCTTATCACTCTGATCGTGATAGCTTTGGGCGTTGAGCCCTATGGCATGGAGCAGGCTAGGGGTAGCTCACGCATAGACCTTGTGTCTTGCCAGGCAATGAAGATGATCGCCCGCGAGGGTGATGCCTTATGCCTTCTCTTGAGGGGGAGTGACTTCATGATGCCTCTGCCAAACCCGGTGCGCACTACCATCCGCGAGCGGCGGAACTGGCATATGCTTCCGGTGCCCGATGAGGATGTCCCCATGGACTCGGCACCTCCTTCCTCGTCTTTCCTGACCTTCCGGCATGCCGAGCCATCTTCCTCCGCCTCCACCGTGAATGCCAATGCCAACATTGAAGGATATTTGAAGGCTATTCACGAAAATCAGCATGAGTCGCGCCTGGAGTTTCAGGACCTCTTATGGCGCTTAGGGGAGATGGAGGCAGAGTAGCTCGTCAGGGTCGTGTGCAGGCCGAACTGTCTCGGACCATTCAGGAGATGCTGCAAACTTTGAACACGAAGCGATGGTAATCCATCCTTGATATATGCCATGCTACAAGAGCATTTATGCTCTCCTATCTACTTTTAGTGAGTTGCTTCTTTTTATTTGCTATTCATGTACTTTCGTACTGCATAGGAGACTATACAGTTCTTTGCCGTGGGTAGAGAGTTTTCTCCTCTTTTTAGTTTTTGTTTGCTCATGTACTTAAAGACAGTCTTTTTATGGTCTAGTTATGTGTTATGTGTTTTTGATGCTTTTCTCCATGTTTATTTAGTGTTTGTGATCTTGTGTTAGTACAAAATTCTAAGTCTATGATGGTATCATGTGCATTATTTATCTGTTCTTTTTCAGTGGTTAAACTATTTAGATCATTGTGGTGTGCAAATTATTTTGTTTTTTAGTTAACGTCATTGTGATTATGGTTACCTTTACACATTTACCTATGCTTTTAGATTATTATTGAGTATGCTTTTATTGTGGCTAGAATGATATTCAATAGGTAACCTTTCTTCTAATTTAGTTTTGAATACAATTTCATGCTATGATTAGCTTTTGTCAATTTCTTTCCACTTCACTCGACCTTTTGATATGGAGATACCAAGGATGTAGAAAAAAGTAAAAAAAAAAACAAAAGGAGTTTGAAAATAAAAAGGGGCAGTGGTACCTAAGTGATGATGAATCCAAATATTCATCCAACTTGGCACTGTCGACAAAGTAAAAAAACAAAGAGTTATGAGAAAAGAAACAGTTTGGTAAAATTGAACAATTCCGCTTTCTTTTAACTTTAACTTAGTGTGAAGAAATGAGTTTGTGTGCATTATGTGTGTACACACTCTGAGTTTGTTTTCTGATCAAGTACCGAGGGTGCATTTATCACAAATGTTTGCCTTTCGTGTAACAAGGTTAAAGACAAATTCAGGGAAGTAGCTTGAGCCATCCGATTATAATTCATACTTCTATGATTGTAATTTCAAAAAACAAAGATCATGCTTGGTGAGATCTGGTTAGTTTGGCTGTTTAGAAAGATTTGATGATAATGCATAGTATTAGTATGATAACAGTGTTTAATCCTTTCTCAGATTTTGAGATTTAATCTTGAGAAAAGATTTCTGCTTTTAGTATTGATTGTATCTCAATTTTATTCTAAGGCCGAAGGTTAAGTATAATGGTTTTCATATCGGCAAATGATTTAACTTTAGATCATTCTTCTTTCAATACCACTTGGATTCTAGATAGTTTGATTGTTTGAGGATAAACAAGATTTTAAGTCTGTGATATTTTGAGGAGTGCTATTTTTATATGATTTAAAGTCTCACTCATACTATCTTTTCAGACTTAAAAGTATTGTTTTATGTCAGAATTTAGTATATTTTTCCGTAAAGTATGGAATCTTCATTATTTTTTGTTTATTTGTGAAATACATGGCTTTTTCCTATATTTTCGTGAAGATTTTGAAGATTTGATGTTACGAGAAGATTCGTCACAGTTCAGCGAGGTCACAGGTCAAATTTCAGTTTTTTAGAGTTTTCTATGGAGATCACAGCCTAGCCGTGATAGCCACCACAGCCGTGATCATTTCGGCTTCCCAGAGCATCATTCAGCGTAGTCATCACGGCTTGGAGCACGGGCGTGATCTGCGTCTGGACTTTTAACGAGCTCGTTATGGCTTGCCCATGATGGTCATCACGGTCGTGATGGACTTCAGCACAAATCTTTACGAGGTAAACACGGACAGCGTGCACGGGCGTGATCTCCATCCACATTTTTTTTATGCGCTCTTCACGGCCTAGCCGTGACCATCACGGCCGTGAAGACGTTTCTGCAGATCAGAGCGCTCATCACGGCCAGGCCGTGACAGTCATCACGCCCATGATAGCGTTCACATATCCCGACCTTCTAGCGGTTTTTCACAAAATCCGATGGTCCTGTAGCCTAGAAATTGAGGAAAACTCCCATACAACCTTCCTAACTACCAGGGGAATCGATAGAGGTATAAAAGTTGTAATTTTGGGCGGTTACAAGGTTCGAATCTTGGAGGAACGCGACGAGGGCAAGAAAGGGGCAAAATCGTTTGGACGGATTTCTTTGGGGCTATCGAGAGAAGATCGAAGATTTATTGTCTCCTACCTAAGATATGTAATTTCTCTACCTTTTAATTGTATTTTCTAGAGTTTTTGTGTGTTATACGATGTATTTCATAAAGTAAACTCTATTTCGGGACTTAGAGCGTAACCCGTTGAACAAATCTCCACTTGTAAAACATTTCAATAAATCTTAGTGACGTTTTTAGTAAATTGGCTATTTAATTTGGATGTGCTTATTGTGTATATGTGTTTTGGCCAAACATTGTATATGTGTTAAGTGTTACGAGAAAAGCCGAGAGGTGAATCGTAACACTCGACTGTCCAACTTAAACTTGTGACTTAAATTATGAGAGTCGTTCAAAGTCACTCGAGGATTTATGATTGTCATAGAGCTCATTGGGTCTTTCCTAAGCTAATAAGCCATGAGAGTAGGAGACTAGCTTAGGTAGACACCGGATTACGCTTTGAGAGAAAGTAATCTGTACAAGAGGATTGATCACCTTAAGTGGTTTTCTGTTGGATTACGCTTTGAGAGAAAGTAATTCGTTTCCTAATTCGATTTGCTTAATGTTTTACTTTAACTCCTTCAACGATGTGAACCTGAAGTCCCGAAGCTTTTTTAAATAGTAATTCCCGTTAAGTCGTTGATTTTTAGATTCGATAGTTTAGACTTAGAGTAGTTTTTTAATTCTTATTTTGAACTATCTAGCTATCAATGAAGTTAAAAGTTTGCACTTGATACCTAGTTCCCTTGAGACGATATTATTACTACTTCGATAGAAATCATGCACTTGCGGTATGCCTATCAAGGGACCGGCACCAGAACATAGGTCGGAGCAGTGGACAGCGGCAGCGGAAGCTTCGAAGCTTCTAGCGATGGCGGAAGCTTTGTTCAATGCTGCTATTCGAAGTTTCTGCCGCCGCTCTTTTGCTGCCGCCCGGTTCACTGGTATCGTACTGGCTCGCCGGACCGGTTCCTCGAACCGTGCTAGTTGATATTGTTAGAGTTTATATTAGAGTTATTTTAATTGTGTTTTCTTTTCCTTAACGGGTATTGGTTTGGGTCCCTTGTTTCCACTCTGACCCTACCCATTATCCTGCTGTTTAAGTATATGTAACCCTAATGAATTGTTATGTTTTTTGGTTTTCTCCCTTCAACTTGGTATCAGAGCAAAATCGCCTTCGTTGCTCTTACTCATCGCCGCCGCTTCTCTCCCGTGTGTACTGCTACCCTTCGATTTTGTTTTGTGCGGTGTGCGTGTTCTTGTTCACCTGGAATGTTGGCGCCGTGAAACGTTAGCCTTGGGCATGGCTACGTGAAGCGCCCGCTTGCCCTGCTTCTTTCGCCTACTGCTCTGGCTCGCTGAAATCTACCCTTGTTCGTCGTCTGCGGAGGATTTTTCGGGCGGACTGTCTCTCGCGTATTTTCCGCCCTCCGTCTTTCTCTAGTCGCCAGCATCGGATCTGGATGTGGAGTTCATGGTCTCTCCTTCCCATATATCTTGCTGACGACGTGTAAGCTACCTTGACGGCGTTCGCTCGAAGCCGCCTGACAGTGTGTATTCTCCTCGTCCTGGCGGCGTAACTCTCTCTCTCCGACTGTGAGATCAGCATCTTCCGATTCCCCGTCGGCTACTGCTCCTTTCCGTCGGCCCTTGTTCCTCCTCTGTTCCACCAAGATAAAAGACTCTTGGGATTGCTTGGGATTGCTGTGGTTTCTTACCAGCGACATACCTGACCGAACCTTGCTGTCGTCTTCTCCAGGTGTTTTCGTTCGTGTGCTTCTTTTTTTATCCGCATATGCTTATGCTATCTGATGTTCGCAACTTTGCTACCTGCTTCTATACCTGTTCTTTCCCCTGTCGAACAAGTTTTGTTTGTTAATATATAAAAGCAAAGGACAAAAAGGGAATCTCAGCATATCACCATGGACCCTTTTGCATCTTCTTCTGACCTTAAGTCAAGTAATACCTTCGGAGGTAATATTGTTAAGTTTGATGGTACGAACTTTCCGTTATGGTCTCAGTCCGTTCGTCTCTTTCTGGGATCTCACGGCAAGGAACATCATCTCACTTAGTCCGCCCCCTCTGTTACTGACCCTACTTATGAGACCTGGCGTCGATCAGATATGGCCGTGTTGAACTTATTACTTCACAGCATGGACAACAAGGTTGCCTCCACTATTATGTATTAGCAGACCACAAAGTCTAGTCTGCTTGGGAATTCCTTAATAGCACATATGCTTCACGGCAAAATCTGAGTCATGTTCTTCGACTTTATGAGGAGATCATCAATTTACAACAAGCAGGTCGCTCCTTTCAGGAAACTTATGTTCTACTACAAGGCAAATGGGATGAACTTTGTCAATATCATCCTGCTTCCTCCGATATTGAGGTCACTCTTCAGCAGCGACATGAGTTCTTGGTAGCTAAATATTTATGTTGCTTGGATCCTCAATATTCAGCTATTAGTTCCCAATTATTAGTGGATTCTACCATCACGACACTCCAGGGGACCTTTTCTCGCTTGCTACGTGTTACTGCTTCTTCCCAACCCAAGGAGGCACCGAGTGCTTTGGCCATTCCCCCTGCTTCCGTTCCCATGGGTCGCAGGCGCAGTTCTAGTATTGGGCGCGGTCATGGTTTCCCCCCATGCTTTCATTGTGGCCGCTCCAACCACTCTTCAGACCGGTGCTGGCAAAAGTTTGGACAACCTTCTGCTTGGTCAGCTGTCATTCCTGACATTAGCTCGTCTGACCCTTCTCCTGCGTCTACTACTGCCGTTACCGTTACTATTTCTGCTGCTGATTATGAACGGCTACTTCAGTCGGCCTCTACTTCCACCGCTGGCTCGTCTACATTCATCGCTGCCTCTGCTCCTGCTTCGGGTACAACCACTCTTGCTTCCTCTGCCTCCACTTGGATTGTTGATTCTGGTGCCTCATCTCACATGACAGGTAACTGAGCCTTGTTTGTTTCCCTCTCCACTGGAGGTATCTATCCCCCTGTATCTATTGCTGACGGTTCTCTTGTTCCTGTTAAGGTTGTGGACACTATCTCTATATCCCCTATGCTTACACTTACTCATGTATTATATATACCTTCCTTCCCTGTTAACCTATTTTCGGTTTATGCTTTCACCGCTCATTGTCATTGCAGTGTAACCTTTTTACCTTCTCATTGTCTATTTCAGGACCTACGGATGAGGAAGACGATTGGTGGGGGGCCTAGACAGGGTGGCGTTTATACTCTTGCTACATCCACCCCTTCTCAAGCTTTGTCTTCTGCTGTGGTTTCTCCCCTTCTTTGGCACCGCCGTCTTGGTCATCCGTCTCCTGCTCGTCTCCAACAGTTCCTGTCCTTACAGTCGCCGCCTTCCATCACTTGTGACGCGTGCGAGCTGGGTAAACATCATCGGGTACCCCTACCTCGTGCCACCACCACTCGCCATTTACAGCCCTTCCACCTTATCTACTCTGATATTTGGGGCCCGAGTCATGTTCCCAGTCGTGAGGGTCACAAGTATTTTGTTACTTTTATTGATGACTTTTCTCGTCTGTGCTGGTGTTATGTTTTGGTTAAACATTCTGAAGTTTTTGATGTATTTCGCACTTTTTATATTGAAATTCAAACTCAGTTTGGTGCTTCTATTAAAGTTTTATGTTCTGACAATGCTTTGGAGTATACTAGTACTTCCTTTCATTCCTTTTGCGCCGATCACGATATTTTACACGAGACGACCTGCGGCTACACTTCCTCACAAAATGGGGTTGCTGAGCGCAAGAATCGTCACCTTCTTGATGTGACTCGTACTCTGTTGTTCCACATGCAGGTTCCCCGTTCCTTCTGGTCTGACGCTATCCTCGCGGCCTCATTCCTTATTAATCGGGTTCCTACATCTGTCTTGGGTGGTCGCTCACCCTTCTCTCTCATCTTTTCATCTCGGGTTCCCTTCTCTCTTCCTCCTCACGTGTTTGGATGTCTGTGTTTCGTTCATGTTCTCGGACCGGGTGTTGACAAGCTTAGTCCTCGAGCAACTCGGTGTGTGTTTATTGGATACTCTCGTACTCAAAAAGGGTATCGCTGCTTTGATTCTTCTAGCCGCCGAACCTTTGTCAGTGTTGATGTTACGTTTCATGAGTCTCAGCCTTTTTTTTCGTCTGCCCGGGACTCCTCCGTCTCTCCCGCTCTCCTGCCTGTTCCCATCGTTCTCACTCCTTCCCTTGTTCCCTCTCCACCGGTTGCCTTAGCTCCATCCACTGTTCCATTGCAGGTTTATAGCTGTCTCTCCAAGCCCCTCTCCGTGGTCCCCTCTTTGCCGGAGGTTCCTGATGACGATTGTCCCATTGCTCTCCGCAAAGGCAAGCGTTCTTCCTCTTGTTACCCTATATCTCACTATGTCTCTTTCGCTCATGTGTCTCCTTTTTACCGTGCCTTTTCGATTGCTTTGTCGTCGTCTCTTCTGCCTACCTCTCCCTTGCAGGCTATGCTCGTACCTGAGTGGAAGCGTGCTATGGATGCTGAAATTGCTGTTCTACAGACTCGCCGAACTTGGACCCTGGTGTCTCCTCCCACCGGTGTTCGTGTGGTCCCGTGTCGATGGGTTTTCACTATTAAATATCATGCGGATGGTTCTATTGCTCGCTACAAGGCTCGCCTGGTTGCTAAAGGTTTTTCTCAGGTGTATGGTATTGACTATCATGATAACTTCTCTCCAGTTGCTCGCCTTAATTCGGTTCGGGCCTTGTTTTCATTGGCTGTCAATTGTCATTGGTCTCTGCACCAGATGGATGTCACCAATGCCTTTCTTTATGGTGATCTTTCTGAAGATGTTTACATGGAGCAACGGCCAGGCTATGTTGCTCAGGGGGAGATAGTATGCAAATTACATAAATCTATCTATGGCCTCAAACAAAGTCCACGTGCTTGATTTCAAAAACTTTCCCAGATAATGACATTGGCTGGCTTTCGTCATAGTCAAGCTGATCATTCAATTTTTATTCACCGATCAGAGCGTGGTATTGTTATTTTAGCAGTCTACGTTGATGATATGCTACTTACTGGTGATGACAAACAGGGTATTGAGAAAACTAAACTTCACTTACAGTCTCATCTTTCTATCAAAGACTTGGGCACACCGAGGTATTTTCTAGGGATTTAGATAGCTTATAAATGGAATTGCATCTTTATGTCTCAAAGAAAATATGCTCTAGACCTTCTGGAAGAAATTGGTATGAGCGACTGCAAACTAGCTGATTCTCCCCTTGTTCCAAATCAGAAATACAGTGCGAATGTTGAATCTAAGCCTATTGATGCAACACAATACAGACGTTTGATAGGTAAACTCAATTATCTCACTATTATTAGACCGGACATCTCTCATGCTGTTAGTGTTGTTAGTCAGTTCATGCAACAACCCAAACAGTGTCACTGGGAGGCAGCTACCCGGATTGTTCAATATATTCAGGGGTCACCTGGTCAGGGTTTGAAATACTATAAAAATGAACACACCAGAATTGAGGCATACTCGGATGCTGACTATGCCGGCAATGTTGATGATAGGAAATCTGTCTCTGGTTTCTGCACGTATCTTGGTGGTAACCTGGTCACGTGGCGAAGTAAAAAACAGAATGTGGTCGCTAGATCTAGTTGGGAAGCTGAATATAGAGCTATGACGCATACTGTGTGTGAGATGTTATGGCTTAGGAACTTTCTACAAGAATGTGGGATAGAAAGTCCCAAGCCAATGAATATGTTTTGTGATAACCAAGCGGCCATCTTCATTGCCAACAATCCAGTGTTTCATGAGAGAACCAAACATATTGAGGTTGATTGTCATTTCATCAAAGAAGCAATCAACAACAATTTTATTAGCACACCGTTCTTGAGGTCCGAGGAACAGATCGCTGATATCTTCACTAAGTCCTTTGGGCCAACCAGGCTTCATCATCTCTATAACAAGCTGAGTCTAATTAATATTTTTGCTCCAGCTTGAGGGGGAGTGTTAGAGTTTATATTAGAGTTATTTTAATTGTGTTTTCTTTTCCTTAACGGGTATTGGTTCGGGTCCCTTGTTTCCACTCTGACCCTACCCATTATCCTACTGTTAAAGTATCTGTAACCCTAATGAATTATTATGTTTTTTGGTTTTCTCCCTTCAACTGATATTATTAAAATATATATTATATACTTATAAATATTATATGTAAGCATATCTAAATGCTAACATTGTACTCATACTCTGGTATGTACCATGCGTTGAGCAGCATGGATTGATTTTTTATTCTATGCTCTATGCAAGTGACTAGCCTCTACTATCATGTAAAGATAAATGATAGAATGAAGAAATCTTCCATTGCTTCCCATAGGGAGATATACACATCATGAATGTTAGGGAATTCCTTTGCTAGAGAGATTATATGGCACCACCTGTTAAAGAATCAAAGAATTACTCATTGCTTCCTAGAGGAAAGAATGAAAGAATCATCCATTGTTGCATGTAGGTGGATGTACAAGTCATGAATGTCAGGGAATTCCTTTGCTAGAGTGATTTTGGAGCACCATTCCTTAAAGAATCAAGGGGTTATTTTGTGTCTTACTTTCGAAGAATGAGCAGCAGTGTAAGTATCATTCACTGTCCAAGAATAGGGCAACAATCCACCCTTTTTTTTATCCAAAGTAGGGAAGCATTTTAGCCTCCCTGCTAATAAAAAATTGGCAGAAACCTCATATTTCTTTGCTATCTAAAAGTGGGTAGCACAACACACTTGTCATCCCAACCTGAGCAGTTGTGTTTCCCGTAAAGAATGATATAGAATAATGCTTATTTGCCACAAAAAATTTGCATATCCTTATGTGCAGTATCAGAACTCAAAAAATCATCATTAACATCAAACAATGACTAGGAAAATTTTAGCAGAAGGGATAAGCAAAACAAGACTAATTTGTTCTCCAAAATCCTCTTAGAAGCATCAATATATATATATATATGTATCACAAAAAACACTCAGATTAAAACTACCTACCTCAATTTACAACAGAGTTATCTTTCTTTTTGTGAAAACTTGCTGGAAAGTTCATCAGAGAACTCTATCGCTGCCTCCTCTTCCTTGTGCCTCTCCTCTCTATCTCTTCCCTTTGTTACAGCCAAACACAGCCCCAAAAAAATGTGTCAGCTGCAACTATAAATGAAAGTGAGGAGGGGAACTACCGAATGACCATTAACGCCTTAAATCATTATCTTTCCAATCAAATGTCCACTTTTTCTGTAGTTCGAAATAAATTAAAATAACTTCTCAATTCATGACGTTATTTCCTTAAAGAAATCTATTCTTTCATTTATTCTCCTAAATAACGGTCAACTATTGTTCTCCTAAATTGATTTGTTCATTTGAGTACTATTTTTATATATGTTCATTTAGTTCCTCAATTTTATAGGCTCGAAATTAAGTCCTTGATATTTAGAAATCTGTTCCCATCACATTTATGATACCTATTGCTGTTAAAATTTTAACTAATAACATTCTCCCATAAAGGAAATTTTGTCCTCTAATTTATATACCTAAACCAAATAGATACTGCTATTGAGTTCTAACATCCTCTTGCCCAACTGAGTCAAGGGCAAAGCTAACCTTGGAAAAATTATGACAAAATTTTAATAATACCCTATTAAACCAAAAAAACTTCCAAATTCTTATATGGTCTTAGGTCTCTCCCATTGGACAACTACCTCAATTTTCTATTACACTTCTAGAAATATCCTGTCCAAGAAAACTAGCCTCAGAACACTTACTAAACTTGGCATAAAATTTTTCCACCTCAAGTTACGTATTAATTGTCTAGATTCTGTTCATGTTCTCCTTTTGTGTGGGAGTACAACAATATATCACCAATGAATACCACCATAAATTTGTCAAGAAATTCTAGAAAAATCGTATTCATCGACTCTATAGACACAATATTCGTTATGTATAAATCAACTCATCTAGGATAGAAACTCATTAATAAAAAATCATTATTTAACATCAAACAGTGCCTAGAAAATTTTTGTGGAAGGACAAAAAAACAAGACTAACTGGCTATTCAAAACCTCTATAAAACATCAATTTGCATCATTATTTCATAATATGTAGATCCAGATAGGAAGCAGTGACAATTGCATCCTATCATAATTGCTAGTATGTAGATAATCAAACCCTTCAATTAATCATGAAGACACGAACAATCTCATATTTAAGACTAGTGGAACTCTTGCAAATAGCCCAAAGGAAAGCACTTAATATCTTCTCAATTCTAGTAATGAGTCATTTTAGGGCCCAAATGAGGCATAAGAACTATGTAGCACGTAGAGAGTTCTTTAGTATCGTCCTATATTTTGAGGCCATTTTAACTTTTGTTTCATTTTTCTAGTAATACCAATTAGTTACCATTTTTGTCACCTGTAATGTATTGATCTACTCTAGTACCAGTACAAACCAATTCTCAAACCTTTGGTAAAACAAACACTATTTTTTTGTTCAGATAATGCCGCTTATAGTTTAAGATTTCTTTGTTTGTACATCAGTCCACATGTTTATTACCACGAAACTAATGGCAAAATTATAATACCTTTTACAAAGACGACTCTAAACCTATGCATACTTATTTTTGGTGGGTGGATCATTGTTGATAGATTTTATATATTACTCTACATGCAGTTGGCTATCTTTTAAATTCTGATCTCACACCATGTACCCTAAATGTTTCTAGTAACTGAAGTTGAGGTTGAGAGATTGCAGCAGGCGTTAAAGATTCTCACTGATGCTGAAAAGCAGCTAAGACATTCAAGTGAACGTTCAATGTGGTTCATTGCTACTCTATTGCAGCTTGGTTCTTGTCAGAAATTAGAACCCAATGGATTAGACAGCAGCAGCAGCAGCAGCAGGGGGCACATAGACACAGTCTCAGCAGTAGGTGAGAACAGGTAATTTACTGAATAGAGCAACGGGTTTATTAATGAATAAATAATGAACTTTTGGATATTTAACTGATTTATTCAACACCTAACTTATAAAAATATATACAAGGAACGTGAGCAATTGTAACAAATAAATCTAACTTCCAGGAGGCCGATTATTGGATCGTTAGTACACTAATTTAACTGTCCAACGAGATGTACCTTTTGGATTACCATTCCCACATCGGATTGCTGACTAAGCCAACCCACAGAGATTGGTTAGATGTTCGGACAAGGCACAAGCATTGAGTAAAAGGAAAGACAAAGTTAGGGAGAAGGGGGTTTGGATTAGGGCTACAAATGAGACATGAGTAGTGTAGCTTTGATATGCTTAACTAGATAAAGTACTATCAAGTTAAAGCTCAAGAATGATTGAACTAGAAAAAAGTCAAGTTGGCTTGGTTCATTGAAATTTCATAGAAGATGGCTCATTTACCACTCATGTATATAAGGCTCGAAAAAGTAGTACAATCTATATTCTATTAGCTTATCAAAATTAATAATGTAAAGTTACATTTAGCCGGTCATCAAAATTAAATATTCAATGGACACTACATAGAGTAAATGAATAGATTTATGTACCAAGGTCCATACCACCTGGTATGTGCAGTTTAGTCCGGCACCAGTGTTAGCATAGTGTTGGTATATCTGGTAGTACTTGTCTGACACAAGACAAAAATAAAAATATTGCACTAGTACGGATCGAGATTCTAAACCCTTGTGTGTATATATATATTATAAGTAGATAAAAAAGTGTATACAAAAGAATCATATATTATAACTGTGTAATAAATTAATAAAACAAACTTATTCCTGGGTCTGTAAACTAGCTCTGGGTCTGTAAACTAGCTCATTTATGCCCTGTATATAGCTTAGCTTAAACTACGTGAAGCTTATCATTTTTCAAGCCTGACAACTTGTACGAACTTGTACGAGAACTAAGCCCATAGTTATAGCTGTTAGGTTCGCTTTGGCCCTAATTTGGAATTTGAATTTCAGGGTTTTTTAGAAGGGTTTTAAGGGAATATGGCTTATTTGAAAATTAGATGCGGCTTTTGTGTAATATTACAAGTGACACCCACCTAATGTGGCATGGTATATTTATTGTAAAGCTAATAATCCATGCATAGATTGATTGAAAATTGAGGTTTTGATTAAATACTTCAAAAATACCAAACTTCAGTATCAATTCGTCCCTAAAAAGAACAAAATGTTGCTAACAAAATGTTAGCTTTATACTTGTATTGTCCTAAAAAATTCTTGTCCACACTGGTGGTATGTTCTAACTTGTAAAGTGTTTCCTGCACACAGGGGATCCTTTCACAAAATATTACATGATTCTTGTCATACAAAAGATGTTAGTAGAAAAGAAATATTCAGGCTTGTAAATCCAGAATTACTAGATGAAATTTGGAGTCTCTGCATTCTTCGATGCCATTCCAACGCGCTCAGACAGTTGCTGTTTGACTATGGACGGCTTCTATCACTTGCTCAGGGTGAAGGCAAGATAAATTTGACTGCGTATTCTTTTTTTTTTTCTTCATGACATGTTCCTTGTTCTTGTATTGACTGTCCATAAAGTTCTACAATTATCTCCCTGTTGGTGACCCGCTTTTTAGTATAATCAAGTAATGCTTTTTTTCCTTCTTAAGTTTTATTTCCCACTTTATAGTTTATACCTATAATGGACAATCAATTTTTGTGTTCAATATTTCTTGAATATAATTAGTTATCTCTATTATTTTTACGCTTGTTAATTCATATGCTTGAGAAAATTGCTTTTGGTAACTAAGCAAATTTGATCCACTTTCAAATTGTTCTTGTTGAAAAGGGTAAATGTGTCATGATCAGATGATGTAGCATGAAGTTCATGATAAACAAACATGAAGCTATTTTAGGATATTTGGTTTGAATATGTTTTGTCATTTGTCAAAAGCAAATAACGCAAAGGTGTACATTGCACAGTGAACAGTAGCATTTGCATTATGGAAGCACTACTTCCATTCCATGCACAGAAAGGATATAAGACCTATGTTGTAAGTTCCTGCGCCGTAACCTTGAATGCCTGCTCATTGTTATGAGGTTTTAGTAAGTTGAATATTTTTTCCTCCAGAGCAGAATAAGATAATGTTAACTCACCAATCAAAGTTGTTCATTTTGTTTCTAAGTTACATATATGAATGATCTGCAAGTATATGTCATTTACTTTTGACAAACTGACTTTGCCCTTGCAAGCAGTTAAGTTTCATATGATGTTCTTGAATCTGCATTACTGGTGATTTGCGCCTGATGTCGAGGTTTCTTTGCCACTCTTTGCAGGCACATTGGTTGCTCATATTGGATTTGAGGATGGTATTGTAATGTCTAGAGCCGAGACATTTCTGAGCAGCATTACAAACTCAATGGAGTTGGTCTTGGGGGACAACGTAGATGTCAGAATGCAACTTATACCCATCTCTCCTGCTGAGGGATCCCAATCAGACCCTTCTCCTCTGAGCACCCAAATGGAACAAGATAAGCAATTAGATTTGAATTATAAGAACCATAAATATGATCCCAACAACGGTAAGATAATGGAAAACAGAATTTTAGATTGCCGTGAAGGATGTCCAGTATTAACACATGAAAAATATGACAAATCTGCTTCTGGAAACATGGTCTATGCAGCGACCAGTGAACCCAAGTTACCTTCTCAAAGAAAACATGGTTCATACGCTGAAAATGATAAAGATCAGGCGATTCCAGTCCCAGTGTCTCTGAAAGCAGAAACCGATCAGCAGAATTTGCAGATCGCAGAGCTTCAAGCTGCAGAGACTGGACGTGTAAGCTTGTCAAAGCCTGGTAATAGCGAAGTTTTTCCACAAAATGGAGTCAACCATCACTTCAGTAAACAGAGCTTGATGGAAAAAGAAAATTCATTAAAACGTGGCAATGATGAACTGGATCATGAGTTCAAAGCTTTGAGAATCAGTGCCTCTGAGAACCTCCACACGGAACATACAAGAAGTGCCAATCACTATGCTTCCTCTCCAAGTTTGTTGCACCTTATCAGAACGACCGACAACTTTGACAAGGAAATCATGTAAATTTATCTTGTACCTATGTGGTTGCTTCTTGTTCCTCTACCTTTTTTTTTCATCTTGAAGATATTCCAAATTTTCTACAAATATTATGCGTTATAACCAATCTACTATTCTCTCTAGCTTGATATCCGTATGAACTGCTACATTACATTACAGGGGTTACGAATCTGGACCAAGTTGCAATAGGTTCCTTTGCTGGAAAACCACCAAACACCGAGGAAAGGTAACTACTGGGCGTTTTCGTTTCCTTGCTATTTTACTTTAAAGGCTTTTTGAACACAAAAAAAAAAAGCTCAGTCTGTGACTGCTTCTGTTACTATCAGGTAAAACGAGGAATTCTTTTAAGATCCCCAAACGCTTATCGTCTCTCTTTGTTTGGGCAGTGTGGGAAAGCAAAAGCCAGAGATTTCAGTTTCAGGAAATGAATGGATGAAAATTGGATAGTTTCGGCCTGAGTAATACATTCTCATACCATTTTCTAGTTTATTGTTCAAATAACAGAAGATGCAATAAGTTGCCATGGAGCTGAACAACAAACTGTTTCAAATTTCAAATTAGAAGGTGATTTGGACAATCCATTATTCCACAAACGAGGGTTATTCTTTAGTAGCGGAAACAATTAATTGTAGCGAAGCAGGATATATAGCTGCTTAGTCAATGCTCGGCTTATGTAATAATTTTTTTTTTTTGCAAAAAGTTTACTGGTTAGCCAAAGGTTTTGCATTGTTGATGATTGGCCTTCTTTTACTGGGAATCAACTATAAATAAATACATTGGAGAGGATATTCATGCCACTATTGCCCTATCTAGATTTAAAAAGCCTTTTTAGTATCATTTTGATTAAAGATTGTGTTTGTTTTGACGGAAAATTGAGAGAAAAAAAAATAAAAAATATATTGAATTTGAATGGAAAACATATTAGAGATAACTTTCACCTTTATTACTTGTATATGTCAAAAAAAATTTTTTTTGACAATTTTAGCAATGTCTTTATTAATTGAATCCTATGTTCAAGCTGGAGTTTACTTCTTTAGACTATCAATAGAAAAATTGATCTATTAAGAAAAAAAAGGAAATAGGAAAGATTATGGGAAAGAACTAGAATTAGATCATTCGGGAATGAATATCTTTACTTTGCTAATGTATATTATAGATTGTGTAGTGGAATTATAATTAGGTCTAGAATGTGGATTAAGTTCCTGTGCACTTGTAACTTTCCTATTATTGGCTCAATGAGAGAGAATGTTCTATGTTAGATTAAACACAACTATTTTAAATGTCTAAGGTATTAATAATATAAAATTTTTAAATTTATATTTCGCCTTCATCTTTAATTATCACTTGCCTTTTATAAAAAAAGACTCAAGGTCTTGAACCGCATTAGGGTTTGACCAACAGTTACATAACTTGGATTTTGTATCAACTTGAGAAAATCACAAAAATTTGGGTGAATAAATAATTAAATTATATTCTAAAGGGAGAAAAGCGAAATGAAGAAATGAGGTAACCGTATTTTTGTTTGGGCTGGGCCGCTGTGTGACAGGCCTCGGCCGTTGGAATTATGAGCCCGTCTGGGCTGCTAATGAGTCGGGAATTTGGGGGAGTGGCAACCTATTCCCATTCCAGAGAATTCAGAGCGAGAGGAGAGCGAAGCGTGATCTTGGAATGGCGAAGCCGCTTGGACCGACAGGGGAGTTCTTCCGGCGGAGAGATGAGTGGAGAAAGCACCCCATGGTCACCAACAACCTGCGCCATGCCACCCCTGGCCTCGGCATCGCCCTTGTCGCCTTCGGCATCTACCTCGCCGCCGAGACCGCCTACAATCACTTCCGCCGCTCTGACCCCCACACCACCACCCACCACTGATTGCTGGTGCACGATCGCCCGCCTTGTATGAACTATATTCTATTTTTCCCCATCTATCTATGTCTCCCCCTCTCTTAAAAATCTGATTTTTTTTTTTCGCAATACAGATCGTTCTTTTGGGATCGGATATTTGTTGGTTATTATGTGGCTTTTTTTGTAAAAAAATGGAAGTAATGATCTTGTGATCGGCTTTTTTTCCTAGATTCTTCGTAGCGTGTTTAGAGTTTTAACTGTCTCGTAAATGATGGATGAGGGGTTTTGCTTCCGGTAACATTCGTGCTGTGAGATTTAATGCTATCTTTACTGTTGGCTACCTGGACTCTGAGCGCTGGGATTCAGATGCACCTACTAATTCTAATATGAAGTACTTTGCTATGTTAGTCTTAATTTTTGAACTGAATGGTTCTTAAACTCGTCTCTCTTTTTTTTTTCACACACAACTTCAGCTATCACGCTTGATTAATCTAGTTTCTTGCATATTATAGTAGTATTATGGGGCTAAAACAAGCATCCAAATTTAAAATGCATGGACCCAAATTGACGTTAGTAAACTCATGCGGCATTATATACCATGATATTTCTCTGGGAGACTAAATCAGGTATCACAATCTCCTTTAAGACTTGTCGTGTCAAGTTTATGGTCTAACACAGTTGAGAACTACCCTTAGTCGATAACAATCGATATTAGCCAATGGTGGCTCCACCACCCACAAGGCCACAATTGCCCTTTTATATTGGTCTCTGGTTATGCGTAGAACTAAGTTTGCTCTCATACCATGACTTGCCTGAGAAAATTAAATCATTAACTTCATAAGTTTGAAACTGCATAGTTCAATTTAAAATGCTTAAGCCTAAGTTAGTAAACTTAGTAAGCATTAGGCCTCATATTCCATGACATTTCTCTTCGTAAACCAGGGTAGCACAATTCACAAGTCCCTTTGTAATTTTTTATATTTTTGCATACTGTCCCTGTGATTTATGTTGCTTTTAAACCAATTGTATTGTTGCCTATGTTAGATAGTTTGCACGTGTACCCACTAATGTGTTTCTTTATACCAGTTCGTGTTGGATTGGTAATAATTGTATATGAGCAATCAAGGATTAAAGCTCAATACTCAGTTTCTTTGGACAATAGTGTCTTATTATTACAAGCTTTGGTACAATCTCAATAGTTGGTCCAATGTTACGCCACCGGGAATGAAAATTTTTGTTATTAAAATTCTTGATACTTTCAGCACCAATCATTCCAATTTATTGTCATGGATTTAAAATAATCAAGGAATATATAGTCTTTTTTTTTATTTTTTATGTAAGTAAAATGTATTTTATTGGACTCTTGAACTGTATACCTCCATTGATGACCTTACACAAGGTATTATAACTCTGTTTGGAATATAGAACATTCTTGGACTCGTCTGCATCCATCCATTTATCTCCAGTTTAAGGGATTAATTTAAATTTTTTGACCAACGTCCAACAGAAATTATCTCTTTAAGATGGTTAAAAAAATCTTTTCAAAAAACTCATGTACATATTCTTTAGCTATTAGCGGGTAATATGGTTCTGAGTGAGATGGAGTTGGAATTGATCAGTGGAAAACAGTACCCTTGAAATTCTATTCTATCACACTTACTACTGAAGCTCCTCAATCATAATAACATCTGTCTTCAACAAATTAATTTTTTTTTCTAATTTAGCTGTAATTTCATGCACGTGTCAGTGCTTCCAAGTTCTGCAGGCTTAATAGTTGTGTTTAGGGTAATAGTTGAATTAGATCCATGTTAAAAGCTAGTAGTCATTTCTCTTTCTAAATTTATATTTTAGCATTTATGCCTTGGAAATCTAGTGGTCAATGAGTTATATCTGGATAAAAGGGTTTTATTATTCTTCTGATTGTTTACGTTACAGTTTGGTCATAATATGTTACGGACTGGGCCTGGCCCAGGCCCGGGGGAAAGGGAGAGGGGTATTTGTAAGGGGAGTGAGGGAATGAGAGGATAGCTAGGGTTTTATCTTTTGTGTGCTGTCTCCTTTGGAGAGGAAACTCGTCACCTACGGTGGCTTGAGGGAGGACTCATTTCTTGAGTCCTAACAGTGGTCCGACCTGCCGGATTCCACTGGGGCGACGGCGAAAACCTGCTTCTCGAGAGAAGAGGGCTTCGTCTAATCGCATCTAGGTTAAGGAAAGCTTGAACGGGTCAGCGACATGCTTCGCGGCGGCACTTGCATCACCTGTCGTGTGCAGGTGCGGAAGGCGGACCTTGCGAAGGAAGCTGTCGAGAGAGGCGAACGCTGCGACGCAGCCGTCCGAGGCAGATGCGGCGAAGAGGCTTAGTACAGACAGGCGGAGATCCCAGGCGGGCGCTGCGACAAAACCTTCGTGCGACCAACGAAGCCTTTGTGCGATCGGAGATTCTAGGTGGACACGGCAGCGACATCTTCGTGCGAGGCAGAATCAGCGAAGACGCTTCGTGCGGGGCGACCATGGGAAGCGACTTCCCGACGTGCTAACAGAAGAGGGGTGGGACTCCTTCGAGTTGCTGGACGGGACTCCTTCGAGTTGCTGGACGTAGGGAGGCGGAGTCGAGCAAAGATCTTCCGCTACTCGCCTCACGCGTGACAACAAAGATTGTGCGTGCGAAGCCATCGGTGGTGCCGCAGCCTTCGGCGGAAGACCCCTCCGAGCGCGGCAGAGGGGGCTTGCGACGCCTCCTGTGGGGGTGAATCAAGGGTAGCGGCTGCTCCGTGCGGACATCAGTGAAGAAGAAGCTGCCGGGGGGGTTGCGATAGCGGATCTAGGGTGAGCGTGGAAGCGACAGTGGGAGGGGCTTTGCGACGCTTCCTACTGCTGAATCTTTTCAGTCGGCGACGACTTGCAGTAAGGGTTTTTTCCAGCAGACAGCAACAGCAGGCATAAATCTGCGGCCGAGCTTCTTGCTGGAGAGGAACATGGCCGCGACACGCGCGGAGACCCGATTTGAAGCCTTGGAGAAATCTGTGGCCGAGCTTCTTGCCGGAGAGGAGAAGCGTCGGGCGGAGGCGGCTTCTCATGAAGAGAGGCTGCGAGAGGCAGAGGAGGATCGAAGAAGGATAAGGGAAGACATGAATGAATTAAAGGAGATGTTTGCTACGTTTATGAAGGGGAAAATGACTGAAGAAAATGACGTTCCCTTGCCTCCACCACTGCGTGAGCATAGGACATCCACTCCAATTCAAGTTCGAACGGGTGATTGGCGGGATGAGCCCATTCTAGTACCGGAGGAGGGTGGTTCACGGCCACGATGGGAGCCGGTAGCCTGGATTGGAAGAACCAAGTGGAATAACCATAGGGAAGAAACAATGAGGAGGCCTGAGGAGGGGCAAGAGGCTATGACTTTTGAGGATTGGGGCATACCTAACAATGAGGAGCGGCGGTTGATGTGTCGCAAGGTGGAATTACCCACCTTCAATGGGATAGACCCTCTTGGTTGGATCTTAAGAGCTAAGCGATATTTCAATGTGCAAGGGATCCCCAATGCACAGCGCGTCCCTTGGGCTTTTGTGAGCATGGAAGGAGCGGCAGTGCACTGGTTCAGTTGGATTCGAAAAATGGAACCGGACATTACATGGGAAGCCTTGAAGGATGAATTGATGGAACGGTTCGGCGAGAGCAGCGCAGCGAATCCCTATGAGATGTTGGCGTCCTTGGAACAAGGCCATAAGTCAGTAGATGAATTCGTGGAAGCTTTCGAAGGATTGGTAGCTAGGCTCCTCCGACTGCCTTCATCACAGTATTTTGGCTACTTTCTCAGTGGATTGCAAGAGGAGATTAGGAGGTGAGTGCGCACTTTTAACCCCCCAACAGTGAGGAAGGCGATACAATTAGCAAGAAATTTTGAAGGAGTTCTAACGGGCAAGGAAAGTACTAATTGGGCTGCCAAGGCAACAATGGGAGGGAGAACCGGAATGTCATCGCATACATCTGGCATCTTTGCGCAACCGACTGCCATAGGAACAGAGTAGCATAATTCAGGAGGAGCTAGAATCAATGTGAAAAATAAGTTGGGGAGCACTGCATCACCCAAGGCCAGTGTCGTTGTGGACGGCTGACTACAACCACCAATTAGTGAGGATAGCAACCGTAAAAGTTCGGAGGGAGGTCAAGCACCCAATAAGCAAAGAGGAGGTAGATATCTTTCTTACCAAGATTTCAAGACCAAACAAGAAAAGGGTTTATGTTTCAGGTGCGATCAGCCCTACCACCCGATGCATCGTTGCGCCAACAAGAACTTGAATCTCATGATCTTAGCCGAGGATGAGGATTGGGACATTGTCGAGGATAGAAGAGCGATGGAGGGATACATATTTGATGGCGGAGGACAGACGCAGGATCACAAGTCTTGAGGACAAGACTTTTTGAAGGTGGAGACATCTGTTACGGACTGGGCTTGGCCCAGGCCCGGGGGAAAGGGAGAGGGGTATTTGTAAGGGGAGTGAGGGAATGAGAGGATAGCTAAGGTTTTATCTTTTGTGTGCTGTCTCCTTTGGAGAGGAAACTCGTCACCTACGGTGGCTTGAGGGAGGACTCATTTCTTGAGTCCTAACATAATACTTTGCGAATGGAGAGTGAGAAAGCCTATATCCTGATTTCTGATAATTATCGTATGATCAACTTTTTTTGTAAAGATGATTATCAAAATTTGAGGTCTTTCTCTACTGAGCTTTACTTTCTGAAGGCACAAAATACACTGTAGTGCCTCAGACCTCTGCCATATGCATCAAACATAAATTTTTCTGTTGCTACTCTCAATCTATTCTTGGTTCATGCTTATCCTTCTTTTCTGTCTACTTCTTATTGATCAAGACAATAGCTAAGGCTTTAGCTTTCAAGGTGTACCTTCAACTTATACACTGCCTTTTTATTTTATCTCAAAACTTGAGTAGTTCATTGGCAAAAAAAAACTTGTGTATGGATTGCAAACTACCAATGTTAGTGCAATGTGCTAAAATTTTCTGGAAGATTTTTTATTCTTTTTGGTCACGCTGTGATAAATTGCTATGTTTCACTTGGAGATTCCTTGGAATGATTTCTACAGAAATGATTATCAATTAAGACTAAATTGTTTTATTGAATGCCCCCAGAGAAGTGTAAGTAAAATATCTAGGAGTCAATCTCTGACGCTCTTAACAATTAGATTGATCTTTCTAAAATAATTAGATACTAAAGAAAATTTATTAGAATCTCTTGCACTCATCTTACTTATTCTTGGGCCGTTCTTTTCTCCCATAAGCTAGTGTGACGACTTTGGTAAAAATATCTATATTGTAACTTGGAGAGTCCTTTGTTTTGGAATTGGTAAGATGATTATTGGCAATTTGTTCTAGATATGATGGAGATGACTTATTGGTGTATTTTCTTTCAAAGAGACGAATCAAAACGTCCTATCTATTGTTCCTCATTCAAGATAGCGAAGCATTCTAACCAAACTATCAGCATGCAAGTATTTTCACGATCCTGATCCTCTCTATTTGTTGCTTTCTCCATAATGACACGAAATGTGTTGCTTCCTTTTCGCATTTTTGTATAATTGAAGAGTTTCTAGGTTGTCTTGTTTATTACATCAAGGAATTAGTGGCTCTATTGAACTCATCTGAGATATGCAAGCATTTTCTTTGTTGAAAGTTCTGGTCTGATACGATTCAAAATTTGGTAAATCTTTTTGTGGGCTCACAGACAGCCGTATGGTTACGATGCACAACGTGTGAAAAAAATAGTTTTCCATGTCAACAAAGTAGATTATCTGTTGTCTACTATTGTGAACAGAAGATTATGGGATAACCATTATGTAGTTAAAATGGATGTCTGATGAGATTACTTGACACCCAACTCGAGAAACAGTAAACTGAATATAGACGGGCCTTGAAAATGCTGCTAGAGATTTTTAGCTGCTGCAAAGACCAACTTAATTTACTGCACTTCAATCACATCTTATGTTTCAATATTCTAAGGTAATACAGTTTGAAGTCATTTATTTGCTCTACGAAGTTATATAAATGCAGCTTTTCTTGTTCTTTGTCATTTCATATGTCGATTTTTGCCTGTGTTGCTTAGTGTTGGATTTGCTTCCCTGTTTTTCTTTATTTATTTGATAAATGCATGGCAGGACGTGATGTTATAATCTTTTATTTTCCTTGAAAGATCACTTCTCGAGACTCCACTCACAAAAAACTCTATACCTTTCCAGGTTTGTAGTCTGAAGAAATAAGTGATGGATCATATCGCCTTATGCACAAGTTGAAGTGTTCTGATCCGTGTAATACCTACTTTGTGACATAGTCTACCATCGCTCAGAAGACTTGATTTCTTGAATGTTTTTAATGTGTTCGTTTCATTACCTGTCGCAGTTATGTTTTTGCGTTTAGCAAGTTCACTATTGGAATTTACTGGACAAATTTTATTTATAATGGTTTGCATCTTTTGATAATGTAGTCCATGCTGTAGATAAATTTTCTCTAAACTTTTTATTATCCACTAAAAACATAAATTATGTATAATCTCGTGATTAAACCCTTATACTATAACTTCTGTTAGACTGAACTAGATTTAGGGCCCTATTTGAGGCTGTTGTGCTTTGGGTTGACAACAGCTACAGCTGCTGATTCAAAAAAAAAATTGTAACATAAATGACACCTGAATAAAAACTCAGATATCCTCTGTGTAAGTGCACGGGCAATCTTTCATTTTGTGGTCAATGAAAAGTGAACTCAGATCTACGCAGGTCGTGTGAATCAGTACTCTTTAAGATTTTAACATAAATGGAACAAAACTAATCATCAACGGAAGCTAATTCAAAATTAGCCTTTTTCTTAGGGATGGAAACACTTTTTAGTCTTTAGAATAAACCTTGCAGAAGTAACTTCAAGGTAAGCCCCACTTAAACTCCATTGCCATTCCCATCCACCTAGGATTCATTCAAAAAGTCTACTCGATAGCTTCGTGTCCATATTTGAAACCGTGAGCTTATAAATGAGAAGTTACTGCAGATGAACTACACTGAATTCTTGACCACTTAAGATGCGATGCTCTCCTACTTTTTCAGAGACTACAGGATATGATGATGTTTGGCTCAATTATATTAACAAGTTCTGCATAATCTGCAATGTATAGGAAACCAAAAAAAAAAATGTATAGGAAACACAGCTTCTGGGTCTTCTTTGATAGCTACTAACTAGTCAAGGATTGGACTGCATTTCTGAATCTCACATGGACTCCACGTGCAGTTACATGTGGAGGACCTTGTGAAGTGGAGTGTGAATGATTTCCTCCCAGCTCAGAAATAGGGCCACTGAAAGAATTATGGGGGAAGGCAGATATGTGAGGATTAATAGTGAAGTCATCTCCAGGAGCTAGCCATCTGCCTCAAGTGGCCAGTGCTTGGAAGATTACAATCCAAGGAAACTGGCAATTCTTGGTTCCTCACTGCACAGAAGGGGGGGGCGGTTCATGGCCTTGCATCATGGTGTGTCAGAGGCTTTCATCTTGGGGACACAACTTAGTGATCACAAATAGTGCTTGAAATGGGAGGAAAAAAACAAGAAAGAGAGGCACTTTCTCATGAGACGACAATCCCTACCAGAGATATGAACAACTGTTGGATTTCAGTTTCCATGCTGGCCGAGGTTGTTTTTATTTTTCACTTGTTAATTTAACTGGAAGAAACCAAATATATATCTTTCAGAATGTTTCTTCCACTAAGAGGCTTCTGCATCAAACTTTTAAAAGGGCCAAATTATGACATGTTTTGTAAAAAGAATATCCAATAGGAAGAATACTGATGAACCTTTTTTGGGCGGTTGGTAGGTTGGTTTATCTGGTTATTGGGATGTGGGGTTAAGGGGATGAGCTAAAAAATGTTGGCAAAAACCAAATTATTATTGGACTGAGCTGTAGATATCTGATTAGATTGAATGGGGTTCTCAATCTAGTTGGAATTATCATTTGTCAATGACTGTGCATTCAGTTGCAAAGGAAATATCATCCATTAGATTACATTTTATTAGATGGAATCTACAATGAAAAGGATGAAAAATGCAATGAATCTAGATAGCTTTTCATTTAGATTTATTATATTTTTTTATCTTTTTCACTGTAGATTTCATCGAACAGAACATAGTCTTAAAGATGGGATTATGACGAAAAATAATCTGCTAAAATCCTATATATGTTCCTTGTTCATTATGGCTCCAATTGGCAATATAACGACGAGCACTTTTTTCTTTCTCACCTAGAAATATAGAATCCTCTGTTGGAGTTGCTTTGAGTAGAAGTTGAGATAAAAAAGATGTATAGATTGCTAATAATATAAGTGTTTGAAGAATGATAGTTAGAGGTTGTATGTTATAATCTCTTTTTTTAGGAAAGTTAAGATACTTAAGTCTTAATTAATACTAATATACTCATTAAACTTCATATATCCTATAAATATATCTTAAGTCTAAATTAATAGTAATAGGCTTATTAAGTTTCATATATTATAATAATTTTTCTCTAATATTTTATATAATATTAAATTAGAGAGTATCGTGAATTCATGATTGTTCGATTTAAGATTAAATATCCTAAGTCTAACGAATAGCTGAGAATTGTTTCTAATTTGTAGCTGTCAGTTGAATACTAGTTCTAATATCCACGGTAACGTTTTATAGTTGGACACTTGCCATATCTATGACTAAGACCTATGTGGGACTAAATTTGTATATCACAGTAAATTTATTAAGGTAAATTTGAAGCTCCCTTTATAGGCAACAATTTGGAAGGGGAGTAGGAGAATCTATGAGATCAAGCATGCAACTGTTAGAAGCCTACTTCATATTATCCTTAGGCTGTGTTTAGGAGGGAGGGAAAAAACATGAAAGGAGAGGAGGAGGAAAAAGAAAGAGGGAAGGAAAATGAGCTCATGTGCTTTTATGTGTGTTCGGCGAGCGACGAATTCAAGCTCGCATGTGGCAGCGATGGCAGAGAGGCAAATGACAGCAAGGGTGAGGCAGACAACGGCAAGGGCGAGCTTGAGCTCAAGCTAGTGTGGACGGCAGCAAGGGCGAGGCAGCGGTAGCAAGGGCAAGCTCAAATTCGAATGGCTGGCGGTGAGGGCAAGGCGGACGGTGGCAAGGGCGAGGCAGACGATGGCAAGGGCAAACTCAAGTTCGCATGGATGGCAGTGAGGGCAAGGCGAATGGTGCAAGGGCGAGCTTGGGCTTGCGTGGATAGCAGCGAGGGCTAGTGGACAGGGGCAAGGGCAAGGCGAATGGCGGTTAGGGTGAGCTCGTGTGTGTATAGTGGCATCTCAGCCCCTTTTCAGCATTTTAAGAAAAAAATGAGTATATTTTCTCTCCTTTAGCTAGGAGTGGCAACGGGTCGGGTACCTGTCTTACCACATAAAACTCGAACCCGACTCGATTAGGAAAACCCGCTACTCGAACTCAGGTCGAATACCCTATTATATAACTCGAACCCAGGTCCGGTATTTAAACGGGTACCCACGAGCACCCGATTAAATAAAATATAAAATATTTATTATTTATATTTTATAAAATATAATTTTAAAAATTAAAATAATAATAATAAATATATTTATATAATAACTATTTATTATTATTTTTATATTTTACTAATAATAAATATTTATATAATAGTTATTTTATTATTTTTTATATTTTAATAATAAAAATATATTTATTTATTTATTATTGAAATCGAGTATCGGATACTGGGTACCCGCATCCCTAAATCCAAACCCGATTAAAACCAAATCCATCAAACCCGAACACATCCCATTTAGGTAAACGGGTATCCGAACCCAGTGTAAATAGATCGGGTACTCGAACCCAACTCATTAAATTACCAACCCTACCTTTAGCTTTCCCTCCTTTCTATTAAACAAGAAAAAAAAAAATAGATTTTCCTTTCTACTAAATACAGTATTAGAGATGACCTCACACTTGAGTACTCTTAATCCTTTTGTTATTTTTTCTATAAATATTTTTCTTATACTTTCTTTTTGCTATTTTTTTCTATAAATATTTATGTTATTGTCTGACAATTAGATGTTTGTGTTTTATATTCAGTCATTTTCTCTTGAGTCCACAGTTCAC
Organism: Costus lasius; assembly: GCA_027563935.2. Taxonomy (NCBI): domain Eukaryota; kingdom Viridiplantae; phylum Streptophyta; class Magnoliopsida; order Zingiberales; family Costaceae; genus Costus; species Costus lasius. The sequence continues at coordinate 12,220,848 of CM050447.1, read as the reverse complement.
TACTTAATGTGTAATTGACTAACCATCCCTTACTTCCAACTTTCATTAGTAGATGTGATGATTGAAATGGAGGCTTACCTCTTTTGATAATTGTATCATTGAAATATACATATACTTTTATGTTTGAGTTATTAACTCAATATTAGTTCAAGAAGCATGGGTGTGGATGGATCATCCTTATTTCATCTTCCTCCTCCTTTTTGTGGTTCCCTTGACTTCTTGGTATAATGGCTTTGCCACTAAGAGTCATACAATAGGACCACTCTATAGTACCTTACCTCTTCTCCCAAGTGGTTAAATATTTTCTAGACTCATTGTGTACCTTACAAAATAAAATAAATGGAAAAAAATGAGAAAAATAAAAGGGAATATAAAAGTAGAATTTTTTGCCCCTTATTTACTTGAAGGAAGAGAAAAAAATGAGTAAAAATTTTGGCTCAATCCAAAATTCACTGCATATCAAAAATAAAATCGATTATTTTCTTTTTTTTTTATTTCTTAATTATCTTTTTCATTTCTCTTTTCCCTGAAGAGAAATACAATGTCAATGGCATTGGAGTAATCCTCTCTGATTGCCACAAACATGGGATGTCTGAAACGATATTAATATGAATATATAGTACATTAATTTTTTTCTAAAAAATAACTTTAATGAATTACTAATAATAGTATCCAAGAAACTCAAATCTGATGGCTGTCAAGCCCTCTTGGTCATATGTTTCTGCCATTTCATTTAAGTTCCTCACCAAATTCTGGTCGCCTGCTTTGTTTATGTTCCTGAAATTCATAATGTCAGTACTATTTCTGCACCCCTCTCTCTCTCTCTCTCTCTCTCAATCACTGTGTGCCTCTTCTCCTCTGACACCCCTGTCCTCTCTCTCTCTCTCTTTCTCTCTCTCCCCCTAAGCTTCATTCCTGATAGTGCAAGCAAAGCAAAGCAAGCAACCCCATTCTTTATTTTTCTGGTTTGGTGACAACCCTCAATGCCTCTAACCTAACCCCCCTTCCCTGGTTTTCCACTGTCCTGTAAAATTTCTGCAAATCTCTCTCTCTCTCTACTGCTGAAAGTCACCTTATTTAGTTCACTTGCACCCCCAAGCCTTCCACCAAATCATCATTTCCTGTCTCTGATTTCACCTCTATTCCATGGCTTTTATTGTCTTGTCCATTTCTGCTGCTGCTTCTTCTCTCCATCTTATCTTCTCCTAAAGCTTTCTTCTTGTCGTCACAGAAAGCAGTGCGGAGGAAGCTGGAGCAATCACTGAATCTGCTTCTGCTCTTTTGTTCAAGCTTCAAGGTTTCAGATGTACCTTCTTAGGAGCAAACAATTGACTGTGGCAACTCAAATCTTGTTTCTTGTTATCGTTCTTGTTCTTGTTCTGCTTAAAAGGGACAATTTGTAGCAAAGGCCCTTGATAAACTGTTAGCTGACCTTCTTCCTCTTTAAGTTTTCTTAATCTCTTGTGCTTGAGTTATCGTAAAGTAGAGACAAAATCTCAAGTATTATCTGGATAAGGTAAGGTCCTCTGGAACCTCACAACTTGTAGGTGTGTCTGCTAGAGGATAAGTGGGTTAATTGGTCCTTCATTGGGACTCCCGAGAATTTGCCACCCCCAAGGCCTTGGCCATTTCTTGCTTCCCGAGGGCTGGTCTACTTCTGAGTTTAATTTCTTATACTGTTTGTCCTTTCTTCCTCGCTTAATTGTTTTATCCTGCAAGGAGCACCTAGAAAAGAACAGCTCGAGGATTGAGAGAGAGAATGGATCTTTCTGCCCATGCAGGAGAGCTCCCAATCCCGATAACCGGTGCCTACCTTGGTGGCCATGGCCTTAACGCCACCATTCATAAAGCTACTCCTCCAGCTCCAGCCCTGCCCTCTGCCAAAGAGGACAGCCACCATGGCCATAGCGCCACCAAGAAAGGGGTGGTGTTGGTGAAGTACAGGGAGTGCCTCAAGAACCATGCAGCCTCCATTGGAGGGAATGCCACTGATGGCTGCGGCGAGTTCATGCCCTGTGGCGAGAAGGGAACCCTGGAGGCCCTCAAGTGCTCCGCCTGCGGCTGCCACAGGAACTTCCACAGGAAGGAGACGGAGGGAGAAGCCCCCCCGTCTGACTGCTTCCACCCTCTCGGGGGAGGAAGAAGGAAGCCAGTGGGCGCATTCGGCTACATACTCCCGAGGGCCACGCCACGCAGCATGATCTTGCCCTTGCAGACCTCCGAATCGGACGAGATGGTGGCGAGGCCTCTGATGGTGAAGAAGAGGTTCAGGAGCAAGTTCACGCCGGAGCAGAAGGAGAAGATGCTGAGCTTCGCCGAGAAGGTGGGGTGGAGGCTGCAGAGGCAGGAGGAGGGTGTGGTGCAGCAGTTCTGCCAGGAGATTGGGGTGAAGAGGAGGGTGCTCAAGGTCTGGATGCACAACAACAAGCATAGCTTGGCGAAGAAGAGCTCCCTCCAATCCTCTCCAACTTGAATGAACTACTTCTTCTTCCTTTCTGATTTTCAGAGCAAATGACAAGTTGACTACCACATGGCTATGCTTGGCGATCTAATCTGTTGTCTTTTCTAAAAAATGTTAAGGATAGGAAGCTTGTTGGACTGAAGCCATGATCTTTTCGATCTTTGTCAGAGTCCATTAATTTTAGATTTTTGATCATATCAAGCCTAATCAACACTGTATCAGCTGACTTTCAGACAGCTTTAGATGACTGTTAGCTTTAACAGAGCAGTTTATTATGAGTTTTTTTTCCTTGCAGCTTCTGCTTCTTGTCTGATGTTGAGGCTAAACAGTCGTTGACTTGGCTTTGAAAGATTTGACTACTGAATAGACACTCCTGCAAAAGATTGAATGTATAATTCACTTTGTTTTCCAAAATTTCCTTAATGGTATGTCTTGTCCTTGGAGTGAAAAGATGAAATGAAAAAAAAATTACTGTTCTATGATATTCTTGGAATGAGAAAAAAATGGCGAAAAAACTTCACTTTTTCATTTTATTTTTTACCAAATTGAAAGAAAAATATCTTTTTTTATCTTTTTTTTTTTTAAAGTTCTCTTCCCCCTAGATTACAGAGAGTAAATGAAGGTTGAAAAACTACTCCTATAATGCAAGCTTAACCTAGCCCACACCGTTGACTAAAATCACATAATCTAGGAAGCGCACTTCCCTGCTCAAAGTCTGCACTGAAGTGGGGCAAAGTCCAAAGTGCACAGTCAACCAAACTTCATCCAATTTGTATAACCTGTAGCTGAAAGATATCGCAGACACTCTGAATTAAGTTCTGGCTACTGAAATTGATACAAGAATCATTGATCTATGGAGACTATAACCCTGGTTCACAAGTTTCACTGCCCCTTGAGACTCTGAATTCAATTCTGGAAACCTACCACAGGACACATCTCATTCAAGAAAATAGCATGCAAGATTGAGAGAGAGCATCAGTGCTCCCTCTTCCCTGATTTTATCTCACTGTTTTTCACCACTCTTCCCTGTTTGCAAGTAAATGAACTAAATAACATTCAAAATTTACTGTTTATTAGGAAGGATGAAAAGTAGAAATAATAAAAAGATAAGAAGGATGAGAAAATTAAATAGAAGAAAAAAGTAAAGCAAATTTTTTTCTTTGTGTTTACTTAAAAGGATGGAAAATAAGATAGATTAATATATATATTCTAATTTTTAAATTTTATACTCATATTAGTAAAAAATAATTAATTATTATAATAATCTACTTAATTTGAGCAAATTCAAAATGGTGGATTAGTTTCCCCAATAGATATTGCTATCCTTTTCAGTTTACTTTTTATTCTAGTAAATATAAGTAAACCTTGTATATTTGTTAGTGAATACTATCATGTTTAAGGAACACAAACTTAGCCAAAGCAATTGAAGTACTAATAAAAACATAAAACAATAATTGTAAACCATTTTATTTTATCTTAATTTTGTTTTTTTCAAAAAACTTAATCATATTTTAAGTTTAGATTAATGTTTCTTATTTTTCTTCATTGGTATAAATTTAAGTAATTGATTTTCGAAAATTTGTGGTGAGGAAAAAAGAAAGTAAAAAAAAAAACTTCATAATCAATAGGCTTTTATTTTTATTATCAAGATAACTAAAATTATTATTATTATTATTTTACTTTCTTAAATGATTTATCTTAAGTAATTTTTATTTCTTGAACATTATATTATAAATTTTTTAAGAGAACTAATATATTAAGCCCTTCTAGCAGGCTTCAAGCCTTCAACGCTGCAAAACCTTACCATACCCACCTCCCCTTCGACGCCGTTGCAGGGGATACCGAGATGGGGAAGGGGGCAGCGGAGGGCAAGAGACCGAAGGCTGCGAGCGCCTTCCAGGGGGAGGAGAAGGGCCTGCTGTGGAGGCTCCCGGTCCTCAAGTCCCAGGATCTAGGCAAGATCGGCCCTGGTCTGGGGATCGGCGTCGGGTGCGGCGCCGGTGTTGGCATCGGTCTATTTGGAGGTTCGAACTGTCCTCACTCGTACCTTCTTCTTTAGGATCTTGGGGATTCTGTCGATTTGGGGCCGAGAGTTGGTTGCCTTTTATCGTTTTCGCATTGTTGTTACTTCATGGTTCGTTTAGGTTTGTTGTAATCAAACATCGAGCATCTTGAAAATATCAGTCCATGTTGCCAAAAGTGATGGTTTTGAAAAAAAAGGGTGAAAGTTTAATCCTGAGAGAAATTGTCAGGGGTACACGTTGACTAGATGAAAAACTTGCTTTTGGATGGAGATTGGTTTGTGCGGAAAAAAATTAAAATAGGTTTGCACAGCTCGGTTGTAATGAAAAGTGTGTACGCTTAAGCCGACGATATCATGTGATCCGCGTGGTACTTCTGTTATGAGGTCAGTTTACAAAGAATATAGGCTTGTTTATTTTTTTGCTGTTGGAACTAAATGGATTAAGTGTACCAATCACATATTGCCATATTGGAGCCTCCTGCATCGTTTATTTGAATAACAGGAATTTTCTGTTTACGTTCTTGGATTGGCACATTCCTTATTATCATGTATTATTGAAACATGTTTCTGAGTGTTGGAGTTTAGGGATTCTTGGTTCTGTGAGAAAGTTGATTAAAATTCTTGGTTAGAGCTCCATAAACTCCCGGTAGCCCAAAGGAATGGCTGTTCATTTCTTCACAGTTATAGAGATACTGAAGATATGCTCTCCAGTTGCATTTACCATATTGTACATCAATTATTTCTTGAGGATTGAGGACATAAATACATAATGAAGGTTGGAACATTGTGTCTGAGAATAATTCTACTGGAACAATGGACTGTTGATTTCTAGGCATTTACTTTGTTATAGATTTTTTTATATATAGGCTAAACTAATATGTTAGAGTATAAGGTGTTGTGTTATCTTTAACGGGTTTGGGCTGTGGACCCACTGCATTAATTCTACCTGTTACTATTGTGTTAAGTGTAGGGTAACCCTAACGAAAGATAATCCTTTTTGGTTCCCTTTCTCAACTTGGTATCAGAGGGAGTTTTTACCGTCGCCGCCTTCTCCTGTCAGCGTTGCTTCCCATCTCGCTGCCCTTTATCGTCGCCGCCTTCTCTATCACCGCCTTCTCCTCCCTCTTCCTCTGCGTATTTTTGCTACTATCCAGAGTCTCGTGCGCTTGAGGGTCAGGCGAAGCGTCTCGTGCACTTGGCGCCGTGATTCGTCGGCCTTGGTATAGCCACGTGAAGCGCCACGCGTTACCACTCTCGCGCCTCCTCTATGGCTTCTGGTGCCGCTGCAGTGAGGTTCTGCGGCTGCTCCTCCAGCCGTAATCTGCTGCTACTGCTCCCGCCGTTGTGATGTTCTGCTTCGGCTATCTGCAGCTCCAACTCTGTGCCCTCTTGTTTGGAAGCTCGCTGCTCTCCGTTGACGACGCCAGGTGTTGATTTCCGCCAGTGAAAGTGATGACTCCTTGGCATCCTTTATGCCGCATCTTTATGCACCCGACGCTCCACTTTGACACCGCTATTTGCATTCTTAAGTTACCTACGGTTGCTGCCGCTATTGGAGTTCTTCAATAGCATAGCTATGGGCAACTAAGTTCCAATACTCTCTTTTATTAAAAGAACTCTTGGATTCTTATCTGTTGGTTCCATCTTCTGTTTTTGGTCTTGCCCTATACTGTTGTCTGCTATATTTTTGCTGAATATTCACTGTCCAAATCCTGTGGAAGATTTTAACTTTTTTTTTGAAAGATTAACTGCTTCTGTGCCTTATTGTGGATCCTTTCTCTTCCGTTGCAGACTTCAAGCCCGACAATACGTTTGGTATAAACATTGTCAAGTTTGATGGTACAAATTTCTCGTTATGGTCTCAATCAGTTCGGCTCTTCTTAGGGTCTCATGGCAAAGAAAATCATCTTACACAGCCAGCCCCTTCTACTACAGACCCTACTTATGAGATGTGGCGTCGGTCTGATATGGTCGTGCTGAATTTACTGCTTCACAGTATGGATACCAAAGTTGCCTCTACCATTATGTATCATCAGAGTACAAAGTCCGCCTGGGAGTTCCTTACTAGCACTTATGCGTCACGGCAGAATCTAAGTCATGTGCTTCGTCTATATGAGGAGATCATTAATTTACAACAAGGGGATCGCTCATTCCAAGAGACTTATGCTCTGTTGCAAGGAAAATGGGATGAGCTTTGCCAATATCATCCTGCATCTTCTGATATTGAGGTCATTCTCCAACAGCGGCAAGAATTCCTAGTGGCAAAATATTTATCATGCTTGAATCCTCAATATTCAGTATTGAGTTCTCAACTGTTGGTGGACTCCACTATCACCACTCTTCAAAGGGCTTTCTCTCGTCTGTTACATGTCACGACTTCCTCCCAGCGTAGGGATCTCCCTAGTGCTTTGGCTATTCCCCATGCTCTTGCTTCTATGAGTCGCGGGCGTCCTTCTGGCCGCGGCAGGGGTCGTGGATGGGGCTTTCCTCCATGTGCTCATTGTGGTCGCACCAACCACACCCCGGACCGATGTTGGCAAAAGTTTGGGCACCCGTCTACTCGGGCTGCTGTTGCTACCGATGCTAGTTTATCGGGCCCTTCTCCTACCCCTACTGTGTCTGAGACGGTTACTATTTCAGTGGCTGAATATGAACGATTACTTCAGTCGGCTTCTATATCTACAGCCAAGTCTTCTACGTTCGTTGCTGCTTCTGCTCCAGTATTGGGTACAACTACTCTTGCTTCCCTTGGGTCTACTTGGATTGTTGATTCCGGTGCCTCCTCTCACATGACAGGTAACCGTGCCTTCTTTGTTACCTTGTCCACCGGGGGTGTCTATCCCCCGGTGTCTATTGCCGACAGTTCTCTCGTTCCCGTCATGGGTGTTGGAATGGTTCCCCTCTCTTCTACACTAACACTCTCTCATGTTCTAGATATACCTTCCTTTCCAGTTAATGTCTTTTCTGTTCGCGCTTTTACTACTCAATGCAACTGTAGGGTCACATTTCTGTCTTCTCATTGTCTGTTTTAGGACCTCCGGACAAAGAAGACGATTGGTGGGGGGCCTAGACGGGACAGTGTCTACACTCTCACTGCCTCCTTACCTCCTCGGGCTCTTTCATCTACTGCGGTTTCTCCTGCTCAATGGCACCACCGGCTTGGTTATCCTTCTTCCGCTCGTCTTCAACAGTTTTTGTCCCTACCGTTGCGGTCTTCCTTTACCTGTGACGCTTGCGAACTGGGTAAACATCATCGTGTCTCCTTGCCCTCGGCGACTAGTACTCAGCACCTGCATCCTTTCCACCTCATTCACTATGATATTTGGGGTTCAAGTCCTGTTTCCGGTTGTGAGGGTCACAAGTATTTTGTAACCTTTATCAATGATTTTTTTCGTCTTTGTTGGTGCTATGTTTTGATTAGACGATTTGAACTTTTTGATGTATTTTGCAATTTCTATGCTGAAATTCAAACTCAGTTTGGTGTTTCAATCAAAGTTTTGCGGTCTGATAATGCTCTTGAATATACTAGTATGACTTTCAATTCTTTCTGCGCCTCTCGTGGCATTTTACATGAAACTACTTGTTGTTACACTTCATCGCAAAATGGGGTGGCTGAACACAAGAATTGTCATCTTCTTGATGTGACTCGTACTTTGTTGTTTCACATGCAGGTCCCTCGCCCTTTTTGGCTTGACGCTGTTCTTACTGCTTCCTTTCTTATTAATTGTGTTCATACTTTGGTTTTGGGCGGTCGCTCTCCTTTCTCTCTTATTTTTTCGTCCAAGGTACCTTTTTTTCTTACTCCTCACGTGTTTGGGTGTCTCTATTATGTTCATGTTCTAGGGCCCAGGACTGACAAGCTCAACCCTTGAGCTACTCGGTGTGTTTGTCGGTATTCTCGGACTCAGAAAAGCTACTGTTGTTTTGATCCCTCTTACCATTGTCGATATTACCTTTCATGAGTCTCAACCATTTTTTTCATCTGTCCGGGCCTCTTCGTCTTCTCCGGATCTTCTTCCTCTGTCTCTTACTCTTCCTCCTTCTTCCCCATCCGCCCCCCGGATAGTTCGCGTTCCTTGGTTGTCCCCTTGTAGGTTTACAGCCGCCGCCTCTGGCCTCTCCCAACCGTCTCTCCTTCATCAGCTGCTCCTGACGATGACCTACCCATCACCCTGTGCAAAGGTAAGCGTTCTGCATCTCGTTTTTCCATTTCCCATTATGTTTCCCTTGCTCAATTATCTTTATACCGTGCTTTTTTGGTTGCTTTGTCTTCGTGTTCCTTGTCTGCTTCTCCCTTACCGGCTCTCCTTATACCTGAGTGGAAGCATGCTATAGATGCAGAGATGGCCGTCTTGCGTGCTCGCCGGACGTGGACCCTGGTGTCTCCTCCGCTTGGGGCTTGCGTTGTTTCATGTCGGTGGGTCTTCACCATTAAGTATCATTCTGATGACTCTATTGCTCGTTACAAGGCTCGCTTGGTTGCTAAGGGTTTCTCTCAGATTTATGGACTCAATTATCATGACACATTCTCTCCGGTGGCTCGTTTTAATTTGGTTCAGACCTTGCTTTCCTTGGCTCTCAATTGTCACTGGTCCCTCGACCAAATGGATGTCACTAATGCCTTTCTTTACAGTGATCTCTCCGAGGAGGTTTATATGGAGCAACCTCCAGGCTATATTGCTCAGGGGGAGATGGTGTGCAAATTACATAAGTCCATTTATGGACTCAAGCAAAGCTCACGTGCTTGGTTCTAAAAGCTTTAACAGATAATGACATCAGCCGGGGTTCGTCATAGTCAAGCTGATCATTTTATCCTTATTCATCGTTTAGAGCGTGACATAGTCATCTTGGCAGTTTGTGCCTACGATGCTTCTTACCGGTGATGACACACAGAGTATTGAGAAAACCACGCTTCACTTACAGTCTCATTTTTCTATCAAACTTCTGGGTACACCGAGGTACTTTTTGGAGATTGAGATAGCTTATAAGCGAAATTGTTTCTTTATGTCACAAAGGAAATATGCTTTCTGGAAGAAATCAGTATGAGTGATTGCAAGCCAGCCGACTCTCCATTAGTTCCAAATCAGAAGTACAGTACGAATGTGAACTCTAAGTATGTTGATGCAACACAGTACCGGCGTCTAATAGGCAAACTTAATTATCTCACTGTCACCACCAGGTTGGATATCTCCCACTCCATCGGCATCGTTAGCCAATTCATGCAGCAACCCAAACAATGTCACTGGGATGCCGCTATCCAGATAGTTCAATATATAAAAGGATCTCCTGGTCAAAGGTTGAAATATTACAAAAATGAACATACTCGGATTGAGGCATATTCAGACATAGACTATGCTGGAAATGTTGGTGATAGAAAGTCGGTCTCTGGTTTTTGCACTTACCTTAGTGGCAACTTAGTAACTTGGCGAAGTAAAAAACAGAGTGTTGTGGCGAGGTCAAGTTGCGAAGCTGAATACAGAGCCATGGCCCATACAGTCTACGAGATGATGTGGCTAAAAAATTTTTTACATGAATGTGGGATAGAATGCCCCAGTCCAATGAATATGTTTTGTGATAATCAAGCAACTATCTTTATTGCCAACAATTCTGTGTTTCATGAACGTACCAAGTATATTGAGATGGATTGTCATTTTATCAAAGAAGCTATCAACAACAATCTTATTAGCACTCCGTATCTGAGGTCCAAAGATTAGATTGCAAATATTTTTACAAAGTCCCCAGGACCCGCAAGACTTAATCAACTTTGTAACAAGCTGGGGTTGATTAATATTTTTGCTCCAGCTTGAGGAGGAATGTTAGAGTATAAGGTGTTGTGTTATCTTTAACGGGTTTGAGTTGTGGACCCACTACATTAATTCTACCCATTACTATTGTGTTAAGTGTTGGGTAACCCTAATGAAAGATAATCCTTTTTGGTTCCCTTTCTCAACTTAATATGTTCTAACTTTCTCTTCCTTGCTGCCAAATACATTCAAGAGGCAGGTGATTTATCAACTGGCAAAATTAGACTGTGAAAAGGACAGATTTCTACTATTATTTGTGGTTGATGTATGTATATTTTCTGCATTCTGGTGAAAGTTTCATGTTTAATAATGTCCATTGATGTGTAATAACTTCATGCTTTTCTTGATATTTTCATCATTGTTATGAGATTGGTGTGGTCACTTTTGTTTCTAAAACCAGATTCATTGTTGCAGGTGCAGGACTTGGGGCTGGATTTCCGGGTTTGCACTTTGGCTTTGGAGCTGGTGCTGGATGTGGTATAGGTTTAGGTTTTGGTTATGGCATGGGAAAAGGAGTCGCATTCGACGAGAATAGAAAATACACAAATGTGGGGAAGCTATTCCAAAGAGATTTTCCATCCAAGTGAGGCCTTCATCTACTTTTAAAATAAGTCATTGCTGTTTTTGAGTCCGTTGGCTACTGATCGGGGAACTTCTTTATTTGTTCTAATTTTTGCAACATAAGATCTAGAATAATTGATAATTTTGATTTGCTTATGATGTTTTCCTGTCAGGAGTGTAGATTTTTTTTTTTTTGTTATTTTAGTTGTAAGATAACTTTATAATTACTTGATAAAACACTAAAGATCCTTTATATTTTCTTTAACAAATATATATTATATGGAAAATTATATTTCTCAGTGTTAACAATAATATTCTCCGCAATTCTGCTGTTTGCCTTTTACTAATTGATTTCATCTGTCATCTTTTTGTATCATTGTTATATCTTCTATGTTTTCTTGCTGTTATTGAGCAAATATCTTGAGATGAATTAGGAATGTCACATCAAGATGGCATAATGCATGACAATTTTAAAATCATTGGCTCTGCATGTTGGCTACTATCACTAAACCCATGAGCTTAACCAGTGGCATGTGCTGGTTCTATTCTCCACTAACTACGATTTTCAATTTGGCAATGTTGGGTGATATAGTTCTAAGTTAAGTTTTGTCTTTCTAAAGTTCCTAAAGTCTCCACTTACACATTTATCATGGATAATTTGACATGCACATGTTTCTAATCATTGTTATCCAAGCGGTAGTAACATTTTTTTTTCTTTTGCACTGATTTTTGGCTGATCAAATCACTGCTCTACATGATGAAATTTTAGTGAATGCCAAAGAAATAATTTGACGTGCACATGTCTATAACTTTATTCATTGTTTTACAAACTGCCGTAACAATTTTCATATATTCCATTGATTTTCAGTGATCCAATCGGTGCTTTAGTTGATGGCATTGTATTGAATGCCAAAAAGATAGTTCAAGCTACTTCGAGAGAGATCGAAAAGTGGAGGTGAAGAACATATGAATAAGAACATAGGTAATGGTGCCTTGGAGGTCCTTTTGGTGGAGGACATATGAAGCTGCAGAACTAGCTGTCGTTTCTATGTTTAGCTGCATTCCAATTTTAGCATTAAAAACTTGATACCATACTTATGGTGATTAGGATAGTCAGGATGCAAGATCTGTGTTCACTTCTCTATATCATGCTGATCTATACATTTCTTTCAGATATTGTCTGATAATTTGTTTCCTTGTTCAATTGGTTAAAAATTTTAGATATCAATTTAGGGCATTACCGGGTGAAGTCTTGGCTTGGTTGCAGGTAGAGGTGGCCATGGGCCGTGCCCGGGCCCGCCTCGGCCCGGTTCTAGGCGGGCCATGCCTGGCACGGCCCGTTTCAAATCGGCACGGCACGGCAGGAGAACCGCTGGGCCCGGCACGGCCCGCGGCCCGATTAATCGTGCCGGCCCAGGCACGGTTCGGTTGCAGCGTGAGCACGGATCTGGCCCGATTCACGCGGGCCAGGCACGGCCCGCGGGCTTACGTCGGCACGCGGGCCAAATATAGCCCAACGGGCCCAATGAGAGACGCGGGCCGTGTTTGGCCCGGCCCGACTTTGGCCCGTGTGCCAAATTTAAAAAAAATAAATTAATTTAATAAGTAAATTATTACTTAATTAAAATATATAAAAATATAAAATATGAAAGAATAAAAAAAATTGAGAAATTGAGAATGTATATTGCACAAATTTTTGAAAAAATGTTAAAATTTTATATATTTTAGACCGGACCCATTACAGGCTGCCTACGTACCCCACTCAAAGGAGGAATCAGGTCTACGTAGTTCTCTTTTTACAACTCTTTTTACAACTCTTTCTACAACTCTTTTACAACTTTTTTTATAATTATTTATTACAACGTTTATCCATTGTTGCTTTCGCTTGCACTTCTAAGGCTTTGTTCATCATCATCCGATGAAGTTGAATGACCACTTTTATCTTGAAGACGATCTTCAGCATCTAGCCAATCTTTAAGACAAATACACATTTCCACGCTTTCTTCATTCATTCGGCTTCGCTTCTCGTCCAGCACCCTGCCGCCTGCACTAAAACAAGACTCCGATGCTACAGTAGACACCGAAGGAGTTAGTAGATCACGTGCCATGGCAGAAACCACAGGATATGATTTTCCTTGTGATCTCCACCATGATAAAATATCAAAATTATCTATTTGTTCTTCTGTGAGTAAAGATGTATGATTATTTTCTAAAAAAAATGTTAATTCATTAAAATTACTAGATCGACTTGTTGATGTTCCTTTTCTATTTAAAATTGTGCGTATTCTTCCTGTAATATTTTTACTACTAGTAGATACATTAGTTTGAGAGGATGTTGGATTTATTGTATTTCCAAATTTTAAATTATAAATATTATACATTTCATCTAATAAGGTAGAAACTTCATTTTTTTTCTCATCTACTCCTTCAAGTTCCATATTTTTATAATATTCATCTAATAAAATATGAACACCTTCTAATTTTAATCTAGGATCCATAATTGAAGCTAAACAATATAAAGGAGATATATTTTTCTAATATTTTTTAAATTTTGTTTCCATTTTAAAAATTACTTGAAAAACATTTTCATCATGTCTATATTGAGAAAACATTTCACTAATTAAAATTAAATGTTCTAAAATTAAACATGATGTAGGATAATAAACACCAGATAAATGAGTGCTAGCATTATAAAAAATTTCTAAAATATTATGTAATAACTTTGCTTTATCCCAATCATTTTCTTCAATATTTCCATCAGGCATTCTTTCATTATAAAATAATGTAAGAGGATCCTTAAATGGAAAACATGTTGTTAGCATATCATAAGTAGAATTTCATCGTGTTTTAATATCAAGTTTAAATTTTTTATATGACAAACCATAAGATTTACATGTTTGTCTAAAATCTTGATTTCTAGAAGTAGAAAAAGTAACAAATCTAACAGCATTTCTTAATTTAGTTACATGTTCATCTACTTCTCTTATTCCATCTTGAACACATAAGTTTAGAATATGGCATGCACATCGTATATGAAAAAAAGCACCATTAAATATTGGATTTAACAATCTTTTTAATTTATCAATTGCACTATCATTATTACTTGCATTATCAAAACTAATTGCAAAAATTTTATTAATTATATTATATGAATGTAAAATGCTATGAAATTGTCTAACTATAGCATTTGCAGTATGAGGATATTCAAAAATTTTAAATGCAATAATTCTTTTTTGTATAAAAAATTCACTATCTATCCAATGTGCTGTAATACACATGTATGACTGATCAGAATGATTACTGGTCCAAATATCAGATGTTAAAGAAATACAAGAAGTTAATGTAATTAAAGCTTGTAAAAGATTAGTTTTATATTCAGAAAAATTTTTTATAGCATCCCTACGCATGGTTTGTCTACTTACTTTTTTATATTTAGGTTGTAGTGATTTATGTATAAATTTTTCAAATTTATAATTTTCTGTTAAAGAAAATGGTTGTTCATCCCAAACAATAAATTTAGCTAATTCTTTTCTAAGAACTTCAGTAGAATAATTAAAAATTTCAAAAGAACTAGAGGAAAGATTTAGAGTAGCCTGTGCACGATCGATTTGAGTTTGATGGCTTCTGATGTGGCGAGTCAAATGACCAGTTCCACCCGATGATTTGCAAGTCAAGACTTTTTTGCACTTCTTGCAGCTGGCTCTTTCTTCGCCTTTAATCATCACCACATCGAAGCTCTTCCAAACGTCGCTCATGCGTTTTCTTGAGCCCGACACAGTAGACTCGTGAGGGTTTGCACTGCATCCCTCCTCTCCCTGCATAGTGTTAGTAGGCTCCAATTCAACATGATCTTGCTGTTGTTGATTTGGGTCGTAAGGCGGAGGGTTGACATCTTGATCGGGTGGCATAACGGGGGTAGTACTAGTCCCTATTAGCTCCTGCTGTATTGCCTCAAGCTCCCATGGCAAAAAATTTCATGTATTGTTAAATCCCGCCATTAATTCTACATATAATATTAAAAGTTAGCCAAAAAATTTATAAAATAAGATTAAATACTTACTAATAATAAATTATACATTAAAAAATTACCTTATCATGTGTTTGAAGATCCCTTAGTAAGAACTAAGAAGTTGAGGTTTCAGCCTTCAACAACCTTAACTTAAACATAATTATGAAAAAAAATTTATATTAGAATAATTTAAATTTAAGTACAATTACATTATAAAAGACTAAAAGTAAATTAATTTACTACTTACTCTATCTTCTCCACGTGACTAGACCGAGGGAGCTTTGAAATCTTGATGGCTAATTGAAACTTTAGAAAAGAGATTAAGAAAGTATTAAGAGAGAATGAGAAAGTAATCCAAAGTTAATTGGAAACTTGTGTGAAGAAATGAGAGGGTTGGGGGGGTCAATTTATAGGGATGAATTGGGTGTAAATTTATATATTTACCCCCTATTTTTAATTATTAAAAGGGGTTAAAATGGTAATTTTATAACATAAAGACAATTATATCCCTAACTTTTAAATTTTTTCAAACCGTTATAGGGCTATTTGGGTAAAAACGCATGCTAAATTCAAATTTTTGAACGTTGCCGCCCAAATTATTCGTGCCGTGCCCGTGCCGGCCCGCGTGCCGTGCCTGGCACGGGTCCTACGGGCCGTGCCTAGCCCGGCCCACGGGCCGCGAACCTCCGGCCCAGCACGACCCGAGCCGGGCCACGGGCCGCCCGCGGCCCGTTGGGCCGTGCCCGGCCCATGTCGTGCCGGGCCGCGGGCCGGTCCCCACCTCTAGTTGCAGGCATGCTTATCGTTTAAAACGTCCAAAATATATTTCAATTTTTGGTGGTAGAGTTGACATTTCCAGAATCTTTACATTGTTCATATATTCCCATATTTGTTTGTTCTTTCTGAGTAAATTTCAGCCGGCAGGAATCATATCAGTGTATACTTCTCTCTGACGTTAGTTTTTTTTATGGTTCATGCACATTTTTTGGGAGGTCGTTTGGTTAATTTGATTGGATACAAAGCTAATTGTGGAATGAAAAGCAGATGGCATCTTTCTTGCACGTTTTTTTTTGTTATTTTTATATCTGTTGTTTGTCATTACTAATTTGATTAATTATGCTACCTGACGATGATTAGTTACCACTTAGTCATAAACATTAATAAGCTTTGAATGTTTATTTATGATGGCATTATTATGAAATTTTGCAGAATCTCCAAGCGCAAGTAGTAAAAATTGTTTTGCTCCAAAAAAATGTAGTCGATTTCACCTGGTTATGTTTAGTTAGGTATATGAAGACCTAAATTTAAATTTTGTTTTCTTAAACAAAACAAAACAAAAATTTTACTTGGCTCTACTAGGTGTCACGCCCCGGTCGGATCGGCCTAGGATTGGCGCTTATCCGCTTCCTAGAGCCGTCCGGCGGAATACCAGAACGTAACTCTCCCTAGGGTTCCCGGCCTTAAATTGGAAACCCTAATCTCCCCGAAGAATTTTTATCCCCAAAATACAATTCGCACGGAGAAAACCCTAACCCTAATTTAGGAAATCCGATCAAAACCCTAAAATCAATTTACCTTGCCAAGTCAAAATCAATCTTGACTCGAATAATTGCCCTCGCTGACGTCAGGATGACGTCAGCGTTCAATTTCGAATTCGCGCTCCGCCGATTTGCTCTGCTGACGTCGGCTTACGTCAGCCGCGAATTTTCTCCGCCGAAGTCGAATTCGCCGTTGCGATTTTGACTTAGTCAAAATCGCTACAGTGTCTGTCTCGAACCGCGGGTCACCGTCTTCCTCGCGACGCACGACGCCACCGCGTCGTTGTTTCTGCCGAGCGCCGCCGCGCCCGGGAGTCCGCTGGAAAGAAGGGGAAGGCCGCCGCCTCCCGTCATCGGTGAACAAGGGAAGGAGATGGAAAGTGAAGCTTCGTTTATTCTTGAAGGAGAATTACAAACCTCTCCTCTCGACGCCGACGATCACCGTCGCCGGTGCCCCCATCCCTCCCTCGCCGGTCGTCTCTCTAGACGCCGGTTACATTCACTCTGTTTTCCCTCGTCATCGACGTTGCCCTGAACGTCAGCATCGGTCCCCTCCTGGAACCGGAAAGGGGCGACGGCGCCTCGCCGTCGCCGGTGGAGTCGCTCCCCAGCCTCTCCTTTGTGGAGTGGTGACGCCTCTGCGCACCCCGAGCTCGTCCGCCTCATCGAGTCTTTATAGGGAAGCTTCGCCTTCGGCTGCTTCGTCCGCTCCGAGAAACCCGCCGAAGACCCGCTGCTGCCAGTCTCCGTGTCCGAGTCTCGCGGAGACGAGCTTCTCTCTGCGCCGCATGCTCCGTCGCCCAGCGGTGTCCTTCCATCCGGAAGCTCGTTCGCGTGGACCACGCCGTCGCGTCCTCCATCGTCGTTGTCCGCGTCGTCCGCTACGCTCGCGAAGACGACGCGCTGTTCGCGTCGTTCGCTCGCCGTCTTCAAGGGGAAGAGCCGCCTGTCCGCGTCTTCCGGCTGCCCCGAATCCTCCGCAGCTTCCGAACTCCACGTCTCCCATCTCTGGTGAAGACGAAGCCTCCGTAGATTTCCGCTTCGTCCGCCAGAGCTTCACGCGCCGCCCGCCCACGTCCGAGCTTCGTGGAGTCGAGCTAGCTTCCGCGACTGCGAGCGTGACGACGTGGATGAAATTCTCCTCAATCGGGCGTTGACCCGATTTTGACCGGGAATTGGGTCTCTGTGTGGGCTTGGGCTTAGGTTGGGCCGAGCCGCATGAACCGGGCCCTAACAATTCTCCCCCACCTGATTTGAACATCGCCCTCGATGTTCCATGCAAGTTGAACACTAGTCCTCTAATGTTCAAAGTCCTCCATCCTCTGATGATGAATGTTTGCTGCACCATGCTTATAGCAACCTGCATCAACAAACTTGTCAAGGATAATCTTGCTTCACCATATTTGCTGAACTCAGCTGAACCTTGATGTCCCTGACACCGGCATCGACGCCCCCCCGGTGTTGGCATCAATGCTATGCATTGGCATCAACACGCCCTGGTGTTGGCAACAAAGCCCCCTGCTTTGGTAAAGGATCTGCTGACCCCTCTTCATCACCCTCCTGGTGATGGCATCAGAGCCCCCTGCTCCGGGAAGTGATCTGGCAATCACTGAGCTCTTATAGAGTCTCCTTCGATGTCCCCTGACATCGGCATCGACGTCCCTGACATCGGCATCAATGCTCTTAGACATTGGCATCAACACACCCTAGTGTTGGCATCAGGACCCCTGCCCTGGAAGAACGACACTCCTTGTCGCCCGTAGTGATGGTGTTGCCTCTCGGATCCTTCTGATTCAACATCATGGCTGAATCCAAGTTCTGATACCTGTTGTCACGCCCCGGTCGGATCGGCCTAGGATTGGCGCTTATCCGCTTCCTAGAGTCGTCCGGCGGAATACCAGAACGTAACTCTCCCTAGGGTTCCCGGCCTTAAATTGGAAACCCTAATCTCCCCGAAGAATTTTTATCCCCAAAATACAATTCGCACGGAGAAAACCCTAACCCTAATTTAGGAAATCCGATCAAAACCCTAAAATCAATTTACCTTGCCGAGTCAAAATCAATCTTGACTCGAATAATTGCCCTCGCTGACGTCAGGATGACGTCAGCGTTCAATTTCGAATTCGCGCTCCGCCGATTTGCTTTGCTGACGTCGGCTTACGTCAGCCGCGAATTTTCTCCGGCGAAGTCGAATTCGCCATTGCGATTTTGACTTAGTCAAAATCGCTACAGTGTCCGTCTCGAACCGCGGGTCATCGTCTTCCTCGCGACGCACGACGCCACCGTGTCGTTGTTTCTGCCGAGCGCCGCCGCGCCCGGGAGTCCGCTGGAAAGAAGGGGAAATTGTTTCTGCCGAGCGCCGCCTCCCATTTTGAACGTATCACAGTATTCTAGGAACATTGAGAGGTGGAGTGCAGGATCTTCATTTGGCATTCCCCCGAATTGTTCCTTCTGTAGCATGGCAAGGAATGCCGGCTTTATTTCGAAGTTGTTAGCTTCGATAGTCGGACGGGCAATACTCGAATGAAGTCCCTGCACGGAGGGAGATGCAAAATCTCGAAGTGAGCGGTTTTGGTCCATTTCTGTTGAATTCTGCTTCTCTTTTGCTTTAGCTCGAGCTTGCTTGCGTCGGAGTCGGAATGTTTTTTCGATCTCTGGATCCTCGTCGATCAAATGTTCACTCCGCAAAGTCCTGCGCATGCACAAGCCTCAAGATAGATTATCAAATTTTCAACAGTAAGATGGATCAAAATACAGAGCGCATTTTTTTTTTATCTAATCCCGCGAATTTATCAGATTTAATCGATAATGGCGAAATTGGTCCCCGGCAACGGCGCCAAAAACTTGATAGGCCCACAAGTGTACGGTCTAACCGAAGTAGTAAATTATATCGTCCACAGAGACCAATTTGTCAAGTACCGGTAAATCCTTGAGTCGCAGTCTAGACAAATCAAGGGTTGATTTAAAGTGATCGAAATAACTAACAATTAATAAGTAAATGCTAAGCAAGGAAAGTAGCAAGCGGACAGATAAACGATCGGATTTCTATTATGGGACAATATCGGGGCATCGGGCTTCACCGCTATGCCAATCTGCAAACGAAAGTAGTAACTACATGACATGCAAAGTTTGATAAGTTGAAGAGATCCATCAAATGGTACAAACCGCCCCCTTTCAGCAGCACGGTTCGGTGCTTATGCAAATCTACCTCCTACTTTCGTGGCTTGTAAATTTACATAGGCCCATTGGGCGAAGGATGAATAGTTGTTCTCTCACGTGGGAGAAGAGCTACTTTCGTGCTCTTCTTCACGCGCCCGAGCATACGAGATCCGATGTCGGGATTGGGCTGTCGCTTTTTCTCCCAACGTCCAAAACATACAAACACCGATATCGAGATTGGGCTGTCGCTTTTTCTCTCGATATCGGAGATCAATAATATGCAATAAGAGTTGTAAGGAAACGATAAACACATATGCTAGGTCAACTAAATCAAACCAACATATCAAAATAATAAACTACTTCATGAATGCGTTTTAGGCATAGGGCTAAGCCCTAACCCCGATAGTACTTTAAGCTACAATCATCTTAGAGACATCAT
Organism: Costus lasius; assembly: GCA_027563935.2. Classification (NCBI taxonomy): domain Eukaryota; kingdom Viridiplantae; phylum Streptophyta; class Magnoliopsida; order Zingiberales; family Costaceae; genus Costus; species Costus lasius. The sequence continues at coordinate 12,200,854 of CM050447.1, read as the reverse complement.
GAATATTCGACAACAAGCTCACGCTCAAGAAATCCATTTGGAGGCTAGAAGCAACAATGAAGGATTAAGAGATATCTTGACTCCCCTTTCTGAGTAGATGAAGAAATCTTTGCTAGGGGCTTCAAAGGACTCCTCTTTTCCTTGAAATCGTGCTTTGTCTTCTCCAGCCGCCCAAGTCGCGTCCACAGCCGTTTTTCCCTTCTCTTGATTAGGGTTTGATGATCATTTAAGGTCACAAAGCTTCCCTTTTATCCCCCTATAGCCGTGATTAACATTTACCAAAGTGCCCTTAAGATTTGGAGCCCACCGAGTTAGAGTCGAGCAGATTTTCATGACAGACGGAACTTTTCCCGGGTTGGGAAAATCTTCACAACGCGGCTGTGAAAACTTCAGTTTCTTCAGAATTTCCTGAAAAGTTAGATAACACCAGATCTTGTGTAGATTCCGCGTGTATGGCAGAATTTAAGTAAAAATTATGATGCAAACGCGATAATTTAACAGAAAAATGCTTCATAGTATATGGAAATATCAAGCACAAATGCATCACAAGTAATATCCCCACACTTAAATTCTTGCTTGTCCCTAAGCAAGCAGTAATTCCTAGGTTCATGAACATTATAATTGAGAGAGTTTTATGACTACTGAGTTGGTTTCCGGTCATGTCTTCTTACAAGGTCAATGCTCTAATAAAGATTTTACTTCAAGTTTTCTCATCTTCGGAAATTCAATGCCTAAGTTTCATGACTTAAAAGAGAATTAAGCTCCCTCATCTTATGTCCTTTGTCAAGCTTTGACTTGCATTCATAACTTGCGCAATGCCTAGTTTGTCCACGAACTTCATTTCAATTTAAAGGAAAAGATTTAGAATTAGTATTTGGGATCGTCATGCGATTCTTATTTCCTCCTCGTCCCCTTTTTGGGACACTTTTCTCTCCTCATATTTTTCTCTATTTAGCTCCTCGCCCTCTTTTGAGGGCACTTTTCTCTCCTTTGTTTCTCTCTCTTTTTTTTTTTAAAAAAAAATAATAATTCCTCGCTCTCTTTTGAGAGCACTTTTCTCTCCTTAAATTCTTTTCCAAGAGCTTTACTTGGACATATAGGTCACTGCGCAAATAAATGGAATGCAAAAGTTTTTAACAAGAGTAGGAAACATAAGAGATGTGACTTAGTTTACTTAAGGCATGATTCCTAGGATTATCATTCTTCCGATGAGTTAATTATCGTTTAAGGTTAGAGCACAAGACCTAATTCAGAAAGACAATGACAAGATACTATCATCAGACCATAAAACCAATCTCAACTATAAGTTCACAATTTTCTGGGAAATGTAGATCTGGTGTTAATGTTCATGATGTAAATGTCTAATGCTAATCTAAGATAATAGGAATTAGACTAAAGAAAACAAGAGCATGTATCACAAGCAAAGTAACGATGCATACCCCACCCCCAACTCTAAATGATGTATAGTCCCTATGCATGAAAGTGAAATGCGAATAAATAATAGGCGTGGAGTACTCACAGGGGGTGGATATCCTCTCCAAGCTAAGTGTCACCCGAGGCGTCTGAATCATCAGAGGCTTCGGGTTCCTCGGCGCTTGGATATTGGAAATGGTCGTGGAGGAAAGTGGCAATGTCATTAACTTTTGCGAACATGCGTGCTTGCGAGCGCCTAATCTGAAGAATCTCGGAGTAAGAGGCGCGTATAATTCGGTCCGTGGTAGTATGGGGATGTTGGCTAGACAGGGAGGGACCCGCTGGTGCTTCGGTTGCCAAGGGGGGTGGTTGCTCTCCATTGTCAAGGTCTACGACAGAGGTGATGTTCCAGTTCTGTCGATCTTGTACGGAAGTTCGGGCCGTGTTGGGGAGGTACAAGATGAGACCTCGAGGTAAAATAAGGCGGAGCATTCCACCTTCCCGTGCAATCATCCGCATAGCAACACAAGATTCGATGTCGATTTTATTGTGTCCAGGTGCGCGTTCCATATGGTAAGGTTCCATGCCAAGGGCGATAGCGATAGGGGTGATGAGGCCATCGAGGACAATGGATCCCCTCTTTGCCCGAGCGACTTTGTCGAGTTGCTTGACGAGGAAGAATGCTGAGTTGAAGATGTGGCCATGCAGCATAGCCCAAAGGACAAATAGTTCGGATCGCCGGACGGTGCTCTCACTTTCCCCGCGACCGAAAATAGTGTTGGAGAGCACACGATGGGCGTACTTGAGGCAGGGATTGGTCACTGGGGCTGATCTGGCATCCTTGGATGAATAAGGGCGCTCAGAAGTGATTTGCCGCCAGAAGGTGGAGTCGTGAAATTCGGCGGGCATACACCGTGGAGCACTGGGGGGAAACCCAAATATATTGTTGAGCTCTTCGAGAAAAAGACGGTGGTCTGCGTTGCCGAGTCGGAACTCTAAGCGCCCTGGGTCGTCTTCATCATGAATGTTGACGTGCAGTGAGAGGGAGCTGAGGAACTTAGTCACTAGCAGGGGAAAAGTGGGAAAACAACTCTCGAGGAAGTGATCCCACCCAATCCGGTGGAACATCCACCGGATGTCGTCGAGGAGTCCAAGTCGTTGAAGCGCGGACGAATCTGCGTACCGCGTATGAACAATGCGCCTGCCTTGGAGAGCTTGAAAGCGATGGCGCTGCTCATCAGTGCGGAAGACAACGTCTGCCTCGGTTGAAGGTGCTATGGGTGTGCTGGACGTGGCAGTTCGTTTCTCCTTAGCGGCTCGTTTGGGCGCCATCGAGTTGGAGGGCGGATGAATGCAGCGGTCGGATCTGAGGGGGGAGGAGACGGCACACGCAGAGAGCGAAGGCGGCGACTGGATCTGGAGGTGATCCGCTGCTGGGGAAGAAGAGGGCGTCGAGCTTGCAGGGTGCCGGCGAGGTGAGAGCTGAAGGCTAGGAGAGGTCGCAGGTGCAGGAAGGGAAGCTGGCGGCGGCTGGGAAGCGAGTGGGAAAAACCCTAATCCCACTCGCGGATCTTTATAAGCTGATAACTTCCCACCCGGGAAAAGTTCTTAGGTGACCTGGGAAAACCTCGGTCGCATCTGATCCAAAGTTGACAGAGAACTTCCCACCCGGGAAAAGTTCTTAGGTGACCTGGGAAAACCTCGGTCGCATCTGATCCAAAGTTGACAGAGAACTTCCCACCCGGGAAAAGTTCTTAGGTGACCTGGGAAAACCTCGGTCGCATCAGATCCAAAGTTGACAGAGAACTTCCCACCCGGGAAAAGTTCTTAGGTGACCTGGGAAAACCTCGGTCGCAGCGAATTCTCAGGGAAAATTTCTGGTGATTCCAAGTATTGATAGGGGTGAAAAGAGAAAGTTAGGAATAGAGAGGAGGCTCAGGTGTATAAAAACAAGCCAATGCATTCTCGTTAGAGGCATCAAGGAGAAGTCTCCTCATTCACTCAAGCTGGTGATGCCGGTAAGGAACAGTGTTCCTGCATGCTTGTAACTCCCCACTCCTCTTTTGGCATCAGAGATTCTGAAAATGGAGCTTGGGCCGCAATAACCTCCACAGATTGGGGATCCCTCCTCATTTCCCTTATAATGTATCACAGCAGCATGAAGTTCAGCACTGCTTTCATGTTAGAAACCGGTAAGGAACAGTGTTCCTTCAATGTAGTTCCCTGTTTTAAAAAAAATCCGGCAAAGAGCAGCATTGTTGCTTCAACCACTCCATCAAGGAAATATGGGAAGTGGTGACTGATAATATAACCCAATAAATAATAGTAGCTGCTCCACATCTCAAGGCTACTCCAAATCTTCCACAAAGGAGTCCAGCGCATCTCGCTATTTCCAAATCTGGTAAGGAACAGTACTTTTATACCATTTCAGCTTATTTCCTCATTTCTCAGAACTGATTATCAGCAGTTTCTTCATTCCTTAGTCCATTCAGCATCCCTTGATACATTTCTTCATCATCTCAAAGGTGTCAGCTACAATTGCAGAATAAGAAGGGTGAGACCAAAATCTGGAAAAGTAGACTGAATAATGATGCAAGTGAGGTGAACCCAACAAAGACTAATTTAGAATTTCAGAACTGAGTAAACTAAACAATATTAACAAAAAGCATTGCATAAAGGTAAAAGACGGAACAAAAGGAAATGAAAAAGGGAAGAGATTCTTGGGTTGCCTCCCAAGAAGCGCTAGTTTTAGGTCATTAGCTTGACCATGGCCGGCATTCAGGTTGGGTCGGACAAGGTATGTGACATCCCTTTCTCTATCGGATCTCCATGGAAGTAATGTTTGAGGCGATGTCCATTTACTTTAAAATTACCGGTGCCCTCACTCCATATTTCAATAGCTCCGTGAGGAAAGATGTGCTGAATAACAAAAGGGCCAGACCATCTCGTCCTTAGTTTTCCGGGGAAGAGCTTCAACCTAGAGTTGAACAACAGAACATGATCTCCAACTTGGAAACTTTTCTTGGTAATGCGAGAATCGTGCCAATTCTTTGTTCGCTCCTTAAAAATTCTAGCATTCTCATAAGCCTCCCGTCGAAACTCATCTAGTTCATTGATTTGCAATTTTCGTTTATCCCCAGCATCTTGAAGGTCAAAGTTCAGCAGCTTGACTGCCCAGAATGCTTTGTGCTGAATTTCCACGGGTAAGTGGCACGATTTACCATACACTAGTTGGAAGGGGGACATACCGATGGGCGTTTTGAATGCGGTACGGTAAGCCCACAAGGCATCGTCCAATCTTAGTGACCAATCCGTTCTTGAGCGAGAAACTGTTTTCTCCGAAATCCGCTTAATTTCTCTATTTGATACTTCTACTTGGCCACTTGTTTGGGGATGATATGGTGTGGCGACTTTGTGCAGAATTCCATATTTCGTCATAAGGGTTTTGAATTTGCGCTCCATGAAGTGAGATCCCCCGTCACTAATAACCACCCTTGGTGTTCCAAACCTTGGTAAAATGATTTTGCTAAACATTCTCATGACTACACGGGAATCATTAGTTGGTGAAGCCATTGCCTCTACCCACTTTGACACATAGTCAACTGCTACGAGAATGAATCTATTGTTGTGGGAGGAGGGAAAGGGTCCCATGAAGTCAATACCCCACACGTCAAATACTTCAACTTCCAAAATAGTGTGCATGGGCATTTCGTCACGTCTTGATATGTTTCCGGTGCGTTGGCATTGATCGTAAGAGCGAACGTAGCTCCAGGTGTCTTTAAACAAGGTCGGCCAATAGAAACCGGATTGCAACACTTTAAAGGTGGTTTTGGAAGTGCTTGCATGTCCTCCATATGGTGATGCGTGACATTGGTACAGAACATCCCGAACTTCCCACTCCGGTATACATCTTCTGTAAATACCGTCTGCACATCTTCGATACAAGAGTGGATCGTCCCAATAATAATGCCGCACATCTGAGAGAAACTTCTTCTTCCTCTGAAAGGTTAGATCTGGTGGTAGAATGTTAGATACCAAATAATTTACAAAATCGGCGTACCAGGGGTGTGCCGTCATGAGTGACAGCTAAAAGGTGTTCGTCGGGGAACATATCGTTTATCGGCGGATTCACAACATCTTCAGTGCACTGTTCCTCTCTAAGGCGCGAAAGATGATCCGCGACTACATTTTCGGTTCCCTTTTTATCTTTGATTTCTAGATCAAATTCTTGCAGTAGAAGTATCCAGCGGATGAGTCTCGGTTTAGCGTCCTTCTTGGTGATGAGGTAGCGGATAGCTGCATGGTCAGTGAAAACAATAACCTTAGAATTGACTAGGTAGGAGCGAAACTTATCGAATGCAAACACGATCGCTAATAGTTCTTTTTCAGTGGTGGCATAGTTGGCTTGCGCTCCATCCAAGGTTTTACTCGCGTAGTAGATAGCATGCAACCTTCCATCCTTGCGCTGTCCTAAGACTGCGCCAACCGCAAAATCACTCGCGTCGCACATCAACTCGAATGGGCGCGACCAATCCGGGGGCTGCATGATAGGAGCAGAAGTTAATGATGCTTTCAGTTTGCAAAAAGCAGTCAAACAATCTTGATCAAAAATAAATGGAATATCTTTAGCAAGGAGGCGAGTAAGGGGCTTAGAAATGATGGAAAAGTCTTTGATAAACCGACGGTAAAATCCAGCATGTCCAAGGAAGCTACGGACTCCCTTCACCGTAGAAGGAGGTGGCATCTTTTCAATAACATCCACTTTGGCTTTATCCACCTCGATACCGCGCTCAGATATCAAGTGCCCTAGGACAATACCTTCTTTGACCATAAAATGGCATTTTTCCCAATTAAGGACTAAGTCTACCTCCTCGCACCTCTGCAAAATCTTTGATAAGTTCGTTAAACAAGCATCAAAAGAGGACCCATAGACCGAAAAATCATCCATAAACACATCCATAATCTTTTCAAGGTGATCGGAAAAAATTGCCATCATGCACCGTTGAAACGTGGCGGGTGCATTGCATAACCCGAATGGCATGCGCCGGTATGCGAATGTCCCGTACGGGCATGTGAACGTTGTCTTTTCTTGATCGTCCGGATGTATCGGGATTTGAAAGAATCCTGAAAAACCATCCAAGAAACAGAAATGTGAGTTACATGCTAAGCGTTCTAACATTTGATCAATGAACGGAAGAGGAAAATGATCTTTTCGGGTGGCTGTGTTCAATTTTCGGTAATCTATACACATGCGCCACCCGGTTAGCGTTCGCGTGGGAATCAGCTCATTATTTTCATTCTCGACCATTGTCACTCCCCCCTTTCTTTGGGACCACATGAACGGGGCTAACCCATTTGCTGTCCGAGATTGGGTAGATCACCCCGGCGTCCAAAACTTTGAGTATCTCCTTTTTGACAACATCTTTCATATTAGGATTTAAACGTCTTTGGCATTCCACGGTGGGCTTACTCCCCTCTTCTAGGAAGATCCTGTGCATACAAAGAGATGGATTAATACCCTTGATATCATCAATAGAATATCCAATTACCTTCTTTCGTTGTTTAAGCTCTTCAAGAAGAAGTTGAGTTTGATACTTACTTAGGTTCGCATCGACGATAACCGGAAGGGTGGAGTCATCACCAAGGAATTCATACCTTAGGTTATTCGGTAGGACTTTAAGTTCAATCTTTTGTGCAGTGGTTACCTCCGGTTTCGCTACACTTGGAAACTCTAACTTCTCTCTTTTGCCTTCAATTTTTGGAGTGGAGTCGAGTAACCTTGAGTATGATTCTTTCTCGTCTCCGGCGCTAGTGTTTTCTTCATTGAGTAAGCACCTCTCAAGTGGGTCTTCTCGACTTTGTACCACATCGGAGCCGTCCGGTATGGTTTCCAACACATCGACGCTACAGCATGACCCTGCAAGGCAAGGCTTCTTTAGACTTTCTGAAAGATCAAACTCGATGGTTTCCTCACCTATCTTCAAAGTAAGTCGCCCGTTTTTCACATCAATGATCGCGCCTGCCGTGGCTAAAAACGGTCTCCCTAAAATTATTGGGAGACGGTGATCCTCCTCCATTTCTAAAACTACAAAATCAGCAGGAACAAAGAACTTACCCACGCGAATGGGCACATCTTCCAATATGCCCACCGGATATCTTACCGAGCGATCGGCGAGTTGAAGTGAGATTGTAGTAGGTTTGAGTTCTCCAAGTTCTAACTTCTCAAATATGGAGTAGGGCATTAGGCTGACGCTTGCGCCCAAGTCGCACAAGGCACGGTCGAAAGTCATGGCACCAACGGAGCACGGTATGGAAAAGCTCCCGGGATCCTTAAGCTTCGGGGGAAGCTTATTTTGAATGATCGCGCTACACTCCTCGGTTAGCGCCACCTTTCCTTGCTCATCAATCTTTCTCTTATTGGATAGGATGTCCTTGAGGAATTTTTTGTAGGTTGGCATCTGCGATAATGCATCAGTAAAAGGAACATTGATGTATAATTTTTTTAGTACCTCAAGGAATTTTCCAAATTGTTTGTCCAACTTGGCTTTCGCCAAGCATTGAGGAAACGGTACAGGTGGAACATACGGCGGTGGTGGAATGTAAACGGGCTGCTCATCATGTGGGCGATCAGACTCTTCCAACGGTGATTGGTCTCTTTGATTTCCACCTTGCTGTCCATCTCCATGATTTTTATCTATTTCCGGCTCAACCAACTGTTTGCCACTGCGTGTGGACACAGCGTTACAGTGCTCACGTGGGTTCTCTTCTGGTTGACCGGGCAGTTGTCCTTGAGGTCGGGATGAGGCGGTAGCTTGCTGGGCAATCTGGGTTTCCAGCATTTTGTTGTGAGCTGCTAAGGCATCCATCTTGGAATTCATTTGATTGATGATCTCATTTTGTTTCGACTGCGCAATAGCCAAACTCTCTAGCATAGCCTCCAAATTCGATTTCTGGGGTTGGGGGTATGGTTTTTGCTGAAAACCTGGTGGTTGGTGGTAAATTGCTTGAGGGACCGGTTGAGAAACCTGTGGTTGATAACCGGGCTGGGAAATCTGGGGTTGATTCGTCCGGTAGGAGAAGTTGGGATGGTTTCTCCATCCCGGGTTGTACGTGCTTGAATACGGGTTATTTTGAGGCCTTTGGTTGAATTGATTCACTGCATTGATGGCCTCTTCAGGTTGATTTTGGGTGAGACATACAAATTGACACTCATATGATTTATGACCTGTACAACCACATATCTCACAGGCAAGTGCATTAACTTGATACAATTGAGAAGGTTGAGAAGATGATGAAAAAGCATTTAAACGTAGTGCATTTAACTCTTGAGATAAAGAGTCTACCTTCTTTGCCAAAAAATCCATGGTATCAGTATCAGTCTTACCAGTGACCCTCGTATGGATGCTTCTTTCACTTGTCCATTGATGATGGTTAAGTGCCATATCCTCCAGTAGTTCTAGAGCATCATCAACACGTTTGTTCATGAAGGCTCCACCTGATGCTGCATCCACAGTCATTCGAGTGTTAAAATTTAAAGCATTGTAAAAGGAAGAAACTAATAACCACTTTTCGAGGCCGTGGTGTGGACAAATCCATTGAAGCTCCTTGAAATGATCCCACGCTTCGTATAATGATTCGTCGTCCCTTTGCTTAAATCCAGTGATCTGCCCTCTCAATTGAGCTGTCTTGCTCGGTGGGAAGTACTTGGCGAGGAATGAGTGTGATAGCCCTTCCCAGGTGGTGATCGCTCCATTCGGCAGTGACTGAAGCCATGCACGTGCTCGATCCTTTAGGGTAAAGGGGAAGAGCCTCAATCTCAGAGCATCGATGGATATCCCTCCCATTTTGAACGTATCACAGTATTCTAGGAACATTGAGAGGTGGAGTGCAGGATCTTCATTTGGCATTCCCCCGAATTGTTCCTTCTGTAGCATGGCAAGGAATGCCGGCTTTATTTCGAAGTTGTTAGCTTCGATAGTCGGACGGGCAAAACTCGAATGAAGTCCCTGCACGGAGGGAGATGCAAAATCTCGAAGTGAGCGGTTTTGGTCCATTTCTGTTGAATTCTGCTTCTCTTTTGCTTTAGCTCGAGCTTGCTTGCGTCGGAGTCGGAATGTTTTTTCGATCTCTGGATCCTCGTTGATCAAATGTTCACTCCGCAAAGTCCTGCGCATGCACAAGCCTCAAGATAGATTATCAAATTTTCAACAGTAAGATGGATCAAAATACAGAGCGCATTTTTTTTTATCTAATCCCGCGAATTTATCAGATTTAATCGTTAATGGCGAAATTGGTCCTCGGCAACGGCGCCAAAAACTTGATAGGCCCACAAGTGTACGGTCTAACCGAAGTAGTAAATTATATCGTCCACAGAGACCAATTTGTCAAGTACCGGTAAATCCTTGAGTCGCAGTATAGACAAATCAAGGGTTGATTTAAAGTGATCGAAATAACTAACAATTAATAAGTAAATGCTAAGCAAGGAAAGTAGCAAGCGGACAGATAAACGATCGGATTTCTATTATGGGACAATATCGGGGCATCGGGCTTCACCGCTATGCCAATCCGCAAACGAAAGTAGTAACTACATGACATGCAAAGTTTGATAAGTTGAAGAGATCCATCAAATGGTACAAACCGCCCCCTTTCAGCAGCACGGTTCGGTGCTTATGCAAATCTACCTCCTACTTTCGTGGCTTGTAAATTTACATAGGCCCATTGGGCGAAGGATGAATAGTTGTTCTCTCACGTGGGAGAAGAGCTACTTTCGTGCTCTTCTTCACGCGCCCGAGCATACGAGATCCGATGTCGGGATTGGGCTGTCGCTTTTTCTCCCAACGTCCAAAACATACAAACACCGATATCGAGATTGGGCTGTCGCTTTTTCTCTCGATATCGGAGATCAATAATATGCAATAAGAGTTGTAAGGAAACGATAAACACATATGCTAGGTCAACTAAATCAAACCAACATATCAAAATAATAAACTACTTCATGAATGCGTTTTAGGCATAGGGCTAAGCCCTAACCCCGATAGTACTTTAAGCTACAATCATCTTAGAGACATCATGAATATTCGACAACAAGCTCACGCTCAAGAAATCCATTTGGAGGCTAGAAGCAACAATGAAGGATTAAGAGATATCTTGACTCCCCTTTCTGAGTAGATGAAGAAATCTTTGCTAGGGGCTTCAAAGGACTCCTCTTTTCCTTGAAATCGTGCTTTGTCTTCTCCAGCCGCCCAAGTCGCGTCCACAGCCGTTTTTCCCTTCTCTTGATTAGGGTTTGATGATCATTTAAGGTCACAAAGCTTCCCTTTTATCCCCCTATAGCCGTGATTAACATTTACCAAAGTGCCCTTAAGATTTGGAGCCCACCGAGTTAGAGTCGAGCAGATTTTCGTGACAGACGGAACTTTTCCCGGGTTGGGAAAATCTTCACAACCCGGCTGTGAAAACTTCAGTTTCTTCAGAATTTCCTGAAAAGTTAGATAACACCAGATCTTGTGTAGATTCCGCGTGTATGGAAGAATTTAAGTAAAAATTATGATGCAAACGCGATAATTTAACAGAAAAATGCTTCATAGTATATGGAAATATCAAGCACAAATGCATCACATCACCTCTCCTTTGTGGAGTGGTGACGCCTCTACGCACCCCGAGCTCGTCCGCCTCGTCGAGTCTTTATAGGGAAGCTTCGCCTTCGGCTGCTTCGTCCGCTCCGAGAAACCCGCCGAAGACCCGCTGCTGCCAGTCTCCGTGTCCGAGTCTCGCGGAGACGAGCTTCTCTCTGCGCCGCACGCTCCGTCGCCCAGCGGTGTCCTTCCATCTGGAAGCTCGTTCGCGTGGACCACGCCGTCGCGTCCTCCATCGTCGCTGTCCGCGTCGTCCGCTACGCTCGCGAAGACGACGCGCTGTTCGCGTCGTTCGCTCGCCGTCTTCAAGGGGAAGAGCCGCCTGTCCGCGTCTTCCGGCTGCCCCGAATCCTCCGCAGCTTCCGAACTCCACGTCTCCCATCTCTGGTGAAGACGAAGCCTCCGTAGATTTCCGCTTCGTCCGCCAGAGCTTCACGCGCCGCCCGCCCGCGTCCGAGCTTCGCGGAGTCGAGCTCGCTTCCGCGACTACGAGCGTGACGACGTGGATGAAATTCTCCTCAATCGGGCGTTGACCCGATTTTGACCCGGAATTGGGTCTCTGTGTGGGCTTGGGCTTGGGTTGGGCCGAGCCGCCTGAACCGGGCCCTAACACTAGGGGTGAGTATTTGATAAAAAATCAAACTTAAAATTTTAAAATCAAAACCGATTAAGAAAAATATTAATTGATAAATTACCAATTTAACTAATTTACCGAATACTGAATTATCAAATATTTTAAAAATCAAACTTAAAATTTTAAAATCAAAACCGATTAAGAAAAATATTAATTGATAAATTACCAATTTACTGATCGGTAAATTTGGTAAATTATTAAATTATTGATAATTTTAAATTAATTGTAATTGATTTAACTATTTTATTTATTATGTAATAAATAATTATGATAAAAATTAAATATAAAGAGAAAAAATTAAGGTAACATTGTCATATTTTTTAACTCTATGTGATAATTAATAAAAAATAAAAATTGGGTTAGGATTATGAATTTGGTTAGGTTGAGAAGTGTTGAGAAAGAACTAAGAATATGAGTTTGAGAGAGTAACTCTATGTAATAATTAATAAAAAAAAAATTGGTTAGGAATATGAATTGAGCTAGGTTGAGAAATGTTAAGAAGAGAACTAAGAATATGACTAAGAACATGAGTTTGGGTTGGGCGAAAGCTGAGTCAAGCTTAGAAAAATATATATAAATATATATGTATATCGGTACATCGATAAATTACTGCACCAAAATTTTTTTTATTGAACCAAAAATCGAATACCGAATTATATAAAAATTATTACCGAATCAAAAACTGATATCGAATTTACCAAACTGATTTACCAATAGGTAAATTCGGTAAAAATCGAATTATGCTCACCCCTAGGCTCCATATTGCTAGAGAGATCAAATATGGAAGGTTGCCTAGTGTCATGACCCGGGAATGCAGGTGGCATTCCCCTCCTTGTTCATGAGGTTATGGCAGCAAGAAGAACAAGGAGAAACAAAAAGGAGATCACCTAGGAGAGGTGAACTACTAATGATGTGTTATACTTTTCAGGTTGCAGCTTGGAGCTTCCCTGATTCTCGGGTATGGCCCGGGGGTACTGGCGTGGAGCTGAAGGTTTATCATTGTTCTGGGATGCAAAAGAAACAGATGCCTATACTTATGGCATGATCCCTTAGCGCTAGGGGATAATGCAGAGAATTGTTCTGGGATGCAAAAGAAACATATGCCTATACTTATGGCATGGTCCCTTAGCACTGGGGGATAATGCAGAGAAAAAGTGCAGGCATTGAGATTCGAACCAGGGCATGATGGATGCTATAAAGATCTGAAGACCGGGTTGAGGGGCTGGACATCTCTGAAGTTAGAAGGGGGTGCACCCTTCTTCAACCTAGGCCTTACACCTATAGGCGGCATAGGTAACTACCTAAAGACATGGGGCGCATGTCTAAGGAAAAGTGTGTGGCGTGTGGAACCACCACTTGCATTGTTGCTTGGCGAGTTTCATTGTGGACGAGACTTCCTTGAAGGGCGACAATTTGTGGCGTGCTTCTCCTTGCAACCGGTGGCGATCTCCAAGGCTCCGGCGATCTTCATCTTAACGAGAGGACACCAAGTGAAGATGAGGAGAAGGCTTCATTCAACAAGGATTTGACGAGAGGACACCAAAGCTTGGCGCATAGGAGTTTACTACTTGTTTAGGGTAATCTCTTGTATGTGAACTTGTATCGGTTTTGTACATGTGTTGAGTGAAAAACTTGAGAGGTTTTGTGTATCATGTTCTTTTAATGAAAATGGTATTTTCCTCTTAGATTGTGGTGTTGTGGTTTTTTGGTTCTTGTGAGTATTTTCGATTGTGATTGTGTCTCTTTCTATACTTGCGCATACTCCATGAAAGAGGAGAGGTCATGCCGAAATTTTGAGTGAGCATCTTGATTCTAGTCTTCTTGAGAAAACCTAGTGTCTCTTGTGTTAAGGGCGCAAGGTCTTGTTCAAGGATTACTTGAGTTAAGAGGTGATACTCAAAGGTAAAGGGGTGCTACTCAATGAGTGTGCACTAAGTGTGTAGAGGTAGAGATTCTATTTACTTGTGAAGAGAACTTCTTCCTTGTGCTTACGCCACCTTCTCATTGAGTGGGGTTAAGCCGGGGTATAGGGTTTTCTACACGGGGCACACAACTCGGACCTTGGGGTATTGTGAAGTCATAGATTGTGTAACCGGGGTCTATACATTGTGTAAGTTGTGTAGCGCGGGGGCTTCTCATTGTGTAAGTGGGAGCGCTCTGTGTAAAATTAGGCTGTGTGCGGTGTAAGTAGCATTGTGTACAAGAACCTGTGTATTGGGCCTTGGAGTAGTAGAGTTGTACACAAACTCAAGTGGGGAATCCTGTTAGTCTGTATTGGGCTGAGTTATTGGGCTGACAAGTGAAGACTTGTGCCATCACCCCTGTGTTTTCCATAGCGAAAAATTAGGGTGTGACACCTAGCTAGTCATGGGTTTAGGTATTTAAGAGTTATCATTGCATTTCAATTTGTTGGCATAGTTGACCTAAAAATAATTCAAAATTAGATCATCACATTGTAAATTAGATCATCTCATGTCCACTAATCCATCAGCTGCTGCAACCGCCTCCCTATAGGTGGTCACTGACTGGCCTCTGACCTCTGCAAGTGCCCACGGCTGTAAACCTCCCAGAAAGTCGTGGAACTTCTCCTCTTCATTCTTGTTCGGTATTTCAAGCAGTAAAGTGGCAAACTACTTAACATACTCCCGAATTGAGCCAATCTGCCCCAAATATCTCAATGTCATGCGAGCATCATGTAGAGTGTTCACGGGTCTAAACTGAGCCCTCATCTCAGTCTTCAAATCGTCCCAAGTAGCAATCTCTGGGTTCTCTCCCTCTGTCCTAGGAGCTATAGAGGTCCTCCACCATAACTTGGCATCCCCACGCAGGTAGGATGCACATACCTCTATCTGATCTGTATCAGCAACTCCTGCTGCCCGGAAATAATGCTCCATGTCAAAAATGAAATTATCCAACTCTTTTACCACTCTCGCTCATGAGAAAGTGACTGGATCCGGAATATGGCGTCTAGCAGGCTGAACAAGGGGTGGTGCAAGTGGGGTAGGTGGGTGGGAAGCCACCTGTGCCACCAACAACCTCAATGTTGTAATCTCTGCCGTAACAGTCTCTAACTCGTGCGCCAATGTGCCAATCCTCCCATCAGTGTAGTCCCTATACTGATAGAACATCTCCATCAATGCCTCTAGGCGTTCAGCAAGAGGCTCTCCCTGCCAGTCTGAATCATCATCTAAACCAATAGCGCCCTCCAATCTGGAGAACCGCTCCTCAAACTGTGTCATACTCCTAGTCCTCGGTGCAATGGTGTGCTGCTCTGTGAATTCACTGGACGGACCGTTCTCAGAGGTATCCTGTACTCGCCTGGCCAGAACTGATCGATTAGAAGGTGATACCGAGGTATTACGCCCCGGCGCTAAGCACCGACATACGTAACACCCAAACGGTAATCCAACTAACATCTATATCCTGGTGGTCCAGACTCGTGCTAAGCTTCGCTCTGATACCAGTTGTCACGCCCCAAATTTGTGCCTAAATTTTTGCACTAATATTGAGCGTGATGGCGCAACTTACACACCTCTGTGTAACTTGCCAGCCAACACTCACTATGCGGAATAAGCAAAATCTAAGCACTGACTAGATACGCTCTGAATCCACTGCCTCAATCTGATGGCACTGCGCTCCAAGGGCTGGGCTCTGATGGAACTGGGCTCCAAGGCTGATCTCAGGTAGCACTGAATCCTAGCCTTCTCCTAATCCTAGACCTACGTCAATAAGTGGCGAATGGGTAGCACATGTTGCTCCTCAACCCCTTTGCACACTTAAAGACCGTCTTAGACTTAGGCGCCCTATAAATGTCACACACACGTTGGCAGTCACAATAGAAGGGCACTAGACATATGCCCAAAACCCTAAACAAGTATCAACCACTACACAGCGAGCGAGCTTCTTGCACAAGCACAGCGCTTGCACAAGTCACAAGCTAAACACACCGGACAGTAAAATCTCTCCTCCAAGGAATAACCCTCAGGTATGAGCAGTAGGCCTCTCCCAATATGGGTAGAGATACCAACAAACAACAATAATAACTACACAAGGTTCTCACAATGTTTATACAATGCAAATAACTCAAAGTAAGAAGAGTTATACCACTCTTAAGCAATAAGCAAAGTGAGGATGAAGATCAGCCCCCCTCCTCCAAGATGTGGCCGGATCTTCCTCCAAAGTCTCCTCAAACACAAGTGCTTGAGGCCTCACCCTAGAGTCGCCCCTCTAAGTGGTTTTGATGCAAGACTTTGCACCTCCTAGCTCCAAGAAGTGCTCAGCCCCAAATGGACAGCAATGTTGCCGCTCCCAATGTGGATGATGGTGAAGAGGTGGCGCCACCAATAGGAGATGGCCGCCGGTCCCCTCTTCCCCCAAATGCCGCCGGTCCTCCTTCCTCCAAAGAGAACCACGCCAAGAGCAATGGAAGCTCTCGGCCCAAGTAGATGAAGCTTGAGCTCCTCTCAAGCAACCCGCAATCGAGCTCCAAGATGATGGGAACTCTCGGCTAAGGTGGAAGGATGAGCTCTCCTCACTCAATCCGCCACCAAGATGATGGGAACTCTCGGCTAAGGTGGAGGGATGAGCTCTCCTCACTCAATCCGCCACCAAAATGAACCAGATGAAGGATGGAATGGATGAAGGCGTGACTCCCTCAAGCTAGCCCCAAATCGGTCATGGAAGAAGGTTGATGAAGATGGTCGCCCCTCTCTCCAAGCCGCCACTCCTCCAAGCTGAATCCGAGAATGTGGGAGTGGAGTGGAAGATGTTGTGAGCTCCCTCTCCAATCGCCACCAAATGCCCAAGGAAGAAGATAAGCTCCTCTTCTCCAAGTCGCCACCACAAGCTCCCTCAAGCTCTCGGTTTTTCCCCAAAGCCGAATAGATTTCTCCCTTGCAATCTCGATCAAGATCCCCAAATGTGAGGGATAAGTCAATTGTGCCCTTATGTGCAAAGGAAGTCTTCATTAGGAATGCGCCCCCTTTGTCTTTAGCAATGACCTTGAAGCTGGGTTGATCCTCTCATGCAACATAAGACTTGGCACTCTCATAGCTCTTGGGTTCAAATCTCACCCATGCCATGTTTTTTTTCCAATGCTTGTAAATTCACTAAATTCATAACTATATTTACATAACAAAGACAAATATAAAACATTATGTAAAATATATAAATAAACACCGTTCAATTTTAGAACATCTAATCATCTATATTTAAAATATAGAAATTTTAGAACTCTAACCATCTATACTATATGTAAAATACACATTAATCTAGAACTACACTATCTTATTCTTGAAGTCAATTAGTTAGAGTAGTTGGTGTTCTTGTGTTCGATCAAATGTCTAGAATACAAAAATTCTATATGCAATTTGTTTATAATAGAGATTAACACTACATGACAAAAATATGTTTAATTAAATGATTTAAAGGGCAAAACATGTTTAGTTTTAGTTTCAAACTGTTGCTGTGGAGAGTTAGAAAGATCGTCGAAGCTATCAAGTGAGCGCAAAGCGCCGAAGCTGGTCACGTGAGGGCCGGAGCGAGTGTCAGGATCTGGTCGATTTTGCGCCGGAGCTGGCCATGTGAGCGGAACAAGAGCGGGAGCAAGTCTGGTCGAGCGGTGGCAGAATAAGCAGCAGAGCTGGTCACGCAAGCGCCAAATCTAGTCAAGCGACGGAGGTCGAGTGGTGGATGGTTGAGCGACGCACGATTGAGCGTCGAAGGCGACGCTAGGTAGGGGTGTGCAAAAAAACCGACCGAACCGTTGAACCGCGGTTAACCGGTCGAACCGAACCGATCTGGCGGTTAACTGAACCGACGGTTCTTTGATCGGTCGGTTTTTTCCCAGATATAACGGTTCACGGTTCGGGACTTCGCCGAACCGCGGTTAACCGAACCGAACCGTACATATAATATTTATATATATAATATTTATTTATATATATAAATAAATATTTTATATAAAAATCAAACCGGTTAACCATCGATACCAACGGTTAACCGTCGAAAACCAACACTTAACCGCAGAAAACCAACGGTTAACCGTTAGTTTGAATATTTATATTTTTTTATCTTAAATTATTATATAATTTTAATTTTTTTTTTTAAAATAAATAATACGGTTAACCGTCGGTTTTCGGTTAACCGAACCGAAAAATCGGTTATCGGGAACGGTTTTCAAATTCGCTGAACCGTTTGGTTCGGTTCGGGACAAAAATTTACTGCACGCCCCTAACGCTAGGCGACGCTGGCTACGAAGAAGACATGTGAAGTCACAGGAAGGGAAAGCTAAAAATTTTCTAGGAAAGCCGTCTTTACATAGTTTCCCAATGGCCGCTGAAATGCTTAGTTCCAAGCCACAAAATCAGTCCCAAACAGCAAACATTGGACCCACTTCTGTTGTTCGTGCCAGCAAAAGCGATCGGCAAGTGGCCCAAACTAGCCCATAATTGCATGAAAAATTGTACTAGATTGACATTATTGGTTATACTTATTGGTTGACATAACTTAGGTTGGATCCAATATTTTTACTTGCATTAGTAATTAATTTATTTCAAATAATATTTTAAATTTGACCTTGCACATCAACTAATGAAAGTGATACCTTAGCTACCCATCAAATAATTAACTCTACTACAATTGTAACGATTATGCTTTGGTACCTATATTATTCAAAAACACTAAACAATCTATTGGTTCGATTCTTATTGTGTCCTTTCCGTATTATTTGTATGTTTTAAAATGTATGATCTCTCCCTCTCTCATTTTGGAAGGCTGTACCCTTTTACAAAATTGGACCCCTTATCATAAGTTTTTAAATACCCTTGAATCATTTATAAATAACATTAAAACAAAACATCTCGCACAATTTTTTAAAAAAAATAATTACACACTTCTAAAATACCTTATACAAATTTTCACACACACATATATATATAATTTGTGAAGTATTTTCAAAAAACAATTTTTCACACACACACACACACACTTCTAAAATACCCTTGAATCATGTTATTAGAGTCACGGTAGGGAACTAATTTATCGTAAGTCAAATTGCCACAAAGTCCTAAAATGTGAATTAAGATATATATATTGACAAAATGTTTAAAAAACAACCAGAAGCATTTCCAAAAACAAAAATTGCCAAATTAAAATTCGTCTTCTCCTCAAACGGTGAGTTCAAGGACAGAAGGAAAGTGGTGCCGGGCTGCCCCTGTGGCTGGGAACGGTGAAGTGCCTTATCCGCCCCACCTGCTCCTTCAGGTACCCTTCGCAGAGGAACGCCTTGGAGAACTCGTCCTCCACTGCCCTATCCACATCGTGCACAAACACATCCGCCTCCCCCTCCGCCCTCGACCGCGCCGCCGCCCCCGCCGTGTAGATCGCGCCCATCCGCCCCGGCGCCGCCGGGAAGTACCCCGTCGGCGCGTCCACCATGATCACGTCCCACTCCACCTCGTAGAACACGCTTGGAAGCTCGGTCAGCGCCAACGGGCACCGGGACGACCTGACGTCGCCCACCAACTTGCAGTCCTCCACCGACCTCCCCCTCTCCATCAGCTCCGCCGCCTGGCTCACCTTGGTGTCGTACTTCGCGTGGTAGCTCTCCAGGGCCGGGAACTTTTGCGTGATCGTCTCGATCCACTGCGCGTCTTCCTCGAGGAAGACGGTGCGCCCGCCGTGGTTCAGCGAGCTCCACATCAGGCTGTCGTGGCCCAGGCCGAAGACGAGGAAGTTGCAAGGAGATTTGCGCGCCAGAACTTTGGCCGTGACGGAGATCTCTTCCAACGTTTGCTGCGGAGTCATGTTGAGGGTGGCGTAGTGGACGATGGTTAACGCGAGGGAGGGCGGAATCTTGGTGCACCCCGCCAGGTGTTTGAGGAATTTCCGCAGAGGGTGTCGGCGCGGATGAGAAAATGGATGTTAGTAGGAAGAAGATGAGGAACGCGAGGAAGATACCGAGCATGAGAAGCTTTGAATTGTAGGCGTTTGAGCTCTTGGGCTTCATGGTGTGGCAAAACAGAGGTTCAAGATGAGGTCTTGCAATTTGTGACGGTAATAAATAGTGAGTTGCATGCTTGGTTTCCGATTGCTGATCCTTGAAGATGCAGCAAATTAAAGAATTGAGGGGATTGATTCAGATTGGTGACCAACTCTTTGGAACGGAGGGTTCTTGTTTGGTGCATGCTTGTTGGACAAACAAGTTTGGTGCCATGAAGTGTTTCTGAAGTCATCTGGAGTACCTCCTTGAATTGTCTGATTTAAGAGATTGTAATTTGGGGTGAGTGGCAGCAGTGTTCTCTGTTTGCTGTTGGTTTGTACAGGAAATGGCATGATAGTGAAGGCCTATCTGTGATCTTGAGATTTCATTGCACGGGAAAGAACTCCAAACAAGATCTATATCTAGTGTATAAAAGCACTGAAACTGGAAAAAAAAATTTAGTGAGGCAGTCTTTTAGGGAGACCATTGGATGAAGACTCCGTGCAAGGATGCTATTGATGCTGTTGATGCTGTTCTGCCCTACCTGTTTTAATCCAAAGGGTCCTCACAGTTTCCCCATAAATTCTACTCCTAAAACTGAGCTTGCAATGGTGGCTTTGCTAATCATTAGCTCCATGAGCTTACAGTTGCACAGCCTAAAGTCAATTTTACTGCACAAAGGTTCAGCTAACGTAATAGCGAAAAAAAGATCTGAAAAACAAGTTGAGTAACTATCACCAGAAGACAAATATCACAGGCCAACTCTAATCTTTATCATACAGATTAATTGTTTACATATCGATTAGCAGTTCAGATACCGTTCTTTTTGTTTCCTTAAATATGAGAATCACAATTTTCAGGGCCTACCAGCCAAGGTTCTCTCAGTCCTTGCAATAATCATTATTAGAGTTTATCAAGAACTCCCACAAAGCATAAACAATAGGCAGGCATATTTTACAATCAAATTCAGCTGCAAGCAGAAACTGGGGACGGAGCAATCAGTTGACAGCTTTGGGTTGCAGACTTGGCCTCCTTGCCTTTGCCGTTCATGAACCGTGACCGATATCTAATCTTGGATCAACTAAGCTTTCTTTGCATATACATACATTTCTGTATATGTACTGGTGGCAGAGTGACTCTTTGGTATTGCTCCGAGATCAGGACACAAGTAATGAATTGAATGAGCCGTAGAGAATTGCTTCCATTGATATCCAAGATAATATATATTATTTAGTCCTACATCCGCCACCATCTCAAAGCGCCCTTAAAGTTCTTCTAAGACTTGACTTTATCAAGCCTTGATTTGCGAACTGCCTGTTGAATCTGCCTCTCATGTTCTTTGAGCATATCTTCGACATTACCTCCTGGGGGAATCAACGGCCCTGAATAGTGAAGTCCTTTGTGCCTGGCACCATAAACCTGAAATTTGCACATGTGAGGTTCTAAGTATAGAAGATATTAAATCTGAAATTTTTGATAATAAAGTCTTGGGATCGAATCGGATACCTTGCACAAAATTCGGTTATCTTTGTTGTGCGTGGAGGAAGGTCTATCGACCGTATGCTTATCCAAGGCCTCGGCCACATCAAGCCGATTGTATCTAGAATTCGCAGTACTTTTGCCTGCCGCTGAACTTGAGAAGTCATCAGCTGCCGACACAGGCATACTAGGCCTCTCTGTCTGCAACTGAGTCCTGTTCGAGACCTGCAAAGAGCTGTCTGAACTTCCAGGACCTTGCGACTCCAACCGCTTGTTATCATCTGCTGTATTGTACCAGGTGCTTTTGGTATTTTCCTGTACACGCGACGTCTGCAACAGTAAGGAGAATGCAGAATTAAACCATTAGATCTAGAAATATGATGAACAATATGTGGCTGAATAAAGCGTGCAATTGCTCATATGGTAATTCATAAGTCTAACTGAAATGAGAGGATGCGACATTCTTAGCCATTAATTTAACAGGGATCAGCTGGAAGTAAGCAAGAAATATAAGAGAAAATTGACTTCCAAACAGATTCTCTTTAATGCTGTCCTCTTTACCTGGAAAGCCATATTTGTATCAGGTGGAATTGCCTTGGTTTCTATTCTCCCCGGCCTAACTGATTCCGACTTGTCCTTGGTACCATCCCCTTTTTGTCTGCAAAAGCCAAAAAATTGCAATGTGAATGTAACTAATGCTTGCTGGGACTACATAGACCAAGAATTTTCTGTATATGTTTTCAGAAATTTCTTAACCTAAATCAAAATACCTCTTGTTTCCAGCATCCCGAAGCTTAACATTATATTCCTTGCTTGGTGGATATTTGGGCAAACTTGAAGGGTCGCAGGCCAATGGTTTTGCTCTGAAAAACTGAAAAGAGTGCAGTGATATATTAAATCATCAGCATACAAAAGGAGCATTTTACAGAATTGCAAGATAAAGTGAAGAATAGTAAGAGGTGGACAATGAGCTATGATTATTACGAAGTTGCTCATGAAAACTCACTTCACTAGCGAGAGCTGAAGCTGCTGTTCCACGATTTGCTGGCTCTATCGCTAGAAGGGAGTTCAGGAGAGCTAAAGATGAAGAAGGAAATTCCTTGAAGGTCTCTGCAATACATCGTTTGTATTGGTGCCGAGGTTTGAAAATAGTTGCATGAGGCAGCTTTGATTTCTTCCAGTATTCCTCTGATGGTGATCCACAGAGCTTAAAAATCTTGTGCAATTGTTCCACCTAGCGGAGATTTATCCACCCGCAAAATGAAATGGGTGAGAAACCAAGTAATTAGTATCAGAAATCCATAAGAATTTTGGAATAGATTTACCCAAAATTTTGGAAGAGGATTTTTAAAATTTTTCCGTATATTTGGGATTTAAGCGGATAGGTTATACCTCAGTTCTTCCGGGCATGATCGGCTTCCCTGCAAATAACTCTGCAAGGATGCAACCAGAGCTCCACAGATCAACAGCAGCACCATACTCTGTAGCTCCAAGCAAAAGCTCAGGCGGGCGGTACCACAGTGTTACTACGCGACTTGTCAGTGGCTCTTTTTGACCAGCAACGAAAGATGTTGCAAGGCCGAAATCTCCTATCTTAAGGACGCCATTATTGCCAATCAGAAGATTTGAGCCCTTGATATCCCGATGAAGGATCCCTTTGCTATGGCAGTGGGCAAGCCCTCCGAGGAACTGTTGCATATAACACTTCACCTGAAAAGAGAATATGTGAATATATGATTTAAGAAATCTTCCATTAAGTTGCCAAATGCTGAAGACTAACCTGCGGTTCTGTGAACTTGACGACGCCAGGTCTTGCAGCAAGTCCAGCAAGGTCATGTTCCATGTACTCAAAAACAAGATACAGGTTACTTGACATTCGCGATGTAATTATACCTTCGAGCTTTATAACATTAGGGTGATGAAGCCGACGAAGAATATGAATCTCTCTTGCCATAAAGCGGACACTCTCGGGATCCATATTAATAAATCGCACTTTCTTGAGTGCAACAATTTTACCAGTTTCAAGATGACGGGCTCTATACACATTGCTATAAGTCCCTTGTCCAATCTGCAAAAGTCCCACATTGAAAAATGAGATGTGGTGCCTAGCACTCTTTAGTGCTATTGTTCAGGCACTAAAGTTTGAGACACCAATCAAAAAGAAGCCAAGCAACCAACCTTGTCTAATTTCTCAAACGAGCGAGCGCTCATAGGTACCCACCCTTTTATGGCCTCCCCAGCTACAGAAGTCAGCCAGGCAGGCCAGCCTGCAGCAACATGTTCTCCGGTGAACCCATTAGGCACATCACCAATTTTCAATTGATCTCCCTCATCGTTCGGCACGCCGGTGGCTCCAGAACGATCTCTGTTGCCAATGGCCTCCACGGTAGCGAATCTTTGCAGCGCACCGCCCTTCTTCCTCTTATCGGCATCACCTGCGGTTTTCGTGTCCCCTTCTGTATCTCGGAGAGGCAGAAGGGTGGCAGCATCATCTTGTGGCTTTGATGCAGCATTCTGCGTATCTACAAGGTTCTCGTTCTCGACAACATCAGGTTTGACTACTGGAGAACCCTTCTTCTTTGAGAGCCTAATGAGCCGTTTAATGTGCTTTATTCGGTGGAACTTGCCATCACCAACCGGGCAGATGCCTTTGATGCAGACGCAGCCCATAACCAGAACTGGAGCTCAGGCTCCTCACTTTTATGTCCAGGCTATTTGCTGATTACGAAAATGCATTTGGTCGGGCTTCAATGCCCAAGAGGAGAATCGTCTTATGCAGCTCAAGGAAATCTCTAACTCTTCTAAAAGCTCAAATTATGGATCTGATTGCTCAAAAAATCCATTCTTTTTCCCGGAGGATTCTTCCCGTGAGCGTTCAATTTGAATGCAGAAAGGCGTGGAGCAGCAGGGATCTGAACAAAGATGAAAAATGAAAACCCAATTGCCGACAACGAGAGATTTCGAGCAAAACTTGCTACCTTCCTTACGATGCGATCGTAAGCCGAGAAGAATCCTGGAAGAAAGCCTCCAACCATCCACCGAGGAAGAGGAAGAAAACAAAGGAAATTAAGATAAAATTTCCCTCTCTCTTTAGCTGGGAGAAACGAGATCGACAGAAATATGGTTGAATGCAAAATCTGCTATTTTAAGATGCTTACTATTTTTAGATGTTTCTTTTGCTCAAATCTTTCATTGACCAGCAATGAAAGATGTTGCTATTAATAAATCCTACTTTGTTGAGTTCAACAATTTTACCAGTTTCAAAAATGGCGGGCCTTATACACACTAACTGTAAGTCTCTTGTCCAATCTCACCAAAATTTATACTGTTTTTTGTAATTTGACATATTTTGCGCAATAGCAAGAACTACTACGAACATTCCACGCAAGGGAAAAACACGTGTTGGGCTAGTGCTTTTTGGTGACAGGAGAGAAACAATCCAGGGAAAATTAGTACGACCGGATCGGTTCGGGTCCAAATCTGGCTCGAATCAAAATCTCGGATCAGCACAAAAATATTAAGAAAAACTTTTAATTAAAATTTAATAAGCGGGAAAATAGAGTAAATAATATTTGGTAACAAAAGAAGTATTTTGCAAAAAATATTTAATATTTATAAAATATATCATAATTTAAATTACAAATAACTATTTTAAAAGACTAATTTTTGCTACGGATATGCAAATGGGTTTAAATACAAATAGTAATATCTTATTTCCTTAGAACGAAAACTAGAGGGAAGGGACGTAAATCATGTTTCTTTGGATAAATCAGTTAAACTGATGGACAGTAACAAACCGCTGGAAGGTGGGATCTCTTCAAATCGATCCCAAAACATAGAGGAAAAGTTGACGGACGCTCGTTCGGCTTGCCAAAATTGCCCGCTCCTCTCTTCACTCTCCCTCTCTCCCTCTCTTCCTGCATCCCACGCGATCAGCCTTCTCTTCCCCTCGTCTCTCGCGTGAGGCTAGGGCGAACTAGGGTTTTCTCCATCCGCTGCTCGGTGATCAGCTGCCATCGCCATCGCCGTCTCCGTCCAGCCCGTCGCCCTTCAGCCTGCAGTCGCGTCGCCCGTCCAGCTCGCGTCCTCAGCCCGTCGCCCTCCAGCCCGCAGTCGCGTCGCCCTCAGCCAGTCCAGCCGCCAGCCGTCCAGCCCGCTCGCGTCCTCAGCCCGTCGTCCCTCTCGTCCCCCGTCCAGCAGCAGCGGCGGCGAAAGTGGGTGCCCTTGCTCGCGTCCTAAGCCCGTCGCCCTCCAGCCCGCAATCACGTCGCCCTCAGCCCGTCACCAGCGCCATAAGCCCGTCGCTGGCCAGCCGTCCACCCCCGTCGTCGTCCCACGTACGCACCATACCCTGTCCGTTTCACACGCTGAACACATGAGAGTGAACAAGTGACTCTCACGTGATTCCTCCATGGGGATTGTTGATCCGTTCCTTTTTTTTTTTACTACTTTTCAGGTGTTAGGCCCAGTTCAATCGGTCCGGCCCAAAGCCCAGTGGGCCTGACCCAATCCCAAACGCACGCGAGAAAGGGAGGAGCGGCGCCCAAATCTCCCGGTCAACCAAAGATGTTGACCACACGACGTGGTCGTCTTCGAGAGCGGACGCTGACACGAGCTCATCGCCGCGAAGCTCGGACGCCGAAGGATCGTGGCAGCGTGGCGGCGCGTGGAAAGCGGACAACCGCGTGAGCTTTGGACAAGCAGACGACGGCGGAAGGATCGGAGGCGGATGGCTCGGCGCAATATTCGAACGGGTCGCGCAGAGCTTCAAGAGGCGGCGCGGATTCCTCAGATGCGGACGGAGTCTGCGGCGCGGAGCTTGGCGACACGCGAGGGACACGGGCTGCGAAGGTTCGACGCGTGCGGAAGAAACAGGCGCGGCTGCCCGAATTAGGAGACGAGAGACGTCTTCAGCAGAGGTTTAGAAGGCGGCGGCGGAGTCTCGGTAGATAAAAACAGAGCGATTGGCGATCTTCAAAAAAAAGAAAAGAAAAACGGAAGAGAGAGCTGTGAGTTGAGAGCCACCGTTGGAGAGCTTTGATGAGATCGAGAGTAGAGAGGAGAAGGAGCCGGCGACGAACGAGTGTCGTGAGCGATTGTAATCGGCGACAAGAGTCATCGCCGACGCGAGAGAGAGATCGGTGAGGAGAAGGGTTTTTGTAGCTCTTGTTGACAGTAATAAAGAGTGAAGATTTTCCCTTCAAAGTTGAGCTCTGTTCCGGCTCAGGTGACTCTCTCCGGCGTCTAAACGAGCCTCCTTTGTTCCGGCGAGATTACGAGCACGGTGGTGCTCGCAAGAAGCGGCGGCGCAGGCGGCGTCGCAACTCGGACGTAGAAGACGACGCTGCTCTTCCGATTTTGACCAAGTCAAAATCGGAAGGCGGATGCGAGATTCGTGTGTCGAAATCAGATTTCAGCGGCTGACGTCACGTCAGCGGCCGAATTCAGAAGCGAGGCGGGCAAAATTGAGGGCTGACGTCAGGCGTGACGTCAGCAATCCGATTTTGAACTCGAAAGAGGATTGACCGAGAGGTTGATTTTGACTTGAGGTAAATCTCTAAATTAGGGCTTCCGTTCGTTTCTTGATTTGGGAAGAAATTTGGACGACTAGGGTTAGGGTTTCTGAGTGAATTGTAATTTGGGGATAAAAGTTGAGCGGTGAACTAGGGTTTCGAATTTGGGGACGAAATTCAGCCCCGAAACCCTAGCGCGATCACGTTCTGGTATTCTGCCGGACGGCTCTAGGAAGCGGATAAGCGCCAATTCTAGACCGATCCGACCGGGGCATGACAACAGGTATCAGAGCTAAAGTGATCCAGCAGCATGGTGAATCAAGGAGATCGCATTGTCCGGATCGAATAGGTGCTCGGTTTGACTGGGAATAGCAGAGATGCGGTAGTTCCTCAGGTGGAGGAAATCCATCGCACGGTAGAGGAGCAAAGGTTGCAAATTACTGCCCTTCAACAAACTTTGGCTGGGATGGCTGAAGCTCAGCAAAACTTTGAAGAGATGGCGGCGCTACAACAGCAGGTGGCAACCTTGCAAGGACGGGTAGCGACCTTGATGACACAGTTAGTCAACTCCATGGCAGCGCAACAGCAGATATTGGCAGATCTTGCGGTGACGCGCATGGCACTGGCGCAGGCCCAAGGGGGTGGCCCTACAGCAACTAGGGCGGTGTACGGGGCTCCCAACGGCAACGGGAAGGTTCGCACCCCAGAACCTGCAATGTTCAAAGGGGCCAGATCTGCAAAAGTATTGGGTAACTTCCTTTGGGATATGCAGCAATATTTTGAGGCTAACCATGTCACAGATCAGGAGAAGGTGAGGGTGTGCACAGCATATCTCTCAGATGATGCAAAACTCTGGTGGAGAACCAAAGTTGATTCGACATCAGAGGCGGCGAGTTGGACTTGGGAGGTGTTCCGAGAGGAACTGCGGCAGCAATTCCTTCCCGGAAACTCGGTGGACCAACCGCGAGAGGCGGTGGATCGGCTAAAGCACACAGGGACGATCCAGGAGTATGTCAGGGCGTTCTCCGCGCTGATGTTGGAGCTACCCGAGATGGAGGAGGGAGATAGGAGGTACTTCTTCCTCCGGAATCTCCAACCCTGAGCGGCAACGGAGGTCCAACGACATGCACCGCAGGACTGGAGGACGGCTGCAGCTATAGCTGAGTCTCTTGTGGACCAGAGGACTTCAGGGACGACCTTTCAGAGAGCACAAAGGTCGCCCCCGAAACGACCATCTCCACCCAGACCTAGAGCACTAGAGAGAGAGAGGCTCTCTCCCCGACGGAACGGAGGACAACCAGCATGGCAGGAGAATACTCGACCTGCAGAGAGAGGGCAGGGTCAACTGAGACCAATCGCCTGCTTCTTGTGCAAGGGACCGCACCAGATACGCGACTGTCCAGACCGATAGAGGGTGAACGCAATTGCAGCGATTGTGCATCGGGAGCTAGCTGAGAAATCGGCGGTGGTGCATGACGAGGAACCAGTAGAGGCCCGCATAGGAGTTGTGCGCATTGCCTCAGTGGTCGCAGGAAGATCATCACCGACCCCAGCAGAAGTAGAGCCGAAAGACGCAGTCGACAAGGGCAACGTCGAGCAGAAGACGAGCTCCGGAGATGCGAACCCTCCACAGGAGAAAAAGACATATAAGTAGGTAGTGGAGGAAAAGACTTCATCGAAGTCTTGGGAGGAGATGGAAGCAGAAGACAACGCAAGGCAACGTGCAAACTATGAAAAGCTCCAGCGCAAGAGGGAACAGAACTGGAAAGAGTGCTACGAGACTAACTGTGCCGAGCAAGAGCGGTGGCTCGCTAGCCGGCGTTGAGCGGGCGGCCCGGGCCGGACATCGAGGGCGATGTCCAAATTGGGCGGGGGAGAATTGTTAGGCCCCGGTTCAATCGGTCCGGCCCAAAGCCCAGTGGGCCTGACCCAGGCCCAAACGCACGCGAGAAAGGGAGGAGCGGCGCCCAAATCTCCTGGTCAACCAAAGATGTTGACCACATGACGTGGTCGTCTTCGAGAGCGGACGCTGACACGAGCTCATCGCCGTGAAGCTCGGATGCCGAAGGATCGTGGCAGCGTGGCGGCGCGTGGAAAGCGGACAACTGCGCGAGCTTCGGACAAGCAGACGACGGCGGAAGGATCGGAGGCGGATGGCTCGGCGCAATATTCGGACGGGTCGCGCAGAGCTTCAAGAGGCGGCGCGGATTCCTCAGATGCGGACGGAGTCTGCGACGCGGAGCTTGGCGACACGCGAGGGACATGGGCTGCGAAGGTTCGACGCATGCGGAAGAAACGGGCGCGGCTGCCCGAATTAGGAGACGAGAGACGTCTTCAGCAGAGGTTTAGAAGGCGGCGGCGGAGTCTCGGCAGATAAAAACAGAGCGATCGGCGATCTTCAAAAAAAAGAAAAGGAAAACGGAAGAGAGAGCTGTGAGTTGAGAGCCACCGTTGGAGAGCTTTGACGAGATCTAAAGTAGAGAGGAGAAGGAGCCGGCGACGAACGAGTGTCGTGAGCGATTGTAATCGGCGACAAGAGTCGTCGCCGACGCGAGAGAGAGATCGGTGAGGAGAAGGGTTTTTGTAGCTCTTGTGGACAGTAATAAAGAGTGAAGATTTTCCCTTCAAAGTTGAGCTCTATTCCGGCTCAGGCGACTCTCTCTGGCGTCTAAACGAGCCTCCTTTGTTCCGGCGAGATTACGAGCACGGTGGTGCTCGCAAGAAGCGGCGGCGCAAGCGGCGTCGCAACGCGGACGTAGAAGACGACGCTGCTCTTCCGATTTTGACCAAGTCAAAATCGGAAGGCGGACGCGAGATTCGTGTGTCGAAATCAGATTTCAGCGGCTGACATCGGGTGGACGTCAGCGGCCGAATTCAGAAGCGAGGCGGGCAAATTTGAGGGCTGACGTCATGACGTCAGCAATCCGATTTTGAACTCGGAAGAGGATTGACCGAGAGGTTGATTTTGACTTGAGGTAAATCTCTAAATTAGGGCTTCCGTTTGTTTCTTGATTTGGGAAGAAATTTGGACGACTAGGGTTAGGGTTTCTGAGTGAATTGTAATTTGGGGATAAAAGTTGAGCGGGGAACTAGGGTTTCGAATTTGGGGATGAAATTCAGCCCCGAAACCCTAACGCGATCACGTTCTGGTATTCTGCCGGACGGCTCTAGAAAGTGAATAAGCGTCAATTCTAGACCGATCCGACCGGGGCGTGACACCAGGGAAACATAGACTGTAAACGTGTTCAGAGGATAGGGCGGATCTGGTTCGTTTTTTAATTTTTTCTGACGACGATCTTTTCAAGCAGGAAGTAGTGTTTTTGGAGCGCACCAGAGCGGAAACCTCGTCGCCCGCAACCTTCTCTCGAGCGAGATCTACAGATCCGAGGCTCTCTTCCCGTCCAAGAAGCATCGGCTTCGAGCTCGCAATTGAGATTTGGGTCGGTAACTGCCTGTTCTATTTCTCTTCGTCGCTATAGTCAGATTGGTGTCGTTCTTGTGTGATCTGGCGTTTGTTCTGGGTCATATTTTCGCTTCCTGTGATTTGACATTGGTGGTTTGGCTAAAAATACCTTTTGCTTTGTGACGTTACAGCCTTAGATTTGGATTTGCATCTTTTTGCTGTTTTGTTCGGTGCAATCGTTTTGTTTAAATATCGAAATGGGTAATTCATGTTTGCCATCTACTTCATACTTGTATTTCGTTTGGTTTTCTCCAGATCCGTATTGAAGAGGCAACGATGGATTCACCTGCTGCATTATTCAACCAGCTCAAGGTTTTACCATCTCTGTGGCATCTACAGTGGTTTGTTTGTTTCAGTTGTACTAACTGGGCTTGCGGCATGCTTAATACTAGTCATTTGCGTAGCGGAAGCAATGTAGGATCACCTCCTTGTAAAATTCTGATCAGCATGTGCTTTTAAATGTTTTTATTTTTTTATTTTTAAATTTTCAGCACGTACTCTTACTTGCACTGAGTTTACGGCAATCGAGCTTGTGCCTTTTAAGTCAGATGTCGATGCAAATCATTTGACCAATGGTTATTGCTCTTCACTTTGTTTATACTAACATGAATAAGGTGAATGTTTTATCATTTACATGAGAATTCAAATGGGAAAAGGACAGAGCTTCAACTCCAGAAATGTTGGGCTGCTTGGAGCCTTGTATTCCTCCGCATTTAAGTATTAGACGCTAGTATGCCTGTTCCTTATTTCTATTTATTTCATACTAAGATTTCTTTATTTTGCAAGTGAACCTCGATCATTTCTAATTGCAACTTAAGAGTGCCAAAAAGTTGATAGATGAGGAATGAACAATGCATAATATCATGAAATGGCTAGAAAATGCATAATTAGTTTCCTCTTCTTAGTTACTTCTAATGTACAGAAATATATATGTAAGTGCAACCATAGTATAAATTTCTGGTCAGTACCACCCATATTGGACAGGACATATCGATCTGACTTTGTAACTAGTACCGGTACAAGGTTAGTATTTATACATAATCATGTGTATAATATATATTTTAGCAGCACCGACCATATGACCAATATCTGTTGGTTCGTACTAGTTCAATAGTAGCCTGGTACACTAGTATGAACTACTATTTCAAACTCATGAAGCATTTGTGAAGGATTGGAAATAAATAGAGGTCCTTCCTTTTGATAGTGTACAATTATTGGCATTTTATATATCTTAATATCTGCATAATCTAAACTTGGCTGTTCTCATTTTTTGCTGCATGGGCAGGCTGCAGACCCTTTTTTCCTATTGGCTGGCCCCAACGTAATAGAATCTGAGGAGCATATTCTTGAGATGGCAAAAAATATAAAGGCTGTCACTTCTAGGCAAGTTTCTTTTAGCTTATTCAATGTTATGTTGTATGTTTGATGCATGAGCTTCATGATGCCAAAAGGTTTATTTTCATTCTTCATTGTCCACTTCCAGGCTTGGTTTGCCCCTAGTGTTCAAGTCTAGCTTTGACAAAGCTAATCGCACTTCATCTAAATCATTTCGTGGTCCTGGTTTGGAACAAGGTTTAAAGGTATATATCATTTTATTGTTTATGTTGATCATAATTAGCATTCTTATGGTTTATCAAATTCACTGTTCATCAGATGCATATGTGCAGAATATTTGATGGTTATATTATTTTCCAACTATCAACATAGAATGTATCTAGAGAATCTAAATGATACATATGTTGATTTGGATCATACTACGTATAATTTGTATTCCAAAATGAAAAAGAAAATAGATGCTGAAGAAAGATTCTTATATTTTCTTTTACTTTCTAGAATTCAATTGCGATATGTTTTGTTTTCCTTTCTGTTTTCTGGTTGATCTACTTCATTTTGTGTGGAAACTAACCCTACCGCAGCCATAATTGTGAGTCTTGGTAGTTGCTTAGTGCCTGTTGTATTCATGCTTAACTTAGTTAACATCAAACAAAGTTCCTATTTTCTTAACCATATTATGCAATTTCAGATTTAATAACTTCATAATATTAGAACCATTTTTTCCTAGCATGCTTAGCAATTGAGATCATGATCCAAATCAAATCAACAATTCTCTTATTTGGACTTTCCTCTATTTTTTTTTGGATTTTTTAGTTTAATAATATGATTTCATTTTTTTAACAAATATTTGTTTATCCAATAATGTAGTTAATTGCTTATCTGAAACTATTCATAACTAATTAGTGCCAGATGTTGCTTTACATTCTACAATTTAACAAAAATCCTTTTCCAAAAGTACATATATGAAATATAATATAATAGCATGGGAAATATCATACATAGGTTTATTTATATTCATTAGAGTAACTACCTCATAATTGGTTTTTCAAGGAATCCTATTTGTGAATATTAATTTTTCATCTAGTTACAGAAATTTTGGTGATGTATAAATACATCTGAATTAATTTTCATAAATTGTCCATTCTTTGAAAAGTGAAATACTATTTATCGATTGAAAGGAATTGCTTTTGCCTCATATGCACTTCTCCTGGCTGCTGCAATTCAGTTGTTCTTGTAGCCATATTCATTATTTTAATGATCCATTGCAAATTTACAAACATTGATCCTTGACAGATTCTTGAGAAAGTAAAGGTTGCATATGATCTTCCGATTATAACTGATGTGCATGAGAGCAATCAGGTAATAAATTGCTTCTCCTGTATGCTTGATTGTCTCAACTGCAAGTATAACCTTATGGATGATGTTATCGATCAAACTCTAAACTTGGTCCCGCTTAATATTAATCACGCTAAATTATTCCTCATTCATTTCTACAGAAATAGTTCTTTCCCCGAGCATAATCATGTCTTGTACTTTTCCTTCCAGTTCCAGGACTTGGATTTGTCTTTGGGCCAAGGGTCCTTTGAGCGAGGCAAAACTGCATGTATAGTATTTTTTCTGGATCTTCTTTAGGGTTTTCCTGAAAGCCAAAGGTGGCTTTCCGAAAGTGCACTATTTATTCTGTTTATATCTAAGACACTTAACAACAATGGTCTTGGGGAAAAAAGCAGGATTGCTTTGACGAGAACTGTGAGGAGTAAGGTCTCTTTATATTTGAGATTTACGAAAACCAATGATAGACTTATTTGTTGAAATGAAAGTACATGTTATTATATATTTAAAATTTTTTATGTTTTCAAGTTTCGTACTTTTAATTGTAAGTTTTATTGTCTCAATTTTGTATGCTTATTTAACTATTAATGAAATATCTACTAATGTAATAAGATAAAATTACAAGGCTCAATTATGTTACAAAAAGGTAAACACAGGCTTCAGGTTCTTTGTTAATTTCTGGCTATCTTATATTCTTATGTATAATTCATGGACTGATGGACGGTTATGGACCTTCTCATATATGGAAGCTGAACTTATTACATTGTCCATGCAGTTTCTATAGTCTAAGATGTTTCTTATTTAATTCAGTGTGAAGCTGTCGGGAAAGTTGCGGATATCATTCAGATTCCAGCTTTCCTCTGCCGTCAGGTATGAATGGTCCTGAGATTCAACCAGCCAATATTTCTGATATTCTATCTGGCGTGCATTATGTTTTTCAACCATTCCTGACCTGCTAAATTCAACTGTAACAGACAGACCTTTTAGTAGCTGCAGCAAAGACTGGGAGAATTATTAATATCAAGAAAGGACAATTTTGTGCTCCTTCAGTAAGTGAATCATTTTAATTGCTTATCAATATCATTATACGAGAACCTCATGTTCTACACTGATTTCAACCTTTACTGTAATGAGACAGTTGTCTATCAACATGATGATTAGATCAAATATTTTGGACATTTTTCTTGGGTTATCTCAATATAATGAATCAGTACTTATGTTTAAATTACACTTACTGAATATTGAATTATACCCTAAATGCACAACCATCAAAGAAAAGTTTTCCTTTTTAGGCAAGCATGAATTAAGTTCTATCCAAGAGATTAACCATACATAAATGAGGCATTTGCAGAATTCAGAATGCTGGATAATAAATAAACAATTTGCTCCCTTTTCATTTTATCTATTTGGTTCTTAATCATGTAGCAGCACTCAATGTTTTTATTCTTATTGTGGTTCAAGCTCAAACATTTTGAAAGGTATGGCAGGTATCGTACATAGAAAGATGACTATATAACACCACTATTGCAACAATATTATAAAAACATATTGGCATTATTGAGTCTTCTTCATTATTGAATTATCTTATTTCCTAATCAATTCACATATTATCGCCATGATTATTTTGATATACTTAACTTTCTTATTTAATGTACTCAAGCCTCTGTTAAAGCGGCATTAAGTATCATCTCCTTATATACTACAACTCTCATATTTTGATCTGGCAACATATGAACAGATTACTGAAATGATGAAGCTACATCATCATCTCAGAAGATATGAACTTAGAAAATCCTCAAGAAGGTTTGCCCACTTGCATACTATAATTGTCTTGGATAAAACAAAGTGAGTTATCCAATTTACAGTTTGGTTAGCCCCATGAAAAATATGGTTTAAGTTAAAACCTCTCTGGAAGTAAGATTTCTAATGTCAAAAAATTCTCTAGTCCCTCATGGAGGCTTAGAAATACTCGTCATAATATTATTTGCATGGTGATAGGTTGTAGTTGTATAATAGTCATCCTATTTTAAACAGTAATCAATAACGCAAATTTGCTAGTCAATTATTCAGCCTGAAAAGGATCTTGCATCATGAAATAATCACATTCCATCAGAGTTGTCTTATTACCCACTGCATTTCTCATAAACACCCCTGCAATTGCTAGCATTTTGTCAATTTTAAAAGCAGCATTAGTATTTTATCTATGATGTTTCTAGCTGATTTTTGTTTTCAGATTTATTTAAGAGAAGAAAATTTCTAGTTCTAAATGCCATTGTATTACCATAATGATGTATGTCATGCATTGTACTGGCGAGATCTATTTATAATATGATTTGCTGTTCAAATGATTTTCTAATATGGTTTGTACAATATATTTGGTGTTGATTGGTACCAATCAGTACCATACTACCCATATGTTGGTAGTTGGTACATACCGAGATGAACTGGTTCAAGCAAATGCCACTACACTATATGGACCAAGATTAAAAGCCTTGGATCAGATTAATCTCATCTAACTGAGAATTCCAGCTATTGATATTGTGTTATGATGAAATCAGCATGAAGTTTGTAGAAATGAGAAATACATAACTTTTCAATCTAATCTTAATCTTCGCTCAGAATAGTAATTGCTTATGCTTGTTTAGAACAAATATTTGTTGAAAGTTTCAAGTTTTTCTTCATATGCAAGTCTCTGAAAAATAGCTTAATGCTCCATTATTCATGTAAAGAAAAACCACAAGTTACATGGATTGAGGCTCTTGGAGGTGCGTGATGACATGTGAATTATCCTATTGTATCTCCAACAGAGCAATAATCTGTAGTATGCAGTGAGGCATGTCACCTTCATTTGGATTCAAAGATCAACGTTACTGTTTTTGGCACATGGAAATCTCGGTCCATATTACCCGATACAGATGGTACATACTGGTCGAGGAGGCACTGGTACTGTACCTTGCTATCGGTACATCCTGTACCGGTACTTTGCTATATCGGTATGTTTGGTACCGGTCTGAAATTGGATCGGTACATTGATCTGGACCAAGATTTGAATCCTTGATTTGGCAGCCACCGAAGTTAAATTTTGTTGTATTTATGTAGATATGTGAATTCTAGCTCTGGGCGTTCAGAATAGACCTTCACCATAGTATCTATTAACTATTAAGTTCTTGAGCAGGAAGACTGGAAATTCTAGGGCTGTTCTCCCTTTTAGATTTTGTTGTTATAGTAACTAATTTATCAGTATGTTTTTGGTTCTGATACATTGTGTTCAACTGTTCATCTGTTCTCTTCAACAACTATACTCAAAAGTCTGAACTGAATTGCTTCAACAATCAGTGAAGGTTTAGGCACTTGTTTTCCAGTTGAAATATCTGTTGGCTTTTTGTCCGTCTTTGCTTCTATATAAAGTACTAGAGAAGATTCTTCAAAAGAACCTTCTGTTTATTTTCTATGGTTCCCCTTTCAAATTTAAAAAATTGGATCCATTCATATGAGCAAATTTATTCATGATCGCTAGTTCATGAGATTGATGAAATTTATGGCTGTTCTGGAAACATGCAGGTTATGGTGAATTCTGCAGAAAAAGTCAAGCTTGCAGGCAATCCTAATGTAATGGTTTGTGAGAGAGGCACCATGTTTGGATACAGTATGTTTGCTTTAAATGCCATTTATATTTTATATATGTGAGAAATTACTTCCTCGTGTCTTTGATCATGTCTATTTAAATTTGGTGATACCATAGTTCTAGTCGTTACCAGGGACAAGAAAAGAATCAGCTCTGTTTCTGGAGAGTCGATTAGGTAGTTTTTCTCTCCAGAGTCCTGCTGCTTGCTGGTGGCCATTTGAGTTTTCTCTCTCCTTTGACGTTCTACTTGTCATTCCATTTCATACCTTCCTGGGTGACAGCATCGGTTCTTTTCCTCCTTAGGAGTGATTATAAGTTGCACTTGATGTTCTTTTCTGTTTTGTTTGCCTTTTCATGGTTCTGATGGCTGCTAGTAGGACTAAACGAGGTTTCAATGCAAATAAATCTATGGTCTCCATTAATTTTCAATATTTACAGCAGAAGATGATTCAACTTCGTAAGATAATTGTAGATCTGGATGTATTCCTGCTTTCCTCAGGTTTCTTTATTTTTAAATTTGTAAGAGAGGAGGATGAAAGTTTTATCCTGCAGGTTGAACCTTGGTTCATTTAATGCAAGCTGCTGATTCTGAAGCCTTAGCGCTGGGAATCTAAACTAGAGAAAGTGAATCTGCAAGTGATCTATTCCTCTATGGATGCGGATCCATAATTGCCACTCACTGGTGCACAAAGATATTTATTGTGAAATTCTTAGTTGAATTGGCAATCTATATATGGACCAATAAAAATCTAATCCTGAAAGGATTGCCTTCACTAGAGTATGTGATGAAGCCCACTCTGGTGGTAAACTTCCCTAAGAGAACTGGTCTTTGGGAGGATGAGATGAACATATGTTTGTGAGTGCAAACTGTCTTAGCACTAAACTCAAGGTCTTTGACCATCATTTGCAGCACTGCCTCATACTAAAGTGCCTCTAAAACAAGTATGGAATCCAAAGAAAATGGTGGAGGTGGTGAATAACAACCACAGTGGAATTTGGATGTACAGTCATTACTAATTTTACAGTAAAAACCGCCAATCAAGTCATTGCCTGAGTAGAGGCTTTTCTTCAATGCAATTCTAGATGGTATTGGCTCAAAGGATACCTCTTATTTTATATCTGTGTTATGATGGATTTGACAACTGAATATGTTTTATGCTTTAACTGGTTATCAAGGTGATTGAATTGTTTTTTATGTACATGGGGTACCTAAGAGCAAACACCCCAAGGTTACTAGCGATGATTAAAGTGGCCTGCTAGGATTTTGGGCGGTTTAATTCCATGAGAAAACAAGTTGTAGTTAACGATTTTTGTGATTTTTGTTTCCTAGCATTATATCTCTCTTCTCTTGTTGCCGGAGACTTGGATGCTAGAAACTGACGCAGAACCAATTGTTCACTTAACTTTAGTGATTTGAATTTCTCTTTCAATTACTCTTCTTGTCCCGGTGGACACATTTGGTAGTTGGTACCCCTGGGATTCTCTCTGCATTAAGTTTTTCGGTTTTGGATTCCTCTAATCAAATGATTTATGGTGTTCTCAATCATATTTTTGATTTTTTGTCCAGCTGTTCAAACATTTGGTTGTTTATGAAATGTATATTGATTTCTCTCTGTCCAATTTATTTGGGTTTTATGGTTATTCTTCTACTCCTTGGATGATCCTCAATGATTTTATATGCTAAGTTTCGAGCTCTGATAAATATAGGGCTAGAGCTCCTAACTCTTCTACTTTTCTCAAGAAGGCAGATTTTTGAAGATTTGAAGTGGAAATGCCATCACTATACGTGGTTTAATTCTTCTAATGGTTTAAATCTTAGTTGAAGAACATTTGACTGGTCCTAGTCAATCAAGAATGTGTTTCACACCACACATGTTGTGACTTCAAATTTTGCAGATCTTGTTTCATTAATTATTGGCTAATTGTCCTGGTAAGAAATTGTTAGAGAAGTGGAGCAGGGTAATTATTGATAGAGCCGCTAGATATCCTCCTACGTTTATGTTAGCACAAAAGTTTAAGTTGCACAAACTTGAATTTATGAGATTCGATATCAGCTGACAGAAATTCACGTTTAGTTGATCCTGCTAATGTGTTGCTCCGTAAGATTGAAGTTGATATTAAAAAGGTATCTGTATGTGCTTCTTGAAGAAGGGAAATCAATGATGAGAAAAAGTTCTAGAGATTTGAAAATTCTTTCATAGTGATTGAATTCAAAATGTTTCTATTGTTTGGTGTGTGAAAGGAACAAGAATTTTATATATTCTATTTCCTACCAGCATGGCTGACTGATTTTCTGGGAGTGACTATGAACGTAAGGTTCTAAACTATTTTATTGTTTTACTTGAACATGTGTTAACAAAGGCACTTATTAGACTTACAAGTCTGGAATACCTTATCTTCTTTCTCAAGGAATTTGCTCTCTAGCCCCATCTCATCTAAGATGATTGAAAAGGTTGTGCTTGATTGCTTGATAATACTCCTGGTTTTGATGGATTTCGTGCTGCTTTGTTTCAAAATATTTGGTCTATTGTTATAGATGATATTGTTGAGGCAATCCATGGTTTCATCTACTGGTAACTTTTGAAAGAAATGAACATCATATCTATTACCCTTGTGGTAAAGTATTTTTACCTTTGGGATTATATACTATTTCAATATGCAAAGCATTTTATAGATTCATCTATTGATACTAGTAGATTGATAATTGCCCTTTTGTACATTAATGACTTAACACAATAGGTTTTCCTGAAGGGCTGGCCCATTCAGGAGAATATTGCATCGTGCCATTAAATTATTCAGTTTACTGCTTGAAGCAATGTCAAAGCTAAATCAGCATCAAAATAGACTTACAAAAGACATAATTCAGTTTGCTAGAACTTACTCTTCAAGCTGCTTGATGCTTACGCTTTCCCGCATAATGTTTTGGCATGAGTTAAAGCTTGTGCGATTAATCCTTTATCTATATCTCTTAATGGCTAGGATTTGGGTTCTTCTAAGCTTATGCATGATAAAATACTGTGTACCATTGTTTTCAGTTTTTACTCATGGGGAAAAGCTGATGATTTATTTATCTTTTGCTAACTGGATTTCAGATCATCTCAGGCTATTCAAGATGTGCTATTTTCTTTTGCAACTAGTTTGCAAGAAAATTTGTAGAAATCAAACATTTTCTTTTGGGTGACTTGTGGCAGTAAATTTCATATCATATTACTCAACTTTTAGGTATGCCCATTTGTCTTCTTGTACAATATTTGGCCAGACCATTGGACAATTGGTGTCTAGCAGATTTGTGATTGAAACTATCGAGATTGGGGTATCTAATTGTAAGGGCCGCTTCCCTTCCGTTGTGAGCTGATATCCTTAGTCTTCTATAAGTAAATTATGTTTTAAAGTGCCACTTTCAGGCTGCCTCAATGGGTGATTCATCCGCTTGAATAATGTCACAATTTCTCTAGGTTAATGATGACAAGAAGGGGCTTCACAAAGCGTCTTGGAAGGGAATTTTGTATTCTATTGTGGGAAGGGCTTAGACATTGGAAATTGCACTCTTTAAACAAAGGTTTCCTATTGTGATACATTTGGGATTTCATTATGAAGAACTCTTTATTTGAAGTGGATTTTCTACTAGATATTATCCTAAAATTCTATTTGGCCGGTTCCAATCCATAAGAATTATTCTTGGTTTTTTCCTAGTATTATACTGATTCATTCCCCATAGGTTAGTAACTGACCTGTCTGTGCTTTGTTTGATGGATGGATCTTACTGTTTATGCTTGGATCTGTTATGATATTTCTTTATTTGAGATGTGGTCCCTTATTCTATCTTTATATCTTATTTATTCTGTAGACCCTTCATTCCTGCTATCAAGGGCATTTGGACAGTTATATCTGATTCATTCTATAGTCCTTTTGGATTGCCAATTAAGTAGAATCATAGATTCAACCAAAGATTGAAATAATGTAATTCAAAATAATTCCAACCAAAGATTGAAATACTAGTCCGAATCAACTGGTATTTTTGGGTTGTATTGATATGAGTTTAGACTAGTACATGAAACAAGTTGGTTTAGACCAGTTTTATATATATACTATACCATTAGTTCCATGTGTCTGTCCAACTGGTCCAACCGGTACTATGTTTAATGTGTCAATCCAACCGGTACTAAGTATAATGTGTCAATCCAACCGGTACTAAATAGTGAGTACCGGACTGGTATACCGGTCTACGTTGGTTTTATAAACCTTGATTATAACACATCCAAAATGCATAATTTAATTCAAACAATATGTCAAGATGGGAGATCGGCTGCTGCCAAGAAGCCACAATAACAAACCTTCAGCTGATTGCAAGAGAAGTGGTGTATGCTAGTTGCTAATAGGTATCACGTTGATAAACCATCAAAGCAGTTATGAGTAACTATGAATCACTATTGGAGATAATGATGACAAGCAATGATGACAAATCAGAAGTAT
The DNA here is from genome assembly GCA_027563935.2 of Costus lasius. NCBI lineage: Eukaryota > Viridiplantae > Streptophyta > Magnoliopsida > Zingiberales > Costaceae > Costus > Costus lasius. Next base: position 12,159,971 of record CM050447.1, on the reverse strand, counting down.
AGCATTGTGCAAGAAGTGACACCATGCGTCTTACAATGATTAACCACAAAAGATAATGGACTTCATCAAGTGTCAAAGAATGATGATGTGGAAATGAGATGATGATGACTTGGAAGTGAGTCAACAACAATGTGGAGGTGATGAACATCAATTGCTACTGCGATGATAACATTTTGTTATATTTCAAATGACTAAAGTTATACTGCAATCGAAGTAACTTCAAAACCGTAAGGTAACAACATATTTGTTTTGACTGGATGTACATGATTTGCCTGATTTATAAGCAAGTCTAACGATTTTAACTTGTGAATTTAGCCAAGTTTACCTAAAGAAATGGTCAAACTCTAGTTGACTCCCCGGGATTGATTCAGAATGTAGGATTGTGGGATCAGTTTAAGTTGTTTCATCAATTTGACAACCATTGGCATTAATGATTTGTAACATAATCTACATTTTTTCTTGATTCTTTTTATTTTATTGATGATCACTTTTCTCTTGTTTCTTATAGTTTTAACTAGTAAAATGCCTTAGACCACCAGACTCATATTTTTATGGAGTGTCCCCAACCTCTTGCAATTATCCTTTCTCATATTTGCTTTTTTTGTTATTACTTGTTTGCATTGCTATTGGAGAAGATTCAAGTGTTGAATGCATAGAACACTCCTATCTATAGAAGTTTGATCTGATGGAGCAGTTTGAACCTCTACGGTTCAACTGTGAAAAATATGGCCCTAATTGGGTAAATTTTTCTCTAAAATTTTAAGTTTATCTTTCTGCATGTTCCTAAACTATTATTATCTCCATTGTTAGATGATTTGTTAGTTGATCCACGCAATTTTGAATGGATGAGGGAAGCAAATTGCCCGGTTGTAAGTATCTTGACTCATCTTGCAACTGATATTTTTTACTTTTTTACCATACTAATCTTAACTCTTTTCACTTGAAGACAGATCCATTAGCTAAATCCTGACTTTGCAGCTTAATATTGATGCACTTTAAACGTGTTATGCATACGTTGCGGTGTACACATGTTGTGATATTTACTAGTCTTTAGTCAATGGGCCAAAACTGATTGGAACAAGTAATCAGACTGGTCTTGTGTCAGTATACTGACCTGTAAACATGGTTTCGCAGCAAAAGATAATGAAGAAATGAATATGAATTGACACCAAATGCTATGAAGCCATATTGATCCCTTGTTTTTAATATGTGCCACCTGTAGTATTGTATCTAGTTATTGACTTGTATACTGGTTCTTGCTCTGAGAAGTGAATCGTGTATCAGTTTTGCCAGTCTCCTAAACTAGTTATATGATAAGATTATAATATCAGTTTCTATATGAAGATCAAAATACTTTCTGACCTTTTTTCTTCTTAAATGCAACTATGAATTTGAATATGTCATGTCAAAGTTAAGGGTACCTTCATTAGTTGGAGTTCCACCAGAATGAAGCTCAGCAGTGAATATTTATTTGTAACAGGTCGCAGATGTTACACATTCATTACAACAACCAGCGGGCAAGAAGGTAGGGACTTGCCTTTATATTTATCGTCGTTAAGAAAGTTTAAAGGATGTTGGTTCCCTTTTATAAAAATGTTTATTTTAATTTGCACTTTCTGTCCGTACGTGCTTTTGTTGCGTAATGTACTTCCCTCATGTTGCCATCTAATTAATGTATATATATTGATGTGTTTACGTTAATGCTTATTTATGTCAAGGAGCCTCGAAGAACTATTTTTTTCCAACATAAGCTAATAGAGTAGAATAATGGGTGTTGAAACGCATTATCAAGTCATTTTTTTTGTATCAATATGGATACTGTATAAACCAGAAACCATGGTTGTGTAGCCTAAATGATCTACTCATTAAATTTAGGATTCACACTATTTGAATGTTCTGCTACTCGTGCCCAATTTACGGAATTTGTATTAATCAAACTTTGGCATCTTGCCCATGTTATTCAATATACAATTTTCACATTAGTCCTTACATCAAATAAGCTTAATTTCTACCTTGCCTATCCTGTTATCTCAGTTATGCTTGTAGCAGACTAAGCTGCAAAGAGATCGATTCGTGATTTAGCGATAATACTCTTGCCTTTATTTATTTTTCCTTACTATATGGGATTATGTCTTGTCAGTATTATCTATGATTTCTTAACTAACGCTTCTGTAACTATAGATGACACTAGGTATCAGTTCTTTAGAAGTTCTGCATGGGCTTTTTTCTAACTAAAGGTTGTAAAAACCACTTCTTTGGTTAGCTTGAAGGTGGAGGTGTTGCTAGTGGTGGTTTGCGGGAACTAATACCGTGTATTGCAAGGACTGCAGTGGCTGTTGGTGTTGATGGACTTTTCATGGAGGTACACACGAATGGAAATTCATAAAACTAAGCAACATTCGTTATATTAAATGATTACTAAGTGCATAGATTAATGTTTTATATCATTGTTATATCCATCATTGTAATACAGGAACTTCTGTTCTGTATGATTAACTGTGTAATAAAAATCTGCTTGATGTTGTTGCATAAAATGATGAGGGAAGAGATATACGTAGTTTTATAAGACAAAAGGCTTGCGATTTGAATGATTCAAGCTGATCTCTTGAAAATGGAGATGCTAGAGAAGAAAAAAACGCACTTCTCAAATTGATAATATATTGGTAGTTTGATACGTTTAGTTTATTTGTAACTTGGATGGTTCAGCCTACTTAAGAGGATTAGACAATCACTGTCCTCATTGTGGAAATTAGTAAGTATTCAGTTTCCAAGTGTCGGGGTGCTGCGATTCATGCATATTATTAGAATGATTCCCTACGAACTTCTTTGATGCTTTTTGTTAAAGATGCGATTTTCACCTGTCTGGGTTCAAACACTTGCATATAGTTCTATGCTTTCCCTGGCCCCTTGGTATTTTTTGTTAGAATCACAATCACCAACTTTGCCGTTTGTTTGTATGTCAGTTAACTATCAAAAGTAATGGTAGATCAAAGCATATGGAAGTTGATTCTAATGATTTGTTGTGTTGAGAGAGGGGTCTTTTAAGTTACTAATCATGCATATTGTGCTGTAGGTACATGATGATCCCCTTAATGCACCTGTTGACGGTCCAACCCAGTGGGTCAGTATTTATTTTTGATATTCATGAGGAAAACTGCAATACAGGAAACATTTTTGTCTAATCTAGTAATGATTTAGCCATTGCGCAATTTGGAGGAGCTACTTGAAGAGCTCATCGCTATTGCTGTACGTCGTCTTCATAATGATAAAATTTCAAATTTACCATGTCTTTGTTTATATTCAATTCTAGTATATGACAAAAAAAAATTTCTAGTATATGACATGCTGTTTCCTGTGTTTGCAAAGAGGGTCACCAAGGGCAAAAGTACATTCAAGATCGATCTGACGCCCTTCCAATGATGAGATGAGATCAGCAACAGGAAGGCATGTTGCAAAGACTCATCTATCAACTACTGCAGGGAATAAACCATATTTGGTACCTTTGCTCGCATGGGCGAGAATAAATCTTGCACGTGAATGTCTCAAGTGTGTGCACTGTAATGGGAGATAAACTTAGCGTGGACCTGACACTTGGTGTCTTTATTGAGGTTAGCTTTAGGTATTGTATACATTGTTTTGCCCAAGAATGCGGTCATTATTTGGAATATGCTATTATATATTTTGATTGTTTATTTAGCTTGTTTTGGCATGTCCATAGAGTCGGCCTAGATATTCGCTCGACAGGTTTGCTGCTGAAATAAGAAAGTCTTCGACTTGCATATTCTAAAATATGAACTCTTTTTGGATTTGACAGGACGACGAACATAAGCTGCGTTGTCAAGATACATAAATTGTTGTCCAACCATATCTGTTGCAATTTACAGTAAGTAATTCGCATGTGCTTCCTACCTTGCAGCATTAGTTAGCGTTAAGGGCTAAAATATTTGTTCAAATTGATACTATCTTATGCATATCTACACATGATATTATCTGGCCTGAAACTATATGCAATAAATATACTTAAAAAGTACTAGAGGACCGTACGCTAATATAAGATCCGACAAGTATACATAAACAGTGGATAATATTAAAATGACAGGTTAATAATACCTATTCATGACATTTGGGGCCTGATAACAAGACGGCGCAAAACAAGTTGGCTTTGGACATTGACAAGTGCTGACACTATTTGAATTAAAGCCATTGGAGCGGATGAGATGCAATGGATATTTGGAAACAAGAAACAGGTGTCTTAATGTACTATAAAGCAAAAAAATTTCCTCAATGAACACAATTTAAACGATGTGACAGAGGAAACATGGAAACTTTTTATTAACTTTGTGGAATGCGATGAAAGCACACAAGGAACTCTACATTTCCTTCTGCACCCTTTATTGGGGATTCTATCCAGCCTTCGCTACAGAATCCATAACCTTCGACACCTTTGATTATTTTCTCGAGAACCTGCAGTCAATACTACAGAAGTTGAGAATCTAAGAGGATATGTGAACTTTCAAGTGTGAGCATCATATTCCCTGACGAATCTAGTAGTGAAAAGAGCAAGCAGAGAAATTGAGAGAACAAGATGAGTGGCAATTGAACATACTAAACTCTATACAACAGTCATCAGGGAGTTCCTTTACCATCATTGACAGAAGCTGGTAATATTCTTTATGAAAATAATACAATTGAATTGAAGTCTTTTACCCATTTAGCAGAACCCAAAAGAAAAAGAAAAAAAAACATCTCACGTCTTCTATATATATATAATAATAATAGACATGGCAGTCATGAAGCTTCCACAATACATCTCACGGCTTTTATATATATATGTATGTATATATGTATATATGTATGTATATATGTATGTATGTATGTATATATGTATGTATGTATGTATATATGTATGTATGTATGTATATATGTATGTATGTATATATGTATGTATGTATGTATATATGTATGTATATATGTATATATGTATATACATATATATATACACATATACATATACATATATACATATACATATACATATACATATACATATACATATACATATATACATATACATATACATATACATATACATATACATATACATATATGTATATGTATATGTATGTATATGTATATGTATATATGTATATGTATGTATATGTATATGTATATATGTATATGTATGTATATGTATATGTATATATGTATATGTATATATATATATATATATATATATACCCATAGCAATCAACAACCGATATGATGCACTGGAATAACCCATGTAGCACATCATGGGCCATGATGTGCACAACTCACAGTTTGATATAGTATATGGGTCAGCTGATAAATAGTAATACAACACAATATGGTTGAAATAGTTTCTCAACATCACTTTTATGCAGCAGAAAAGAGAAGTGAATGCATAGAACTATGTTAATGAACTTATTGAAGAATTTGGTAACATGGTAAATCTCAAAATTGTCTCTACATGAAAATAGGCGGTGAATCTGTGTCAAAATTCAATTCACTCTTAGATGACCCTAGCACGGGTCCACACTTGGAATTCAAATGATGTTAGATGCATTAAAAGCAATCCTGATAGCAACAACTTAGATACCATCCTTATATAGGAATCAATGCAACAAAGATGGTATTGTGGGGTCAAAATTGTTACATTGAGAAATGTATTATGACCGTTTCAAATCCACCTTAAATCAATAAGGCTTTTTGTTAAATGGGTTCGGGCTTCCAATGAGCGCAAGCGCTCATTGTTAATTACCCCTAAAATTGGGGAACCTTTGATTAAGAGATCTATAATACACAACAAAATTAGAGATATAGTCAACTGATATCATTCATTAATTTGATTTGACGTAATACATAATTTGGCATGATTGGCATGATAATAAAAAAGAGAGTTTTCATCAATATGGGCGATTCGTGTTCGTCAAGCTTTGGTCTTGTGATGGCATATTGGGTAATACCCAGCCTAGGAAATACAACGTTATATTGAGGAGCTACGCCCCGATGGTAAACATCGACGTACGCATCTCCCAAACAATATTTCATTGTAATGCATTAAGGCACGATGGGTATTGGATTTGGAAAATCATCTGGCCTTGACGACGTGTTGGATGACTTGGATTTTAGGGAAATTACCCTGCCTCGCGGCGTGTTGAGTAATTTGGGTTTGAGAATTATCCAGCATTGCGGCGTGTTGGATAATTTGAGTTGAAATTTATCCGACCTCGTGACGTGTCGGATATTTGGTTTTGGAGTTTTACTCGGCCTTGCGGCATGTTGGATAATTTGATTTGAGGATTTATCCGGCATGGCGGCATGATGGATAATTTGACTTGGAATTCTATCCGGTCTCGCGACGTATTGGATAATTTGGTTTGAGGGAAGTTATCTAGCCTTACGGCGTGTTGGATAATTTGAGTTGAAATTTATCCGGCCTTACGGCGTGTTGGATAATTTGACATGGAATTTTATCCGACCTCGTGGCGTGTTCGATATTTGGTTTTGGAGTTTTACTCGGCCTTGCGGCATGTTGGATAATTTGACTTGGAATTTTATCCGGCCTCGCGGCGTATTGGATAATTTGGTTTGAGGATTTATCCGGCCTCGCGGCGTATTGGATAATTTGGTTTGAGGATTTATCCGGCCTTTCGGCGTGTTGGATAATTTGAGTTGAAATTTATCCGGCCTTACGGCGTGTTGGATAATTTGGTTTGGAATTTATCCGGCCTTTCGGCGTGTTGGATAATTTGAGTTGAAATTTATCCGGCCTTACGGCGTGTTGGATAATTTGGTTTGGAATTTATCCGGCCTTTCAGCGTGTTGGATAATTTAGTCTGAAAATTACTTTAGCCTTGATGAACGCAACATCATATTGAGTGACGCCCCGACGATGAACGTCGACGTACGCAATTCCCAAACAATATTTCGTCGTATTGGTATAAGGCTTTCAATATTATGCTCACTTGTGAATTCCGGGGGTCAATACATAGCCAGACACCACTTGAGCTAATCTGGGGCGATTAACAAAATGATGCCGACATTGATCATTTTATTTTTGGCATCGCACACATTATTTTATTTTATTTTATTTATTATATATATTATTATTTTTATTATTTTTTTTTTATCCGAACATTCTTGAGTTAGAAGCAGCATTAAGCATATCACGCCTCTTGCGCCGTAATATTTCTTAACTTTACTCTTTTTGACCCAATCCAGCTTCCGGTGGCCGAGTCTTCGGAAGACGGCAGCGAGTTGGTTGGTGTTGCAGTGGAGGAGCAGGTGAGAGAAGGTTGGCGTTGCTGAGCGTGATCGCCAGCTACTCGCCAACGAGAGGAAGTGGAGGTGAGGAGGTGCCTGCCAACGTCTCTTCCTCGGGTGTCGACGGCGTCGAATTTACTTGTGGCGGTTTATACCAGGCGGTGGCAGGGCTGATTCGGGAGAGATGACGCCAATGGTCAGGCGAGGAAAAGGAGGCGATCGGCGGAGCTTGTTTTAGAGAACGCAAACCCGCCGTCTGATCCGCCGTCTGACCAGAACCCTAGGGGAAGTAGGGGGCAAAGTATCACTCATCCGCAGGGAAGGACACATTGATTCAGTGGTTCGTTCATGGAGAGGACGGTCGTCAAGATGCCATCGAAACCTTGCTGGAAGTAGGGAAAGATCGTGGAGGCAGCGATATCCGAGAGGGCAGGCGACCGTGAAATTCTCCGCGGCCGTGGGATCGGCAGAGTAAGGGAGACAACCAGGATGCTTGGGACTTCGGGCGGCGTGTTTGTGGTTGCGGCGAAGACCACGGGAAGCGAAGAGGCATCTGCCCGATTCCCTTTTGGCTGGTAGCCGGTGGATCCGAGTCGTACAAGATGAGTGGTGAGAGCAAGCTTTTACCAAGGTGAAGCTTTCATTCCGCAATGAATCAAATTTCGTACTTAGTTATGGAGTTCTTTTTGAGATTTTATTCTCACGCTTGGTTTTCCTTGATTCTGACATTCTGAAATCTTTTCTATCTCCATTAATAGTTTTGTCGGCAGTCGGCTTGTCATCCTTTAGGTGGCCGGCCAAGAGACTCCATCAAGGGTAGGGCGATACAGGCGGAAGTGGCGATGGTGACGATGCAACTGTTGCCGTAGTTTGTCTGCCGGGGGCCTTGTGCGTTACATTCGATTTCTAGACTCAGGGCTTACGGTCGCTGAGGTAAGTTTGGTCGGATTTCACATTTCGGGTCGGATGTAGTTCGACACAGATCCGTTAGTGTCGAATTTTTCTCGACGTTTGGATTGAAAATTTTGTTTTCTTCCCTTTTTTATTCCTCTCTTTTTTTTTAGGGCTGATTTTTTATTGTTCCGCCGGAGATTGAAAGTCGGTGGTTGAGGAGCGTTCTTCGTTACTCTTTGTACTCGGGTGATCTTCCAGCATGCTGAAGTGTATTTGTGAACTTCTATAAGGGATCTTCTTTACTTCCCCCTTTTCGTGTTCGCAGCATTTTTCCCAAAAGTTTAATTCTTTCCTCTACGATCCTCATCTTACAGCAGCGTGGAATAATCGGATTCTGCTTATTGTATGTCTAGTTCTGAAGAAGACAAGAAGAGTAGCAGAGGACTCAAACAGGTACTTATTATTATTTTTTTTTTACCCGCGTCTTCTCCGCACATCTTCTTCAGTTCATGATTTTTCTTTTTCTCTTACTCTCATTTTAATTGCGCTTTGGCATGAGAAGAAATCTTCGTCCTTTCAGCTCGGGCAACCTCTTCTTCTCTCTCTTTTTGTTTATTCTCTTGCGTCATTTCTCCTCTCACTTCTCGCATGTTTTCCCTTTTTTTTTGCTTCTTCTGCCTCTCGCAGTCTTTTTTTATTTGCTTCTTCTGCCTCTCGTTTTTTTTTGTTCTATGTGACGGCCTCATTCTCCTCTTTTCTTTTGGCACTTCGCTCCTTTTTATTCAGTGTGATGCCATAGGATGCTTAATGCATCTTAGGCCTAAGAAACGGTAGAAAATACGTGGGAGAGTGCACGTGTGTGCTTCATTGTGGTGCCAGGCCGCTTAATGCGACCATGAAGCCTAAGAAAACCAACGATCGAGAGAGTATGTGTTCTTCGTGGTGCCAGGCCGCTTAATGCGACCATGAAGCCTAAAAGAAACCAGCGATCGAGAGAGTGTGTGTGTTCTTCGTGTTGCCAGGCCGCTTAATGCGACCATGAAGCCTAAAGAAAACCAATGATCGAGAGAGGGTGTGTGTTCTTCGTTTACCTTCTTCTGCTTCTTCTTTTCATTCCTTTTTTTTTTTACGATGTATTGTGATGCCCCCTTCCTCCTTTTTTGCCTCTCGACTCCCCTTTTTATAAGCCTCTCAGCCCAATGAAATGATCATCTTTAACAGCTGGCTTTCTCCCTTCTTTTTGCGCTTCTTCGATTTGATTTTTTTTTATTAATTGCCGTGAGGGTTTTCGTTCTTCTCCTTCGTCAGCTCCGACCATTCCCTTATTGGTTGAGAACCGACCTTCCCTTACTTGTTGACAGCTTCTCTGCCCATCGCCATATCTTCTTTTGATTTTTTTTGATTGATTTTTTTTTGTCTTGTCTTGTCTGCAGACCATTTGGTGGGATTTGGGTGATATTTTTTTTGCATTCCTGTATGCGTGTGTCAGGTTTTTTTTTCTCTTTATTCTCAGTTGTCTTCTCTTGTTTTTTTTTTTTCGTTTTTTTTTCACCGACTGGCCCGACCGCTTTCTATCTTCTTTCCCTGTCAGCCCTGATTATTTCCATTTATTGGTTGTTTGTTTTTTTTTGTTGCTGGCTTTTGATGGTCACCGTAATCACCCCTTTCGGTCCTTTTGAACGCTTGCCTTATCTGCTGCAATTGTTTGGCGGGACTTTCTCTATTGTCGTTTTTTTTTTTTTTATTCTTCCTGGTGGCGGCGCGTACAAGACTGTCTCTTTCGCTATTATCCTTTTGACAGTCGCCGCCCTGCGTTCTGTGTTTCTTAATGGCGCGGGCCAGGCTTTCCATGCGCCCCTCTTGATCTCCCCTTTTTGTCTGCTTGTTGTTTAGGCTTTACGGCTATACTGATACTACTTCGTTGCATCGCTTTCTCTTCTTTTTTACTGCTATCTGCTAGAGTGTTGGTGTCATTGAACTATCTATCTTAAGCTGATTTTAATCGAATTTTGGCAATATTCCTTTTGCCATTTCCAGGTGAAATAAGTGGCTCAACAGGTATAAACTCTAACAAAGTGACTAAAGGTAGGTTTCAAAATGATAGATCTAGTTTTATCAAAGAATAAATCTTACCTCTTGATGAACTTCAGGATCTCTAACGATTCCACCACCTCCAACCTGATTTAAGATACAACAAAGAAAGGTGAAATTTTTTACTATATCATAGCATCATAAACTTGATAATCCAAGAGTCCAAATCCTATGTAATGCAAAAATTGAATAGATGACTTTTCCATTTGAAAAGTGAGGCTCTATTTAATACCACCTTTTTCTAGTTCTCGCTTTGGATAGGAGTGAGAATCTGTTAGGGATGGCATTTTATACCAAAATAAAAACAGAAAGTTCTAAAAATATTTTTCTCAACTTTATGAAGGAAACTGAAAAGAACCAAAAGTTGTTTTTCTCTTATATGGAACTTTACGCTATTGAATTGTATCATGAGGCGATGATATGTGCAAATGCAATAAACAATGCTCGGTATAGTAAATTTCGATTTTGTGAATGTAAAATTTTTACATAAACATGTATATGTGGAAAAGATAATTAAACACTTAGAATTTAGTCCAAACCTAGTGATATGCCACTGCCTGGAGAGGACCAAGGTAGTCTACTTATGAATTACGATTACCAGTAGAATGGTCAATTGACAAGGAAAATATTTGGCATGTCAATGAGGGCACGAGCAAGTGTTTTTGTTGTCTTCAATGTAACACTCTTATGGGTCCAAGTCTGTCATGACTATAAAATGTGGGCTGCATCTAATATTTCTTAAGATAAGAATATGGGCATATTGTTCATGACGTGAAAGGAAATTCACCTCCGTGGCAGAGAGTAGGGAAACAAGCGGTCGTGTCTTATTGGCCAAGACACTACGAAAATTGTTAAACTACGTGCTTCATATTTGAACAGTTGAGATATCAGATTTAATCATTTGTATACTATGTAGTTGTGCTTTTGTTGACCTCTATTTCTTTTCATTTTTTGGTTCCAACGTAGCACCTGGTGGAGACCATTGTGTCATAAGAGACAGAGTAGAACCTATCTGCATGTCGTCAATAGTACCAAGTTCGTGAGTAGTAGTTTCGAGTGTGTTCGTAGTTGTTAGATGTGTTTTACTTTATGTTCTGAAACCAATTTCACTATTCTGATGTCATGTTAAAATGTTGTTATCAAGGACTGTTATTTGTACTCTTCAAAAGACATGATAATATTAATGATTGCGTTCAATTACGTCTGATTATTTGAGAACGTAGTGATCGTGTCCAGTGATTCGAGATTATTTTGTTTAATTGAAGAGCGGTGTTTGAAATTTCTAGCCTCTTCAGAGAGTAAATGTTTCTAGCCGCTTCACAAGGTGGAATATACTCTGCAGTTTTCAAACATATCTCATTCTGGAAGTATATTTAGGATAAATATTTCTACTCAGAAAAACTTTCTGGACGATTGGATGAAAATTACGAAAAAGAAAATTGCAAACCTGAGATCTCCTAGCCTCGAACTGAGGCTTCACTAAGGTTACCATCGTAGACTCAGCCTTCATAACATTGACCACAGCAGGCATGACCTAAATTAATCCCAATAAGAACAGAATTACAGAATAGTAAAGAAGATGCACTCAGACACCCACGAATTATAATCTAAATACTGTGTTAAATAAAAATACTCCTACTTTAAAAACAGTGTGACTCTGGCTTATAATGTCTAGAGAATGACTTTCTTTTTGTCTTTCTCTTGAAGATGAAAGCTGGAAATGCAGAATGTAAGGAAAAGAAAAGAAACCTAACGATTGAAGAATAAGAGAAGAGAACTTAGAAGAGAGGTGGAGAGAAAAGAAAACTCTAATTTCAGATGGATTGAAAGGAGACAAATAAAAACTAAGTAATAATCAATTCGTATAACAAAAGCTGTCCGTTACTGCATTACAAATACTTAGCCCATTTAAATTGGCGTGCAGACATGATCCTTAATAAATTCGTATCACAGATTATACATACCACTAATTCATGATCTAACTAATATAATAGAATGGTTCTAATATAATATTAAAACCATATAGCCTGACAGACAACTATACATCTGGATAGCTGATAAGAGTTAAAAACATATAGACTAATAGAGAAGGAACAAAAGAACACAGTCATACATATAAAATAACTCAGAATCTCGCTATGGGAAAACATACCAGAAGTATAGAGATGAAGGATAAGTCTAGAGTGACTATGTCAACTTGTTGTGGTAGCCCAGTAAGATATCTCAGATTTGTCCGTTCAATGACAGAAACCCGCTTATCTCTACGAATTTTGTCAGCAACCTACAAATTTAGTCAACACTCAACAGGATTACCTGCGACAGCAGAGAAAAGAATAATGCTCGTTCTATTCATTTATAGGATCCAGCTAATATTGAAAATGGAGCATTCTTCAAATTTAATCAAACCCCAAAAAGATAATGAGGACTTTTAGGGACCCATCAGCTATTAATGATCAACTGGACTAAGAATCATACATCAAAAGCTTTGTTATGCTTCAATTACGGACTCGATTCTCTTACTCATTACAGTGAGATTCTAATGTTTAAAAGAAAGGTTTTGACTCCAATGAAGATAAAGACAGAACATCTTAACCTTATATTTTGGCCATAATTTTTTCAGTCGAATCATTGATCCTTAGCTAATTAGCCTTAGAAAGTTTCTGGACTACAAAAATTAAGGCAACAGCTACAATATTTTTGTGTACATAGCATTAACTGGTTACCAACTAATATTTGCATATATAATTGCAGTCGATGAAGGATACGTAATTGGTTAGGAGATCTTTCTATGTTGATACTAAAAATGAAGGATATAATTCATCATTTACTCTGGCCAACAAAATTAAACAAAGACAACAAACTTAGTCATTATAGAGTTACTTTACATTCAGAGTCAATAGATAAATTGTGATCTCAACAGAAAAGGGCAATCTATGTTTTGCATTCCAAGATCAAATTACAAAGACATTAAGCTATTGTTGATTATATCAATCTTACACATACTTAAAAGGATAGAGAGTGATAACAGTACTGTACATGTTTCGAGGCACAAAGAAGTTTGTTCTCACATCCATGAGAACTTGTATAAAGCTACTTTAGCTTTGCCAACATGATCTGATGGAACAAAATACGAAACTTTGCTCACCTGTCCGTAGCCTACGTCAATCCCATAAACATGTGATGCACCATACTGACGCAGGCAATCAGTAAAACCACCAGTGGACAATCCTGAATCAAGAGCTACTTTGCCAGCCACATCAACATTGAGTTTTTCAATAGCAGCCTCTAACTTGTATCCTGCTCTGCGCAGAAATAGGATATGAGATTTTTAATTTTCACTTGATTTGTCCAATATAAAAAAGATAAAGTTATATTTGAAGCATCACCTACATACATATTTTGGAATTTCAGCCCTTATCTCTACAAGTGAACTATCAGATACGGGAGTTCCAGCTTTACAAACTATTCTTCCATCCACAGCAACTTTACCTGTGAAGAAGAGAGACCAGAGAGCATATAAATGAATGTGTCACCTACCTGAATCTTGAGGCAGACATGCTCACACATAACAAAAGAAACACAACAGCTGACTGATCAGTTATATTCTTTTGTGTAAAAGGAACACTGAGGCTTAGGGAATGTAGTGCTATAGGAACGTCTCCAAATTTCAATATGATCGGCTACTTCTGTAGTTTTTAGAAAGAAACAAATTCATATAAACTAGTAGTAAAGATGCAACACTGCTACCAGGGTTCTCTGTTTTTCAATTTCTGCACTAGACTTTCACATGTTTAATCTTCCTCACATCCATGGTAGCTTAAACATTAAACCAAAGTTTAAAGAACTGATATGGCACTAGGCCTACTAAATATTTGTCAATTCATCATTTGTTATGGACAAGGGAGAATCGATAATTTGCCATTGAAGGAAAACTTCCAACATCAATGAGCCAAGCGATCTGCCACATCTGGTCTCAATCTATTTCACAATAAATCAATTGTGTTAAATTATTAATAGAAGTACATCATAACAGCCAACATAACAAATACAAGATGATGAAGATGCTGCAAACAATAACTAACTCTATCTTTACTCATATGTAGTCATCATAATAGCAGCCCTGCCAACCTTAGTAGCATTCTCAACCTTTCCTTAAACCAAGCAAAGGATGGTATAAACAGGCCAAATATGGAAAAAAATTAAGGCAAAAGTTTATAGCAAGAAAAAAAATACCATCCTGTTTGAAATAAAGAAACAAAGAGAAACCTCCAACTATTATCAAATAGAAAGCAACAAGCGACAAGACTACCTCACCCTCCAATACACCCATTCATCATGAAGTCCACAATGATTCAAGCAAGGGTGATAACAACATGAGTATAAAAGATGTTAGTGAAGGTAGAGGAGATGATAGGGAGACTATCATCCTAGTTACTCAACAAACATTGAATTTTGGACCAACGAGGCCTAATTCAATTAAGAACCCAAAGTACTAATAACTTTAATATTTTGCAAGCTAACAATTTTAATATTTTTCCTAGCTCAAAGCCTTGTTGATATTGGCTTTGTTTGGTTTGAGTGTATCAAGTGATCGAACGATTCAATGAAGATCAAGTGCTACGCCAGCAAGAGGTTAAGACTTAAGACATGTACTCAATTTAATGTTTTAAACCTTAGTTTCTAACATTGTGCATAGAGAAGCCAAATTTTAAAGCTGATGAAAGTTTAGTAAAATAACATTCTATTAAACACAATTGAACAAAAAGATCAACAAAATTCAACACTAGATTTCTTATTGAAAAATGTTGTCATTGACATCTCATTTAATTTAAAAATTACTAAATAACTTGAATCACTTTGCATATATACAAAATACGTCACAAAGGATTTATATCCATCAAATTGTTAAATCTTTCTAGCTCTCTAGATAGGATGAGACAAAGTCTAGTATACACTCATGCATCTTACTAAAGAAGGGAAATATATGTATACTTGTGAATGACTAAAGGGTGCAAGTTCTAAAGAAGGTAAGATTCTTAGCAATTGAAAATTTGAAATAGTCCACAAAACAGAAATATGATAACTAACTCTAAACAAGCATCCGATGGTACTAAGTGTAATAAAGAATTTTAGTAAGAAATTTAGGAACACTCAAAGTATGATTATAAGCCTTTCCATAACTCATGAAACTCAAGATTTAGAACAAGATTTTCAGGACTTGAAACAGCTCAGTTTACAGTTAGCATGCTAGGATATTAGAGAACGGGGAAGTCATATCATAGAACACATTGATGAACCTTGTAAAATCCAAGATTGAATCAATGTTCGGCTATATTCTTGAAACCTTTCAAGACATAGTTCATCCAAACGCTTCCTTCTGTAATAAAAGAACAAAAATGAAGTTAAGTAAAACATATACAAATTGGGAACTTGGGATACACGAAAATGAAATTAGAGTCAAACTCCTAAACGAACATCCAAGCATGTATTTGGGAGCAATCCAAGAGTAAAACGATCAAGCCATAAGGGTATGTCCATTCTCTAGACTTATATTCACCGAGATTAACCATTATGATTTTCAGTATGTATTCCGATCATCAATGAAACAAATGGGCAAATGTATGTACAAACATACATGTAAAGATCATCAGTATATTGCAACGTGTCCACCACCAAATTGAGTAAGTTAGTTGCAAATATATTCTTGTCACAAACAAAAAAAATACTTGATTTTCACAAATTGGAAAACAAATAGACTCCAATGATTATCTATTACTAAATGAGGTCTACCATCTTGCCAAGCATACATAAGAAAACAATCGCAAACTTCATATTTTCAAATAAGAGTGGCAAAGGCAAGTGACAGATACGAAGGGAAAACCGTATTAAATACTAAAAAACACATCTTAGATATTTCCAAAATGTATCCAAGGCCACAGTTATAGTCACCTTCAACCAATTCCCAAGTCCAGAAATTATCAATCCTAAGTAAACAGATGCCTAAGGTAGGAAAGGAAGCATTCGTCGAAGAATGAGAGTGTAGCCATTTACTTTTTCCGCAGCGGAAACCTTTCAGTTTTTTCAGTGGCGTAGGTCCGGACTGAGCCTGAATGGGATGAGTGTGTATTGCAAACCAACTTCACTGCACGAGGAAAAGTAGAAGAGAAAATATCACCGGTCCGAAACACGTCAGGAGAATGCTACCAGAATAAGCAATTGAAGTGGACTTCAAACAGAGTGAAGAATCAAAACTAATAGGGCACACAACGAGAAAGCGCAAACGCCCCTAACTTGCATACCGTATTACATACAATGAATCACGCGCAAAGGAAATGACAGGTTTCTCGCATAAATAATTGGGAAAGACCAGCACTCTTGAAACGATTCGTACGCTGGAATCGGCGTAGAAGTTGAAAACCCAAGACAAAACACATCGGAAGAGGATATTTCAAACAGACACAAAAGAACATAGAGAAAGGCTTGTTGAGGCGATTCTTACGCTGCAAGCGGCGCAGCAGGTTGAATTTCGCGACAGCGGCGGCGGCGGCGGCTGAGGAGGGGGAGAGGCAGGTCGTGAAAGAGCGGCCGATCCTAATCGATAGGGCCATCATGCTCGTGCCTTATCCGATCGCCGAAGGCGGCGTAGGCGTAAACCGTTCGCAAGCAGAGCGTTCCGCGATGGCCCTGGCCAATTAGTAAGCGCACGTTAGCAAACATTGCTAACGTAGGCCGCGTAAAAGCCTGCGCTGCCCCTGAGATCTAAGCTGGGTATACTAATCATTTATCCACGAATCTTAAAGTATGAATAGAGACACGAATCTCCATGCCTTTAACTTCAGTTTCTCGTTTTATCGTCCGTCGACGTCGCTTACGTTACCCTCCTCAACCTCCCTTGACGTCTTCGCTCCACTAGAAGAAGACGAGAAGAGTCTCGTCCAAATTCTGCATCTCGCACAGCTCGCGTGTCAGCTGGAAGATGAGGGCGGCGCATGCCGCCGGCATCCGGATCCTACGCCCCCGACCCTCCACCGTCGTGTGCCTGTCCTTGGTTCGGCTGGCTGGCCCCCGTTTTAGCTTGAACGCAACCATCCCATCCCCAGCATCTCGAGCGGCTCCGGCTTTGGCAATTGGCATGATGTATCTGTTGACCGGCATGACCACCGGTGAGGCGACCGCCGCCACTCCGCTTCCTCGGCCGCCGCCTCCTACTCTGAGGTCCATCATTCTCCATCCGTCTTCTTCCTCCGGCTTCTGGGGTTCCATATCATTCTCTGTCCTCTTTCTCGTGTTAGAAAAACCTCGCATCTTCCAGCTGACACGCGAGCTCGGCCACAAGTCTGATGGCGAGACCATACGGTGGCTTCTTGAGCAAGCAGAGCCGGCCATCATCGCCGCCACCAGTACCGGCACTGTCCCCGCCATCGCTACGAACGTCGGCGGAACCCTTAAGATCCCCACCGGGGGCGAGCTTGGTGGGCTCCGAACCAAGAACTCTTCTACAACAACAGTCTGCGAGCGTTGCTCGTGTTCAGCATTCGGGGACGGCAGCGTTGGGTGGCGTCGGCGGCGGTAGGCCGGCAGGCGAGCCGCGAAGCTTCGGTGACAGTGAGACGGCGGCGGCTGAGCAAGGTCCACCTTGGCAGCTAGCGGCGACGGCGGCAGCTGCTGGTTACAACCGCCGCGCCGGTGATGCGCTTGTGCGCGCTTGACGGCGGCGACCAGCGCGTTGGAAAGAGGCGGGCGCTCGACGTCCGAGCCGTACAGGGCGGCCGCGCAGGCGACGCCGCCGCCTGCCTAGATGCGGTCGAGCGCGACGGAAAAGCAGAGCTCTAGAGCGCGGCAGTGGAGTAGCGTCGGCGGTGTAGACTTCTCGGAGGAGAGCGGGGGAGCATGGAGGAGATCAAAGAAGAATGGAGGCTTTAATCTGATACAGTAACGAGCCAGTGATGGTAAGAAACGGACGTTACGAGTATTCAGATTCACGCATCTACCCATGCTTTAAGATGCGTGAATAGTTGATTAAGGTACCAGCTTAAATTTCTAAAGCTGGGTACCCACCATTTTTCCCATTTCTGTAAGATCCCAATGAACTAATCCAATCAAAGGAAGGACGCGTGTCAACGAGAACATCCAAACTTTAAATTTATGGAATTGCAAACTGGAGTTTGAAATAACCGATGCAAAGGATCCCTCTTTTCCTCAGAGAGCCGTCTCGAAGGTCGAACCTATCAGGGGTTCTTTTTTCTTATTTTAGCTTCAAAGCTCTTAGCTCCCCGCGTCAAACCACCAAGCCGGACGGGGAAGGGCTCACTTCGTTCTTCTTCTCTCGCCGAAAGCTTTATTCTTCTTCGTTCTTCTCGGTTTTCGATTCGAATCCAGCATGCAGGCCTTGGCTACCTACTCCCCTTCGGAGATCTCACTCCACACCACCAAGAAGAGCTGCTGGTTGTCCATTCATGGCAAGGTGCAAATTCTCTTCTGCCCCCTTTTCCGTTCAGTAGGGTTTTATTTGGCACCGGAGTTGATGCGTCCTCTTCGATCTAGGTTTATGATGTGACTGATTTTTTGGAGGATCATCCAGGGGGAGAGGATGTTATGATTCATGCATCAGGTTCCTCTTTTTATGTTTACCTGTTGAATCTAGAGTCGGTTATTGATCGTGAAACACTACACTTACTCTTTGGATTTTTGTATACATGTCATGGTTGTCCGAAATAGTTGTTGACTTGAGATCATATTAGAAGATCTGCATGCATATATGTTCAGTAGATCTGTGGTTAGGCGTTCTTTTATTGCTCCTGAATTGTTGTTTCTTCTGCTTTGTTATATGTGGTGATCGTTTCATACTATTAAACCAAAAGCTTCTGGAGATGCTACCTTAGCATTTGATGATGTGGGTCACAGCAACAGTGCCATCAGCATGATGGAGGACTATGTTATCGGCGCTCTTCAGGGTTATGATCCCAGTGGTGAGCCCAGCAGACCTACTTCGGGGCCGAAGCGGATTCCGAAGGAACAGACACAGCCATCGTACGGGTTCTTTGATTACTTTCTTCCTTTGGTAGTCCTTGCCATTGCTTTTGCCGCTTGGTATTACCTAACCATTTACTCGAAGGCCAAGGCCTAAAAAATCGTAATAGATTGATTATGCTTCATCTAGTTGTTGGTCTCTATATAGCTGCAAATAATTGAGACATATAGACTAGAAGTAATACTATGATACATCTTTAAGATTGTAAGAGTGAAGGAGAGTACCCTTGTTTCTAATATTTCACCAGTTTTCAAATGTGTTGCTCCTAAGAACTTGTGTGAAGCAGAGAATGAGAGCTTATTTTTGGATATAAAAAGGAAGCTTGTTATCATGTTATGGCCATTCTCATTCATGATATCATCCTCATATACAAATTAAGTTAGGCTCCAATTATCAGTAAGTCTGTCATCTGTTCAGATTGTGCAAGCTTTTGTTTTGAATATTCAACAAAAAAAGTTTCTCATTAAATAGGCAATCTTTGTTTGAATATTTTGGAAAATTTTATACTAAAGTTAAAGATCAAATCTTGAAAAGTGATCATGGTGAGTTTTGCCCTCTGTTTTGAGCAAGACAATTCCATTAGCAACCCCATCTGGTTAATGCTAAACAATCTCCGTGAACCCAGACTGGTGAATTTTCCTTCGCATAAAATAAATAAAAAATTGCATTCAAAGTGAAATGTCTATATGGTTGTTGATTGAAGACTTCCATAATGCATCGTCAGCACAGAAGAGACCCTCAAGCCCAAAGTTTGTTATTATTATTTTTCGTTCAGGTAGCTCGAAGTAATGCGCATTTGATCAAAGAACTACAGCTATTTTACTGTTAGGGATTTTAATTGTCATTCACAATCCTTAGACAGGGTAGGAGCTTTTGTCCAGCTATTTTACTCCCATCCCACAAATTGCGTTATTTTTCCTACAAAGAGAATAGGACAAAATTGAAAGAACCTCATCTGCCTCCCTATAGACAGGTATACACAATCTCTTGCCAAGTATGGTGATCAATCCAAATAAAAGAGAGTCACAATCTTTCCAAGATTCTTAGCTTCTTCACAAGTCTCCATAAGTAATTCATTGTCATGAAATGCAAAGCATATGACCTGTTGTACCTCTGACAATATATTCATGTTGCAGAGCCTGTTGTTTGCGTGACCAAAATATTAGCATAGTAACATCATAACAAAGAAACTCAAGAGTACAAATCTTGTAACCAAGGAGTTTTAAGATTGAAATTTGCAAAGATGCGATGTGCAATATTTTGGTCCAATGTTTTTAATCACAGTCTGTACTGAGCTACTCCAATACATGACCGGTACATGAATTTTTGGTGGTAGTAAATCAATCTAAGATCAGACTAATAAATTGATACACACCGAGATTCAAACCTTCATGGGTCGAGTAGAGAATCATCCAACAATTGTCGTTCTTGTAGAAATATGCCCATCCAATATTATTGTTATTACAGATGACAACCATTTTTATGCACAATTCTTTAAATACCATGTACATGCATATACAACTAATTTTCAAAATACAAAGTTTTCCGTATTATTAAAATCTCATATGGAATAATTGAACTGGTTCAACCCAAACAAAAATTTAAAATAAAATATTGGAAACATGCAAGAATTGTTGTCTAGTTTATACAAGTTGATCCTTGATGAGACTGACCTAGAAGTTCCAAGTACAAAGTCATTTTTGTACCAACACAATCAATTAGCAATTTACCTTTTTAAGATAACACACCCTCCGCATCTGCTAGTATTTTTCAGGATACTAAAGTCAAACTCACCAAATATTTTGTACTTGATCAGAATACCCAAAGTTTTTAGAAAGAGTAATCACTACGTCAGTTAACAAAAACATTCTCCATATTCAAGTGCTCATCACGGTTCCGTAGGAATAGCAACATAGTGACATCAACGTACCTGCTAGCTTCAACCAGCGGCAAGTGATCATTTTCAGGTTTCTCAATAAGATTTTTGACCTGAAAAGATTTAAATAAATAAAGAACTAGACAAAACAGATAGATATTTGATAAAAGAAGTCACTTGAAATTAATTATAATGAAAATTTTCTTCTAAAATGAAATGAGAGAATAGTTATAGCAATATAATTGTAAAGCATGCTGTTGGATGTATAAACAAATACGAAAATTATTTTTCATATAATCATATTAGTGCCTCAAATGCCCAATTCTTCTGTTGCCATGTCATGTACTAATTTAATACATCTAAGATACTGATCCGCTGGTATATAGTGACCAGTTCAACCAAGCATTGATAATAGATTATATTGTCCTTGCTATTGTTGAAAAACCACGACAACAACAAATTAGAGATCCCAAAAAATCATTGTTTACTAATAAAAGAGCGAATAGGTTGCTATGTCTGTGTCTCGATAAAATTCCATCCACCAAACTATTATTGAAAAACATTGATTGACACTGAGTGAAAACTCAAAGAACACTCAAACTATCGCAGATATTGATTTTGCTTGGCTAAAGAAATTGGCATCAAATCGGAAGGCATAAAAGCTTGTGGGGATTACCAAAGAAGGTACAAAAGCTTCTTAACTGCACAGAAACTCATAGAAATCTTACTTTGGACAACAACTTCTGACTATCAGGTGGTTGCTTTTTAAGGCTCTGGGGCAAGATCACCGTGAGCAACTCTGACTTCTCAGCTCTTAAAGCGCTCCTGATAACAGCTGCATTAGTCCCAAAATCTCCTGAAGTAAAAATATGATTTTTCTGCAGTGGAATGATAAATTTTGGAACTAAGATCTGCAATGAAGTTACAAGATTGCGGGAATCTGAAATAGCATGAAACAGCAGTAATGGAAGACAGAACCATACAGCTACAACCATGGCAAAACTGAGAATCTCAATAAGTTGCTGGTGCATGAACCCCATATCACATGTCCCAAATAATGCAATAGCTCTGGGTCGCTGCTGTTGTATGGCCAACAGTTCCTGGAAACTCTCATGTAAAAAATCTCAATCTTAATAATAGTTGTTGTAAATAATAGTGTTAGAAGTAATTATGTTGGAATCAATCTAATTAAATAGCCACTTATATATATAGTAAACAATAATTAAAATATTATTATTTTTATGTTCAAGATCTCTATATCTATAGAGATTATATCTGCCATGTAATTAGATGGAATCTATTACAATGTAGTAGTATCATTAAGATTTCCCACGCAAATATCTCCCACAAATATCTCCCCTCTTTTCTTATAACAATAAAAAGACAAATTTTCAATGAGCAAGAATGCAAGAAGCAATAACTTATAATATAAACAATCAAGCTCTGGATCTATATGCATCATCAATTCAACAATTCTGTGACTATATAGCAAATATCCTGATCTCAACAATGTTATAAAGAAATTTTCAACTGCTCATCAATCATATGAGGTTCAAGGGAAAAACATTAGATCCTAAACCTAAGTTTAATTTTAAACAGGTTATTCAAAACAAAAAAAAAAATTCAAGGCATGGAATGGGAGTGAATTGTCAAAACCAAGATGCAGATAAGTGAAATAAGATCGCTATAATTTAGGAACAAGGACCTCGTCTTAGTTGAAAACACTACCTCTAGATACTGCATATCAGGAACTGTTTTGTAGTCTGATACAACTCTGGATGTACCTTCTATAAGAGATTGGGTTTGTGTTGGAACTTGGTGATCATTATCCTCTGATGACCCTGATGAAACTACCCAATTACTGCACTTAACAGGCAAATTATTTCTATCATCATCTCCTTTCATGCATTCACAACGCCACTGCACCAGTACAAAAAAATGCTTGTAATGAGTCACTAGTGAAAAAAGAGAGTTTATTATGTTTAATGAAACTGCCTCATTACTGTGTTCAATAGTCAAATTACTTTTAGCACCATCTCTTTCATGATTCACAATGTAACTACGCCATTAAATAAATAAAAAAAATCCTGATAGCAGATCACTACTGAAAAGAGATAGTATGTTATGCTTGATTTTCTAAAGAATGAGCAGAACATTTTGCATCAAAGAAGCGCAAATGTACGAGTAAATTGCCAAAAAAAAAATCAACAGAATAGACAACTTTGCGTTAAGAATCAAATACCATATTTGACATGGAAAAAAAATGCAGCTACCCTACAACGTCATTGAATCACAACTCAACCACTATAAGCTTTCTCAACTATGACAAGGAGGATTAGGTTCTTAAGAAGGGCCATTAAGGCATACACTTGGACCCAAAAAGAGAACTAGAATCACACAAAAGGGACAAGTCCAAGAAGGAACAGAGATATAAACAGTTACACTGTTAAAATTAATAGGCAATATATGCTACGTACTTTACAAGTTTAAAATTACAGAATAAATGTTAATAAGTTCAAAAACATGTCTAGAATGTCCGATGATAATTCTGGATGGATTCTAATTCCTCAGTTGAAATCTAGTTCTCAGGACTGGCAAAGTCAAACGGCGTGGAGTTTCAAGAGAACTCAACAAAGAGCCTTGCCAGGTAATAATTATACAGTGAATATTCTTACAAGAATAGTAGTTCAATTGCTACTAAAAATATAATAGTAACAATAAGCTGATATTAAGACCAACGTTCGACCATCACATCAAAGAAGCAATAAGCGTTTACCCTGGTTGAACCCTATTTGTAACGGAGATTTCGAAGTTGCACGCAGCTGAAAAATGAATTAACAAATGTCTTCAAAATTACAGATTCTAGCTCATAAAATGCTTAAGTTTCTATTTTCTTTTTTGTTCCTCAACATAAAATCGCCGTCCAGAATGCGCACATTGTGCAATGCAAGAAAATAAAGAAATTGAACGTCTTCAACGTTCCATTACGACTCCAGGAGATATCAACAACAGAAGAATGGAAAACCCTAGTTCCTAGACACAAACAGAAAATGTGAACCCCTCATTACAGCGCAATGGCGGCACAAGCACGATCTCAAGAACGGCAAAATCAGACAAAAGGAAGAAGGACTACACGAAAATAAACTAGAATTCGAAAAATGAAGAAAAAGAAGTCGATTACCGTGGTTCTCGAGCGAAGAGTCATATTCGAAGAATGCGGCCTCTTGATTTCAATCCTTGCGGAACTGAGGGTTGAACGGATGACGCGGGGGAAAAAAGGGATTTCAGAATCGAGCGCTAAGGAAGGCACGCAAATGGCCGAGTTAGCAGGCCGCGACTTAAACCCCAAGCAAGAAAATGAAGAAAGCATGGTTCCTCCTCCCTCTTACTCTTTAGCTCTTTCGCCAACCCCGAATGGCCGAATCTGAAGCCTTTAACAGTTTACAGTTATAGGGTGATCATTCGGTTTTTGCGAAACCAAAATTTTTTTTATAAAAAAACAAACCGAATTATAAAAAAATATGTCTTACCAAATTTACTAAAAAAAATTTCAGTAAATTAGTAATTATAATTTTTTATATATATAAATATAATATTTTTTATTTTTAATATATTTATTAATTTTATATTTATATTAGTAAATTTGATAATTTAACGAATTTATCAAATTTAATTATTTAGTACATAGTGTCTTAAATTCGGTTTTTACAAAAAAAAATAATAAAAAATTAAAATTAAATTTTTTTTACTAAATTAAATTTATCGATGAATTAGTATAAACTGAATTTATCAAACCTTTGATCAAATTATCTGTTTGGAAATCCTTTTAATTTTTACTTAATAGTGTGTTTTCTTAGATAGAAAATTAAAAAGAAAGAATGAAAAATATATTTTAAACATAAAATGTAACTAAATTTAATGTACTTTTAATTTTTTTTTTCAAGGAAATATAGCGTAAAATTGCAAAAAGAGAAAGGAGAAAGACTGAGGAAGAGAGTTGAAACTGATCAACTAGTCTTGTTTACGGAGTGTAAATCAATTCCTCTAATTATTACTTTGTACAAATCAATTCTATAATTTTGGTAAAAGAAATAGTATATTAGTCCCGATAACATTTGATATTTAATGGTTTCGTTGAGCCACACAGATTCTGTAAGCTATTTCAACAAATTTGAATATTCAAAACATTTTTATTAATTAGAAAATGATGGGTAAATTAATTATTTTTAAAAGGATATCTAAACTTAGAACGTTCTTATTTAGTTTTTTAAAACTATTATGTTCTATTGTTAAGTAGAAAATTATACATATGAATCAATCCACCCAAACAATTTAATATGTTTTTCGAATAATATATATATTTTTTAAACATCACTTTCCTTAAGTTTTCGAAGGATACACACTCTTTCTATAGCTATATTCAATGAAACAAAAACAAATTGAGAACAAAATGCCATGAGCCGTGCCTATGTTGGATGTTCAAGATAGCTTAGCATCATGAGAAGCAATACCAACTGGTATGAAACTTAGAACAAAATATCATCATGTGTAATCATACGAAGCTCGTGTCAGATAAATTACAACATCTGGATTAGTATAAATAAATAAATAAAATTTAGTAACGATAAAAGCAGCACAAAGAAACAGGATATCTTGCAACTGCCACCGCATACACGCATAGAAAATATGATCAAAGTGGACATTAGGATAAAGAGGTCAGTCGAGATACAACACAAGTTTCCACCAGAACGGCGGACAAACACTTTTAATACAATAAAAAGGTAGAACTTCCTGGCTAAGCAGTTTTAGTCGATTAACATAGTGTACCCGATGGGTTAAAGCTAGTAGTTAGAAGAGATCATGATCGCTGTAGCTTTCTCCATTAGTGTAAATAGGCAGTCTGGTACTGAACCTGGTAAGCATTTCCATAGTACGTGGTGGTATGAGTGGGCGATATGGCGTATGGAGCGGAACCCATCAGCGGAGGATGATGACTTTCGGCAGCATAGATATACTGCCTCTCATAAGGATAGGGAAATCTCTCAGGGCTATCATATGGGTGTGAATATCTCTCTGGTGGTGCTCGATAGAAGCTTTTGTCAGGCATGCTGGTAACACGAGGAGCATAAATGCCGCCACTGGCACGGGGTCTCTTGGATTGTGGCTTTGCAGCTTCAGCAGCTCTCCTCTTGTCAGCCTTTGCTTTCTCCAGCTGCAGGATACGCTTCTGGAGTGCATCAACAGGATACTGTTCCTCAAGTTTATGTTCCTCGATGCACTTGATGACAGCTTTAAGGGCAGAGAGTTCACGTTCATTCATTTCATTCTGAAAAAGAATCATAGTTCTCAGTACACAAAATGATAGGCCCCAAACAAGATATATCTCAACAACTACAAAAAGGCAAATGTTTAAACGAACGATTGTAAAGTTTTAATATAGAGAATAATGTTTTTTTTAGGCAAGTAAAGGCGGGACTACCTAATTATTAACAATAAAGGTCACTACTCGTAGAACCTCTAATATAGAGAATGATGTTGTTTCAACTATTATGTTGTGATTCGCTGATACTTATGCCCTAACCTAACCTTGTGCTTTAAGGTCCTTACATGTATCAACCTAACCTTGTGCTTGTATCAACAAGCTAGACTTCTGCACATGTATGGAGCAAATCCTGATAACTATAGAAACAATTATACTCCCGACAGCAACAAACTATGCAGAAACCATAAGAACCCTTCAGGATGTTTCTGCTAGCTATTATAACGACATTCCATAGAACAACAAATTCAAGAAGGTTGCAGGGACCAGCCCCATTGTCATACTCAGTCCAACATGATAATAATTAGAGATAAGTACACCCTTTATAAAAAGCATGACTAGCTAAATCAAAGATACTCCCTTATTAGAGATTTATTTTCTCCTCTTCCTGTCTCACAACCATCGAGTTCAGCAATTAAAAAATTGTCAGTAAAGAACTTTTTTGCTCTCAATCGACCTATCTTCTCAAACCAACCTATATACGCAGATTTGAGAAAAGAAATTGCATATATGTCAATTGATAACAACATTCTAATCTCTGTATATAGAAAGCTTTCTAGCAGGCTCCACCAGCACAAACAGGACCCAAAGGTTATTTCATCCAATTATAGTTACGCTAAGAGAGATACTAGTTGAATCATTAAAAAATACAATGTGTTCATCTAAAAATGTATGACAACTAAATTCGGTCCTTATTTTTGGGATGGCTCCTCCACGAAAGAATGTCCCTGGAGCATCCTTGGCAAAAGAGTTACAAGGTGGCGTATCATGTATGTGACAACCAATTAAAGAATTATACAGCATGTCATCAGCAGGTAGGCTATCGTCTTAAAGATTCATGCGCTAAGCAATTAATTTGACGATAAAATTTGTGTCTTCACAGATTCATCAAAAAAACAAGGATGCACTATATGAAGTTCGAACCTAACGAAACTCTAAAAAATTGTTGCACATAAATACGTAGCAGATTGCCCACACGAATACATCCAACTACAGAACATATCAACAGGATACTAATGAACCTCCAGATATTAATAGAGCGATATGGTGCAGCATTTCCAACTAAATGTAACAACTATATAGACTCACAATGCTACCCAAATACTTTCTGAAGCTCATATTTCCAACATTCCTTTAGGGTTCGGACAATCAAATATCATAAGAGAAAATGATACCATGAATAGCAAGGCTACTGCTAATAGGACTGGATAACAAAAGAACAAAAACTATAACTATTAAAGTGAAACCTGTGCACCAGGGGACATGCTACCAGCTTTGACCTGAGGCACCTTTCTTGCTTCCTTAAGATATGCTTTAAGCAATGGCACTGGTGAAAATTGCTCCGTGAGTTTGAATGCATACGCAAGATTAACAGCCTCAATTTGCCTCCCAGTATTCAGAAGAACTTCAATCAAAGCTAGAAATTGATATTTCAATTAGAAGATATGAGATGAAACAAGCACATTCATCTTAAAGAAAAATCATAATAAAGCCAAAGGAACAATATAAATCGAAATTTGACTTCAAAGAAAATGATATAAGTTGGAATTTCCTGTTAGATGTCTCCAAGGTCAAAATAGTAGATATTGAGGACAATTATTTATATTCTCTAATAACATCCTAAACAAAGTAGTATGACTTTAGCATTATATTACAGGACGCCCATAGATAAGGCAGCATTCAGATTTAAGAAAATGTGAAATTTTCTATAGGGGATTGGAAAAATGAAAATCCATACCCAACACTACGTGTCATCTGCCAACAATTTGATTGAATTTTTCATATGATAAATAATAAACACTAACCTGGCATTTTAGGTGACAAACCAAGTGAACGACACAAGTCAACAGTTTGGCGGCGCCGTGTCACAGCTGGAATAAGTTTGCAGATTTCATCTTGTTCAAATTCTGATATAATATCAAAAGTAGCCAAGAGCTGAAGAAATGCATGTGCTTCCAATGAGTTTCCACTGCTGGCTTCTATGTCCAGATTATCCAATTTTGGCTTCCATTCTTTAGCTACGTACTTAGCTTTTTCTTTAATCTCAGGTGTTAGCATTTGCTTATCAGAAAGAGAATCCTGTGTAGCATCTGTCAACAGTTGCTCAAGTGATTCCATTAACATGAGACAAGTCCTTCGCATGCCTAAAAGGTTTCCATCTTTTTTCCCATCCGAACCTAGAATCTCTCCAGCATAGAAGCCTTTCAAGGAATCCAAAACTAATGTGAAAGGATTGGCTGCACTTTTAAGTGCCAGTGGGATTTCTTCACGTATAGAGCTCAAGTTTTTCCGGTTATCTGAAACAAACTTGTGTAGCCCATCAGCATCCATTTCTTCACACAGTTTCACCAGCTCTGAAGGATGTTCACAGCTGGCAATTCCATTTTCTACGGGAACCATAACCGAGCCAGAGTTGGCCGATATAACATCAGAGATTTCTTCCAAGGTAACATCAGTCATTCCGCTGCCGGCTTCCTCACTGTCAGTGGTGATATCTGGAGAAGAGCTCTTATATTTATCAAACAAAGAAGATAGTGCAGCATCTCTTTTTTCCTGCAACTTATCCAGTGACGAAAGCTCCTTGGCTACAACAGCAGCCTCTTGCTTCTTCAACATCTCATGGGCCTCTGTGACCTGCATGACATACTCCTCCTCCTGATCTTCCAACTCAATAAACCTTTTCTTTAGGGATCTCTCAAGTCCATGAAAATGTTCTTCAAGTTCTTTCCATTTGAAGTTCAGAGATACGGCACTATGACTCTCAAGTTCAGCGAATGCCTGTTGCAACTGCTGTATCTTTGAGGTAGTGGAATCCAAAAGTGTAGCAACTGACTGTGGATCAGCCATAGTAGAAACTTCTGGACAAGTGGAAAAGGAGCTTATAGATTGGGGAGTAAATCTAAAGTTGAACTGATTAAAAAAAAATCAGGAACAAACAATAAGCATTGGCGCACCAAAGTACAAGCATCAAAAGTTTTGGATAAGACCACAGACAATATAGAATTGTAAGCATAAATCTCAAAAGCAGTAATCATAGATCATAGTAGCACCAAAAGAGTGAAAAAGTAAAAAGTAATGACAAAGCACTCAGCCATTGATGCTTGTCTAAGACTACCTGAAAAATGAAGTTTCCTAATGCAATAATATTGACAACCATCAGTCTCGTTGCCTCTCAAATTTTGCTGAATGTATTTACCTAATAAAACTTGCATAGGCATCTCAACTGTCAGCATTCTCTGCAGTTTCAAGACAAGCCAAAAACCCGCCATATGTGCAAATAGCAAAAGTCACATTGCGGTTGAAACATATGTTATATATATAAAAAATTAAGTTATATTCAAGCAAAAATAAGTTGCATAAAGATGAAGCACAACCTGTATAAAGAAAGATAATACATTACTACCTCAACTCATGTAATAAGTTTAATTTTTCAAACTTCGAAACATAATAATGGAAACATTAATTAGTATATGTTCTAGGCTATCAAACTCCTGAAGCCCTATAAACCTCTTCTCAATGAAGGCCATTATCATTTTCATCCTCAAAAGACCCTTTCACTTATGACATCATCTTCATCACGATCCAACTTTCCAACTAATCATTGTTCCACTCATTAATATCATGTGTATGAAAAGCATCCACAGTGGCGGAAACAACAGAACCCACCAAGCTACAAGCATTCTGGTGTGGAATGCTCATAATCCACAATGCAAAAACACTGTGGCAAAGTAGTTGTCACACTTTAACAACCTTGTTTCAGGAACAAAGGGAACACTTTAGCTCGTCAAAGCACAATCGTAGAACACTAGACCAACTTCATAGCCATAAAACCAAACACATTATAAAAACACAACATCTCAAAACAAGACGAAGTGGCTCAAAGATTCTCAATCAACTCAATAAATGAAAAGTGACAAAGCAAAGAAAACAAAAACAAATGAACATTACTAAAATCTCTCACATAGAAACCAATGCTTCATTTGGACAAAGCATCTACACATTCATTGCAAGTTTATCATATCCTTGTAACTTCACAATCCTTGATCAATAATCTGATTGACTTTGACCAGTTGACCTCAATCACTTCTATGATAATAACCACCCTTCTCATGGCCTCTTCTCTTATTGTGGATAGAATGTTAATCATCTTGTCACAACCACTTCTATGAACTTCATTGATCTTGGGCCAATTTGGGGCTACTGGAGCTTTTAGCTTCATTGAAAAATACCTGGCTGAAAAAGTTAGAAAACGTTTCGGAAACTGCTATGTGAGGGTTTTTTTAGAAGCAAAAGCAGATTTGATAAAGTATCTATTCACCTGCTTCTCTCTGGCAGCTGAAAATTAGATTTAAACAAGCATGAAAGCCATCTTTTTGGATGACGCTATCTAAACAATTGTCCCTTTCTAGGCCTAGTCACCTTTGTACACTACTCTCCTCTGGATGCATCCTTATTGTTGGTTGATGTATTTTGTAGAGTTTAAAGGATTGAATGAGGCTCCCCCTTTGCCCATCCTTGGACATGCCAACCATCATTGTAATTAAAATTCCATTGCAACAATCATACACAACTACTCTCACGTGTGCACATCTACATCACATTTTTCTCAGCATGAATGTGCCACTCAGGTCAACCAATCTAATTGCAAGTAGTTATTCAACCACTCAATAAGTTGCATTCTCGTCTTACCACTTGACTCAAATTATTCCATATTATGTCTCACCATGCTTCCATTATGTTGTCTTCTCCAACATCATCATGTTATTGAAGCTCAAGAAGCAATTAAAGTAGTTGAGATCGAGGATAGACATAACCTCCCATGAGATCTATCATTGATCCATCATACACCAACATCAAAATAATTGATTTTGATATGTCACTTGATCTTAAGGAGCTCGTTCCTAAATTGAATCAAACCTAGTTCCAACCATCCAACGTAGGGACTATCACCAATTGGTAGATCCAATGTTATGAATCAAATTTTAGACATGAAAAGAACTTGTTTCAAGAAAAGAGGTTGAGAGGCATCCTTGTCTTTTACCCTTGGTCACAACTCACAGCAAAAAAATCATCCAAAACATGATCCAAAAACATTATTATTATTACTAGTAATATCATCTCCAAATAATGAATCGCCTCACATTGCTACAATGCAGAAGCCAAAACATTTTTCATTCAACATAATTGAGGAATGATACAAGGAAGTCAACTAGCATGGAGCTTGTTCAATCCAAGGGAGTACACTGCATGGGAGGTCATTGTAGGGAGACTAGTGGTTACAATTTGAGGGGGGATTGCAAAACAAAAGGCAAATTGCAGGGCAATGGTGATGCAGAAATTTAGTGGTAGCAGCAGTGACTTCAGGGAGCTAACATTAGGGATAGCAATTGTAGGCCTCTAAAAAACCAACTAGAGAGTTGCCATAGCAAGAAAGTGTAATGCGAATAGGGTTTTGAGAATAGAGGAGAGAAGAGAGAGGCTGATGACTAAATTTTGGAGGAATTTGATTTCATACCGAGTTTGATGGGAAGTAGTTATTGACTTCTTGTGATTCACATATTACTCACTGAGGTAAGATACATATACTAAACCACCTTAGACTCGTGGCAATAATATTACCAATGTGAAACTAAACATGAGGTAGTACTCACTCTTAACATATAATAACTTTAACACAATAGAACTAAGTTTGGTGATAAAAATGCTCATCTGAACTGGAGTGGTAGTGCCACTATTAATGTACATTGTACACATTGTATTGATAGCCTAGCAAGCTGAAAGTCTCTGCAATGCTATTCAACATATATTGAGATTTGATTTCATGCCTTAAAAGAGCAAAACCAAGGTCACATCAATTCAAGACAATAGATATACTGCTAAATCAGTAATTTGGCCGCCAACTCAAAAGCATTACAAAACAACAATAATTCAACTGACCCACTTTACCAGAGCAAAACTTTTAAATTTATGCAGCTATAAACTCAAACAATATACCTCGGTTAGAACCAAGAAAATCTAATACACCAGTCAAACTCATCATACAACCACAAATCTACAGAAATTTCTAGCGGCATTGTTCATTAAAGGCAGTTCATAACTGAGCATTAACTAAACCTTCATTCCACCTCATCATTGACCAAAACACCAGTAGGTTCAAAGTTCAAACTCAACAAAACCGAAGCAAACACATTAAGGCTTGAACCCAACCTCAAAGCTAAGCTTTAACAAACCATTTTTAGTAAAATATCCTAAATATGCTGAAAATGCTGAAACTTGCAATTCAATGTTTAAGTACGTTTTTCAGTTAACTGTTAGGCCATACTCTTCCCAAAATCAGACTAACCTTCATCTTACATATACCAAGGGCTAAGTTTAAGTCCATCTCTAGTTAAGATTACAATTACGCTAATGGACCTAAATTTCAAACCACCAACACATGAAACTCGTCAACAAGTATCATACCCCTCGTATCTGAGCAATAATCAGAAGGAAAAGTTCCACTACTGAATCAACAACCGAATCATTCCAACATAGAAAACTAGAAATCTAGCACAAGTAATAGTGAGAATAACTTAATAGGATTATTAAAAAATAACCCCAAAATAGTGCCAAAAACTTGCACAGCTGTAGTCACTAAAACCAGCTCATTTAACACCAATTATATTTATGAAGATACATAATTTAACCACCAACCTTTACCATTTCAAGATTACTCGTGTACTTAGCAAATCTGGAAGACGGAAAGATGGAAAGATTCCTAATCACTATGAATCACAAGGGTAGAAGACAGATCCTACCTCACAGAAAAGCTTCCCAGCTTTTGCTCTTCCTTCTCCTCCTCTAGCAGCCAGCGATCCAGCCACCGCCAGCCACCTCCACGGTGCAGAAGCTCTAGGTCTCCACTCTTCTCCTCTCGAGCCAAGCAAAACAAGGAAAAGGGGGCAAGAGGGGTCGTCTCGGTTGAGGTAAAGAGGGGAAGAGGGGGAAAAAGAAGAGGAAAGTGTAACGCAGTGGATATTGGATAACCCACTACGCTTTACTGAGCTGACTAACCTAACCCAAACTCTTAGATCTTGTCCATGGCCCGGTCAAATTAAATCCAAAGCGAACCCAAATAAGCCTTAGTTCCTAGTTCCTAGCTCCTAGCCCTCCCTATTCTGGACCACTCATTACATGGCCCAACTACAAGTGGACCGAATCGCCTTTGACTTTTGAACCCGATAAGGGCCTCCAAATCAAGAAATTAGGCCTTTACTATGGAAAAAAAACTGCTAAGCGGAGCTTCATCTACCGTCAAAATGCCTCGAGATTCGTGCATACACGGATCTAGAGGTAGCAGGGATGGTGCATTAGAGCGCCTCGCTCAGCGGGGGGGCGCTTAGAAGTTTAATATGGAGGGTTAAGCAGAGCATATCCAAAACCGGCCGGCAATAGCCACACGCAACTTCTTTTCATTAGCTCGATTGGTGCTCACAATTTGAACCGCTCACCAGACGAAATATTCCCGCGGTAAAAGAAAGAACATGTTGACTTTCTGACAGGAGTCCAAACAAAAGCATCATAATCCGTGCATTCTATTTTACATGTGATCTGAACATCCACCGTCAAGACAGCACTGAGGCAAAATCGACGACTAGTAAAGTGTGTACGCATACGTTGATTATGCAGTGTGAACATACATTTATTTTCAGCGGTATTTGACAAAACATTAACTATGTATGGCAAAACAGTAACATAAATATTCTCTTCTTCCCTCATTCTTCAAATTTTCCTCAGTTACATAGTTTATGTTTTTAACTATCTAACATTCCATCTAGATTTATTACTCATTCTTTCCTTTCCACGATAAATTTCATTCTACTGAACACATCATAAAAACACTATAAAAAATTTTTCATTATCATACGTTAGGAATGATGACTCTAGTGATATCAAAAGGTAAAAGACTAAAATTAACCTATGTAAGAATCAAATATTCACCTTAGGATAAATTCCTATTGCCATCAAATTTTATTTTATTTATTTATTATCCATTGTTATCCACTTACATTTCTTGTATATATATATATGTATATATATGTATATATATAGACCAATGTGTGCATGTTATTAGGGATGCTTTATAGAGAATTAAGAGAGATAATTATAGAAAAATTTAAGTGGTTAGAGAAGCTAAGCGTTGAAAACTGAAAGACACGTAGTTGTTTGGCCTTTTCGCAATGCATCTGATCCTTAAAAAAACAATCGAGTTTCGATTAGCATTGTTATTAAGCATATGCCTGTTTACTCCAAATATTTTGTTCCGCTAAATTAGGTGAGACTATTGAAGGAAAAGTTTGGATTTGGTGAAACTTTTATTTCTGAGGAATCTGATTTAAATGTAGCCTTGAGGAGTTCAAAAATAAGCATATTGATCAATTACCTTCAAGAATAACGACATTGTTTCCGGACGTTAAATTCTGGATCAGGATGACAGCCAGTCAGTGCACAAACTTTATCTGTCTCGCTACAAGTCCTGTAAGAATTGAAGAATTCTTGGTGCTCGATCACTTCAATCGTCATTGTCAGTTTCAGAACACGGCAATGGTGTATGGCAGTGTCATTAAGTGGTGCAAAACTAAAGTTCACTTGGTTTCAACAGAAAAATTGAAGGTGACATCTGCCGCAACATATTGCAACCAAAACATGTGCAGCAATAATACATAAGAGTACATCATCCAAGAACTAGTTAGTGATCACGACAAAATTTGCATCTAGATTTATAGAAAACAGAAAGAAAAGTACATATTAATTCCGCACGCCAACTCTGAATTTCGTAGAAAGTCAATCAACGGAAGGGGCTACTAAGCATTTTCAGATGCTACTTTAATTTAACTGGGAGGGAGCTTGGCCAAATTGAGTCAAACTGGAAGGGAGTACCCGCGAAGATACTTAGAATCCACCCCTGATTCCCGTACCAAAGCAACTCGGCCAGTCCGCGCCACCTGCAATAGTTAATGAAAAAAGAACTTATAAATCAAGTTACTAGCTAACGGAATGAAAAGATGCAGCCCTATCAAGACAAGAGATTAGAGATTCGTAGACTGAATGAGGGCTGCCAAATTCAGGGCATAATGTACACACAAATATACACACAATAATGATGAATAACCTAAACCCGACTAATCCGTTTTACTCTTTGCTCTTCACAATCAAGCTAGAGGAAAGATTTTTTTCATGGAAGAATGGAAGTGGTAAAGGTGGGATTAGATAACAGGAATTGTTATTATCAACTAAGACTTTTACCTTAGCCTAATTGACATGTTCCGCAGAAAAGACTGACCACTATTATGAACCTCGTGGTATAGTAGGACAAACATGTATGTTTAGATAGTTCACCTAGCCAGAAAAAGGAAGAATGTATAGGTGGATTCATCCAAAGATAAAATAAAGCCCTTCACTATGCTGGACACATGCATATAGTCTCTTTTACTTTATACTTACGTTCTTGGAAAAAAAACACTGTATTATGTAAGAGCAATTATTTGATTTACCAAAATTTTAATTGTTTATTAAATTACTGTATAGTCAGATAATTAAGCTAGTTAAAAATGTATACGCTTATTTATGTAAGACTAATTTACATAAATTATTGCTTAATCATAATTTTCTATCTTTAATAAATTTCATTTAAGATGATCTTACTATATGATAAACTAAAATTGATATACAATTAACATTTATGTTGTTACAGATATAGCATCTAGCAAAGTGACATAGCGCATGAGGGTGCATTTTTCTATGTTTGAACCAAGGTTTAGGATACAAAGTTTACACACAGTATGTACTGGTACATACCATTTACATGATCAAGTCAAACAAAAGATGGAAGGATCAAAACAAAATTTAATTTCATTATAGTTATCATAGATTTTTGACATGTTTAAATTAGGAACAAACCTCACAGATGCCGTAAGGCTCCAATAGCCTTTGGAGTGCAACCATCTTGTCCAAATCTCCGGTAAGCTAGATCATATATACAAACTGTCAGCCTGGACATGAAGAAGAAAAAGGAGCAACTAGGGAAAAAAAGTTTTGACATACACAAAACTGTATATATACATCCAAAATAGAATAGTCCTGTCAAGAGCATAGAAAGACTTACCACAATGTAGTATATATATACATAGTAAGGACGTGAATAGATTAGTTCAATTTGTTTTGCTTCCAGTGTAGCTAAAAAGAGCAATGAGATATGACTCTGATGATCATTTAGTGTACAAGGTGCATTAATTTTCCAGTTTAAAAAAGAATGAATGTGGATACGCAAGGACAGATGGAGATGGGCAAGAAAATACGAGTACAAAACTCACTTCCCAGAAGCTACTAAGGAGCTTCATTTAATTGAAACTTAGTAGTTTATAACCTCGTGAATATTCAGTCAGCAATATAACAAAAATTCCCAGCACTACCATACTTTAATTGGGGCAAATACTGGCTTAATCAGTCGAGCAGCCCAAAACAAACAGTAACATAATAAGAAACAAATATGATCCTACTATAGAGAAAACCATTTCATGTTGAATATATTAGTAATACCTTCTAACATGTATAACCATGAAAAGTTACAGCAACGTCTCACTATAAAAGATTTCAGGAGAAAAATTGGCATTTTATGACAAGAAGTAGTAAGATCATAAGTTATCCACTTTTGCTCCTTCAACCTTGTTGCTTCTTTTATCAAACTCAGAATCACCTTAAGTTTGGTGATGTAAAATACTTATTTTTCTTGAAAAAGGGATGTGATTATCATTTTCTAATTTCTTGGGATAGATTAGAGAGATTTAAGCTTAAGCAATCGGGGGAAAAGTTCCTTAATAAGAAAATTAAAAAAAAATATTTTGGAACCAGAAATAAGACCATTGGCTGCAAAGAAAACACTAAAACTACAGTGCAGATAACCTGACAGCAAGGTTTATAAATCACACTAATTTCAGGAAGCTGTTGATTTTTTTTAAAGTCCACACAGATGCCAGTATCATTCTGGAAATTTTGCTTGTTCAGAATTGAGGAATAAGTAGGTGTAAGTGGTAATATTTAAAATCACCTGTACAAATGTCATGGGTAATCAAACTTCAATAAACTAATTATCGTGAGATAAGATAAGGTAGCCGCAGCATTTGGCTCCACGCAATCACCATAAGGAAGACATGAAGGTTGAAAAATTAAAGCATAAATCAAAGTTGACATTAGGGTAGTTATATTAACAGTTTTCCAATAATCATTTCACCATGTAAGAATTCAAATATTGATTTGCGCACAAAGCAGCAGCTTTAAAAATCATTATCATAAATGGAATATGCGTCAGACCAAAAAATGTATCTGACATATCACCTGAAGAGTAACTGTATGATCAGAAACATCTACAGCTTTGGCTCTGAAAATGTCAGCAATGTCTAGTATGTCCCTCCTAGCAGTAGTATTTACAGCAACCTTTATAAGCATAAGTTCTCTTTCCGCAAAAGGTAAATGAGTTACATCCTGAACCTGATAAATCCATATGACTCCGCCTTTAAGGAATTCATGGAATCGTATTGTTTATACTTCACACGTATAAGCTTGTACAAGTTACCTCATGCACATCAATAAGCTTGTAGAGCTGCTGTACTAACTTGCCAATAGACTCATCAGTTCCAGGAACAACAGTAGTGATACGAGAAATGCCTTCCTTTTCAGCTGGACCGACAGCAAGACTCTGCCAGACAAGGTAACTATTACTATGCATCTAGAAATGACAAAAAAAAAATTAAATATAGCTTCCAGATCCACAAAAGGAAACCTGAATATTGTAACCTCTGCGAGCAAACACTCCAGTTACCACATTAAGGACGCCAGGAAAGTCATTTACGAGAATGGATACTGTATGTGAACAGAAACCAGTTGGCTGGACCAAGGTAAATTAAGCACAGTTAAATCTCAAAATTGCATAGGTGCAAAGCAAGAGACTGAACGGAAGCTATAAATATTGATAATCAGTTACCATGGTCAAGCATCAAAATTACAACGAAGAATTGAACAACCACATGTCAATACATGCTTGCCTAAATTGACATATGAGTTACATTCCCCAATCTTTACAATGTGAGACAGAGCTTAAGAGACACCGACTGCTATAGTCAATATACCTAGTAAAATCTATTACATTAAAAAGTACATAGGCACATAAAATAGTAACATCCTAGTGTTATTTCTATATGACACTTGTTGTGGCATTGCTGACATTTAAATCATAGAAAGATAAGATAGTTTCCTACTTTCAGCAACAATGGATAATTTACAAACCTTCAAATATGCAAAATACTTCTAACAAATTATGTGCGCTTCTAGAACTTGTTTCAACATGATCAAAATCATGAAGTCCATAATCTATTGCATAAAAAAATAAATATGCTTTTCAGTCATTTTCCCAAGTCACTAATTTTATTAGATGTTTAGGATTAGTCAAGTAAGAAAACATATTGGATACTCACATCTTCATCATCGAGGACTCCCCAATGTGCATCAAGAACTTGACTTACTAAGAAACTGTCGTAAGGTTCCACTGGATAAACATCTCCCTTCAGAAAATCCAACATAATAATAATTTTAGGACAAAATCCAAGGGACAAACAATATATAACAGAACAAGAATACAGATAAAATAAATTGCCAGCGATTAGTTTCACATGTACATAACCATGTGAAATGTACGTGTACAGTAGCATGTAACATACATAAAAGGGATGGGTTATATTACTTGTAAAAACATGTTTTTTTATGGTAACTATAGCCACACTCTTCTTAGATTTACACATTCGTAAGCACAGAGAACGCAACATGTAGGAATGCTAATGTTTTTCATATTCAAAATAAAATTGAAACAAAATGCTGGAGGATGTTGTTAGCAACAATGTAGTTGGCATATCTTTTATGCTACATACCCACCAGATTGAAGGCTTAGGCGGATACACAAGTATATGCTTCTGTGTTCTATAAATA
This sequence comes from Costus lasius, assembly GCA_027563935.2. Classification (NCBI taxonomy): domain Eukaryota; kingdom Viridiplantae; phylum Streptophyta; class Magnoliopsida; order Zingiberales; family Costaceae; genus Costus; species Costus lasius. The sequence continues at coordinate 12,120,239 of CM050447.1, read as the reverse complement.
CATAAACATATGTAAGGCATGTGGCTAGATGTTGGAAACAGCTCTTCCTAAGATGCATTAAAAATAGAAAATCCAATTATATACAGAACAAGTTATAAACTCAATATGAAAACCTTTCAATTTTTATTCTTCACAATCAAAATCAAATGTGATTAGTATCCATACAAAGTAAATGGTCTTGAAGAAGAGTGCCAAGTGTCAAGTTCTTTGTTCCGTTACATAATGAATAGGCAGCTATAGTCATTCTTTCTAAAATCCACTTCATGAAATTCTAGACAGCTTCAAATATAGTATTTATGGACCCACTACAAGATAACCCAGCCTGTTCAACCAGAATTGGAATTTTGAATCACATCAAAAAGCATAAAGACTTGACACAGATGTGAAATAGGACAACTGTCAATTGTCGTTACGCTAGAAAATTTCTAGGTCAGTCACTATTTCTCTGTTTATTTTTGTTGCCTTTGTTTATTTTTGTTGCCTTTGCTCACTTCGGCCACAAAATTAAGAAAGCTCTGGCATAGAGGAGAGATATTTCAGCAGGTATAGCTTCCATAGAGATTGAGAATACATTTCCATTATTGGTTGTATTATTTAACAGTGGGACTTCAAAGAAGAGAGGACAGAGATCAAGGGATTCTAATTCTGTAGCTACTTTTGACGAGAGGAGAGCAGTAATGTAAGTTACACACCCCAGAAGATTGCTGCGCACTTCCATTGAAAGTGTCATCTGGAGAAGTAAGAAGAGGGTTTGCAGGCCTAGTGCTTTCAAGGTCCGGATAGGAAGCAGCAGAGAACCTCCAGAAAGGTGCTGTTTGTCCCATTCTTTCACGCCTCAATGCAATCTGCAGATAACATTATACTGACCCTGATGCTAGAAATATCTATCATTTGTTCATAGAAGATGGAGAAGAGAAAGAGATGGTTTATGCAAGTAATGACAACCTTGCCAGTTCTAGCAATTTCTTTGATTCCAAACTTGCTCAGGTTACTCTGAACTGCAACCATTTTCCCAGGATCTCCAGTAACCTGTGTCCTTGACAATTGAACATGCATGAGCCCGTAAGTAATATAAAAATAGAATGAAGACAGTGGTACAAACAGATAGGGAGAAGGTTTATAAAATTTTGACCTCAACGGTCAGTGAATGTTCTGAAATATCAACGACTTTCGCTCTGAATACATCAACCAAACCCATAACCTGCATATTAAAGGTGATTAAACTGAGAAATAAGAAATTATGTAACAGCGCACTAACTTACAAAAATTTTAAGAACTTTAGTTAGTTCTAGAGAAGGCACCAATGGCCAAACTAATCACATTTGCACATAAACATCAAAATCTAGTCCTGTGTAGGATGGGGTTCGGCTGATTCCTCATACAGGTTGTAAGTCCTGGATATAAGCTACACAAAAATATTTGGAAACATATACAATGAAATTAGTAGATAGTTAGATAGTTATGCTTATGGAAGATTACAGAGTTGGATACCATCTTAACATTAGATGCTTTAGAGCAATGGGAGTCAAACAATCAGCACAACTTCTATTTGGTCATTTGAGAAAGTTGCAAATAAGTTTGTTAGAGAATTTCTGGTATGTAGACATTTATCAATCATTCAATTGCACATAATAGATAATACCACTGGCTGCTCAAGTATTAAGTGAAAATATATGGTCTATATTATAAACATGTCATATTGCAAAGTACACAAATTATAGCAAGTCCATCTGCAAAAAATATTTTACCAAAAGAGAACCACGTTAAAGTGGGATACCTCTGGGCGCTTATCAGGATCCACATTGAGTTTTATAAGCATCAACTCCCGCTCAACTTGTGGCTCTCTTGATAAATCTTCAACCTGATAGTTGGCAACAAAAAGATACGCATAAGACCAGTTTCCCACAAAACAGAAGGACTAATGGTCCATGAGTTTTACCTCATAATTATTAGAATAGATACTCCCGAAATTAAGAAAAAAAAATAGATCAAGCATTTGTAACTAGTAAACAAGTAATTTACCTTCAAAACATTCACAAGCTTGTTAAGCTGTTCCACTACCTGTTGCAACACTTTATCCGTTCCTGAGACAACTATGGTGAACAATGCCTTGTCCTTGTTCAAACCAACTGCAAGCGACTCAATATTGTATCCTCGTCTAGCAAATACACCAGCAATCCGATTTATCATCCCACTTTCATCCCCAACAAATACAGAAATTGTGTGCCGTCTCACCCTACACTTCAGGAAAGCTTATCAAATTTTACCAGTCCAATCAACTATCTGAAGGGCATAAATCTTTCAAATTTCACATTTAAAAAAAAATATACCTAAGTATGAAAGAGATGGAAGGCGCTAATATAACAGCAGAATGTTTCGAGCAAAACAACCAAAAATATGAAATAAATCATTACAAGCATTCAAATCAAAGATAGGGATTGATCACACCGGAAAATAGTGACAATAACAAAATGACTCTAAGAGAAAGGAAGATATAATGCTTTGCACCATTGAATTATTGATCATTAAGACTGGAACACGAAAGGAGAAACTCGTGTAGCAACTACTACTGGTCATCCTAATGCGAAATTATAAAAAGGGAAAGTAGCTTGAATGGTGAGAATAAGAACGAAAAAAACGTAAAATGCGCCAATTATGAATCCCCTCGTCAAATCTAACAGCATTGAACCCAACAAAGGAATAGGCTATTACTTGTCCCTAGACCTAGGAGCCGTAGCCGTAGAGTTGGCCGTGGAAACCACGGCCTCGGCTCTTTGCTTCTTGTCACTGCACGCGCAGATCTCGAGTGCCCAGTGCTTCGGCCTCGTCCATCCAAGCGCCGCCCTGGAGAGATCCACGGTCCTAGACAACCCTACACCCAAGCCCAGATCCCGCTGGGCTCGCGCGAAGGGCCTTATCGCCGTCGAAGGGGGCGGGCGAGCTGGAGCAACCGCCATGGCGGCGAGCACAGCGAGCGAGAGTGAGGGGAGTCGTCTTGGGGCGAGCTCAAAGTTAAACGAGGCCGGTGAGTTAAACAGTAGCCAGAAGTAGGGTTTTTTTTTTACAATTAAAATGACCATAAAACCCTCTACTTTTACGAAAATGACTACTAATGTTAGTTTATATGCGAAAAATGAGTGTGGGTTTTACCGTCATTTTACAGTGCACCAACAGTTTTCTAATTCCTGCGGACCGGAGTCAGATGTTTCGAGTCAAAACGAGGGAAAATGTGAACTTTTCTTTCCAACTTTCCTCTGTCCTTTCTTTTTCTTTTCTCAAAGAAAATAATATATTTATTTACTTATTATTTTTCTTTCAACGATACATAAATATCTACATATAATCCAAAATAGTATAAATAAAAAATCAAGCAAAAAAATATCCTATGTGATAAGATCGATACCTCGTTATCAATTGGGAAAATTAACACCAATGAAATACAAGAAGCCCTTATCCACAATCCTTCCCCTGGAACAAATTAATACCCCGGTACCCTAATTTCCCTCCCACGCGAAGCAAAGCAAAATCCCTCCGAAGATGCAGGCAGCAGCCACGGTGTGTTTCGCCGCTACCTTCCCCCTTAAGAACCCCAAAACATTTACAGCGGCGGCCCCAAAATCATCTAAGCCGCATCGGACCTCCACCAGATACCGTGTCGTCGTCGCCGCCGCCGCCGAGCCGGACACCTCGACTATCGACTACAGCTCCTCCCCCGTCTCGTATGCCGCCTGCACCCCTAATTGTAATTACTAACTGAGCGCCGTGCGTGCTCGCGGGTTTTGATCGGGCCGTTCCGATTCGATCTGATGCAGAGTGTTTCCGGTGGAGGCCTGCGACGTCGTCGGCGGAGAAGCCTGCGACTCGAAGATGTTCCCCGAGGCCAAGATCGCGGCCGGGTCGGCCGGCGGCGCCCGCTCCAGATCGGCTTCGGAGGAGGTCGACAGGGACTACCTCGAGTATAGCGATCCCAAAACGTAAGATCGTGCCCTTTTTTTCTCATGTGAATTGGACAAGTGTGTGCTGAAATTAAGATCTGAAGTGGGTGGGGGTGGGATGAACTTGTGTGTCTTGATTTTGCAGTGTGTTTCCTGGAGACGCGTGCGATGAGCTTGGAGGGGAGTTCTGTGAAGCTGAGTACCAGAAGGGTGTTTACTCGGATCAAAAATAGTGCCCAAATAGATTGCAGTGGCTGGGATTTAGTTGGTTTCTGGTAGAATTTGATGAATCTAGAGGAAGCACTGTACATGTCAGAAGTTTGCTTCGATAAAAAAAACAATGAAAAAGATATTCCTTTAACATATTCAGATTTCAGAGTTAAACAATTATATACTTTTGTTGCAAAATTAAGCCGAATAGAGAAAAAGATTCAGAAAATGGATAATGGATAATTAAATAAGTATAGAAAGATTGAGTATTAAAATTGGATGGAAAGCTAAGGGCCTATGAAAATGTTGAGTGATTGAAAGAGGAGCCAAATATCATCTATTTGAAGCGAAGGTATCTCTTAAATCACATTCAACTGTAATTAAATTGAATAATAAAAAAAGGCAAAAAAATTAAATGCTTAGTTTATATTTGTATTGGGTTACTTCTGCACCCATAAATTTGAGCCAAGCTCAATATAACTCAACATACAAATATTTGTAATGGGTTTATAAATTAAACTTAAATCAATTTACCTTTAAAAATTTATAATAACTTTGAGCCTACTTAATTATTATGATCCATATATTCTAATCCTTCCCTATTTAAGTGGCAATAAAAATATGAAAATCCTTTAATGTTTTTTAATATAAAATCTAAAATATTTTCGTATTAACTTAAAGTAGACCTGGCAATTCAGGTTAGCGGGTCATAAACGAGTCGTGTCAATTGTAACCCGTGACCTAATTAAGTCAACCCGAATATGATCTGTTTAATTAATTGGGTTAAACTGTCTAACACGAATACGACCCAAATATAATTGGGTCAATCCGATACGACCCGAATAACCCGTTTATCATTTATATTTTAAATATAAATAATAAATTAATAAAAATTTTATTAAAAATAATAATTTTTTAATAAATTTTTTGGCTTATGTGTGGACTGAAATCTGGGTTAAAAGATATTTGGACTTATGGGCAACCAATTAGAGTTAGATGAGCCTATATTTAAATTATATATATATAATGTAATCGGGTTAAGTGGGTCAATCCGTTTACAACCCAACACGACCCAATTATTTTTGGGTCATAAATAGATTAACCTGTTTATGACCCGAACACGATTATAGCTGACTCGAACCCCACCTAACTTCGTGTCGAATCGGGTCGAGTCAATGGGTCGGGTCAGGTTTTGCTAAATCTAACTTAAAAGTAATGTTTTTACAATAATAAAATATAGAAAATCTCCTAATTCAAAATGATTGCATTGGACATTACATATTTGTCATCTAATTTTTATGAAAAGGAATTCATGTAATTTTTAATCCATTTCTTCGTAGTATAGTTTATAGACCTAGCAAAATAGGTCAGTGGGTCATGTTTGAGTTGACCCGTTTATGACCCGTGACCCTATTAGCTTAACCCGAACACGATCCGTTTAATTAATTGGGTCAGATGATCTAACCCAAACATGACCCATATATAGGCTTGCTATACCGTAAAACTAAAAACGACCGGTTCACAAAGTGCTGCTAAAAAGAAATAATATAAAATTTTATTTTTTTGCCCTTCGCTGCCTCCCATGCGGCTTCCCTCCCTGCAGCCTCCTCTTCCCCGCCTCCCTGCGGCCTCCTTCCCCATCGATGACATCGTCGGCCGCCTCCAAACCTCCCTCTCCCACGCCCTCCACCACTTCCGCCCCCTCGCTGGCCGCCTCGCCACCCCTTCACCTGACGGATCTGGCACCCTCCATCGCCGCTTACGGAGCTTGCCAACGGTCTCTTCCTCGCCTGCTCCTTCAACCACACCGCGGGAGATGGCACGACGACAACCTCCGTGATGGGTGGGGGAAAGGGAGAGCGACAACCTAGCTTTCGAGGAGAGACGTGGCGATCTGGCTTCAGGGATCCCTCCCTCCCTCCTTGTTAGCTCCTCCTCTCAACGTCCGCCGCCGCCCATCTCCCCCTCCGAGCGTCCACTCCGCTCCTCCTCTCAACGGGAGGAATCTAAGGTGAGAAAGGCGGCGAGAGCAGAGGAGGCTACAACAAGGAGAAGAACGTCAGTGGCTGATGCAACCTCCTCCTTTTCCTCCTTGCGGGCGGAGATAACAGTGAGGTCGATGAGGAAAGATGAGGGGGGATTCGTAGGGAGAGGGAGGTGGTGGAGGAACAGAGGAGCCAAAGCCAACGCTTGGAAACGAGGGAGAGGGACAGGGCAGCGGAGGGCGGTATGCGCTGGAACATTTCTTGAACCAGCTCCACACCCATGCAAACTACAGACTAAAGCAGTTGGCGGGGCTGGGTGAAAAACACCCGGTCAATCTTGGTCAACATGAATAAGCACATGTGAAGCACCCTCGGCGCCAAACGAAATCCAAAAAATTGACCAACAGCCCACTTGACCGGCTGCTCCGCCTACAATCCCAAATGCAGCCATATTCGGGTCAACCCAACATGGCCCGATTAACCCATTTAATAATAAATAATTTAAATAAATATTTATAAATATATATATATAATTATATAAATGTAAAAATATTAACCCGATTAACTCGACACGACACGACTCGACTCAAAATGATATATAAATATATATATATGTATATATTTATATATAAATTATATATATAATATAATCGGGTTAAGCGGGTCAACCCGATTATAACCCGACATGACTAGTTTAATTTCGGGTCATAAACGGTTGACCCGTTTATGACCCGAACACGATTAGACCCATCTCGAACCCGCCTAACTTCGTGTCGAGTCGAGGCGGGTCGGCGGGTCGGATCAGTTTTTGCCATGTGTAATAGTTTATATGAATTTTTTAAAGTAAATCTTATTTTCCTATTTACTCACATAGAGATTTTTTTTTACTAATTTTCTTTTTCAGCCCTTTCTCTCCTTCCATAAGTAAAGCTCAACTATTTCAACTAAAACTCGAGCAAACCCTAAATTTTAGCACATGCTCAGCACGAGGGCTCAAAACATCTCTAGTCAGAAACACTACTCTATCCTCCAGCAGAATCGCACATCTCAGCCGTCCAATGATTTAGCTTCACTGGCTTTGAATGGGTCCCAAGTAATCCTTGCTTCTAAGCCGTCCGATGGCCGTACCAGGATCCTCCGTTCAGTCGTGCCACGAAAAAGACATTACAGCCCACGTGCCACATTATCTATGCTAAAAATGAAGCCCGATCGGTGGCCACATCCAATGACACAGCCAATACTGTTGCAGAAAAGCTGTTTCCTGTTTCGGTCGTGATAGGATGATGAGTGATGACCACCCTGCTCATTATTTTTTCTGTTAATTACTATCACCCCTCCGCTCGATCTCCTTCGATTTGGTACATTTATTCGTCGTTGGTGGCGTTGGGAGGCCCTTGCGCGCACACCCTTCGCTTGCGTCGGCGAGGTTTTATCCGCGGAGAGTTCCCCGAAGGGAAGCTCAATCTCCGGCACTATTCCTGTCTTCTAATCGACGCGCACCTGTGGATCGAGCCGATTCGGTCGCCCTTTTTTGAGGTTTTCTGCGGATTTTTCTCTTGATTTGTGCCGGATTGTTCCGCGTCTCCGAATGGGTAAAAACCAGGCTTACAAGGCGATGCAGAGGGCAAGGATGGGATCATCCTCTGCCGGACCAGAGGAGGCCGAGGACGGAATGGTTTGTACCCTTTCATACCATCCGTTTTTATCTAAGTTGCGTTCTGCTGGTTAAATGTTTGATTTTGTCTGAGGACTTTGGTTGTTTAGGATGTGGCTGAGTGATACCCGACTTTCGGTTTTATGAACTTGCAGTTTTCTTGTTAAATAGATATTTTGTTCTTTCTCTGGGGTTCAGGATAAGGCTCAAGTTGCCATTTTTCATCTTATTGTTTATTTTATTGGATAAGCTGAAGCTTTGCTATCGCGAAGTTGCTATATTTCTTTTTCGATCTTTATTAGTTAGTATGAGTCATACTTTTGTTAACTTTGTTGCTTCGAGCATTTGTTATATAACAATAATATGATTGTAGGGATATTGTTTTCTGTCTAGTAGCTTTCAGTTGTTTGCTTAAGGTAGACGTGTTCAGCTTGCTTGTGGCGCCCAGTAGTAAGATGCATATTTAATTTCAACCAAAACCTTAGTGATCTGTCTACAATATTGCAGTCTAGTTCGGGTTACGTAGGGACTTAGTAGCTTCCATTTTCTCCTCACTTCCCCTTTGGCTATAGCGAGACAACAGCACGGGTTTCAGAAATCAACTTAATTTATAATATGATTTTCAGTGGATCAAACATAGGACACTAAACCAATTTCTCTGATATCCACTCATTGGTTCATTTTTATTAAATAAACATGCCCTAACATGAGTTAGTTGCTTATGTTGAAATATTAATTTCATCTATGGTTGATTCCATTCAGTAAATGCAAAAGATTAGGGACTCAGAATCACGCCTGTCTTTTATTTGCTGCAGTTTTGTGTATGTTAGTAAGAATATCGTTTCTTTTCTTTAGAAACTGTTTTATGAACATTTATGAATTTTTAGGTAGAAATTCTCAGATAGGGATAAGCAATGACATGTATTTAAATAAAGACTAACTAGCCTCTTCCTGTATGACAGCTTTGTTAGTCATCAGCAATAATTGGTAAAATCTCATAAATTTTTACTTAGCAGTCGCAAGTTGTTTCTTTTCTCTCTTGTTAATGTTGTATGTTTCTTTTATTTAGTTAATCCTATACTTGAAAGTAGTGTATCTTTCTTAAGTACTTCTATTCAATAGGATTATTACTAATGAGGACCATCGCAGACGGATGGTTCATTTCATTCACCAGAGTGGCATGCTGCTCGTTTGGCCAGTCTGAATACATCCCACACCATAACATGGGAAGAATTCAAGAGGAAACAGAAGGTAAGATATTGAGGATAGGGCTACTGCAATTTCGCGTGCAGTAAATTCAAATGTAGTTTCTTTCTTCATGATGGTGCTAATTATTCTCTTTAATTGCATATGTGGAGTTAATTTTTGAGTTTTTCAGATTACATTTAGATTGCTGGTATGTCGTTATAGTTATATCGCGGAGGTAAAGATTTACCATCTGGTAGAACACTAAGTCAAGAATGATTTCCTTAACTTTAATTGCATGAGAAGAAGCTTAGGCATATATCAATGACAAATTCTGATTCTGTATTGGAATCAAAACAATTCTTTGTGCATACAATATTTTATTTACTTATTTTCTCCTTTTCTTCTATCAGGAAAGATGAATTCTGGTTCTGAGTTTTTCCTACAGTAAGGAGCTATAATGCATATTTTAGTGGATGGTTATATATTTCATTAAGAAATCATATGGCTGTAAAATCTCTGCTGAACTTTCTGATTCTCTGACAGTGTCATTGCATGAAAAGAACCTTAGGAAGCTCCAAGACAGTGCCATTTTGATTGGATTTTTAATTGTTTACAAAATGCAATGGTTATGTTCTGACAAGATTTTTGCTGTAGATGGTTTCGTTGTTTTAAGTTTAACTTCATGATTTTTGCAGTCTATCTGAAAATTATCACATACAGAATAATGATCTTTCCCGGAGTTTTCCAATACATTGATATGATGGGTATTTCACATGATAGATATGGTTACTTTAGGTTTTACTTGTGTCATGAACACCTTGCCTAAAAAACAAACACCAACGAAGGTGGTGTTTCATCAGTGGATGGAGAAGAATGCTTGGTGTAATGTTAGCGTGTAACCTCCCTACTTTTGAGAAGAAAGAAGTTCCTGTTATTATGCACTAGGATTACTGGCAATTAAATTAATATTGTTACTAAGGAATAGACAAGCAGGAGTGCTTTGTTTTCATTCCAACTGTAAATCTAGTGGGAGAAGAAATTTGATAACTCCCGAAATTCCATTGCTTACCTCATATATCTTGAATTCTATCAGATATAGGAGTCTTTTATAAACAAAATCTAAATCTAAATTGTGCTATTCACCTGAAGCTGTCCATTTGAACCAGGCTACCTTTGCCTTCTTATAAAGGGAAGTTGTGTCTCCTTTTACAAACTCCCCAGTGTTTGTCTCCATTTATATGAATTCTTACGTGTCTCTTCAATTTTTAATATCAATTTTGTGAATATGCTGTCCATTGGTTGTTGATCGACTATCCTCAGCTAGTATGATGCTTGATTACATCTTCTACTCCTTTGGTATGCTGATGCACTGAAGTTGTGACGAGTGATGACCATACCTTAAGCAACAAGTGAATACCAAAGAGCAAAACAGAAGCTTCTAAAAATATATTTATGAAGGATTCTTAAACTAGTTGGCCAAATCCTACGTTTGGTGGATCAAATTCATGCTCGTGGTATCCATTAAGACCACTAAGTTTAGATCATTCGTTACTGCTTAGTTAACCTACTATTAGCCCCTTCTTTATCTATTTAATTTTTCTTCAAGCAAATGCAAGTTTTAGTATCTAACCTGCATATGTTCTGAGCTAGATACAACTTAATATTACACAAACTTTAACTTGTGATAGGTGAACTAATGCTTCAACATCCAACATACAGATGGTTTGCAGAAAGTCCGATAGCTGTAGGTTTCCATCAAATTATATGCATCTAAGAATTACTGTAAACTTACTGCCTTTCAGAAAGTCCGATAGCTGTAGGTTTCCAACAAATTATACATACTACCTTAGTATGTCATGACTGCTTGAAGAAATATCATTGTATGCGTCTAAGAATTTCTTCCACAGTAATAGTATCACTAATGATATAAGCGTGTAATTTTGACATCGCTTTTTACACTTTCAGGAAGATGAGCTCAGAAGAGATGAGCAGGAGGCTGACAAGGATAGGATGATGAGAGAATACAGAGCTCAGCTTGATGCTGACAGAGCCAAGAAACTAGCACTTGGAAGAAACCACTCTGCTAGCAAGTCGCATCACAAAAAAGGTATATTTTCTGGTTTTTGAAAAATAACGCATTCATGCTTATAACAGAATAAAAGAAATCTATGCTTGTTACTCATTTTGTCTTTCCAAAATTGAAGAATACTATAACTAATTTGTTATCATAATACAGATAGGAAAATAAAAGATTCAAAGAAACAAAGTAGCAGGAAGAAAAAGGTACTTCGTGGCAACTATATTTTGTTTGTTGCATAGTAATTTTTTTAGTGAGAGTATGCCCCGTTCCTTTTGGATGATGCTTGTTTCTTTTCTTGTAGTAACTATTTATTGTCTATGCACATGAATTTGAACAAGTTGGAGACCATGCTATCCTAGTAGAAAACTTTCATAATTCTTATTTCAGTTCAGATATCACAATGAAGTATTCACATTTAAGGAAAACATAAATATGCAGAAGTTATTGTAAGTTAAAAATTGTAGTGAAATTGAAATATTTGGGATATTGTGAATGAAAAGTTATAATGAGCATTTAGTAACGCCTATTATTTTGAGTTAAAGACGCATCCCCATCAGAATACGATAAATATGGATTTCATATCCGTGTCAATTTTTCTTTCATGTTTCCTTTTCTGGATATCATGAAGTTTATGGGTTAGTCTTACCTACTAGTCATGGCCAATCAGCTAGAGGAAGGTGCAGGCAAGCTCTGTTACTGTATGAGCCAACTGCATATTGGCCTTAAATTAAGTTGAACAGATGCAGTGGTAGAATTAAGAGAGATTAATAGAGAGATTAGAAGGAAGACTAATAAACATTCAACGAAATCTTTAAGCCATATATAGGCATTTAGACACAACCATAAGTAAATACCAACCACAAGGTCCACAAATTACCCTACTACACGTGATGTAAGTAATTACTTGATAATACAAAACTAAATGGCCATCACTAGTAAATAATTACACAATTAATTACTATTTACATTGTAAATAATTTGATTATGATGAGGTAAAAATTGTGCTTGGTTTGAGTGTTGGTGATGAACATAAGGTCAAAGATGCCAACTAACTTCACAGAGTCTAGTAAAAAAAATGAGATTGTTGATTGTAGTTATCATTGTACATAAATTACACTACATTTGGATATAATAAAATTCACAAATTACACCTTTTAAAAGGAAAGAAAGAAAATTAAAAGGAAAAGAAAGTAAGAAAGAAGGGAAAATAAAGAAGAAAGAAAATAATAAGATTTTTCATTATTGTGTTTATTTAGAAGGAAAGAAAGTTAGAAAGATTGATAAACATAATCTATTTTTTTTATTTTTATGTCGATGACGACGATGAGAGGTGACGTCAGACGTGAAATGGCGGCGACGGGAGATGAGAGGTGACGATGAAGAGGAGATGACGGCGATGATGATGACGACAACGACAATAGCGATGACGATGACAACGATAGCAATGACGACGGCGATGATAACGATGATGAAGAAGATTGCAAGAAAAGCACGAGAGGGAGAGCGGGCATAAAAAAGAAAAGGGTGAAAATAGGTATGAGAAGGGCAAATCCAACTTTCCATCTGATTTTCCGCCCAAATTGGGCGGAAAGCAAATGTGGCTATTTTCCCTCTCACTTTCCTTTTATTTTTCCTTCCTTATTTCCATCCGTCCTACTAAACACGATTTTATAGCTCTCCTTCTAACTTTCCATCTATTCTCTCATCCTTTCCTTCCTACTAAACACACTATAAGGCTTTGTTTACTTCGGACGATGGAAAGTCCGAAGGAAAGGAAAGTTTTCAGATCTATCCGTCTGCGCCGATGGATGTTGTTCACATGTGATTATCACGTGGGCGTCGAGGAAGAGGAAGAGGGTGTCCAGTGAGCTCTCGTCGACAGTGTCCAGCGGTGTCTGACGAGCTCGCGTCGACAGTGTCCGGAGAGTTGAGGAAGAGGGCGTCGTCTGCCGCTTGCGAGAAAGAGGGCGGCGTCCGCGGCTTGCTAGGAAGAGAGCAGCATCCGCAGCGTCGAGGAAGAGGCCGACGTCCGCGGCTTGCGAGGAAGAGGGAGGTGTCCGCCGCGTCGAGGAAGAGGGCATCGTCCGCGGCATCAAGGAAGAGGCCAACGTCTGCAGCTTGTGAGGAAGAGGGCGGAGTCCGTGGCGTCGAGCGGTGAGGCAACGGGCTAGGCAGCGAGCGTCGATGCGTCGTTCGCGTCCGCGGCTTCCGCATCTGACGAGCTCGCGTGGGCGAGGAAGGAGGGGCCAGAAGCGTGCAGAGAGGAAGGGGCAGCGAGCGGCCAGGCGACGGGCGAGGCAGCAAGCATCGATGTGGAGCTCGAGAGGACGCTTCGCACACCATCGAGGCTGAGCGCCAGACGCTTCGCACGCCGTCGCTGCTCGCGAAGTCGGAGAGAGAGGGAAGCTGGGCAGCGGACGAGGCTAGGTTGAGCGATGGTCGAGGCTGGGCGAGAGGCTGAGCGGTGGAGCGGAGGAGGTTGTGTAGCGGTGGAGCGGATGAGGTTGTGCAGCGGCGGAGTGGACGATGCTGTGCAGCGTCAAGAGTTATTATTCCGTCTGAGTGGACGATTGGAAAACAGCGGATTTTGAAAAAAATTTCCATCCATTTTCCTTTCATTAATATCCGTCCGTTGAAGTATACGACGGAAAAAGCACCAATCCATCCACCCCTTCCTATTTTCCGTCCATGTATACATAGTGTAAGTGTTTCTCACGATGAAAGTCATTGGCCCCACTGGCTTTTCCACCATCTGCTCCTCCCACCTTCCACCTGCAAACTCACTCTCATATGCCTATCACGAAAGCAACTGCCAGTGCAGATGATACGACTAACGACTGGTTTCACTGAAATTGCTGCCATCCACTGCTTCCGCTGCAAATACAACCGATCACCGCTCAAATTTATAGTTATTAGTATGTTAGCCGGGTTTATAAGGTCTAAGTGTAAGTGGGCAATTAACTAGGTCATGGATTAGTGGCATATTTTATTTTTTATTAGTTCTTATTTTCGGCTTTATTTAAAAGCCATGACTGCATCCGATGAGCAATTGACGGCGAGCATGCCGCATGTCCCAGCTCTGCTGTGCCTTGATCACCTTTTGTTCTCGTGGAGGAGACGGTTTCTTGTGCAACAATCTGGTGACTTCTGGGTAGTACTGCATGCCTAAACTAACAAAGATCATCGAAGTACTTCTTGTCGTGGTTCAGGTTGGGGCCATTCAATGAACTTTTGAACCGTCCTGTTTGATATACTCGAAATTGTTGAACACCCCGTGAATTTTGAAAGCTCTACTATTAGAAATGGATGAGGACAAATGATTAATATTACGAAAGATAAATAGGATATTTGTGGTAGCACATCTTTGGTTTTCTTTAAAGGCCTTTCTACAATAGATGCTTGTTCATTGTCTCGAACTTAGTTGTAGACCCTAGGATAATTATATAAGCTTGACAATGTGCTTCATATCTTAATTTTCTGTCCTGGCAATGGTTTTGATAATATTGGCGTGTTAAAACATTTTCACAAAGTCACGAGCAAGGGTATTTCTATTTATAAAATTTAGAACAAACTTTAGGAGTATTTACTATGGCATACATATCAATAATTGGAATTGAATGTTTTCCGTGTTGGATGAACCTGAGTATATTGCTTACTTCTATTTTCTTGCAGCTACAAAATTTTCGTTAGATTATTTTGCCTGTCAGTGTGCAGCCAAAATTCTGTGCTCAGCTTATTTTCTCAAGTTTCTTCTCCATCCTTCGTGCTTTGAATATTCAGTAGAAAGTACAACTGAACGCCTTTAACCTCTTCTTTATTCTTGGTATAATGTGTACAGCACAAAAGGTCATCATCATCCGAGTCTAGTTCCTCTGAATCTTCAAGCAGTGATGATTCTGATGATGACAGAAGAGAATCAAGGAGGTCGAGATCCAAGAGATCTAAGAAGAAAAGGAAGCACAGGTCAAAGGCCAAAGACTCCAACAGTAACAGCGAAGAAAATGGCGGCCCAGTCCCACTCTCCAAGTTCTTTGAAAGCGCAAAGAGATAGAACTTGCTAGTGCCAATTGACATGAATCTTTTATGGTGTCCTGCGTGACTTTAGTTATCGGCCCTGTATTGCTAGATTATAGAAAACTGTGTTATCATCTGGATTCCTCTACAACTTGTATGTCTAGGCTTCACTCAATTGATTCGTGATTGGAAGTTTAGCTAGTTGTTGAGTTGAATATTTTGGCTTAATAAAGTTACTTAAATCAGCCTCACGTGATGCCTTGCTAAAACTATTTTGGCCTCGATAGGAATTAAGCCAAACTGTTAAGCATTCCACGTCACGTAATTTTCTAACCCCATTTGTATCGATCAATTTACAAATATTTACGAGTGGGGGCAACAAGCTTCATTTAGAATAAAATTTGTAAGCGCCCCCGGCGATTAAAACCCAAAGAATGAGGTGATTAATTTTTTAATTTAAAATATTTTTATTTTATTTTATTTTTTTAAAAAATAATATACATCTTGTAAGTTATCCAATAGGATTAATATTGAGATATTTTAAATTATATATACAAAAAAATACCATAACTAATATTAAATATAAGACAAAAAATATTATTTATGTTATAAAAAAATTAAACATTGGTTAGTGTCTTTTATATACATACGTAATCTAAAATATCTTAATATTAGTACTATTGAATAGCTTACAAAATATAGATTATTTCTAAAAAAATAAAAAAAATATTTTTTTAAAAAAACCGGAGCCACTTGAGCGCCGGGGCGCTTAAGAATTTTTTCCCTTCATTTGGGTTTGAAACTTTGATGCAAAATTGTCTCTCCAATCTAGTTGCAGTATGTGGTCCCACAAAGCCGTCCAATTGCATTTCGGAGATGTGCTGTATCTCTTGATACACGGAAGACATTATACATTAACCAAGTGTCATGCCCCGGTCGGATCGGCCTAGAATTGGCGCTTATTTGCGTCCTAGAGCCGTCCGGCGGAACACCAGAACGCAACTCTCCCTAGGGTTTCCGGCCCCAAAATTAGAAACCCTAATCTCCCCGGATAATTTTTATCCCCAAAATACAATTCGCACGGAGAAAACTCTAACCCCAATTTAGAAATCCGGAAAGAAACGGAACCCTAAATTAAATACCTCTTCTGATTTTGACCAAAGTCAAAATCGAACGCCGGATTAATCTCTGCGCTGACGTCACGCCGACGTCAGCCTCCGAAATCAGATTCGAAATTGTGCCTACATCAGCGTCGCCCCGCTGACGACCGTTGACCGCCTCGTTTCGAACGCCGCCGCGTTCGAAACCACTGTTCGTCTTCAAGCTCGCGACGCACGACGCCGCCGCGTCGTTGCTTCTGCCGAGGTCGAGTGCCGCCTGCACTCGCGACTCGCCGTCCACCGTCGACGGCCGGGAAGTAACGGAAACGTCGCAACTCAGAGACAGGGGAGAGGAGAAGTTTGGAGAAACGGAAGCTTTATTCCCTCTTTCGAAAGCTTACAAACTCTCGTCGTCGCCCGCCGGCGTCCCTCTTCCCTCCCTCGCCGGTCGTCCACTCGACGCCGGTTACAATCTCTCAGTCTTGTCGAAGCTTCACCAAGCTTCGTTGCAGTCGCTAATGGCGGATGGAGTCCCCCTGCTCCGAGCTTCTGTTGTAGCTTTTAAAGACAAGAGGCGCCGCCTCTCGCCTCTTCCTCCTTAGGGCGTCCGCCGCCCGGTTCTTACGCGTCCGAGAAGCTCGTTCCACCACGTTCCTCTCTCCGTTGCCCTTGGTTGTCGCCGCGTCCGCGTCGTCCGGCGTCGTCAAAGCCGCCCGAAGAGCTCGCTGGCGCGTGCGTTCCGCGCGAGTCGCCCGCGACGTTTTCCAATTCGAGCGTTACGCTCGATTCTTGTGGGCTCGGGCTTGGTATTAGGTTTGGGCCGAACCGGATAGACCGGGCCCTGACACCAAGGCTGCCGTCTGTGGGTCCCACGAAGCCGTCCAACTACATTACAGGCATGTGCTGTATCTCTTGATACACAGTCATAATTAATTGACCGAATCGAATTGAACGGAGAGTTAACTAGATTGATCAATTCAGTCATCGAGTGCTTTTTTTTCAAAAAATAACAGAGATTCGATTAAGCATTTTTGCCCTAAGTTATATATATATTTATAATTATCCGTTAATAAAGAATGAGTGGTTAATCTGAAAAACCTTTTAATTAGTTTTCTAATTCAATTACAGTTCAAAAATTTTTCGAACCTCGGTTTGAGAAAAACAAAGGGTCGAGAATCGGTTAGCGAATAAAGAATTATTCTCTGTATCCTGTATAAAACAAACAGACGATCTCCTCCCGTCTTCTCCTTGATAGACTAATCGACCGTTCGTGGACTCAGAGGCCCGTGTCACCGCTCGACTGGGCTAGCTGAGGTTTTATCCGTATAATTGGGCGAAGAGAACCAGCACCCGTTAAAACTTACGATCGACAATTACCAGTGGATTGAGCCGAGCCTCTCGAGTCTCGCCCTTTCCGAATCTTCTCTGGTTTTCTCTTTTGATCCGCGGCAAGTTGAATCCCACACACACTATGATCAACTATAGGTTCGATCTTATTGATTGATTGCCAATTTTTTTCATTTCTTTCTTTGATTTTTAGATCTGTGGTTGTGGGGTCCGGTGGGAGAAACATCCTCTTCATTAGTAGAAGGCGTTCCTTACGATGCCTCGTGCGCGGCTGACAACGGAGGAGGTCTGTGATCTTTGATCAATTTTGTGCTTGACTTCGAAAATGGATTTGCAATGTACCTGCGTTTTAGTTTAATACCACGATTCATCGGTGAATTTAAGGCTGTTGTCAAAATTAGAAAAAGGAAAAACTACGTTCTGTATCTCGATGTTGGAAATGAAGAACTGCTCGATTTAATTGAAGTTCTTGATATATCATTATTGTCTCTTACTGGTCAAATTTCCTTCTCCCTCAAATAACCTTTTTTTGTTTCTTTCTTGATTAAACTTGTAAAACAATTGGCGCATTTCCTTTAATTAAGGGTTACTTAATAACTGATTGTAAATGGGGTAATTACAGGGATGAATATTTTTTATTTAACAATTATCTTCTGTCCCTTCGTTGCAGCACTAAATGCACCTGTGATGTGTAAATCTTCTAAATGGTGAAAAAATGTGTAGATTCAACTTGTAGATTGTTAGTCAGTTGAAACATATGATTGATATCTACTAAGAACAGGAAGCCGTTGAGCTTTACTAGTAATATAAAAGGATGAATGATGGCAACACAAAACGAGGAAAAGAGAAGAATCATAGGGGTCTGAATGTATCCTCTCTTGTGTAGTTTCCAACCAAAGTGTGATAATCTGATCTCCTGCCAATCTTTTCCAAGCACCTTCTTTACCTTTGCCTGCTTTCATTTTTCTGTCCATCGATGTGATCATAAATCATATTCATCATTTGAGCATG
The DNA here is from genome assembly GCA_027563935.2 of Costus lasius. NCBI lineage: Eukaryota > Viridiplantae > Streptophyta > Magnoliopsida > Zingiberales > Costaceae > Costus > Costus lasius. The sequence continues at coordinate 12,101,715 of CM050447.1, read as the reverse complement.
ATCACAACGCCATAATAGTTTCTTCCCATTTGAATGTTGTTTGGAGGCAATCCAACTTATTTATTAATGCACCTGCTGAAAATTTGTTTTCTGTGTACAAACATTCACCTTAGCATCCTTGTCTCACAGAAAGTAATCTTTGTATAGTATAGTGTTTCTGAATTTCCTACTCACGCTGTATTTGCAGGGCTGATGAAAATAAATTAGAATAGTTGGTACATATGGCATGCCACCAAAACAGGTATCAAAACAATAGAGGTTGACATCTTAGCACAGGAATATTGTCATGTAGAAAGGGCATATACTAATAAAATAGTTATTCATGTCTGGTGCAACTTGCAGAAGCACATCGAGACAAAAATAAACAAATAGACATGATTTTGTAAATAACTTGACCAACAGCGGTGTTTTCTCCATTGTGGGCATCAACACCAAGTTTACTTCTACTAAGGATTGTTTTCTTTATGCCTTCTTGTCACCATTCAAGAATTTAATACAGAAGCATCTATCTAATGATATTAAATTGCACTTGCAGTGCTTTCACGCCAGTTTATGCTATTTTGGTTAATTAATTAATTTCGTGAATTCCTTGTATCTATTTTTATTTCAAGTAGTAGTACTAGTAATATGGTGCATTGCCGTTGAAGAAACCTAGTAAACCCTTGTTTCATCCTTGTATTTAAAGGTTCTTAAGAGAGACATACCATGGGAAACTTATATGTCAACGAAGCTGATTACAGGAACACATCTTCAGTTACTGCGGCGTTATGACAAAAAATCTGAGAGCCAAAAGGCTGCTTTACTTGATGATGTAAGTGTGTGTTCCTTTCGATAATTTCTTATTCAACTTTGCGTGTCCCTTCTTTACGTATTCAGTGGAGAGTATGAGTTGCTTCAGTTTCTGCCATAACATGGTTTGTTTAACCTTGGTTTTTTGATCTTGTTTATGTATTCAGTGGAGAGTATGAGTTGCTTCGGTTTCTACCATAACATGGTTTGTTTAACCTTGGCCTTTTGATCTTTTTTTTTTTACTTAAATGCAGATTAGTTTTTATCACTTTTGATGGTGACTTTGTGAGTTGTTTCCGCATATTGATTTACTGGTCTTTTGAGTGTGCAAGGTTATGTGCCTTAAATGTTATTGTAAAATACTATTGATCAATTCAAGTTCAACCTACATTGTTAATGTCTTGCAGGATGGGACTTAAATTGGCTCCTTTTCTTACTAATGATAGTGTATCTGATTTAGCATGATATTTGTTCTTTATGCTGTGGAACCATTCTTTTTAATTAACTCATTTGATTTTTCTACTTTAATATGGTCTCTTCCAGTTAATAAACTGTTTTAGTTTTTTTTTTCTTTTTTGTTTGTTCAATCCATGTCTCTATTTCAAATTAAAATGAGCTATCAATGAGTTCCAACTTCCAACTTCCAAGTATGCATTACAAGTAATGAACCAGATGGCATTTTGATGGAGGGGCTCTCGATTGGGAGTCCACCAATTCTTGCGCCAAAAGGAAGAGGGAATAGAAGAGAGATTCGGCCACTTATTGTCCTCCAATTGGACCACCAAACAGGACAAGAGTAGAAGAGAGGAATAAGTAAAACAAATCAAGTAAACAACTTACAAAACTAAGAGCAGAGAAAAGATAGTTCTCGGTTTGAAAGAGAAAAGAGGGGGCTTCAGCTAGATGAAGAGTTGAGGAACTCTTTGTTCTTGCTGCGAGGGGAGACTTGTGCAACCTTCAAGAACACAATTATTAATTAGTTACACTTTGACACAAGATTAAAAGACGATAATAAGAAGAGAGTTCAGAAGAAGGGGGTTGTGTCGGCTAGAAGAAATTGAATTTCTTTTGCATTGGCTTGAGGGAGAATAGATGAAGGAACTTGTTTGTGTCGCTAAAATGAGAAGGAGAGGAAGACTTCGTGGCAACACCATCATTTTTTAAATGATACTTTTCATTATGATGCATAAATGCAAATACATCCTTAAAGACTTGCTCTTGGCTCACTAACCAAAAGCCTTGTAGGGCTTGAATGGATGTATTCATCCCCTGACAGCACAACTAGACTCACCATTTAAGCTGGCTGAAGGATAAGAAAAAGAAAATCAGCTTTGCACTGAAGTCTGGGTGGGTACCTTACCCATATGGCTTATTTCTCTGCCCGTGAATCCGCATTTTTCCAGCCAAAAGGCGATGGCATTAGTCATAGGCTGATAAAATAAAGGGAAGGACATTTGTAACACTGTGTATATATTGGCAAGTGGGCAAGGAGTAAGAAAATATTTTTCTCTTACTATAAACATACAAACATGGTGCAAGTTTCTTGATTTTTTTCTTGCTGGTTTGAGGCATCATCTCCTTCCATTTGAAGCTTGGACGAAATTCCTTTAAGGTGCCTGAGGGTTGGAGTAAGTTTCAATTTTGAAAACTTACTCTTCTTGCTTGACCAGTTGAAGAAGGCGCTCAAATGTTGCCTTCTTTGCTTTCTTGACTTTCGGTGGTGGGAGTCTTCAAGGTTGGCGCATCTTTGCTAGTTGAAAAGGCTTTGGGGGCAGCAACTCTTTCCTTGCTAAGATATAATCATGATTCCTTGATTTGGGAGTGCAAGTTGACCAAGCTTCCTTGATGTGGGGTGGCATTTCCTTCCTTTGGTAATTGAGTTTGAAGTGTCTTCATGTCCAAGTTGTCACTTGCATATAGTTTGAAGTAGATCTTCCATTTTTAGAGCTAGCTTGAGTGTGGAGTGTGTCCGTGTTAACCCGTTGCACCACATTTGGCTTAGAATAGGTTAAAACAGAAATTTTCTTCTGACTTTGTTACGCATTTCAATTCTTTTAAAGGCAAAATATGGTTGTGCGGCTATGAAAAGGCTATCTGAGTTGAGTGTGCAGTTTCAGTATGCGCTGATCAAAATTTTCCAACAAATTTGACAGGATGGGCCAGCTTATGTACGGGTGTTTACAGACAATTTACGTGTTATATCCAAGGAAGAAACAGTAGAATACGTCCATGCTCTTATTGATGAAATGCTTTCAGGTAAGACATTGTGCAGACATGCAACAAAATCTTAATTATCTTAATGAAATTAATTCTGTTCTTTGCAGCAAATCCAAAGCGAGCTAGACTTTTTCATGATAAGACATTATCAAATGAAGATACATACCAGCCTTTCTTAAGTTAAGTATTTAATATTCTCCTCTCCACTCAAATTATTATGAAGAGTAAGAGTGATTCAATTCACAATTAAGGTTGGCAGTTAGGTCTGTTCCTATCCTTTTTGTCTGGTGAAATGAACCTTTAGCAACACTTGGAACAGCATCTCCCCATACCATGCCTGGCACGTTTTGAGTATGATCATCGATTAATTAGGTTTTGTTTGAACTATTGACTTAAAGAAATAGTAGGCAAGCAAGTTAACGAAGACACATAGGATAATAAATAGCAAGTATTCAAAACCTCCCATAATTCCCTTCCTGAAATTAAATTTGAGTTTCCATGATCTTATGCTCTTCTAGTTGTATGGTGTAATAAATTTATACATTAACTATTTTACATATGTGATTTTCTATTATTAGTTTATATCAATCTTTATAGTTGACACAGAATACTACCAATTTTTCAGATGGCTTCGCGAAGGCAATTGGTTCATACAAGAAAAGAGCTGTAAAATATTGACTTTGATAGTGAGGTAGTAAATTTTGCAAATGGTGCAAATGTTATTTAGAAGTTATATGATCAATGAAGTGAATATTAATTCTCATTCCAGTGCTCGACCCAAAGTTCAGGATGTTCCAGGTTTGAACGGAGAACCCTCACATTCAAAAAGCAAGATCTCAAATATTGATGACGTACTAAAAGGGCTACTGGAGTGGCTCTGTTTCCAGGTAAAGGATTTATGCTTCATGTAATTCTTTAGAATATTAACTTTTCCTTCCTTCTCTAGTAGCACCCTTCCATCTAGATAAAAGAACTTTATTGAATTCAAAACACCAAAACTGTTTTAGGCTTTGTGATGCTTGAGTTGATTTAGATAAATCATGTTATTTTTAAGAATAGTTTACCATGGCCTCAGAAAGTTGGTAAATGTTTTGTTTTCCATTTTTCTTTGTGCAATTGATTTTTCTTGTAAATAATGTACTAAGTTTGTTAAGAATCAGTATTTGCAGCGGCCCAATCTAAAAAAAAATGATATCAGTCACATACGAATCAGTATAATCAAAATCTAGAAATATAATAATTAAAAGAACAAAGAAAACAATTAGACAAATATAAGAATAGCTTTCTGAAAAATAAAATAACAAAAAATGATTCCTTACATCTTATGAAAAAAAAATTATTAAGATCTATTTACATATGAGACAATGATAGATCAAATGAAATGAATAGAATTTGAAATATAGATTATTTAGTTGAGGCCTCAAGCGTGACCATATTATTTATAATACCATTAAGAATTTTTAAATATATATTACATATATATTTTTTATATTCATACTTGAATTTATAAATAAACAATTTAACTTTAAGATAATCTCATTATTTAAAAATATTAATGAACTAAACTATTGGTGATTAAATTTAAAAATTAAACTTTTAAAACAATAATCTAAATTTCTTTAGTTAAACTAAGTAATAAAGTGGAAATTAACTTAAAATTTAATCCATCTATCTCGAGTATGTATGTTGGGCCCAACTTCCAGCTTTCTTGACTCTTAAATTGAGACTTCATGTCTTCATGACTTTACTCGAAGGTAGCAAATAACAATACGTGCTAGAAGATAGAATTTCTTGGTGAATGATGCCATCAACATGTAAAGAGAGGCCTTGGGAAGCTGTAAGCAACAAAGTACGATTGGAATGAGCAATTCACATCCATGAATTGTGATTTTCAATGTACTGATGAGCTTTGAGCAACAAATGATGAGGAGCACTTAAGGAGCTTCAGTTCATGATGACAAACGATAAGCTCTAAATCTTGGCTAGGAGAGAGACTGTTAGTGTCATCTTCAACTATAAAATTTGACTTTTTTTATTGGTCTTCCTCTTTTTGTTCAAGCACTAGGCTAGGTAAGTAATAGCTATTAGTTTTTAGTCTTGATTATGGCATCCCTTACCAATATTTGTTGTGATATTTCAAGATGAATCAATGGCATTGCATGATCTCAATGATTCAAAGCCAAGGTTGTCTTATTTCTAGCAATCTCAATGATCTCTCTCTCGGCTTAATGTTTCTTATGATGAAACCCGTACAATTGCTTGTATTTTTTATTTCGCTTGTGAAATTAGGTGGATTCATGTCGGAAGTTGTCGATTTCAATCCAAGTCAGGGATCTAGGTTGGGAACATCAATCCTTTGAACTATGCTTATATGAGATAATAAAAATTACAAAAAATGAGTGAGATTCTTTAACTGAAAACAAATTTATCCAATGCGGCGTGTTTATACAAGTGTACTTAGGTGCATCAATACATCTTCCATTTCGTCCTCCCAATATGTTGAATCTATTGTGGTCATTTTGAATTTGTTGGAAAATATGGAATGTGGAACATACGACAAGAAACAATATGGTATCATACTACTATGTCAACATGATAAAATCTTTCTATGATTATGTTCTATTCCCCTGATTATCTTTCATATTTACCACTATGTATACCACTCCCTGATGTGTGTTTCAATTATCAATGTAATTCAACCTTTATATAAGGGGCACTCTGTAATCAATCTATATGCAATACTGTTGATGTTATTATATGTTTGAGTGATTTATTATTATACTTTTTTACTTCTATATTACTTATTTCTCTAAACCTTTTATGAATATGAGCCTATATATACACTACTTCTTGGTATGAGTCTATATGCAATATTGGAGTTATTATATGTTTGAGTGATTTAATACTTTTTAGTTCTATATTACTTATTTCTCTAAACCTTTTATAAATATGAGTCTCTATTTGCACTACTTCTTGGTATGAGAGGACCACAAGAATCATTTCTTTCTATCCAACTTAGTACCGAAGCAAGTTCATCCAAACCCTAGCTGCCTCCCTTCTTCCTCTCTTCTCATCAAACCCTAATCTTACCTTTTTTTTCTTAGCGTTCCCTAAACTACATCATGGCCACACTATTATTAACCTTGTCAATGGCGAAAAACCACCAAAATTATCTACATCTCTCTTTTTTTTTCCTCATTTCCTCAAAAAAATTAAATGTTTTCAACTACACCATTGAGAAAAGGCCACATATTCAGCTACACCGATGATGAGCCCCCCTAGCTAATGCCCCTCACATGCATCTCATCCCTCACCACCATTGATGTTAATGACTTCAATCACCACAATTGATCTCTCGATCTTGATTTGACATGTAGATGTGCAGTTGATTATAATACTAACTAGGAAGCTATCAGTGGTACTATACTTTGGGTTTACATGTTAGAAATTTTCAAGTGGATGTTGTTCTTCACCATCATTGTCCTCTTCGTTGATACCATCTCTCCTTCCAATAACTTATTTAGTTTTCTCTCATAGATACTTTGGTGCGCAAAGAAACACTTTTTTCAATTTGCTTGTCTTTATCCACAAACAAGCAATGATCTTTTGAAGGCAGTAGTTAGCTAAATTACATAGTTGTTAATTCAAGGTCTTGGGATCAAATCCCCCCTTCACCGCCACTACCACTGCCTTCTTGCAAGAAAAGAAAACTAATGCTCTTTTTGTTGTATGCAGACTAAGTAGATTATGTGTGCATGGACAAATATTACTGGGGTACTTGTGAGATTCTGTTGTAACACAAACAAGCATTGGTCTTACTACTCACTGAATGCAGGAAGACAGATGCATGCAGAAAGATGGACGACGTTTAGCTACCTTACGCTACATGTAAAATATGAGACTTTTCGAGCCATGCACACATTTTTTCATATGCAAATTATAAGCTAGTATCAAACTCATGGCTACATTAACTTCATTATTGCAAGTTTACAAGCGTTAGAGGTTCTATGTTAGAATGAGTTATTATCACATATATCTTTTCTCTAAGCTCTAAATGGGTGAGAGGCTACATATGTACTCTATGAATAAAGCACAGAAGCCATTTTTTAATCCAACTAATATCATATGCTATCAATTTCCATCCAACTTGGAAGCAAATCAAGTTTAGATTCTAAGGAGTTTCCCTATTTGTCAACATTAACAAAGGTGCAAATGATGATGACCCACACCTTTCTTGGAGCACAAATCTTCGGCAGTAGGCAGCCTGCATAAATTTCATTTAATTTTTTTTTTAGAGATGATCTACACACTATAAGCTATTCAATAGTATCAATATTGGGGTAATTTAGATTATACACAATAAGAAATTACCCTACATATTATTGCATAAAAGACAAAAAAAATTTACTATATAGAAATGGAAATATTTAGGGTAATTTCTTATTGTGTATAATCTAAACTACCATAATATTGATACCAATGGATAGCTTATAGTATGTAGATCATTTCTTAAAATTTTTTGCAGCCTGCTGTTGCTGTCGAAGATTTCTGTCCCCTTTCTTGCTTCCATACTTTTTTCTCTTTTATTTTTGACTCATTGCCTTCTCTCTCCTAGATGATAAAATCCTCCTTCAACATCATCATCTTTGCACATTCTCTTCAAACATCACCCACCATGTTAATTGTGTTTAATACTCAATATCTAAGCTTTGCTCGCCTCAGTTTCTTAGCGCCATAAATACCGTTACACACCACTAATGGACATTGTGTTCTCAAAGTTTTTCTTCAATTATTGAACACCTTTAGTTTCCTTTAAGTGATTCTTTCCTTTCATCGATATCCTAATGTGTTGCCTATTTGTTGTGATCCTCTTTGCTAGAATAGTGAAAGAGTGATGTGATTATAAACCACAAACTTCCTAGTTCTACCTCTCCTTCCAGATAATTTCTTTAACTCTCTCCAGTAGATATTTTGGTATACCAAACAATATTTCTAATGCTCATATGTCACTCTTTTTTTAATACATGAATAAGCTACAATTTTATTCCGTACACAGACTTATTTTTCAACACTCCCTTTTAAACTCATGTAGTAACTATAACAATATTACTAGTCTTTATGATTATATTGTACTGCCCAAATTAGTTTCATCTTTTCTACTGTGTTTCCATTATCAATATAATACTTGTTTATATAATAGCGCCATTTCATATGGACAGCATATTCTATCCTTCTTCTATTTTGCATGGACTTATTTATTCATTTGCCCATTTGTGCAACTTTGGTATCTCAAACACAATTGTAGTATTTGAAATTTATCACATTCTAATTGTTGAAATTAAAGTGGCAAAATGGTACCTTAGATCTCGAATTGTTGTTTATCAATGCTTGTTAGGTTTAAATACTGACTTGAGCATTTGTCTCAGCCTCCTACGAGATTGATATAGTATCGATAATGAATCATACCTATACTTGGTACAATTAAGCCATTTCTTGCTAGTCTCATTCATGTTCAAGATGGGCTCACCTCTTTGGTTCCATACCTAATACTTATGAACTTGGAAAAGCATTAAACTAGTTAGTACTTAGTATTATTGCAATTTAGGATGAAATATGACTAATATTAGACTTTATTTGAAATAAATGATAAAATATGTTGAATTATGATATATTAAATTGTTAATAGGACCGTCTATGCTAAAATTAACCTAACAGAAACCCTTACCACACTAAAATGAGTGTTGTTTATTGGCAAAGCATTATGAAGGGAATAAGCTGACTTAAGTTGTAATAGTAGTTACGTAATACCCACACGTGAAACTTGTCTTACGACATGAGATATTAATACATTGATCATCACATGCTTAGCAATCATCTATGGTTGACAACTAGGAGTAGAGTTGTTGGGACTATAAAGGGATTAGAATGGGCAGATATACAAAGAGTCATGAGCAAGATTTAGAATCTTGATCCACATTAGTGTTCTTGGACTTGTACATAATAATCATACCAGCATTGTGCTACAGTGGTATCAGATGTACTAACACTATATGTACTGGTACCAAACCGACCTCATACCTATATAGACACCGCCTTTATCAGGTGGTACGGATTTGTTTTCAAAACCTGACCTTTGTAGCTATACAATGATCATGATTCAAAGCCATAGAACTTGATGTTAGTTAGGTTTGGTTGCATTTTATTGTAGTTGTTGAATGTCATTATGATGTATCATCCTCTATGGCCAGCCACTTGGAGCCTTTTCTTTGATATTTTTTATATTATCAATCCTACTTATGTGACCATTGCAATTTTTTTATATTGAGTGACATTAATCGATTGGGCTTTGCAAGTTCATAACTCAATATTTTATTAAGTTGAGGATATAGATTTGTGTGTGTGTTTTGGGATACCAATCACTGACTAATAGTGTATGAGTGTACTAGTAAGCACCAGCCTAACACTTTATCAATGGACCAAATTCGAAACCGTGGTTGAAGGGACATCAGTCTCTATGTTTGCCCAACCTCAATAACCCTATTGTATTTGTTTGCTTCTTTTATTGTCATTTGAATTATTGCATATTTCACAATGAATAGGTGCATCAAAGGGGAAGGTGTGGTCATGTCTTATGTAGCCTCTGTTAGATGAAGTATTTCTGGCTAAATACACTGTTAGATGAAGTTAGCTGCTTTCCGTAGAATAATATTTTGTATTTTCTGAAGGATATGTTTTGCATTTCAGCTGAAGAACCCATCTCATCCCAATTGTTCCGTCCCTCTGGTTATAAATTCCCTAGCCATTTTGTTAAGAGAACCTTCTGTGAGAGTTTCATTTGTTGAAACAGATGGTGTTAAGTTGCTAATTCCTTTTATTTCTCCAGCATCAACTCAGCAGTCCATTCAGGTAAAATTTGATTTCTTTATATGCTGCCTTAAAGTTCTGCAGAAAAAAGCATATGCTTATTAACTCAGCTTACACTAGTCATTGTCTTCCATGCTTATAATGCTATTAAATTATGCCACACTTCTTTCATGCCTCAGCTGAATTTAGTACTTCGAGATTCTAACATCACTTTAAGGCTAAACATAATTAATTAAGTTAAGTTAATTTATCACATTATTTTAATTTTCTTACCTTCAAGATTCTTATGCTGTTATGCACATCTTGATTGTTGCAACGTTATTTGAGGTTCTGTTAATCCATTTTTAGAATTCTTGGAAGCAAGTTCACTTGTACATATGCCCACGGTGTTTTAAAATGTTAATACAGAAACAAATTTTGAGTGCATTGGAACTAAGAATCTAAAGAGTACTTACGTTTCAAAAGGATCCTTCTCCTATAATATGACTTGTCAGAAGTCGGAACATAGGAAATTAACGACCAGAAATCTGAAGACAACCTGTATCCTCTGTACGTATTTTGATGACTGTAAACTATACTATGAAGCTTTCACCTAATAATATATATTATGCTTGAAATTGGCACTAAAGTAGACAAATTTTGAGGAGTAAATGCAAGAATTTATTTTTGTAGTAGTATGTTGATCGTCTCTGAAGCTAAAGTTTTTGTTTTGCAGCTTCTTTATGAAACATGCCTTTGTGTTTGGCTCTTGTCCTTTTATGATGCTGCAATAGATTACTTGGTCACTACTAGGGTCATGCCAAGGCTTGTTGATGTTGTAAAAGGTTCAACTAAAGAAAAGGTTAGATTCCTTACCAATTTCTATCTGATTCGTTGGTCTACATTTGGTTGTAATCTTGCTGAAATTTGAATTTTCATACTGTGCAGGTTGTGAGGGCCATTGTTATGACCTTGCGCAATTTGTTGCCAAAGGCATCATGTGGGGCACAAATGATTGATCTTGGATTGCCACAAGTTGTTCAGTCTCTAAAAGCTCAGGCCTGGAGTGATGAGGTTGCACTTTTAATCCCTTTTGTGCTATCAATAATGCATATCGGTGCAAATATCATGAACAATTAGAATTCATGAATATTCAAAACTCAAATGCTACATGAGACCATTTTCATAACAAATTTAAGCCCTGAGCATGTGCAGTTTAGAACATTAGCTTCTGGTCGGAAACATCTTTTATGGATAGATGAAATGAAAAACATAGGCAGCATGATTTCAATCAGGTGATCGTATTGCTGCTACAGTTTTGTGAGATATTTAGTTATTTTTGATGATTGGAAGGTTAAAATGAATAGCATGCTATGTTCATTATAAGAAAATTATACCATTATATTTGATAAATCTGTGGTGAAATTACCGTGGACATTTTTGTGCAGGTTATGTTCATTCGAAGAGAATTATACTATAGCATTGATCCTATTGGATAATAGAAATAATATTTTGTTTATCATTATTGTTACTTGTTGGATGTCATTGGATCAATAGTTTTTGTACGTATTAATCTACCATGAAAGTTCTGTTGTGGTTGACCTACTTTTTGTTTTCAACACTATAGATTTTGTTTCCTTCTCGTAGTTGGAACTTCCTGAGTGAATTATTTTAATGTCAATGTTTCTAGTTTCTTAGGACATCGTATTAATTTCTTGTGAAGTGTGATATTTTTAAACCTCAAAAAAATCGTGGACTTCAAAGTTCAAATATCCATGTTAAATCTCTTTTACTATTAGAAATTAGTGCATTTATCACTCTTGCATCTTGGTGTTCTGTGCTTGTTTTGCTTGTCTTACCCATATACTCGTCGTGTCTAGGACTTGTTGGATGCACTGTATCAGCTGGAAGTTGGACTCAAAGAACACATTAAAACTTTAAGTTCCTTCGATAAATATAAGCAGGAAGTCCTTTTAGGTCATCTTGACTGGTATCCTATGCACAAAGACCCAGGCTTCTGGCGAGAAAATATTACAAATTTTGAGGAGAACGATTTCCAGGTATGTTATGCTACCGCTTCAACTGTACAGATAATTGCAAGAGGAACCCTGATCTTTACTTGCGCAAACAGAAAAAGTGAAAATTTCGTGTTTATCCTCTAAATTATGTTATGAACATTAAATGTTTCCTATTGGATTATGGATTCGTACTCTGACACAATTATAGATAAAAAAGAGTTGAAAAATAGCGGCATATCTTCCGGATTGCTAGTTTGCTACCTTTTCTTTTGTGTTGTTGACAGTTTATTGCCAAATTAGTAGTCGTGTTCCGTCACAGAAGCTAACATGTCTATGACTTGATTGAATATGTCATCGTAGACAAACAATAGATCTGTTGCCCACAAGGGAAATAAATCATTCATAAAACCAATAACATTAGAAAAAAGCATCTTTTTTCCTCAAACTGAATGATGATAATCGGAGGTCCGTAAGTTTATGAATGTTGGAATAGTGACTGACCTGAAACTGTCGTTCAACTTTGTTTTCGACTGTGCACCATCTTTATCGTTTAGCAAGGTAATTTGTTTTGCAGATTCTGCGTGTTCTCGTGACAATCCTTGACACGTCTAGTGATCCGACTGCACTTGCTGTTGCATGCTATGATCTGTCTCAGTTTATTCAGTATCACCCTGCCGGAAGAATCATTGTTTCAGATCTGAAGGCTAAGGATCGCGTAATGAAGCTCATGACTCACGAAAATGCTGAGGTAACAAAGAATGCCCTTCTGTGTAGCCAAAGGCTTTTCCTTGGTGCTAAATATGCTAGCTTTCTGCAATCTTAAGCACTATTAAGTGCAGTTTACCATTTATCTTACGATGGTGGAACCTGACTTGCATCACCAGAGTCTTGGTGATTTCTTGATAATTTTTTTGTATTTAATGTTCGACCGAAATATTATGAAGAGTACAGAAGATTCGGTCTTCCGATTTTGCGGGTGTTCTCCTCTCGTCGGACGGATGTCCTGTAAAATTCCTTACTATTTCTTTCTACCAATGAATGATAAACTTCACTTCAATTACTTTTGCATATTGTGTAACAGTTCTTCATTTGCAGACCTGAAAAGTTCGCTCATTTCTGTTCTTGGATTTGTTTTAAATGGCTCAGCTCGGGCATGCCCGAGAAAAAAAATTGTGCATGAGTAGTCTGGTCGGACATCTGTTAACCGAGTCTATTTAATCAAACGCACAGTAGGATAAAAAGACGAGATTAATCATGCTGAGGATATGAGCAATTTTGTTGATGATGACATAAGTTTTTTTTTTCATATTTACGGATAAAAAGATCAAATATAAAATATATAGGTGAAGTGGAAATTTTAAACTAGCAACAAGTACAAATCTCAAACGACAGTGTAGTTGCTCATCCATTTAACAATTATATATTACAATTTGTTAATCGAAATTTTTTTTTTTTCAAATAGAATGGAAAATATAGTAAATATCAGTTTGATATTAAATAAAATTTTCGGCATTATTTTATGATTAGATTTGACACAGATGTGTTCCTGATGTAGGTTTGTTTCATCCATAGCTACTAGCAACTGTGTGAGTAGCATGTCTTCTTCTAGAATTTGCTATTATTTTGAAACTGTGGCAGTCACTCCATTGTGATCTGTTTGTTATTTTCAAATTAATCAATAGATGAACATCACACGAGTCATGGTCACGTTACATCCCTAATTCCTTGACTTGAAGATGTGATTGAACGTTGAAGTCTGGTTGTAGAATTAAAAATATATATATTATAGCAGCTTAGTAAGTTTAAACATTTTAAATTGAGCCCTCAAATTAATGAATTAATTTTCTCATTAAATAAATCATAATAAACCTATTCATCGTTAAATAAGTCGTAACAAATGTATATCATAGCAAACTTAACACTAATCATGATGAAAAACTAATAAAAACAGACTACCGAAACTTAACACTAATCACAGAGTAGTGGATGCTCATTCTACAAAGAGTAGGTGCAGACAAAAGACGAACATAGAGCATGGGAGGACACAAGGTAGCAGCGAAAGTGTCAGAGAGTAATAGAGGGGTGATGCGAGTAAAACTTGGTGCGCCCCGTTAAATTTGTTATTTAGAATTTTTTTATTTTTTAAAAAATAATGTACATTTTGTATGCTATTTAATGATATTAATATTGAGATATTATAGATCATATATAGGTGAAAAATATCCTAATTAATATTATATATAAGACAAAAATATTATTTATCTTATAAAAAAAATCTAATATTAGTTAGGGTATTATACGTGATCTAAAATACCTTAATATTGATATCGTTGATAGCTTACAAAATGTACATTATTTTTAAAAATAATAAAAAAAAATTAAAATAATAAATTTAAGGGGAGCGCTTAAAACTTTTAAGCGCGTGATGCGCTTAAAAGTTTGATCCGGGTGATACGGATGGAAGGGCAATTGTCAAAGAAGCAAAATGAAAGACAAATCCTCCATTTTCCTTTTTTTTTTTTTTATAGAACATATATGTTTTTCTTTTCCTCCTCTTTTTCCTATTGCTGAAATAGTTGAACAGGTGTGTATCCGAGTCAGATATTCGAACAGAATGGTGCAAGGTTTTCCCTTCGCGGACGAATATGAACTGAATTTCAGGTCAAGTTATCTTCAGTCCTCGTTAGCAAGCCAATCCAGACAAACCATATGGGTCCTCTTCCCCCAATTTAGGGGACTTGAAAGGGAGGACAGACATTTATGTCCCTTTCATTCCCATTATTTATAGGGCCCGTGCTTGTTTCTCCCAATCCAACCTATTCTTCCAAGAACAATGACTAGGAGTTGCAGAAAAGAAGCAAACATTCATTTATTGTACCATAGAAAAGACAAATTCTACTTAAACATTTCAAATTTTGTTTGAGGAATGAACAGCAAACTGGATGAATCAATTGACATTCTTAAAAAAAAGTGGATATATTTTTTGTTAAGAAGGAAAAGATACACTCCATTTCTCAATCCATCAATCCAAGCCTCGACTCCCCCCTTTATTATCATTGGATATCAAGACTATTCTTCATCAATGGGAATTTAACTCATGAAGAAGTTCTAAGGAATTGATTGAAAAGTAGCAAACTCATGTGGTTTCAAACCTTTGATCAGTGAGAATTATAGAGTAGCAAACTCTCAACCATTTAGTTTATTATACCCAAATAGCCTTCTCCATAGACATGAAAACTTGATGAAGATTGAAAGATCCACAATGAGGAACAATCTAGTTCATTTGCTAAGCCTACAAGCTTACTGCCCACTCTTCATCTTCTTGGTCATCTTCTTGATTGGCCATGGTCATCCTACTCAGTGGACTAGGTCCAATCTTTTTCCTCCTCATGGCATTCCTCTTCCTGATGAACTCCATCTGGTTCCTCCTCTTCAGCTGCATCATGGCCTCCTCCTCCACCACAAATCTCCTCATCAAGATGTCATCTGTCAAGGACTTCCCCCTGAACACTCTCCTGCCTTCCACTGATGACCTTGTGCTCACAATCCTCTCCAATGGCGGTGGCGGCGCCGCCGCAAAAGATTTTGATCTCGGGTAGCTGTAACTTCTCCTTGGTGGTACTTCAGCTCGGAGCAGCACCTCATTGTAAGAAGAGATTGGTGCACAGAGGCACACTCGGGTGAAGGAAGAGGCCACCTTGAGAGAGGTGCACTTCCTTAGCCTCTGCTTGTTGTTGGAGTTGGCAGGAATTCCATTAGACTTTGGCGCTGAACATTTTATTGCAGTCTTCCACAGAATTATGACCTCCATCACTCTTCCATACCACCTCTTTCTGAATTGAACAATTAACTTCCAATGATCAATTACACTCTATTTATGATCACAGACATAGCTAAAACCAGTAGGAACTGTAATAGAAGAGAAGAGAGTGACTCTTGCTTGCCTCTTTTGTGGGTGCTTCTGCTCTTGCATGAACAGGGAATGGAGAAACATTGAAGAGAGTGGATTTGGAAACAGAGAGAGTTATGAGACTATCAGCTTTGCTCCAGTTGTTAAAGGAATGTAGAGTGGCAGTATGGTCCTTTTGCTTGTTCTTCCTTTTCTTTATTGGAGGATGCTTTTGCTTTGGCAGGGTTCCATAGAATGAGGAGGAGATAGACCTTGATGCAATTGAATTAGAGATTTGAACTGGCAGTGGAAAAGTTGAAGTCCTTGCACCTCCTTTAGATTGAAATGGAAGAGGGCATGCCCTTAACTGGCACAAAGACTAGTTTAAGGCACATGATCTTGTGCAGCAATAGTTTATTAAAATTTGGCTCAAATACAGGTCAATGCTGTCGGTGCGACCGCCAAATACCAAGAGATCAACTGAGTACCAAGGCATGGAGGTGGCCCAGCACAAAGGTGTTCTTGACTGTTCTTTATTTGCTGGTGTTGAAGAGACCATTGACAATTCCAAAAATCTAAACATAAATAGTGATTTTTGAGGAAAATCTCAGTTTGCACTCAATTCTTTTTCAATTTACTTCATGAATATATATATATATATATATATATATATATATATATATATATATATATAGCTTCAACTGACCCTTCTCCAATTCTCCATAGAGCCAGCATTTCAATCAAAAATGTCTGAATGAAAAAAAAGAAGCCAAATGTGTGCTAAACTGATTGAAGAGGCTGTAGACTCTTATAGTTCTTGAAGTCTCTAAAAAAATTTCATATTTTGTTCATGTTTAGTTTCTTTATCTTGAGTGACTGTATCTTCATTACTTGATCCACTCAAAGAAGCAAACTTTTTTACTAAAACACATCATGGAGATACTGTTCCATCTTGAAACATCAGCTGCTAGTGTTGTTTTTTTTTTAAGAACAGCCCATAATGTCTGAAGACTGAGAAAAGTGGAGAAGATTAGAAAGAGAAAATGATTGCTGAACATGAGTGCTGTAGGCAATTAAGATGTGCAAGTGCTCTTTAATCTTCAAAGCAGAATCCTTCAAAAGGCTGACAACAATCTTCTTGTTCAGCCACAACCGCATCTGCCTAATATATACAGAACAATTGAAGGATTCAGAAAGTAAATTATCTGATTGGCTACCCCTCTCTCTCCCTCTCTGTTTATGAAGTCAAAAGTCATCATTGGTACTGCTCTCAAGAACATATGTGCTGCCACAGCAGGCAGCCCAAATTAAAAGTTCTAAAATGGGAAAAAGAAGAGATGATATCAAGTTGAATTCAAGGTGCAGTGGCCCTATGTAGGTCGCCCAAATTGATCCCTTATCTGAATACTCCTCGACCAATGCACTTTAAAAAGACATGGAGACTATGACTTTAGCCTTGAACTTTGAATGTATGAGATGTTGTCCTTGAAGACAACTTTGCTCATGTATTTGGAGAGTGTGGCCCTGAAGCTGTTTGGCTTTTTACCTGGCAATGATTGGATTTGGTGAGGATGATGAGTTCCACATCTACTGGATTCTGGTTAATAATCTTCAGAGATGTACCAGAACTGGAAAAAACAAGTGTTTGGTTGTTCAAAACTATTAATTATTACGGATGATGATTGATTGAGATGATGCAAGAGCAACCTGCAGCATCGCCATCACCACTGTATGCAGTCTCGTTATGCAATTTTCTAGAGTGTGTTCAGATTGAAATGTTCAAGTAGGTAGGCTTTAATTCTGTTCAGAGTTCCAATTTATGTAGCAGATTTTTTTTTTTAAAAAAAAACTATTTGATAATTGTTGGAAGATTTTTTTTTTTATATATTCATTTGATAT
This sequence comes from Costus lasius, assembly GCA_027563935.2. Lineage (NCBI taxonomy): Eukaryota > Viridiplantae > Streptophyta > Magnoliopsida > Zingiberales > Costaceae > Costus > Costus lasius. Next base: position 12,084,060 of record CM050447.1, on the reverse strand, counting down.
TTCACATGACAAGAAATTTAAAATAGACCTAGCAAAATTTGACACGACCCGCTGACCCAACTCGACTCGACACGAAGTTAGGTGGATTCGGGTCAACTATAATCATGTTCGGGTCATAAACGGGTTGACCCGTTTATGACCCGAAAATAATCGAATCGTGTCGGATTGTAAACTGGTTGACCTGCTTAACCCGATTAATATATATATATATATATATATAATTTAAATATAGGCTCATCTAACTCTCATTGCTAGCCCATAAATTCAAATATCTTCTAACTATTTTTTAACCTAGATTTTGACCCACTCATAAGCCTAAATTTTTATTAATTTTAATATAATTTTTATTAATTTATTATTTATATTTAAAATATGAATGATAAATGGGTTATTCGGGTCGTGTTCAGGTTACACAATTTAATCCAATTAATTAAATGGGTCGTGTTCATGTTGGCTTAATCGGGTCACGGGTCACAATTGACACGATTCGTTTATGACCTGCTAACCCGAACTCTAATTTGGATTATAAGATTTAACATTTTTTTTTGACATATGATATAGGGAAATAAAGTAAAAAGGCAAGACTGGATGCGAAGATATTGGCTATGCCTCCCAGTAGAATTAGGATTTTTTTTAAAGAAAAAGAAAAAAATTAGTTAGAGTTAAAGAAAAATAAGTAAAACTCAAATCAATGCCTTGATTTTATTGTTGGACTAGTAGAACCTCTAGCACTCCTCAAATGGCAGACCAAAACTTGATGTAGAATTTGGATTTTTTTGAAAATAATCCTTTGTGAGATATTAAAGTTCAATTTTTCCTAAAAAAAAAGTGAGCAATGAAATGCTATCTTGAATATTGAACATAATGGGACAATATAAACTTCAAAAAAAAAAATTCACTTCAAAGCAAATATCTAAAATGCGCTCAAATTAATGATTCAAATAAGAATGCAACATGCTAGTGCATATGATTCAGAAATAGAGAAGTTAGAGAAGAATAAAAATTACGATTTCTTTTTATATTTGACATCAATTAAACAATTTATATTTGAAGATTTATCTTGTGCAAACATATGACTATATTAATTATGTGGCATGTATATGCTAAGGTATGTACATAAATACCTTTGGTATTAATAACAATGTCTTGAAATTAAATCTTCTCTGCGTGAATTACTTGCCCATGTTAAAAAAAACATTTATATATTCTTTACCGTCGCATTGTTCTTATTGTGCATCAAAAGAACTCAAAGGACTAAATTTAGGCAAGGGACTGACCAAGATTCCCATCATTTCATTCGGATGAAAGAGAACTAGGTGAGGCATTGCACGTTTGCAAAGAGAATGAAAATCAATTTTCCTATGCTTTAGAACAAGAATTGTACTGAGGAACCACCAATAGTATCACGTCATATGGTAAGAACGGAGAGGTGATGGAAAGTGAATCTCGGAGAATAGTGGTTGTTATTACGATTTATACTTAGGCAAAAGAATTGGTTACTTTCTAAAGGCTATTGAATAAGATTTACCCTCCTGTGCATTGATGATCATCAAAATCACTCCCACTCTTTTAGTTGGATGGATGGATTATGTAAAGAAAAGAAAAAAAAAATAAATTGTATAAAATATATTATAAATTTTCCTTCGTTGTATTTATTTGGAAAAAAAATAGTATAAAAAATTAATATATACACCCCTAATTTTTATTTTTTTCACTAATATTACATAAATACTATTAATATCATAGAATTATTTAATATTATTTCATACTATTAAATACCATAAAAATTACTAAATATTATTTAATACTATTAAAAATTATAAAAATTATTAAATATTATTTAATCCTATTAAAAACTATACAAATTACTAAATAGTAAGAGTTTTTAGGGTAACATTGTCAGACGAAGCGACGCAATTTGTTTTTCCGTCCGATTTAGGCGGATTATCAAACGATGAAAAATGAAAAAAAATTTCATCATCTTTTTCTTTTATTATTTTTCATCTGTCGAAATAAACTTTTCCATCCGTCCCTCCCAATTTTCTATCCAAGTAAACATGGCCTCAAAGCATCACGTACACAGCGCTTAATTCTGAATCACGTACACAGCGCTTAATTCTGAAGCAGTTGGCGTCGCCAGCAGCATTCCACTTCCACACCGTACTCCCAAGTCTCCTCTTCATGCCACGCGCGCGTGCATGATCACGTGCGCCTCAGTTCTTCGCATGCACGTTTAGTTCTCATGACTCGCAGCATCAACTGCAGTCTCATAATGAGTGGAAATTTCTGGCAGGCAGGAAGGCAGGATTGGCCTGCATTCTTTTCAATAGACGTTCAAATTCATAGTCAGCGGGTTTTCGTTCATATAGGAGATGAGCTTTTGCCAGCTTTCTTTTGATCTGCTTATAAACTAATGCGAAAAGGAAACTCACAAGAAAAGGGAATCAATATACTATTCAGAGAAAACCCGTGAATAACGTCAGGATAAATCTCAAAGCAAGCAATTTGAGTGTGTAATGTTAAACAATGAATCCATGAATGCAATTTGGAGAATCCAAAGCAAGCACGCACAAAACAGAAGTTATTTAGCGTATGCAGTAAGGTAGAGAACCAAATTAGTATTAGGAATCAGTGGCTTAAAACATATCCGTCAGTACTGATTATATATGTATAAAAATTATACATATATAAGATTTTTAATAACACTGGTTGATATATATCCGTTTGACAAAGGACTTGTATGTTAGTACTAATTGATATTTAAAATCATACTAAAAGTTGCAGCTCAAGATACTCTATATACTCTCCTGACAGGATGCTGCAATACTCTTTTGATAGGTTATCCATTTCTTCCAGCTTCTCAATTATACAACAAATTGGCATGCAGGAAATAACGTAGAAAATTACAAGTATGCCATGAAACACAATTTAACTTAATTCAAGAAATCAATGAGGACGACAATAAAGTAGGGGATTGAACTCAGATCACACAGAATGCTATGTTCCAGCTTAAAATCAATAAAGAACAAATGGGGCTTGTAAAATCATCTTTGTTCTGGAATGGATATGGAAATATGGCAGGAGACCAATGAAAAAAAAAAAACAAATTTGAAGCATAACTCTACCTGAATCGTGGACATAAAAGTATTGTTTTTTCTTGGTTTGTAACTATGTAGCACTAGCAAAATCGACTGCTTAAATTGATGCAAAGCCTTGCCTGTGTTCCATTAGAAAATGCCCGTTCCCTGTCTTAAGTCAATCTCCGCCAGTTTTCTTCCATTGGGATCCCTGTAAAGAGAAAGATAATTTATGCAAGTCATAGTGCATCATGAATATGATTTAATGTCATAAAGGCCCTGTTTCAAAGATTTAATGTGTTTTTCTTTTTTTTTTTCTCTGTGGATTTTCTCCAAAGAATCAGGGCCAAAGATAACTCGTAGGATTAACAAGAAAGTAATTTTCCATAAAAATTTAATATCCTTTAACAACAGAAAATAGGAGAGCATAGATGTTAGGAAAATGTACAGTAAATGTCCAATTTCGCTCGTTAGAGATACCAATAAAATACGATCATCAACAACTTTATTAAAAAATTAAGCACAAACATAAAAAAAAATCTCATCATACCCATTGATGGTAACCTGTTTTACCTAGTTGAATGTAGGATATTTGTACCTGCAGGTCGTCAAAGAAACTGCACATAAATACCCTTGACTTCTCACTAAGAAGGTTTCTTTTAGTACTTGCATGATTGGTCAATATTTGGAACTCGTACTTCTGACCAATCTTTCAAAGCTGAACCAAAATCATAGCCTTATTCTTCGACCATAATACTGAGGCCTTGGTGCAACTTAAAGAATCTCTGGACCCTGCACAATTGTAACTATTCTTCTGCATTAGAAAAATTCATTTGAGTTCACCAGACAGTTGTTCCAGTCAATAAATGAAGCAAAAGGTCCCACTTTACCCTGATATCTCAAATACGAAGAGCTTGCATCCAAGTGAATGTTCCATATGTCTTCATTTATAAAACTGAGTTACTAGTATATATGACGAATCAAATCCCGCAGGATAACTAAACAAGGCAAATAAAATTTTCTCCGAAGTACAATGCCATAGCAGAGGCACGACAAATGTTTTTAATTTCGATCCATACATATCAATAAGCCTGATACAAACTGGTATGAGATATTATAAATACATGGACCTCCTCTTGTTGGTTCAATCAGTATAGAAATATTTATGTGTCAGTGCATGCCAATCTAAGATTGGATCAATATAATGGTACATACATTGGAAACCTTGATCACAACTCATGTAATACTTTTTATTTAGAGCATTGTTTTCAAGTTCATAAACAGTAAGAACAATGGCAGATTTTCTCCCGAATAATTTGTCAAACATGTAGAAAGTGAAAAAAAACAAACGTAACATAAGTTCAGAACTCAAAGGTATGGGCAATCTTTTCCGTCTTTCATTATGTGCTTCATATGACTTTGAGTTTGATTTATATATCTGCTAATACTGATGGATGTGACCACTTATATTGCATATCATGCCATATAGTCTGGAATCATATTGTACCAAAAGAAATACTAGCGTGGACTCATTCCATAATATGATAATCTGTCTCGAACGTATACTTCGAATTCAGAGTGACAAGCCCTTGCTAATGAGCTATCCTAAACAGCTAAACATACACCTATTAGAAAAATATCTGGTCACAGAGAAACAAACCTCGACAGGATGTACAAAATTTCAACTTGCAGAAATACGTAAACACACACCGTGTGTCAGACAAATAGCTAAGAATGTATAAGCATAAAACAGTTTTTAGGGAAAAAAAACATCTCATTTTCAGTACGCGTGTTTTCAGAAAATATTAAGTAGTCACTATATACAAGGCAGCTATAAACCTCACTAACCCACATCAGCACCATGCTTTCTACTTCTAAAGCATGTGAACAAGCTAACATTAGGTGTTGACTCCCAACATGTCTTTCCTAAACTGAATTCGATACAAGATAGTCTACCTCATAAATTCTAAAGTCGAAGAAGCAACCTTTAAGCTCTTCTTTTCCTTACCAAGATTCATAGTTTTAAGCAATTACTACTGGCCGAGCTACCAACATTACAAGGGACATCTCGAACTTGAAGCTTTAAGCTCCGAGATCCAACAGTTTCGAAGATATCAATGCACTCCTGCAGATCAGCATCATTCTCCAACATTACCCACTCTTCTTCATCATCTTTATATTTTACCTGGAAAGTCCCTGTCAGCAATTTGAATCGCTTTGCAATTTCCTCAAACAAGTGGTGGCTACCCATAGCAAGCAGGAACTTGAATCGAACAGTGTCATCTTTGTAAGTAACCTTCACTGTGATGGATGGGCCAGTCTGAAAGATTAATGTCTTACTTATCCTTGAACTGGGATGACTTGATGCACTGCCACTGGAAGAATCTGTCATACTGGAAGAAGGACGGCTTTGTTCTATATTTCCCTCGTCAACCTCTGCATTTTTTCTCATTTTATCAAATGTTACTAAACTTAAGCCTGGTACACCTTGCAAGTTAACATATGGCAACGGCCTTCCATCTGGAGAGGTAAACTTCAAGTCTCTCATGCAATCATTTGAAAGGATACCAAGTTCATCAGTTTCACGTTTTAACTGGCATGTGGTTGTCCCACTTTTTGATCGCCCAAGGGAGGAGTAATCTGGCTCCATTTTGATAGCAGAATGTTCTTGTTCGTTGTGCTGGAAAGTAGGCATAATATCACGCTCTTTTGTCTCTACCGTTGCCAATGCTGGCTTTCCAGGAGTGGAGACTGCAGCAACAAGGCATCCGGTGGAAGGATCAAATTTTAGTGCTCCTTCCACTCCTTGAACAGAATTGATAACATTTTGGATCTTCTGCAATGAACGATTGACCTTATTTATCTTTCGAGATGGCCATCTGGAAATCCCATGCTGCCTACATATCCGTTTCAGTGTCGTTGGACAAACTGCCATCGGTTAACACAAGATGTTGAAGGATATGCTTTCCAAAGAAAGTAAGAGTTATTATTTATGACTATTATAATCAGGTTTAAAAGTTGCAGTTATCAAATTCTCATATCAGATAATATTAGGAAGAAGATGTGATGCTGCATTTATAATACAATTCATCAGCTGAAAGCCACCCTTTGACAACGGAAATGCTAGTGATGAAAACAGGTAAAGAAGCAACGCTTACCCCCAATATTCTTTGCAGCATCCTTGAGGCTTCCAGAAAAGTACCGCTGAAGAATACTTAAGCTAATGTTCTTCTCAGCTGTGCTACGTTTTTTCTCTATTTGTTTGATGGAGCAGGATTTTAACTGCAAGTTTTATTGTAAACATGTAGAATTAGGATAATTAATATAAATGGCATTTATTATAACAGTAATAAACCAATTGTATGAAGTGAACAAACAAGCACCCATTATTATTCTTGTTGAGAATTAGTATACTAAGAACCCCTATCACATCCACCAAGAAAGAACTATAGCAGGCTCGTTGATATACATTCAGGTCAGAATGAACTTATTTGATACCCCAGTTTAGTCCCGTATGGAAAGTGGTAAAAACCTATAATATAATATATAAAGCTTAGTGAGCTTATTACTATCAACTTAAGCTTAAGCATTTTAATAAATTAAGTTATATTTTCACACATGTATTATGCATACAGCCAACCTAACAAAATATGTAATACTAGGCATACGAAGATGGAGAAACAATTTAACAGTTCAAAACAGAATATCTTAACATTAATTCAAAGAGAAAATGAGACAAATCTCATTTGAAAACTGTAGCATAAAAAAGAACTTTATGAATGTTCTGTACACGCAATATATAAATTTTATGAGAAAAATATATCAAGCTAATATAACAGAATGTGTATATAACAATTCAAGAAAACAGTAGTTCGTAGAGAAAATTAAATTAGTAAAAATTATTTTCACAAATAGTTGGCAATTGGAACATTAGGGTTAGAAATTGTGATATAATGGAAGAAACTCTGGCATATTAACAAACCTCTTATGGAATATCTAAATTTATTACAAAGATTTTTCATGCACTATTGACAATTTGCACTTCACGTTCCTCAACCCATATCTTTTAGTGAGTCAAAAAATTTCTTTGATGTTGTTAGATCATAGACATGGCGTGTGAGATGCAACTACAAACTCTTTCTTAAAAACTTAAACTTTTAAGACAAGTAGTCACACAACTAAATCCAGTATGATACCAGACCGAAAAGTCAATGCTTCTAAAACCTCCCACCAAATATATATAAATACTGCGTTCCTAACTTGCTCTTGAAGTCCCATGCAAGCTTAAACTGGCCATCCAGATTTCTCAGAGGGAGGGTATTAAATTATAAGCATGGCTGTGAGATCACAATCTATAACTTGGAATCTTCTCTACCAACCTAAGCTTTTACAATAAGTCTTCACCCAATCAAAATTGGCACTTGGGTATAGTAGATTTTTTTTTTATTAATTGGACAAACACGAATAAAAGGAAGCAAAAGGCAAAGCAAAAAAATATGAACTCTCTATGTACATGGGAACATCTAAGTTATGTGTAAGGTATCCAAAATGCATGCAAGTGTTGAAAGATTCAAAAGATGACAAAATTACTTTTATAGCAACATCACTATTATTGCAACACTACTAAGGCAACACCATCATATCACTATAAATGTTTATATCTTATTGTTCATATATCATATACATCTCTACCATATTAAGCAAGGTTTAAAAAACGAGTGAGGACTAGTGTACTAGTCTATTGTCAAAACAGTACATACCGGTTGGTTCTAACATATAGTATTAATGGTCAGGTTGGGTTATTATTATTATTATTATTATATAACCTATCATCTATATGTAAATATAGCCAAAATTTCAAATATTGGTCATGCCGGCATATTATTCGCGGTACAGGTCAATCTATACAAGACTGAACTACTATATTCCACCTGTACCTGGCAAAACGGATTAGTCTGTTGTCCCATATAATCATTTCATTACGCAATGCAATGTAATTTCTCCTCTTTATTTAAATTTAGTATAGGAGCGAGTTTTATCTCTGAAGAATTCCACCTATGTTATCATTAGCAACTTTGGCAACAACAAGAACAACAATCTCAAGATCTATCTCAATTAGATCTCAATTTTCTTCGGTGACTTTAGCTTCCTTACCTTCTCAAACTTCATTGCAACAAGTATAGGGCCACAACCCCTTTTCTCTTCATTCACCTCCTTTCTTGTCTCCATCAAAGCTTCTATAATCTCTCCTACAGTCTTTCCTTTTTGCCACCATCCTCTTAATCAAGATAGCAAAAGCACAATGGGACCACAATGTGTGAGCTTCTTCTCCAAATCTAGGCTTCCACCAATAATTCTTCTCTTAAGAAGAAGTTACAATCCGCTTAGTAAACAAACTATTCATTAACTTGGTGAGTCGGAATAACATCGTGACCCAATTTATTAAAATGTTTAAGCCCAATTTAATAATAACAAACCTACAAAGTCTTATATACTATATAATGGTTTCTCTCACTTCCAATGTAGGACTAAACTAAGATATTACAATCTCCCCCACTTAAACTTGACGTCCTCATTAAACTCAAACTTTAACACATGCCCGGGAATCATCCCTTAGTCGGCAGCATACGAAGTAACCTCTCATCATGCTTAGGACTAAGTTTTGGCTCAAGTTATTAAAATGTTTAAGCTCAAGTTAACAATAGTAAGCCCACTAACCCTTACATACCATAGAATCTTTTCTCCCACTTCTAATGTTGGACTGAGCTAGGGTATTACAATCTCTCTTACTTAAGACTTGACATCCTCATTAAGCCCAAACCTTAACACATGCCCAAGAATCATCTCTTAGTCAGCAGCATATGAAGTAGATCATTTACATCTTCTTAGTCCACCTCAACATTCCATTAACTTTATCGCCTAGTGTTGGGAAATATGAAAAGTGGCAAACTTGAAAAATACCTCAATGACAATGCAACCGTCAAAACACTACCATATCTCCTATTATCACCAGAAATACTATATTATTAATATTCATATCTACTACTTGTCAATACCACAGTATGTATTCCTATATTATGCATTTTTGTTTATGACTATAATCATAGGGCACCATATAACTATTCCATAAGGCAATGCACTACAATGTCTCCTCTTTTATTTTAACTTGAAGAAAAAACAAAGTCTAAACTCACAAACAGATAAAACAACTATTATTGTCACACAAGTGAGTGAGCAGAAAATAGATAGGTACTTTAACTCATCAATATATATTCAAAAAACAAGAATAAAGCGGACTTAATGTTTGGTAATACAATGCTTCTACATATGATACTTTACTATTAGTTATTTTATATGCAATGTTAAGCTATTAAATCTTATGTTGTATGCTGATGAAGTGTACAACTAGTATTTATCTTTGTTTGTTCTTAAAAGAGCATGTGATTAGTGCACCAAATCTTGATTTGGTAATACAATGATTCCACATAAATATGTAATTATGAAAAAGTGGTATAAACATTTAATTATGGCGCTTAATGTAGCCTAGTGATGCACGATTAGAGGACTGAGGTAGTCCACCTTAGGAAAATCATTTTCATAGTCTATAAAGGGTAAACAAATGTCAAATGTTATGACTAAATGTCATTTAACATATTTAAACCAAAGGTTTTAAGCACCAGTCACCTAGTCTCGTGTCGGATCAGTACATACCGGATGGTACTGGTTTGTACTAACATATGGTACCAATCAATACTATTAATACCATATATAACTCTATATGGTACCAGGAATGAATTAAGGGTAGGCTTGGTTATAATAATCTAAGGGGCTGAAGACTTAGATGAGGAGAGAATTGTTCTTTGTAGTAGCAGGGCTTACTTGGGTGTATTGCGTGTATGAGGTTATGGGTTGATTTGTTTGATACAAAACAATGTAAACATTCTTGTTTTTATATATAAATCCCTCACTTGCCTTTGGCCAAACAAAAAAAAAACTCTATACGGTACCAACTTGTACCGCCTATCAGTTCGTATTGATTTTTAATACCTTGATTATAACACTATACAGAGTATATATTTGGTTTTTTAAGTCGAAGGAATATTTATGAAATGAAGAAGTGAATAGTTTTGTGACAAAAAGATAAGATAATAAAGGAATTGCCTTTCCAGCCAGAGAACTAAGAGAATCATTAAATTTACGAGTTCTATACTTGAACGGCTGTAATTCTATATCGATATATTACTAGAGATTTTCACCTTCCCCAGGGCATAACAAAGGGTGTCATAGCATCAACTCTTCATGTAGAGAGGCCACCTAATTCCTTCCTTTCCCTATTCCTCTCTTGAACATAGGTAAAGCACGAGAAAGTAAAAAAAAAAGAAAATCACAAAAAGAAGATATTATCCTTAGCAAGAGGGACATTTATGTTTTACTTTCTTCAGCGCATATGAGGACTTGTTAACATCCAAGAGAAAAAAATAGATACTGCACTCAAGTTGCCAAAAAAAATGCTACCGCAACAAGTTATTGTTTCTCTTCCCAAAGATTTATTTGATCCTTCTAAGATTTTTCAAAGAGAAATTATGCGTTTGGGTATGCCTTTGGCTTTTTAAAAGTGCATTTCTAAAGCACTTTACAAGGAAGGGGGTGTGATTTCTAAGAATAGGCTCTAGGAATACTATATTTTAATAGGGATGGCGACTTGCTGCATCCTATTAGGTTTCCGACCAGATTTAAGTCACTGCATTCACTTCAAAGGGTTGAGGATGAGGGTGAGGCATCCCATTCACTCTACATAACGGAGTGAAGAGAGTTTTTACTCCATCAGACAACCATTGTACATCCTCCTCCCTGCCTCGCCTAACATTAAAGATAGGGGAATTTAAATGGTGACGGCTGCTCCTGGTCCATTATGTTTTAGCCAAAAGCACTAATTAGAGCATTTACAAAACAATTCTTAACTCAGTGCTTTTCAAACTCAAAAGCAGTTTTGGAATGCATCCCTAACCATTTACATTCATTTGACCTGGAAATTTGTATCCAAGTTAGCTGTCAACGTACACAGCTGATATAAGAATCATCCAGGGATAAGAGTTCCAATACTCTCGGAAACTATTTGACCAAGTTTGAGGGAGTAAAATTGGAATCATCTTTGACACCAAGTTGGCAATATATGAGAAATTTTATGAGCTTGAAAGCAACATATATTTCATGAAAAAGATCAGATAGTTTCAAAATAAGCGGAAATTGAACTCATATTATTTATTTAAGAAGAGGTGAAGCAAAACCCTATAGAAAAATTAGAAATGATACATAAGATAACTGACTTCCACAGTTTGACTAAACAGTTTGCGAAATAATTTTTGCTCTATATTACAAGTATAGAAGAGGTAAGTATTTATAACAAGTATAAATGGAGGTAACACATGGAAGAACAGTTAAAACACACAGGACAGAACAGAAAATGGGAACGGGTCATATATTCGTGAACTTTAAATCATAAGATACAAGTGCTATAAAGATACTAAACTGGAAGAAAAAAAAGTCATACCAAACAATCAAATCTAAAACAGCAGATGTGGAAATGAAATTTTAAAATAAATAAAACATATAAAAGGGATTCTAAGTAGGCAAGTTAAGAAGAAGATATATATATAAAGCAAATAAGCACAAGGAAAAAATCATGATAAATCATGATATACCAGGGAACACCAAACAAGTACAACGTCTCTAATCTTGAAAGACAATGCAATATTCACTTGTACAACTTCAATCTTCAAAGAAAAATTAAAAATGAAGGTCAAAGGTTAGCTGAGACAAGCACCTGCTCATGATGGGCGTCAGCATCTTGTTCGTCAGGACTGATCTCCTGACATCCAGAATGAATTTCAGCAATGGTTTCATTATTTGTGTTCACTAGTTGAGAGCACTTCATTGTGAAATCAGTTGATGAGGAACCTAACAGCGTTCCTTTACAAGTGCCTACACTAGTAATCTTTGCATCAGCTGTTTCATCATCTGAAAAAGTTCTCAGGCTCCTACAAATTCTCTGCATAGTACTCGATAGGTCGTTTAACAATAGTTGTTGCTCTTCACTATCCCTACAGTTGACAGGTAGAAAGAACTCTAGTATGTAATCATCATTTCCAGTGTATGTGCTCCTTAGTCTGATTGCAACAGCAGCATGAAGGTTAAACTTACGAGCATGGTGTGCGAGAGGATATTCATATATATCATATCCTTTTACATCAGGGGAGAAGAATGGATGATTTGATAGAAGTGCCTTTCCAGCAATGCCCAGGCCTTTCTCCAGGCGATGTTCAGCACAGGCCTGAAGAAAACCTTGCATGCGCACATCATTAACATAGCAAGCCGATTCCTGGATACAAAGAACTGGGCATCTCGAAGTAGGATTCATCACTACAATATCATGTTTTCTGAAATCACTAGCATTTCCATCGTCATACCAGATGGGTATCCATGTAAGTGCCAGAGGTAACATATGTGTCTGACAAATAGATCTCAACACATTATGTATCTCTGAAAATGCAGATATCTGATTCTGTGTAAGTTGCTGCAAAAGAAAGGAAAACCTTTTTCATAAGAATCATATGAAAGCTTCATTTTATCTTCAAAGAAACATATTCATGATCATGCATTCATCACTACCTGATGATGAGTCTGGGTTTTAGTTGCTCTCAAGTTCACCGCCTACAAAAGCAACAAAAAATGAACCTTGAGACATCAAAATCTATGACTAGCTGCTAAAATGCCCAGTAGATAAAGAAAACGAAGAAAAAAGTGAGCAATCTTAGGAATCATGGTACATACAAGTAATTTTAGAATCTGCTGGCAAGACTTTTCTACTCAATAATTCTTAAATATAAGTTCATATGGATTTATTTAATGTCAGGGTAACACTAACCTGCAAAGCATTACAAACAGTTTCCATTTCTGTACAGAAGTTGGGTTTTTCCCTTGTTGTAACAATCTCAAGCACTGCACGAAAAGAACCGTCATAAAGGTCAAAAATAGGCACAGCTAGAGATCCCCTTACTTCATGACAGACTGCATGGTCCACTCTCAGATACTCTAGCTTTTTGTAATATATGACATTCGAGGTCCATTCTGGTATTCCAGAGATATACACACGTCCAGGAAGCCCGGTAAACAAACCAGGGGCCTCCCTAGGAGAAAAGGTAAATTGTTTTGAAACTTCACGGTAGCCAGCAAGAGTTTGGTCCAGGAGAAAGGGCTGTTCAGAGGTGCTTAGTACATATTGGTTGTCCTGTTTAATGGGCATCCAAACCTGGGCAAGAATTTCACTACCTGATGAATCCTTGATCAAGGATAGTGCCTTGATCATTCTTTCTACAAGAGATATCCCGACCAGTGGCCTAGGAATTTCCAACACCCCTTCGTTCGACATGTTGTCAAAAGGAAAACAACTAGCTCTCCTACTAAAAACTTCTAAGCTGGAGCAATCTGACAGATGCTTCTGAGGTACATCAGGATTCTGTGAAGCCATTTTCTCCCTGTCGTTATAACAAGCATCATCAGAGATACTACCGTCTCCAAGAATGGAATCCGTGCCTTGTGTTAAGTCCCTTGGTGTCTGGACGGAAGCCCAAAAAGCCGGTGAATGTTGAGCAGCTGAAAAGCTTAAAGAAGACATTATCTGGTCTACAATTATGGGACTAGAGGCCTCAGAATAACCATCAAAGCTCACAATCTCCGACAGGGTAAATGGTTCATTTGGAATTGGGCTCCCGCTCCCTCCATAATCCATCGGCGTAAATTCATCCATATGCTTAGCTTGAAGACTCAATATCAATCAACTTCCCTTTCAATCCCTGCACAAAAAAATGACTTGTAAGCACCATTTTTACAACCAAAAATAAAATTTTCCCACTGCAAATATCTCAATTCTTCCAGTAACTAAAAGCAGCTCTTTTGAAACGGAAAAGGGTTTAAAGAAGGAAGAAGCAATAGGTATTGCTGCGATAAATCAACTCCTACCTCAAAAAGGCCAATTTCCCTTCCTCAAACACTTTAGCATCAGCTTCCAACGCCAGAACGATCCTGAACCCAACAATGGTCCACATTTCAGCTCGCCGAAACATTCTTCAACTAAAATTATACCTTCTAGCACCAAATGACTAACTTTCCGCCGGCGAAAAGAAACCTGCAAGACCAATACCAAGTTACCATCTCAACCAAAAGCCATCCAAACCTTCCGCAAAGTAATTAACTGTCAGCCTCACTCATCAACCTCTGCAGACGGATGCGGAAAAACGAGGCAACACCCGATCAGCAAACCGAACAGGAAAGACGTCGGTTGAAGTGGACTCCACCACCAATCCAACCCTAGCTCAGAGGAAGCAAGGAAGAGAGAAAACAGCACAAGATTCCGAAGGAGATCGCCTCAAGTTGCCGCAAGATTTCTCCTCCGCACGAGATCCCTTTACTTTCGAATCAGAAGGAGATAATTTAATGCGCCGGGGCGAGAAGGCGACAGCGTCGTCGAAAAGATCGAGGAAAAAGAGTTTTCGTTAGCTGCAAAAGAAATTGCGGCGCTTGGTAAGTGAATGCCACCCAAAGAAATTTTAATTACTATATTGCCACTCTGAGTAACTAGTGAGGCGGTTAGACAAAATAAAATAATCAAAATTTTCTAATTTATCTAAACTTTTGTGTCAATTTAATATATTATTTTCAAAATAAATTACTTTATCCTAGTAAAAATATGGATTTAAGTATGACATTACTTTTTTGGAAATTTTAAATTATCCTATATGATATTTAAGACTTATTTTTTATTTTTTTTTACAAATAGTAAATTATGAAGGTACGTCATCTTAAAAAAGATAGTATGATAAATTTTTGAAAAAAACTATTTGTTAAAGTTTTTAAGAAATATGTATTGCTTAGGTTAATCATAATTATTATCCACGTATGTACCATGTGGGACTAAAATTAATAGAGTTTTATGCTTAATTATAATAAACAACAATAACCATCTGACATGATGTATTATTTAATTTTTCATCCTTGCCAAAGTATGAGGACGTGCATAGATAAATACATTGCCAATCCAATAATTATAAGGCCTAATTTACTTGTCAACGCGACATGATGCGTTTAATAATACTTCATTTTAGTCAAACACGATTTTGACTCGTTAAATAATGATGCTTAGTAGGCAACTGTCCACGTCAGAATTGTTACTCAAGACTCGAGTGAATTAAATTTCAACTCGTTGACTAACCGCTGAATTTGACTAGTAAATGACCTGAGGAGCTACGGGTAGAATTACACGAACTAATACACGCCCGAAAATAAACGGGAATTGGAGCTGTGCTCATCAAATAGAACGGGTAGACGGGTATATAAATGAAACGGGATTCGTAATCCTCTCTCTCTTATAAGGTAATCCATTAGGAGCCAAGCAAATTTGTGATTTCAATTAAATAACTCGTGGCGGCCCGTCGAACCCGGGTTCACGGAATCCGAAGATGGGCGGGAATTGGAGGCAAGCGTCAATATCCGCCCCACCTGTTGACATGCAGCAAAGCTTTTGTCGGCGCGGCGGCCGAATCTTGCATCAAGGACTGTTAGATTCAATTCACTTTTCCATCGCTCTCTATTCGAGTCGACCCGCATCTTCCAATAATTATAATTTGAAATACCAATCAATTAAACTCCGTAGTCCGTAGTATAAATAAATAAATAAACAATAACAAGGAAAAAATGTCAATAAAAATAAAAAATGTCCTGATTAAACGGGTATAAACTACGACCCGTCAGGGCTCCTTTGTTATTTTCTTATATTACGTGCCTTGTTAGACGCACCGAGTTAATGCGTGCCCGGATCCGGATAGCGTAGATGTTAAGTAGTAAAAAAATAATTTGGATTATACATGTATATTTTTTAACGTCGACATATTACTAATTTATTAAAGAGACGGTGCTACGTGTCTGGAGGGGTTCATGCAGTGCATGCGAAGTCTTTACGTGCACGTGGTTGCCCATGTGATTCGCAGGTGATTGCACCACTCTTTTTGGTGACTAATTATATATATATATATATATACTTACTGTTATCACCTATATTTAGTGTTATTTATTATTAAGTATTTTCAAAAGCTCACAGGCTATGTTGAGTTAGAGGGACTAGGGAGGAATAAAGAGCGAAGAGAAAAAAAATAAAAAATAAAAAAAAATGAACAAATTATGTGTGATCGCTACCCGACCTCGCCATTGGCAGCAATGACAATATTATGTTTATGTACAGCGATAAGCTCGCGTGGACGGCAAGTAGAGGTGGCCAACGGGCCGGGTCAGCCCGTGGCCGGCATAGCCCATGACACGGGCCGTTGACCAAGTCAACGGGCTGCGGGCAGCCCGTGGCCCGGCTCGGGTCGTGCTGGGCCGAGGGTTCGCAGCTCGTGGGCCGTGCCGAGCCAGGCACGGCACGCGGGCCGGGCCAGGCACGGCACGACATGAACATGCATTTTTACCTAAATGCCCTCATAATAGTTATAAAAATTTTAAAAGTTAGGGATATAATTGTCTTTATGGTATAAAATTACCATTTTAGCCCCTTTTAATAATTAAAAATAGGGTATAAATATGTAATTATACACCCAATTCATCCCTATAAATTGACCCCCCAACCCTCTCATTTCTTCACACAAGTTTCGAACTATCTTTGGAATAATTTCTCATTCTCTCTTAATACTCTCTTAATCTCTTTTCTAAGTCTTGAGTTACAATTAGTTTCTTAATTGAACTCAAACTTAAGCTTCTTTTTAGCCATCAAGAATTCAATGCTCTCTCGGTCTAGACTAGACATTTTTTTCTATGTCTCGTGCTCACCACGTGACTAGACGTGGAGAAGATCAAGTAAGTATTAAATTAATTTACTTTTATAATATAATTATCACGTGGTGACAGGTGAGCACGAGCACGACACATAGAGAAAAATGACAGATAATAGAAGAGTGAAGATAATTATCATTATGCCAAATTCTCAACGTTCAATCTTCCTTACATCTACCTTAAATTTCTTCAATGCTGATCAATGGAGAATCACTATTTTAAGTATTATCGAACGTGTTAGTCAACTTATACAAATTGATGTATTCAGGTTTGAAGAACACTTTATCCACTTATCTGATCATGCAAGACAAGAATTTTTGGCTTCTCCCTCTCCTTCTGGGGTTGAGATTGAGATAGAGGTTGATGACTTTGAAATAAGTGATAGTGAGGAGGATAGTGATAATATCAACGATGAGCCAGAGCAATATATCGAAACAAACCAAGCACAAGAGTCACTTGAGTTTTTTATTATTGAAGAAGGAGGTAGAGCTGAAAGCATGGAGTGCGCAATATGCATAGAGAAGATGGAGCACGGAGCTCAAGTATGCTTAACACAATGCTCGCATATCTTCCATAGTAACTGCTTGCATAGTTGGCTACGGGTCAATTGTGTATGCCCATTATGTCGGCAATTGATTTAAGCTTAAATGTATAATTTATGAATATGAAATTTAATCGAGTTGGTTTTAACTTTAGTAATGTGTTGTTAGTATTGTTAATAAATAAATAAATATTAATTTAATAAAATATATTAAAATTAAAATTATATATATTTAAAATAAAATAATTAATTAAATAATAATTAGATATTTTTTAAAAAAAATTATGCAAAATACATAATTCTTAATTTCTTATTTTATTAATATTTTATTTAATTTAATGAAGCGGGCTAAAGTCGGCCCATGGGCCACATTCGGGCCGTGCCTGGCACGGCCCGCTGGGCCGACCATAGCCCGCGGGCCAGTTTCAGCCCGCGTGCCGAATCTGGCCCGCGTGCCGGATCCGGGCCCGGCCAGAAGCTGAACCGTGCCTGGGGCAGCACGCCTAAACGTGCCGCGGGCCGTGCCGGGCCCAGGTATTTTTCTGTCGTGCCGTGCCCAGCACGGCACGGTTACAATCGGGCCGTGCCAGGCATGGCCCGCCAGAAGTCGGGCCGAGGCGGGCTCGGGCCCGGGCACGGCCCATGGCCACCTCTAACGGCAAGCTTGCCGGCAAGCTCACGTGGACGGTGGCGAGCATGGACAGTAGTGAGGGAATATCTACAGTAAAATTTTCACTCTTCCCATTCATCTTTTCTATTAAATAAGGGATTAAAGCTATTTTTCTTACTTTCCTCTACTTTTTTCCTTCTAAACACAGCCACAGAGGCTGAACATGTTATCAGAATGAGAAATATTGATATAAAAATTTATTAAATTTTTTAATGACGTACATAAAATAATAAAGGTGAGACTTATTCCAAAGATTTTATTAAAAAAGTCCTTAAGTATTAATTCACTTAAATTAGTTTTTCCCTCCATCTACAAAGATATTAATCCAGTGCAGCGGCGGCTGAATATGCTCTGGCTTTGTTTGGGACTGCTGCCCGCTTACTTTTGGGGCGCGGCCAGCAGAAATAGTACAAATCATTTCGTTTGGCGCTAATTCGCTGGGCGCACCAGTCAAATTTCAGCTGCCTGGAAGAAGCTAGAATTTAGCTGATTCCCAGAGAATCAGAAGCTCGTGGGAAAAAAAAACTTCTCTCCATCATTCGTTGCGACAGCTTGTGCTCCACCGACGATCCGCCTCCTGTCCATTGCCTCTACCGACCGTTCGCCTCGATTTAAATGTCGAAAACCAAGGAGTCCACGAAGATGGATGACGCATTCTGCCTCAGATCCAGCTGCCTACCGGTAGCCGCCGCCTCGACCACGCTCCAAACGACCTCTGGCTCCTTCGTCATTCGAACAACACCTCTAGCTCCTTCCAACGCTCGACCTTGGCTCCTTCGCCTGCCTCGACCACCAAGATGGACGACGCGTTCCTTCACCGCTTCTCGTGGCTTGACGACGTCGAGATAGGTGAGATCACATTCGTGTGGAACTTCTCGTCGACCACAACAAGATCGACCCTGCCGATCGCAAGCACACCTCGCCGGCCTCCAGCACTGTCATCCAGCTCCATCTCCTTCCGACTCTCGAGCTCTAGATCAGCACCGACACCTTCAGCCATCGTCCGCCGTCACGCTCAAGCTCCAGCGACTTGCCAACCTCCTCTGCCTCCAGCGCCTCGCCAACTCTAGCTCCAGCGCCTCGCCTCGCCAGCTCTAGATCCAACTCTGGCTCCAACCCTAGCTCCTTGCGCCGCCTTTGCCGATCGTCACCTCCAACTCCAGTTCTTGCTTCTGCACCAGCGACCTCCGCTACTATTCTCTCATTGGCGCCCCTCCCTCTCCTTCCTTCCTCCGCTACTCCCATGCTGCCTCCTCTACCTACTTCTACCGCCCCAGCTTTCACCTTGATCCCAGACTGAAGTCAGGCCCAATCACCAGTCTTGATGGAAGAGGAGACTTCTCCACAAGTCCTTTCCTCTTCTTCTAAACTTGTTCTCGTAGTAAATGGGCCTAGTCGATGATCCCTTCACTTCTTCCAAACTTGCAGATGACCACTGATATTAAATAACAAATTGTCTTTGTGTTTAAGAACAATTTACTTCTTGCTTCTGTATGTTCAATTTATATGTTCATGGACCATATCATAGTTAAATGTTCATGGCTCAATTATACCATAGGCTAAATTATGATCTATATTAAAGCCCTCATGTATGTAATTGTCTTTGAATGGGGACATCACTTACATTATTCAATTCAGAATATGATTCAAAATTGATCAAATGTGACCATTGTGTGTTATTTTACTCTACAATAAGAAATATATACTAAGTTATCCTGAGTTTAACTTAGTAAAATCAAAAGAGAAGGTTGTTGCACAATGCTGCATTGACGTTGGACAACTTGATCGACTAAGATTTTGTTAGGGCCACCCCACCCGTAACAGGTCCAGGCCCAGCGGGCTAAGTCCCTCCGACCTCACGAATCCTGGTTTGGATCCCCGTTACCCCAAACAATTCACGTCTGCAGCAGGATTTGACCCCTATCCATGACCCTCACGAGTCATGACCCTTTAACCATCTGAGCTGCAGCTCAATGGTTAAAGGGTCATGACTCGTGAGGGTCATGGACAGGGGTCAAATCCTGCTGCAGACGTGAATTGTTTGGGGTAACGGGGATCCAAACCAGGATTCGTGAGGTCGGAGGGACCTAGCCCGCTGGGCTTGGACCTGTTACGGGTGGGGTGGCCCTAACAAAAAAGGCGGTGTGATAATAAAACTAAATTAGATTCTTCATAGATATATATGCTATTGTGTTTAAATATTGTATTTTACATAATATTAGAATTAAATATTATTTTATATTTTATTAAAATTTTTTGTTTAATATAATAGCATAACATTTTTTATTCTGCTATAACGGGATAGAATATAGATTTCTAGTTAGGTCTCTTTCCAAATGAAAAAACTTCATCCGAACAGGAGAAAAATTTATAGTGAAAGATTCAACATAGGAAAATCTATGTTAAGTTCTTTGTTTTTATACAAAACATATTTTTTTTGAAAACAAAATTTAAAGAAATGATCTACACATTATAAGCTTTCCAATAGTACCAATATTGTCATAGAAAAAAAATCACACATAATAAGAAATTAACAAAAATATTATCGTAGAAATTTCTAATTAATATTTCTAATTAATATTAATCAGAAATTTCTACGGTAATATTTTTATTATTTTTTCTGTATGATTTTTTCTATGATAATATTGGTATTATTGAAAAATTTAATATGTGTAGATTATTATTTTATAATTTATTTTTTTTAAAAAATATATTTGGTATAAAATAAAAAGAACTAACATAGGTTTCCTACGTCGGGTACTTCACTGGAAATTTTTTTCTCCGAAGAGAAGGTAGAAGAAAGTCGGCACCGCTCCATGGCGACGGAGCTCCCCGATCGCTCCTGGCTCTCCCGGCTCTCCCGACCTCCTTCTTGAGGTTTCGTTCCCTCTACCCAATGCATCTCTGCTCGCCATGACTCTTCCGTTCTCTACCCGCTGTTTCATTTCATCTCCATTTCGATCTGCCCCGTGGCCCCTTCTGCCGGATTTCTCCATTCTTTTTTTGGAGACCGAGTATCATAGATACTGTGGGGTTGGATATGTGGATCTTCGCTCACTGCTCACTCCACTTTCTGCGACATCTGTTCGTCCATCTTCGCGATCGATAATGGGTTTAGTTGAATTTGTGCGTTTGGGTGATGTTGATTTCAGTTTCGATTTGTTTGTTATGGAAATTTAATTGAGTTTCCCCTATGGATCCAGGGATTAAGGTGGAGAGGGCGCTCGATTTGATAAAGGGTTGTTAATGTCTGTAGACGGAGAGGACACGAGATGGATGTGCCGGGCTGGGTATGGTGAACTTTTACCGAGTCAGTTCTATCGTAAGAGATACTGGAGGACCGTGCTTTTATCAGCACCCAGCAAGGTTGGTCCAATTTAGTGATTCAGTAAGTCATGCGCTACATGTTATTTTCTGCATTCAGAATAGTAAAGAGGTGTTTGTATATCTTGGTTTCTCCATAGCATAGTTGGATTCTGTTGGGTTCAGGCCTGGTGATCGCCTAAGCACCTCTATCTGGTTTAGTCTATGTCATGGTCCCTATTGCCCAATCTATTCGTTACTGTTGTACAGAACATTGCCAATGAGTGGTATTATCTGGTTCAAGATGTACCGAAGCTTTTATGTTAGCTTATGTTATTTTGGGTATTGCTTAATACTTACACATTCTGTATTCTATAATTGCTGATATTTTATCTTAACTGTTGTAGTTATTAGTTATGCTTTGTTTCTGATTTCTACTTATTTTTTGTTAGTATCAGGTGATACGTTTTCTCTTTAAAATAATTGTAAGTATTAAGCAGTTATATGCTGCATAATACTTACGGCATATAATATGTTAGCTTATGTTATATGATGCCATACATTTATTTATTGATTATATATTTCTACAAACACTTACAATTTTGTAATTTTTAGATACCACTTGTTTAATAAAACTAATATTTCAACGTATTCATTAAGATTTCATCAATTGTTCTATTTCTTATTAGTTAGATGATCTTGCCATCTGCACCCTGGTGACTATTAATAACCATCTGAGTTCCCTGCATGTAAGATGTCTAGAGTATTTGATAAAATCAGTTGGAATTGCAAGGATCGCATGTTGTGAGTTGATACCTCAACAGATTTGGTAAGTGCCATCTGATAGCGATGTTTATAATTATTGGACAAGAACCTCTGAGTGAGAAGCCAATGCACTTCAGTATGATAGCAGGAGATTTTATGATTTTTCTCCACTTCCTATAAATAACTTATTCCACAAAGATGGTGGTGACAGTAATCGAAATAAGAAGCACGAGAAGCATCATGATAGAACTTCTATTTCTGAAGGAACAAGGTCGAAGGATGTTGATATGTATAGGTTAGAGGCTTGACGATATTAGATATTCCAAAAGCATCCTTGACAAATGAGTCATTAACGAATGGTTTAGTCATTAATGAAGATAGAGTATCTCTGTGGATACTGCCAAGGTTGTCCCTGGATCTGTCTTGATTTTTTTAGCCTGTCTTATGATTGTATACTTCAACTATGAAATATCTAACTTATTAACTTGGTTGGATGATTGACAATACGTATGAGTTATTTGCTTTATCCTTTTGTTGTATATGAGGACAATGCAGATGCCTTCTGGTGCTTTGAGATGCTTCTTCGAAGCATGGTATCACACGTTTATCTGATTCACCAAAATCTTCATTTCTTTGCAGTTCAAAATAATGAAATATTGGTATTGATATAAGTCTATATGTTTATTCAGAGTGAAAATTTTCAGATGGAAGGGCCTACTGGGGCCATGAAGCAATTACAAACCTTATGGGAGCCCTTTGTATGTGGGAGGTTAGTATCCTAAGGTTTTGGATTTTGCATAAATGTGATTATCAATCTTTGGTTTCTTTTTCTAGAGCCTGGAGTCATGAACCATAGCCGATAGAAGACGATTCATTTGCACTTGTTTCCTGAATATTTTGATCTGTTGTTTACTGGCACTCATCTGCTTCAGAGAAGGCAATAGTGTTTTTATTGAGGCTATAAGACAGAATAATTATGCTGGTGTATGTGGATTGCAAAGAATGCATAATCTACGACTTACACCTAACCTTAATGGAGAGTTTTACGTATTATACTCAACCTGTTTGGAAGAGCTGTAGCCGTACTGACAAATAGGTAGCCGTACTGACAATTAGGTAAGGTTCTGTTCTCCAAACAGAATACTATTCATAGCAAGGACATGATGTAATATTCCTTTCAACCGATTAGGATTTATAGGCTGAACACCTCGTATGATCGTATCTTTGAACTTGTCGACTCGGCTCGGCATGAAGTTAGGTGAGTTCGGATCAAGCTCAATTGTATTTGCGTCATAATTGAGTCAATCCGTTTATGACTCGAAACTATTTGGGTCATAAAACTGATTAATCCAAAATTATCCGGGTACCGGACAGCCCATTTGTATTAAGCATTGTAACGTTTCGGAATTTTTACATGGAGCTGATGGGACAGGACAGCCACGTCCCATCCCATCTGCTCCCCACGCTGCTCCCTCACTCCCCTCTTTTCTCCCCTATTCTCCCCGTGAACCACCCGAACCCATCTCCTCTTCCTCTCCTTATCTTCCCCTCCTCTCCCGCTGCTTCACCAACATCGAACCCATCTTCCTCTCTTCTTCACGCGTCTCCTCTCAGCCTCCTCTTCCGCCTCCGACCGCAGCTCCGGCGACCAGAACCGGCGAGCAGAAGCTCTTTCCTCTTCCTTTGCGCGTGCGGCGACGAGAAGCGACCGGAACCCTAGATCCGGCGCGTCCTTCGTCTCCGGCGGCACCGGCGAGCTTCCCCACCTTCGGCGGACGTTTCCTCCCCCTTTCCGCCCGTTTTCCGGCGTCGTCTTCCCCAGCTCCGGCGACGTCTGCGAACGACGCCGCCGGCGGTTTTTCCTTCGATCCCGGCGACCCCGACCTCCTCTCGCGAAACCAGTGGTACGGCTGAACTCCTCTCGCCGGCGGCTACCTCGTGACACTTCCAGAATTTCGACCGGCCGCCGAAGTTACTGTTCCGGTGGCGGCGCCACTGTTCTGGCGAACTTCCGGTGAACTCCGACGGCCGCGACTGCGACTCCGGACTGCGCGCGCTGGGTTATTCTGAACGTATATAACTGGGTGGATCTTGCTCAGACCTACAGTTCCCAGGTAGGATTCTTACCTCCCTACCCTTGTTCGGTGCCAAACCGCATGCATAGATAGCGGCACCATCTTCTTGCTGACTGAATCTGATTATTACCTTCGTAAATCCATTGAAATCTGTCTCTTTCCATTGAGTCACATGGATGTTTGCATGTTATCTGATTTTTATGTTTCAGTGCATGATATTGTTGGTGGTAGATTTATATGCAGTACATATATATTTTGGCTGTCTCTACAGCCAGCTTGTGTTGATATTTGGGATGGACGGATAGGTCTGACTGGGATAGTCCACCTTTCGAGAACCTTGTGATTTTGGCCATTGGTAGTAGTCATGGATGCAGTCTGTGTGAGCCCATGAACTACAGGCCTCCGGATGGGTCACAATCGGATGTCGTGGGACTCGGCATTCCGGGGTGATCTGGGTGTAGGACGCTACACCGGCGGACTGTCGACGGACAGCCGTTTCTACCGTTAGCTGGCGGTAGGAACCACTCTTTGAGTGCGCGTCCTACGGGACATTGGCACAGCTGGATTTCCACCTGCATGCTGTACTTTCTGTACTTACTTAGTCGGGTTATATTTACTTACAGTGCACTTCTGTCTATTAATTATTGTTGGATTCTCCTTACTCTTATATGCACCATTTACTTATTAAACCCTACTTAGCCTCCCGGCTAACGCCCTCCCTTGCCTTGCCTCCAGGTTCAGGCTCGGCTCCCTCTGGTGCGCAGTAGATAGATAGGTAGATTATCTTCCCTATCATGTGTTGTATTTTCTTACGTGTCGCACGTATTATTTGTCGTATTTCGAAGATTATATCTGATGAGATTGTATTTACCTGGTCATGGACCAGTGTGGATTTGTGGGCCAGGACTGTTCGGCCCTGTGTGTATTATTGACTTTGACCGCTGCGTCGGTCCGATGTGTATTTTATCTATGTGGATTTTGTCGTTTATGTTATTTGTCGTATTGTGTGGTATGCTGGATCTGTATGGCCTTGCAGGTCCATTGTTTGCCGCGTCCTGAGGCTGGGAGAGTCTTGGGGCGTGACAAAGCTAAATGCAAGTGAACTTCCCAGTTAATCCCGAAATCTAGGGCACACGCCCGAAG
Organism: Costus lasius; assembly: GCA_027563935.2. Lineage (NCBI taxonomy): Eukaryota > Viridiplantae > Streptophyta > Magnoliopsida > Zingiberales > Costaceae > Costus > Costus lasius. The sequence continues at coordinate 12,058,605 of CM050447.1, read as the reverse complement.
CATATCTTCTAGGGTCTGGATGGTCCTTTCGGACTGACCATCCGTCTGGGGATGAAAGGCAGTGCTGAAATGTAATTGAGTGCCAAGCGACTTCTGCAGACTTCCCCAAAACCGAGAGGTGAATTTTGAATCCCTATCAGAGATAATGCTAGAAGGGACCCCATGCAACCGTATGATTTCTCGGCAATACAGAACAGCCAGTTTATCCACAGAAAACACTTTCTTCACAGGCAAGAAGTGTGCAGACTTCGTCAATCGGTCAACTATCACCCAAATAGAATCGTGACCCCTTTGTGATAATTTATTGTGGACTTCCTGCTAAGAGCGTCGGCAACTACATTCCTGTGGACTTCCTGCTAAGAGAAGAATTACTCAAGTTTGCTAAGAGAAGAATTACGCTTTTAGCAGGAAGTCCACAGGAATGATAGCAAACTTGAGTAATTCTTCTATTAGCAGGAAGTCCACAGGAATGTAGTTGCCGACGCTCTTAGCAGGAAGTCCACAATAAATTATCACAAAGGGGTCATGATTCTATTTGGGTGATAGTTGACCGATTGACGAAGTCTGCACACTTCTTGCCTGTGAAGAAAGTGTTTTCTGTGGATAAACTGGCTGTTCTGTATTGCCGAGAAATCATACGGTTGCATGGGGTCCCTTCTAGCATTATCTCTGATAGGGATTCAAAATTCACCTCTCGGTTTTGGGAAAGTCTGCAGAAGTCGCTTGGCACTCAATTACATTTCAGCATTGCCTTTCATCCCCAGACGGATGGTCAGTCCGAAAGAACCATCCAGACCCTAGAAGATATGCTTCGGGCTTGTGCCCTCTTGCATAAGCCTTACCCTCTTGCATAAGCACAACACCCAGACCTTGGTGTGAAGCATCAGTGTATACCATGAAATCACCATCACCGTCTGGAAGCACTAGGATTGGCGCACTAATCAACCTTCGCTTTAGCTCCTGAAAGCTGTTCTCACCGTTATCATCCCATTCAAATGTTACGTCTTTCTTCGTCAAACGAGTCAACGGGGCTGATATTCTAGAGAAATTTTCTACAAACCTTATGTAGTAGCCAGCCAGCCCAAGGAAACTTCTAACCTCCTGAACCGTGGTTGGAGTTTCCCATTCAGCAACAGCACGAATCTTTTCAGGGTCAACAGAAATACCGCTGTCTGAGATAACGTGACCGAGGTATGCCACTTCGCCAAGCCAAAATGCACACTTACTGTACTTGGCATATAACTTCTCTTCCCGTAAGGTACGCAGCACCATATGCAAATGATTCTTGTGCTCACTATAATTTTGGGAATATATCAAGATATCATCAATAAATACTACTACAAATTTATCTAAGTATTCACTGAACACCCGGTTCATAAGATCCATGAAAGCAGCCGGTGCATTGGTTAGTCCGAACGGCATCACCATGAATTCGTAGTGTCCATATCTCGTTCGGAACGCTGACTTTGGAATATCTTCATCTCAAATCCTCAGTTGATAATAACCGACCTTAGATCAATCTTAGAGAATACAGTGGAACCTCTAAGCTGGTCAAACAGGTCATCGATGCGAGGTAGAGGATACTTATTCTTGATAGTGACGGCGTTGAGCTGCCGATAGTCAATGTATAACCTGAAGGATCCGTCTTTCTTCTTAACAAAGAGCACAGGGGCACCCTAGGGAGAGGTGCTAGGTCTGATGAACCCCTTTTCCAACAGATCCTGGAGTTGCCCTTTTAATTCCTCCAATTCCCTTGGCGCCATTCTGTATGGTGCTTTGGAAATGGGTTCCGTGCCGGGCTGAAGCTCAATAGCGAACTCGACTTGTCGTTGTGGAGGCAAGCCGGGTAATTCGTCAGGGAAAACGTCCGTATATCTCCTGACTACGGGTACACGTTCGATCGGAGGCAAGGACTGTTCCTTGATTTCTGTAATGGACATTAAGTATGCTTCGCATCCATCCCGTAGCATCCTCTTGGCTTGTATAGCGTTAATAGCAGGAGCAACTTGTCCAGAAACCCCTGTGAAGGTATAGGTAGTAGACTCTGACATACGGAAGGTCACTTTGTTTTTATAACAGTCTACAATAGCTCGATTAGCTTTGAGCCAGCTCCAGCCGAGGATGACGTCGAAATCAGATAAGTCCAACAACATCAGATCAGTGTGAACAACGATGTCCCCAAAATCCAGTGGGCACCGTTTTAACTCCAGGTGTGATCGCAGCACACCACCGCCAGGTACGTGCACGGTCATATCATACCGTGCCAATACAGGTTTACGATCAATTTTCTTAACCAACTCGTAAGAAACAAATGAATAGGAACTACCCGTATCAATATGTAGGCAAGCAGGAACGCCATAAATAGAGATAATACCTCGCATCACGGAGTCTGATGCACGCTGAGCGTCCTCCTCGGATATAGTATATGCGCGTCCAGATGCCTGGGTCTGCCCACGCCCACCACGTGGGGGATTCTGCCGTCGATAAGGTCGGCCGGGATTCTGCTGCGGCGCTGGTGCTGATCCCTGTGAGCTCTGGGCTTGTTTACCCTTCTGGGGGCAGCTGTTTGCATAATGTCCCATTTCATTACAGTGATAACATCGGACGGAATTGAGCGGGCACGACCTTGCTATGTGACCTGATTCTCCACACTGAAAATAGGCTCTGGAAGGAGTAGCTGGGGGCGAGCCAAAACCAGGGGATGTCGGTGCTGGACCCCGATTTCTGCTACCTGGAGCCCAAGATTTTCGCCCTGGTTGGATGTCTTGGCGTCTAGATCCAGAAGCTGAAGCTGTTGGACTTCCTGGGCCGAAACTCCCAAGTCCCCAAAAGTCAGTCTGCGCAGGAGCCTTGCCACGTCTCTGAGCGTCACGCTCCTGGGCCTCGCGAATGACATCCTGCCCACATTGACTCATCCGTCGTGCAGTATCTATCACCTCAGCAAAGTTATCAGGTGGGATAATGCTCACCAGAATGCGGAGCTGGGCATCAAGGCCCTCTATAAAATGTTCCGAACGCTCTCTATCTGTGGCCACCAGTCCAGGAAATATTTCAGACAGCTTCTGGAATTCGGCGATATACTCCTCAATTGGACGTCCATTTTGCTTGATGTGAACAAAATCCCGTCTCGCTACGGACCTTTGTGCCTGTGGGAAATACTGCTGCGTGAATACGCTCTGAAAAACATCCCAAGACGTGCTTGCCGGTCCCAAAGTGGCTACAGTAGACTGCCACCACTTTCGTGCCTGACCACCAAGATAGAAAACTGCCAACTTCACCCGTTTCCTCTATGAACATTCCATTGCATCCAGAGTATATGTCACGCTGGCTAGCCACTCCTGAGCTTTCCATGGGTCGCCGTTCCCCTCGAACACGTCCAAACGGCCTCGTGCTAACTCGGTGAAGCTGGACAGCCAGTCGCCCCGGGTCGGAGGCGGAGTGACTTCCCGGTCGGGCTCCACAGCTACTGGTACTGTATATGAAGCTGGTGGTGTGTACTGATATACAGGGGGTTGTTGCTCCACCACTGGAGGACTTCAACATGATACAATACAATACGACAAATAACATAAACGACGAAATCCACATAGATAAGATACACATCAGACCGACGCAGTGGTCAAAGTCAACAATACACACAGGGCCGAACAGTCCTGGCCCACAAATCCACACTGGTCCATGACCAGGTAAATACAATCTCATCAGATATAATCTTCGAAATACGACAAATAATACGTGCGACACGTAAGAAAATACAACACATGATAGGGAAGATAATCTACCTATCTATCTACTGCGCACCAGAGGGAGCCGAGCCTGAACCTGGAGGCAAGGCAAGGGAGGGGGTTAGCCGGGAGGCTAAGTAGGATTTAATAAGTAAATGGTGCATATAAGAGTAAGGAGAATCCAACAATAATTAATAGACAGAAGTGCACTGTCAGTAAATATAACCCGACTAAGTAAGTACAGAAAGTACAGCATGCAGGTGGAAATCCAGCTGTGCCAATGTCCCGTAGGACGCGCACTCAAAGAGTGGTTCCTACCGCCAGCTAACGGTAGAAACGGCTGTCCGTCAACAGTCCGCCGGTGTAGCATCCTACACCCAGATCACCCCGGAATGCCGAGTCCCACGATATCCGACTGTGACCCATCCGGAGGCCTGTAGTTCATGGGCTCACACAGACTGCATCCATGACTACTACCAATGGCCAAAATCACAAGGTTCTCGGAAGGTGGACTATCCCAGTCAGACCTATCCGTCCATCCCAAATATCAACACAAGCTGGCTGTAGAGACAGCCAAAATATATATGTACTGCATATAAATCTACCACCAACAATATCATGCACCGAAACATAAAAATCAGATAACATGCAAGCATCCATGTGACTCAATGGAAAGAGACAGATTTCAATGGATTTACGAAGGTAATAATCAGATTCAGTCAGCAAGAAGATGGTGCAGCTATCTATGCATGCGGTTTGGCACCGAACAAGGGTAGGGAGGTAAGAATCCTACCTGGAAACTGTAGGTCTGAGCAAGATCCAACCAGTTATATACGTTCAGAATAACCCAGCGCGCGCAGTCCGGAGTCGCAGTCGCGGCCGTCGGAGTTCACCGGAAGTTCGCCGGAAAAGCTCGCCGGAACAGTGGCGCCGCCACTGGAACAGTAACTTCGGCGGCCGGTCGAAATTCTGGAAGTGTCACGAGGTAGCCGCCGGCGAGAGGAGTTCAGCCGTACCACTGGTTTCGCGAGAGGAGGTCGGGGTCGCCGGGATCGAAGGAAAAACCGCCGGCGGCGTCGTTCGCAGACGTCGCCGGAGCTGGGGAAGACGACGCCGGAAAATGGGCGGAAAGGGGGAGGAAACGTCCGCCGAAGGTGGGGAAGCTCGCCGGTGCCGCCGGAGACGAAGGACGCGCCGGATCTAGGGTTCCGGTCGCTTCTCGTCGCCGCACGCGCAAAGGAAGAGGAAAGAGCTTCCGCTCGCCGGTTCTGGTCGCCGGAGCTGCGGTCGGAGGCGGAAGAGGAGGCTGAGAGGAGACGCGTGAAGAAGAGAGGAAGATGGGTTCGGTGTTGGTGAAGCAGCGGGAGAGGAGGGGAAGATAAGGAGAGGAAGAGGAGATGGGGTCGGGTGGTTCACGGGGAGAATAGGGGAGAAAAGAGGGGAGTGAGGGAGCAGCGTGGGGAGCAGATGGGATGGGACGTGGCTGTCCTGTCCCATCAGCTCCATGTAAAAATTTCGAAACGTTACAATACTCACAACTTATAAGATAGAGATAAGTTATCATTAACAAGGTAACATTTGCATTAAACACAGTCACTCAATACATGCCATACATGAATTCATAGCACTCGGATCGCTCAGGAAACAGGTGCGGTCAACGACGCAAGGCTTCGTCCTCGCGTTTCTACGTGGCTTCACTTTCAGAATGATTGTTCCAGCGGACCTTAATGAGTCGGATCACTTTATTGCGAAGCTGATGCTCCTTGCTGTCTAAGATCTCGACAGACGACTCTTGGTACGTGGCGTCAGGCGTGATAGCTAGAAACTGATCTTGCAAGACGTGCGATGGATCTCGCATATACTTTAGCAGCATAGACACGTGGAATACGTTATGTACTTGCGACAAGTTTGGAGGTAGGGCTAGCCGATATGCAACGGCTCCAATGCGCTCTAAGGTTTCGAAGGGACCCATAAACCGTGGAGCCAATTTACCTGAGTAACCAAACCGAGCTCTTCCTTTTACTAGCGTAACCTTGAGAAACACATGGTCGCCAACTTCAAACTCGAGTTCACGTCGCCTCCTATCGGCGTAACTCTTCTGCCGATTCTGGGCAGTCAAGAGTCTCTTCCGGATCAGCTGAACCCTTTCGGCCTCAAACTCTAACATGTCTGGCCCAAACACACGGCTTTCACCAACTTGGTCCTATAGGACTGGCGATCTGTACCGTCTACCGTACAATGCCTCGAATGGCGCCATCTGGATCGCCGAGTGATAGCTGTTATTATAGGCAAATTCAGCTAAATGCAAGTGAACTTTTCAGTTAATCCCGAAATCTAGGGCACAAGCCCGAAGCATATCTTCTAGGGTCTGGATGGTCCTTTTGGACTGACCATCCGTCTGGGATGAAAGGCAGTGCTGAAATGTAACTGAGTGCCAAGCGACTTCTGCAGACTTCCCCAAAACCGAGAGACGAATTTTGAATCCCTGTCAGAGATAATGCTGGAAGGGACCCCATGCAACCGTATGATTTCTCGGCAATACAGAACAGCCAGTTTATCCACAGAAAACAATTTCTTCACAGGCAAGAAGTGTGCAGACTTCGGCAATCGGTCAACTATCACCCAAATAGAATCGTGACCCCTTTGTGACCTAGGAAAACCCGTCACAAAATCCATTGTGATATGTTCCCACTTCCACTCTGGAAGGGGAATATTCTGCAACATCCCTGGTGGCTTGCGGTGTTCTGCTTTTACTTGCTGGCAAGTTAAACAGCACGAGACATATTCGGCGATGTCTCGTTTCATATTCTCCCACCAGTATGTCTTCTTCAAATCTTGGTACATCTTAGTACCGCCAGGATGCATAGCAAATCTTGATTTATGTGCTTCATCCATCACCTCCTGCTTCACAGATTCAGGCACACAAATGCGATGCTCATACCGTATCACACCCTCAGAATCCTGTGTGAACTCAGACCTCTTCCCTCTAGCAAGAATCGCCTGAAGGTACTCATCATCTGATTGGTTTTCAATTACCTTCTGTATAAGCTGGGATCCAGCCATCATCACTGCTAAGCATCCACGCTCTGTGGGACATATAATATCTAGATCCAACTCGCGTGCAGATCTGGCCAATTCTGTAAGCGTCACCATGCTGCGAAAGTATATGCAAGATCCATCACACATCTTGCAAGATCAGTTCCTAGCTATCACGCCTGACGCCACGTACCAAGAGTCGCCTATCGAGATCCTAGACCGCAAGGAGCATCAGCTTCGCAATAAAGTGATCCGACTCATTAAGGTCCGCTGGAACAATCATTCTGAAAGTGAAGCCACGTGGGAACGCGAGGACGAAGCCTTGCGTCGTTGGCCGCACCTGTTTCTTGAGCGACCCGAGTGCTATGAATTCATGTACGGCATGTATTGAGTGACTGTATTTAATGCAAATGTTACCTTGTTAATGATAACCTATCTCTATCTTTTGAATTTGGGGACCAAATTCTTATAAGTTGTGAGTATTGTAACGTTTCGGAATTTTTACATGGAGCTGATGGGACAGGACAGCCACGTCCCATCCCATCTGCTCCCCACGCTGCTCCCTCACTCCCCTCTTTTCTCCCCTATTCTCCCCGTGAACCACCCGACCCCATCTCCTCTTCCTCTCCTTATCTTCCCCTCCTCTCCCGCTGCTTCACCAACACCGAACCCATCTTCCTCTCTTCTTCACGCGTCTCCTCTCAGCCTCCTCTTCCGCCTCCGACCGCAGCTCCGGCGACCAGAACCGGCGAGCGGAAGCTCTTTCCTCTTCCTTTGCGCGTGCGGCGACGAGAAGCGACCGGAACCCTAGATCCGGCGCGTCCTTCGTCTCCGGCGGCACCGGCAAGCTTCCCCACCTTCGGCGGACGTTTCCTCCCCCTTTTCGCCCGTTTTCCGGCGTCGTCTTCCCCAGCTCCGGCGACGTCTGCGAACGACGCCGCCGGCGGTTTTTCCTTCGATCCCGGCGACCCCGACCTCCTCTCGCGAAACCAGTGGTACGGCTGAACTCCTCTCGCCGGCGGCTACCTCGTGACACTTCCAGAATTTCGACCGGCCGCCGAAGTTACTGTTCCGGTGGCGGCGCCACTGTTCCGGCGAGCTTTTCCGGCGAACTTCCGGTGAACTCCGACGGCCGCGACTGCGACTCCGGACTGCGCGCGCTGGGTTATTCTGAACGTATATAACTGGTTGGATCTTGCTCAGACCTATAGTCTCCGGGTAGGATTCTTACCTCCTTACCCTTGTTCAGTGCCAAACCGCATGCATAGATAGCGGCACCATCTTCTTGCTGACTGAATCTGATTATTATCTTCGTAAATCCATTGAAATCTGTCTCTTTCCATTGAGTCACATGGATGCTTGCATGTTATCTGATTTTTATGTTTCGGTGCATGATATTGTTGGTGGTAGATTTATATGCAGTACATATATATTTTGGCTGTCTCTACAACCAGCTTGTGTTGATATTTGGGATGGACGGATAGGTCTGACTGGGATAGTCCACCTTCTGAGAACCTTGTGATTTTGGCCATTGGTAGTAGTCATGGATGCAGTCTGTGTGAGCCCATGAACTACAGGCCTCCGGATGGGTCACAGTCGGATGTCGTGGGACTCGGCATTCCGGGGTGATCTGGGTGTAGGACGCTACACCGGCGGACTGTCGACGGACAGCCGTTTCTACCGTTAGCTGGCGGTAGGAACCACTCTTTGAGTGCGCGTCCTACGGGACATTGACATAGCTGGATTTCCACCTGCATGCTATACTTTCTGTACTTACTTAGTCGGGTTATATTTACTTACAGTGCACTTCTGTCTATTAATTATTGTTGGATTCTCCTTACTCTTATATGCACCATTTACTTATTAAACTCTACTTAGCCTCCCGGCTAACCCCCTCCGTTGCCTTGCCTCCAGGTTCAGGCTCGGCTCCCTCTGGTGCGCAGTAGATAGATAGGTAGATTATCTTCCCTATCATGTGTTGTATTTTCTTACGTGTCGCACGTATTATTTATCGTATTTCGAAGATTATATCTGATGAGATTGTATTTACCTGGTCATGGACCAGTGTGGATTTGTGGGCCAGGACTGTTCGGCCCTGTGTGTATTATTGACTTTGACCGCTGCGTCGGTCCGATGTGTATTTTATCTATGTGGATTTTTTCGTTTATGTTATTTGTCGTACTGTGTGGTATGCTGGATCTGTATGGCCTTGCAGGTCCATTGTTTGTCGCGTCCTGAGGCTGGGAGAGTCTTGGGGCGTTGCAGACATATTATATACAAATCATATTTATACATGTATATGTTTTTAACTTTTTGATACATAAAAATATATTTTTAAATATAAAATATTTATCTTAACATATATTATATTTATTTTATTATGTATTTATCTATATATATTTAAATTTAGTAAGCTGTTCAAGTCGGATCAGGTTTATCTGTTATGTTTAGGTTATGACCTAATTAATAAACAAATCAGGTTTTGATTGGGCTTATGTGGATGAAATTGCCAGCTCTAAATTAATTTCCCATGTATTTGAGTTCCAAGCACGGATTTTTTTCCATCATTTGTAATGCATTTATCTTGTACATATATCTTTATTCTGTGTTTTGTGATTTAGTTGTTTATTCTTTTCCCAGATGATGCGAGCTGCTGATTTTGATGAAGCCCTGTGTCAGAAATTAGAGGGAAATTGCCTTGAATCATTAGTTTTACAACTTTGAAATGATCTATTTCAAAACATTCATTCCGTGGTTTTCCAAGCGCTCATTTCTGCGCCGAAGATGGTCAATTGCACCCTTGCAGTTTATCTGTATCTACACGGAACAGTGATGATGAGCTGCAGGTTTTCTGTGTTGCAGCTATTCTTAATTTTTTATCATCAACCGCCAAAAGATTATGAGCGAGACTCATTCAATTGATGATGTAATCAAGGCAAGTTCTTTTCATTTCTCTCTTCTATTTTCTTAAGGTTAGATTCTTTATACTTTCTATTTTTTTCATCGTGGATTCTATTCAATAGAATATAGCCTAAGTGTGTAATGTTGCCTAATCACTGCTTATTTTTCTTAGTATGCTTCCTTGGAAGAAAACTTCTGCATGTAGCTACTTGGTTTATGTCTACTTCCATTTTCTAATTATTTGATTTGCTTGACTTGTTGACCTTGACGGCGTCTTGACGAAAATGGGTGCATGTGGATACCTAGTTAATTTTACTTCAATTTCTAATTACATGCATTTTCTTGTCTTGTTGTGCTTGATGATTTCTTGACTAAGCATTTATCCATTCTTTAAACTAGTCTTTCTATTTAAATGTGTTTCTAAGTTTGTTAGTCCCTTTTCAGCAGGTTCACATGCTTATTTGTGCTAGTAAACTTATTTAGCTTTTGATTTGATGCATTCTTGGATTCGTTGTTGTGCACGAAATGTGAGACAGCCAATGTGTTTAGCTTACAAATGATATACCTTAATCTACTTTTCTCATCTGTTACAGATGTTCAATGACAACATGTTGAAAATCAATGTAAAAAAGACACATACGCTTGGCCACAAACCTATGGAAGAAGTATTTCTGTAAGGTACAAGTTTTGCATCTTATTATGAACCCAGACAATTGTACTTATCAAATTTCCTTTTTTACTTGGTCTTCTGAGACTGAGCATTTGGTTGATATCAACTCTGAAAAGGCTTTTAGAATTTGAAATGCATGTGATCTTCTATTTATTGAACAAAAATAACAACACCATATATTAATTTCCCATCAAACTTAATTATTTATCCCAATACTTTAATACTTGATTCGAGCTTCAGCTATTTTAACCAAATCTAATTAACAGTCAACTGATCCAGGTAAGAAAAATGCTTTATTAGAATAATCATAAATCACCTGTCACATGAACTTAGCAAAGCAAATTAAAATTTGTTTCGGTCCAACAAATTTATCGGCTGAAGGAAAAAAAACCGTCTTACGTCACTACCAATACAAAGATACGTCTATATAGAATAATATACAAATATTCTAGTTCAAATAGCAGTATCTTAAATATGACATAATTTTGTAATATATGGCGACCTTATTAATAGCTTTTGATTTTATTGATAGAGATAAAATTACAAAATGCTGAAAATAACATTTATTTATAACTTGACGATAATATGGAAATGGCTATATTAAATTCTACTTCAATTTATGAGTAAATGCATGATAATCATAAGCGTCACACAGGTCGTTCACAATAAGTCCTAAGATTAAATTTTATCCTTTTATCACTAATTATCACTTGTTTGAGAAAAAAACAAAAAAATCAAAGCAATCCGCTTGTAGAGCTACAGTCCACCAAGTCCAAAGCGGGTAGAAATGAAGCAGGTGAGCAAAGGTTTGTATTATGCAGTGATTAAGACAAGTTGCTCTTCCGTAAGCTGCCACGTAGGACCCGCGTGAATAAAACCATCAACTTATTCTTCGTAACCAAAAGCTACCTGTCATATAATTTGACTACGAGAAGGGACGACGTGGGCCCGACATCGGAGGACTTTACTAGAGATTATGAAAAAAGATTAAATCTTATTTTAAAAATACTTCTCCCATAGGGCGAAATTTATCCAATTTTCTCCTCTTCCAAAATTGTTCACTCCCTTCCCCTTCTCGTTCCTCTCTTCTCGAAATCGAGATAAAACCCGTTGTTTCCTCCCCTTCCCCCCTTCTGTGTGGCGGAAGAATGTTCGGATTAGCCGGGACGAGCGGCAGATTCTGAGGATTGGGGGACAATTCTTAGAGGTTTTCGTGTTGATGGGAGCCAGCGCTAACGCGGATGGAGCTAACGGCGGCCACTTACCTGGAGGCGGAGGCGGTGGTGCGGTTGGGGGTGGCTCGTCGATTCCCGAAAACCCTAGCAATGGTGCCGCAGCGGGGGCGGGTGTTACCGGACCGGCTCAGGCGCTGAAGCATAACCCTGGGCTATCAATCGAGTGGTCTGCGGAGGAGCAGGCCATCTTGGAAGAAGGGCTTAGCAAGTTAGTATCTTTGGCTTTTAATTCCTTGGCTGAGGACTTCTGGCGCATCTTAGTTATTGATTAGTTGATAATTATCTTTTATTTCCTTGTTGACGAGTTCTATTCTTGGTCGACCGTTTGGTTCAACGCTTATATTTTATTTTTTTAATGTTTAAAAGGAGTTCCTTTTCTTGGAATTTTTGGTTTAATAAATTCGGAAATAATTGTTTCGTTCGCAGATTTCCATGACAGCTTTGCTTGTGAGAGGTTGAAGTTAAATAAATGACTTACAGATAAACTCAAGTCTTTAATGTGCATATACATGCAGATGTGTGAGTATTACTTTCTTGAGATTGAAGTCCTTAAATGTTATGTATGGAAATTATGCAGCCATTGTTTTGATCAGTAAAGTGACTTTTTTTTTTCTCAGTCTGCCAGAATTGAATAAATGGTTTGGTATTGTGGATACCAGAAGATTGAAACGAGGATTTACTGGATCCTTTTGCCACCCAAGTCATGCCGGGCAATAGGATTTCTTTTTTCTTTCGGATAGGATATATATTATATTCTTAAGCAATAACCATGATAATCCTCATATATAGAATTCATAATCGTGCGACAGGGATGTCTTAACATTGCCCAGCATGAACGCCCAAGGGAATTTGTGGTTTTCAAAAGGAAACGCCATTTTTAATTTATTTTCTTGTACTGATGAGTGATGACAATGCTTGTGCTTGTTGCAGCACATCAAAAGAGATCTTGTGGTATTAATAAAAAGGAAGGAAATTATACTTTTGGGCAAATTAGCATGGTTACACTTTTGCCTCCAACCCTCACTCAATGCCATGTCATCTCCCCTGATCTTACAACCAAAAAATCTTGTGTCACCATGCTACCCATAAACACTACCACTCTGTACATACACCTTGTCTCCACTGTTGTCATCTTGCCATCTCCATTGATCACAACTAAAACAGGAAGAGGCCAACCACATCTTGTCTCTGATCCTACACCCATCAACCGTAATTTAAGGTTTAAAAAGCCGGTCCGGTGACTCGGTCCAGCGAGCCACCGGACTGGTATGGTACCAGTACCGTGCGTACCGGATGGAACCGACGAACAGGCGAGCGGAAGCAGCAGGTGGTGCTGGCGGAAACTTCGGCGGCAAAAGCTTCAACTGTGCTCCGACCACCGTTCCGAACCGGTTGCCGAGCGGATCGGTATGTACCGAGGTTATCGCTGGGTACAGAACGGTTTTCCGTTCCTTGCCGTAATTGAGTGGCCTTTCAAGATCTTGTTGCCCCTTCACTGTCATTATCATCGTGTGCTGTAGAACTACCCAAAGCACCCAACTAGGTTAGAGTCATCATTGCCACCAACAAGTCACTAGCCTTTCTGCTAAAAAAATGCATGCCACTAGTGAATCACCAACATCATTATCATGGTTCATTCATTTGAGATTGCAACCTTGATGCAATCCATAGTTGCTCTTGCTAATGCTACACAAGTTGTGTTGGTCTCTCACATGCCCTAACATTGTTCTAGTTGTATGGTTGAAGGCACCGGAATGAACCTACACTAGTTAGAGATGTGGTGATGAGTTGACCACATGATTTGAGTAAAACACAATAAAACAAACAAAAGACAACTGCAAACATCAAACAATAAGCAAAATAAATAAATAAAAAAGAGGGAAAACATGAAAAAGGAAAGTTAGACAAACTTTTGTAGAATAAAAATGAGGAAAACTAAAAAATAAAAATATGGAGATTATGCGATGCAAGGTTATTTAGGCATCTAAGTTCATAAATTGGTTTGACTTGCCGAGGTATTATTATTTTTTTTCCTTATGGAAAAGAATGATTTATTCAGGTTTATGGATTTTTAATTAAAATAGCATTTGGTCTAAAAGCTTATACATATGACATAAATATAGTGTAATGACTGCTATGGTTAATGAATTATTGGATTGCTTTAATAGTCTCTCTCCCTCCTTGTATTCTATCTTTCCCTTTACTCTCTCTTATTCCTTTTCCCTTTTCTCGATCTCCTCGGTCCTGCATCATAATGTTATTTAGTAAGATGAATTTATTGAATGTGTATTCTAATAATAATTGGTTATATATATATATATATATATATATATATATATATATATATATATATATATCCTTGAGTAAGGATTATATATTAACTAAAAAAAGATGAGGAGAAACATGTTACCTGCCAAATAAGCAATAAGGAAATTTAGGACTCTTTTGTACACGTGAAACTGTGAAAGTAAAGAAACATATTTGTAAGTGATACTTTGTTGTCACCCCAAAGTTGAAAAGAATGAGCAGCAGAAATTACAAAAAAAAATTAAGTACAATTATTCAACACTTACGTACTATGTGCTAGTTGTTTGTTATTTGTGTTTGTACAATATGCCAATTTTAGATCTCTTTAACAATACTTATGTTATTACCCTTTAAATTTTTTTCAGGAAAAGGGTAGTAATGATCTTAAAACAAGTAGCGATTCCTAGTTGCTTAATTTCTTTACAAAAATAGCACACTGAAAAGTCCTGTATTTCCTGACTACCACAAGTCTGTCCTGCTGTGACAAGTATAAGATAATTTGTTCTTTCCTCCTTTCTATCTACAGTGATAGTGAATAAATTTTCTGTTTTTTTTTCTCATATACTGGTACCAGCAGCATGTATAAAATTTCAACAGCTTCTCTTTTATATTCATTCTTTTTTAACATGTCTATTTATGGAATTACAGGTATACATCAGAATCAATTTTACTCCGCTATGCGAAAATTGCTATGCAATTGAGTGACAAGACAGTCCGAGATGTTGCCTTGCGATGTAGATGGATGACGGTAAATTTACAATTTGTTTCATGGAAGTATACTGTTTTGCCGCGTTATCTCTGCATGCCTTTGCATAGGCTTGTAATAGACTATATGCCCTATCAACGTAATTGTTTATTTACTTTTATTTTTTTGGTTATACAAGAAGTAATTTCTAAAAGAAAAAATCTTTTACTTCTTTTCCTTTTCTAATCATGCTTTTTATGGGTGAGACAGCCATGTTAAACTTGGACTATGTCAATCAAAGGATGATGCTAATCTGTTAAGAATTATCATGCTTTTTAATTGGTTGATTGATTTTACTGAATTGGATTTTTGAAAAATATTTATTTACCTTACGTACAGATGTGGTTTACTTCTCTTCTTTTGCTGTTTTCAATTTGTTTGGAAGCCCCCTTCAAATTTGTGCCTACTTTGTATACTATATGCCTACATGAATGCTTTTATGTTGTTCTACTTCCTCTTTTGCATTGTATATGTAGGGAGGGTTTCTTTATATCATCGCTAGAAGGTTTTGTATTACATTTCAATTGGCTATTTGCAAATCTGTCATTGTGCATCCATTAAAACAGAGCAATTGTGTTTCAACTTCTGGATCTTTTAATCAAACCACTTATTTGGAATTAGTGTCAAATCCCAAATGTAATATAGAAATATAATTGAACTCTTTGTGGCCTAGGACAAGATAATTTTTCAAGTAAATACATCAATTATTCCTTATTCCCAATTGCATTTATGCATATTATGCTAGCAAAGCTCCATCAAACTGGAGAACGTGTGCCTGCCAGCTTGTGTAGCTCCGTGATTTGCAGACAGGATATTCTCTTAAGTTAGGTTTAAAAGAGTGGTTCCATGATTTTGTAATCGAAGAAAATATTTTTTTCAGTTAGGTTTGAAGAAGGGCAGTTCTTGATCTAAACAATTTATCTGTATCTGAAAAAAATGGTTGGTTATTGTTTTTTTAAGAATCTTTTGAAATTAGAAATCCTTATATTTCAAAGAAGGATAAATTTACTGATATTTGACTTTTTGGGTTAAAGCTGAGATTTGTTTTATAAATGGCCTTATGTGTCATGTCATCAATTCTTATGTTCTATCATCTATGACATTATCCAATTAATTTATAAAACAAGTTGTTCCACTATGGGATCTTATTCTTATCTATATCTTTAACTAATATCTATTGTAAAACATTTTAGTCTAAGAAGTTTATTGGTACATAGCCGAATTTCATTTTCTCTTCCAGAAAAAGGAGAACAGTAAGAGGAGGAAAGAGGAGCACAACCTGTTGCGGAAAAGCAAAGATAAGAAAGTAATTTACCATTAGTTACTAGGATCTAAATACTCATGACCTTTGTTCACTGATTTAAGTTTTTAATCTTGATTAATGAATTTCTGTTTTTTTTTAGGAGAGGGTGTCAGATACTTCTGCAAAACCAACAGGCCACCTTGGAACACGACCTAATGTTCCTCCTTATGCACCACCATTGCTCCCTGCAGATGATGATGATATTTCGTACAAAGGTTTCAGCATATTTATTTAGTTTCTAATGTCATGAAGATATGAACTAGTAATTATGTTTGCTGGATTTGTTGCTATCTGGTTTACACTATTACTGCATCATTTAAACTTCTTTTAATGATCACCTGTGTTCGGAATGTTAATTTCAGAACAATTAAAAACATTGCTACTACATTGAA
Organism: Costus lasius; assembly: GCA_027563935.2. Taxonomy (NCBI): domain Eukaryota; kingdom Viridiplantae; phylum Streptophyta; class Magnoliopsida; order Zingiberales; family Costaceae; genus Costus; species Costus lasius. The sequence continues at coordinate 12,042,291 of CM050447.1, read as the reverse complement.
CAGCATGGTAAAATGAAGCAGTGCATAAACTAAAAATTGCATGCTAAACTTCCTGATGAGTGTTTTGACCTTTGGTATGCTTTTATTTATTTTTTTTCCCAGAAATTGGTGGACGAACTGGAGAGCTTCTTGAGACTAATGCAGAAACCTTCACTAAAATATCTGCAAATTTTGCTAACTTAAGGGTACTTGCTATACCTTTTACTCTTGCTCCGAATTATTAGAGCAACTAACTTACTGAAGCAGGCTTTCTCTTTCAACACTTGGTATACATGATTACAAATTCTAGATTCCAGATTTGCACATGAACTAGAATATAATGAATGTTGTTTTGTTTCATAATGCAGATACAGGATAATATCAACTTATTTTGTCAAACACGGGACAACATACTTGCTGTGTTGAAAGAGTATGTTCCAAATTTCAAGTGCTTCATCCTTTTTCGATGCGTCAACCAATTGCCTATGCTTGTATATTAACTGTAGTACTTAATTCTGTCCATACTAAAAATAGGTTCATCATAAATAATTGCAATGGAACGTAACAGTTAGATTTGATGAGAACTGGACAGAAGGAAATAAAATCTTTATTATCAAAGAGATATTTTTGATATTTCTTCAACAAGCTGGTAGATGTTGATGGTAGGGATTACAACATTATAGCACTGGTGTCTGTATCATTAGAAGCCTTCTCATAGATATTGATGGAAGCTGCTTGCGAGGTAGTGGAAGTAATTACATTCTGTGTTTGACGGAGCATTGTTGGGTATTAATTCTACATACAGAAAGTTGGAGGTAGCCCCAAAGCTTGAAAGGCAGAATAGGCGTACATACAACATGTGTATTAAGAAGTAACAAAACAGCACAATCTCACAGTTTTTTCCTTATTGAACTTAAGATAGAAGTGAAGATCTTACGCTGATCGAACATTAAATGAATCATTAAAAGTTTTGCGACAGCATACAGAAATAAGTGGATAATCTTGCTATTTGCAATTTTGCTCTGATGATTGTCTCTCATGAAAATGATAATCTGCGTATATTGCTCAGCAACTGAACTAATTATTTTCCGGTAGGGTTTGGCAACTTACACATGAAGAACCTCAATGTTACAAGTTACAACTAGATGGCTCCTTATCAACCTATATGACCAGGGTTGCAAGTCCTAAACTCTGAATGTTTACGAACTGTCAGAACCATTGGTGGAGCTAGTTATTCGGTGATAGTATTTTGTTGATCATTTTTAGTCTTGTCTAATATTACATCAAGGTTGATCCTCATTGATTATCATCAATGACTTAGAAATGTCACCTCTAACGAGTGTTTTATGGGAGATTCTAATGTGAAAGAGAACAAATAGTTCGATATATGAAAACTTGGGAAAATAAGTTGCAAAATGGTAAGAATACAAGTAACAGAATAATTTATTTATAATAGGATAGGACAAAGTATGATAACATTGTTTAGAATGCTATAATAGGTAGTTATATTTATGATAAACATGAAGTAATTGATTAGTGTGTTCATCATAAAGTATGTTTAGTAAAAATTTTTATCACTCCAGAATTGTTGATTACTCTATTAATTTGACTAGACTTATTATAAACAACTGTTAAATAATCTGTCTGATCCTCTCTAACAAAAAAAGTTATCGTAAAACTATTTCTCAAGAAATGAAATATTCCACGTATGTCATGAAGGTATCTGATCTTTTACTTTCGAATTAATAATTCAAAAGCATACTGAAGAAGTATCTGAATACTTTTATGTAACACTTATCAACTTTATTAGTAGATAAGAGATCTTTCTCCAAGTATGAGCACTTAGGATTACATTCTTTGACGTATATGTAGTTATATTTCGTGGGAAATAAATTTCCTCTGCCGGTAATCAATTTCAAAGTTCTTGCCAAGGACACTTAATGAACTCTCTAATGCATTCCTAATAGGTAAATACCTTAGCATTCTCATAATAGGGACGCCGCGCTATGTTTCCTGTAGAAAATAAGGGGGATAGAAAAAAAAGGAAAAACTTTTTAAAAAAATTTCTGAATGTTATGTTGATGTAATTTTCACATTATAGTCTTGACTTGTTCTTGCGATATTTTATATTCCAGCTGTTGTTGAATCGATCTGATACTATTAGCAGCCTAGTCTTCTAATGGTTTGCAAAATTGATTCCGGGATTCTAAAATGTTTTCCCAAGTTACTTGTCGAGTGAAAATTTGGCAATTTTATTGTCATTGTCAATCTTGCTTCTTGTTGTAGGCCTATTTGCAGTCTGAATGTAGCTTAGCCATTTCAATTTTTGTTCTTTAAAATTCACCTTGAATATTCCTGGGTTGTTTCTAATATCAAAACCTCGTTAAAAGATTTTGGGTGGTTTTATTTCTCCCAGTACTTTAGAATATTTACAACCAAACTTCTAACTTTAGTTGTCTTGTGCTTGCAGCTTGACGGATATGCCTGAAATAATGAAGCAGATGCCACCACTTCCGGTTAAGTTGAACGAAGAACTTGCCAACTCTATCCTGCCAAGGCCAACAAGTGGATGATGGGCTGTCTTCCTCCCCATTCAAGGAAATGAGAGACCCACTTGAAGGAAACCAATGCTTAGTAGTAAACTTATCTAGCTGCGCGCTGCTTGTATCTTAGATTTTTTTTTATGTTCTTTGGTCCAAATGCATATCCTATATAGACAGCCTATGTAGTATTTAGGATGACGCAGTAGTTTCGATGAAACACATGCACTAGACAAGTTTGTAAGAACTGATGCTTCGTTAGACTAATTGGAAAGGTAATAAGTAGTATTTATTTTATACTTCTGTGTGCTTTCTTTAACCATAACCAGATGAGCAATCCTCGAAGTTGCATAGTACGAGCTTTGTGCATTTTAAGTTAACCACCATTGTTGCTCAGGTGAGAACTGTTGCCAGGCTTATTTTCTTACTCATCAGACTAATTGGGAATATTTGAAACCATTAGCTGGATATTGATTATACTTTGCATGATTCTTTGTCGAGTATAGTTTGTACTACCCTGTATTAGTCTATGAGGTTGTACTTGTTTCTAGAGTAGAACCTGGTAAATGATCTTTTCCTTGTAGCAGGGGCCGGTATAGATCGGATAATGAACGCCATCTTCACCATCATTCCATTTTTTTTCCCTCTCCTCTAATAGAACAACGAAAGAATGCGTCTACTAAGAAATTATTAGTGAGTCATTTTTTTTCGTCTCATTAGAGGAGTTCTAATAATATAAATATATATTATTTTTTTTATTAAAGGTATTCTAATAATAAGCATATTATATGTATTCACCCGTGATTATTTAATAAAACAAAATTAAATTTACTGATTTATGTTTAGTGAATTTTTTAAAATCAAAATCCACTTAAATTTTTAAAAGAATTAATTTCTTACCAAGCTATTTTTTTAATAAATTCAATAAACTACTAATTTACTAATTCAAATTATTTTTTCTATATAGATATAATAATATTTTTATTTTTATATATTTATTAAATAAAATTTAATAATTTTATATTTATATTAATAAATTTAATAATTTAACAAACAGAATTTACTAAATTTATCGAATTTATTAATTTAGTACTTAATATCGATAAATTCAATTCTCACCTAATCAAAAAATAAAAACTAATACTAAAATTAAAAACTGAATATTAAAAAATCTATTATCAATACAAAAAATGATTTTTTTTTGTCAAAACTGAATTTACCGAATTAAACAAAAAAATTAGTAAAAACCAAATATATCAAACCGTTTGCTTACACCTAATATTCACTTTTAGTGAGGAAATATTTCTTTCTAGTTAAAATTGGACATTCTTATCAAACCTAAGATTTAATTAATAACCCAAAAATTATTTATATTTAAATCTTTTTCTAGTGGGTTCTCGTATAACTAGATTTACTTTAAAAACTTTTATTACAACCTGCACCATAAAAAATGATAAATCTGAAATAATTGTTGAGTCTTACGACAAAACCCAATATAACAATTAATTTTCACTCAAAAAACTTAAAATTTTAAAAAGTTGCTTGAGGCGGTATTGAGTTAGGGGAAAAAAATCTCCCTGAAGTGTTCGATTCGATGAATCAACTTATAAATCTTACCTGTAATTGCATGCCATATTGATCAGCATAAGTGTTTGATGAATCAACTTACAATTTTAGCATACTGCCAGATGGCAAAAAATATGGCAACAAAAAACCCTGAATGCAATCACTATTGACCAAACCACAATAAGTTACAGCCCATATGAATCAGGAGAAAACTACAGCTCCATCTTCCTACCCAAGTTGAACTATGGTAAATTAGGATTTCTCCTATCTGTGTATAAAAGCACATCAATATACTTTACAAAGGAAAGAGAGACCACTTACATGCTCAAATAACTAATGCTGTGACTTAGAGAACAGGCAAAAGAACTAGAAATTGTATGCTCATTTTACATTCTTCATTTGCTCTTGCTTATCCCTAACCTTGCTGAGCTCGCGTTCGAGTTTCCTCGTCTTAGCCTCTTGTTCCTTGATCGCCAGAGTAAGCGATCTCACATCCAAGGCTTCAGACAATTCATTTATAGAGTGGGACTACAAAATCATAAAGATAAATCTTCAGCACTCAGTTACTTGAAACACAATTACGATAATAAGCTTACCACTCTTTCTCATATTAATTCTAATTAACTGACGACAGTGGCAGCAGCATCAGCATAATAGTTTATGCAAAATGAATACCAGCAAGAAGCTGCATTCTTGGCTAGGAAATGACATGATTCTAGAAATGTCCTATGCAAGAAATTTTTGGTTTACTTGGTCTCGGATCGATAGATAAGTTTCTTCATGTGTACACCAATAAGACTTCAGATTCCAGACTAAAGAGTCATTGCCAATCCATGAATCATGATATCAAAACATAAAGTAACATGAACTACACATTCCAGATATTATAAGCTAAATACTTCATAAGCTTTAGCACAAAATTTTCAGATTCTATTCATCAATGATCTCCTGTCTAAATAAACAATAGAGTCAGAAGAATCTCAGACTGAAAAGAGACACTTATCAACAAATCAAAAGTAGAAAAAATGACAATGTCTGAGGATTCTAGACAAAGTGAGATCGATATAATTAAACACTGTCGAATTTGAGCATTAAGTGATTGCAAATGTTTTGGCATTGAAATTTCTTCGATGCATGGTGGAATTAGGAAATTCTCGACAATTCTCAAGTTATCCATGCATATATCTTCAATACATTTGATGCTTCCTACAACCACTAATAGTTTTGCATACAACAAAATCTTTCTGAATTTGCATTCTTCATAAAGTTGACCAAATAAATCTCTTACTAATGGACCATATCAAATTAGTATGGCAAAAGAATACTAGTGCTTCTAAACTAAGGGAACTAAAACGAAAGCAAGTAATAGTAAAAGGCTTTGTGGGCAAAATTAAGGAACAAAAAACCTACTTTAGGTCAAGAAAACTGATTTTCCAGTCTGCATACATCACTTAGCTAATAGACCACTAGTTTTTCAATGTCTATCTTGCACAAAAAGTTGATTCTTTAGACTGGACCATATTAGTACAATATATTGATAAGAGCACAAATATGGAATAAATGTTTGACTAACTGCTTTAAATAAATGCAGATCAGCCACTTGAATTCTGAGTTCCATCTAGAGAGAAGAACATACACAATTCCAACTAGAATTCTGGTTGAAATGGAATATGACAATAACAAAGCGAAAAGAGACCAATGAAATATTACCTTTTCCAACAGTTGCACACGCATTTTCAGCTCTTCCATCGAAGCCTCTTGCTTGTTCACCACTTGCAGAACATACAGCAAATGTGACTGAAGAAACTCAGAACAGTGCTTCTCAAGATTACATCGTGGAAAAGCACATTCACAGCCAACTTGAAAGAAAGGGCAATTGACAAGCCTCATGGAACATACAGTAACGCAATGCCTATCCATATCGCGCCTCATTACACTCTCTGAGCACATCTGCTCACATGGGATGATTTTAAAAGGGCACCCCAAGTCGTGCTTCTCTCCATGGAGAGCAGAAAATTTAACCCTACATCCGACATTCATGCAATTTATGGTCCTAAATCTACATTGACTTCTATGCTCAGCAAGCTCTTCAACTGAGTCAAACTTCATTGAACAGTGGAAAGTGCCCTTCAAGTCTACATTCCTGATCAGAGTTGCTGCAATGGATTCTCTCCTATCCATTGGCCAGAAGGCATTCGTCTCCATTTCCTGCACAAAGTCATCAATCTTTTCTTCTCGGCCTTCGCTCAACAACCACCCCGAAACACGACTGAACAAGTTCCTTTTTGAACTTACAAAGTCATCAATAAAGACGGATATAATTTCAGTTAGATCATCGGAAAGTTCTTCCAGCGAATTCACATTCACATCGTCACCCTCAATGGCAGCTTCTGTGAGATGCATTTGACTTCTTTGTTTGAGATAATCTACCATCTCCTTCCTGGTGACGACGGCTACCGAAGCAGGACTCTTGAACAGACCAGTTGTATTATCCACACATGCTGTGGCCAATCCAAAAAGCAGTACTTGCGATATCTTCCGTGCCAACTCCTTGTCACAATGATCACAATGGAATGATGGGCCCTTCTTCACTGACCCGGGATCCAGTACAGGGACATCCATTGACGTTCTGAGAAAAAGTCAACGAATCAGTAAAGCAATTAGTAAACAACCAAGATAACATCATGGACACAAAACGAAGCAAAGAGCACAATTGTTTTAGCTTTTAGCACAAGAATCGATTAAACTGGAGAAGTAATCACAAAACAAATAATAACTAATCAAACTCTCGACTACATTCCATTAAGGGTAATAGAATTGATATTTTAGCATAAAATATAGTCTGGAAAAAAGAATTCATCAGAGCTATTCAGATTCATCAAATCTTGAAACAGGGACATCCATAAATGACGACCATAACTACGTTGCCATCTTTATGTCATCCAATAAAAAAAATAACATCAAATTTCATTTCAAGCATAAACCAGATACTTGGAGAGATAAATTTACCTCCTTTCTCGCAAATAAATCCTTTACGGAAGAAGAATTGTGGCAGACTCAACTACTAGGTCTCTTCAAATCCAAAAAGAAAACACAGAGGAAGGTCAACGAAGGGAACAGCTTCGATTTCGACTCAATCGTATAAACCCTAGAAAGGAGCAAGGAACCAAAAAGGCTGTAGACAAAGGAATTCGATTTAGATGGAAATCTACACAGCTGAGGCAAGGGAAAGAGAGGGGAGTCTCCTTCCACAGCGTGACGAAGAAAAAAGGATCATCATATTGCGAGGAAAGCTGCAGGTAGATGCATATTCGAAGTGCTTCTATTAACCGTTAGATACGATGATGAGCACGGTCCGGCGGCGAATTATATGATCTAACGGGAAAGAGACCTCCCGCGTACGAACTATCTGCGGTGGTGTAATTTTCCTCTGTAATACTCGGTCCATGAAGTCAAAGTCAAACATGTTGACTTAAAATTTTAATCTACAGTTGCTGGCAGGTGACTCTTCCCAACGGCTGAGATCTAACTTCTTCCATCATCCAACGGTCAATAGAAATCGATTAATTCTTTCAAAAGACCTTCCCCTCCCCAAATTCGGCACCAGCACGAAAACCTCAAACCTCGCCGAGGAAGGAATCGAGCGGCGACAGCGGTAGCGAAATGGCGACCACCCTCACTCTCCTTCGCTTCTCCCCTCCCCCTCGATTCCACCACCGCTCGGCCCCGCCGCCGCCTTCCTCCCTCCGCCTCCGCCTCTCTCCCACCGTCTCCATGGCCCGCTCCGCCGTTCCGGCCTCCGACCGCCTCATCTCCGCCCTGGCCTACACCCTCCCCTTCCTCGATTCTCTCCACTACGGCCGCTTCCTCTTTGCCCGCGTCCCGGCCGCGGCAGCCGCCGTCGCCCCCATTCTCCCCCTCGCCGCTGCCTACCGCTCCGTCCCCTACGCCGCCTTCGTCGCCTTCTTCGCCCTCTACCTTGGCGTCGTCCGGAACCCGAACCTTAGCCGCTACGTCCGCTTCAACGCCATGCAAGCAGTCGTCCTCGACGTCCTACTCGCGCTTCCCGCCCTCCTCCAGCGGGTGTTCGGCGTCCCGTCGAGGGGGATTGGGTTTCGGATCTTGGAGGTGGGATACCATGCCATCTTCGCCTTCTCGTTCTTCTGTTTCGCGTACGCCACTTTCAGCTGCGTCCTCGGGAGGACGCCTCAGCTGCCGCTCGTGGCGGCTGCGGCGGATCGACAGTTGTGAGGTTCGTGTTTTTGAAGCCCTAAAATTGCAGGCAGCTATCGAAATCCTAAAAGAAATATCAAATTTAGCTGTATCTAGGTTTTCTGCATTTGTTCCACGTTGTATCTGACTGACAGTATGGTTATGCCACGAGATTGAAAATGCTTAGAACTTGCCGAGCAGCAATTGCAATTACAGAAATCATCTCTGCCCACTTACTAAACAATGTAAATAAGATAGAGAGAGAACAATGACTATTAGGATTTAGGTCTCCCCATATATATTATTGTATATGAACTTGTTTTAAGGTGTTATAATCTCTGATGATTAGGATGATATATTAGATGATCATTGCTCTGGAATGACAGCTTGTTATTGCAATTCATAGCCAGTATTACTCTCGCCCATTTTATGTATTAGATGTTTCACTCAATCTTTTAGATTGGAACTAGGGAGCATTGTGCATGTGTACCAATAGCTTTAATATGACCTGGTTCCTTTCGCCAAGAAGGAACAATCATCACGAACACCTTGCTGCTCCTCTCCTTTCTGTAGGGAAGAGGAATTTCTGAAGTGTTTCCGGACGTCCTAATTTCAAAGTCAATTGCCACTCAATGAGAATGCTTCGAGAGTAATTAGTGACTTTATTGTTGTGTAAGAACACTTGCCTATTCCTTGCCATGGGAAAGAGTTTCATACTTATATAGTTATATTACGGAGCAACAATAGTAGTTGATGGACCGGGGCATCTTAGTGGATGATTATGTTCTTCATGGGATGCCCCTCACACCCTCTCCCTAGGTTGGAATGTTCTGGCTTTGTGATCACCCTATTGAATGAGGTCATAGTAGATGTGGTCTTGGGTTAGGCAAAATTTTGGGATCCCTAGGTGTCAGGCCTGTTCAAGCCCAGGCCCGCAAATGATTCCAAGCCCAAATCAAAGCGATGCAACCCGATCTAGATAGTCAACCTTTGGCGTTGACTGCAGAATAAACGAAGCCTCGGCTTCGTCTCCCCTGCGTGCGACAGATGCGGACGGCTGCGGCCACGCGCGAAAGGCGGACGTCGGGAACACGCGAGAGGAGTGGAGCAGCGACCAAGCATCGGCGACGTTTCCGGATGCGCCCGAGGGGAGCAGAAGACGCGGTCGTGGAGGCGGCATGAAGATAGCGGTGGATTCCCTTTAAAAGCCGAGGTCGATCGAGGCAGAGGGGGACGATTAGCAGCGGCGACCATCTCTCCACCATCACAAAGAGCTTTGAGGGTGGTTTTTCGGTGTCTGGGGAGACGCCGACGAATGCGAGAGTAGAGAGAGAGATAGAGCTTGTAACCGGCGACGCCGGCGAGGGAGGGGACGGGGGCACCGGCCAGGGGGTCGGCGGCGAGTAAGGAGAGGAGTTTGTAGCTATTCAAAGGTGAATAAAGCTTTTCTTCTCCACGATGCCATCTTCCCCTGTTTCCAACTCTCGGCGGCGTGTTCTCTATCCCGGCGGTAGGCGACTGTCGCAGGCGGCGACGACTTCCGGTGCGACGATGACGACGTCCAGAGGGGACTGAAGGCGGGGCGGCGACCTCTTCTACTCGGCTAGCGTTCCTCTCCGGCGAAGTGAGCGACGAGCGCCTAAACTCAGCACGGAATGGAGGTTGAAGACGACGCGAACGAAGACGAGTGTTCCGATTTTGACTCGTGGCTGACGGAAAATCGGAACAGTAAATCAGAATTTACATCGCGCGGCGGAAAACTGGTGGCTGACGTCAGCCCAATCAGATTAACTCGGCAATCGGCAACGACGACGTTCAGTTGACCTGAGGTAAAATTTGGGATTTTTCGGTAATTCTAAATTAGGGTTAGGGTTTCTGAGCAACCTTGTAATTCGGGGATAAAATTTGATCGGGGAGTTAGGGTTTCTGATTTGGCGAGAAAGTTTACCTGGAAACCCTAGGGAGTTCACGTTCTGGTGTTCCGCTGGACAACCTTGAGACACCAATTTAGGGCTGATCCGTACGGGGCGTTACACCTACCCCGGTCTAAGGTGGTCCGACAGAACACCAAACCGGGCGTGAGGCTCTAGGGTTTCCGGGTAAAATTTCAACCAAATCAGAAACCCTAACTCCCCGATTAATTTCTATCCCCAAATTACAAATCGCACAGAGAAACTCTAACCCTAATTAGGAATCAAACCCTAAATTCAATTACTTCTCTGGTCAAAATTAATTTTGACCCAGTCAACCCAAGTCAATGCCGTTGCGCGCATCACCGAATCAATTTTGATGCTGACGTCAGCGTGACGTCCTCGCCCGTGTCTTCGTCACGCCCGAGACCCTGTGAACATCGCCGAGTACCGCTCATCGGAGAATATGGTCGGCAAGGAGAGGATACCTTTCCCTCTCGTCGCCAACCCAAAGTTGTCATCGCCGGCTGGCAATCGTCCGCCGCCAGGAAACTGCCGCCGAACACAAAGAACAGGGGGAGAAGAAGTCGTGAGGGGAAATATTGTTTTATTCCCAGAAAACAGAAATTCTACTCCTCTCGTCATCGTCGGCCCCTGGCCGCCGACTCCCTCTTCCCTCCCATGCCGGTCGACGCACTCGCCGCCGGCTACAAATCTCTCAAAGTCCCCTTCTTCCGACACCCCCCTGGCACCGGAAATCCACTCGAACGCTTCACTCGACCCGTCGCCTTGGAGTCGCCCTCTAAGCTTGGTGGTAATGGTGTTGATGATCTCCCCTCTCCTTCATGCCGCCGCGGATTTATGGAGAAGGCGAACGCCCGTCGCCACCTTCGCACGACCCGCACTCCTTGCCAAATCTGGACGGGCGTGCGTCTGATCCGCTCGCCTTTCCTTTTGTCCTCCCCGAAATCCTCGTGACTCCGCCGTCTTCCGAATTTGGAGCCACGTCTGACTTCGTCGCGCCCGTGTCGTCCGCCGAGCTCGGTGAAGTCGGCGCGTGTGTCGAGCTCGCCGCGTCTCAAAACCTTGCTGAAGAAGACGCGTGCGTGGGTGGGTCAATGCCCCTAGTTGACCCAAGATTTCGGGCTCCGATTTTGCAATTGCAACTTGGGCTTTGACTTGCTCTTGGCCCGGTGGGTTTTGGGCTGAACCAGTTGAACCCGGGCCTGACAATTCTCCCCTGCCCAATTTGGACATTGCCCTTGATGTCCGTCACCGGCAGATCTCGTGCAACCATCGCTCCGATCCTCAAAACACCGATTCTCACCTCCTTGGTGTTGGTCTCAACTGGTTTTTGTGTTACGACAGTCATTATTTTCTGTCTCGTGGGGCGCTCAGCCAGTGAGGACCGCCGCACAAGAAGCAACCCTGTGGCTTGTGCACTGGATTCGTCCTTCCCGCAGGGCGATTTGGCTCTCATCGTCCCGGTGAACCTCTGTTCTGCTGGAACAAGGGTCTACCCCTTTTTGGAACTCTAGAACTCGGTGGGGTCCGTGGGGAGCCGCGCTTTAGTGGTGACCGCTGTTTATTTGGTGGTGTTGATCTGAAATTTCTGTTATCCTCCAAGGACTCTGCCACCGCCGCAGCCGTCCTCCAGTCAAGTGGGGAGTGCCGTCGAACCTCCGCTTCTGCCCATGGCTGAAGGTTCCGGATGAAGAGATACTTCCTGTCACCTTCTGCCATGTCTGGTAGCTCCAGCATCAACGCGGAGAACGCCCAGACGTACTCTTGGATCGACCCAGTGTGCCTCAGCCGATCCATCTTTCTACGAGCTTAGTCTGCCGAATTTCCGGGAAGAAACAGCCGCTGCAGTTCCTCATGGAAGGCCTCGCAAGGCCAGCTAGTAGCCCACGATGTAGAGCTGACTTTGGTTATCCACCAAAGTTTTGCGTCGCCTGTGAGGTATGCGATGCACACCCGCACCCGATCTTCTTCTGGAACACGGCTAGCAGAGAACAACTGCTCCATGTCTCATATGAAGTTCTCCACTTCTCTGGACGATCGGCCCCCCCCCCCCCCCCCCCCCCCCCCCCCGAACGTCGCTGGCTCAGGTACTCGTACCTTCGGCTTAGGAACCTCCTGCTGCGCCGGTGCTGCCATCGATCGCGATACTTGCGTTAGGGCCAAACGCAATACCGTGACCTCTGCCTGCATCTCCTCTTTCATGCGAGCCATCTGCTCTGGAAGATCAATCAGACCCAGAGTCTGCTGCAGGAATTCAATCTGCAACTTCTGAGTCTGGATCTGCAATATCTGATCCTCCACTGTCCTCTGAAGAATCTCTACCTGGGGAACCACCGCGTCGTCCCCATCGCCCGTCAGACTGAGTACCTTCTCGATCTGTGCTATGTGGTCACCGTGGTTCGCCATCTCCTCAGGTTTAGCCGTCTCCTTGGCTTTACCTTTGTCCTGCTTGGGCCAGACGTCCTCTGACGCTCCTCTGGCTGTGTGGGTGATTTTCTGGGACTTCAAACCTTTCTTCACCTTCGCGGGTGAAGCAGCCGTGTTGGTGGAACCAGATTGTTATCCTGTGCCACTGACCTGTGGGTATGAGCCCACAGAAAACCAGCCTCTGATACCAATTGTCACGCCACAGTCTAAGGTGGTCCAACAGAACACCGAATCGGGCGTGAGGCTCTAGGGTTTCCGGGTAAAATTTCAACCAAATCAGAAACCTTAACTCCCCGACTAATTTCTATCCCCAAATTACAAATCGCACGGAGAAACTCTAACCTTAATTAGGAATCAAACCCTAAATTCAATTACCTCTCTGGTCAAAATTAATATTGACCCAGTCAACACCATCACGCACGTCGCTGAATCAATTTTGATGCTGACGTCAGCATGACTTCAGCCCTCCCAATTTCGCCGCTGCTCGCCGAATTCGTTTGAAATCGGATCGCTGACGTCTTGCCCACGTCAGCCGCCCAAAACGAATTCGCCGCTCGAATTCGATGCCGCCGTTGACCCTTGACTTTCGCCTCGTTCCGAACGCTGTCTGCGTTCGAAAACTTGCCTCGCTCGTGTCTTCGTCATGCCTGTGACCCTGTGAACGCCGCCGAGTACTGCTCACCGGAGAATATGGTCGGCAAGGAGAGGATCCCTTTCCCTCTTGTCGCCGACCAAAAGTTATCGTCGCCGGCTGGCAATCGTCCGCTGCCAGGAAACCACCGCCGAACACAAAGAACAGGGGGAGAAGAAGTCGTGAGGGGAAATCTCGTTTTATTCACAGAAAACAGAAATTCTACTCCTCTCGTCGTCGTCGGCCCCTTGGCCGCCGACTCCCTCTTCCCTCCCTTGCCGGTCGACGCACCCGCCGCCGGCTACAAATCTCTCCAAGTCCCCTTCTTCCGACGCCCCCCTGGCACCGGAAATCCACTCCAAAGCTTCACTGGACCCATCGCCCTGGAGTCGCCCTCTAAGCTTGGTGGTAATGGCGTTGATGATCTCCCCTCTCCTTCATGCCGCCGCGGATTTATAGAGAAGGCGAACGCCCGTCGCTGCCTTCGCACGACCCGCACTCCTTGCCAAATCTGGACGAGCGTGCATCCGATCCGCTTGCCTTTCCTTTCATCCTCCCCGAAATCCTCGCGACACCGTCATCTTCTGAATTTGGAGCCGCGTCTAACTCCGTTGCGCCCTTGTCGTCTGCCGAGCTCGGTGAAGTCGGCGTGTGCGACGAGCTCGCCGCGTTCGAAAACCTTGCTGAAGAAGACGCGTGCGTGGGTGGGTCAACGCCCCTAGTTGACCCAAGATTTCTCGCTCCGATTTTGCAATTGCAGTGTGGGCTTTCACTTGCTCTTGGCCCGGTGGGCTTTGGGCTGAACTGGTTCAACCCGGGCCTGACACTAGGTGTTCTCCGACACATATATATATAATTTAATATATTAATATATATTAAATTATATAATATATAATAATTGTAAATTAATTAGTTTAAAAAATAATTAATAAATTTAAATTATAATTGGTTATTAATCTTATAAAAATTATATACAATTAATTAATTAAATAAATATATATATTGTTGAATGATTTTATCAATTTAATTATTTTTAAAATTAAGTTTTATTTATATTTAAAATATAAAATTATACTAAAACAATAATAACAACATAACATGTTATACCTTGATATTTATTTTTAAATAATACATTAATTAATTTAATTTTAAATTTTAAATTTTCGAATCCTAAGCTATTAATCCCTAAAATTCTCTCCCTGAAATCTCTCTAAAAACCTCTCAAAATTTTCCCTATAAATAAAACCCCTTAATCCCTACTCCATCTCATTAATCCCTAATCCCTAATTAACTTCCCCTGCGCCGCTCAAGCCCTGTTTCTTTCCTTTCCTTCAAAGCTGACGCCGGCATCTGTGCTCGCGTCTTTCTCTTCGGTAGCGAGCGTCCGTGGTCAGCGGCGAACGCGTGCGTCCGGCGGCAACGGGAAAGGACGCCGGACATTGCCCTATCATTCCTTGAAGCCGCACCCATCGTCTGGCGAGACTCGAACGCGATTAGAGCTCCGGCGGTGACGCTCCTGAGTCCTAGCCGAAGACAGGTCTTGCGGCAGTGTTCCATCTATCGGCGGCGACTGGAAGGGCTGCCGAAGTCATCTTCACTTTCCCTTGAAGCAGCGACGTCCGGACGCGAGTGGTGATCTTGCAGCGAGGGGCGACTTCGTTCTCCTCTGTTCCAGACGCGAACAGCGAAAGACGAGTTCCTGAGTCAGGCGGCTTCGCTTTCTTCTTGCGGCGACTGATTTTTCCATCTTCTCCCTGCGGTGAATTTTCGACGTCGTCTCCGCCTCCTTCCGACGTCGACGATTCTTTCTCCACTTGGCGGCTCCTTCTTTCCTCGTTCACAGTGGCTCTTTTCCTTTCCAACGGCGGCGGCTATTCCTTCCCTCGTCGGCGGCGACCCCTCCTCTTCCCTTTCCCGGCGACGGCGACCTGTCCTTCCCGTCCGGCGCTGCTCCTTTCCAGCGAGCGTCGGCGGCGCTTTCTGTGACGCAGGCAAACGCGAGCGAACGCAAAGTTCGCGTGTGCTGCGGCTGCGTTCGGTTTCAACGAGTTTGTGTTCGGCAGAGGTAAGTTTAGGGCAAGATTTTATTTACCTATTATTACTTCTACCCTAGATTAATAAACCCTAAATTCTAATATTATTAAGGAAAAAGGATTTGGGATTCTGGTATTCTAGAACCTAGTGGTAATCAGGGATTACTGTGATTTATTTCAGTTGGGAGAAGGTGATCTTTGAGCTTCAAGGATAATTCCGGATATTAGCACTTAAGGTAGGAATCTTTCCCCTACCTTTGTTATGGTGTCAAATTCATGTGTAGATAGATATTGACACCTTATCTTTGAAACTATTCTGATTGATTTGCTTCTAAATTCAGTTGACCTCGTTACCTTATTAATTGTGCATATTTGACTTCATAATCATCATGGATGCATTGAGAATATGTTGATAAAGTTTTCTGATATTTCTGTTGGAAAGTTATAACTGTTTACGAACTATGCAAGTAAATTGAGATGTTATACTGTTATTATGTCGTGGCATGCATATGACCTCTGACCTGGTGATTTATCACCAGTGGCCTGTTTATCTGAGTTATAGTTCTGATTAAATCAGACTATGTGTTTGCCGGTTAGGGCACCGCCAGTTGTCCTCAGGACAATACTACGGATGTCAGATGTTGGACGCAACATTCACCGGGCTGTTTAATACAGTCGTTCCATGGTGTGAGCTGATGGTGGAAACACTCTGAGAATGAGTGCGGCTTATAAGTGAGATCTATGGCCAAGCTTGATGATTTACACGACAACCTTATATTCAATTATTTTGTTGTATTATCAGTTCCTGACATGTAGTGTAGTTTCTGTTATTGCAATTTCATATTATTTGAACATGCATCATCTCTTGATTCCTACTTAGCATTTTTCGCTAACTCCCTTGTTTCTCTTCCAGGTACCGAGTTTGCGTCTGGGAGGGATAGAGTAGATAGCTAGTTACCCACCAGAGTCAGAGGATCATCAAGTGTTCTTTGTTAATTACTTTTCTGATTTATTCTAGTCTTACAGTTGAATTAGTTGCATCTTTGTTAGAGTGTCTTTATAGACTATAGTTAATGAATTTTGTAATGAAGTCAGTTGATTATGTTATACAGTTCTGATGTTGAATTTAAGATTATTTGATTTATAAAATTTTATAGTAATCATGTTCTTTGGTTCCTATTAATATTGTCTTTTCCCTGGGGCACCTGTGCTACAAATAGCCAGCTTCCCACTAGGGCGTGACATAACAGCTCTCACAAACTCTTAAAAACTTGTAATAGTGCAGCTTCTAGGATGCAGCTAGCACAACGGAACCAACTGGCCTTAAGACTCTCAGCACTTCTTTTAAGTTCTCCAAAACCTTCCCTTGACATATTCCTGCTTGGGTTTGTGTGTGTTGCTCGTTTATTGCCCGATGGTCGGACCAAAGTGAAGCCCCTTGCGCTGCAATCCCATATGTTTGTATAGATTGTACACTGGAAACTTACAGCTGTAGTAAATTTGGTTGACTGAAGTCTGATTTGGAATTATGTGCATGCACTACTCTCTTGACCCTTGGATTAGAATATTGTGGGTATTTATTGTGTTTTGAGCGAGGATGAATTGTAAATGACGCATTTAGAAGGAGTACTGAAGTATATTTGAAACTGTTGACAAATTTGATTTGCTGGCAAGCCGCAGCTGTTGAAGTAAATATGATCTCCTCTATCTTGTTTTGTAATATGCGTGAATACAGGTATTTTTTTTGGTTCTTTATTGAGAACAGTAGAGTTACAATTAATGATTTGCTGACGAGGCATTTTGTTTGTGTTTTTAGAGACATCTGAAAATGTGTTGGGGATTTGCTTTGTATGGTGTTGAAAGTGCAACTTTCTGCAAACAAAATTGTATGCCGCATGTCAAAGGAATTGGTAACATCAAGGTGACGTCTAGTTGTACAAAAAGGGAAATTTTATTTTTCAGTTTTAAACTTAAGTTTGGTAAAAATGCGTTTCGCATAGGTTAACTGCAGGTATGCCATTGTGTATTTCAGTTTTCCATCAAATCGAAAATGAAAACTGGTAAAGATCTTTTCAGTTTTTTTTCTCTGTTTCCTTGATGAAGTTGAGGAATTTTTCTTTTTTTAAAAAAAGTTTTTTTTTTGCTAGAAATTTTCCTGCCACAAGTTTTTAATTGTGTTTTCATTTCTGCCAAAATCAAAAGTTGAAAATAATTGGCCAAATGGGATCTAAGTGTGCATTTGACAAATTTGTTCTATTGCTCCTGTTAAAAGAAAGTATTTGGGTAGGTTGTCATGTTTTGAGTTTTAAAACTTGCAATTGAGTTTACAAGTTATCTGTATTTAATAGTATATGTATATACATAACTTAACTATTATTATCTTTAACTAATTTTACTAGTATATATATGTTATATATAAAGTCTTTAACTAATTTTTTATACTATTTATTTTTGTTGAATCTGTATTATTATCTTTGGTTTGTTTGCTTTAATATGAATATATTTTTTCCAAGATAAAAACAATGATAGTTGATATATAAAAGTCCGCTCCATGTATTTCTTATAATTAAATAAAAGTTTATATTTTTAATTTTTAAAATAACTAATTATACAATACTATTAATTTAAATTAAATTTATATATACTAATATATATTTACAGGAAGCAGCGTTAATCTGCAGTGCAGTTGTGTTGTCAAATGCTACAAGAAGAACAATGCCAGTTTTTCCGGCGCTGGCTTGCACAGCTCTACTAAATGTAGCTTTAAGTGATTGAAAATTAGTATCGCCCATTCAGTTCAACCAATCACTCTATGCTCTTACGACTCTTTGTTTTTCTATTTTGGAGTAGTCAAGGGTGGATTTTGTTTCCCAAGGATCTCAAAATCATTGAAACTAATCTGCAACTTATGTGCAAGCGTCATCACACTAGTGGCAGTCAATCTGCATTTCTTCAATTGGATGTATGGTTTCTGTCTAATCCCTCTTGCCATGAACTTTCAGACTTGCAACACATGAATGTTTGATTATATTGAAGCTGAGGCCTGCAGGTTAGGAATGTGTGAACTAAGAACCAGGGAGAACAAGTTCTAGGATTCTCTTTGAAATTGCAAATTTTACAGCAAGAATCACCCGTGGAATTGCTACGAAATGAATTATATGAATCAAGAATCACCCGTGGGATTGCTGTGCTTTGTCAACTGTAAGTCTGTAACATTCATTCATATGCTACTGCAGTAGAAGCTGGACCACAAAACATCTTTTTTTATGCAAATATATGAGCACAAATTTTTATCTTCTGAACATGTGAACTTCAATTTCAGTCCTTATCATGAACATACAGCATCATCAGTGGTAACTCTGGCAGTGGCCATCCCTGTGAACTATAATTTGCCATAGATTTAATGGGCTTGTAGTAGTAGTAGCCTGCCTACTATCTAGTCTTATGTTTTTTTTATGAAGCTACAGGTATCGTATGTACAAGTAATGCCCACAAACTCCCAGCAACTTTCAGCAATCGCAGCATTAAATTAACGTACCAACTGCCGGCCTATCGAGATTTTTATATCAGCTCTCTCCAGGCACAAAGATTCTCACATGGAGCTCGCCTCCAAGTGTGGCGCCGGGGGGGCGAGATACGTAAATGACAAAGTAAAGGAGCCATGTTCCTCCATTTAGTTAGAGGTACGCCGAGTCTCCGCTCTTTCCATCTGATCGAATTCCAAAGCACTAATGCTCCCTTTCGCTGAAGCAGGTCCCCTTAAACAAATATTTCTCATCTGCGTTCAGTCTGATAACTTCCACGCACCAAAAGTCGAGCCACCGGCTTCTCCGGCGGTACGGTCGTTTCGATGAACCTAGAGCTACTTGCACTGAAGTCATGGAGAGAGAGAGAGATGAATATGAGTTTGCATGCCTAGTGCTTACTATATAGAATTGGTTATGAACCAGAAAGGCAAGGCCTGGCCGTCCCCCGCTAACTGCTACTACCACTTCCTTTTTCAGGTGAAATGCTCCCAGCACTGAGCTCAAAGGGAGTAGGAGCTGCTAGCTTGCTGCTGCTCTTTCTTCTTTTTGCTGCCGCTGTGGACGCCGGAGGCGCCAGGCACGTCCGCCCAAGCTGGTCTGACAGCTCCGGTCATGCAGAAGGTGTGAGGGGGAAGCTAGCGCCGGATTCCGGCGGCGGCGGCGGATCGAAGAAGGCTGCGTGCTTCACGGCGAAAATGGTTTCCGGGCCAAGTCCCAGAGGTCCCGGCCACTAGTGCTCTTTCTCTCTCTCTCTATACGCCTGGAGCTCAGGCTGCTCAGCTATCTGAATTTGATCTTACGTACGTTGTGTTTGTACAAAGAAACAAAAAATGCGAGAGTGGATGCGTTGAGGTTATTGTTAGTAAGATTTTTGGGCGTTAATTGATGCCTTTTTGTAGCTTCGGCTGGAACGAGTGTTTCTCTTGATTATCTCCCTATTTTTCTTCCTTTTTGTTTTTTTCTGTGTTATTTACAATATGAGTTAAATTCTTGTTTAGTGAGTCTTTACATTTCTATTTGTAAAATTTAACAAAATGGGAATGGTATTTTTTAATCAAAATAAACGTACATGATAATTTAGTTAACAAAAGTGCATTTTCCTAAAAAGTTAGGAATCCAATCAAGGCAAAATCATACGCAGACATAATCGAAAAAAAATAAAAAAAATCATATAATGCATATTTTTACTATTAGTACATGCTGCATGCTAATATGCACCGCTGCTTTAAGATTCACATTTTACAAAAAGATGAACGGCTGTGAAGTAATCATGGCTAAAAGTTTTGGGTATAGTGATTATCTAGGAATTTTTCTCATTCTGTCTGGTCTATTATTTTCTCTCTCCCTAATCTCCAGGAAGGAAAGCTTACAGTAGACAGAAATCACGGGCGGAAAGCACGACGGAAAAGAACACCACTTTTCGTCGTGCGAAAGCATTGCTGAACTTCACTCTGCCCTAACGAGACTGTTGCTGCTCGCCGACGCCAGACGACGCTGCCACTATTCCGGTTTGTTTTGCTCTGCTATTTTTCTTTTCTCTTCTGTTTCTCTCTCGCCGCTCACAAATTTCTGTCCTTGCTCGCCATTCTGCTCGTCCCCGCTTCTCGCCGCTGCCGCTGTTCATCGCCGCCGCACGCCGATTGCTCATCGCTTCTGCCCCAACTTTTGGTTTGTGCTTCTCCCCTGTTTCCCTTTCCTTTTTCTCTTTCCCTCTCGTCGCTCATCGCTCACACACGTCGCCGCTGATTGCAGCTTGCCGCCGCCGACAGTAGCTCGCCGCCACCGACAGCAGCTCGACGCCGCCGTTGATAGCAGCTCATTTCTGCCGCTGATCAAGCTCCACTATTCAAATTTCTGAAAGGTCTTGCTTCAATTTTCCTACCACGGTAAAAGCCCTAATACAAACTAATCAGTCTCTATAAGAAATTTAGGGTACAATAGCTATCCACGGTAAAAGGTCTTGCTTTAATTTTGTCAAACTACAGGAAGGCACAGATATATATAGATGTCCTTATCCTCCATTCTGTAATTGCACTATCAAGTTTTTGGTGGTTCCATTAATACATTAAACTTTTATTCAGTATCTATTAACTTTGTCGTAGATAGAAACAACAGAGTGGACTTATATCTAGAAAAAAAAAATATATAAATTGTTGATTGTGCAGTGGAAAACCACAAGACAAAACCATATAATCTTGAAAGTGACCATATGCTCCCTATGATGCAAGTGAAGTCAATGAATTCATTAATTTATAGATATTGTGCATGTTTCTCCTTGTTCAGAATAGCATACCTGTAAGACAAAGATCTGTACATGTTTGGTCATCCTGTAAAAGAAATACAAAGTAGTAGGTTTAGATTATGGTGCTAGTATGATTCAAGCATGAGAATTCTTTCAATAACATGAGACATCTTTAGCCAAAGGTTAATGTGGTTGCATCATGTGAGCTCTTTCAATAACATATTAATTAATTGTAATTTTTTAATTTATAGGTTTTATTATAATGGCTCCAACGAGTAGCAAAGACAAAAGATATATTGAATTGTGCAATGTCCATTGTAGACAATGTCAACTTGTAGGAAGTTCTGTTGCACAATTGCATCAAATTCTCCTTTTATTATTTCACTCATCCTAAGCGGATAAGCCATTCATAGAGAGTAATGAATATAAGGATAAAATGTGAAGGAATCTTCTAAACAAATTATTGAGCTCAGATTAAATTTGTTATAACATTATAAGAATGAGCAAGAATGTCTTTTCGTATTTGTGTGAGATACAACGAGGCACATATATTGTCCAAGATAATAAGAATTCTAGCATTGAGGAAAAAGTCGCAAAATTCCTATATTTGGAAACCCACAATGTTAAGAATCGGGAACGTTATTTCTTATGATCAAAATTACCATTCTCTACGACAAGTCTCTCCTTGCCACAAGTTGCCGGTATTGACCTAAACTAAAATGCTCCTTTTTTTGACCCTCATCCACCATCCATGCCGTCTCCTTTCACAGACACACCTTGTTCTAGAAGTTCCCAACAAAATCGATCTTAGGGTTTATAATAAGGAGAATGGAGAGGAGCGCCAATGAGGCTGCGGAGATGAAGGTGGTATTCAGTTCGAGCAGCAAAAGCATACTTTCGCTTTGGTCAATGGAGGCCAGTGATCGGTCTGATAAAGGAGGGGGTACGGCACTAGCACTAGTGCGCAGAGCGATTGTTTTGTCGGCACTGAGGTGGCTGTGAACGAGCTCATCACAGATCGAGCAAGATAAGTTGGGGTGCTTTTGCATGCAATGCACGAGAGGATTAAGCGTTATTTGGAAATAGAGTTGTGTTAGAGTGCCTGTTGAGGACTCCTAGGCGCATCTAATCTTTTAAAAGAAAAAAAATGAAATAAAGTTATAAAAGAAGTATCAAGTATGCGTGTATTCGAAAGTTGGGCTTAAGGTTTAGGCCGCTCCAACACAACCTTAATTTCCAATCAACACTCAATCCCCACGTGCATTACACGCAAAAAGAACTCCAGCTTATCTTGCTCGACCCATGACGAGCTCATTTGCCACCACCTCAGCGCCGGCAAAGTAGCCACTTTGTGCGTCGGTGCACGAGCCACACTCCCTCCTTCATTAGGCCGATCACTAGTCTCTACCGCTGACCAAAGCCAAGGTACGCTTCTGCTGCTTGAACTGAATATCACCTTCATCTCCACAGCCTCATCGGCGCACTTCTCCATTCTCCTTGTTATAAACCCTAGGATCGATTTTGTCGTTGGAAACTTCTAGAATGAAGTGTCTCTGTGAAAGGAGGCTCCATGGATAGTGGATGAGGGTCAAAAAAGGAGCACTTTAGTTTAGGTCGTTACCTGGAACTTCAGTAAGGAGAGATTTGTCGTAGAGAATGGTAATTTTGGTCATAAGTGAGTGTCCTATGTGCTCTTGTAAACGTTCTGTCTGGTGCTCCTTTATCCCCTTAGAAATGTAGTTTCCTCCTCTAGTATGCGGATTTGTTGGCAATAAATCGACTAAAAGTAGTCCAATCAACCTTCAAATACGTAATCGTCCTCGATTAAACATCACTTGTGGAAGAAAAGAAGGGCACAAGGCGGAATTCGCTTAGGGTGGGAGGTCATGACTATCCGTCAATTATGTATGTGGAGCTTTGCATTTAACATGAGTGAATGAATTGAATACTAGATTAATTATTTGAAACATCATCATAAAGGTTAGTATAAGATAGACATGACCTCTTGAGATGTTGAGCATGACAAATGGTTTATATCAACTTATTTGAAAGAGTTGCTCTTTCTTTTCCCAATAAGATAATTCGCTTTTTGCTCACCATTGTCATACTCAATTTTTGGGATGTGTTTTGTCAATTTCCTTGTTCTTCTGGTACTTTTTAAAGTTGTTCAGTTTGGTTGAAAAAAACTGTGCTTTATCTCATGGGTTATAAACTAGTACCGAAACCAGTATCATTATTTTATTCACTTGATCTTGTTTAAAAGTATGCAAGTCCAGCTTATCATGACGAGTAAATGGTTTTGAAACAATAATGAAGCACCTTACGTTCTCTAAGACTGCATTCCTTGTGCTTGTTAGAAACATTTCTTTCATACTCAGCTTCACATGAATAATCTCCTTGTATATATTATAGTTCTCAACACGAAATTCCAATTCTCAACAATGTAATAAGCCACAACAAAGGACTTCCTTTCAGTGTCTAAAAGAAAGTAATACATACATGCTACAATTTTCAATTTTCACTTGCTATCTACAGAAAGTATTAGTAAATGCTTGTGCTCTAATAACTTTGAGCATTGGTGGTGGATTGTGAATATTGGAAAATGCTTGCAATTTTTGTATCTGATTGCATTCAGTACTATTGCTAGAAGCTATTCATCTCAATATACGTTTATAAATTCTGCTTAATTGTTTTTTGCTTCATATCATGTACTTGCCTGTTGATGTTAAAATAAAACTATTGCATATTTTTAATTATTTTGTTTTGGTTTTTGGTACACTGCACTTGCAACTGTTTTTTTTCTTCTGAATGTATTTATGCAGTTTTATAATCTATCATTGTACCTGTATTCTGCATCCCGCATTCATTAACTTTACATATCCCTGCTGATTTGTCAGAGATTACTGAACTTTTGGCACCTGGACAATGATGAGTTGTATTTATTCTATTTCCTTCCCTAGTCAAGGTTCCCTTATTAGGAACAATATGGGAAATCACATCAGATTTTCTTCTTTACATGGAACCCCATACACCAGAGCTACATGTTTATATGCCTCCTGTCAACTTAAAGTGTGCTCTATTTTGGTTCATAACGTGCAAAAGGGTAAACGATGTTCTCGAGTTTGTGCATCCGGCAAAAAGGGAAACTCTGCAGGTGGAAATGAGGTAGACTTTATGTTTACGTTTTCATTGTATTGTTATTCTTAGCTTACAGGCATACTCTGG
Organism: Costus lasius; assembly: GCA_027563935.2. NCBI lineage: Eukaryota > Viridiplantae > Streptophyta > Magnoliopsida > Zingiberales > Costaceae > Costus > Costus lasius. The sequence continues at coordinate 12,017,975 of CM050447.1, read as the reverse complement.
CTTTTGCTGGCAAATTGTGCGTCTAATGTCAAATTGACCATTCATCAGGGCCTCGGCCTTCATATATTAGCAAGGCATATAGCAGCATTCGCCACTGTGCTTGTCTCAGAAGGACGCTTGCGGAACTGTTAAACTTTCCTTGTAATCAGCATTGTAGAATAATTCTCTCTCTGTCTCTTTCTACTCTGTGCTTTGATTATCTTTAATTGTGAGATAGACAATAACAATGATCATCATCAAGGCCTCGACCTTCATATATAAGCATGGCATATAGCAGCATTCGCCACTGTGCTTGTCTCAGCATGATAAGGACGCATGGCGAACTGTTGAACCTTGCTTGTAATCAGCATTGTAGAATAATTCTCCATCTGTCTCTTTCTAGTGAGGGGGAAAATTAACCAGTGATAGTTGAACTCTCCAGCTAACATTAATGTGGTTATATTCTTCAGTTGAGTTAGTACACTAATTGATGAGGTGCTTCGAGTATCTTTTTATTGTGAGATAGACAATTACAATGATCATTATATAAAATGTTTCTTTTATAATTGGAAATTATTTGACTGGCGTATTTTGTATCTTTTGGAACCTGGAGCAGCCATTTTCATGGGAATCAGTGAAGAAAGTTTTCGGAGGTTTTAGAAGAGAGCTAACGGTGCAAGATATGTTGAGAGAGAAGGCACGACAAAAACAATTTGATGGAAATGGAGATGATGGAATTTCCGGCGGTGGTGGTGGTGGCAGGGAAGGCGGTGGTGAAGGTTCTAGTGGCCCAGAGGATGAAGGTTTTGCAGGTCAACTAGATGAATTCCTGCAAGTAATTATGGGGGTTATTGGTGTTGTGTTTCTGGTAAGCTTTTATGATTCAATATCTTATTTTATTGACTAGTAGTTTATTTTCGAATGAGCTGAATTTCAAAAATTGGATCATCTTCTGGTTCTTCACTAACTAAACTAACTACTACCAAGAATAAAGCCTATGAATGAATATGATTATGGCATGTTCTTTCTGGACTTTCTCTTCATTTTCTTACGAAATCCTCTTCTCTGTAAATTCTGATTACTCGGAGTTGACAATAACACATTGATTGAATTTTTTTTGGAGAGTTTCATGTTCCTCACTGTTAAAGCTAGTTATTCTAGGAGCCATTGTTTGAAAAGAAATGGCTTCTTTTCTTGTTTAGGACCGATCAGTTTCCCATTCTGTTAATTGGCAAGATAAACGCACATTGAAAAATCAATTTAGAGCAAGCAAAACTTTTGTTGCCTCATTTTCCATACCATCCAAAAAGAGGACTTTTGAGTCTCTTAAAAGTATCTTAACCATGCTTTCCTGTACTAAATTCCAGGAACAAGTTCACTGCTAATATTTGCTTGCTACTGCAGTATATCCTAATGATCAGGGGCGAGGAACTGACTCGTCTTGCCCGGGACTACATCAAGTATCTTTTTGGAGCTAAACCCAGTGTCCGCCTGGAACGTACGATGAAACAATGGCGCAAGTCCTACGACAGTATTGTCTGGATGGAAAAGGTGGAGGAGGACTGGTTGGAGCGAAAGATTGTTTCCACTCCCACGTGGTGGCACAAGCCCAGGAAGCTGGCCTATCTTGTGGGGAGCCAGTACGAGAACTACATAAAACAAAAACGCAAGGAGGTTTAGAAGTCTTGATCTCTGCTTGTGATACCTGCTTGAGTTCTTTTGACTTTCTAATCTAAGTAACCTGCGGCATACTTTCTTCACTTTCCTGCTATTCCGAAGTCTCTGTCTGGCTTTGTTAGAAGAGCTGAAAGGGTGTTTATTCTATTAGTTAGTGGCTATTATTATACACTTACTGGAACACGAACAGACTCTAGAGTTACATAATACTAGTTAACCATTTCTTTATCAGATGAATTCGTTACTTGTGAATAGACGGGCTTTATTGTGTTCTTACATGATCGCAGCAGTTGGATGCCTTGTTTTTGCATGATTGCTGAACAGGACTAAGTTATTCTGTAATCTGTCAGCCGGTCATCTAATGTTTTGAAACGAAAAGGATTGCTTACACGTTCAGGTATCGCGAATGATGCTTAGTTCTGCATGTTATGTGGCGTTTATTTTTGTTTCTGTTTAACATTTGATGTGCTTTTGTTATTTTAATCAAGTAATGATGTTAGATTATTTATATTGCTAAAAAACGCAAATTATATTATTGATAGACAAGTAATATTATCAATTACTTCTCCCCTTATTTTGTATTTTCTTTCTTTTCTCATTCTTCTGTATTCATGGCAGCAACATTTGAGAATTAGATGGCAAGAGTCTTGGAATGTGCTTGGGTACCCATCATAAGGTGACTCTGAGAAGTGGCACTCTGAAAAGTGGCACAAGTGCAGGCTTATTCGTTGTAACGAACCCAGAGAAGCTTAGCCATTAGTCAATGAGCTAATAGATTAAACCAAAGTTTATGAGTTGCAACACGGGCGTTATAGGCTTTAGATAAGCAAAAATGTCATAGTTGACTTAAAGCATAATATCTTAGAGGAGTAAGGGGTGATTTATAGATTTATGAGGTTTTATGATCCAACTTGTTGAGTTAGTTATGTTGGAGTTGTGTGATTTTCTACCTATAACACAAAGGAACAAATAGAAACTAACAATATTAGTAGGTGAGCACATTGGTAAAAAAAATCATGCTCAACTAGGTGCATGTTGTAGCTTGATTATGGGTATATGGAGAGAGGGCATCTTAATATAGTAGCGATCCTCATTATTGTTTATTGGTAAAGGAGGTTTAGAGCTTCAACCTAAGTGGCATATTGTTATTGGGCATTGTGTATTTTACATAGGTTCTCCTTAAGAGCATCACCTCTCGGGTTATAAGGTAGGGAGGCATTGTGAATAATAATTGAGAACTGAGTTACTTCTTTCTAGGTTGTTGAATTGTTTCTTCAATTATGAATTTAATTAATTTAATTTAATTTAATTATATATATACATATATTTTATTCTTAGAGTTCCACTTAAATTTTATATTTTTGTATTATTTATTTATCTTTCTCCGCATTGGAAGTAATTTATTTCTTTGCTAATGGCATAGAAGTGAGATTGCTTTGATTGAGAGTCTGAGTAATCTAGAAGTGAGGGAAGTCACTTGAACTAGAGTTACACTTTTTTAACCCCCAAAAAAATTTCTCTCTTTATTATTAAGTATTGTACCACTTAATCACATTTTCTTATAATACCTTTTTCTATATAAAAAATTATTTTCCTTTTCTGAATATAAAATCTAGAAAATATTATTTTCTCAAAGGGAAACGCTAATTGCATGTCCAAAATCTATGCGAAAGTATACGAACTGAAGCGCGTGGACCCATAGAGATGGACCATTGCCCTTCAACGCGTCGACTTTTAGGCCGCTTTTTATAGATCTTGCTTTTGGGTGGGTCCGATGACGATCCACCGCACCCAAGGAGAAAGTATAGCAGCTTAAGGGCGTGGCGTCCCTTGACCGTTTGCCCCTCAAGTCATTGTGACATCTGCTACTTAATTAATTTGGTGGAATCACCACACTTATTATATAGGACAAACCGAAGAAGATTTATTTTGTCAAGCATTGATTGAGTAATGGACTTGTAGTTGAGTGGAACTCAATCTTAATCCTTGCCAAATTATTGCCTTAATTTTCTCCGTGATTTGTGTAGGCAAGCATTAGATTCAATCGGCAGCTTTTGGAATGTGCCGAACCAAAAATCTCATCAATCGATAGTTTTTACCCTAGGATGAGTTAAGTAGAGTTCATATTTTGGATAGTAAAAACACATGCTATCTTGAACAATGCCACTTTATAGAATTTTGTTTTCATTTATCTACTATCCCTCGATGAAATTAAGAAAACATTATTCATACATTCTAGTGGGATTGTTCAAAAATACTAGACTATATTTCATTTTTTTAATACAAATTTTTGAACTCAAACTTTAGTAAAATTGGACTAGAATCAAACTAAGGGTCTGTTTTATTGGGGAGAAAGAAGAAAAAAATAAAAAATAAAAAAAAATTTCTCTTGATTTGTTGAAAAGACTGATTTGGAGGAAAAGAAAAGGGGACCATTTTTCTCTCCTTTTTTGTTCTCTCCAAAAGAGGGAGAAAATATTTTTCTCCCTTTCTTTATTGTCAATCTCACTATTTTTCTTCCCACTTATTTTTTTTTCCTTTCATCTTTACTCTTCTCTCTTTTTTTCTTACCCCCCAATAAAATAGGCCCTATGTTTTAGATAAAGTTCAATTTAGCATAGGATAGATAGATTAATACTTATATTGATTTTTAAATAAAAATAAAATATAAATTGTAAAACAAATAAAAATTATTTTTTTTATTTTATATATGATTAATTAAAAAATAATCTAATATGTAGATTATATAGAAATAATGATTAGCAAAATTTAATTTAATCTAAAAAAATTAAGTTAACCTTCTCAAAATAGTTTAGTCTTAATTAAGTCTTTGAGAGCTAAATGAGCCTTGAATCAATTAACATTGCCACCTACGATGTACTTAAGAATGAATAACCAATGATATACTATAAAATGAATTTCTAGATGAAATATTTTCTTTCTTATGGTCACTATATATTAATGCATATGTCTCATCGTACATAGCTTAACTCAATCAAGAATTTGGTATTGCTTAGAGGTGACTTATACAATGTTGATTATAATAGACCTTCAATTAATCAAAGTGCAAATGAAGAATGGATGAGGTGGCGGAAGTAGATGGTGCAATAATAGCATATATGAGGGTTTCTTACTGAAAATAAAATTGTTGGGTCATCCATTAGTGTTAGTAGAGACCCAAATTAACTTAGATTTTGCTTTGATATAGGCATTTAATTGTTCAACTCAATTCAAAGATCGTACTTAACTTATGGTACAATTATATATTGGTGGAGGAGGGAGCTATGCATATCTCCCCTCTCTCACCCTCTCTCACCCTCGGCGCATTTGGCATTTGGCATGTCTCACCCCCGCAACACGAAGGGCATTTTGGCCTCAATAATTTTATAGCTATGCTAAACTGTGCTGTATTGTATTGTGTTGCACTATAAAAATTTATAAGATATTTGGTTAATAACTTTTTAATTGCTGTCAAGATTTAAAATAATAAATAAAAATATTATTTTAAATTATTTAAAATAATAATATTTTTTATTTTTCTTTACTATTTAATTTTAAATTATTTAAATTAATAATATTTAAAATTTTAAATAAAATCCTATAAATTACTTTTTTTAAAAAGCAAAAGTTACAAAAGCATCAAATTGTAGTTTTCTCGACTTCTATTTTTTTTCTGTTTTTATTTTTTATTACTAAACAGTTTTTTTATCTATTTTTAACTTAAAAGCGGAGCAAATAAGCCCAAGGATTAGCAACTGTGCAAATTTTGTCGATAGTAAAATTCAAACTCTTGACTTGATGGTTAAAAGGACTTAGTTTGTGAATGACAAGCCTCCTACATCATATATGATATAAACATGACCAATTTAAATGGATTTAAATTAAAAATACAAATATAACAACCCATTTAGTAAATATATAATAGGACACGATATAACTAATCCATTGTGACTTAAACTATATATAAATTTAGAATAATTTTATATCAATTTTACTTTTGCATGACTTATAATTCTAATCTACTCATAATTTCAACATATTTAAGTTTAACTCAAAATGGAATAACTTTGTATTATATCATGTCATATTAATGGTCAAGCCTCATCATATAATGGGTTGGATATTAGCTGTCAGAAAGAATCCATCAAATTCACTATTTGCTTCCTTATATAATAATTCTTTCTGCCACATCCCCTTGCTTCCTCTATACTGCTCAAAGCAACCTTCCCCTCTTCCCTTCTCTGTTCTCCTTCCTAGAGGACCAGAAGAACAGCTGCTGAGAATTGAGATTGTACTTACTGCTGCTTGCTCATTGTTCTTACATATTTCGGAGCTTCAGTCTCTTTCTACTTGAATCCTGGTAAGTACTCTCATCCGGCTCATGGTTTGTCAAGAACATGGCATTCAAACTAAAACTTCAGTTTGAGTTATGAAGTTCCAGTAGGAATATAGGTTGTGATAGATTTCAAATCTTGCTGTGCGCAAGTTGTCAGTGGCCATTGACAGCGTAGTTGAGCTGAAAGCAGATGGCACGCAATAAACTTGTGCTTGCATGCTGCTTGCCCTAATTTCGTTTAATTAAGAGTCAAGATTTTTACTTTGAGATGGTAAAGGGCAGGGTTGAATAGGATAAGAACCCTACACTTGTGGTCGACGTAGACTGTGGTCTCATTGGTGCATTCCTTGACGCTTTCTGAGAGATTAGGAAAGTTGGACGAATGGATGACAGATTTCTAATAAAGAAACAATTGAGCGGGATTGAAGGCTGAGCTAATAGCATCTGTAGAAATAGAAGTTGAAAAAAATAGTGAGACAAGGGACACCTACTAAGCTTGACAATAGGCAGGAAGACTCCATTTTGTCAAAGATTTATGGAGACAATTCGAACCTACTTGCTCATTCTCATGACTTGAGAGCTGATCTTGTCTGTGGTTGCCTTGCCCATTTTTTTTATTGTATTTTACTGACACTGCTGCCTCTTCTAAATTTGGAGCTGATAATTTCATAGATAGAGGAGAGGAAGAAGACGATGATGATGATGGAATTGGCCGATCACAAACGAAGAAGCCATCATGATGGCTTTGATCTTGGCAACTTTACTGGTGAAAAGAGGCCCAAGGTTGTTGATGATGGAGGAGCCACCATATCTATGTCTACCAAGGTTTGTGCTGTTCTTGATGTCTGTCTGTCTATCTATCTATCTATATGCAGAGAATAAATATTGAGAGGTCATAAAGGTTGACTTTATATCTTGATCAAGCAGAAGAAGGACAGGATTGGAGAGAGAGTGGCAAAGCTTCAACAACTGGTTTCACCTTTTGGAAAGGTAGGGAGAGTCTTCAACTAGAAACAATTGATCTTCTAGACGCAGATAAGTAGCGATGAAGGAATTATATTTGTGTTTTCTTGAGTGCAGTCAGACACAGCATCTGTGCTTTCAGAGGCCACCTCCTACATCAGATTCCTCCATGAACAAGTCCAGGTCAGCATCTTGTGGCTCTCTAGCGCAGTCAGATCACAGTGAAGATTGTCACGACTGCAGTGCTGACTTTTTTTGTTCCGATTGCAGGTGCTGAGTGCCCCATATCTCAGGAGAACAGTGGCGATGGACATGGAGGTCAACTACTAGTCTTTAGTTTCATTACTATACCCCTCTCAAGGATTTCATCTTGCCTCCTGATTTGTTCTGATCTGATCTAGGAAGGCGATGGCTGCAGCCTCAGAAGCCGTGGCCTCTGCCTCATGCCTGTAGCCTCAACATATGGGGTTGCTCAAAGCAATGGAGCTGACCTTTGGGCGCCCTTAAACACAAGCAGGAAGACATGCAGGTAGAAGAGATACTGATGTTGACTTTTTGCTTCCTCTCGGATTCTAACTCAATTGGTGGAGATTTCATTGCAGCATAACATTAACTTGCTTAATTAGAAAAAAAACCACACTTTGTAGCCTAATATTTGTATATAAATATGTTTTTGGTTGCTGGAAGTGTATGTGTTCAGTGTGTACTTACTTTTGTTGAAATTGTAACTTTATTTGATCTAATATTATTGTGAGAATTCATTGCTCATGGATAATTTCAAAGTTCATAATACTGGGTAAAAAGATTTCGTCTTCACAATCCCTGCAACTAATAAACTACAGAATTCGCAGAGGCTAAGAACTGCTGAAGTAGCTGAAAAGAATTTATTTGCTAGTAACTGAATGACCTCAAAATTTTGCATAATCTAATTCTTACTTGGCTAAACCAAACCAGCTGGACCTCTAGAAGCACAAACTCATCCAAATCAACAGAGTAGATCTATTCAATCAACATAATCATTGATTAAAAGTACTGGCAACTGGAAATTATTTCAGCAGCAGAAGATGCTGCTCCTGTGCTCTTGATGTAACGTTAACCTTCTCATTTGAATGCAACCTCTATCTAATAGTCATGCTTGCAGTGACAGAACACTGCAAAGGATAATCAATTAAATTGGATTTGGCCCATCCTGGTGCCAGAGGGAGCGTAATGCTCATGCAAGAATAATCCAGCCGCAATTTTTGTACTTGAGGTGGATCGATGTCCACATAGTTTCTGCTTAAAATGCAAAGCTTCACAGCTTATTCCATCCATGTTCAAAGAATCAGATTCCGAAGACTAGAATGTATTTCCTTTGCTAATCAAGCAAAAAGAAACATGAAAGACAACTAAAGAAAAGCTTAACAAAGTCACAACCAATCGCTTGTAGATCGAGTTCGTTCTCTCCTATTCCTCGTGATCGTTATCTACAACTTGTGTTGGTACAAAGACGAATCCACAGACTAGCTCAAGGCCGCGAATCCTCCTTGCCCCTTCATCATCCTCTGGAACTCCTTGAAATCCACCATCCCATCCCCATCCAAATCCACCTGGCCGATCATCCGCCGGCAGTCCTCGGCCGTCCGCCCCTGCCTCAGCCCCAGGGAGACCAGCACCGCTCGCAGCTCCTCCGCGGAGATGAACCCGTCCCCGTTCTGGTCGAACACCTCGAAGGCCTCCTGCATCTCCGCTTCCGCCTCGCCCCTCCCCTCCTCCATGATCGCGCGGTACAGATTCGCGAACTCCTCCTCATCGACGCACCCGTCACCGTCGGTATCGACCTTCTCGATCATCGCTGCCAGCTCCACGTCGGCGATAAAGATCCCGAGGTTCTCGAGCGAGTCGGCGAGCTCCGCCCTGGTGATGCGGCCGTCGCCGTTGCGGTCGAAGAGCTGGAAGACGCGGGCCAGTTCGGAGCGGTCCATGGGCGCGGGCCGCCGCGAGGGGGGCGACGGCGGGGGCCCGGGAGTCGGCGGGTGCCATGAAGTGGGGAGAAGGAGGGAGCAGAGTTTCTTGGGCAGGAAGCGGAGGAGAAGGGCGACCAGGATGTGGCAGACGATGAGGGAGATCCGTACAAGTAGAGAAGGGGAGGCCACTGTGACCTCCATTAATTAGGTCAGTTTCTATTCTCTGCTCTTGAATCGGGAGAACGACGATAGGATTTAAGGCCGCTGCCTCGTACGCATCATTGCGCGTCCCCACGCGCTTGTGATGGCATCTGATGCTTTTGTGAAGCGCGTCGCGAATTTGGATATAAATTTTGACCGTTGGGAGCGGATCCGAGAGACGTTGGGGACGGAGGCAGGAGAGCCGTCGGATGGGAAGTGGACGGTGGGAAGGAGGGGAGGCAGCGCGTCCCGCGCGGGGGGTGGGGGTGTCTGTTGGGTGGGGAGGGCGAGGGGACAGTGGTGGGAGTGTTTATTGTCTTTTTTGATCGAACGGTGCGGATGCTGCGGTGGGAAGAGATGGACGGCGGTGATGCCGCGGGGAAGGGAGATGGTGGTGCTGAACTGGAAGTGAGTTGTGTAATTGGCTTATTAATTTACTCGTTATCACTGGACTAATTGATTAAATCAAATAAAATAAAAATAAAAATTATTTGAATATTATAATTGAAGGTGATGAACAATTGGGAAGCACTCTTCAATTTTTTTAATTTTAATTATTGTGATCAAAGTCAACCAATGTCTCCCGATGAAATTGAAGTCAATGGTGAATTAGTTAATGAACAACATGTAATCAAATAGTGAGTTACATGAGATGTAGTAGTGATTAAATGATTGACTTTATTACTCATTATACTTTTAAAAAAATGATTCAGATTTTGCCAGATTGGAATACACACTGTCAGCACATACAAATGTAAAATTTTTAATTGTGACGAAAATAACAATAAAATCATGTCGTGTAGTGGCATTAATATTTAGTTGTAAATTGTTTTTATTGGCTTGAATAGTGCTTATTTTGTTTTATAGATATGATTGACTATAGTTTATTCTAATTTTTCTTGTTATAAAATGAAAAAAACTGTAAATTTATTAGAGTAATGAACTTAAAATAGTATGATATAATTAAACTTTTATATTATATATCAACTATGATGTTCTTTCCTATTACTGCTCGAGATCAGAGTTCCTTCAGGATGGCAAAATTGCTTGTCGGGGTTGGCTACCCGATCCGACCTGACCCGTTTACATTGGGTTCAGGTACCTATTTATCTAAATGAGACGGGTTCGGATTTGATAGGTCGGGTTTTAATCGGGTTCGAGATTAGTGATGTGGGTACCCGATACCCGATTTCAATAATAAATAAATATAATTTTATTAAAATATAAATAATAATAAAATAATTATTATATAAATATTTATTATTAATAAAAATATAAAATAATAATAAATTATTATTATATAAATATATTTATTATTATAAATTTTAAAATATATTTTATAAAATATAAAATAATAAATAATCTTTATTTTATTTAATCGGGTAATACCCGATCCGAGTTCAAGTTGCACAACAAGATATTCAACCCGGGTTCGGGTATCAAGTTTTGAATTCGGGTCGAGTTGGGTTTTGGGTGGCAACGCAGGTACCCAACTCGCTGCCACCCCTACTTCTGGATCACATTTCCTAGTGTGACCTCATGGCAGAAGCGATCAAGGGGGGAGGTGGAGGGGAAGATTCAGAGGGGACTTGTGTGTGTGTGTGCGTTGGGGGGGGGGGGGGGGTGGGGGGGGGTGGGGGGTTGGGGAATTGGGAGTACAGGGTATGGTAGAGATGGCTAGTTCCCTGACCGGTTAGAATCGTGTAGTCTCAGGCCTGGCACGATAAAAATTTCTCTAGGCTCGATACGGCCCATGGTCTAATTGTAGTCTCGGCCCGGATCTAGCACGTGGGCCGTGCCTGACACGACCAAAAACTTGGCCCACGGGTCATATCTAGCCCGCGTGCCAAGTTTGACCCGACCAATATAAAAAAATAATATAATTTTTTTAAAAAAATAAGTAAATTATTAATTGTTGACACATGACTAAAGTTAAAATCAACTAGATTAAATTTTATATTCATAAATTATACATTTTAGCTTAAATTACTTGTCAACATAATGGGCACAAAGCAGTTGACCAGTAGTCAGCGATGCAAGCAGCTAATATGGAAGATGTGCGAGCATTGTGTTAAGCATACTTGCTCTCCATGCTCCATCTTCTCTATACATATTGCGCACTCCATGCTTGCAGCTCTATGATGTCTTGTATCTATATAGTCTTTTTGACTACTATTCCTTAGTGAATCGAGACATATTTTCATGCTTCTACTTCTCTTTCCAGCTTATTTTATTAACTTTCTTCAGAAGCTTCACTACTTGTCATATTTGTTAAATACAGAAAAATTCACTCGTTTCTAGAGCTATACGGATGCACGATCACATACCCGAGTGAATCTGGATTCATGACAAGAAATTTGGCTTTAGACGAGAGTTAGAGTTTACCCGCATTCAGCATTTATCGCCATCAAGAGAACACACGCCATTAATGAAACACATTCATAAATGAGGAATTAATGAAACACATTCATGAATGAGGATTTAATGAAAGACATTCATGAATGAGGATAACACGCCATCCATGAGAGACACCTTAAAGAGACACCTTGAAGTCTATAAAAGAGAGATGAGTTCTCTTTAGGAGGGGGAGTCACTGGAGGCGAGAAGAAGATTGCGCTAAGAAGCTCAAAGCTTGATTCCAAGGCAAGAGTTCACCGTGTCAAGGAAAGGAAGGCGACATCAAGGAAAGAGAGAAGGAGTTTGTCTTGATTCTTTTTCTCTTCTTTACTTTGTTCGGTTTCTTTTACATCCTAAATTGTGAGTCTTGTACTTGTCGTAATCATGTGTGTACTAGCGTAAAACCTCAATTGGGATTCGGGCGTAGCCCATCTTTTTTATTTATAAGACTTAATGTTAAGAATTGCTTTTTGATAAATCTTTCGAGGCCATTTGATCTTGGTTTGTTTCACTCGTGTTTATCGTTTCTTGGCCAGATCGGTTTTCACTTCGTGGATTGTGATAACAACTGAGAGGTGAATCACAATCAACGCTTTCTCTTTGATCAATCTTGTGAACTCTATTACGAGAGTCGTAGAGTCCACTTGGGGAGTCTTGGTGTCCTATTTTAACACGATCTACTTACGCTTAGTCCACCGCGAGAGTAGGAGACAAACTAAGTAGATTGTGGAGTTGTCCACCACGAGAGTAGGAGACTAACTAAATTATTGAGTTGTGCACCCGAGAGGGGTACGGCTCAACAGGACTCATCCTTGGTTTTCTAAAGATTTTCTAAGCAGTACTTTTCATTATGCTTATAGGTTGATAGACGTGGTGAACCCCGACTTCCCGATTTCTCTCTCATCGTTATGACTTTCGTTTTACTCCGTTTTTAGTTTGAATTGCGACACAAACCGAGACCTTTAATTGCTTAGCTATCAAATATTTGAAGATTCGGTACTTGGCAATCTGTCCCTGTGGAAACGATATCTTAAATACTACATCGGTAAGCCGTGCGCTTGCGGATTTTGTGCAACACTCTACCTCCTTCTTCAACAATGAAAAACTCAAGAAACTCTTAAGCTTGGTTTGTTTCGATATGTTGCTCTCGCTCATCGTTGATATTGTCACTATCATCCTCACTATCATTAATTTGAATGTCCTCAACTTCTATCTCAATCTCAATCCCAGAAGGGAAGGGAGAAGCCAAAAATTCTTGTCTTGCATAATCAAATAAGTGGATAAAGTGTCATTCAAACCCGAATACATTAATTCGTATAATTTGATTAACATGCTCGATAATACTCAAAACAGTGATTCTCTATTATTCAGCATCGAAGAAATTTAAGATTGACATAAGGAAGATTAAACGTTGAGAATTTGGCAGAATGATAATTATCTTTACTCTTTTATTATCTGTCTTTTTCTCTATGCCTCGTGCTCACCTGCAAGACTACAAACACAATTAACAAAGTAATTAAAACTCACGTGATTAAGAGGAATATAATAAAAAAATTGAAACTAAAATTTTGTGTGTGAAAATGTAGGGAACTATCATAGAATTTATAGGGATGAAATGAGTGTAAATTTATAAATTTATCCTTTATTTTATATTATTAAAACAAAATAAAAGAATAATTTTATAGCTAAAAGATAATTATACCCATAAATTTAAATTTTTTTAGTTAAGGGGGTATAAAAGTAAAATAACATAGGTAAAAATTTAAATTTGGGCGTCAAATAAAAAAAATGTTAATTGCGGGCCGTGCCTGGGCCGGCCCGCGTGCCGCGCCAGGCAAGGCCCGCTGTTGTGTCATACTCGGCCCGGCCCGCGGACCTCAAACCTCTAGCTCAGCCCGGCCAAAGCCGTGCCATGGGCTGCCCATGGCCCATTAACCTGATCAATGGCCCGTGCCATGCCCAACCCATGTCGTGTTGGTCGGGCTAGCCCGTTGGCCAGCTCTAGTGTCAGGCCTGGTTCAGTCCGGTTCAACCCAAAGCCCACTGGGCCAAGACCGAACCCAAGCCCACACCACCAGCACCTAAACCCACGCCAAATTGGGGAAAATGGAAGCCGATGTATCGGGTCAACACGTCATGTTGACCCCGAAATCGAGAAACTGAGAGAGGCAAACGCATCTTCTCCACAGAACTCAGACGCAGACCGATCTCGAAGCAGCAGAGAAGCCGATGACGCGAGTTCGTCGGATAAGCGAGACCCCGTCTGAGGTATCCAGGCGTAGCCTCCAGTGCAAGACCAGGACGCAGGGGTAGAAGGACGTAGCGATGGCGTCTTATCCGATCGATGCGGGCAACACGGGAAACGCAAGCGGCTTGGAGGCGGCGACACTTCTTTAAGAGGAGCAGAAGAGGAGATGAAGGGGGATCTTCAATCAGATCATCTACCATCGAGCTTGAGGGAGCAGTAGGTAGAGGTATTTCCCAGCGCTTGGTGATGTCTTACATTTTAGTAGTGATTTTTATTATCTTTTCATGATGAATTTAGGCCTATTTTAATGTTTTTACACTACTTTAAGGCTTATTGAGTTAAAAACTTTAGAATCTTCACTTTTCGTCTGTCTTATTGAATTTCAGGTAAAATCACCCAAATTTGAAGACTTTTTGAAGAATCTAAAAGCATGAGGTCATTCCTTATAAGAAGACGAAGCTACCCGTAAAATTTGGGCTCAATCGGAGCCCTTTCTGGACTTCACGGCCAGGTGAACCCCACGGGGTTCACCCGTGATCTCACCGAAGGACGAAATTCAGCGCGTGCATTACTGCCTGGTGAACCCAGCGGGGTTCACCGATGATGTCAAAGTATTCGAGATTTGCCGCACACTTCACTGGCAGGTGAACCCCATGGGGTTCACCCGTGATTCCGTCTGAAGATACCTGCACAGAAATATGCCGAGGACTTCACTGGTAGGTGAACCCCACGGGGTTCACCTATGATTATTTCGCAACAGGTCTGCGCCGAACACTTCACCACCTGGTGAACCCCGCGGGGTTCACCCGTGAAGGTGTTAGAATAGCACAACCCCCACTCGGTTTTTCGCAGATTCTCGGCCCAATTCAAGTCCAAATTTAGCAAGTGAGGACTTTTTGGAAAGCACACTCGAAGACGAACGAAAAGAACATAAAATCCCTAATTTCCGTGCCCTAAAGGAGGAGCAATCGCATGACGAAGTGGCTAGGGCGGAAGAACACGGTGATTCGGCAACTTCGAGCATATTTCTAGAGATTCGATCATCGAAACCCTGTGATTCTGGTTTACTCCTTTCGGTTCATCATCTCTTCCCTCCTAGAAATCTTTTCTTGTGATTTTCTTATGTTTAAAGAGAGGATCTTAAGCGCTTTGACGATGGTTGTAACGTAAACCTATTTTCAGGGCTAGGTTGAAGCCCTCTGACGATTTTTGTTTGCAACTCATGTATTAATTTTGCCATTTGGATCATATCTTAAGCGTATTTCACTTGATGTATTTATTTCTTGATTTGTACTCTGGCCAAGTATTACCATGTTATAGTTGTTACGGTTCATAATGAGAGTAGGACCGTAACGACCGAACCTCTTTGTGAATCTTGTAAAGGCTCGACACGTAAGTGCTTGTTCTTCGCTCGAGGGTTCATAATCTACCACGGAATTCATTGGGTTTGTCGAAAATGGTCCACCGCGAAAGTAGGAGACATTCTAGGCAAATACCGGGGTGTACACTCGAAAGAGGGCACCTTGTACCATAGGGTAGATTCCTTACGCATATCTGTAAATTCAAATAACTGATATTTATTTCTTAACGCAAATAAAATCGTCAGAGTGGTGAAAACCCTGATATTCTCTCTGATATATTTTCCCTACCGTAGTTGTTTGATTTCTTGTTTACTATTCTACTTAGCCTTAGTTTTCAAGTTCCAAAAACCTCGATTTGATCAGTTTAGATTCCAAGAATTAGATTTTCTGGTCCTCACCTTGTTCCCTGTGGGATCGATATCTTTTGTATTACTTCGACATTTCCGTGCACTTGCGGATAGTGTCACTTGGGGAAGCACCGACGTGCGAGTGAGCGTTAGAGACTGTAACCGGCGATGCCGGCGAGGGAGGGGAAGAGGGCATCGTGATAGGGGTCGCCAAAGAAAGAGTTTGTAGCTTGGACGATTTCAATTCAGAGCGTTTTCTATCCATTCCCTGCCTCCCCTATTCTCTGCGCTTCCTCACCACAGTCGCAAGCGACGATGATGTGTCTGGGCGGCAGGCGGCCTCCGTGCTTCGGCGAGGCCAAGGGCAAGCGTTGAAGGCTCCTCCCATCCGGTACACCTCCCTTCCGGCGAGCACAAGCGCAAGCGGCACTCAGACACGGGTGGCATCTGACCAGCGGAAGGGGACGGCGCCACAGTCGTTCCGATTTTGACATGCTGATTTCGTGTTTGCGTAGCAGAAGAGATTTGGAGGCTGGCGTCGGCGTGACATTAGCAAGGGAGAATATTAGCGGTGCGAAATTGAGTTGGCGGCTGACGCCATCTGACGTCAGCGATGGGTTAATTTTGAACGGTGATTTTGACCAAGGTTTGACTTTGAATTTTAGGGTTTCCGTTCGTTTTTTGAATTGGGATAGATTTTGGAGGCTAGGGTTAGTGTTTTCAATTTGGGGGTGATTTTGCACCCGGGGAAAACCTAATCCTATGCGGAGTTCATGCTCTGGTATTCCGCCGGACGACCCTAAGACAATGGTTAAGCGTCATTTTAGGGCTGATCCGATCGGGGCGTGACATCTAGTGTCACGCCCCGGCCTAACGGTGGTCCGACGGAGCACCAGACCAGGCGTGAGACCCTAGGGTTTCCTTTCCCCAAATAGAAAACCCTAACTGCGCTGAACAATTTCTATCCCCAAATTACAAATCGTACGAAAACCCCGGAACCCTAATCCTAATTCAGAAAACCGGAATCCCTAAACTAAAATACCTCTCTGGTCAAAATTAATTTTGACTTAGTCAACGCCCCAAATCGCCTCGCACCGCTCGCTTGATTTAATCGGACTACTGACGTCAGCCCTTGCGTTAGCGTCTGAATTCCGTCCGCTGAATTTCTCTGTTACTTGATTTCACTGTTCGATTTTGACCTAGTCAAAATCGACACAGCGTTGTCTTCTCCACGCGAACGCACGCCTGCGTTCACTCGCTGCTTCGCCGGAGGAGGAATCCGCCCGCCTCGCCTTCGGCCATCCCGCCCCCCACCCCCCACCCCCCCCCCCCCCCCCCCCCCCCCCGAACTCGTCGCCGTTCGCAGAGAGGAACGTCGCCAAGCAAAGAAAATACAAAGGAAGGGAGAAGGTGGTGAAGACTCGGCTTTATTCCTTACGAAAGCTTACAACTCGTCTTTTACTCCGCTCACGGGCGACCCCCGTCGCCGCCCTCTTCCCCTCCCTCGCCGGCGACCCCCTGGTTGGCCGACTACAATCACTCTGTTTCTCACAGCTCGCGTTCGTCGCCCCGAAGCTTCCCTCAAGCTTCGCACGAAGATGGTGGATGTGCTCGCCTGATGATGATCTCCTCGCCGTCACCCATCGATGCTTTATAGAGGAGATCCCCTGTTGGTTGTGTCCGTGTCACTCGGGAAGAAGACGTCGACGCAGCTGCTTCTCCTCAATTTAGGGCGTCTGCCGCCCGATTCCTCTGTGTCCGCGGACCACGTCGCTCCACGCCCCTGCTGTCCGCATCTCTTGCTCTAGATCTGTCGTGCGCGATGAGGACGCTGCCGATGCCACGTCCGCTTCGTTTGCTGGAGAAGACGAAGACGCCGAGCACCGCGCGTCTAAAGGAGATGGCGACGACGTGTGCGCGCTCGCACCCTGCGATGCCAACGCGTTCCGCGTGACATGGTCAACATCTCTAGTTGACCAAGAGATTTGGGCTCCGCTTTGCTCTTTCCTGTATGGGCTCAAGCTGTCTCTCGGTCCAGTGAGCTTTGGGCTAGATCGGGCTGAACCAGGCCTGACATCTAGGGTATGGTATGAGGTGCGGAGGAGGAGATAGGGCCGGCATTTCGACAGCGAGATCTGTTCCTTTCTAAATTGGCATGCCTCAATGTAGCCATTGGAATTTCTTTTTAGTCAGCGCTGTTTTTTTTTTTTTTTTGCTTTACCTTCTTCTTCTGATCTGGAGAATGGGAGTCAATGAAACAAGGCATATTTTTTTTGTCTATGATTTAGTGCGCATCTTCTTGATGAATGCCATCGCTTTTGCAGTGATCTCATGATGTATGGATATGGTTGTAGCTTCAAGGTCAAGTGAAGTTGATTCTTCCACTGTTACAACTTTGACTGCTACAAGTTTTCAACGCTCAATCATTTGTGATCATTAGATGTACTATTTTTCGTATCAGACTAAACGGAAATCTCCTGTATTTTGCTGCAAAATATATTCAACAAATAGCGTACATCGACCAAGTTTAAAATTACATTAAGATTTGAAGTCAAATTTTTAAAAAAATAAATCAAAACGCTGCCCTCACGCAGGAGCGAACTAACTGACGCTCTACCACTGAGCTATAAGGGCACTCTGTAATAACTGGCAAAATTACATTTAGATTATCAAGTGAATCACACATGACGTGAATGTTGCTATTTGATGAGGCAGGTGATAACATAGTTATGCGGCTACTTAAGAAGAGCATTAGACAATGAGCATTTGACGCCTAGCCAATCCATATGTACAACATAAGATATTTAGCCTCATTAGAGACGCAAATTGAGGTGGGACTGCTCAAATAGTAACTCATGTAGAGGCAAAATACAACTCCGTAGTAACTCAGAAAGAGCCAAATCAAATGAAAATATACTTCAGCTATGCTTCAGTTGTGGATTAATTGGTCATTCTTCTTCCAGTGGCAAAGCTAAAGCAGAGTGAAAAGTTCTAATTTTCTCATAAGCTTAGACAAGTACAGTACATATATACCAACCTTATATTAGTAGTATAAGATCAAACTGGCACATAGCATCTTTATTATACGATACAAATTGGTTTTTTTGAATCCTTGCTTTTTGCCCATGAAATTTTTCTAGCAACATGATGCCGAGCTCTTCTCTATAGTCAGCTATATAGTTTAAGCTACATGTTATATAATTTAATGCAATTTACACTGTCTGACTGGGTAGGGAACATGAAATCGTCAGAGTAGACTGTTACAATTATGTAAAGCACATTGACATGATGTACTTTCTTACAGACGTCTAACTATGTACAAAGTGGGATCATTGACAATTTCATGATGAACAGAGAATATTTTATGAAGCAGCAGCAAATTTGCTGATCCACCCGTTTCAAATCTCTTGCCCATTCATTCTGCTCCTCCAGTTGTAAGTGATATAACCAAGGTAATCAGTGGCACACCTTGCCCGCACCACAGAAATCGAGTTTTAAATTCTAATAGCACATAACTGCAATCTTCAGAATGAAATGCTATCCGTAGTACAGAAGGATCCACACTGGACTATCTATGATGCCCACACATCTGGCACGTGCTGATAGACTTTTGATTGGCGTATGTGCAATGGTCACAAAACCATAGATTGCGATCATCCAAGTTGCGACTAGGGGCACCTGATCCAGAGCTTATATCGGATGCTTTGATCTTTTTAGTCTTGTTTTTGTTGGCCATGCTCTTGGAGCTCGAACTGCTGCTGCTTGTGGCCGGGTTATTGGAAGAACCAACATCTTTCAACCCAGACTCCAAGGCTCGAACAAGATTTTCAAAGTAGTTCCTGGTCACGCTGAGGTAAAAGAATACATATATTAATTAAATTACTGCCAACATTTTTACCATCAAAATTCCAATTTTCAGTAACACAAATCCAATAAAAAGGACCTGAATCCTAACAACACATAAAAAAAAAATCACATATACATCATCGATACACATCATTAATGTGCAAATTCTACATACAGGAATCTGCTAAATCAGTGCCACAACCTGCATACCTTTTTGTTTGAAACATTTAAAATCTTTATATTTGTTTCAAGTAAAAAATGTGAGAAGAAGCTACCTGGTGAGCCCCGCTAACTTTGTGCGGAAGTCATTGAACTCCTTCATAGGACTTTGTGCATCAAGGTAAATTTGAAGCTCCTTCTCTGCACATTGATGCAGACGTTCTAACCCAGACTCAGCCTCACCTGAATAAATTGACAAGATAACAATGATGCTACTTAATAAACGGCTTGAGATATAATACAGGTACATCAAGAAAAAAATCACACCTTGCAAATATTCAAAGAAGTGTCTCTTGCCATATTCATGCTGTGGCAGGTAATAACCATAGGCATATGTCCACTTCAACACTCGCCTACACTCCACTATCTGCAAATTGAAATGCTAAAACGTCTCAGGAAAAAGATAGAAAAAATTGTATGCAAATTGAAATGCTAAAACGTCTCGGGAAAAAGGTAAAAGAAATGGTATTGAGAACAACCTGTGGCTTATATTTCTAGTGTGAACTGACCTGTAACCAGGCTTCAATGATAAACTTGAGTTGTGATTCAGGTTGGCTTTGCCTGTCACTCAGCTTCTCAAGCTGCAAATTGAAGGACTAGGTGCACTACATAAAATGTATCATGACATATTTTCATAATTTAACTATGGACAAGATTTTAAATATCGGTCATCATAGGTAAACTAGAATTGGACTGAAGAAATGTATACTGTCCACAATATATACACACTGGTTTGGTCCATTTATCTGTACCAAACCGACAGTCGTGGACCAGGCTTACTGTATAGGCTGGTATTAAAAACATAGCTACGAACTATCATCAAGCTAGCAACTTTGACAACTTTTTATATACCACATAAACCAGACCACAAACCAACATAGTCGACATGGCACATGAGCTTTTAGAGTGCTCCATACCTTCTCAGTTTGCATGCTGTGCAAATCTGTGAGTGCCTTCTGCCTTGACTGCAAGTTATGAGACACTATGTTAAGTGCAATCTTAAAACTTGCAACCTATCAAACAACCTATATCTAAGAGTAGATAAGAATTAAGCAACAAATAATCTTAGCAAAAAGGACATTCTGTCACGACCATTACAATGTACAAGAATCATGTCAGACAAGACAAATGTATATTTTGTCAGGAATGCAAGAACTAAAGCTTCTAGAGTCAGAAGATCTTAACTTAAGAGAAGAAACAAATAAAGGAAACTCAATTCGTAAATCAGGGAGCATCAACAAATGAGAACATGAAATTTAATTTATAAACAAATAAATAAACCAAGAATAGTTGCAACTAAACGAGGAAAATAACACATAAGAATCTATCAGCTTATCTCTAGTTAATGAGAATCATCTGGGTTGGATAAATACCAAAGGTAACTGAATATCCAAACGGAAAGCAATTTATGAAGCCTTCCAAATAAACTTGGATTGAAGCATCCTCCAAATGAAAATGGATAAAAGAGACAGTGTTGTCGATCATCATAGAGACAAATGAAAGGAAAGAAAGGCTTATATTCAAATAAAAAAAAGGTAATACAAGGTTTATATGGAACAACCTGATATTACAATATAGTGTTCAAACAAATGTGGGAATAAAATAATTGCAGTTTAACACTCCCACCACATAGTGGGCAACAGAATTACTATATTATAGCATAAAATAGTCTATACATTCTAGCTACTCTAAACAATATTCTGAGGCAAGGAATGAATGGAACTGATAAATTTACATACAGATTGATTTGTAGCCCATCGTTCATAATAATGTGTGTATCTCTCAAGAGAATTTTTAGCCATTTCTCTCCTCCTTTCAGATTCATCATACTGCAAATCCACATGAAATTTAAATTGACATAACGAGCCATGTAACTAAGGCATCAGAATTTGAGTATTATATTGACAGAAATTTGCTATAATACCACTCCTTCCTGCTTGGCTGCATCATAGCGATTACAAGCATAGAAACCACCCGTCCTCTCCCCATGTTCTGACCATGGCCCAAGACATAACCTGCAACAGCAGCAGCAGCAAAGGAACGCAAACATTTCAGCAAATATAAAGAAGAGTTCGAAACAGAAATTAAATGAGGATTGATTACCAGCAAAATTCAAATTTGCATGGAGGAGTGCAAGTAATATGCATGCATCCCTGATTTTTTTCAATTGGACGTTTGCACTTTGGACAAGGTTTCGAGTTTGCTAATATCCTGGACATGATACCGGAGAAATATGTTTAGCACATGGTAATGGTTATATATTTGTAGCCATAAGATGTCAATACTAGTATAAAATTTTATAATAATGGCCTTTGGAAATATAAGAACTAAAGGGAACTTATAAGTATTTTGAAGGAACAAAATAAGAGTTCTGATATAATTCATGAAGACTGAAGTTGTTCATTAAGATATAGAAAAAATGATTTGAGTAGATATATATTTAGTAAACCAAGATTTCTTAGTTAATAAACAACATAGCAACATAAACCTTACATCATATGATCCAATATTATACTAAGCTGAAAATTATAATACTTGAGAAAGAAAAGGCAAGAAATGGGATTCCCAATCCGAAAGCAAGCATAAGAATTGAATAAGAAGCATAAAAGGTAATTTTTTCAGACATTATTATAGATATTGAAAATCTAGTGGGAAATAATCTATAGTGCAATTTGTTGAGGAAAAAGAATCCTAGTTTAGTTGCAAAGTGGCATTGTATCCCTATTTTTCTAGTAAAATAAAATAACCAATCAATTGGATTATCCATTTTACTAGAAGATTGTCAGATTTTACAACTTTCAGATTGGTGAAGACGAGTTCTCAAAAATCAAAATGTACAACTCGGGTAAGCAGTTAAAAGGTCTAAAATCAGTTGCAACCATCAGCGTTAAGCATAACAAATATCACGCTGAAGTAAAGAAGTAGCAATCTAGCAGAGAAAAGCTATTTCGAAGGAATATGAATAGTTGAACATTTTTAAATTTTCTCCGCTTCCTTCAGGGATTAGAAACCAATCAGATCATATCGGCAATTGCTTCTTTTATTTCACAAGGTCACTAATATTAAAAGGCTGAAGAATGTAAACATTCCATAGATAGTCAATTTAGTTTTATTTCTTGATAAGTATTTGGCTCAATGGAATTTATAAGGTTAAGTAGCCAATATTGATCCACCAGACCTAAATTTTTAGGATTCATGTGCATCGTGATGGAGCTAATTACAGAATCAATAAGCTCATAGAGGAATAATTCATTTACAGGAAACAATCCATTCTCTCCAAGCAAGGACTGAAGTAGGTTTGCAATGGTTAGATATGTCGAGTAAAAATAGTAAAACTGATTAACCCCTGGTCCAATATGTACCCAGCAAGAACATCAGCACAAAATGATTCCTCTCTCGTCCTGGATCTCAAATTCCATGTCGATCTACCGCAATAAGAAAGGGGTTTTGAGGAGTAAAAAATGATACACCACTGAATCAAGGCTCATCTCTATAACATCCTAGATTTGTAGTTAGGAAATTAAAATTCTAGAAGCAAGCTACAATTACATCAATCCCACATTCTCAAGTATTAAAATATCCATTTGAAGACTTCAAGGGTTCAAGTGATAATTTTTTTTAGATTGTGACAACCGACAAGGAATGTAATATCTGTCTGAACTCTGAACCGGCCACCAATATTTTTGATCTGTGTCGGTTCATGGAGCAAGTTGGTTCGACCAGTTTTTTAGACCCGGATTGTGATTGAATAGAATCTTCAATGCTTAAGATGTTTGACTCAAGGTTTTTAAAACTGGTCCGAGCAGGTTTTTCGATTTGATCGGATCATAAGGGCGGAGCAGTGGATCGAGCAGGAGAAGGAGAAGAAGGAAAAGGAAAGAGAAGGAAGGAAGAGGAGGAAAAGAGGAGAGGAAGGAGAGGAAGAAGTCCAGCGAGCACCAGACGTGAGCGGCAAGTGGTGGACGTGATTCTCCTTCTTCTTCCTCCTTTGCCGCTCACTAGTTGCCCATTGTTCCGCCCAGTTCCATTAGGTTTTCACCCGGTACCGGTACAACTGATTGAACCAGAACTTCAAACATTAGTTTGGCTCATTTAGAAAAAAAAAAAAAAAAAAACTGGGTATAAAAAGAAAATCAGCACTCTGGTTGGATTTTCAATTAAAAAATTTAGCCAACATATGATATCTCAAAATATGTCATCAATGTTTCAAAGCTTTCAATCACTCTTGTCAGTGTAACATACCATTTTGTAGCTGGTGGAGCTTGGCAATACAAGGCAGGTTCCTTGCTGGTTTAATAGGAAAACGGCAACAGCCAGTATATCAGACCCATGTTCAGACTTCAGACCAATAAGCATCATTTATAGTACGCAATTAGGGCTCAATAGTTAAAGCAATGGCAAGCAGAATAAATATTAAAAGTAATTAACTAATACTATCTGTTTTGGCACATGAAAGACAACAGCAACCAACAAGTTAACAAAGCTGCAGCATGTGCAATGGATTGAAATACATTGTAGCAACAATGCAGTGGATTACTCTTCCATAAATATAATCAAATCAATCTAAACTAAGGTGAGAGTTAAAGAGTCCGAATATGTATTGCCTACATAAAAATATTAACACTGATTAGGCTAGTTAACAGTAAAAAGCAAAAGATAGGAGAAGACTGTCTTTCTTACATCATACCAATTCATATTTTCAGATTCAGCACTGTTCTTCAAAATCCACTTTGCCACTGTAACACAGTCGACTGGTCGGTGAGCTTCTTCAGTACACTGCACTTTAAAAAAAAAATTAAATAGCTCATAGCACAGGAAAATGTGCATACATATATAAATGTATAACTTGCTTAAGGCACTCACATTCCAACAGAAACTGTACGAACAAGTGCAGCAAACATCGTAGCGTCCACTGCCCATAACAAACTCTACAGCAAAATCACAACCGGGAGCAGGACACCATTTTATCTATAGAACCCGATAGAAATAATCAGAAATCATTAAGCTAAGTGTGAGAAGATATTGCTTCCTCATATTTCCATGAAAAAAAACCATCACGAACTTCAGTAAATTCAAGAATTGACATAAAAAAGACAAATAAGTGCATCAAGAATGTGACAAATAAAACTCAATCAAACTAGAGTTCACAATCACTTTAGGACATGAGCTAAATCAATGAACATATAACTTCATTCTAAAAACAAAGGAATTAAGGTCAAAATGTAATATAATAACAAGGATAAATCATCTTATTATATAATCAACCATTACATAAAAGTGGTGCTGGTGCAAGGTTTGAAAAACCAGTCTAAATCGGTGTAGCAGTATAGTATCGGACCAGTATGCTACAGTGAAAAACAATATTATGCTATAATAAAACTGATGGTATTGACACTTAGTGCTAGCAATTCGTGTTTCACGTGTCATAATAAGTCGTGTCATACTTGACACACGACACGATTATGCTTGACACAAATATGACACATTTATGTATACGGGTCAATATACAAAACACAAACACGACCCACTTATTTCATAGGCGACACGACACAATACGAATAACACGATGAATAAATAGGTCGTATCATATGACACGACACAACACGATACAACACGCTATAATATAAATCATGTTACATAACACGACATGAAATTTGGTGAGTCATAAACATGTTATATATTATATATTATTTTTGTATATTATAATATATAAAATATAATATAAATATATTATATGTATTATATATTATTTATATATAATATATATTATACAGGTGACACTGGTTGACCCGCCAACACAATATGACTAGACACAACATAAAATTTGGCGGGTCATGGGTCGGCATGTTTATGACACAAAACACGATTAGTTTAACCCAGACCCACAAAATCTAGTATCTTGTAGTGTCGTATTGACAGGGTCGTGTCATATTTTGTCAGCCCTACTAACAATGTGCTACAGTAAAATCGGGACTCATCTTGGACCGGTATAAATAAAAATTTCGGTCTATTCCGAAATTTTAAACATTAAACAAGAATTATATTCTGAAGTGATAGTGAAGATATGAGAATCTAATAATTTCTGAAAGAATTATTTATAGTGGATAAATACAAGGGAAAGTTAAAGAACAATTGACAAAGTCCAATGCAAATTCAATTAAGATGATTGTTCATAATTTTCTTCTTGCATTTGTAATATAATAATGTTGCAATGGATGAGCATTAAGCAAGATATTCTATTACATGGAACAATCAGCAAACAGCACACAACAATAAACAACTGACAAATATGCAATTACATAATAAACTTCATTTTGCTACCTCTTTCTTAGAAATTTACTCAGATCTTATCAATTACTCGCATATGAAATGACAAGGATGAGCGATTTCAGGTGTTTTCATTAACAAAATAATACATTCCCAAAATCTTCAAGTAAATTTCCCTCCAATTTTTACGCAGCCTAAAAAATGCACAGATCCAGCACGCGAAACAGTGAAAGGGATTGTTTTAGTTTGCAGTTTGCACAATGGGGGATTTAGTGTTAAGTTCTCCTTATTCATCCATATGGGTTCAATTATCACATTGCCGATCCAATGCAAACCTAAATAGTTAAAGGACAAGAATGTGATTTCAGGTGTTTTGATTAACAAAACAAAACATTCCCAAAACCATTGAGTAAATTTTCCGCCAATTTTTACGCAGCTAAAATTCGCTGATACAGAAATTAAATGGGATCATTTTATTTTTCTCAACAGGGGACTTAGAGTTAAGTCTTTATTCACTTCCATCCGTATGGGTTTGATGATCACATTGCTACTCCAATGCAAAAAAAAAGGTCCACTTAAGGGCTTCATTTTCCTTTGCAGTAGTTATGTATATGACTTTGCATATTTTTTATTAACAGACATAAGATTTTTGAAGTCTTGGATCCAGTAAGCAGAAACAAGATTATATTTTAGTTTCCATATTAGTTATTATCACACAGTCTTGTTGATGATGATGTCATTACAGGCTTCCTTATCACAATAAAGGCAAAATCACTTGGTTGCCTTGTCAAAAAAAAGTATCTCAAACTACATGTATTGTGATTTTACATGCACAAACGACCTAAGTCATAGTAAGAAAAGGAGGGATATAGATCCTAAACAAAAATTCATATGGTCAAAAGCAAAGCAAGAATTTGGTTTACTCTTTGGTCCTTACAAAAAGTAAAACTGATTTTTGAACCTCTTTCATACCATGTCAAGGTAGTGCAGAAGCAAAAAAGTGCAAAATCTGATACAATTTATTACAATATATTAGTTAATATGTTGGTTAATCCTACACAAGAATATCATATTCCAGCTTCTCTAACCAGCCATGAAAATGATGTAACACAGAAAACAATTTCATGCCATGATATCGTTAAAAAACCAAAATAAGTAACTTCTTTGTTAAAATAATAAGAAATTTGTTTTTAGTTTCTGCAGAACAAGCAAACAGCTATCTCATTATCTTTAGCTTTATTTAGCTTCTTAGGGCACTCAAATTAGAGTTCACATTACTGTTCAGTAATAGGTCTCTGTCCAAGTGATACTAAAACTGATCAATTCTATCACTAAACAATAAGACCTCAGCTTAGCACCACCCCACAACCATTATTGTCCTTTTTCTTTTACTGGACTTTCCAACCCTTCAAACCTAGACAAAAGATTCATGTGAACAGAAAAATAAATGATTCTTAACCCAATGCAGAAGAATATACAGAACCTGTTATAACTTCCAACTATTTAAGTGACTAACAAAAATGTCAATGAACTATAATCTTAAATCAAGATTTTAAGTACTAGCGTCCCATCCTGTCATGTTGGTTCGATTAGTACCAGCTCATACCAACATAGGGTACCTACGGCACTAGTGTCCATATACACCTATATATGGTAACGACCTTGTGTTGCTCTTAGTACAAGGTCAGACCAATACTTGTACAGCGCAGTTTTTAGTACCCTATCTTAAACATTAAAAAACACGCAATTGGCATATAAAATTGTCTAGCGAGCCATGAATAGAACATAGCAAAAGAGAAAAACAAATTAATTATATGTTCCGAGTAAAGAATGATGAACTATGTCGATCATCATCAATCAAAATAGGGTTTAGAAAAAAAAAAGAAATTTTACATTAACTGTGTTGTTGTACTGGCCTAACTACAATACTTCTGTTATTTATTTGAGCGCTACTATCTCTAATTCGATATGTGATCAATTTTAGTTTTATGGTTGTTATTTTTTGTCAAAGCCTATTCAAAGATTTATAAATGTTTGAAAGGGATAACTTTTGTAATGATATATTGATTATTACTCTTCCTCGACATCTGTATCTTCCATCGAATCCCATTGCAAGTAGGATTCTCCCTCTCCATCCCCACTCCATCCGCTTCTCTCTCTACCTCTCTCCTTTATCTCTTGCCCTGCATCAACGTTTACTCTTGATGATCTCACAAATATCAGATATAACAAAGTTTTTGACATAGGTTTCTGAAACCATGCAGCAAAGAAGAAAACAACCAAAAGGCCCTGGGATATAAATATTTGAGTATATTCTGAAACATGTATTATGAATATCAGACTCTTCAACTGCTGATGGTTGAACCACTGAAAGAACATACAGCCGTGTGCTAAATAAAAGCGATAAGTAAATAAAATTCATCATATTCTTGAATTATTAGTGTCACATGTACCTTCTTATTATCTTCAACATAAGATCTAAGAAGATAACGCGAGTACTTTTCTCTATCTGGATCAGTAGCTAATATATCAATCATGTTTTGATCAACAGCAGCACCACAAGATGGATCAGGACATCTCAACATCAAGCACCCAGGTCCATCACTAATAGATGTACTTATGTATCCTACAAGAGTAAGAACAACCATCAGAAACTTCAAACACGCTTCACAGAATTATGTTTAGCATGTTGTTCATACATATCGCACGATGTTAACTGTCAGAAATCTGTAATCCAGTTAACTACCAATATTAAGCCCAGATCTCAAAATGATTGGTTCTCAATCATTTCCGATCCCTTTCATATTGACAAGTGAGCAGATCCAGCAGCCATTACCTCAGTGTTTAATTCAGTTAAAAATTGACTTCAGTGTCTACTTATTAAAGAGGTTATAGTGCAAAAACACACAATG
Organism: Costus lasius; assembly: GCA_027563935.2. Classification (NCBI taxonomy): domain Eukaryota; kingdom Viridiplantae; phylum Streptophyta; class Magnoliopsida; order Zingiberales; family Costaceae; genus Costus; species Costus lasius. The sequence goes on along the minus strand of CM050447.1, from coordinate 11,989,276 downwards.
AAAACAGATATATAAAAAGCATAGATAACAATTAAATCAATGTAACGAACCTCTCCAGCAAGACCTACAAAAAGGATGACCACATGAAGCAGAAGTCACCCTATCACGGGGATAGTTCTCAAAACAAATCCCACAAGTAAGCTGCCAAGATCAAAGGTACCCCGTAAGAGAAATTATCCAGAACAAAAGAAATAGCTCATCTCAAGGCCTAAAATTTCCTATGAAAGAATAAACAGTATGCTACTTACTTCTCTAGCATTTGGCATTTTCACATCTTTCTCCAGTAAACCAACAGTTTTACGGACATGTTGTTCATCTGCAAACCACTCATCATGCACTCTACTAATATCCCTGGAATCATAGTCCAATTAAACATATGAATCAGTTAATCTCCACACAAATAAACAGAAAATAAGTAATAAATAAAGTACATAGCTTTGTTGGAGCATGAGAATAAGAGGAGAGATCAGGGTTTTAAAAAATTGGTCAGTACTTTTTAAAAACTGGTCTCAGTACTGGCGGTATATACCACTTTGACTCTAGGCTGGTGCACAGTATAAGGCCAATACAAATCATCTATCATGTATATGTGTATATAATTACATATGTATATATAACTATATGTATATAATATAAATTTGTAGTATTGACTAATACCATATGCCAATATGTATCAGCAAGGCTTGCAAAGCCGGTCCGGACTAGATGAAAATCGGTGAAACCGGGCAGAGCAGTAGCGGAAGAAGCAGAGAAAAAATAAGAAGAAAAAGAAAAAATAAGAATAGGAAGGAGGAAACCGTCTGCCACTTACTTCTTCTTCTTTCTCTTCTTCTTCTCCTTCTTCCTCTCTGTCCTCTCATCATCTCGTCCTTCCTTCTTCTTCCTCTCCTTCTCCCACTTGATTTGCTGCTCCACCCCATAGTCTCAGTATGAACCAAAACTAGTTTGGACTGGTTTTTAAAACATTGTGTATCAGTACTTACTAGTACTAGTAGGCTTTAGTGGCATTTAATTCCCATATGTTAATTTAAGCCTAGACGAGACCTTGGACCTATGATTAAAATATAAGCAATAGTAATTAAGTCATTAAGTGAAATCATGATCCGATTCAGATTAGGGTTTTTATGGAAGTGGATTCCTAATTCACCACCTTCTATACATTTTAACTCTCCTCAAGATAGAGCACATATATTGATCATCCTACTTGGCACAAGAACCTAAAAGTAATGGCGAAGATATCAATGCCAATGTTTTGAAAACTGGTCCAAACCGGCCGGTTCCCTCAGTTTCCACCGGTCCAACCAGGGACCGATAGTGGAACTAAGCAACAGAAGAAAAAGGAGAGGGAGAAGAAGAAACCTAGTAGAGACAGAGGTGGAGGCGGACTGGACAGTGGAGGTGAAGGCGGACAGTGGAGGTGAAGGCGAACGCAAACAATACCTTGGTACCACATCTTATTCTTTTTCCTTTTCTTCTTCTTCTTCTTCCTTTTCTTCTTCTTCTTCTATCTCTTCCTCTTCTTCTGCTACTCCACCCAATTCCACTAATTTTCATCTGGTATAGATTGGTATATATAGAACCGAGCATGGACCGATATGATTGATGCTATTTTATAGCTCTCTACAAACACAGGTGCAGTGGTGAAAGCAAGTGGGTCTAGCTAACAATTCACTCAAAGATGAGAATAGTGACAGAGGCAGTGACATTGAGAGCTCAATGCAATCATGAAATAGAGGAGAGGAGATTCACCATGAGACTCCAAAGAAAATAACTCTTGTAGAGATATACACTCTTTTCCTTAGAGGATGAAAGGGATGGCTGAGATGCATGAGAAGAAAAGTACCAAAAATATGAGAAGGTACCATGAGATTCTAGAGAGAACTCTTGCAAGGATGCGCTCCCCGTCTTGCAAAGAGAAGCAAAATAGCAGAGAGTGGAGATGTGTGGGCAGGCTTAGAAACATGTTCTAGTACCATTTAAAAAATAAGAAAAAAAGAAGAGGTTAAATGAAACTATGTATACTATACTACATTGCCTCTATTGAAATGCTTAACAAGCCTACATATAAGCTTTAACGACACATACACAATAGTTTAGACTTAGTCAGAACTCTAATCCTATAATTAATGATAACCTTAATAATTAAGTGGAATCCTAATCCTACCTGTATCAGGATTACTATAGAAATGGATTTCTAATTTCCCCCTTGCATACTTTCAAACAAACTTGATACTAGGTAACTTTTTACATTTAGTTACATTTAAGAATTATCTCCATATTGATGCTTCACAAGATTGATTAATCTATTAAGTTGAGTGAATGTGCACCATCAATTTCAAGATGCTAGTGCGGCACAAGTTAAATCTAGACCAATTATCATAACAATAATTCACAATAAACACATTCTTAAAACTGCTACCCTTACAATTTAAGAATTATCTCCATATTGGTACATTATACGATTGAGCAATGCTGCTTAAAACATGTGAAGAAGAAAAGACACTTTCTGAAGGCAATAGTTATGACTATACGACCTTGGAAAATATCATACGAATGAAGGAATATTAAGATAAAGCATTGAATTTCAAAGCCCCAAACGTATGTTAAAGATTAAGGAGTTCAAACCCATTGTCATATGAAACCTAATTTGTTCATTTTAAAAAAAAAATTCTCAAAGCTCAAACCTTACGTAGCTTTTTGCCTAAATCAAATGATATTCAGTTACCATCAATTAATTCAACTATAGTGCACAGATCCAAATCACAATGCACAGAATGCATTAAGTTCACGAGGAAAGAAAAGTGGAACTGAAGATTTCATGTCATATAAATTTAATGCTTCTGCTAGTGAAGAGCACATAGAATAGAATGATAATCATATAGTAAGAACTTAATTGGCAATTGGCATATAGTTCAATAAATATTTTCTGCATTACATGAGAGCTTTGGAACAATCAAGCTAAGTTCCAGCTACTCTGGGAGGCTGTGTGAGGTGGAGATAATGAAGACTCAATGGCCCATCTTGTTTAAACCATGCTTATACATCATGGATGTGGAAGACTATATAGTGCAGCAAACATAGTTCTACAAGTACAAATCAACATTGTACATTATATCACAATCTTTTAATTCCCAATAGCAAAATGCAGGTTGGTCTGCAGCAGGCCGTGAAGATTAGGAACATTTACAATGCAAGGACCAAATATCAAAATAGAGGAATGTATAACTCAGTAGCATTAGAAATGAAGTTTAAAAAGTTTGATTCTTGAACCTTTCTAATGTAATCTACAATAGCAGCAGGCCCGCAACTAGACATGGGAATCCATGTAACTGTACCAGCATCAAACAGAAACACTCCACTGTCGAAGAAATAAACTATCATGTTATTTTGAATGATATAGAATAGTACCAGTTTGAATGACGAAGAAGAATGGATGCTGCAAATTCTGATATTGAAAGTACAGTAGCGACTCTATTAATATCCTCCCCCTGATGCTGTCGAATATCAGTCTCACTCAATATAGTATAGTTTTGCTGTAAACAGAAATTTTCTGAACATCAGATAGTAGTGACAGTATCCTGCCAACTAAGTTTTTTTCGTATAATACAATGAACCACTACAGAAGACTTCTAATTAGTATTAATAAGAATTATTCCACTAAAGACTATTATAAGCAAGTAAGCAAATAGTTTTCTTTAAAGAAAAAAAGTACCCAGGCCTATCCAACTTAATGTACCTTATACTAAAACAGTCAACACTTTGCACAAAGCCTTAGGGAAATTGGTAAATGAAATAATTACTTCGACATTACTGTTTTGTTGTATCAGATGATGCATCTAGAAAGAAAAAAAAAAGCAGCTTTTAGCAGATATCTAGAACATAAAATTGCATCCTCAGATAGCATTTATTGAACAGCACGGACTTTCAATTCTGGTAAATTCAATTTTTTTGAGGGGTGACATAGCACAAGTTGTCGCCTCCATTAAGTCGTTATATCACTAAGAGGTATTCAAGCAACAATATTATAGCCTCTACAAATAACAAATACTAATCCTTCTAGTCAGTCATACTTTGAGGAACCACAATCTATAGAATTAGAAAAAAAAAAAAAAAACTCACCAGAATATTTCTGGTCTTTCGTTAATTAAAATTCAGCTGAAGCAATAAATAGAAGCAAAGCAGACCAACCATCTTTCAATCAAATTCATTGACAAGAAAAGTTTGATCCCACTTTGATCTATAAGCATGCGACAGCCAAGGGAAAAAAATGAAACAGACAACACATTGTCCCATTTTGATATAACAAGCATATTCTCACTGTAACAGAGATGATATATGACACATGATCGGTATAAACAACCAGGCATCTTCTTAGATTTTATTAAAAGATATTAACTTCAAAACAAAGGCACAAACACACAAAAGACCACATCTGAGACATGATTGCTACTATATGATCCACTAAGTATGCCAGAAACAAAATCTCTATTCGAGTTCGAGTGAAATAAATAATGGGTCGTTTAAATGGAATAGAGTATAGCACCAATTACCATCTCCCATCCAAATTACAAATAAAATATGCGTATGGTTCTTATAACACAACTCTATGAACCTCAAACTGCAGGATCTTCCGTTAACAAACTCCTACATCAAGCTGAGGACTACAATGCAAGTTTAGAAAGCTCAAAGTCTGGCCTTTATCGGAAAACGACAAAAAAAAGTAGCAAACTTGATTTTTCCGCAAACATCAACTACAGCTCAAAAATCTCCACCAATCCCACTGCCAATAACAACAAAAACGAAAGAATAAAAGACGACTAAAGAAAGGCAGCTTTTCTCTTATCGCTTCACCTGCTGGCGATGGGAGATGATGTCTTCGGAGTCATCCGACTCGTTTTCGACGAAATTAAAATCCGCGTCGCCGTCCACACTGCCCATTCCCGTCTCGCTGCTGTAGAGATCGTCATCCACCGACTCCAGGCTGTCGCCGTCATTCACGTCCTCCTCCGAATGCATTCTCGTCGCACCAGATACCCTAGAGCTCAGCCGGGGCTGCCGATCGCATCGCTCATCCGGATGATCGGGGAGTTGAACCGAGTGGACGTGGAGGGAAAGGGATCGGGTAGGGCAGTAGGAGGATGAGAACGGGTCGGCGAACTCAAGAGGGGAAAGGGCAATCGAATCGTCGTTGGATTTGCTACTCTACAAGTCAAGATAAGAATCTCTTCCTCCCCTTTGCAGTCGACGGGGGTGAAATAGAGAAGTGTGAGAGCAAGGCATTCCTTTTTTCTTCCCTCCACCGCGTCATTTCCATTTTTCCCCATAACCAATAAATTTCTATTTTCCACCCTTAATATTATAATTTATTAACCCTTTGGCTCACTTGTTTTTTTTACCCTTTTTTTATTAACTAGAGAAGGACATTTTAATAATATTTGTAATTATACTTAATATAAAAATTAATAATGTTAAGTGATTTTTACTACGATTTACTAATCAAGTTGTTAGATAATTATTTTATATATATAGCATGCCTCCATTCACTAGTTGAGTTAATCTTATTAATTAAATATTATATTTAAAATAAAAATGTATAATGTAAAATCATATATATTTTTCAAAAATTGAGAGAAAATAATAAAAAACATAATAAATTTAAACTAATTTTCTACTAGATTCAATGTATTTTTTATTCTATCCTCTCAATTTTATCAAGAGAACACAGTCTTTAAAATAAATTAAAATTATTAAAGACACCTAAAAAATGATGATTATCCCATTAAAGACATCTAAAAAATGATGATTATCCTATTTTTATTAATTTTTATGCTAGTTTTGACAACACACTAATGAAAGTTAAAAGATATATTCGAATTACAGTGTGGTTTATAGTTTTATATAAAGCAAAAGTGTGTTAGGTTTTAGCTAACTCGATAAATTAGTATAAGAATCATCGCTTAGTCGACAAGCAATCAAACTCTAATTTAGCATGTGATGATTCTAATCGAATCAATGGTCAGGATGTGTATAAAGCGCTGATCTCGGCCGTTGATCAAATCAAACCCAAGTGGACCGGAAGCAAACTTGATTCGGACTATTCAAAATCCATGTGTTACGATAGCAATGCCCACTCTTTAAGATGCTCGGAGGTGTGAGTCATACAGCCATCAACCCCGGCGGAATATTCCACCATCATTGCGCATTTTGGTCCCAAATTCGCCTCTTCCACGGGCGCACCCGTGAGCGAGACGCCCTCCAAAGCTACACACCCTCGCAAAGAAAGGTGGGACCTTGTTGTATCTACGAACAGCCTACTCGGTACGTGAAATTTGGATTACATTTTCGTTGATGAATTATTTAACCCAGGAGAGAGAGAGAGGGGGGGAGAGAGACCATCCACGTGAGGTTGGCGGCCCGTGCTCGTCCTGTTTTGTCGTCCTCGAACCGGTGCCGGAAGAACGTGTCGGCCCCTGGTTCGCCATGTAAATTATCCTCACATCAAGGCTCGGGTCATCATCCATGCATGCATGACAACCCCATAAATCAAGCCCCGCTGGAGCCGATGTGGCAGTGGGCGACCGAGTCATACCCTCCGAACTTGACTCCTCAAATGTCTACTCGTGACGTGGATCCTAATCTTACAAATAGAACGAAAATCACATAATTAGTTAATTAATTAAAGCGAAAAATTAGTATAATCACACCGTTAATTGAGGAGTTGAGTGGATATGGATTCTGACGTGGAATGGCATCACCAATTATCGCATAAATATTCTATGTGATGTGTCCGTATGACGCCATCACGGGCAATGGATCCGTGGAGTGTGGACAGAGACATCCATTTTGCACATGACAATGTATTCACATGTCATGTCATGGACCCCTCATCATGCATGGCATTGTATGCTCCATCATAAGTTCCCATATAAACCCCAACATTTCAACTGAGATCCACTGAGGGACAGATGGGGAGCGGTGAGGCGGAGTGCCTGATCTCGACTCCTATTTCTATGCCCAAGAGAAGTAAGAGGAAGAAGAGAAAGGACCAGCCGAGGGCCGAAGATGTGGGAGAGACGACCGAGAACGGGTGGAACGGCAAGGCGTGGGAGGCGGCGTGGCCGCGGCGGAACCGGCCGGGAGGCGGCGGCGTGACGTTGGAGGGCTATGTGGAGGCGGGGGAGGGGTCGGACCTCGGATCCGACGGGGGAGACAGCGTCGGCCGGACGAAGAGCCTCACGGACGATGATCTGGAGGAGCTCAAGGGGTGCTTGGACTTGGGGTTCGGATTTAGCTACGACGAGATTCCGGAGCTGTGCCACACGCTGCCAGCTCTGGAGCTCTGTTACTCTATGAGCCGGCGGTTGGATGCTGGCTGCGGAAACTCCGCTGCGGAGACCTGTGCTGCTTCGGTCGCCTCTCCTCCCGTTGCGAACTGGAAGATCTCCAGTCCCGGTAAGATGAAAGTCTTGATTCAAATTCCCCTTCTCGGAATGAACATAATGGTTTTGTTTGTAAAGAAACTGATTGCGATTTAACAACTTGGAGAGCGATAAATCAAGAGATCCTGATGTGCGTGATTGATATGCGAATGATTTACTTTTTTTCCTCAAAACAATTTGTTTATGGTTTCTGCTTTCTTCGGCGACCCTTGTGCTAGTACTTTCAGAAATGAACGGGTTTTCGGACATCGATGTGGACTCAAGAGTCCTAAGAATCCTAGGCGGCATCTCCGCCTAAGAAAAATTTTCACTCAAGAGTGTAGGCGTCATATAAATCAGAGATCTATTTTTACCTAAAATTGCTCAATTTTGCTAAAAGGAGGTTATGCCTAATTCTCATCACCTGGAATCTGACGCCGGAAAAAGTGCGTCTTGTTGGGTGATTATGTGCTGTGTTTATCCTGTTCAGTGTTTATGTTTTCGGTTTGATTACAAAGAGCTTTTGGGGGTAATTACTTAAAGTTGCATTAGCCATTTCCATTCTTCTCTCCTCACTTCCAGTTGACCTGGAATTATTTCTTTCCTTTGATTGCTTTCATTGCCTTCTTTGCGTTTCTTGATACACAATTCACATTTTTTTATTGTAGTCACATTCGGTTATTTGATTTGCAGAAATCCTAGTGCATTAGTCTTAGGTGTAGAAGCTACCTGCAAGGTCCAACATAGTAGTACAAGAATTCTAGTTCTTTTAATCTATGTACTAGATATGCTGGAGTGCATACTGTATCATGTATTTGTGAATATATGGTTGCTTTTCTGGCTCTCAACCTGCACTAAAAAATGCCACTTGTGCTCGACAGTGATATTAATTAAGGAGCATGGAAATCTGGATTCATTTCTTTCTTCAATTCATAAGGTTCAATTCTTAGACTTGAATCTCTTTTTTTTCCCTTCTTGTATGCTTTCCAGGTGATCATCCTGCGGATGTTAAAGCAAGACTGAAGTTTTGGGCACAAGCAGTGGCATGCACAGTTAGATTATGCAGCTGAGGGAGTGGCATGCGACTATCCATGGTGGCGACAGCTTATCTTGGTGATCAGCCGATGAGTTATGAGACTTCAGCAGAGCAATTTCTCTGCTTCTACCTTGTAGCCTGTGCCATCAGAGAAATTTGCTACTCCTTCCACTGGCCGTGGCTTGGATGGAATCCAGCAGAAATGAAACACAAAAATCATAAGCATTTCTGAAATCTGGATTAAGCGATATCATGTATATGAGTTCATGCACTGGTTCATATGTGTGCCTAATGCTATATAGTAATTTGTGATCAGTAGAATGTTGTGTTTACATTTTGATGCAACTGTGTCAACTACTCTCGAGAAGCTGGCCTAATAGTTGACCGCTTTTCATGAAATTTTTTTTCTCATCAGTCGAAATGAATCTGTGCTGATGCAATGCACTCAAGAAGCCAAACGTTTGCTGGATTAAGAGAAACGATGATCATAAAAAAAATATCGAAGATATCACGTTCAATATCTAAACTTCAGAGATGAGTAAAGAAAATCAAAGTTTCTAACTTACAATCCTTCATCATGCAAGTGACTACCAGAGTCTAATCGTAAAGACTTTTAGAAGTCAACACACCATGGCGGTAGTCTTCTTCATCATCATTCAATTAATACAGCAAATTTGTATAATCAGGATTGAAACTTCCATAGAAAACACACACATTGAACCAACGTAGCCTCAAGCAAGAAACAAGCAAAAAAAAAAAAACAACTCTCTCATGAAGCTCCCAACAGTTCCTGAATGTCCTTCTGCAGAATGAACAAATCAAGAGAAGTTAAGTTATTGCTGATGCAAGTTAAAATTACAAAAATGGTGGATAATCGAAGAACCTCAATTTTTAATGGTGAAGTTGTTGGCGAATATCTAGCAACCACCCTCCCATCTTTGTCCACAAGAAACTTTGTGAAGTTCCATTTGATGCGGTTTCCCAGAAACCCTCCCCTCTTTGATTTCAAGAACTCGTATAGAAGCGCAGCTTTGTCACCGTTGACTTCTATCTGGAAGATATAATAAGGATGGCAAAGTTACAATGTTGTCAACTTCATCAGGAACATCAATGTTTGCTAAAATCACAAGTTGACTTCAATGAGTTTACATGTTGCAGCCAACATGATGCCTCAACTCATTATTAGGATCCATGTTTGAAGTAAACTTGGCTAACACACAAATCAGCTTGATAGAATTGGTTGAATCAAATGAGTGTAATTGAATCGGCTCAGCAAGGGGTTGAACCACTACTTCATCATCAACATGCTTGCCAATCTCATATAGGTGTTAAATCTTAACATTCTAGTTTTCACCTAAAGGAGTGATGCTCACCCGCACCGACCCTAGTAAGGGTCACCTATAGTGCTTGCTCAACATTCCTTTCACAAAGTAGGAAGCTTGCGCAACATCAACGAGCCCAGCACGATGAGGAGAAGCTTACCAAACTCACCTCTCAGTGAGGATAAGCTTGCCTCAATGCCTACACAAATCCCAGAAGCTCACTTCTCCCAACAGAGAAGCTTACCTCAACGCCGCACTTGTGATACTTGCTAGATGATATTGCCAGAGGAGTTCGATAGCTCACCTTTGTTTGTTGCCTACAAAGAAGAAAAACACACACTTGCGGCTCTACACTATTTGAGCAACCCTTGCACTATCTATCAGCTGCACTGCATTGCACATGGTGCAGCTTGCCAGATTGTATTGCACAAGAGAAGCAACGACGATGCTGTACAAGATCTACAAAGTTTGCCAATTGCGAGCACTAGTTAAGCTCATTGCACTAGAGAAGTAGGTGGTTGCAGTGAACTAATGAAGTGATGTATAAAACATTAGTTTTGTTAAAATTGTAGGATTTTATGAATGTATGTTTCGGAAGTATTACCCAATCCCATGGAACCTCCAATGTTCGTAAGTAGAATCTCTGACAGCATGAGCAATATATTACTCTTTTCATTTTTGATGTTTTTAAGGTTAAATAGCCTTATTGCCAAGTGATTCTTTTCCTTATTCTCCAACTCACATCCAATTCCAGAGATATCTTCAAAGGCATTTCAGTTTGTGTTTTGGGACAGTTAAAAGTTGCACAATGATCATCTATGTTATGGCTTCAACAATTCTAAGTTCAGGAAGCCCTGACATCAAGCTAGAAAAGAGAACTTTCTAGCTTAAGCTGATAAATGACATAGGATAAAGTTCCGAACATGATAGATTTGTGATCTCATTCTCTCTAGTATCTTTACCTTGTTCTTTGCCAATCTCATGCTCTAACCTACTTGTTGCGAAGCAAGGAGAATAACCAATTCATCCAAGACTTGAGAAAGAAAAATGAATTATTGGAAACACGAAGATAACATACAAAAGTAAGCAAGAGAACTTACATTATTTGACCATAAGCCAGTCTACATTCATAGAAGATGAAGAAGGTGCAAGTATAAATCAAGTATTAGAAAAGATCGTGTAACTTGTTCACCACTCTCAAACACGATATTCTTCACCACCAGATAACAAACAAGTCTCACAACCTAGTACCCTTAACTCAAGAAGCATGGACATGCTTGTTCACTACACTTAGTGTCATTATATAGCACTACAAGCTACATGCATACAAGGTGTGTCTCACTGTCTCCACTAAGAGCACTACTTTACTAGTAGAACAACACCTCCACTAAGTGAGTCAAACACCCACTAAGTGTGGCCATCCTCACTAATTGTACTCTCCCATTAATGAGGACAATTAGCCATTATATCATGGACGACAAGGAATAATTGGTAGGTTAAACTCTAAGCTTACAGTTATTGGTATGTATAATTGGCACATTAAGGGTAAGAAAATATTCAGAAGAGAAGGAATAAATCAATCTAAAAATATCTTCCACACCTGCTACAGTTTGTTTTTTCTTTTTCTTTTCACAATTCCTTCGGCAATATCGTCTCTTTTCTTTTTATTTTAATCAAAGAACATATTATGTTTCTTGAGCAGGCACAGGAATAACAGGATGAAATGATTCTTTGCACATTTCAAATTTCTAAACAGGTCTATTCTATTAATGGTGGATGACATTTTAATTAGACTGAAAGAAAGATAACGTGGCCAATATTAAAAACGATGAATAAAAGCTTGTGCCATTCAGAAAGGTCTTGAAGAATAAATGTTTCCAGCTCAAGGATGTAATTGGTTCCTATTGGCCGATGTGAATTTCAACAGTGTGAACTTCATAATTTATATTGTTGCATAAGAGACAACTAATACTATCAGAAAATTATAAACGTGCTATCAGAAAATTTCAGATGAGTAAACAATGTCCTGATTACGATAGTCATCTTTTAGCTCATGAATTCTGCACACGAAAATACTTTTCCTGAATCTTTCAGCAAGAGTACTATTCTAACTATATGAAATTACCTTATCAAATATAGGGAACTCAGCTTTGAACCTTGTGCATACAGTCGCCTTAATTTCTTCATTGGTTCCAGGTTCTTGACTTGCAAACTGATTGCAAGGAAATGCTAATATTTCAAAACCTGTTTAACCATTTCCGACATCATATTTGGACCAGAAGATAAATACTTTGAATAGTGGAAAAAAAGGGAAACAACAGACTCTTGTCCTTGTACTTCTCATACAGAATGTTCATTTCCTTGTAGTTGGACTGTGTGAAACCACTGCAATAATCAGGATATAGGATCAAACATAAAACAAAGACTTCATGCTAAAATACTTGAAACTGTTGAAATTTCAAGAAGCATGATTAATCAATTAAACAGTGCTTTCTATCACCATGTAGTATCCAAGAGTGTTTGGAGCAGTTTACCATTGATTTAACATGATATGATTTGCATGTAGAAGAATAACCCTACAGAAGCTCATTAGATTTTCATAGATACTCAATTTCCATTTAGGAGATCCTTAGATTGAGCAATTAGTCATAGATATTTAATTATCAAACCTATTCTTCATATGCTGGTAACAAGATATTAGACACCATAGATTTGTGAAATGAGGATTCTGCTTTACAGCCCAACTATGTTTTAAATATTAGCAGCCTTCCTCCCTTATTCTGTACACATGACCACTGAAGGAGCCATGTTTAGGGGTTAGCTCAGCAATAGATATACATGATAATACAAGTGGCATAAATCTTTCAATTTTTTTTACTTTATTTTACTGAGATGCAAACCGGACCCTGCATTGCTATCCATGTCTTACTGAAATAATTAAACCACTTCTCAAGTTTTAAAAAGTATATATGTATTTCACAACTAGAGGTACCACTTTTTCTTATAAGATCCCTCCTTCTAGACAAAAAGAGATGAAGTTTTTCAGGAAAATAAATCCAATAGAATATATTTAAGCCATAATTTAAACGTATATGCACACGACAAGAATGTTAGTTTCCTCTCACAATTTCATAAAATTTAATAAAAGAAAATAAAAACCACATAGTATGAACAGTGAATCTGAAACGGCCCAAGAAATTAAGGTTCCATTTGCAAACAGTGTATTCATAAATGAAAATAAGAAAAAAAGGGAAGCAAAACAACACCAAGTTGGTGGGGAATATTAGAGATGACATAACAGTTTAAAATAAGGGCAAAACCTAAAAAATTAACTCTACCGAACATTTTGCAATTGTTTCTACATGCTACAAAAAAGGAAGTAAGCCAAGCTGGGATTACTGCTAACTCGATCTAAATGCTTCAAAAGTAAGTCCAAGTTTCTTGATTAAAACCTGAGTTTATGATTTGATGTTCTAGATATTAGGAACCTCTCCAAAAAAAAAGAAAGAAAGAATACCATTTAGAAGCCACGTTGACAATGAGAAGCACCTTTCCGCGGTAATTGCTCAAGCTAACATCATTTCCACCAATATCCTGTGACATTATTTGAGCAAAAAAGAGGAATTATTAACAATACGAAAACAAGAACTGAAGCCCTTGGGGAGGAAAAACAAATAATAAATAGAAGGAAAATGAAGAAAATACCTTCACGGTTATATCATAGATGGAGTTTGGAACTTGCGCGGCCATTTCATGTAGGGATGGCCTCCAGAAGAAGAGGAGCACAGCAAGGAGCAGGACAAGGGCAGAGCAAGTGCGAGTCGGAGTCTCCGACATTGGAGCTCCGGAAGGACGGGGGATTTCGATTTTCGGAAGATTCGGGCAGACATTTAGAGGTAGAATTTGTGAAATGAAATTAATGGTGGGGGGCCTACGCAGTTACTTGTTTAACCTCCAACAGATTGGCGAGCGAACAGCCAATGAAGAACAGGTGCATATGTGGTCCCGTCCCTAAAATATAGTTCTTTTGTTTTTATTTTTTTAATAAATATATAATTTTAGTTTCTAAATGTGCAGAACATTTATTAATTCATTCTTTCTCTAAAAATCCTTGGCTCCATGAATAAATAAATATTTATAATATATTTATACTATTTATAAATTTTAAAATAACAATCCTCGTGCAAAGGCACTTATATCTAATACCAAATTTAAATTTATATTATTTAAAATATAAATTATTCTGTAAAATTTATATAAATAAATTATTTTAAAAATTTATATATAAGACATGACACCCAGCTCAGGATCGAAGAAATGGCCTAAGTGTCAGGCCCGGTTCAGCCCGGTCCAGACCGGAGCACATGGGACCAGGACCTGGGCCAAGCAACAGCCCAAGCCCAAGCGGTGAATGACTCAAAGCGAAGCCACATCAGCGTCGTTCGCAGGCGGCGAACGACGGAGCTTCGTCAACACGCGGACACCGAGCGAGTCTTCCGGACGAGGCAGGGCGACGCGGCTTCGAACACGACGGCTTCGGCGACATCAAGAGCAGAGGAAACTTCGCGAGCTCCTCGGTGCAGCTTCGGACGGACGACGCGGCGCGAGCTCGTCCGGGCCGAAGAAGCGGAGAGCGACGGCGGATGCGGCATCGTCAACTCAAAGCTGGCAGCAGCTGCGGACGGAGTCTTCGGAGGAAGACTCGGGCGCAGATGACATCTTCGGACGCGGCTTCAGACGAGTCGATGGAGACTTCGTCAACAGACGCGAGAGCAACGGACTTCGGCGGAAGATTCGGGCAGCGTCACAAGCGGAGGCGGCGGCGCGTCCTTATAAGGGAAGCCGCGATCGAGCGGAAGGGTGTGCGCAGAGGCGTCACCACACCACAAAGGCGAGGCTGGGAGCGACTCCACCGGCGACGGCGAGGGGCCGTCGCCCTTCCAGAGCAGGGCTCTGATGCCAACGCCGGCGGGCGTTGATGCCGGTGCCAGGGGCACCGATGCCGGCGCTAGGAGCGTCGATGACGAGAGTGAGTTCCACGAGAGCTTGTAACCGTCGACCAGTGGGTCGACGGCGAGGGAGGGTAAGGGGCGACGACAGGTATCAGAGCTAAGATTCAGCCATGATGGTGAATCAAAAAGATCCGAGAGACAATACCATCACTACCGGCGACAAGGAGTGTCGTCCTTCCAGGGGCAGGGGCCCTGATGCCAACACTAGGGTGTGTTGATGCCAATGTCTAAGAGCATTGATGCCGATGTCAGGGACGTCGATGCCGATGTCAGGGAACATCGAGGGATAACTCTATAAGAGCTCAGTGATTGCAAGATCACTTCCCGGAGCAGGAGGCTCTGATGCCATCACCAGGAGGGTGATGAAGAGGGGTCAGCGGATCCTTTTCCAAAGCAGGGGGCTTTGATGCCAACACCAAGGCGTGTTGATGCCAATGCATAGCATTGATGCCAACACCAGGGCGTGTTGATGCCAATGCATAGCATTGATGCCAACACCAGGGGGCGTTGATGCCGGCACCGGGGGCGTTGATGTCGGCGCCAGGGGCGTCGATGCCGATGTCAGGGACATCGAGGTTCAGCTGAGTTCAGCAAAGATGGTGAAGCAAGATTACTGTGGGCCCATGACCCACAGGTCTGAAATTATCCTTGACAAGTTTGTTGATGCAGGTTGCTATAAGCATGGTGCAGCAATCATTCATCATCAGACTGGAGATAGAAGATGGAGGACTTTGAACATTGGAGGGCCAGCGTTCAACTTGCATCGAACATCGAGGACGATGTTTAAGTCAGGTGGGGGAGAATTGTCAGGCCCGGTCCAGACCGGAGCCCATGGGACCAGGACCTGGGCCAAGCAACAGCCCAAGCCCAAGCGGTGAATGACTCAAAGCGAAGCCACATCAGCGTCGTTCGCAGGCAGCGAACGACGGAGCTTCGTCAACACGCGGACACCGAGCGAGTCTTCCGGACGAGGCAGGGCGACGCGGCTTCGAACGCGACGGCTTCGGCGACATCGAGAGTAGAGGAAACTTCGCAAGCTCCTCGGTGCAGCTTCGGACGGACGACGCGGCGCGAGCTCGTCCGGGCGGAAGAAGCGGAGAGCGACGGCGGACGCGGCATCGTCAACTCGAAGCTGGCAGCAGCTGCGGACGGAGTCTTCGGAGGAAGACTCGGGCGCAGATGACATCTTCGGACGCGGCTTCAGACGAGTCGATGGAGACTTTGTCAACAGACGCGAGAGCAACAGACTTTGGCGGAAGATTCGGGCAGCGTCACAAGTGGAGGCGGCGGCGCGTCCTTATAAGGGAAGCCGCGATCGAGCGGAAGGGTGTGCGCAGAGGCGTAACCACACCACAAAGGCGAGGCTGGGAGCGACTCCACCGGCGACGGCGAGGCGCCGTCGCCCTTCCAGAGAAGGGCTCTGATGCCAACGCCGGCGGGCGTTGATGCCGGTGCCAGGGGCACCGATGCCGGCGCTAGGAGCGTCGATGACGAGAGTGAGTTCCACGAGAGCTTGTAACCGTCGACCAGTGGGTCGACGGCGAGGGAGGGTAAGGGGCGACGACAGGGGTCCTCGGCGAGAAGCTTTGTAAGTTTTCGGGAATAAACGAAGCTTTCATCCTTACCTCCCCTGTTCCTCTATTTCCAAGTCTTTCCGGTGGGTTTTCCGTCGTTACCGGCGACGACGGCACTCGACGGCTCCACAGCAGCAGGCGACCTTTCCCCTATCGGCGTGATCTTCTCCGGCGTCGGTTCGCGGCGCTGGACAGACGCGACGGCGGACGGAGTCGGAGCGAGCGAACGAAGGAGACGAAGCTCGTTCGAACGCGTCGGGCGTTCGAAACGAGGCGAGTCAACCAAGGCGTCAGTCAACGGACGAATTCGAACGCGAAATCAAATTCGGGATGCTGACGTCAGGCGGACGTCAGCGTGCAAATTCGGCGCGGCGATTTGGACGGCTGACGTCACGCTGACGTCAGCCTGAACAGTAATTTTGACTTTTGGTCAAAATTGATGTGGAGGTATTATTAAATCTAGGGTTTCGTTTGGATTTCCCAAATTAGTGTTAGGGTTTTCTGAGCGACCTTGTAATTTGGGGACAAAAATTCATCGGGGTAATTAGGGTTTTCGATTTAGGGCCGGAAACCCTAGGGAGAGTTGCGTTCCGGTATTCCGCCGGACGGCCCTGAGACAACGGATAAGCGCTGTTTTCAGGCCGATCCGACCGGGGCGTGACACTAAGTGTCATGCCCTGGCCTAAAGGTACTCCTACAGACTTTCAGATCGGTGTGAAATCCCTAGGCTTCCGGGTGCAAAATAACCCCCAAATAGGAAGTCCTAACGGTCAACCAAAATCGAATTCCCAAATCGAAAACCAAGCGCAAAACCTTAACCCTAATTAGATATTACCTCTGGTCAACCTTCAATTTTTGACCAAAATTCGCCGTTGATCGAAATTCTGCTGAACACCCGAATTTTCGCTCTTACTGACATCACGCTGACATCAATGCCACGAAATCAAAATCTGAAATTCGATTTCGTTTCGCTCCTTCTGATTTTGCCGGTTGACCCACTGCGACGTTGACTCGCCTCGTTTCGAACGCTCAAAACTCTGCTGCTTCTTCGTCTTCTTCGTTCGAACAATGCCGCCTGCATTGTTCTTGTCGGCGAAGCCCGACACCGGAGTAAAGACGCCGGAAGAGGCAAGGGAATATTCCGTCAACCCTTGCCCACAGCCTACAGTCGTCAAAAGCCGCCGTCAAGCGTCGTTGTCGCCGGAGACGATGAAGGCAGAAGTCACGAAACCAGAGGAAAATAGGGGAAGAAGGATATCAAGGAAAGCTTCGCTCTTATTACCAAAATCGGAGCTACAGAACTTTCCTAAGCTCGTCGACCCCCTGGCCGACAACAACCCTTGTTCCCTCCCTCACCGGCGACCGGCTACAATTGTTATACTTTAATTTAAAACTAACTTTGTATTTTAATTCTTGCAGGACCTAGTTGTGATTAGCTGAAACTTGTGGACCATAGTGTAAAATTCTTCTTAAAACCCTCATTCCCCTTTGGCCAAGGGTTTCTTTTTCCCCTTTTCGTTTTATTTTTTTTTCTCCTCCGTGAGCGGCAACGACGGTGAGTTCTCCTCCCTTTCCTACTTCTAATGAAATTTCCTCCCTTCTCCTCTATTTGATTTCTGATATTTGTGTGGGGAATATTTCATCGGCGGCGTGTCCACCCTAGGGTTGCTTCAAGAGGTGCACAACAATTATTCTTGGATCTTCATTGATTTACGAATTTTGGAGACTAGTAAGCCCTTATGTATTCTTCTTCTTTTGATCTGTGTCGTTCTTCTATCTTCGCATTTCCTTTGGATTTCTTTTGGGCGTTTTTGATATAGATAGATTTGCTGTTCAATATATAGGATTCTTTTAATTTTCTTTTTCGTCATTTGATTTCCTTCGAAATCCAGGTTTGTCAATCCTCAGACCTTGCTCCTTTTAGCTCTTATTTTTACTGGTCATTATGAATCATTTTTGTTCCCAAGTACCATGTTATGGATTACGGATCTCTTTCCTCACTCGAAGATATTAGTTATTTCATCTCTTCTGTTTAGCTACACTATCGTATGATATATTTCTTTAATTTATTTATCTCTATTTCATGATGTTCCTTCATGTTTAACAACGTTTAAGTGTTGATCTGGGGAAATGACATACTGTTTTGATGTGTGACCGGGTTGCTTTGACTTAAAATTTGTAAACAAATCTGATATGCAGTAAACGAACAACTATTTTACTTTATTTTAATACTAACCTCTTGCCAGTGTAAACTTGTTTGAACTGTAACTTTTTCCTTAACTCATGTTTGGGGATATTAATTAGGGAATGGTATAGAAATTTATATGCATAGATTAGCCACTTACCATTGTTTTTTTTTTAGCTTCATTGGTTCCTGAAGCTTTTGTTGTTTAATTATTCATGAATTGGTACTCATGTAGTTTTGTCTCTGAAAGTTATTCTCTTATTAAATTTTCAAACGCTTATAGTTATTAAGCTTCAATTTACAGTGCAGTTTTGTATAGAGAATAGCATTTCTCATGCAGACTTTCTATTTAAGGATCTTTCTGTGATAAATTTCTTCGGACGAGTTCTCATACCTTCATGTTTTATTATGTGTATATTTTACTGGGAGGCACAAATATACAAGTTGCTTCAATTATTTAGTTCCTGATTCCAACGTAGTTGCTTGTACCTTGTGCCTTTTTGCACAAAACAGAAGACACATGAGTGGAAGAACCTACTTGAATTAACTTTCGATTTTCTAGAACTTACGTGGATCACTCAATGCAATTAGTATAGTCATTGAGATTTTATTATTTTACTTGACTGCAAATTAATCTTGCTTGGATTTGATTTGTGTATTCTTTACCTCTTAGATTTGTAAAGCAATTAGGAGCATAAGCCAATTCCATATTCTGTGAACTTAGTTTCATCTTTTCAAATATTTTTATATCATTTATAGTTAATAAATTATAGTTAGATGGATTAGGTAGTAGTCAATTAGATTCCTGCAACATTCATAAACTTTAGAAATTTATTTAGGTAAGGCTGGATTGCACTATTAACAAATGTCATATGCACACAAGTATACTTAATCAAGATTTGGGTGCAAACTGATTTTAATAGTAATGAAATTCTAATGTCTTTTTATGGTGATAGTATTCGATTAATAAAAGAATTCTGTTATGTTTAAAGTAACAATTCATTACAGTATCTCAATTTTAATTCTTTTGTTCTTACATTTGTGTATTGTGAGTTAAAGTTATTGAAAAAGGAATTGGATTCATTTATTAAAGATAGAAATTATCAAATGCATGTTTGTATAACCAAATAGACTTGTGATTGGACACAAATAGAATTGTTGTAATTAGAGCTGAACACCAATTAATAAACAAAGAACTAGAACATGACCAGAGTGAATTTTATGAAAAACAACATGGAGATCCAAGTTATTAAGAAACAGTTGAATGCATGCATAACTCTGTTTTGAAAGAATTATTAACACAAATTTTAATCATATGCTTAGTAATCCATTCTCTTTGTAATGATTAGAGAGGAATGATGGTTAAAGTTTGATAAGTTAGAAGGTCAAGATTGGAAAACTAAAGTGATTCAAGGATCTTGAGAATTTGTAAGCTTTTGGCAAAGGAAAATCAACTATTGAGGTAGGAATCTAATCCTTCTCCTTTCATCACAGCATTTTGATTTATCTGAAATCTGTGATACCTTATAGTTCACTTCCATTGATTATTGCTTCTTTACCGCTGAACTCATTATCATTTGTTTATTGATCATTGTGATGGATATGATATGGTTGCACGGTTGCTTTGTTAATACACTTGTGATGATAGTTTAGTCCTTTTGGTGATTACTTGATGTCGTGGCATTGATGGATCTTATGATACCACCGTGGACTCTATAGTGTCGAGTGTGGATCGACTATAGAGGTGCTAGCTAGAGGTCACCTGACGGGAAGTCATTAGACTAACCGGGGTCCTGGATGTTGGACGCAACATCCCCCGAGCTGTCTGAGGGGCAGTTGTTTCATCGGTTGAGCAACGATGGAAACACTCTAACAAAGAGTGCGGACTCGATTGTGAGGTTATTATGTGGTTACGCTCTTGATTTTCCACGACTATGACGATGTGATGATTACATATAGAATAGTGGAATTGTTTTTAATTATCTTTCTTTGATACATGCATTTTGTGATTCCTACTTAGCTTTTCTTGCTAACTCCTTTGTTTTGCCTCCAGGTCCAGGTCCAGCCCAAACCCAAAACGAATAGCTAGATAGAAATGGCGGCCTTGAGAAAGATAAATAACTACAGTTTGTTTACTTGAGTTGATTCATTTGTATTTTTGGCGTTGTTAGCCAAATTTTGAACTTTGTTGAAGAGTATTGAAAAACATTGTAGCTTGCATACTTTGATTTGTTTTTCTTTTGGTTTGGATTGTGAGACTTAATGCATATACAAGTAGTTGTTAGTATATGTTATATTGTGGTGTTATAATTGTAGTAATATTATGTTGGCTTGTACTTGTTAAACTCTTACGTCCCTAGTGAAGTCTTTCGCCGGGGCGTAACAACAATTCTCTCACACTCCTCACAGAATCTCTCGTCGCTCAACCTCGTGTACCAGAAACTCCTTCTCACTCACAGACTCTCCTTGTTCTGTCTGCCCACCTGGAAGTGGCAGTGGTGGCGCACCCACCCCACCTGGATGAGTAGCTCTCAGCAGCGCACCCTCCTCCCCCCCCCCCCCCCCCGGCTCTGTTCCTTTCTGGTCTTATAGGGCAGAGACGTTGCCGCCGTGCTCCGCGCCTCATAAACCTCCTTTCCGAATCGAGCACACCCGCCTTGCTTCTTCCGTCTGATGCCGGGTCCGGGGAGCTCTCGTCCGCATCGAAGGGGGCGACATCACTCGCGTTACTAACGCTGCGGTCGAAGCCCCGCATCTTAGGAAATCACCGCCTGCAATTTCCCCAATTGGGCGTTAACCCAGTTGGTTGACCAGATTTGGGCTCCGCCTCCCACTCCTGTTGCTTGGGCTTGGGCTGCTGCCCAGCCAGCTCCTCTTCAACATGGCCCGAAATTCCATAGCCTAACACTAAGTACCTAAATTTTAATTAAAAAAGTTTTTATTAAAATTTTTTTTTGAAATAATCTACACCTTGTAAGCTATTCATATGTACCAATATCGAAGTATTTTAAATTATATATACTCATGAAATGTCCTAAATATTTTTGAAAAAAATAAAATAATATTTACTGTATAAAAATATTTAAAATATTTTATGAATATATATAATCTAAAATATCCTAATAGGCACCTATGAATAGCTTATAGATCATTTTAAAAAAACTTTTTTATTTAAAATTTAGATACCCAGGCCGTTTGCTCCTCAGGATCGGGGCGGCCTAGACAAATTTTTCGTGCGACCTCCTCCAAAGTAGACGAGGTGGCAACGAGCCTTTCTTGGCGGAGACAGGAAATCTAAGCACGCCGCACATAGATTTGGTGCCACTAGATCCGCCAATGCCAGCTTTACACGTCCGCCGCCCACGTACCAAACCACGCCTGCAGCAGATCTAACGCACGCGCACGCCACCAATCGCAAGCATTCCCCCCCTTTGCTGGATTCATTCTGAGATTTGATGCTTCAAAATTAATCTTAAATTTAATTTATTTGTATCTGAAACAAAAATAAAGCACTACTGCATGCTTGACCAAGCGTGTATCCATTAGTTCTTGTTGCTTGAATGGATTAAAACTTGAAAACAAGAACACATGTGCACATTAGTTCACCCCCTCTAGTATTGTTGGGTTATATTTTTTTTCCAATTCAAGCAATATTAAGCTAGATTATCAGAAACTTAAGCATAAAAACCTAGAATAATTGAATTATGCAATTTAGACATTAACCTAATACCAAATTCAACTCTAGGGCTAAGATTAAAAAGGAACTCCTTTTACTTTGTTTGGTGGTCACAAAGAACAATGCACTAAATCTTCTATTTGTTGAATGAAAAAAAAAATCTTTATGAAAGAGTATTGTACGGAAGATCTACATGAGTTTAATAGAATTTCTTCAAAGCTGCTTTTTTGCACTTTATGGAGCAATAATACAACTGATAAGTTCAAAGAATCTATTGCCAACTTTATGTGGATGGAAATTGGAAGCTACCACCGCCGGCTCTCATCCCCTAATTAATTCAAATTCCATGCAAATTGAAACCTCTAATCCAAGACAATTAAATGAGATCCATCATAACAATGTCATAACTATTAAGTTAAGATATTGTACATTTAAGAAACCATATAAAAAAATCTAAAACAAATCAATAGATTTGCATGAGAACAACTTAATAGGTATAAAATTAAATAACTAAAATATATAGTTTTGGATAAAAAAAATTATATAATTAGGGTTTACATATGCTCTTGCTATTGAAAAGCATATCAACAAGCGAATCTAAATTCTAAAGAGGAAGGTTGCAATAAATATTCTACTTTGATTTAATTTTACTTGATTTGATTATCTAGACACAACTTTCATATATATAAATTTGGAATAGCAAGCAAATCTAGTGACTTTTAGAGAAAATCTTTGAAAGAAAACATATGATCATATTTCTTTGTATACAATACCAAAAGCCATTGAACTAATGATACATTTATAAGTTTGATACATTCTTGCAAATCTACAACCTATTTTTGCTATTTTGTGAATGTTGAAGGTCGATACTATCACTTAGACATTATGATTCTAGTTTTAAAATATTCAATTTCTGATTGTAAATAATATCTCAATGAATTAATCATATGACACACTAGTTGGCCAAATATGCCCCCATTTTCATACAATAGTGTATAGATTCTACATTAATACAAGAAATAGCATTTTACTTTATTATAATTATTATTAAAAAAATCTACCTATATATCCCTTTTTGATTAACATACAATAAGGTTATGCCTTTTTTTTTAAAAAAAAAAAAAAAGGTGCCACATTTAAATTTAAGTAATCTCTTGGAAAGAAACAACACCATCTCCAGATCCCTTTTTGATTAGCATACAATAAGGTTATGCTCTTTTAGAAAAAAAGGTGCCACATTTACATTTAAGTAATCTCTTGGAAATAAACAACACCATCTCTAGATCCCTTTTTGATTAGCATACAATAAGGATATGCTCTTTTAGAAAAAAAAGGTACCACATTTAGGTTTAAGTAATCTCTTGGAAAGAAACAACACCATCTCAAGATCCCTATTTTAAGTTTGTTTGGCCAATAGAATCATGGACCACAACTCCAAATATAAAAGCAAGACCTTCAATGCAAGGTCACAAGAGAAAAAATGTTGCTACAAAATATAGGGATATATTCTTGAAAGAATTTTCAACAAACAATTCACCAAGAGTCTTTACTTTTGAACATAGCTTTAGGGATTGCTCTTCTTTTTTAAAACTCTTGTTCTATTGATTTAAACTCAAAAACAGATGCCTAGGAAGCATTTACCTTTGCTTCTTTATTCTCAATCATTACTTCTATATATGCTAATTTATTTGTAAAATGGATTCTTTTCGTCATGAATATGAGTACATTTGATATCAGATAAAAACTTTTAGAGAGGCGGTCTCTGAGACCACTATCTGTTTTGATCCAAAGGGTCTTTTATAGATTTAAATTTTGTTTCTTAAAATTTTTAAAGAGAAAGACTCCCTACAAATTCTTCTCTTGATATTTTTCCTCTAGAAAAAGGAACACTTTACACATCATAATCAATTTATTGATGCATTTGGTTCTTCTAGAATTTGGATAAAGTGAACATTCATATAAACCGTTTATTGCCTAAAAGCCATTAGTTTATAATAAGTGCTTACTTAATCATTACTTCTATATATGCTATTCATTTTTTAATTCACATCATAATTAAACATAAACACATTAATATTTACAATATATATGGACAACAAAAATAATGTAAAGTTAACACCTTTAATTGGGAAAATTGCTTTTTAGGCCTTTAATATCTGACTAATATCATAACTTTAACAAAAACACTTCAATTATTCACTCAAACCTAAGCTTTTATCTATCGCTAGCTGCAATTTTCATATAATCCCAGATGTGAAAGGTGTTCACTGAGGTCTTCTCAGAACTCATTACATCCACATGGCTTCACTTTTCCAAGTTTGATCTTCACCAATGATTTGCCAGCATTATCAACAGAGGTCCTTTTGTTTCAATGATAAGATGTTGTCCTTAAATGAGTTCACCGATCCAAAGCTAGCATTAAGTTTAAACCAATCTGCTGCCCTATCTTCATCCCGGTCCAATCATTCTCCTCATCATTGCAGCCTCCCTAGTTGCCTGATCGGTGAGTTCAATTATGGAAGAACTCAGCAATGTTCGTCCAACCATTCGTTCATTCATTATAGTGGAAACTGGGAACACAGCACATTGTTTGCAGACAACGGCTGGCAGTGGCATCTAATGATTACATGATCAACTAGGATTCCTCTCCATGGCTTTTTAGATCGCTGCCTTTTTCATGCATTCAATTGCCCAATCAGTCTGCACTCACATAATTGAGCAACTGAATCCATGCATTACTAGTTCACTGAATTCTTGCTTGCTCCATTTTTTTAGCCCAAATGCATCACCCTAATATTCCCTGACACCCTATCAGAGCGCAACAGCAAATTGCAAGCCTTCCTGCATGCGTGCTTGAGCTGAAATCAGAGCTGTGATCTCACATTCCTGCTTTTTGAGCCACAGGGAATCACTTTTAACCTATAAATATACCTGCAGCTCACTTCTCGCGCCGAGCACGTGCATGGCCGCAATATCGAGCGCAGTGATTGGAGCAAGGCGAGGTCAAAAGGCGAGCCACTTTCTGCTGAACATATCACTCACTCTAGGTTCCAGATTTAGAGAATAACTTGCCAGATTTAATCACCATGCACTAAACCCCACTCGCTCCTATATCATGTGCTGACACATAGCTACACGCAATGTGGGGTGAGCAGGAAAAAAGAAAGTAGATTCCAGCTGCTATGTTGTGGAATTTGAGGCCTCTGCACTATCGATCGATTGGTGCAGGCCACACAATCATCTATCTGCCACATATAAATGGACCTCGATCTCGCCCATCTGTGGCATCAAGCCACTCCAATTGAAATAGACTTCAATTTCCGGGCTTAAAAATCAGATCTTTTTCATTCTGTAGCTGGATCATGTCGAGGCCGGATCCGCTTGTCGTGGGCAATGTGATAGGGGACGTGCTGGATCTGTTCGCCACAACGGCGGCGTTCCGGGTGATGTATAACAACAGGGAGATCACCTGCGGCTCGGAGCTGAAGCCGTCGGCGGTGGCCAAGGAACCGAGGGTCGAGATCGGCGGCCATGACATGCGGACGCTCTACACGCTCGTAAGTTCACTAGGGCTGAGATTGAATGGAGATAGTAGCGTGAATCGTGTTGTGAATCTTGTGATTGTGATCGCTAACGCGTGTAGAATTCGGAAAAGGTAATGGTGGATCCAGATGCGCCGAGCCCCAGCAATCCGACCAAGAGGGAGCACCTCCACTGGTAACTAAGATCACATCTGTAACTTAGATACGAAGGAATCTAGCGATTTAGTTTTACTATATTTGTCTTTTCGGCCCTCGATCAGGTTGGTGACGGACATTCCCGAAACGACAAACGCCAGCTTCGGTGGGTGCGCGGGAAGATGAAGAAGCCGGAATTTTGGATTCTTGCGCGCACGAACTTGTCGCGCAGACAGGTGATTGATTAGATCGTTGTTGATTTGTGCAGGAAATGAGATCGTGTGCTACGAGAGCCCGCGGCCGTCGGCAGGGATTCACCGCTTCGTGTTCGTGCTGTTCCGGCAGTCCGTCCGGCAGACGGTGTACGCCCCGGGGTGGCGGGAAAACTTCAATACGCGGGACTTCTCGCAGCTGTACAACCTAGGGAATCCTGTGGCCGCCGTCTTCTTCAACTGCCAGAGGGAGAGCGGCTGCGGCGGAAGAAGGTACATAGACCACTAGATTTGATTTGGTACAGAAATTGAAAAAAAAAATATTCTGAGAATAAAACACGTAGAAATGAAGAGTTGATTTTTGTTTGGATAAGGTACTAATCTGCCGGTGGATTTGGAGGCGTTGACTGCGGCCCCTTCCAGACTTCCAGGAGACTGAAGGCTTGTCTCGAATCCAATGCAAAGAGCACCAGTGGGATTGATACCAATAAGTTAACTAACGACATTAATTATTAAGAAATGTTTCCTTAATAATTACATGACCTGGGATCGTACGCTCTTGTACCGCCGTCATATCATCTCTGGTTTGTAAATTAATATTGTTGTGTCACCAATTATCATATATGGAACAGTACTCCAGATGTGTTTGGTATAGCTGAAATTTTTAATTTCTATTTGTTGAAAAAATGCATTGAAAAATAGTTAAGTTGGAAAAATTGAATGGTGTCTTAAATTATTACATAAGTTAATAATCAAATAAACTAGTTTTTCAAAAATAATTTTTACAACTAATAAAAACAGCTTAGAAGCTATACCAAATATACTCATAAGCTTTTGAGATCATATCAAAAATTAAAATAAATAAAATGGATTAAAAGAATTGCAATCTTCGACAAGTATACAGTCGACAGTGTCACTACCACAACACCAGTCCGGGAGTTTCAAGCGAGCCCATGTGGGTACGGTTAGGATTCGTGATTGGGTGAATTTTGCCAAATCTAATTTTACCTACTTTCCTATAACCGCCGATTCCGTTATTTTTTTATAATTTGACGAATTTTTAAAAATTCACTCAAAACCCGACCCAATTAGGTACCACGTGCGGTTGTCTCAAACCTTGGCTCTTAGATATTTAAATGGCTATATACGCTTGCTATTAATAATAGCTAACGTCACTAAAGGGAGTTGCTGAACAATTTTAAGTGTGAAAAATTTGACAACTTGAAATGGTATATTTGAAAATTGATTTATTTTGTCTAATAGAGAGGCTGACATTTCATGTTCACGTGTCAGGTGTCATGATTTGCTTCACACAAATAGGAGTATATATACGAGTAAATATACGAGCCACAATGAATTATGTACTCTTGTTTTCACTCAAAATCTGAACATGATCAAATCACAAAACTTGCTTTTCGAACCCTGGGTCGAGTATTTAAATAGGTACTCGTTTAAATAAAAAATAAATTTTTTATTATTTTATTTTAAAAAATATATTTTAAAAAATTAAAATAAATATAATAAGTATTTATTATTTTTTTATATTTTTAATAGTAACAAATATTTATATAATAGTATTATATTATTATTTATATTTTTATTAAAATTGAGTATCAGATACTAAGTACACACATCCCTAAACTTAAACTCGATTAAAATCTGACTCATTAAACTCGAATCCGCCCTGTTTAGCTAATCAAGTACTCAAACCCGTCATAAGGAGGTCGGGTATGCAAATTTGATGAGTGAAATTGCCACTCCTAGGTAAATGCATAAAACATTAACACAACTTATTTATTAAATAGATAACACAATACGACATAAATAACTTATTTAATAAATAAATTGTGTCACATGACAAGACGTGACATGACATAAGTAACTTATTTAATAAATAGGATGTCAAATATTACTACACGACATGATACAAATAAGTTGTTTAACTCAACAAACATTATATTTTAAAAAAAGTATAAACAAAATACTCAATAGTCACTTACAAATTAAAAGTTCAAAAGTTCTAACAACACATATTCGATTATCGCTAGTTCATCAACACATCCTTAAGATACAATTATACCATGCAAGATAGCAAGAGCATAAAGAAATAAAGTCATAATATTCAATAATCCACATCACATCTCATATTAAGTCCACTAGTTAAATATTACATCAAAATATCCAAAAGAATTTATCACATAATTTCTTGAGCTCTTTAGTCTTGATCATCCCTACAATGTTGCATCCCTACAAAAGATAAAAATGTAATTAGTACATCATGTTTATTCTTTAATAAAAAAATATTGAAAGAAATTTAAAGCATTAAAAATAGAGACATAGAATTTTAATATAATGAAACTTACCCAACACTACCACAACTCTTTTTTTATTGAAATATCCTTCTAATTCATTTCTAAATGCATTATACCATTGATGAGTTCATCTACATATTTTCTATAGTTTCTATTTTTATTTATAAAATACATATTAGATAACATACAATTAGGTTTATAAGTAAAACATAAAGTTATAGGCCAAAATAAAATTTTAAACTAAAATTACCAACTTATTAATATAACCAATCTAGTGTACAAAAGAGTGCTTCTATAATAGTTGATTTTAATGAGATATGATATTGGTCAAGCACTCATATATCACCACTAAAAGCAAATTCTGATACAATTATAAATATAAGAATAGACAAAATATCAAGAGCCATAAGTAAAAGAATATTATATCTTAAATAATTGGTCTTCTCATAGCTCAAGACATGCAACTTTAATTATCAATAAGTCTTAGCTCATTTAAATACTACTCTAGTTGTGACTTGCTAGGAATAACTCCAAATTCTTCACTTTTAAAAGCATCAAATTCTTATTTAAAATAATTTAAAAAGTCATCAACATTAAAAATAAATAATAAGTAGATAAATCAAAAGCAATTAAATTAAACTGACATATAGTAACTCTAATTGCTTACTAAAAGACCATTCACTAAAAAGCAGTGATGTTAAAGTTCCATAGTGACTTTTTTAAATAAATTTTGTTATCGATATTAAGCACTTAACTATACTAATTGCATTATACTAGGTTGTAAAAGGTAAATAGTTTTAGGAGGATTGACATCAACAAAAAGCAACAAGTGGTGATTGGCGAAGCAGTTGCGAATGGCGGAATAGTAGTGAGTGGAGGAGCAACAGCAACAACCCAATTGTGAGTGAAGCAAGAGGTGTATATATATATATATATATAAGCGCTAATCTATTTATGACATGAACACGATTAATTATGATTCTTATATGCAAAACTTTATGTTATATTGTATCGTGTTGATGGGTCATATCATATTTTGTGGGCTGTGAATAATTTTTTTTAATTTAATTCCCTACATTTTCCTATTATTAACATGTTTCTCAGCTTTCAAATTTAGGACTCAAATATCGTTGAAGATGTAAATTCAGCTGTATGTGCTGTAATGCATTAGACTTACATGATCCACAAGCATATGACTTGTTTTCTATAGTCAACGATGGATTCATGGAGGACATAGGAATGTTGAACTAAAATCTGAAATAACTTTCAGACATTTAGTCTCATCATCTACCACGGTCAAAGGCCTTGAATAATATGTGCATTTTGAAGTAGAAAACTGCATGAACATGAAAAATAATCCATAAGATGAGATTAATTGACGTATGGAAAAACAAGCGTAGGCAAGGGCAAGATTGTTAGACAGGGTAATATTTTTGTCGTCTATTGCACACAGTTAATGTAATTGACTGTAAGCTAAAATACCTGCCAAAGACAAGAAACTTTTCCACTGTGCACGTGATGGGTGGATGTTGAATTTAATTATAAAGTCAACTCTGCAAGGATTTTGTGCGTGCATTGACAATATATCCTGTGGATTAGCTTCGATAAGAAATAATGAAACGGTAGGAGGAAGAAAGTGAACCACAAATTAATATTAAATGTGATCGTAAGCTTCAAGAATTGAAGGAACAATCCGAATGTCATAAATTACGTTAAACTTTATTCAGTCAGCAAATCAGTAAGGAAAGATGTCTCAGATATTACTGATTGTGCTGAATAATTAATAAAAAAAGCCACATGAACATGGAGCATTCATGGCTGAATTAATAATTACAAACCTCCAAAATTACATTGCTTTTGCAAATTAACGAACGCACTAGTCCATCTGAAGCTGCACAAAATTCACAGCAAGTGAGATATATTAAGATTTCCTCCATATTATCCACAAGCCATAACCAAGACTAAGGATAGATATCCTAATGCCCTTGCACGCCAGAAGAACAGCTGCATTAATCAGCAAAAATCAAGTTCCTAGATCTTCCTGTCAATCTAACTAGAAGTATAGTTAGAATAGTAATCCTATTCAGCAATATGTAACCTAGTTCTTCACTAACTAATCAATTGCCATCACTCCACACAGGGAAAAGAGGAGCCCCATGGCAAACCGTCAAAGTGCTGTTCCCTCCCGGCGGCGCCGCCGCCGCAGAAGCAGCAACCGCCGGCATCCAACTGTTGCACCCATTCAGTTGCTCATAGCCAGTCTCCTTCACCGCCGAGGTGGTGGCCGCCGGCTGCTGCGACAGATAGTAGATGCTCCTCACGGCGTAAGGATCGACTGTCCCCAACATATTCTCATACGCTGTATGCTTCCCCTCGCTCTCTAGAAAATCACTAGCACTGCTACCTTGATTGCTTTGATCCACCACCATAGTTGCCATTGGCACCATGTATCCATCCACTTGGTAGCTATTCCCGCCGTAGCCGCCCTGGTCAATCGAGGAAGAATCCATACTCATCAAATTATGGATGTTAACAGATGGCTGGAAGAAGCTGTGCGTGTTGATCCCCAGGTGTAGATGCTGCAGGTCCTGCAAATTGTGAGCCGTGGCGACGACAGCATCCTGCTCTTGCTTGCACCACCCCCGGGGGTGCCCGTAGTTGCCGGGGTAGTGGATATTGAGCGATTGCGCGGCGGACTGGCCGAAGGCGATGGTGGGCCAACCGTGGTGGTGAGACGTTCCGTAGGCATCGGTGAGGTGAGAGGCGATGCTGGCGTCGACGTCGGTCATGCGCCCGTCGACGCTGGCCTCGGTGTGGTCTGAGAGCTCCTTGAGGCGCTTGGCTGCGCCGCCGATTGGGAGGGTGCTGCTCTCCAGGATGGCCTTCACGTCGTACCTACTCATGTCGAAGTTGGTGACGGCGTTCAGACCTCGGAATTTTATGGCCGCAATGTCGTAGGCCTCCGCAGCTTCTTCTTGAGTGGCTGTAAATATTGTACAAATATATATCTCTTAAATTTAATTATGTTTAATTGGAACAAAAATATCTTAATTTTTATCTCAAATACTGTACTGTATAAATATATATTTGAATTAAAAATAAGATCAATGGAGCTTACTGAAAGTTCCCAAGTAGAGATCCTTGTTTCCTGCTACCCTTCCAATCCTAGCTTGCCATCTTCCATGCTGATGATGCCTGCCATTTTATTAATTAGAAGCTAGATAATTAGTTTCTTTCTATAGTTAAAGAGCTAGGTTAAGAAGGAAATCAAATATTAAAGTATCTCCAATGTTGTTAAATGATTAACAACGATAATCTAAACTGTTGATACAAAATCTAATACTAAAGCATATGTTTAGCAATTCAACCAATTAAAAATGAACAAAATCTTTAACAAACAAGCAATAGCCTCACTAATCTCTAGAAAGAAATTAAAGGAGAGCAAAATGAAAGTGAAATCAAAGTTGCATGCAATGTACATATACTAATTAAAGCCGTAATTAATTACTAGATTATACACATTATGTGCACCTTGTCACTCCTCGGTAAATCGAGGCACCACGAGAGAATCCACTGCTCTTCCTGATTTGAAGGAAGAAAGACT
The DNA here is from genome assembly GCA_027563935.2 of Costus lasius. NCBI lineage: Eukaryota > Viridiplantae > Streptophyta > Magnoliopsida > Zingiberales > Costaceae > Costus > Costus lasius. The sequence continues at coordinate 11,957,248 of CM050447.1, read as the reverse complement.
AAGATTAAGGATCACAAAAGCAATTGATTATATTAATATGCAATGCCACTATTAACTAGGCCTTAATGAAACACAAACGCATCATGTACCTTCTCAGAGAGGCAACATATTCCTGCCGAGTCATATGCTTCATCTCCTCCAACTCTTTCTCGTAGTTACTTATCTGGGAATAGTAATAATCAAAATGTTTACTGTAATACAAGTGTGCAGGATCAAAACGAGTTCAAAGTACGTGCATGCATGCAGTGGATAAGAGAGACAGAATCTAGCTAGATTTAGAAAAAATCTTACAGGGAAGTTGGTCGTTGAGGACGTGCCCCAGTACTTGAGAGCAGCCAAATCATAAGCACGAGCGGCCTTCTCTTCTTTATCATAACCACCTGCAATTAGTTGCAGATACGAGGAATGAAAATGGAGTCATCAGACATAAGTATTGCAAAATGTGACTACTTTGGGATGATTGATTGATTGATCGATCGATTACCTAAGTAGACTGCATGGAGAAGAAGCACGTACGATGTTCCGGAAATGTGGGAGGAGATGCAGAAAAAGAAATGGCAGTCAGCAACGGCTAATCCTTCGATACACATTGATCAAAATGCTTAAAATAAGTTATTTAAAGATCTAGACCTTGTCTTCCCTTGCGAGTCTGCCCTTCTCTTCTGCAACTGTTGTCCCACAGATGAGCCTCATACCTTCCTGTCCATCTATGCCTGCACGAAGAAAAAAATAGAAGAAATTAAATTCAAAGGAATAGAAGAAGATCAAACTTTAAACTTTTGTCACAAATCAAATGTAGAATCTTGATCGTAGCCAACTTTAAAATATTTGTTGTGAAATTTGTCTGATAAAAGAACAATGATTTGATGGAGGTAGATCGATGCAAAGACCATTAGATTGCATTTGAACACACCTCGTCACGCCGCGGTAAATCGAAGTCCTCTGCCCAAACGTATCTATCGCCTTCCTCGTTGCCGCCTCCACTGCACCGCTCTGCGTATCAACTTCGCCGCCGCCGCCGCCATCCTTTTGCTTAACATTCACTGACGTCGAAGAGTTATCCCCACCCCCGCTAACCGTTATCAACGGCAAAGCTGAAGATCCCGACAGCGACCTCGTGCTCATCGACAGCGACAAGCTCTGCGAACCCGTCACGAACCCACCACAGCCCGTCCCCGCCATAGCGGCGCCAGCAGCAACGTTGGCTTCGTTACTCGACTCCATCTGTGCTGCCGGTGCAGGCTGGCTCCGCAGCCAGCTCTTGATCATCGAAAGCCCGATCGAGCTACCGTTGCACCCGCCATTGCCGCCGCTGGAAAACACGTAGTCCCCGTGCTCGTGCTGCGCAAGCGAATGCCCGCCAAGGAAGTCCTCGAGCTTGGGCGGCTCCTCCTCCATGGAGCCGTTGCGGGTGCTGCTCGATCCCACCAACATCGACAGCTCGGAGGGGCTTCCCTTGTATTCCGTCCCCTTCATGTTCCAATCTACAAGAGCAAGAAAAAAACATAAATCAGAACGCAAAAAAGATAGCGGGCCATATATATCATGTAGATTTTCGGAATCTACCGTGGGGGTGATGGAGGATGCCGAAGGAGCCGAGGGCAGGCGCGTTAGAGGATTCGGCGGAGAGCCCGTAGACCCCGTCCCCGGCGATGTGGGCCTGCGGAGGAGGTAGTTCTTGAGGGGAGAGAGAGAAATCTAACCAGTTGTTCGCAGCTGCCATTAGGAGAGAAAGATGCAGAGGTGTCCTTTATCAGGGACGATGACTAGATGAGAAGACGATGAATGGTGCAATGATATGGGAGTTGCAGAGAGGAAGCACACGGCCCTGCTCCGCACTGCACTGCATCAAAAATTAGGCACAGTAGCTTGTATATATATAAACCTAAATCCGATATCTCTGAACTAGCTAGCGGAAATGAAAAATGGTGAATTTATTCTTTTTTTAATCACTGAAAAGCTGCTCTGCAGTGGGTTATTCCTTTTGGCCTGTGCATATCTCACTAGCACTTTTGACCAAATGCATTCTGGAGCAAGAACAAAAAGAAAGACTCTGAACTTTTGTCCCAGGCCGTGGAATTTTCTGAGGCAACTAATTAATTAACAGGAATTTTCTCCTTGTGGAAATTTGCATTCCTTAAACCACCGGAATTAAACAAGGAAAAGCAGATAAGCGCGAAGGTACTACTAAAAAGTGATGGGGTTTGCCACCTGCGCCGGCCCCTGTGCAAGAACATGAACCCTTGTCTTCTGAAGCAAGAACAACCGAATTATTTTATTAATTAATGGAGTTAGATGGGTGGAATTAATGGTGAAGGAGGTCGCCACCTTCTCCAGTAGACCCTAGTGGACTTTCACATTCCGAGATCTTATCTCATCACCACCAAAACATATCTTCACCTCTTCTTTACAGAGAATTCAACTTGAGTGCAGAAGGGCGGACGATAAAAAAAGAACACTTTTCTTTTCTTCGTCGTTCTTGGTAATTGCAACTCCATTTCTTGAGAGTTTGACCGTCAAGAAAGAATCAACCATGGTAAAACACATGGCTCCCCTCTCTCTCTCTCTCTTTCTCTCTGAGTGACTGCAATTTTCTAATGCAAAGCCTGTGGCGCATCTGTAAAAAAATTGATGGCCTCTCGGGAACCCAATCCTTATGATGGCCTAAACGAGAGGTGAAAAGAATAATAGTGAAGGATCCCAAAAGGCAACGCCAAACAAGCCTCTCTCTCTCTCTCTTTCTCAGCACACTCCCCGGCCCGAGAAATGTGTACGGGTGAGCGCGGCATGCGCGGTGCTCCCACGTGCCCACGTGAGATGGTGCTTGTGCTTGTACACTCGTGTCTCCCACCATTCCTTTTGCTTGCTCTGAGTTATGCCGTACTGCATATACACACAGGCACACAGCCACCTAGCCGAGCAAAATTTGTTATATGCGAACTCGCGCACAGTTGACTTTATGCATAATTAGCAATTTCACGTAGAGGCTACGGTGCGTTTGACATAGTTTTTAAAGCGGATTTTATTGTTCACAAAAGTATATTTTTAAAAATTAAAGTATTTAACTGTTAGTTTTTGGGTTTGAAACTCATAAGCAATTGTTTTTTAAAAAAGCTATTGTATTCTACTTATGGCTAATCAAAGCTACTGGTTAATTAAAAAATTAATTTAATTAAATATCTTTTTTTTTATCAGTACTTTTTCAATCAATAAAAGTTAAAAATTTCAATTATCCTAAACGAATCCTATGTCTATATATAATAGTACTAAATGAAGAATCCTACTTATAAGATTATTATTTAATTTTAAGTATTTGAGCTTAATTAAACTGTAGTGAAAATGAGTTTATTTAGGTCTATACAAAATTGAATTGTTCTTTCTCATTTTTGGGTGCTAAATTTAGGTTAACTTTCACGTTGTGTCGTAACATATATTACATAAACAATTATTCATTACAACATGTGTGTATTATTTTAATATTGTTGTATCCCAAAGTTTCCCTAAACTTGAAAAGGAAAAGAAGCCTTGAATCGTTATATATCAAGTTGAATCGTTATAAGAAAGCGCACGTTAAATGGCTTAAGAAGCGAGAAAAATATAATCCGTCCTTGTTACATAAAGTAACATGTGATTGTATTCGCAATATAACGCATATGGGCTACATAAATCGTGAATATTTTTTTATTAAATTCAATTTAAACCTAACGAGTCCATGAACCGGTCAATTACTCACTAATTAATAATTGAACCCAAAAAAATAAGGTCAAATCGGGTGCGCAGACCAAGAATCCGCTAGGTTAAAATTGGTGGGGGCCAGTCCGAATGCACGGCGTCGGCCGGCCTAGGAGAAATCGGCGGCCCGCTCGTGTCTCCTTGGTTTGAACGAAGGAAGGCGCATGTATCATTAATTACATGCACCAAGGAAATAAAATAATTAAACGACCCCAAATTCGCACAGCCAAATCTAGCCGAATTAGGGCTCGGCTAGGGATCACATCAGGCCGTAATTTGTGTGAGTCGGTTCTCCCCGAGCCCGGTTTTCCCGAATGAGTGCGTTCCATTGATTAAAGAGGAGGTTGATTTGGCGCATTAGATTAAGGCAGGCCTGTCGGGGTTTGTCTCACGTAGAGCCGTCTCATTTTCCAAATGGAATCCTGCTCGATTCTGGGAATGCTCACAGGGGATTAGTTTATTGATTCCATTGCTTGGAAAAAGGTTAATTACTTAATTATATTATTATTATTATCAACCAATGGGGGTATAATTAAGTAGAGTGACAGGGATGCATGCATGCATGCCTTTTGACCCGGAAGACTTTTTCCCGAGGCTTGCATGGAAGGAAGTGAAGGTAGAGAGAGATGGAATAGTTGATTAATCACGATTTTAAATTGGAGCATGATATAGATTATTGGGTGCGATTTTATGGATGGATGAGCCACAATGAACCCGATCCAAAGGATGCATTGTTCATGGAAGTGTGATCATGATGTGTGGGAGGGAGAAGAGGCAGTCCTCGATCGGAGCCATGGGTCTGCGTTGATCTCACTGCGCATACACACGTGTGCATGGTGCATGCACATGCGCGCATGTGGTTGGATCATTCCATGCAGGGCCCTACGTGTGCATGCATATTATATGGGAGATCATGAGTCATGTGGGAGGAAGGCGCATGTGCATCTCATGGCCATATTGTGTTTTTTAATTCCTTTTTTTAATATATATAGAGAGAATAGAATTACTTGGTTCAATTTTATTTTATATTAGAATTTAAACTAAAAATATTAAAATTATATTCTTCCGAATTGATCAGGCAATTCGGATAAGTGGGTCATAAACAGATCGTGTCAGCTGTGACCCGTTACCCGATTAAATTAATCTGAACGCGACCCGTTTAATTAATTGGGTCAAACTGCTTAACACGAATATGACCTGACTATAAATGGGTCAACCCAACACGATCCGAATAATCCGTTTATCATTCATATTGTAAACATAAATAATAAATTGATAAAAATTATATTAAAATTAATAAAATTTTGGGCTTATGTGTGGACCAAAATATAGGTTAAAAGATAGTTAAAAAATATTTGGGCTTATGGGCTAGCAATTAGAGTTAGGCAAGCTTATATTTAATTTTTTATATATAAATATATAATCTAATCGGATTAAGCGGGGTCAATCCATTTACAACCAACAAGACCTGGTTATTTTTGTGTCATAATGGGTTGACCTATTATAACCTGAACACAATTATGATTGATTCAAATCCGTCTAACTTTATGTGGACTCAGATTACGTCAGGTCGGGTCAAATTTTGTCATGTCTACTCTCGATAGTCTTTATGATCATGTTGTGAAGCCCATGCCCATATAAACCGGAAGAGACTTTACGTTTGGGAAAAAAAATAAAGGGGTCACCTCGGGGGCAAATGCAATCAATTCTTTCATTGTCAAACCGTTAGACGTCTACACAGCTTGGCCCTACTCATCTCCGACATACGACCGCGACAGCACAATTTTATAATTAATTAAATAATCTAGAAACATTAAAATTCGATAAATAATCTATAACTAGATGCTTAATTAATGGTTGAAAGTAATTAATACGGATAATGTGAGTATATATGCATGTATTGAGAAAAGGATGGCAAAAGATAGATGTGATTGGAAATTAGTTGCCACCTACATTGGCTACTACATTATTAGTAATTATCTGAAAAGATTAGGGCCGGTGAGTGGCACATCCCTGCTTCCTAACACGGTGCCGAGCACATCAATTTAGAAAATTTCACTAACCAAATCTCCATGTTCTCATAAAGAGCATGTGATTTGGTTGTTCAATAATTAATGGATGAACGATACCGATTGATTAGTCTAGATTTCAAACACTATACACCTGGAAAAATAAAAGGGTTTGTTCTGATTTTACTTTTCTTTTGAAAGTTTGAAAAGTCTACTTTTGTTTTTAAGGAGTCAACGTTTCCAATTAAGTTTGACAAATATATATCTATATGTATATATATATATGAGGGAGGTTTTGACTTCTTTTAAGGCATGATCATTTGAGAACTTTTATTACTATTGTGTAGTATGGACCAAAAATAAATAAATTTGATACCTGACTTAAAGTTAAAGTTTAATTAACTAAGAATTAAAACCTAACCCAAAGATCAAAATTATATGTACAATTAAAAATATATTTAAAATTATAATAATCTCAAATAAAATGTATGCATAGTAATAATCTCAAATGAATAGAGTCATTTGAGGTCCAAATACATCAAATAATCAACTAGAAAATTTGGTATTTAGTAAAACTTCATTCTAATTTGATTTTTTTTTTTACTTTCTTTATAATGGGAGACTTTTCATCTAATACATTTTAACTAAGCCTCACATTTTTTTTTTCTTTTCTTTAGGGCTTGTGAGTCTTCGATAGTTAGAAGTAAGTCAATCTAATCTAAGAGTTTGATTCGTGGGGCTAGTCAATATTAGCTATGGTAGAAGCACAATAAAAAATAATTCGCATATTGGGTGTCATCCACTAGTAGGACCCCATTGTGACTTATAGTACCTATGCTATTAATGGTCATCATTAAATTGGTGGGAACAAAGAGGGAGAGGCAAGTAAATTAAGCATTGTGTTTCGAATCAATGGAAAGTTAGAGCAAACTTGGCTTTATTGGTGAGAAACTGAGAATGGATTCAGCTTAGGCTCAAACTTGGTTCGCTAAATTCAAAGATAAACAGAACAGATAAAAGACTGACGGCCAAATGGAGAATCTGTCAGCATATCACCTCAATCACTTAAAGCTTGTTAACATCATAGCCATGGATAATATTTCGCCTTTGACTAAATTACACCAAACCACATCAAATTCAGCAACCTTTGAAATTGGGGAATTCAGCTGAGCATTTTGTGCAGCTTCATTGACTTTTGTGTTGATTGATTTCTGGAAGAATTCAGGATGGTGAAAGTCAAACCATGCATTAACTGCTCTTATGAACAACGATACAATTTTCAGACACTTAACCAACTTACTATTCACACAGTCACACATGGTTTGAATAGGTAAATTTGCTAATAAAATAGAAAAAAAGCATAAGCACTATTCAATATTCATAGTAAATGTATTTTAGAAAAAGTTGAAGCAATAAAGAAGTCTTTTCCTATCCATTTCCATCAAATCATCACCAATTTCCAAAAATTGAGCTTCAGCTTGTGAATTCTGTATTGCTAAATTGCCTCATTCTAGAAAAGAAAAAAGAAATCATATAAGAATTTTGCCTGTGCAAATAAAGTATGTATTTATGCGGTGAATTAAGTGGCGACTGAGTGCAACCCCTCGTTCACTCGCGAGTCGAGACTCCGAAGTAGTTATGTGCACGATGATTGCCGGTACGGCGATACCGTCTCCTTTCGTGACTTGAGTAGCGTCGCGAATATCCAGATAATATCGGTAAATATTTATATTGTTGAAAAAGAAATGATGAGTTAAAAAAAGGTCAGAAAATTGAAAAATCTGGCGAATTGGGCGAGACGGCTGCGGCTTCGTCGCAATTGCCGCCGGCCGCTGTCATCTCCTCCGCCTTATCCTTGGCAGCGGAAACCTCCTCCACTGTCAGCTCCACGTCGATCTCTTCTACACAGGCTTCCCCGTCGCTCTCCTCCCTCACGTTCTCCATCGGCGAAGGAATGAACGGCGGCCGCGACACCCGCAGCACCTCCTCCCAGACCACCCCCCGGAAGAACTCGTGCGCCTTGATGCCCTCGCACCCGATTCGCCGCTCGGGGTCCTTCTCCAGTAGCCTCCATATGAGGTCACGCAGCGGCGTCGGCTCGCCGGTGAGCTCCGGGTCCTTTTTTAGGATTCGGTAGAATGTCTCTTTCCGATTGTGTCCTTGGAACGGCGTCCGACCACAGAGCATCTCGTAGAGCACCACGCCTAGCCCCCACCAATCGACGGCGAAGTCGTGGCCCCGCCCCTCGATCATCTCCGGAGCCACGTACTCTTCTGTCCCTACAAACGAGTTTGATTTCCAACTTGACGAGCAAGAAGATGGTGTGGACGACCACTCGATGGGTTCTTCTGGAAGGGTCTCGCTGATCTCCGGCGATACACCGGTGCTGAAGGAGAAGCGGCCCGAAAGGCGCGGTACCTGCTGCTTTTCCTTCGTCTTCTTTTTCGCCCTGTCCTTCTTTCCGTTGGCTGGCGACGTTGCGCTGCGGCATAGAGCGGCGGCAGGTGGGAACCTAAGTGGCTCCGGCGGTGATTTCGGTGAGAGTTTGGTGGAGAGATCGAAGTCCACAAGCATGAGGTGGCCGTTATCTTGGATTAGCACGTTCTCCGGCTTCAGATCTCGGTAGACGATCCCTAACCCGTGGAGGTACTCTAGCGCAAGCACCAATTCGGCGGCGTAAAATCTGCATCACCGAATTTGCGTCGAAGTTAAGAATTGGACCCATGGTGAAACTAATGGAACAGGAGATCGGTGAATAAGAACGCACCGGATGACATCGTCGGAGAACATCTTCTCGCTCTGGCGGCGGCGGAGGGAGGCGAGGTCGCCGCCCGTGCAGCGTTCGATGGCGAATCCGACAATTCTGTCTGTGGAGACAACGCCGCGGAGGGAAGGAAGCAAGGGGTGGCGGAGAGCGAGAAGGACATCGCGCTCGTGCCAGACGCGGCGGTAGGGGTCGCCGCCGCTTCCGGTGGCGGAAGGGGATTTCTTCTCGATCGATGAGCGGGAGACGGCCTTGAGGGCGAGGGGCTCGGCGGCGGCAGAGGAAGCGGCGCGGACGAGGAAGACGACTCCCCTGGCGCCGCGACCGAGTACGGAAACGGCCTTGAGGTCACGGAGGTCCAACGGCCGTGGCGGGGACAGCGGTTGGGCCATCGGCAGGTAACTGCTATAAGTAAACTCCACCCTCTGACAGAACGACTAAGGAAAGAGTTGGGCGCTTTTCCTTTTAGAGAGGGAGTAGAAGCAGGATTTGTTAAAAAGTACTCATTTCTCCTGCTCGTGGAAGGAAGGGGAAGGATCAATCTGCACTCTTTGTCACGTAGTAGAGTGGTGTACACTGCGTCATAACAACTGAGAATACGACCAAAACCCCGTAGTTCACCGCTTCAAATTTATTAAGGCGATGACGATCGCATTTGCTGAGCGGTGAAGCGGGAGCTTAAGTATAGGGGATGTTTTTGTTAATAGAGATGGCAATGGGGCGAGTCGAGGTCGGATTTTACTATCTCTTATCCGACCCTAACTTCCCCAAATCCATCCTCAAATTTGACCCCAAACCCAACGGGTTTAGAAAACCCTGTCCCACATCCGACCCCGCGGGGAAACCCGACCCCCCGACCTAAAAAATAAATATATATTATAAATAATATTTTAAAATTAATTTGCATTCTTTATTCATAATATATAAATAAAAAAATATTTTACATAAACTATATCATCATTTCTACATAAATTATTAAAATTTAGTAACTAGGTTAAAACTTATAAGGGGTAAATTTATTATTTTAATAGTCGGGGCGGGTTCGGGATCGGGTTAGGGGCGGATACCTAAATTCTCATACCCGACCCCAACCCGACTATACCCCCGTCGGGTTTTCCCCGAACCCGACCCGACCCTCAGTCAACTCGGGTTTTCCCCATTGACTTCGGGTCGGGTCGGATCGGGGATGGGGTTTTTTGCCATCCCTATTTATTACCTTGTGGAGAATGGAAAACGAAATCTTTTTTGTTGATATATATTATATTATTTTATCATAGCTTTCAAGGTTCTTAAATTTAAGTGGCTAACATTCTTAATCAAGAATCAAGATAATGGCGAAACATGCAATCGGCTGTTTAGTACGGTATTAGTCAAAAAAAAAACTTTAAAAAGTCTACTTATCAATCTTTTACTTGTTTCAACGTTTGTCCCACTTCAAAACTAATTTTAAGTAATTTTTAAGTATAATACAGTAAAAAATTATTTGATAATGAAAAATAAAAGTAAAAATTACGAAAGCTACAATTTGATGCTTTTATAGTTTATGCTTCTTTAAAAAAATAATTTATATAATTTTATTTAAAATTTTAGGTATTATTATGTTAAAAAATTTAAAATTTTAATACTAAATGAAAATAAAATATATTATTATCTTAAATAATTTAAAATAATATATTTATTTATTATTTTAAATTTTAACAACAGTTAAAAAATTATTAACTAAATAACTTATAAATTTTAACAATTCAGCATAGTATAGTATAATACAGTTTAGTACAATTATAAAGTCATTAACAGCGGAATCAAACAAGTCCTAAGTTAGTTCAACAAGCATTATTTACTTTATTTTTTATTCAGTTATTGTAACGTGGATGCTATGTTTTTTCAAGTCTGTCAAGTTTATTTTTTGTTCACCTTCCCAAATTTATAATTGTACGAGAATGGCTTAGTGAAATTGAGTTGAAAATTGTATATATACGCATACTTGATCGAGGCACTTTGTGGACTGAGATTTGGAGCTTCTCTTTGATGCTCATGAAGGACGAATTGTAATGTAATTAATATCATGCCTTAATTATTTCACGTCAGTGCTTCATTTGTATTCAATATGCCAGCATCTAATGGTAATATACATTTGTCCAATAACATGTATAAGTACTCCCCTTATAAGGGAAAGACAATTTTTTTCAACTTAAGTATTCCAGCATCTCTGGCTTAAACACTAAAAATAAGAATATTCAAGTGCCACTAGTAGCTCTTGTCTAAGCTCATGCAGACCGCTTAGGAAACAAAGGCTCCGTTTGGGAGTACGGGCCACGCGGGCAACTTTGACCCGTGCTTGACCCGTCGCCCCAGCGGCCATTTACTTGCGGGGCGCACCCGCAGAAATAACAAAGGCGCTCCGCCTTTGACCCATGATTGACCGCCAAAAGGCGGCCCGCGGGACAATCCCAAACAAAGCCAAAGGCCCAATTGAAAATTATATTCATCTTAATAAAAGGAATCAAATTGAAATCAATCTATTTAGTTGATAAAACTAATCTTCATAAGCTAACTATAGATAGTTCCTTCTAATAAAGCCCCCCATTTCATGGGGTCTTAACTAGAGGTGGCCATGGGCCGCCGGCTCGGGCCCGGGCTCGCCTCGGCCCGGTTCCTGGCGGGCCATGCCTGTGTCGTGCCTGGCACGGTACGGCGGGAAAAATGCTAGGCCCGGCACGGCCCGCGGCCCAATTTGGCGTGCCGGCCTAGGCACGGTTCCGCCGGAGAGTGGGCACGGATCCGGCACGCGGGCTGAATGCGGCCCAACGGGCCAAATGATGAACGCGGGCCATGTTTGGCCCGGCCCGATTGCGGCCCATGGGCCGACTTTGGCCCGCGTGGCAAATTTTAAAAAAATAAATTTTAATTAAAATAAATTAATTTAATAAGTAAATTATTACTTAATTAAAATATATAAAATATTAAAAAAAAAAATTGAGAAATTGAGAATGTATATTGCATAAATTTTTGAAAAAATGTTAAAATTTTATATATTTTAGACCAGACCCATTATAAGTTGCCTACGTACCCCACTCAAAGGAGGAATCAGGTCTATGTAGTTCTCTTTTTACAACTCTTTTTATAATTATTTATTACAACGTTTATCCATTGTTGCTTCCGCTTGCACTTCCAAGACTTTGTTCATCATCATCCGATGAAGTTGAATGACCACCTTTATCTTGAAGACGATCTTCAGCATCTAGCCAATCTTTAAGACAAATACACATTTCCACGCTTTCTTCGTTCATTCGGCTTCGCTTCTCGTCCAGCACCATGCCGTCTGCACTAAAACAAGACTATGATGCTACTGTAGACACCGGAGGAGTTAGTAGATCACGTGCCATGATAGAAACCACAGGATATGATTTTTCTTGTGATCTCCACCATGATAAAATATCAAAATTATCTATTTGTTCTTCTGTGAGTAAAGATGTATGATTATTTTCTAAAAAAAATGTTAATTCATTAAAATTACTAGATCGACTTGTTGATGTTCCTTTTCTATTTAAAATTGAGCTTATTCTTCCTGTAATATTTTTACTACTAGTAGATACATCAGTTTGAGAGGATGTTGGATTCATTGTATTTTCAAATTTTAAATTATAAACATTATACATTTCATCTAATAAGGTAGAAACTTTATTTTTTTTCTCATCTACTCCTTCAAGTTCCATATTTTTATAATATTCATCTAATAAAATATGAACACCTTCTAATTTTAATCTAGGATCCATAATTGAAGCTAAACAATATAAAGGAGATATATTTTTCCAATATTTTTTAAATTTTGTTTCCATTTTAAAAATTACTTGAAAAACATTTTCATCATGTCTATATTGAGAAAAAATTTCACTAATTAAAACTAAATGTTCTAAAATTAAACATGATGTAGGATAATAAACACCAGATAAATGAGTGCTAGCATTATAAAAAATTTCTAAAATATTATGTAATAACTTTGCTTTATCCCAATCATTTTCTTCAATATTTCCATCAGACATTCTTTCATTATAAAATAATGTAAAAGGATCATTAAATGGAAAACATGTTGTTAGCATATCATAAGTAGAATTTCATCGTGTTTTAATATCAAGTTTAAATTTTTTATATGACAAACCATAAGATTTACATATTTGTCTAAAATCTTGATTTCTAGAAGTAGAAGAAGTAACAAATCTAACAGCATTTCTTAATTTAGTTACATGTTCATCTACTTCTCTTATTCCATCTTGAACACATAAGTTTAGAATATGAGATGCACATCGTAAATGAAAAAAAGAACCATTAAATATTGGATTTAACAATCTTTTTAATTTATCAATTGCACTAACATTATTACTTGCATTATCAAAACTAATTGAAAAAATTTTATTAATTATATTATATGAATGTAAAATGCTATGAAATTGTCTAACTATAGCATTTGCAGTATGAGGATATTTAAAAATTTTAAATGCAACAATTCTTTTTTGTATAAAAAATTCACTATCTATCCAATGTGCCGTAATACACATGTATGACTGATTAGAATGATTACTGGTCCAAATATCAGATGTTAAAGAAATACAAGAAGTTAATGTAATTAAAGCTTGTAAAAGATTAGTTTTATATTCAGAAAAATTTTTTATAGCATCCCTACGCATGGTTTGTCTACTTACTTTTTTATATTTAGGTTGAAGTGATTTATGTATACATTTTTCAAATTTATAATTTTCTGCTAAAGAAAATGGTTGTTCATCCCAAACAATAAATTTAACTAATTCTTTTCTAAGAACTTCAGTAGAATAATTAAAAACTTCAAAAGAACTAGAGGAAAGATTGAGAGTAGCCTGTGCACGATCGATTTAAGTTTGATGGCTTTTGATGTGGCGAGCCAAATGACCAGTTCCACCCGATGATTTGCAAGTCATGACTTTTCTGCACTTCTTGCAGCTGGCTCTTTCTTCGCCGTTAATCATCACCACATCGAAGCTCTTCCAAACGTCGCTCGTGCGTTTTCTTGAGCCCGACACAGTAGACTCGTGAGGGTTTGCACTGCATCCCTACTCTCCATGTATAGTGTTAGTAGGCTCAAATTCAACATGATCTTGCTGTTGTTGATTTGGGTCGTAAGGCGGAGGGTTGGCATCTTGATCGGGTGGCATAACTGGGTCAGTTGTCCCCATTAGCTCCTGCTCTAATGCCTCAAGCTCCCATGGCAAAAGATCTCATGTATTGTTAAATCCCGCCATTAATTCTACATATAATATTAAAAGTTAGCAAAAAAAAATTATAAAATAAGATTAAATGCTTACTAATAATAAATTATACATTAAAAAATTACCTTATCACGTGTTTGAAGATCACTTAGTAAGAACTAAGAAGTTGAAGTTTCAGCCTTCAACAACCTTAACTTAAATATAATTATGAAAAAAATTGATATTAGAATAATTTAAATTTAAGTACAATTACATTATAAAAGACTAAAAGTAAATTAATTTACTACTTACTTGATCTTTTCCACTAGACCGAGGGAGCTTTGAAATCTTGATGGCTAATTGAAACTCAAGACTTAGAAAAGTGATTAAGAGAGTATTAAGAGAGAATGAGAAATTAATCCAAAGTTAATTGGAAACTTGTGTGAAGAAATGAAAGGGTTGGGGGCGTCAATTTATAGGGATGAATTGGGTGTAAATTTACATATTTATCCCCTATTTTTAATTATTAAAATGGGCTAAAATGGTAATTTTATAACATAAAGACAATTATATCCCTAACTTTTAAATTTTTTCAAACCGTTATGGGGGTATTTGGGTAAAAACGCATGCTCAATTCGAAAATTCCGACCGTTACCGCCCAAATACCCGTGTCGTACTCGTGCCGGCCCGCGTGCCGTGCCCAGCCTGACCCGAGTCGGGCCACGGGCTGCCCGCAGCACGTTGACTTGGTCAATGGGCCATGCCGTGCCTGGCCCGCGTCGTGCCGGGCTGTGCGGGCCGCGGCCCGGCCCGGCCCGTTGGCCACCTCTAGTCTTAACATTGGTTCCATTAATACAACTTACCATATATCTCCTGTGTGACACTTAATAAATTTAATTGGATTAATAAATACATACATGCGACACTTGATAATAATAACAATTTCTCATTTTAATTATCTAGTATAATACTAAGGATTTGATTGTCATACTATCTTGAATGGATAAATGGTCTTCATAATCTTTAATTTTTTTAATTAAAAAATCAGTATGTAGTTACTATTTCCCTTTAATTATATACTTTCATAAGTACATGATAGATTGTTTTAAGACTTTTTTTGTATTTTATTTAAAGTGCAACTATTTTAATTGAAAATTGTAATGTATATCTTTTTATTATTATATAATTCCAAATATGAATAATTATATTATTTCCTGTTAGTAATTGAAATGATTTTTTTATTATTTTATGCACAATATAAGGCCAGCTCTCAAAATCTTAAAAAGGTTTTGCAAAGTTTCCATTAGTAGGAGAAAATAAAAGTAAAAACCCTTCGTTGCTTCTAAAGAAAAATGAGGTGATGATTTTGCCATGTGACCGTCCATCTTGCATCTCTAAATCACTATGAATCTAATTGTACGCACAAGATCAATCTTTCTGATTCCTTTGTTAATAGAAAAAACTACTTACCTTGTTAAGCAAGTCTCGAGTCTTGTAGCACATAATACATAAGTTGTTGACGGTTGCATTTTTCCTTCTTCATATAATCTCTAGCTATTGCTGTCACACAGACAATCGAAAGAATAAGCATTCTGCAAAGAACCATCCTTGTTTTTTTTTTGTTTCAATTTTCTGCTTGATGCAGCAAATAGGAGAAAATTGAGAAAACTATGAAGAATAGCCTAAATCCATTTCTCCAAACCCGATACCTTCTAGATATCATATGCCAATCACCGTACCACGACTTGCGCAATATCAAAATGTAGTAGTTGCCGACGAAAAATGGTTCAACGAGGGGGCACAGGTTATCCCTTACAAAGGCTCATTTCATAGCCATGATTGGATCTAAGCAATGGGTCCGGGCCATGTCATCCCCAAGCCACAAAAGAAAATCCAAATAAAAAAAAAATTAGTCTCAGGTAGAAATGTCAGCGCTTCTGCCTAAATTTACATCCCCTGAAATCAAGTCGAAGCTCGAAAGGAGCTTTCACAAGTTTTCTATGCAGTGGGCTTTGCATAGAATACTTTTTTCCTTGCTGAACATCTTATGGCCTTAGTCTGATAGTCTCAAGTTGGCAGGGATGAGAAGCACCATGCCTAGGTACGTCTACCACTCGAGTGTTGAGAAAGGTCAACATCAGGAACTCAATCCAAAGCACAAAAACTACGCGGTCAGATATGACCACATTGTTTTAACCAGGCAAAAGTTCATCACTTAAACATGAAAGATATGAACTGATTAATTAAGCTGAAAATATGCATAGAAACTGATAGCAAAATGCAATTAAAATTATGCCGACTACATTTAATTGGTTCATCAATATCAAAATAATCACAACACTATATTTTATGGAGCCGCTAGATAGTCAGGTCTTGGTAGCCCCTGAGTCTTGTGTTTAATTCAAAAGCCTCCAAAATATGACTGTCGACAGGAGTGGAAGACTGCAAGTACAACAATTTTCTTGAGGCCACTTACAGAAGTGTGCTTTCAGAAAGCTTTTGTTTATGTTATCAGAATTCAGATAGCTTGAGCCTACATGCAGTCATTTCCATGCTGAGCTTTTACAGATCTCATCATCAGCCAACCTACACTTGAATAAAACACTTGGCCACGTCAATAAAATTAAAGAATCAACTCACGCTTCACGAAAAAGAAAAGGATAAATTAAACAAAACCTTAACATAACAACAACTAAGAATGTCCTATTGGGCACAAATTTTCTCAAAAATCAAAAAGCATATGAAGAGATCCTTTTTGTTGAACTATCTTCAGGAGAAAAATTGATACACTACAAAGGTCTCTGGACAGATTGACAAGCACAAGGAAGCAATTCGTAGGAAGTAAACACTAGACCACAGGTTCACAGAATATTATTCAAAAACAAAATTCATGGTGGATATTGTTTCCTTTTCTAAATATTACTAATGGCCATCAGATACTCATTGGTCTGTGTTAGTTCATATTCCTTCTGCACAAGCATAAACTTCCATTAGCACATTTAATTCTGGTCATATATCAGAACTGGCAACTTCCTGTTTCCTTCATAAGTTATTATTATTGTTTTGATTATGTTACCATAAATTTACTATATGATTCATTGTAAATAAATAGATAATAACTCTGGGAGATTGTACATGAAACCATTAAAGCACTGATGCTAGGTATTCTGCTTTTTTTCTAGAGATTTAGCTTTGAGAAATAATGCATATTTTTCATGAGCTACAGATAGAACCAAGTAAATAACAATTCTAGACATTTAGCTTTGAGAAATGATGCATATTTTTCATAAGCTACAGATAGAATGAAGTCAATAACAATTCTATGTTAATCTTCATCAAACTAAAACAATTCTATATTCTTTCAATGTCAATAACAAAAAGTTTAACCATTGCAACTTTCGTATCTCATTCTCTTAAGTTTCACAGCAGAAAATAAGAAACAGAATTAGGACCAATTAGTTCAAGTTTAGATCACATAAACCCCCGCAGATATCATTCCATTCCAACAAGTAGAAGATCTGCATCAATCTAAGCCTAATAACTGCTCAGTAGCATTGCTGAAATGAGAGATAAAAAAAAATCGAAAATCAAATGATATAATGCATGGTCAGTTTGTTTAAAGAGCATGCTAAGTAAGAGGGAAAAGGAGAAAAAGAATAACTTTATACCTCAGATTTTGATGATTTTGGCAGCCCTAATCACAGGGTTGGCCTTGGCGATCTCCTCTCTCCCAGCTGCCTTATAATCGAAAGAACATTCATGGGAGTCGGAGTAACGGTGACGACCGCAGAAGAGATCGCCGCACCGGCACCGGAATCCGGTGAGGCCGACCTTTTTCCGGCAGGAGGAGCACCGGTCGCTGAATCTAACAGGAGTCTCAGATTCCTCAGCGAACTTCGAGGACTCCACATCATGCTTCGGCGTCGAAGAAGCCATGACCGTTACCCGAGCGACTGGGGGATCCGGCCTCGCAGGCCTCAGAATAGCAGGTTCATCGCAAGATTGCAGATGCGCGGAAGCAGAAGGGGGTGGGGTTTGCGCTGACGGAGGGGAGGGCGGCGAAGCAGAAGAGGGCGGAGAGGAGGGCTTGAAGATCTCCGCTTCATCTTTGCCAAGGTTACAGCTTTCTCCAGCCATTCTTAATTTGTTGATAAGGCAACGAAGACGCACCAATCAATCGAAAACAATAACTGAAGGGAGAACAAGGAAAATAGGTTCTCCTGGCGGATCAAAGAAAAAATCAGAGAAATTTAGACATCAACAATCAGAACAAGAAGTTGATATAGAAGAAATCGCGAATAGTCAAGACGAAAAATCGAAGAAACTGGCCGATCTCGATCGATCGGGGCGAGGAAAAAGGAGAGGAGAGGAGATGGTAAAGGTGGTATCTTCAGACGTATAAATAGCTGGTCTGGTCCAGTTACATAAAACAGAGCATTAAATATAATAGCTGTGAAAATGGCGTTGTTTGGAGCCACTCATCAATTATTGAATTATGTGCTCTAGAAGAACTCATTTGCAAATCAGATACACGAGGACCACCACCGCTTCAGTCCTCTTATAGAAATCAAAAGATGAACCGTAAATAAATTTGATTTTTTAAATAATGAGCAACCGTTGGATCAAGAGCTGTGGGTGCTTGGCATTAACACTGTTCAGTGTTATTTTTGGTGCATTTTTTCTAAAAAGATACCGCTGATATAAGTTCAAAATGAAACTATTTTTTAGTTAAATTACAATTATATATAAATTTTACCGATATTAGTTTTTATCATATTTGTTGAAACTTTTAGCTTCAATATCATATGTCTTTTAATTGTTTTATAAAGATAATGGTAGATCGACGAAAAAATTATAGGTAGTGTTGTCTAAAAATCTTAGTAAAAAAATCTAATAAATAATTTTATGTTAAAATCTTATGCAGGGCACTATCATTATTATCTATTATCTAAAAATATGAATCTTATTATTTCTTGTGAAGAATGAAAAAAATAGATAAAAATAGATAAAAATTTGATATTTTGTTTTTATAATATTGATTTCTCTCTAAATAGGAGAGAAAACAAAACAAGTGTTACTCGTGAATGACTCCCTATGTCTTGTCTCTACTCACTTACCTAGGTCTGTCCAAAATTCGGTGCAAACCGAATAACCGAACCAATTTTGGTTCGATTCAGTTTCGAACCCAAATCCGTTCGACTCAGTTCAGTTTTTTGAAATTAAAATCTAAATTGATTCGATTTTGGATTAAATGAGTTAAAATTTTGTAAAATCGAACCAAACCAAATTTACAAAGTTTAGATTCCTTGAATTCGGTCAGCCTCCCCACTCAACCAGTCAACCCTTACCCAATTTGCTATTTCCTTAATTTGTTCGACAAGGATGAAGGCGGACGCAACTGCGGGTGAGGTGGACGTCTTCGGGCTGTCAACGAGCTTAATCTCCAGCATTGACGGCGCCGGCGGCGAGATGTTTCTACAAAAGAGACGACGATTGATGAGCGAATCACATGCGGAGGCATGATTCGTGACCGGTGCAAAATGGGATGGCTGGCTAGTGGATGGGTCCTTTTCAAACTAGGTGTCGCCTCTCCCCTTTAAGATGTCGTAGCAGATGAACGAAGAAGGCAGGAGCGACCTCCCCCTCGAGTTGAGTTATGTCTCCACCAGGTTGTACTAGTGTTGTCTCTAGCTCCACGAGACGGGGACGACAAGCATAGGCGAGAGAGCTCACTTTTCACGAGCAGCCGACGACGAGCGATAAGAGGACTCGTCATCTCCATGGATGGTAGACAAGGTCATGTTAGGGAGAGGAGGATCTCCTCTCTTGGCGACGGCTCTTCCTCCCTTCATTGTGATGAACGGCGGCAGAGTCCTCGACAACTTTTTTTCTTTTCCTTTTTACTTTTAATCAGCTTGAATCAAATTGAACCCAATATTTTTGATTCGATTCAAATTGATTTTTGAGACTACTTATGTTCGGTTTTTGGTTTGCAAACATTAACAAAAATTAATTTGGTCCAATTGATTCAGTTCAATTGGTCCAATTGTTTGTCTCTCTCTCCTGATTACTCTCTTCCCATCTCACTTGACTTCCTCTCTCTCTTTTGTTCTCTCTCTTGCTACCTCTATGTCTTGCTATACTTTCTCTTGTTTAGAATAACACATTGACCTAACAACTTAATTTTCATATTTTCTTTCTTCATAAAAAACTAAAAGAAAAAATAGGAAAAATTTTTTCTCTCATATTTCTATCCATCTTATTTTTTTATCTTTCTTTTTGTTATTAAAGTAAGATCATATCGGTTTTAATCATAATTAACTATTACGTACAAATTGTGAATCTTAAAATAAGTTCAGATCAATTTTTACATTCGCATTAGAGCATATACAATGCAGCTACGATCTGCTCAAAATTTGTATACAAGTTCATTAGTTAGGATTTTTTTTTCGCCTCACGGCCCTCACCTAGCTGACCCGACCCGCAGCGCGTGGGGTGAAAAATAAAATAAAAACCATTATCTTTCCCGACGACCCGAACCTCGTGCCCTTTTCGCTTGCTGCCGTCACCTCGCTCGCGATCTTCGCCTTCGCGCAAACATCGCGAAAAGACGTCGCCGCTGCCCCGCTCTCTCGTGATCTTCGCCTCCGCGCAAAGCATCGCGAGAAGTCGCCGCCGCCGCCCCGCTCTCTAGCGATCTTCGCCTCCGCGTAAGCATCGCATAAAGTCGCCGTCGCCGCCCCGCTCGCTCGCGATCTATATCAGCCCTAATCGTCGGACGACACGCCTATCGAGAAGTCGCCGCTACCGCCGCCGCCGCTCGATTTGCGCCGCTGATAAATCAACTCGCTCCGGTAAGAAAATGCTCCGCCGCTCGTTGTGCTCCGGTGATCTCTCTCAATTCTCGTAGTGTATTTAACTGTGATTGAACTGATATTGAACTGTGATTCATGTGCAACTTGATCTGTGATTGAACTGTATTCTGTATGTGAAGTACTATAACTTGATATCTGTGATTACACTATACATCTTAGGTCCAATCTTGGATGAATGGCAATCGTATTTGAACTGATACATCTTCATTGACTGGTCGATCTGTGATTTGAACTGGTACGTGTTCATTGAATTTATACATTTTAGGTCCAAAGTCTGAAATGCTTGAATTGACATTATTTGAAGGAAGTGATGCTCAATGCTTCTCCATTAACATGTTATAAAAGTAATTATAATACTCTCAATCCTCTATTTGTTGATATAAATACATGGGCAAACACACATTTTATATCATAAAAATTATATGTATCGATGGATACATGTGCATATATTAAACATATCATATCAACTTTTCACTGTGAGGTAGAGATGATGCGGGCTTCGTTCCTTTCTTTTTTTTATTCTATGAAATGGAATCATCATTGTGATAGAGCTAGTGCAAGTGTGGTTGATAGGGCATGTAGGCCAACGGAATAGTATGGTTAGGGAGTAGCAGAAATGAAAGAAAATCAGAAAAGCATGATAAAACATTCAGTATAAAGATTCTCTTGTGAACGAAAAAACATGTAGTGTTTAGCATATATAAATGCCATGAGCACTTCTTCTTTGAACAGTTTTTGGAGCAACTAAAACAAATTTTCTTTTTATTTATTTGAATCATATAACATTTGCGCTACTTCTTCAGATGCGCCTACCATGAGTAACTTCTTCTTCTTTTTCCTCCTCCTCCCACCGTGATTAGCTTCTTCTTGAGCGAGCAACATCTTTATGTCCAGTATCGTACAAGCCTGGACTGTACAGGGTCTCGAACCGAGTTTGAACATTGGTATATACTAGTATGATCCTATTTGAAATGCAATATAGTATTTATACTATTTCAATACCATATATATAATATAAATATAGGATGGTGTCGATCAATCCATATATACACCACTGAGGACTCATATTCAAAACCTTAGATCCTATGGACGAAATTGCCTAGAGACCATGGAAAGTATTAGAAAGTTTCTAACTTTATTGGATCTAGTTATCTTTTGAGGAACCTTTTTCGTTTTAACTTTGTGAAATTTCACTGGATGACCACCACCGCTGTAGACTATGCCTAATCCTCTTTTTTTAGCCCAGAGAATGGGCTTTGGTGTGATAGAATTATGTAAAACGTATATCAAGGAATTGGAATAATAGATTATGCTTCTACAATCTAGTCACCAAAATGACATATCTTTAATATAATGAAATATCAACATCGTCATCTTCTTGTGGATGAACATCCATTCAACTAACGAGATGACTATCTTTTGCAGATGATAAAAGAAATTTGGTTGACCAAACGAGGGAGAGGTAGAAGAGGGATTATAGAAAGTGACAATCAAACTGAATCTAATTAGAATTCATAATTATCTCATTGGACCAATTGGACCAATTTGGACAAATTGACTTAAGATTTTCATCTTTGCATATTCATTACTTGGAGGCTACATTTCATGTTGCACCATAAACTAAAGTCATTGAGATTGTCATGTGATCTTAATCTAAGACAAAGAAGGCCTACAGAAGGAGGTTAATTTGGGCATCAGAAGGAAATATAAAAAATGTGTATGAGGTATTCTAAACCCTTCATCTTCACATACACTTTTTTTGCTTTTCCTTTATTTTTGTAAATTACTTTCCATTCGTAGGCTCTTTATGTTATCAATTGAAATCCCACTTCCAAGCTTTGTGTTTTCTCTTCTTGCATGATTGAAATATGGGCTCAATCGAATAGTTACTAGAGATGCGAATACATAAGCTTTAAGCTAGTCAATTTATTCTTAGACAGTACGAATGGTGATATGATCTAATTTCAGAATTTGATTGGATTAAGGTTTCGAGATGCAAGCGCTCCTTTGATTGTCCTTTTGTATATTGTCCTCTTCCATTTGTCATGACTGAATCACCCTAATTTCTGTTCTCGTATGTAAAATTTAATCATTTTTCACAGTTGTTCAACAGTTATTCATCCCTAATGAGAGGATGACACTCACGTTTTTTTGTTAGATCAGTAGATGTTATTTTGGTGATTGGATTACGGAAGCATTATATGTGATTTCTAATTCCTCGTTTTTATCTATTTTTTGAACCTCTATTGATGCTCTAACGGTCTGTGGGGTGATGTGAAATTTTTTTGTTCTACTTGTTGATTTACTGGATTTGTCTGTTTGTTACTATATCCCTTAAGGTGTTACCTTTTCTTGTCGTAAAGATCATTTGCAGTTTCATTTTATGGTTGGCCAAGTTAAACTTGTGAGTTTCAATTCTCTACCAGTTTGCACTCATTATTACAGGGCTTAGCATATGGAGGGTTAATGAATTGCTTTAATCCATTCCTTCATGCGTCACCATGTTTGAAGCTCATGTAAGATATTTCTTGCTATCTTATTGTTTGATACTGATTTAGATTTAAAAACATGTATTGATAATGGGTTAGACTTTCCATATTTTTGATAATTTCAATTGCTTAATTTCTTGTGTCTATTTCTAAATTCATTGTGACTGCTTATGATTGTTCATAGTGCAATTCGAACTTGATATACTTCTCTTTATATCTTGTGTTGTTGTTATTACCACTATTTGTTGTGATTTATATTATCTACCACTGATCCATAACTCAATATTAAACATAATGGTGTTTGCGAGGTTAAACTTGGATTTATCCATCCTTGACATTCTTGTAAAGCTTGTTTTTGTTGCAATAGCGTGGAAATGATTGTTGTAGTACTAATTTGAGTCAACATAAGGTGAGGCAAGGATGATACCTTCTAACTAACTTTTGCTTATTTCGTATGTAGTTTTTTGTTGTTTCAATTGTACTGTTTACTTTTCCTTCTCTTTTAATGGCACGCCCTTTTGTTTTATGTTCTTTCCTTGAAAGGATAATTCTTAACATCCTATGAGTTGAATGGAGAGTAGCTTTTCTAGTTCGTATATTTCAAAATTGGAGTACGTAAATCTTCATCTCCAAGTTGATTGGATTAATAAATGTATGGACTCTGTATTCCTGATAGAGCTTGAAAGTCTCTTCTAATCGCATTGTTTTTTCATCAACTTTAACTTCATTGCTATGGCTTTGGAAAGCATTGTATCTAATTTATAATGCCATGGAAGTTGTGGTGGGGGACTGGCAAGTCGAGCCACCACATGAATCATTATAATTTTCTTTGAGAAATTGGATGCGACTTCATACCATTGATGAGAAGACTTGAGAATTTTTTTTGGTAGTGGAGCAATGGCAATGCAAACATTTCATTATATAGGATTAGTGATCCCATATACATTAGACTACATAAGGATTCTTCTTGTTGTGCCCAAGATTTTTTAAAAAATGTTTTCTCATTTGACAGAATGAATGACTTGATGATCTTAACGAACCCTATATCATTGAGTAGTAAATTTAGAGACTTTCTTCTATTTGTATCCATTCATTTGAATTTGCAATAAAATTTTCCAAGTTGGTTTAGTCAATCATCCAAAATGTGACCTTTTGAAGTAACATGCTATACTGCCTTAGATACATTGAATTAATTGTCCACCATAAGGAGAGCTTGATATTCTCACACGAATTCAGCATTACCCTTGTTATCAATGCAAGGATGTCAATTACCTTTGGCTTTGGCACCACATGAGCATTTAAGGCTTTCAGTTTGATATTATAGGGTTACCAAAAGTTTCAACTTTAAACTCCATTGCTTTCTTACTACTGGTCGAGTATTTGATCGAGCCATCAATTCCATTTGTTAACTCATACTTCAAATATATCATTTGCTAGTAAATCATTTTTCCATAAGAATTTCATATTGCTATAGTTCTAGCAATGTTTTAAAAACCAGTCCATATCGGGTGGTTTCAACCAGCTTGTTCTAGTCCGTATTAGGCGATATAGTTGGTTTGTACCCATCCAAGCAAGGACTAGTTTGCAGAACTACAACAGGGCAGAAGAGGAGAGAAGAAAGAAGAGAAAGAAGAGGAGAGACGAAAGAAGAGGAGAAAGGAAGAGTTGAGCACTGTTGTTGAGCTTCTGTCGCGAGTGAGTGTGGCAACCAGAGGCAGATACGACTTTTGCTTCCTACCTTCCTCTTATGCTTCCACCAAGAGTGTAAACAGGGAACAAGGTGAGTGTGTGCTTCCACCACGGGTGTTCACAGTGAGCAGATAGCCGCATGAGGCCGGTGAGTCGTGTATCCTCTTGTCTACTTGGGCGCTTTTCTTGCCCAGTTTCGTTTGGCATGGACCGGTTTGAGCCTTGATTGACACAAATTTTAATCCTCGGTTCTATGTTGCTTAGCTTACCTTTTAGAACTTACATGTAACATTTAGTGTTAAAGATTTAACCATTTGAGTGTGGTGCTATCTCTTTTCGTTCAACTATTAAGTTATACCTAGTGTGAAACCGCACTCTTGGATGTGCATGAAGTGCATGCGACTTGCAGTATTTGCTATTTGTTCCTCTATTTACCTTTTCCAAAGCTGTAAAACTTCTGAAGTGCTCTCCTTTAATTAGCTAACATAGCTTACCATGCAAGTGCCATGTGGCTTAATACCTGCCATTTGTTCCTTGTGGTTTTTCTTGAATCTATAGTGTATCTCAAAACTCCTTTTTGAGATATGTTAGTGTTTTTCACCTTCCCTTGAGATTGTAGGTCTCTTTGATGTTGGATGATACCTTAAGGAAGGCTAGGTGAGAGACAATAAACCACACATACCAGGGCCCTAATGTTGAAAAGCCAAGTATCTTTGTTTAAAAATTTGGATAAGTCTCAAGATCCATTTTAACATAGGATTGTTACCTTAAGTATTAATTTTAACTTTCAATCAAGGTTTAAAGCATTTATCTGAGCCCGTGTTATTGGTTTTGGTTTGGATTGGTACATACCATTATACTGATTTGTATGTACTTAGTGTCACGCCTTGAATTAAGATAATATACCAAATCAGCTAAATAATTATTACAGCATATTTTAGGATGCCACGCAGGGCCAAATCCATTTAGATCCCACGTAGGGGACCAATTTAGCTGGTCTTGAGTTTAGGTCCAGCGTGACTGGCAGGGACACATCAGCACATGCATCCCTCAGCCTCATCCAGTCCAGGATCGCCAAGTAAGCAAAGGGAATAGAGGAGCCACGTTAATCAAAGAAAGCGAATGGAAAATAGTAGAAGAAATTATACCTTCAGCCGAAGTCAAACCCAAACCTCAGATCCGTTTGTTTAGAGCCGGATCCAATCCTCGGATCCGAATCCACTCAACCCGCTACTTGCATCCGCACGCGAGTTCTGCTCACGCGGCTCCCGAAAGGCTGCTTCTGAAAACGACACTTATCCTCGGTGTCGTATCTGTGAACGAGGCCCGCCGCCTTGCTCGAGTTCACAGCCGAGGGATCTGTTCGGAAAGGAACGGCGGCGCAGTTTACCTCCGGCAGACTTTCCGACGAAAGCTGCCTCCCTCTTCCCTTCTCCAAGCGACGCTCAGTTCGGACCTATGTGGCCCTAGGTCGGAGTCCCGTAGTTCGCCGAGGTTGCTGGAGAAGAAGAGGGGCGAGAGGAAGATCGGAGAAGGTGGGGAAAACTCGGGTCGACGGTGCTCCACCTCACCACCCACACCACCGGAGTGCACCAGGAGGGGGTTCACAAACTCTCACCGGTGCCGTCGACGCACAGTTCAGAGGAGAAGGAGACGCAAGGAAGGACGAAGATGGCGAGTTCCGATGGTCAGAAGCTGCACTCTCAAGTCCACCGTTTGTCCAGTTCTCCGGCCCTTCGTCCTTGCTCCCTAAAATTCTCCCTGCTCTCTCTGCTGAGCTCGTTGCCTTCTCTTCTTATAGGCAAGAGCCCATCGTTTCGCCTTCGTCAAAGCTCGAAACGACAACGTCTGCACATGATGCCGACCCGTCGACTGCTCAAGAGATCTGCCAGATTCTTGCGTCCTCTATACGCGAGGATCTTCTCGGAGCGCCTTTACCGGATATGTGGCGGGTCTTCTCCAGATCTGCCTTGAAAGCCCTCCAGTCGACTCGTCGAGCACCATGTGGCGTTTGCCGTGCTCGGTAATATGTATCGGCTTGCCGACGCTTTGCTTCCCCGTCATCGTGCGCGGCCGAAGCTTGCAACCTTTGCTCGTACTCCACGCGGCTGTACCGAATTGCTCCTTCTACGGCGCCGGCTTCCACGTGGAAGTCCGCGTGATCTTCTTGATGCGACGAGAGCCGGAACTGCAGCATCACCGGTGCCCGAGTGTTCCTCAATCGAGGTTGAGCTTTCCTGATAGCGTACGCCGTTCGTGATCCCTGCACGCGCCGGCGTCAGTGACCAGTTGCTATCGCAACTGTTCCGCCCGACGGGGAGATGCCATTTGGTAGGGCGCCATTAGTCGGTGTGTTCTCCGGACATCCTGTCCGAGATCTCTGGCTGCTGCCGTGGCAGTTTTAACGCCGCCGGAATTGAGATCAAGCAACGCTCAATCTTTTCCTTCCTCCAATCTTATCCTATTGAAATCATTCGGTTGAGCTGATTTTGACCTTGGGTCAACAGGCCCAATTGGGTTGGGCTGGATTAAGACGCGGGTCCTAACATTCTCCCCCCCCCCCCCCCCCCCCCCTAAGTCGTTCGTCGTCCTCGACGAATCTTATAGTGAGATTTGACTCGAACTTCCCAATTTCGATCATATCGTCGGAGTAGGCTCGCAATCTATCCAGTCTAGTCCTGGTGAGAATCATCCTTTATTGGATAACATTCGTATCCTTTCTTGGAGAGATGTCACACTTGAGTTACTTGACTTCTGTGTGGTCCGGACTTACATATCTCTGAATTTGTATTCTTAGACGTGGTCATTCGTCTTTTAATTGATTCTCACTTACTCGTCCAACTTGGTCGCGCCTAAGTCTCGTCCCCTCTGAAGTGTCTCATACCACCCCATTAGAGAGTAACTTAGTTCGCTCCAATTTATGATTTGTCCCCTAAGACTTCCCTTCATAAAGGCGTCCCCTCATGATCAGAAACTTAGTTTGGACTGATTGCAAGGATTTTCCTTGTTGTCCTCCCAAGCTTTCCTCACATAAAGGCGTCCCCTTAGGTGAAGTTGGCTCAGTTGAACCAAGAAGAGAGATCTCTTTTGTTTTTGGTTGGACATCGTCGTCTTTTCTTGCCCAAATAGCAGTTTTAGAGTCTGCTAACTCGTTCTCTTTGACCTATCCTCAAAATAGCAGTTTTAAGGTCTGCTAACCTTCCACAATTTATCCACAAATAGCAGTTTTAGAGTCTGCTAACTCTCCACATTTTATACTCAGAATAGCAGTTTTAAAGTCTGCTAACTTTTCCTCATTTAGCAGTTTTGAAGTCTGCTAACTTTTCCTCAAATAGCAGTTTTAAAGTCTGCTAACTTTTCCTCGTTTAGCAGTTTTAAAGTCTGCTAACTTTTCCTCATTTAGCAGTTTTGAAGTATGCTAACTTATCCCATATTTATGCAATAAATTTATATCAAGCCAAGATATAATTAAAAAGGAAATTACATGCATAAATAAAAAAAGGTTTTGGTGATGCCTCAGCGCATCCACCACAAAATGTTATGCCCACAGCTGGGGCTTACAAAACATTGTTCAAAATGATTGTTCCCAAAATATCGGACTATGTCCGCCACAATAATTCCACAAAGACCCAATCACCATTGATTCGGAACTTCCGGAATCATATCATCCCATGCCCAGGGATCTACTAGTCTATCCGCGGCTAGGGTAGCTTCCTTCCAAGTCAAAACTTTTTTGTTGGAGAAGTTCAGTCTGTGCCCAAGGTTGCAGTCCCGCCAGGAAATGGTACAGTCTGTCCTTTTCAGCCATGTTTTCTATTTGAAACATCAGGGCCGTGTATTTCTCGACATACTCACGGATATCCCCTGTGTGCTTTAGTTTGAACAGAACTTCCCGTGCCGCCCACGAAGGATTCTCTGGTATAAACCGTTTCTTTAGTTCTGTTTTGAACTGTCCCCATGACAGTTGTGGAGTCTGCTGTTCCCCAGAGTGCCCCACCACAATTTTGCGTCGTCGGTCAAGTATGCCGCGCCGACTAGAACTTGGTCCTCCACGGGGATCTGGGCTGATTGGAAATACATTTCCATGTCCGAGAGGAAATTTTCTACCTTTTCAGCACTTCGAACCCCCGCAAAGGGTTCGGGCTCCAGGGCCTTCCGGCGCAGCGCAACCCCAGTGTTTGCTCCAACCGCCCGGCGTTGGGAAGCGTTCTCTTGCTTCATCTCTTCCAGTTCCATTTTGCAGACTTTCATGTCCCACAGAACTTTGTCCACTTGAGTCTCTAGCTCCATAGTGGAAGACACGAGGCCCTTCAGCATCTCCACCAAGGTTTCCTTGGGGAGAGCAGACCAGACCGCCTTCAGCTTCTGCAAGCTGTGCAATCTTTTCTGTATTAGTCTGCACCATATTGCCTCTTTCCCTTTTGTAGTTTTGGGCCGCCTCTATACCAATCTGTCACGCCTTGAATTAAGATAATATACCAAATCAGCTAAATAATTATTACAACATATTTTAGGATGCCACGCAGGGCCAAATCCATTTAGATCCCACGTAGGGGACCAATTTAGCTGGTCTTGGGTTTAGGTCCAGCGTGACCGGCAGGGACACGTCAGCACATGCATCCCTCAGCCTCATCCAGTCCGGGATCGCCAAGTAAGCAAAGGGAATAGAGGAGCCACGTTAATCAAAGAAAGCGAATGGAAAATAGTAGAAGAAATTATACCTTCAGCCGAAGTCAAACCTAAACCTTAGATCCGTTTGTTTAGAGCCGGATCCAATCCTCGGATCCGAATCCACTCAACCCGCTACTTGCATCCGCACGCGAGTTCTGCTCACGCGGCTCTCGAAAGGCTGCTTCTGAAAACGACACTTATCCTCGGCGTCGTATCTGTGAACGAGGCCCGCCGCCTTGCTCGAGTTCACAGCCGAGGGATCTGTTCGGAAAGGAACGGCGGCGCAGTTTACCTCCGGCAGACCTTCCGACGAAAGCCGCCTCCCTCTTCCCTTCTCCAAGCGACGCTCAGTTCGGACCTATGTGGCCCTAGGTCGGAGTCCCGTAGTTCGCCGAGGTCGCTGGAGAAGAAGAGGGGCGAGAGGAAGATCGGAGAAGGTGGGGAAAACTCGGGTCGACGGTGCTCCACCTCACCACCCACACCACCGGAGCGCACCAGGAGGGGGTTCACAAACCCTCACCGGTGCCGTCGACGCACAGTTCAGAGGAGAAGGAGACGCAAGGAAGGACGAAGATGGCGAGTTCCGATGGTCAGAAGCTGCACTCTCAAGTCCACCGTTTGTCCAGTTCTCCGGCCCTTCGTCCTTGCTCCCTAAAATTTTCCCTGCTCTCTCTGCTGAGCTCGTTGCCTTCTCTTCTTATAGGCAAGAGCCCATCGTTTCGCCTTCGTCAAAGCTCGAAACGACAACGTCTGCACGTGATGCCGACCCGTCGACTGCTCAAGAGATCTGCCAGATTCTTGTGTCCTCTATACGCGAGGATCTTCTCGGAGCGCCTTTACCGGATATGTGGCGGGTCTTCTCCAGATCTGCCTTGAAAGCCCTCCAGTCGACTCGTCGAGCACCATGTGGCATTTGCCGTGCTCGGTAATATGTATCGGCTTGCCGACGCTTTGCTTCCCCGTCATCGTGCGCGGCCGAAGCTTGCAACCTCTGCTCGTACTCCACACGGCTGTACCGAATTGCTCCTTCTACGGCGCCGGCTTCCACGTGGAAGTCCGCGTGATCTTCTTGATGCGACGAGAGCCGGAACTGCAGCATCATCGGTGCCCGAGTGTTCCTCAATCGAGGTTGAGCTTTCCTGATACCGTACGCCGTTCGTGATCCCTGCACGCGCCGGCGTCAGTGACCAGTTGCTATCGCAACTGTTCCGCCCGACGGGGAGATGCCATTTGGCAGGGCGCCATTAGTCGGTGTGTTCTCCGGACATCCTCTCCGAGATCTCTGGCTGCTGCCGTGGCAGTTTTAATGCCGCCGGAATTGAGATCGAGCAACGCTCAATCTTTTCCTTCCTCAAATCTTATCCTATTGAAATCATTCGGTTGGGCTGATTTTGACCTTGGGTCAACAGGCCCAATTGGGTTGGGCTGGATTAAGACGCGGGGCCTAACACTTAGCATATCAACACATGAAGCTGTATTGTATTATGATATAATTATTATAATATTTGTAGCATAACTCACTACTCTACCAAGTTATGCTTTGGCCATGTACTACGCAAATTACATGGTACGAAGCATGGTTTAAGATATCGGTCTGAACCGGTATATCGGTCTAGGCTTGGATCGGTTTGCTATAGTGAAATTGACACTGTGCTATTGTAAACCCGATTGATATTGTGCAGAGTGAAACCGGTGAAACCTGTCCGATCTTTGATCGGTATAAATCGGACAAACCGGCTGATACCAGACTGGCATCTTAAACCACGGTACGAAGGATGAACTACTATTTTGAACATTGATTTCAAAAAAGACTATGATGACTTTGAGAAAAAGGTGCCTAGTGAGAGGATTTTATACATTTTACACAATGCTTGCTTAGTGTTATGTTGTGCACTAAAAATTGTTTTGCTTGGACTATAAAATCCATTAAATGCACTATTCTTCATGAAGGAAAGAAAATACAGAAACATATGCATGTTTGGGATGTGTTCAACCAATTTTTCTTGGACAATTGGCCTTGCTTAAGGCAATACCAAAGTCATCTAAAAGAATAGAAGTTCACATTATCTCGTTGATAGAGGGAGCATAACCTATTCTCAAATTTTGCACTAGATCGTGCAATTATGCGATGCTTTCTTATTTTTTCAAATGACGACGTTGTCTATTTCAAACTATTAAACTTGGAGGTGCATGTCTCGTTGAATCTCAATATAATTAGCATTAGAATAAGCCGCCACTTTTAAATGGCTACTTTTTATTCGAAATCCCTTCCCTTAAGTTCATTTTATATAGTGTAAAAATCCTCAAGATAAACACCGTTGTTACAAAATGAAACAAAGTAATGAAGAAATAGAATAATTGGGGTAAGAGGAAATCTTATTTCACTTTTGTTTTCGGTGTTTCAATACAAAAAGAGATGCTTTATTTATAGCATCCCAAATGATAAATAACTTAAGAATCATAGTTACATAAGTTAATTACTTTACATAGGTTTCAAGATTATAACCAAAGAATATAAAAACCGAAGGAGGATGAATGGACATCCATATAATATTGGATGTCCATTAAAAAAATATGTGCCTCGTTAAAACCTTTACTAGGAAAAACCCTGTGGGATAAAAACCTAATAAAGGAAAAAGAGTACACTATAATTATAAATGTCAATTGATATCTTTGAGTTTATGAATCCCAATATTATATACAAGCTTTTCAAATATTGAAGTAGGAAGTGCCTTGGTAAATAGATATGCTAGATTATCGCATGAACGGACTTGTTGAATACTTATATCACCATTCTTTTGAAGATCATGAGTGAAAAAGAATTTTGGTGAAATATGTTTTGTTCTATCTCCTTTAATATACCCTTCCTTTAACTTTAACTGGGCAATACATGTAGTATTATTCTCATATATGATTGTCGGAATTATTTTCTCTGAAGATAAGCTAGAAGTGACATATGTGTTAAATCATAGATCTCAACCAAACACATTCTCGACTTGCCACATGTAGAGCTAAAATTTCTGCATGATTAGAAGATGTGGATGCTATGGTCTGTTTCATAGACCGCCATGATATAGCTGTTCCACCGCAGGTAAATAAATAACCTGTTTGTGATCGACCATTATGAGGATCTGACAAATAACCTGCATCTGCATAACCAATTAAGTCTAACTTGGGCACTTTTGAGTAAAACAAACCCATGTCTATTGTTCCTCTAAGATAGCGAAGTATATGCTTAACTCCATTCCAATGCCTTCGCGTAGGTGAAGAACTATATCTTGCTAATAAATTAACAGCAAATGATATATCAGGTCGTGTATAATTAGCAAGATACATTAATGCTCCAATTGCACTAAGGTATGGTACTTTAGGACCAAGTAGTTCTTCACCCTTTTCTTGAGGTCTAAAGGGATCTTTATTCACATCTAATGATCTTACAACCATTGGAGTGCATAACGGATGTGACATGTCCATATAAAACTGTTTTAGCACCTTTGCTAAATAAACATTTTGATGTATAAAAATTCCATTTCTTAAGTATTCAATTTGTAATCCAAGACAAAATTTTGTCCTTCCTAGATCTTTCAACTTGAATTCTTTCTTTAAACAAGATATAACTTTTAGAAGCTCTTCAGGAGTTCCAATAATATTTAAGTCATCAACATAAACAACAATTATAGCAAATCTATTTTCAAATCTTTTAATAAAAATACATGGACAAATGAGATTATTTTTATATCCTTCTTTTAGCAAATATTCACTAAGGCGATTATACCACATACGTCCAGATTGTTTTAACCCATAAAGAGATTTATTTAATTTGATTGAATAATCTTCTCGTGAACATGAATTATGTGCTTTAGGAAGATTAAAACCTTCAGGTAGCTTCATATAAATATCATTATCTAGAGATCCATATAAATATGCTGTAACAACATCCATTAGATGTAAATTAAGCCCTTCTTGTGCTACTAGACTAATTAAGTACCGAAACGTACTTGCATCAACCACAGGTGAATATGTTTCTTCAAAATCAATGCCGGGTCTTTGTGAAAAACCTTGAGCAACAAGTCGCGCTTTATATCTTACAATTTCACCATTCTCATTTCGTTTTCGTACAAAAACCCATTTATATCCAATAGGCTTTACACCTTTAGGTGTACGAACTATAGGTCCAAAAACTTTTCGTTTAGTAAGAAAATTTAATTCCGCTTCAATTGCATTTTTCCATTTTGGCCAATCATTTCTTTGTTTGCAATCTGAAATAAACTTTGGTTCATGATCCTCATTATCATTTATTATATCAAGCGCTATATTATATGCAAAAACATCGTCAACGTTGACTTCATGTCGATTCCATTGTATTCTATTCATGACATAATTTATTGAGATCTCTTTATTTTCACAAATTTCAGTTTCTTGTGTTTCTTCTGGAACTGAAATATTGATTATGTCAGAGGAATCTTTTGTAGTTATTACATCCTCGATTTGGCCATCTTGATTTTTAGCTCTTTTTCTTATTCGAGGATTTTTATCTTTGGAACCGATGGGTCTGCCACGCTTCATGCGTGCTTGAGACTCATTTGCGATACTTGATTTTCCAATAGGAATATCAATTTTTATTGGAGCATTAGCAGCAGCTGGTATATATGACTTAGTTACTCTTTTTGGGTAAGTAAATGCATCTCGTAATTGGTTGGCTAAGCCTTGCTAATGAATTATCCTTTGAACTTCTAATTCGCATTGTTTTGTACGAGGATCAAGATGAGATAATGATAATTCATTCCAACTAATATCTTTTTCCAACTGCTTCTTTTTTCCCCCTAATGTCGGGAAATTTGATTCATCAAAATGACAATTGGCAAATCGAGTCATGAATAAATTTTCTGTTAATGGTTCAAGATACTTTATTATAGATGGAGACTCATATCCAATATATATTCCCAACCTTCTTTGAGGACCCATCTTAGTGCGTTGTGGTGGAGCAATTAGAACATATACAGCACATCCAAAAATTCTTAGATGGGAAATATTAGGTTCCTGACCAAAAACCAATTGTAAAGGGGAGAACTTATGATAGCTTATTGGCCTGATGCGAATCAATATTGCAGCATGCAAGATTGCATGTCCCCAAGTAGAATTTGGAAGCTTTGATCTCATAAGCAATGGTCTTGCAATCAATTGTAAGCACTTAATGAATTGTATGAACATGTGCTACAGGATGTTCAATATCAATTCCAATAGACATACAATATTCATTAAAAGCTTGAGATGTAAATTCACCAGCATTATCAAGGCGTATTTTCTTAATTGGATAATCAGGAAAATGAGCTTTTAGTCGAATTATTTGGGCAAGCAATCTCGCAAACGCGTGGTTGCGGGTTGATAATAAATAAACATGTGACCATCTAGTTGAAGCATCAATTAAAACCATAAAATATCTAAATGGTCCACATGATGGGTGTATTGGTCCACAAATATCACCTTGTATACGTTATAAGAACGCGAGAGATTCAGTTCTAACTTTGACTAGTGATGGTCGAATTATCAACTTTCTTTGGGAACAAGCAGCACATGAGAAATTATTGGATTGAAAAATCTCCTGGCTCTTCAATAGGTGTCCACATGAATTTTTAATTATTTTTCGCATCATAATAGATCCGGGATGGCCCAATCGATCATGCCAAATAATGAATTTGTTATTATCTGTAGACGTCTGGTTTACAATATTATATGTTTCAATTGTTTTAATATAAGTGTAGTACAATCCAGAGGAAAATGTAGGTAATTTTTCTAATATATATTTTTTACTTGATATAAGTCTCGTGATATAAAGGAATTCAATATTCCCTTCATTTGTTGTTTCGATATGATATCCATTTCGGCGAATATCTTTAAAGCTTAATAAATTTCTTTGAGACTTTGTAGAATATAGTGCATTATCAATGCACAATTTGGTTCCTTCATGTAATAATATATTAGTTCTTCCGGAGCCTTCAATAATTTTTGTACTACCAGATCTAGTATTAACATTAGCTTCTTGCATTGTTAAATGAGAGAAGTACTTTTTATTCTTGAGAATTGTGTGAGTTGTTGCACTATTAGCGAGACAAATATCTTCAGTATTGATGTTGGTGCCAACCAAAGGAATACTCATTCTTCATTGAAAAATAGAAGTCCATACTGTTAGAAAAAATGCTACTAAAGAACAGGAAAAAAAACAATGTATTTTAAAAGATAACAAAATTTATTATTTTATTAAATGAAAAAAAAACATATTAAGATAAGACATAGATATATAAGAAATTATTTTTGAACACTACAATCTCCAATTAAATAATTATTTTTCTTTTCTTTTGGATCAGCAAAGAAATCAGCAATGTCCAGATGGGTAATGTCCATATGGTCATAATTAAAACTACCATCTTCACAAGCAAAATTTGTCTCTATCTTTTTCTCTTTGTTTTTCCATGATTCTTGATAAAGGTCAACGAGATATTTTGGTGTACGGCAGGTATGTGACCAATGACCTTTTCCACCACAGCGATAGCATATATTTTCAATATGTTTGCTATTCTTCGTACCCTTTTCTTTATCATTATTTTCATTATTTGTCCACTTTCGGTGAAAAATAATATTCTTGGAATGTTTACCACGACCATATCCATATCCACGACTATGACCACGACCACGATCATTAGCACGACCATGACCACGTTTGCCCAACAGAATGTTGGTTATGAGTTGCTACATTCACTTCTGGGAATGGAGCAATGCCAGTTGGACGGGACTCATGATTTTCATCAAAAGCTCATTATTTTGTTCAGCCACAAGAAGACAAGAAATCAACTCAGAATATTTCTTAAAACCTTTTTTTCGATATTGCTGCTGCAGGAGCACATTAGATGCATGGAAAGTGGAGAATGTTTTCTCTAACATGTCATCATCAGTGACTCTTTCTCCACATAATTTCAATTGAGATGTAATTCTAAATATTGCAGAATTATACTCGCTTACTGTTTTAAAATCTTGTAAACGTAAATGCATCCAATCATAACGAGCTTTTGGAAGAATTACCGTTTTCTGGTGGTTATATCTTTCTTTTAAATTATTCCAAAGAACAAGTGGGTCTTTTACCGTGAGGTACTCAGCTTTTAATCCTTCGTGGAGATGATGACGAAGGAAAATCATAGCTTTGGCTTTATTTTGATTAGATGTTTCATTTCTTTCTTTAATAGTATCTCTAAGGCCATTTGCATCTAAATGAATTTCTGCATCTAGCACCCAATAAATAATTCTTTCTCGTAATGTCAAGAGCCACAAACTCAAGTTTTGCAAGATTTGACATATTTAGTACTATCATAAAAATATAAAAATAAGTTAGATAATATTCAATATTATTTAGATAAAAAAAGCTAATGATTAAGAAATGAATAAAAGTAGTTATATTATATTATGACATACAAAACCAAAAGAAAATAATGGTAGCAGCAGTAAAGTTAAAATTAGGTGAAATGTGTAGATACGGGTTCGAATTCTCGTGTCTGAGTTTTTTTTTCGCTGAAATTAAATTTTCAGATTTAAATGCCGAGAGAAATCAGAACACAGAATTGAAATGCTAATATGCTTGTGCAAAGATTAAATGGTAGGGAGATTTAAACTTAACTAAGAGAAAATAAATAATAAATATTATACCTGATAGATAGAGCCTCGTGCTGATAACGTGTTACAAAATGAAACAAAGTAATAAAGAAATAGAATAATTGAGGTAAGAGGAAATCTTATTTCACTTTTGTTTTCGGTGTTTCAATACAAAAAGAGATAGCATCCCAAATGATAAATAACTTAAGAATCATAATTACATAAGTTAATTACTTTACATAGATTTCAAGATTATAACCAAAGAATATAAAAACTGAATGAGGATGAATGGACATCCAAATAATATTATTCATAACAACCGTGACATTGTTTTGGATTTATATGAATTGTTTGAACACTCCAATAGTGAATGAGATATCAACGTATGCAATAGTAAGATAAATATGTTTTCAACAAATTGAAGATATGTAAGAGCAACAACATCTTCAAAACTATTTTAAAGGAAAAGTTTCTGATGGAGTATAGTTTTTGATTGAGAAGGCTTGTAACTAAGAAATCAAATTTCTTCAAAAATGTCATACTTCTTCTAAAGGAAGAGGAAGAGGAATAGTTTCTTAATACCATAAGAACACTCCATACTAAGAAATACCATGACTGTCTTGGATTCTTAGCTTTAGGAAATACTCTAGTAGAATGTTATCAACACAAGCAACAATAAGAATAATGCCAAAGGAATTGAACCGTATAGAAATGGAGGAACCGTGTGAATTTGTTTTAGACTATTATGTTTTCTTCTTGATATGCATATTTTTTATTCCACATGTGCAATATATAAAGGAGGTTGTTATGTGTAGTTGTGTACATCCTCTTC
The DNA here is from genome assembly GCA_027563935.2 of Costus lasius. Taxonomy (NCBI): domain Eukaryota; kingdom Viridiplantae; phylum Streptophyta; class Magnoliopsida; order Zingiberales; family Costaceae; genus Costus; species Costus lasius. The sequence goes on along the minus strand of CM050447.1, from coordinate 11,919,327 downwards.
TATAAGATCACCATGGAAGACTAATTTAGGATCATAATCCTACCTAGGTTTTATAGGATTAGAATCTAAGATTGAATTATAAAATCATAAGATTCGAACAAATCACATAAAATATATTTTTTCAAAAACATATTCATCTATTATAAAATCATAAGATTCGAACAAATCACATAAAATATATTTTTTTATTCATCTAATTAAACATAGAGTAAGACAAACATTCTAATAAGTAATAAGTGACAAAAAAATAATAAATATTTATTTATTATCAACCACTAAGGGTAAATTATATATGCACAATATTATTCTTTAGATGTATTTGTTGTGTTGTGTAGAATTATAAAATTAAATATTTGTTAGGAGATGATGATAGAGGCAAGTTAATAGAAGATGAATACATCAAAGACGGACAATGAATCTAAAAACAACAATTAATTGTAGTGAACTAAAGATAATAAGACAAAAATGTGGATGATGACGAAGATAATGATAATAAAAAAATAATAATGAAGATACTAAATAAAAATGGTAAATATTACAAAGATGATATTGATAAATAGTCAAAGTTGACAAATAGTTGAAGATGCAAAGAGTTTAAGTTAGATAAATGTTCATCAAAGGTGACAAAGAATAAATGATAAAAATTAAAGATAAAAAATTACATAATTTTACAATTTAAGGCTTTTGGCATAATAAATTATCAATTTATGTATTATAGTATTCAAATCTGAGCCCATTCTATATATTAAAGGTACACCTAGGTAATGACAATGAAAATGATAAAAATGATAATGAAGTCACTAAATAAAGATGACAAATATTACAAAGTTGATATTGATACATAACTAAAGTTGACAAATAGGTGAAGATGACAAAGTTTTAAGTTGATAAATGGTTGTCAACGATGACGAAGAATAAATAATGATAACTAAAGATGAAAAATTTCATAATGTAGCAATTTAGGGCTTTTGGCATGATAGATTATCATTTTTTTTTTATAATAGTAGTTAAATTTGAAACAATTCTATCTATTAAGTTAGGATTGGTAGGATTGTAATATCCAATCCTAAGACTCAGTTTGTTGTTTCTGTTTCAAATCCTACATTCGTTTTGGAATGGATTGCGTAATTTGGGTTGTAGATCCTAAGATCTAGAGCATATTTTTGACAACTCTTGTACTCCAATTGGTGCGTGCCCAACCAATTATATACTGATATCTATATGAATCTCTTTATAATAATGTCATATATTGTGTCATTTAATGGAGCCATGTAATATTTACCATTTAATGGAGCCATGTAATATTTACCTCTAAATATCTATGAGAATAAGCTGATTCCTAGAGTCATGCTTCCAAGTGTGGAGAGTTGAGAATTGTCAATTTTTCTTCATTAATTTAGCAAAATAACTTCATGAAATTTTGTGATATGGATAACATATAATAAAATTGAAAATGATTGAAAAGGAGTTAAATATCATATTAGACATTCTGAAAAATATGATGGGTCATGGTTGTACCCATACTCTTGTAGTACATGAATTTTATTTGGTAGTAAGATTTGTGTCAAAAAAATTTAGTGAGGATGCTGAGGCCATATGATAAAATATTGAAAAGTAGTAGTTGCATGCACACTTGGTGGCCAACTATGAGTGGACCAGTTGAAAAAGGATTTTGCTACACCTTTTATTGACATTACTAGGTAAAGAGGTCATTTGATGCTTACCTAGTTGATAAGCCTATGACATCCTAAGGAGCTAATGGTATAGAAAAAAATGCTGGATGATGAGAGAGGAGGATGGCCAAGGCAATGATACATATGGCTTGCAGAAAGGGTGATGGAAGACTAGAACAATATATTGATCATCATGCATGTAAGCACCATCAAAGACATAATACTCACCAATCCGCCTTCATATTCACATCATGATCAAAGACAATGTGAGTCAAAGATGGTTCTTGAAAAATACTGGAATTAATAAAACAATAATTGAAAGATAATTTAATATAAACAATTTGCGTGTAAAGATATTATCAAAAGTGATGACACAATAAATATGTACTATACAATAGCCATGAATATTATAAGAAAAGAGCTATTTGCATTACAGACTCGGTAATGTAGTATCAATAGATAACTAAAACAAATTGGGGTTCATGTCTAATGATGGGGGCTTTGGATCAAGAACCCAAGAGGAATCTAAAGAAGTTAAGGCACCTAGAGATGTAGTGCTATAGCCATGCTTTTAAATTTTCAGTCTATCTAAATATAAATATATACATACATATATATAATAAATAATAATAATGATGATGATGGTTGGTGGTGGTGGTACTGGTTGACAAGATTTTAGGTACAACTTTGTATTGGTGTATGTACCCGTTCTTACCAATGCATAGTACCGATGATACCATCGACACTATTAATGTTATATATATTATAGACATATTTTTGATACTGGTACAATGTAGAATCGGTATGTACCATTTGTATTAGGCAGTATGTACGGGATGGTACAAGTCAATGTTTAGAACCTTGATTAGAGCTAGATTGAAATGGTAGCAAAAATGGTGATAATGAGAGTTATGCTTTGTGGCGCTTTGGGGGCTCTAGAATCAGGAACCTAAGATGAATTTAAAGTTAAGGAAGCCATATTAGAAGTAACTTGAGATGAAGCAACAAGAGAAGAAGTAGTAGCTGAGCTAGATTGTAGTAGTTATTCATACTCAGTAGTAAATATGATGATAATAAGAGTTGTGCTCTTAAGGTACATTGGGGGTCGGTCTCCATAGAGGTCAATCAAACTTGTCCCAACATCACTCAGGAAATGACTATAACACTCATAAGGAGGTGGAAAATATTTACGCCCATGGTTAGATCACATGAGATAGATTCAAATTGACCATCACATGAGGTGGATCCAGAGGAACCTGAAGAAGCTTAGGGATGATATTCTCAAGAACAGAAGCTATATTAGGACAACATAGACATTTGCCAAGTTGGTAATTTTATATTGAAGACATTGGACGGAGGGGGGCTACTTTTTAGAGTTTACCATGGGAACTGAGGAGGAACTACTATGCTCGAGTATAGAGGAGGTAATTGACACTATAGTATTTGACTATCGTGCATTGAGGAGTGATATACTTCAAGTTGAACGAAGAGTTGAGAAGTGCATCCTAGTCGTGGGAGGAGATGAAAATAGATTCTTAAATTAAGAAGAGTACATACATATCCAAACTTTAGGAATGGAGAGAGAGGACAAGGGGATAAGTAAAGAAGGATGATTGACAGTAGACAATATGTTGCGTCTGATGTGACTGTTATGGGCTTCCTACAACTATTGCTGTGGTTGGTTTATAATGAAGAAGGTGGAGATGAGGGGGAGTGGGTGAAGGGAAAGTTAGTGGTTGGTGGGTATGCAGAGGTACAGAGGAGGATAGCAGATGGGAGATAAGATGGGAGTGGTCCACGTGAAGATACAATTAATTTACTTTGGTATCAAGTTGATTGGAATGAAGCGCTTATATATTCATAATAAAAAAAGATGTGAAAATGAATGATTCTAACTCTGAACACTGTGCGTAAATGGATGTGTCCTTATCAGAATAAAAATGTTATAGTAATTTGAGATCATGACAACAGCGAAGGAAATTGTGAATGCTTTACTGTTGAAATATGGGTCTAAATAGAGAATCATAAAAACTTTTTCATTTAAAGATGCCTTTAGCATATTCACATGAGATGATACTGAAAAAAATACGCGCACATCGAGATTTCTCATATTACTTATGGGCATATGGAATGTTGTACTGTTATAGCATCTTACATGTTATCTTTCCATAATCTGGAAAAATTTACTGTTGTACAGTGGTGCTGTGATATGATTACATTGTTAGTGATGATGAAATTTTATTATTTTCATTTGTTACTATGATAGGTTCTGCATCTGCTTCGGAAATATTTGGGAGAGTATGTTGAGGGGCTTTCTGTTGAAGCTCTTAGAATAAGTGTTTGGAAAGGTTCTTTCTTGCTGCCCTTTAGATACATTTTCTTGTTTTATAAAATAAAATTATTACTATTTAGCAATCTTCACTTACATACCATTGCATATATGACTTGTGGATTTGAGCATAATTAGATATATATATATATATATATATATATTTCTAAAGACGAGTCTTGGACAAACATTTTATTGGAAACAAAATTTAACTCTCAAAAGATATTAGCAGAGAGTAATTTATCAAAAGTAGATTAAATTTCATACGAATCCACCTATTTGGTCGTCTTCAAACTGCTTTTCTCAAAATAATAAACAATGGTTCAACAAATCTCACGTATCCTTGCATGAAGCATCCACTTAAGTGATATATTTGGCTCCTACTAGGTTTGCTTTTCATACAAGAAGCGTTTAATAAGTTGGCAGTACTTTCAATCAATGGGTAAACCAATAAAGTTTATTAATACCTGATGGTTATTGCATATGTTTATAAATAGTCCAAGATGTCCTTTTTCTGCTGTTAGGGAAATTTGTTTAAAGTAATAAAAAAATATATAATATGACAACATAGATCTTGAAAGGAAACGGTGTTGACAACACTGCAACTTCCAATTTCAAACGTCATCAACCATTCTTTTGTTGCACAAACAGTGAGGTTTTTTTTGTTGTTGTTTCATAAGTTGGTTTGGTGCATAGTTCTGAACCTAGATATAAAAACTGGCTGTTCGTATTAGTTTGAACTTGTACCGATACATCGTGCAAGGTTGGTACCATATATATATTATATACACATATATACCAGCATATATTAATTCAGCATTGGACAGGTATATCAGGACAACACCGGACTGGTACACCAATGTAGACTGAATTGGAAAACCTTGGTTTTATATATTAGATTAAGGTATCAAGTAAAAAATCAGGTAGCCATTGCTATTCCTAATTCTGGAGGTGAAGTGCTAACTCATTTTGCAATTTGGAATGAGTATGGAACCTTCAAAATCTCTAAGGTTTTGCAGTTCGTCACCAATGCAATAAATGTTATATTGACTTGCTTTAGGAACTTGTGAGCATTTAATCCTTCCACATCTGCGGCCTTGTCCAAGTTAGATTTGAGGATATCTCTCTCAATTTTCTAATACTTCTGAAGCTTAGGAGGTCCTGGGCCAGAGGGGAGAGCTTCCCTCAAGCCACGAGATAGGGGGTCACCAGGTGCAAGCCACGGTGTAAGGAGCCGATCAGAAAAACTTGATTGTTTTTTCAACCTTTTGGAACACATGCATTGTGAAAAATAGGATGCACCTACATTCTAATTATCTTATGTTTTGCCTGTGAACCAAACTCATTGGAATTGATTAGCATTTCTCTGCTTTGTAACCAATGCTGTCATGGAACTAGCTTGCGGATATCTTTATTATACCTTTCCTTATTTATGATTTTATTTATTATGTTATATGTTGGACATGTTTGATTTATATACTCGGCTTGAGGTAGAGAGTTAGACATTTTTATTTACTGCGAGCTCAGTGATTTTTTCTTACTTTATTCCTTATTGGTTTAAACTTCTAATATATATCATACTGTACTTTCATTGTTTAACTTAATTCTAATAATTTGGTTTGATTATCTTTATTTGAATTATTTTAGAAATTTTCTTTCATGCATTGGATTGAGTGAACAATTCTGATAAGATTGGCTTTTATAGACTGCTCTCTTGTAATTGCATCCTACAAATATCAACTGATATTTCTTGAACAAAGGTTATATGTAAATTACTATTACCGGTCTTTATGTTAATAATTAATATTTAGGTTGTCTGTTTTATCATTTCTTTACATAATTTTCCAAAGACTGTTGCTTTGGCTGATTACACATGTAATCAAATTAATCCTGATTGGCTCGCCCAATGTTCTTATTTTCTTTATTTTTTTCTTTCTCATAAGGTGATGTTGTTCTGAAGGACTTGAACTTGAAGGCTGAAGCACTAAATTCTTTGAGACTTCCAGTTACAGTAAAAGCTGGTTTTGTTGGACAAATAACCTTAAAGGTAGGTCCTCAGTTGTTTCTTTTACCTCCATGATTGCCTGTATATTAGCATGAATATGTTCCAAATGAGGTGTACTTCAAAACTCAGATTGCTCTGTTTGTGGTGTTAAATATGGAAGTCTCCTCTTCTGTGATGTCACTATATTATTTTCTAATTTTCCATCATCATATTAAGTATGTTCATACTATGAATTATCAATGTTACTGTATTTAGCCTCTGCAAAAAGGCATCATGTGACAATACAATATTTTGAAATAATATAATTGTTCTTTTCTTTTGTTACAACTCTCGGGATCATTTTTTCACATGGTTCGTTACAATTTGACATGGTAAGTGATGAATGGTTTGATATTTATAGTGGAGGAAAAATTCTGAATTATATTAAATCACTATCAAAGGTGGCTAGTGTTGGTAAGGGGTATTTTAGTTTTTCTTAAAGCAATTCCACTGGTTATCTGGCACGGCTGTGTCCCTTTATTTGAAAATCCACCTTAATAGCCGTTTACTGTTATTGGGATTGGAAGACACTAGTTCTCTTGGATCATTGTAGTTGGCAGATTTACTTGTATGGGCAGTCTGTTTCTTCTTGTGCAAATGACCTGTCAAGAAAAAAGAAAACTAAAAACTAGAACACTAAACTGCACGAACGATCATTTTCAAAATTGGGCAATTCTTGGGAATGGGTTATCCTATGTGGTTGAACTTGAAAAGGAACTCAGTTAAATTAGTTAGACACATGGCACGATGCAACTGCCCATGTGTCCTGAATGGTAGAAGCTTCATAACTTTGTCCATGTTACAATATGTAATAGATAACTACATCTGTTTCTTGGTTTGGAGTATTAAGAATATTTTTGTTAAATCTGTTTGTTGGTTACATGTTGTAGTTATAATGAACTGCATAGTTTCACCATATTTTTTTTTGCCTGAGGCTAATCAAAAGGATAATAGATAACAAAAAGACATTACGTTGTTCAAAACAAGAACACTCGTAACCCATGGCACTTATAATTTCCATTCCACATTCTCTCAACAATCCCTCAATCCCACAAAACAGAATTGCAAAAGATATTATACGAGTACAGCTCAACAGAATAGCATTGAATGCTTAATTCATCATAGCACCAAGAAGTACCCAGAATCCCAGATTATCTTCGAACTAGGATCTCTTTTGACTAGAAGCATACTACATGCCAACACAAGCACAATTTTGGTGCTAGCCATTTACGAGTGATAATTATCTCACCTCAATCCTGGGTAAGCCTTGGTTCTAATTAGAAATACAGTTCTATATGTTCCATACAACGTATACCACTTCTCAAAGCAGTAGAGAAAGTCCACATGTATTCCTGGATGTCTAAGCTTCTACTTTTGGTACATTATTTCCTGTTAATAAACGTTTCTTAGATAGTGAGCACAAAGTTTAATGAAGTTATTGCATGCCGGATCCTCCTAGAAGTTGCATTACCGAGCCTTTACCTTCCTTCAAGTGTCTGCAAACGCTTCTTTGATCACTTGCCATAAATCCATCCGTTTATCTAAAAATAATCTCCAACCAAATATGATAAATGATTGCTGTCAACAATAACTTTCCACAATATTTAATGCACGTTTTCTATTCTACCTAGAACCAATCATAGGAAAAAGTTGAGACCAAGCCTTCTCCAGCTTTATGTCATACATTCCATGCAACATTGACCAACATCTACGAGGATCTAGCACATAAAGAACAAATGGTCACAGATTCATTTTCCACAAAATGCATATGCACCTCTAGTGATAATTTCCCATTTTTCCAATTGGTTCATTGTCGAGAGCTGGTCAAGACAAGCCAGTTAAGTAATAAACGAAAATTTTGTTATTCCCCTTTGAACCATACTAATTAGTACCATTCTATATATTCTGTTGTAATGAATTTTCATGGGCTGCTTTAATTGACAATTTCCCATGGGGGCCTCCTTTCCAAATAACTTCATCAGCCTCATTGTCACGGACGTACTTTGCTTGGTGCCAAATGTCCGTGCGGCACACTACTTGGAGTAGTGCTAAGCCTTAATCCTGTGTGCACGTACGCACAATATGCGGAAGCGTCAATCTAAAACCCGAGGCAACAATGTGTAATTTGAGGGCAACACTAGCATTCAAGAGGCACAATAGATTTACACAGAACGGTGAGTAAAATGCTCGGTGAAATGAGTCACCCGAACACCCCATCGATATATTGATAAAAAGGTAGCAATACAAGAAAACAATACAGGACACTAAGCAAATATTGAGTAGACCCTAGACCTATAACTTGGTGGAGAGGGCAGGTGTGTGGAACCTTGCAATTTTATACTTGCATGGGATCACAAGACTGCATTTAACCAAGGCACTACCACCCCTCTCAATACTATCCCGAGTACACAATCTAAGGGGTGTGAGTAGAAGGCTTCACAAGGGATGGGTAGGCTAATTTTACACATTTGAGCCCCCCATCCTGGAGTACTTGTGAAAACACAGTCCCCCACTCATAAGTATATGCCCCGGGACAGTCCCCCGAGTGCATAACACCCCCAAAGACTAAAACACATGGCACACATGTGCCAAACCGTGTTTTTACATGGAACTACATATCCCCAGAGTTTTACACAAAAAGATAGTGTCAGGGTCGGGTAACAGTGGAATTACACACAAACTCCTCCGATCCCTGACATTCTCCCCCACTTGAACGGTCGATGCCCTCATCGACACAAAACATCCTTGTAGCTGGCCTTCGAAGTTGAAGCTTCGTGATCATTGTGCTGCGGTGAAGGAAAACTTCTGCCTTCGTCAGTGTCGCAATCAGAACTCGGAGAGAATGCGACCTTCTTCTCCTTTGTTGGCTTCATGGTTGCGGCTTCCTCGGCTACCAAGGCGTGCAAAATCTTCTTATGGGGGCAATTCCAGGGTTGGTGCTTTCCGCCACATATAAAACAATCCCAAGTCTTTTTAGGTCGCCAATGTTGTCGGCTTGGTCGTCTCTTCGAACATTGCTCCCCCACTTGAGCATTGCTCGGGTTGATCATCCTGAGTGCGCCTATCTTCGGCGTCTTGGAAGAACAAGTGATTGCGCCTATCCTCGGCGTCCTTGAAGAGGAAGGCTTGCCCGAAATAACAATGGTGTCATCTGAGTCACTTGAGCTGGATGATGGTATCATCGGGGCTTTCCCTTTCTGCTTTTTGTCGGTTGAAGCCTTCTCAACCAACATTGCGTTCAACATCTTCCTCTGTTTGCAATCATATATGTGATGGTTGCCGCCACATAAATAACATATGTGTGGTCGGTTATGCGGTGGGCTTCTTTGGTTGCCACCGTTGTGGGGTCGCTGGGGTCTGTTCTGATACTGGGTCCTGTTATCCCGCGGACTGTGCGGTGGACTCCGCCTATCTTGATTCCCATTACGGTGCGGAGGACTCCCATGATTGTCCCTCTGACTGTTTCCATTCCCTTGATGGGGTCGCTGTGGAGGTGAAGATCGGCGCCTTTCCACTAGCTTGAAGTCAGTCAGTTGCTCCGCTGCAGCTTGTGCGGATGCAAAATCTTGGACATTTCTCCTTTGCAACTCCTGTTGTGCCCAAGGTTGCAAGCCATCGATGAAGAAAAATAACTTTTCTTCATCCGCCATCTTGATATCAAGTGAGATGGTAGCAAACTTTCTCACAAATTCATGGATGTCATTTGTGTGACGGAGGTTTCGGAGTTTCTTCCTTACCATTAGTCCGATATTCTCCGGGCAAAACTGGGCCTTCAACTCTCGTTTAAGGTCTTCCCAAGTTGCCAAGTTGTCCGTCCCATCTCGGACTCTTGTGCGCCACCAAAGTTTGGCGTCACCAGTGAGATACCATGTTGCCGTGGCAATCTTGAGACCTTCAGAGTCAGGTCGGGTGACAAGGAAATACTGATCTATGTCAAACAAAAAATTTTCGAGTTCTTTGGCGTCTCGAGTGCCATTATAACTTTGGGGTTCAGGGATCCTCATTTGTGCACGTTGGGGTTGCACATTTCCCCCTCCTGCGTGCAATGCCATGGTGAGGACGGCTATCTGAGCCTTCAATTCCTCAATTTGAGTCCTCAAAACCCTGATGGACTCACGAGCATTTTCTTCGTGTCCCTCCATTTCCGCTGCCAAGCCAGCATGTTTGGAATCGATCAAATCTAGTCGGTCTTCGATATTAGTGAAGCGCACTGCTTGGCGTTCACGGTGCCTTCTCCGTCTTTCCTCCCTATCCAGCTCGGGAGGGTTGCTCCCTAATGTTTCCACATCGGTTCCCTCGTACATAGACATCTTGAGACTTGTCACAAAGGTAACAAATTCGTGCCTCTGATACCACTTGTCACGGACGCACTTTGCTTGGTGCCAAATGTCCGTGCGGCACACTACTTGGAGTAGTGCTAAGCCTTAATCCTGTGTGCACGTACGCACAATATGCGGAAGCGTCAATCTAAAACCCGAGGCAACAATGTGTAATTTGAGGGCAACACTAGCATTCAAGAGGCACAATAGATTTACACAGAACGGTGAGTAAAATGCTCGGTGAAATGAGTCACCCGAACACCCCATCGATATATTGATAAAAAGGCAGCAATACAAGAAAACAATACAGGACACTAAGCAAATATTGAGTAGACCCTAGACCTATAACTTGGTGGAGAGGGCAGGTGTGTGGAACCTTGCAATTTTATACTTGCATGGGATCACAAGACTGCATTTAACCAAGGCACTACCACCCCTCTCAATACTATCCCGAGTACACAATCTAAGGGGTGTGAGTAGAAGGCTTCACAAGGGATGGGTAGGCTAATTTTACACATTTGAGTCCCCATCCTGGAGCACTTGTGAAAACACAGTCCCCCACTCACAAGTATATGCCCCGGGACAGTCCCCCGAGTGCATAACACCCCCAAAGACTAAAACACATGGCACACATGTGCCAAACCGTGTTTTTACATGGAACTACATATCCCCAGAGTTTTACACAAAAAGATAGTGTCAGGGTCGGGTAACAGTGGAATTACACACAAACTCCTCCGATCCCTGACATCATGGTCTGAATAAATGGGGATTTCAGGAATTCTGTTACAGATTTCCTGGAATGCAAACTAGGAATTACCTAAGTACCATTTGCAATAAGTGAACTTAATGGAAGTATCAAGCCCACGTGGATCTCAAACCTGAAATCCTTTACTAATGGATATAGTACTTTCAAATTGAACCAAGGATCGTGTCAAAGTTTTAGTTATTCACCATTTGCAATTTGGTATATTATCAAGTCCTCATTGGACTCCCTTTTGTTTAGAAGATAGGAATTGTCCAAATAGAGAACCTTTTTAAGAATAGTATATGAATCTATCTCACTCATAAGGTTTTCTTTTTTCCTAGCAATTCCCATATATAACGCATAAACACGACTGAGTTAAGGTATTGAATATTCTTGATATTGAGCTGTCCACAATTATAAGGTAGCTGATACGAGACAGGCTAACACGAAACAAATCGTTATAGATGGAAAGAGTAGCTAACAACCTCAATCGGAGGTCATCCGGCGAGAACACGTCGCAGACGTTAAACAAGCAACCAAAATGACATAACCCTAACCTCCCTTTCTCCTTGCCCTAATATAGTGCTCACTCGTTCCCTTCCCCTTGGGCCACAACGTTCCCTGAATCGGACTAGACCCGGTTCGGCGGGAATAAACCCTCCATATGGGCGTGTTAAAACTTACGTCCTTCCGACGAACATTAGCAAACTTAATCATCCGTTGCTGGGCCCGATAGAGGTTATATTTGAGCTGCCTCAGTATCTCATCCTTGTCCAACAGAGCTTGCTTCACAGCATCAACAGCGGACTCTCCCAAAACATAGCGATGCAGGGTAGGAGGGTGGCGGCCATATACAACTTTGAACGGTATCATGTTGGCAGCAGTTTGGAAGCTAGTGTTGTACCAGTACTCTGCCGAATGCAACCACATCGCCCACTCCTTAGGTTGTTCTGATGCAAAACAACACAAATAAGTCTCGAGGCATCTCGCCTCGGACTGCCCATCAGTCTCGAGATGATATGATGAACTCATACGCAGCAATGTCCCCTGAAGACGAAAAAGCTTTGACCAGAACTTATTGATAATCCATATATCTCTGTCACTCACAATGGAACTAGGAACCCCATGAAGCCTGACTACCTCCTTTACGAATAACTCAGCCACTGAACATGCAGAATATGGGTGTTTGAGAGCACAAAAGTGGCCATATTTCGATAGCATATCAACCACGACGAGAATAGCATCTGCCCCTTTTGAGCGCGGCAGCCCTATGTTGAAATCCATGGCGATGTCATCCCATATGCGGTTTGGGATGGGCAAGGGTTGTATTAAGCCTGCCGGAGATGTAGCTTGATATTTTTGTCGCTGGCAGATGGAACACTCTGCCGCCGCTCGGTAAATTTCCTTCTTCATGCTGATCCAATAGACAGTTGTCCATGATTCTGCGGTATGTGCTGTAGGCACCGGAATGACCCCTTGTGGGCGTGTTATGACATTCCTGGAATATGGTTTGCACCCAACTAGAGTGTGCAGGTAGCACTATATGCCCTTTGTAGAATAACCGCCCCGAATGAAGCTCGAATGGTGTGGCCTTAGCTGGGTGCTGCCTCAATTCTGTTATGATCTTACTAAAAATAGGTCCTTGTCCATTTCCTCTTGAATCTGGTCGATGTCTAACCACAAGTGCATAGATAGGGCCATCAGGTCCGCCTGCTCGGGTAATCTAGACAATGCATCTGCCGCCCTATTATCGTTACCTGGTTTATGTAGGACCTCCATATCATAACCCAAAAGTTTAGCCATTTAGTTTTGTTAGTCTGGGGTAGTGATGCACTGTTCCAATATATGCCTCAAAGCTTTCTGATTCGTTAAAACTTTAAACTTGCGCCCTAAGAAGTATGGTCGCCAATGTTGAATCGACAACACTAGGGCCATTAGCTCCTTCTCATAAGTCAATTTGGCCAAGTTTCCCTCAGATAGAGCCTTGCTGAAGTAGGCTACCGGTCTCCCATGTTGCATAAGAACCGCCCCAATGCCCCTTCCTGATGCATCACATTCTATGATGAGCTCTTGGGTGAAATCCGGTAGTACTAATATCGGGGTTGTCGTCATTACCCCCTTCAACCTCTCGAAAGCTTCTTGTGCCTCCTCATTCTAATAAAACCCCTCCTTCTTGAGGACGTTGGTAAGGGGCTTAGCTATCTTACCATAGTCCTTCACGAATCTCCTGTAATACCCTGTGAGCACTAGGAACCCGTGCACCTGATTGACTGTTGTTGGAATAGGCCACTGACTAACACTCCTTATCTTCCTTGAGTCCATGGCAACTCCACAGGGCTGAATGATGTGACTAAGATATTCCACCCGCGTTTGTCCAAAACTGCACTTGGATTTGTTTGCTGTGAGTTGGTTAGCTCTAAGCACTTCCAATGTTTGGTTCAGATGCCTCATGTGTTGATTCGAGGTACTGCTATAGATTAGAATATCATAAAAAAATATTAGAATAAACTTACACAAATATGGCCGAAAAGCTTCATTCATCACCGCTTGAAAGGTCGCAAGGGCATTTTTTAGGCCAAACGGCATGACCCGATACTCATAATGGCCCGAGTGGGTGCGAAAGGCTGTCTTGTGGACGTCCTGGCTTGACCCTTATCTGATGATAACCTGAACACAAATCTATTTTGGAGAAATATTCTGCCCCGTGTGGCTCATCAATCAACTCTTTAATAATGGGGATTGGGTACTTATCATCAACCGTGATGCTGTTGAGCGCTCGATAATCCACGCAGAATCGCCAACTTATGTCCTTGCGCACCAGGATCACCGGACTGGAGTAAGGGCTAGAGCTCGGTCGAATGACACCAACTACTAACATTTATTGCACGAGATGCTCTATCTCATCCTTCTGATGGTGGGCATATCGATAGGGTCGTACCCTTACTGGCCCCTTGTTGGGTTGGATGTTGATCACATGGTCAAATTCTCTTTCTAGGGGAAATACCGTTACCTCTGAGAATACATCCGCAAAGGAGTGCAGCAGGGTTTGCAATTGTTGGTTCTGTGTTAGCGCTGTGTTAGCGCCAGCGTCCCCGACCTTTCTGTTACCCGCACAAAATGCTCAACCGCCCACACTATAGCCCAAAATTCCGCATCTGCCCTCGTGTGTATGCCCTTGAGCGAAATAGAAGAGCATATCAAGGAGGGATCTCCCTGGACGATGTGCTCCTGCCCTTCCTGTGGTATTTTCATGTATTTTTGCCCCCAGTTCACCCTGATCTCGCCCAACGTCTCCAATCAAGCCATCCCCAGTGTCACGCCCCGGTCGGATTAGCCATAAACTAGTGTCTTAGGGTTGTCCGGCGGAACATCAGGGCGTGAACTCCCTAGGGTTTCCGGGCAAAATCTCTCCCCCAAATCAGAACCCTAACTCCCCGATTGATTTTTATCACCAAATTACAATTCGCACGAAAACCCTAACCCTAATTTCAAAGTTCAAACCCTAAAATCAGATTTTACCTATAGTCAACGATTTAGACTAGTCAACACCCCCAAATTCGATTTGCCAGTCGAATTTATTCCTCCACATTGACGTCACGACGACGTCAGCGCTCCAAATCTTTCCGCCGCGCGCCGAATGTCGTCCCGATTTTGACTGGTTAAAATCGGAAGAGCCTTGTTTCGAACGCCTCCATGTTCGTTTCGCCTTCATCTTCGACGGTTTGAATGCATGCCGCCGCTGCGTTTTGTCCGCCGCTTGTGCTCGGCTCGCCCGAGAAGAAGAATGCTCGCGGGGAGGACCACCTTCCTTCCTCGTCCTCTCGTCGCCGGCTCGGAAACCGTCGCTGGAAGCTGCCGTGAACACTAGATTATGGGGAAGAAGACCAGTGGAGAAGAAAACCAGTTTTATTCCCCGGAAAAAGCTTACAAGACCTCTCCGATGTCCCTCTTCCCCTCCCTCATCGGAAGCCCCGCTACCGGTTACAAAACGCTCGGATTCACAATCGCTCGCTGAAGCTCCCTTGAGCCTTGTCGTTCCCTTGCTCTCTCACTCTAGTGTGGATGTTTGAAGGTGGCGACAGATTGATTTCCCTTCTCGCTGCTCCCGCCTCAGCTTTAATGAAGAGGGCGCCGCCTCCAATCTCCAGATTTAGGGCGTTTGCCGCCCGAATCTTCGTTCGAAGAAGACTTTGTCTTCCCCGAAGATTGTGCTGCTTTTGCATCCACATCAGCCACCTCGTCGATGCCTCCGGAAGACGCGTTCGCCCCTGCGCTGGAGATGCTGTTGGAGAACAAGGTCGCCACACTGAAGCCGCCGTCTGCGTTGTTCGAAGACCGCGGTGAAAGAGGTGCAGCGCCCGCCTTTGAGATGCGTAAATTGGGGTTAGAATACCCCGTTGACCACATTATGCCCCAATTCGGGCTTCCCTTTACATCTTGTTGGGCTGGATTTGGGCTGGTGCTTGACCCATTGGGTTTTGGGCTCAACCGGGCTGCACCAGGCTTGACAATTCTCCCCCGCCCAACTTGGACATCGCCCTCGATGTCTCTCACGGGTAGATCTCGTGCTACTATTGCTCCGATCCTTAAAGCACCGTTCCTCACCTCCTCGGTGTGGTCTTCAGTTTCCTTTGCTGGTTCCTGCGTCACGATAGCTATTATTTTCTGACTTGTGGGGCACTCCCTCATCCAGTGAGGACCGCCGCACAAGAAGCAACCCTGTGGCTTGTGCTCTGCATTCGTCCTTCCCGCAGGACGATTTGGCTCTCGTTATCCTAGTGAACCTCTGTTCTACCGGAACAAGTGTCTACCCCTTTCTGGAACTTTAGCACTCGGTGGGGTATGTGGGGAGCCGCACTTCGGTGTTGACCGCTGTTTCTTTGGTGGTGTTGATCTGAATTTATGATTATCCACCAGGGATTCTGCCACCGCCGCAGCCGCCCTTCAGCATCAACGCGGAGAATGCCCTGACGTACTCCTGGATCGACCCAGTGTGCCTTAGCCGATCCACCTTTCTACGAACTTGGTTCGCTGAATTTCCGGGAAGAAATTGCCGGCGCAGTTCCTCACGAAAGGCCTCCCAAGGTCAGCTAGTAGCTCCCGTTGTAGAGCTAACTTTGGTTTGCCACCAAAGTTTCGCGTCGCTTGTGAGGTAAGCGATGCACACCCGCACTCGATCTTCTTCTGGAACACGGCTAGCAGAGAACAACTGCTCCATGTCCCAGATGAAGTTCTCCACTTCTTTGGACGATCGGCCCCCCCAAACGTCGCTGGCTCGGGTACTCGTACCTTCGGCTTAGGAGCCTCCTGCTCCGCCGGTGCTGCCGTCGATCGCAATACTTGCGTTAGGGCCAAACGCAATATCGTGACCTCTGCATGCATCTCCTCCTTCATGTGAGCCATCTCCCATGGTAGGTGGATTAGACCGTCTATAGTCTGCTGCATGAATTTGATCTGCAACCTCTGTTGCTCAATTTGCAATCTCTGATCCTCCACTATCCTCTGAAGAATCTCTACCTTGGGGAACCACCGCGTTGTCCCCATCGCTCGTCAGACCGAGCACCTTCTCAATTCGTGCTATGTGATCACCGTGGTTCGCCATCTCCTTAGGTTTAGCCGTCTCCTTGGTTTTACCTTTGTCCTGCTTGGGCCACACGTCTTCTGACGCTCCTCTAGCAGTGTGGGTGATCTTCTGGAACTTCCGACCAACCTTCACCTTTGCGGGTGAAGCAGCCGTGTTGGTGGAACCAGATTGTTATCCTATGCCACTGACCTATGGGTATGGGCCCACAGAAAACCTCCTTTGATACCAATTGTCACGCCTCGGTCAGATCAGCCATAAACTGGTGTCTTAGGGTTGTCCGGCGGAACACAAAGGCGTGAACTCCCTAGGGTTGCCGGGCAAAATCTCTCCCCCAAATCAGAAACCCTAGCTCTTCGATTAATTTTTATCCCTAAATTACAATTCGCACGAAAACCCTAACCCTAATTTCAAAAATCAATCCATAAAATCAGATTTTACCTCTAGTCAACGATTTAGACCCGTCAATGCCCCCAAATTTGGTTCGCCGCTCGAATTTATTCCTCCCCGCTGACGTCGTTGAACGACGTCAGCGCTCCAAATCTTTCCGCCACGTGCCGAATGTCGCCGTTCTGATTTTGACTGGTCAAAATTGGAAGAGTCTCGTTTTGAACGCCTCCGCGTTCGTTTCGCCTTCGTCTTCGACGGTTTGAACGCACGCCGCGGCTGCGTTTCGTCCGCCGCCCGTGCTCGGCTCGCCTGAGAAGAAGAATGCTCACGGGGAAAACCACCTTCCTTTCTCGTCCTCTCGTCGCCGGCCCAGAAACCGCCGCTGGAAGCCGCCCTGAACACCAGATTAAGGGGAAGATGATCAGTGGAGAAGAAAACTAGTTTTATTCCCCGGAAAATAGCTTACAAGATCTCTCTGGCACAGGCGACCCCCGTCGTCGACGTCCCTCTTCCCCTCCCTCACCGGAAGCCCCAGTATCGGCTACAAAACGCTCGGTCGCTCGCCGAAGCTCCCCTGAGCCTTGTTGTTCCCTTGCTCTCTCACTATGGTGTGGATGTTTGAAGGTGGCGACGGATTGATTTCCCTTCTCGCTGCTCCTACCGCAACTTTAAAGAAGAGGGCGCCGCCTCCAATCTCTAGATTTAGGGCGTCTGCCCCGAATCTTCCATCGAAGAAGACTCTGTCTTCCCCGAAGATTGCGTTGCTTTTGCATCTACTTCAGCCACCCCCTCGACGCCTCCGGAAGACGCGTTCGCCCCTGCGCTGGAGATGCTGTTGGAGAACTAGGTCGCCACACTAAAGCTGCCGTCTGCGTCGTCCGAAGACCGCGGGGAAAGAGGTGCAGTGCCCGCTTTTGGGATGCGTAATTTGGGGTCAAAATACCCCGTTGACTGCATTATGCCGCAATTCGGGCTTCCCTTTACATCTCGTTGGGCTGGATTTGGGCTGGTGTTTGGCCCACTGGGCTTTGGGCTGAACCGGGCTGAACCAGGCCTGACACCTAATACCATATCAACGCCTCCAAGGCTAAATAAATTGGCTTGTAACACAATATCATAATTGCCAAGCACCACTGCCAACTGTTTGCATCTGCTTTGTGCTGTGACCCGTCCGCCATCGCTCAAATTGACCTTATAAGTTAGCGTTTGTGTAATCAGCCACCCCTGCTCCTGGACTAACCGAGCTGAAACAAAATTGTGGCTGGCACCACTGTGAATGAGTATAATGGTGGAAACGCCATTGATGGTCCCTCTAAGTCTCATGGTGCAAGGACCCGAGAGGCCGCCCATCGAATATAAGGAAAGTTCCATCATGTTGCAAGATGGTTCCCCTTGGTTCCCTTCTCCTCTCGCCATATCAGCCGGTACCCCTCCTCCCTCTTCGTGCCCCCCTCTAGGGCCTCGTCGTCTTCTGCTAGTAGCGTAATACGAAGACTCATATTGCCACACTGGTGCATAGGATGATATGGCTAGTCACATTGAAAACATAAGCCCTTCTCCATCTTGTTGATGTAATCTTGATAAGACATAGCTCTCCCACCTCTCGAGCGATTACCCTGAGACACACCGCCTGTCGAAGAGCGAACATGACTCCCTTCTTTGGTGACAGTGCGTTGAGTCCCATCCCTTGTTGCTCCCCCTTGTAACCCGAATTGATTACTCCCTCCAGCCCTTCGTGCATGTTGCGATTGTGTAGTGGTTGGTGAAGTAGTTGACGACCAAGCGGGTTTGCTAGATGTAAATCCTCCGGTACCAGAAAAACCTTTACCCGTAGAAACACCAGTAGTGGTGTGCGGTTTCAGCCCTTCTACACCCAAAAGCTCCTTTTCAATGACTCGAGCTAGGGTCATCGCTCGTAGGATGGTGCTGGGAAAGAAAGGACGCACACATTCTTGAATTTCAGACCTTAAGCCCTTCTAGAAAAACCCAAATACTACTGTTCGGTTAGGTCCGGAATTTGCGAAACTATTTCTTGATACGCTGTTATATACTCTGTCATAGTCCGGTGGCCTTACTCGAGAGCCGCTCGCCGCTCATATGCATTGGTGGCTGGGCAATTACTGTACCGTTGCACCAACTCCACCTTCAACCCTTCCCAAGTGATATTGGGAATCCTATTGGGAATCCTCCGTCTCAGCCAACAGAGCCAATGATTTGTAGGGCCTTCCATGCTGATAAAGGCTAAGAGTATTTTGTAGTCCTTGGATGTGCCTTGAATATCAAAATATTGTTCAGCTCTGGCTATCCATCCGACCAGATCATTGCCATCAAAAGTGGGCAATTCCATGCGCCTATGTAACAAGCGATGGTCCTCCCTTCCCATCGATTTACGGTGGATTTTGCTGCCTGTTCGGCCGTCACCTTAGCGTCTCGCCTTGTTGTGGGCCTCTGGTGGTTGTTGGCCTATGCCCGGCTCAGCCTGTGTGTCTGTGACCAGCGTTCCTCCCGTATGCGGGGTGGACGATAAGGCTCATTCCTGCCGTCGGGGACAACCATCACCTCCTCTGCACCACGTGCACCCCGAGACCCCCCGCTATAGAATGGATCGTCATGTGCTCCGTTCTCCTTTCCTTTGCCATATCCGTCTTTCGCATTTGGTCCAAGGTGTTGAGTCGGCGGTCCATCTCGGCATGGTGACGGTTCAATTCTGAGATCTCTTCCCAATGCTGGCGGTGCTCGTTCACCACTTGTCGCCTTTCCTCGGCCAAGGCTAAAACCTCCAACCGGCGATCCTCTCCGGCGGATTGAAGATCTGCTTGCACAGCAGCCATGGTGACTTGTAATTCCGCCAAGGACTTTTCCAGGTTCCAACCGCGTCTCACTTCTCGTTGGCGCCATCGGCAGCAGCAACGTACTCCCTACACAAGGTCGTGCCCTCCCTCTACCTTCGCGCTGCTCCAGCGACCAGGGCTAGCAGTCGCTCCTCTCCCAGCAACTATGTCCAGCAGCCGCGCTTCCTCTACAGCTTCCGGAAGACTTCTCCAAGTGTTTCGGACAGCCTCACCTGACTCCAGACCGAATGCAACCTCCTACGTAGCCTTCACGCACATGCTGGCGGACGCCTTCGATGGTTGTCCGCCTCTGCCAAGCCAAGAATCGAAAAAGGAGGGGGGGGGGGGGGGAGGGACTCACGGGCAGCGCTGAGTCCGAGCGTCCCTTACGTCCACCTTAGACCCCTCAGTCGATGCCAACAACGCCCGAAAAACACCTTCGCGTGTGCGTCAACCGGCGTCCGAAACTCTCCTTCCGCAACGCTACGATCTGCGCCTCCCCGTTGAGCTTTCGCCTCGGGTTCGGCAGGTCGGACCAAGCTGATACGAGACAGACTAACATGAAGCAAATTGCTATAGATGTAAAAAGTAGGCAACAACCTCAACCGAAGGTCATCCGGTGAGAACACGTCTCAGACGTTAATCAAGCAACCAAAATGACATAACTCTAACCTTCCTTCCTCCTTGCCCTAATACAGTGCTCACTCGTTCCCTTCCCCTTGGGCCGCAACGTTCTCCTGAACCGGACCCAGACCCGGTTCGGTAGGAATAAACCTTCCATATGGGAGGATGACCCAGTTCAGTAACATAGACATGTCTTAGTCCAAGATACATTGTGGACAACTTTGCTTCTACACCCCATAAAAACCCAGACATTAATTGATTTTACCACCCAATCATTGACTAGGAAGTTTGAGCACATTGCACCAATATAAGATGCTGCCGTAACAAACTAATTTAATTAACTTCAGCTGTCCTGCACAAGATAAATTCATAAATTCAACCTCTCCATGTAGTGCCCAGAAATGTTGTTGTAAGCAAGGTTGTTGGGATTGAGGTTCTACCTAGGAATGGTATAAGCTTTATAGGATCATAACAGAAAGGAAAAAAAAATATTTTTTAAAAATTATATTCATATATTAATAAAAATATGAACATTGTAACAAAATAAATAATAATTAATATAATATCCATCGAGTATTGACTAGCAATGGACCAAATATTTTGCAATTAAGTAATCAACAAAATTAGATATTTTACAATTATTCACCCCCAATAAACACAAATATTCTATTATGAAATCCAAGGGAAAATTTTCATGTTTTATTAGCATTCTAAGTAGTGGTTTCTTGTCTCTTATCCTTTTTCCCATTATTTTCAAGAAATAAATACAGAGGAGGTCGCTATTGCATTGTATCCATTTGTCATTCCATAATGCATGACGCTGTTAAAAGTATGCACATCAAAGCAAATCATAAACTTTACTATGCCAGAAAATATTTCTTTTTTGAAATTACACAAACTATACAGTACTAGGTGGCTGTACAACATACAATAGAAGGGGTACGACCTTTCTATTCAAATAATCTGGTAGGTTAAGTATGATGCATGGAAAGAAAGCTTTCGTACCTTTTCGCACCACCATTTTTTTGGGAACTCCATTTATTGTTATGTAAGGTGGTTGGAAATGACACTTAGAAGTCATCCCTTCCTCCTTTCCACGTCCCTTTACTTTTGGTTCTCACGAGGAAGGAGGAGAGTTGGTTCTTTGGCGATCTCCTCCTCAGGTGCTATGCTCAATAAAAAATCCATCTCCTCTCTCTTCGCCATTGGCTGACTATACCTAGGTAGGTAAAGCTATTGGAATCCTCCTTTATTTATTAGATGATGCACCATATCAATTGCTACTTCACATGCTTGTCATCACTAGATGGGACTACAATTCCTCTCGCCCTTGGAACTGAGTTTCACTCATGGCGTGAGGTGGGCGTGTTAGCATGCCGGATTTGGGATGACAATTATATCCATGTCGAGTACCGACTCATTTATGGTGAGTTCGGATAACCAATTAGCTAAATGGATTGAGTTTGGATTTAAAAGTATGAGTACCGGTACTCGATTTAAAAATAAATTTTTAAATAAAAAATAAAAAATATTTTGTTATTTAATTGGGTACTAGTGGGTACCTGCTTACATATCTGAGTCGGGTTTAGGTAGCATAAGACGTATCCAACTTAGGTTTGGGTATTGGGTAAACTGCCGAGTACTTGACGAATTGTCATCCCTATGTCGGATTAGTACTTTTACATCCTGGGAGGTGCGGCTACGGGTGGCGACTCTAGCGTTGCATGTCACTGTGGTTGTTTGCGTATCAATGTTGATTATTTTACTAGTCGAGGTGGTCTCATTGCCTGATCCCATAATCTTTGTTCCCACCTTATTTAGGATCCCACATGTGATCTAGATCATTTTGCGTGACATAGGTTGTAGGATCACCGATCACAATTTTAACACCATTGGTTTTAAGATATATGCATGAAATGTTGAACCAACACCTTGCAATGCAAGGCTTATTAAGGAGATAGTTACATTATGCATGAATATTCAATAATGTTAGACATGACACCAAGGATGATGAAACGAATTCATACTAGGTGGTACAATACTTATGTACTAGTTCGAGCATAGACTAGTTCATAGACCTTACATAAACAAGTCCCTTTTTCTCTCACTCGTATGTTCACATGCTCTAGACACGATCGAGGGTTCCTCCCTCGATGAAAGAGTAGCTCAACAATTGCCCCTGACCCATTCGAGGTATGTGTACTAGCCCCTCAGGTGACTAGTTTTGCTTACTCCTTCCCTCAATGACTGCTGCTTCCACTTCCTCCTCCCCTCGGTGACTGCCCTGCTTCCTGCTTCCTTCTCCCATAGGTGCTTCCTTCTCCCATTGGTGACCCTCGGCGACTACATTTGTTTATTCCTCCCCTTGGTAGCATCTACCAACATGCACTCTCTTCATCCTTGCTTCGATTTACTCACATCTTCCCTTTTAGGTGATTCGCGAGCTACTTTGGTGATGTGCAATCTCCCAACTTCATCTTTAGTGGTAGCACAACATGAATTTGTCACCGATTTGAGCTTCTGTTATTCTCTTAGATTGTTTATAACCTAATTTATGTACTATACCGGTTCAGTCCGTGACTGAGATATGAATATAGATTGACATCTCAAACCTTGCATGATACTCATGAGGGCCTAAACGAAAAGAGTGGGGGAAACCTTGGTTACAAAAGTAGAAAATTTGAAGGCTTGATTTAAGTTCGTGAACAGTAAAAAAACTATCTCAATTAGGTTAAATCTCTAGAACAGTAATACATAATACAAGGGGTATATGAGGTTTAGGGTAAGGCCCAAATACATTAGTAGGGCTAGGCCCATATAACTTAGTAACACACCCCCTCAAGTTAGAGCAAAAATATCACACATGCTCAGCTTGTTACTGAAATCATGAATTTTCATAGAGTTGAGGGCCTTGGTAAAAATATCAGCAATTTGATCCTCAGACTTGGTGTATGAAGTAGAAATTTGCTGACTTGAAATGACATCTCTGATAAAGTGGCAATCAATCTCTACATGCTTGGTACATTCATGAAATGAAGGATTGTTGGCAATGAATATTGCTCACTGGTTGTCACAATGCATAGTCATAGGAGTACAAACCACCGGGCCGAATTCTTGTAGTAACCCTTTGATCCACAACAGCTCACAAGTGGTATGAGCCATGACGCGATATTCAGCCTCACAGCTGGATCTCGAAACAACACTCTGCTTTTTGCTTTTTCAGGTAACCAGATTGCCCCCAATATATGTACAGAAGCCAGAGATGGATTTACGGTCATCAATATTGCCAGCATAGTCGGCATCACAGTAAGACTCAATGTTAGAATGCCTGTTCTGCTTATAGAGAAGACCTTTGCCTGGAGATTTCTTCAAATATTGTAAGATTCTCAATACAGCTTTCCAATGACATTATTTAGGGGACTACATGAACTGGCTGACAACACCCACCGCAAACGAAATATCTGGGCGAGTAACAGTGAGATAGATAAGCTTTTCTACAACTTGCCTGCAAACAGTAGAATCAGTATCTTCTGACTTCTCCCATACACTGTGATGTACATTTGGAATCATTGGCACATCAGATGGTTTACAATCAAGCATACCCGTGTCAGCTAGAAGATCAAGAATATACTTGCGTTGAGATAGGTGAAGCGAAGAGCCCTTGTATGCAATCTCAATACCCAGAAAATATCTAGGTTTGCCCATATCTCTAATAGAGAATTGTGATTGTAAAAAGGTTTTGGTTTCATGTATACCTCCAGAGTCACTTCCTGAAAGAAGAATATCATCTACATAAATAGCCAGAACAATAATGCCTGTGGTGGATTTACGAATGAATATAGAGTGATCTGATTTGCAATGAAGAAAGACAATCTGGGATATGATGGCTGAAAACTTCTGAAACCATGCTCTTAGGCTTTGTTTAAGACTATAGATAGCCTTATGTAATTGGCACACGAACCCCCCCGGCTTGACATAACCCGGAGGTTGATCCATATACACAGTCTTAGAGAGATCACCATACAAGAAGACATTCTTGACATCCAATTGATAAAGAGGCGAATCCAGGTTAATAGCAAGCGAGAAAATAATCCGAATAGAGTTCAAGCGAGCAACAGGAGAGAATGTATCCAAGTAGTCAACACCATAAATTTAGGTAAAACCCTTGGCCACAAGGCGAGCTTTGTAGCGATTGACCGAGCCATCAGGATTGTGCTTGATAGTATAGACCCATCGGCACGGAACGGGTCGGGCCTCGAGAGGTAAGGAAACAAGGCTCCATGTGCACCGAGAAGTTAAGACATTCATCTCCTCATCCATAGCAGCCTTCCAGTGAGGGGAGGAGACAACGTCAGAGAGGTAGGTAGGAACTGTACTAGAGGATATAGCATTAAGGAACGCATGATGAGAAGGAGAAATATGTGAGTAGGAAACATAGTGAGAAGTAGGATACTTAGCTGTAGAGTGATGTCCCTTGCGAAGAGCAATAGGGAGGTCGGTCGAATCAGGGCGAGGAGCCTCAGGCAGAGGTGCGTCAGGCCGGGGGGGGGGGGGGTTGCAGGTGGAGTAGCCCGAGCTCGCCGATGACAAACCTACAAGGGAGCAGAGGAAATACCAGGAGACACAGGAGGTGGAATTGGTAAGGAGTCGAAAGGAACAGCCTGAGGGCACGGAGGAGCGAAATCGGGCAAGAGTGGCGTAGAAGGATGGAAATACGGAGTGGACTCAAGGAAGGTAACATCCATGCTCACAAAGTATCGACCGTGCTGAGGATCAAAACACTTGTAGCTCTTTTGAGTCCGAGAATAGCCAAGAAAAATACAACGCGTAGAGCGAGGGCTTAACTTGTCAACACCAGGGTATAAATTGTGAACATAGCATGAACAACCGAAGGTCTTGGGTGGTACCTGGAAAATAGGACAACTAGGAGTGAGAACAGAGATAGAGTGATTTACGATATAGGGACGATGTAGGAACACGGTTGACTAAGTATGTGGCAGTCAGAACAACATCACCCCAAAGATACTTAGGGACATGCATATGAAACATTAGAGCGCGAGCAACATCAAGAAGGTGACGATTTTTGCGTTCGGCAACCTCATTCTGCTGCGAGGTATAGGGACAAAGTGGTTTGATGAATTATACCCTGAGAACCACAAAATTGCATAAAGAGGGAACTGGTGTATTCAAGAGCATTATCAGTACATAGAATTTAAGAGGCAGGTTAAATTGATTACGTATTTCAAAGTAAAACAGTTTGAAAGCATGAAACACATCAGAATGATTTTTAAGTAGAAATACCAGCACATGCAAGAAAAGTCATCTATAAAAGTGGCAAAATATTTGAAACCATCTCTGGTGGAAACAGGACTCGGACCCCAAATATCATAATGAACTACATGAAAAGGAACAGTAGTTGGAGGACTACGACTACTAGGAAATGAAGTCCTATGATGGTTTCCAAGCTGACAAGCATCGCACTCAAAATGAGGACAAGACTTCAAAGACAAAATATCTTACACTTTTGTTGGGAAGATGTGACCTAACCGACAGTACCACGTGTAAGGAGTGGATGCAGTCAAAAAGGTGGCAGAAGTGTCTGGAGCAGGATCAGTGAGAACATAGACTCCTCCAACCCTAAGCCCCCCACCAATCTTCACCTTGGTCCTGAGGTCCTGAAAAAGGCAGGAAGAGGAAAGGAAGGTGATGGAGCAATTCAAACTTTTAGATAGGGCATAAACAGAAATAAGATTAACTGGAAACTTGGGAACATAAAGAACATTAAGCAATGTAAGTTTAGAGTTCAAACGAACAGTTCCAATGCCATGAACGAGAATAAGGGAGCCATCGGCAATTGACACCGGACTATGGTTGGTGTCAATGCGAAGGGTGGTAAACAACGATCTATTACCTGAAACATGAGAAGTGGTTCCGGAATCAAGTACCCAAGTGTTAGAAGAGGCAATAAGTGAAGTAGTACCAGAGACACTAGGAGTGGTAGCCATCATGGATGCGGAGGATGCCTCTGCCTGAGCAGCTAAACGAACCAGGCGATCATACTCAACAGTGGAAACAGTAACAGTCGAATCAGCTGTAGAAGATGGAGCAGTAACAACAGGCTCTCAACTTGGCAAAGGAGGGCTTGCCAAACTTTTTCCAACATCGCTCGGATGGATGGTTGGTCCGGCCACAGTATCCACAAGGTGTAGTAGCACGACCACGCCCCCTGCCCTGACCAGAACTACCACCACGTCATCCTCCTTGAGGGGTAAGGAGTGCACTGCTGATGGAAGTGGCAGGAGTAACCAAAGAGACTCGCAGAAGCCGAGAATAAACACTCAGAATAGTATGAACAGAGGGGTTGTAAGGAGCTGTGCTTTAGCCGCCGCATAAGAGTCATCTAGTGCAGGAAGAAAGATAGCGACGAAGAGTTCCTGTCTCTGCTGACTGGTCACAAATATGTCAGCAGTAGGAGGTTGAAGCATCTGCAACTGGTCCCATTTCCCTTTGAGGATTCGATTAAGGTCGGGTAGAGGCATGCCGGCCTGTTTCAAATTAAAAAGTTCCTCATATAGTTGGTGAACTTGACCAATTGTCTCTTGAGGGGCATAAGTGGACTGTCTCTTGAGGGGCATAAGTGGACGCTAAGACATCCCAGATTTCTTTGACAGTGTCTAAACACATAACAGTGGAAGCAATGCTACCCTCAATACTGCTAAGAAGAGCAGTAGTGACAGCCATGTCGGACCGTCTCCAAATGTCATAAGTAGGATCTGAAGAGTCTGGAGCAAGGCTCGTTAGTTGTATATCCTTGCCATGTGATCCAAGGTAAAAACGCATGGATCGAGCCCATAAAAGGTATTTACTACCATCAAACTTCACAGTAGTGGCAACGCTAGATGTGGTCTTCAATTCAGTGGTAATGATTTTCATACTAAATAAAGTAATCGACTGGAGGAGAAGGATAGATACCCGACCGAAGAGTTGATGCTGCGAGAGAATGTGCAAGAGGAAAGTAATCAGCGGCGGACCTTGCTTGATGCTGTCGGTTAGATGGCTGTGGAACCGAGAGACGCAGCAACCGCAAGATGGCCTATGGATGCACAATTGACCGGAGAGGAAGAGCTCTTCGAATAAACGACAGAGAGGTGGTTCCCGAAAGCAGCCGTAGAGGAGCCGAGAGAGGCAGCAGCCGCAAGAGATATCCGCCTAAGCTTGTCGAGAGGCAGGATAGTTGAGAGGGGCTGCAGCAAACTTCCAGTCAAGCATAAGGGCTCCCGCACACAAGACATACGCCAGCAATACAAGAGGACGAGTGACCCTAGTCCGCCAGTCGACTTCCGAAGGAGGCAAGCAAACGGCGACGAGCGAAGGTGGGGTTTAGATGTTCAGTAGAGGGTGGAAGTAATGGAGAAGGTTGTAGGAAGGAGCGAGCGGAAAGGAAGACAGCGCCGGAGTCAAGAGAACAGGGAACAAGAGCGGGCGGAAGGGAAGGTGATGACGGCGATGCTCTGATACCAAGTTCATGAACAGTAAAAAAAACTATCTCAATTAGGTTAATCTCTAGAACAGTAATACATAATACAAGGGGTATATGAGGTTTAGGGTAAGGCCCAAATACATTAGTAGGGCCAGGCCCATATAACTTAGTAACAATTTATACTAACACTTTTACCCCTCAAAGCAAGTTATATTGTTGATGAACATACACATGGTAATAGGACATGACACTCACAAGGGCTTAAAGATAGAGAGAGCAAGAAAGCTTTAGTTTAAAAAGTTGATAAGTTCCAAGTCTTGATTTGACCCAAAACCAATTTAAAAAGTTACTACGACATGACCCTCACAAGGGCTTAAAGATTGAGAGAGCAAGAAAGCTTTAGTTTGAAAAGTTGATAAGTTCCAATTTTTGATTTAACCCACCACTTTGTTTTTTTTCCTTTCCAGGTAGCTATTATAATAAGTGACTACTTGTTTCCCTTTTGCATGTACAACATATGTGTAATTTACATCTTCACCCATCAAAGATCAACGGGTGTAATCCTTATATTCTTTGACTTTTGTCAATATTTATCTCATCTTTAAACAACAATATATGGATATGTTAATTATGTCTTAAAATTTAGGTTGTGTCAACTTTGCTACTTTAGGGAATTCTCATTGTCATGTAGTAAGTATTACCACCCCTACATTAGTACATCATCTTATGATATAGGATTGTAACTAAAGATTACAGCGATTGGGGAATTTTCTATGAAGAATCTGAGATTGAGAGATTTCTTCAGGGGACAGAATGGGATCTTAGATAGAACTTTGTTATAGCACAAACAATTTGTATGATAATTTTAAATCCCTTTTGGGGAGAAAGCACACGGGCTAGAGGATATAATATATATCTTCTTAATTCTTTATATACACTATACTTGTAATTGCAAAAAAAATGTATGATTCTATTATATATATCCAAGGTTCAAAGTATAGGTCCAACGTACTAGTCGTACTAGTAAAAATCCTAGTGGAACCGGGCGGAGCAAGAGGATGGATCTGCGGGAGAAAGAAAGAAGAAGAGAAGGAAGAAAAGGAAGAGAAAGAAGAAGAGGAGGAAGAACACGAAGAGGAAGAAGAAGAAGAAGATTTGTCCGCCTCTTGCTCATCGCATTGTTGCATCGCGTCCGTCGCTTGCCGGACACGACTCACTCACGAGTGCCTTCTTCCTCTCCTTGATCTCTTCTTCTCTTCCTCTTCCTTCTTCTTCTGCTCGCTCCACTACTCCGCCCATTGAAACCGTCCCGTTCCTTCGTTAGACCAGACCAGCACTTCGAACCTTGTATATATCATTGTGGAGTTGATAAACTTTATATATTAAGAGCCAGTTATGGTTTTGCTTTGCTTTTAGTATTATAAACCAATATATGTAGGTGCCTTAGGCCATGTTTACTTGGAAGGATGGAAAATACAAAAGAAAGGAAACCTAAAAGGATAGAATGTATTATAAATTTTCTTTCCTTGTGTATACTTGGAAGGAAAGAAAGCTTAAATGATTGTTATATACACCCCAATTTTTAATTTTTTCACTCTTATTATATAAATACTATAAAATTATAAAATATTATTCATACTATTAAATAAATACCATAAAAATATTAAATATTATTGAATACTATTATAAATCATAAAAATTACTAAATATTATTTAATATTATTAAATACCATAAAATTATGAAATATTATTTCATAGTATTAAATACCATAAAATTTACTAAATATAATTTAATACTTTTAAAACCATAAAATTAGTAAATATTATCTAATATTATTAAATATCATAAAATTATTAAATATTATTTAGTACTATTAAATACCACAGGAAGACAACAATGGCGATAGTAAGAAAAAAAATAAGGGAAAACAACTAAAATTATCCTTGCTTACAGCGAGGACTCTCAGGCGATGAGGACGAGTAGCTTACGGCGAGGACTCTCAGCGGCAGCAAGCTCGAGCAACAACGATCAGGATAAGCAGCGGCGGTGAGGAGTGAAGACGACTAACCGAGGCAAGGAAGAGCAGTGAAGCCAGGGCGAGGAAGAGCAGAGGAGTGACGAGCAATGAAGCCGGGGCGAGGAAGAGCAGAGGAGTCCAGCGGAGCTGGGGCGAGGATGAGCAATGGAGTCCTGGCGAGGACGAGCAGCGGAGTTGGGGCGAGTACGAGTAGGGGCGAGCACGAGTAGCGGCGCAAAAATCAGGGCGTGAAGTTAGGGCAGCAATACGTGCGTAAGCTACTTTCCGCCCGATTCGGGCGTAGAGCTATTGAAGGGATTTTTATTTGTTTTTCCCTCATACAATCCCTCTTAAGTTGTCCATCTGCTGAAGTAAACAAGCTTTATTTCCTTTCCTTTCCATTTTCCCTTCTTTCCTTCTAACTTTCCTCCCAAGTAAACATGGCCTTAGCATTGCCAATGTCTTGTTATTCTTAAAATTTTGCACTATTCTATGCTGACACAGTTAGAGTTATCTATATTATAATCATGGATATGTAAAGGTTGAATTGATTTCTGTCTTGATGCAAAGTATGTACAAACTCAATATCATTTTGTCGGCTTCACATTTTGTGCTTGTGTTGATGACTTAGAAAATGTAGGAAGCTAGGGTGTTGTATCGTATTGTTGTTATGAAGTTAAATACAAGATTGATGTGTACCACCAGCGAGATGCTTAGTGACTAAGTAATTTGTTGGCGGATTTTGGTTGGGAATGGCAATGGTTTGGTACTTGGTTTTTTACCTGATACTCAAACCAATCCAATTATAAAAGTCCGATATCCAAACTCTAAGTCAGGTACCTATTACATAACCTAAACCTAACGGAGGTATTTAAATGGGTACCCGATTAAACAAAAAAATTAATTTAATTTTTATTTTAAAATATTTTATAAATAAAGATATATATTTTTTTATTTCTTAGTCAGGTATCTAACACTAGTACTGAAAACCCAAACTCAACTTAAACTTGGGTTTGCCGTCCCATTTAGCTACTCAGATACCCATCCCGCTGTAATGGGCAGGTCGAGTACCTGACTTTTCTGGTATAATTGCTATCCCAAATTTTGATATTGTTTTTTATTAAATTTATGACCAAGCATTGTTTGATTAATATTTTATTTGCCTGCTAGTAATGTTTTTCATTTTTGAAGAAAGCACACTTTTCATAAGATGCATTAATATTCCTTTTAGAAGTTATAGAGAATAAACTTGCGTACATCTTTGTTGAACCTTTATCGTCTGCTTACTTTATTCACTTCCTAACAAGCGGAACATGAGTAATATTTATGCTTCCGCCTGATAGGACATTAGATGCAAATGGGTACATGTATTAGTTTTATATTTTTAGCTACATTTTCTTGTTGTCTATATTGTATGTAAGCCTTATAGTTTCTTTGACTATAATGAATTGATAATTTTATCTTTACCCGATACACGTACAAAAATTGTATGCTTGGGGAGAAAGAAAATTGTGCACCCTAGAGTGCAAGAAGTTTTTTGGTACTATGCAACTTTGACTAAATTTCTTATGTTTTATAAACAGTCTGTTCCTGAAATAAATAACATTCTGTCATGCTCTTTGTAACCATTATGTCATTTTTCTTATTTACTTCCGCACATAAGTTCCTTCTACTAGTGACATTTTTGTGAGTTTAAAAATTTGACCATACCAATTACAACCTTTTCATGTTCCTCATATTTGAACATCTCTATTAGTTGGGGGTATTGTTTCCATGAATCCACAATGTCTTATGCATATGTCTTCTGTTTGTCTCAGGTTTTTTTTGCTTTCTGTTTCTGAAACTTTCATGTCAATGTTATTTTACCTTCTCAATGAGGTAAATCTTTGGCAATTTGGTATATTATTCTATTTTAAAATTTCAATGCAGGTTCCATGGAAAAGCCTAGGAAAACAACCTGTAATAGTTCTCATAGATAGAGTCTTCGTTCTTGCTCATCCTGCTCCTGATGGGCAAACACTTAGTGTAAGATGTTTACATGAATTTTTTTCTTATATAAGAATATTTCTCTTATTTTCTTCTTTGCGTGCAATTGTTAGTGTTTAGGCTTACTGTATCTTTCCTTTCGACCTTCCAGGATGAAGATAGAGAAAAGCTTTTTCTAGCTAAACTGCAGCAAATTGAGGTGATGTTTTTATTTTCAAATTGGATAGTTGTCACGCGTTCCTTGATTTTTAACATAGCCACCTTCCTGTTTCCTACATTCAATCAATAATTTAAATACAGTTTATCAGGTGGTAGGCCTGGTATGAACTGACCCTACATTGGTATACCAGAACATAAATCATATAGTGTATACATATTTATAATAGCGTTATATTTGACTATAGTATAGCAGTAAACGGACTGGACTAGTTTGGGCGAATACTGATGTTTTGAACATTGTGTTCAATCACCATTTTGACTTTGTTATTAGTAACCTTATTAGACGCAACCAATCGGCTATCAAGATTAAAATGTTATATAGTCTTTTTCTTAGTTTACCTTTTTCAACTTTGCTTTATATTTCACTGTTGTTGCTATTGTGTGAATCTTTTAGGCTATGTTCGGTTGGATGGAATCCACGGCGGAAAGGATGGAAAGCGCAATGAATTTGGATGACTTTCATTGCACTTTCCATTCTTTCCCGTGGATTTCATCCAACCGAACATAGCCTTAGTGTTTTGCATAGTGCTATTCTTCCCATATGTCTAGTTTCAAACTTTTAAGACAAGATATGTGCTTATAGACACGCATTTAGCATTGGACTTCAAACACTCTCATCTGTACCGTTCACTATAATTTACAATAGAACTTAATTTGAATTTTTATCCATCTGTGCATAACTATCGTTGTATATTCTGTTAGGCAATAAACTTTTGCTCATCGCATTTGTCTGGGATTTTTTTCTTCATTGTTTTTTATAGTGCGTAATTTAACCTTTTATTCACCGTTGCAGCATTATAATGTGGAAAACTTCATTTATAGAATAACCTTTTAGTTTGTGCATTTGAAACAGTTTCCTTCATTGTTCTATATTATATGTAACCTAAGCCACTCCAGATTGATATATCCATCTGACATACTGATGATATTATATAAAATTGGTCCAAATTGATATGGTCCAAGCTCGGACTGGACATTTTGGAACACTTTTTTTCTGCCTTCTATTCTGAACCTAATTCATATTGACTGGATCTAGTGCTACGAAGAACTTTTTGTGTTAATTTATTTTTTTTTGCATATAGGAGGCTGAAGTGGCAACCCTTGAAGCAACCAGGAGATCACGTGCAGAAAGTGTATAGCCTCTTTATCTGATAAGTTTTCTAGTTTACATGATTGCATTATATTTCTTATTTTGAAGTAAGTGGTCGCTTTTTGATTATCTTTGTGTTGCTTCATTCTAAATCAATGTCATAAATAAATGCAACAACTGTTCATCTTCAAAAAATTTGAGAAGAAAGTGTTACAGACTTACACTACCTTCAATAGTAAATATCTTTTTCTGAGTTTATGAATAACTAAGTATAGGCAGATGAGAATATCATATATTAACACTAAACCATCATTTATTGTATCCTTGCTGATATTACTCGTCATGTTACTGTTTTTATTTCCTATTTTTCAATAGGAAAACTGCTATTATGTCGCCAAAAATGTGGAAAATTTCTTATCTCAATATGAGATTTAATCTTTGGCTTTGAAATGTGCAATCAGTTGAAATGTTATTTGTTTATATGAGTTCTTATTGTTCTGTTTTCATTGTACTTAAAAAATTACAGAGATGCTACCAAAAATTGTCAGTAAGTAGCTATTGGTGCTTCTTATTTGTTCTTATGTTGTTTCTTCTAAGATTTCTTTCCTACATATCTATTTTTTTTTGTACCAGTACGATTTTTTGAGTGTGACAGTACCTTTGGTTATTAATTCAAGTTGGTTGAATGTTTTTCTATATTGCGCCAGGCACCTGGAGGAAGTTCATGGTTAGGCTCTCTTATAGCCACTATAATTGGTAATCTTAAGGTTACTATTAGCAATGTTCACATCAGATATGAAGACACTATCAGGTCTGCTAGGAAGTAGGAACTATAGTTTTGCAATTGGTTTTAAATATTTGTTCTTTATCCCCTCTTCCTAATCTAACCTACTTTTTACCTTGTTCATTTCAGCAACCCCGGGCATCCATTTTGTACTGGGTTTACTTTATCAAAGCTTGCAGCTACTACGATGAATGAACAGGGTAATGAAATATTTGATACTAGTGGCGCTCTTGATAAGCTGAGGAAGGTATGCATTGGATGAATGTTCCCAAATCTCATTTGCTTAGCTCTGATCACTTCTTAATATTGACACTAGTACTTCATCTGGATTCTGGGTTAGTTCATTCTTTTTTGCACAGTTCCATCGCCATTCTGAAGCGTGCAGTAAAGCAAAACCAAACAAAACTACTATATTAGGTTCTTGTCGGTGTGTGCAGTTTTAATGATCCTTTTTTGTTGTTTTTGTGCATTCTATTGCTTGTTAACTGGGTTTTCTATGTAAATTCTGTTACATGAAATAAGATAAATGCCTATGTGTATGCTGAAATATGCAATAGGTTACTAAGGCATGACAGAATCTCCCATAAACCTTCAAAATTTAGATAATAATGGTTACAGTAAATGAATCTTGAATTAAAGACCCTATTTTAGATAGGCTTAATTTCTTAAAACTGTAAGTTATGAGCGCATACTTTGGCCTAACGGAATTGAAAATTGTAGATCCATTATTAAAATTGAGTACAGAACAATCAAGAGAATGGATGAAAGCTACACATAACAAAGAGAAAAAAAATATGACACTTATTTCAATGCTAGGGATTCTGCAATGTGAAACAGTCCAAGAGAGCTACTAAAGAAGATGAAAATTCAACTAGAGCATTAATCAAGTTTTAAAGTATCGAGAGTCTGCGACTAGACATGGCTTGAACTGATGGTTATATTGACAATACTGATACTCAGTAAAGTTGGGCTCATCTTGAGCTTAATTTTGAATTGGGCTCACGTATATGGTTTAATCCCACTTTTCCTGGACACTTGTTAAGAATTAAAATTATTTAATTTTTGGGTGTTTATAATTTGAGTTTGAATGAAAGTGGACTTGTAACTATGGTTCAAAGAACCGTTTGTCCGGTACGGTACCTGTCCGGTGGCCGTTCGGTCCCGGAATGGCTGTCGGAGGATGGCTCGAAGGCGGACGGTAGAGGGAGGCAGCGGGTGGCGCTGGAAGCTTCACTCGAGGGTGGATGGTAGAGGGAGGCAGTGGGCGGCGCTAGAAGCTTCGAAGCTTTTAGTGCCACCTGCTTTGCCTGTACAGTACTGATACTATACCGGTTCGGCGAGCCGGACTGAGATTTGAATCTATGTTGTAATTAATGAAATCCACAATTTAGTTGGGTTATACTAACCTTTTAGTAGGAGCTCCTTGTTTAACCAAAATGAGTGTTGACTTTCAGAATGGTAGACTGATTGTATTTAATATTAAAAATCCATGGTTCTATAATGCATACATCTGGAAGTCATTGCATGACATGTGGTACTGAAGTCTACATGTTAATCTCATGTGGTCTACTATCATTTGTGGGATTGGCGCTACAAAAGGGATGGGCGCTTGCAAGAACCATCTTAAGATGCCTTTATGTTGCCTCCTTTGTAGCTTGGCTACCACCACGATGGTCCACTCATATTCTAATGATAGAGCGGATCTCATCTTCTCGTAGTCATCAAAAGCATTTATTTTTTTATGTTGTTGCTCCCTTGTCTCTTCTTTGATGTTGGTACGTGAGATCTGAAATGTCCATCATTGTTTTCATCTTCTGTTGTGTGTGTAAATTCGACTTTGCAAGGACAAGGCTCTTAGCTTTTGTGTTAATGAAACATCTCCTTCAATACCACCATCTCTATCTTCTTTGGCTTGATCATCTCTGCTTGTACTATTTTTTAAATAGCTTTAAACATTTTGTACCTCATGACGGAGGGGTGCCGGTCTCATGTGATTCTTGATATTCATCCTCGTTTAGTTGTAGATATGACGTAGGTGGAGCGCTCTTTGTTGCTGTGCTCTTCCTTTTTGTTCCTTGCGTTGGCCAGTTAGCTACTTGGTTGAGTTTTTTGGTTGGGTGGTGGTTGAGATAATTGTGGGTATTGAAATTGAGAAAATTGATGTTGTAGTTGTATTTGGTACGGTAGAGTATCATTTCCCATCCTGACCTATTATCATTGTTGTCACTCTCCTTATACAATTGAGTAGTTTATCTTGTTTCACTTGCATTCTCACAAGCAATTAATTTAATTATTATTGAGAGAAGTGAGTTGGATCACTGGGCTTGTCGTGGAATATTGATCCTCAATTGCCTGTCACCAAACCATCATTGTGTTAGTTTCATTCTTGACAAACATGTTATGAAAATGATCAACTGCTAGTTCGTACTCTTGCTCTTTTTCTTTATTTGCAATCATAGTTGCATGTTGTTAGACCATCTTCTTGACTCAGCAGATTAACAGATTATTTTAAACTTTGGATATATTAATGCGAATGTTAACCAATTATGTTCATATTCACTAAAATGTTGTGTACTATGCAAGTATGCAGATAGTAATAATGTAATATTGCATATGCTTGGGACTCCGACCCAAATGACTAGTTTTCTATATGCATACCCACCCTTGGTACGGCTTATGCATTCTTTTTGATACTCGTTTAACAATTTAATCTTGCATTGACTATATCCTATTACGTTGGGGTCTGTGTACTGGTTATGCTTAGATCAGTAGTCAGTACCTTAAATCATGCATGAAATCAATAAAAGGACATGGTGCACAGTTGATTTTATGCAAAGAACTAAATATTAACTTTTATTCTGATTTTTGATACCTATACTAAAATTCTTTTACTTTCTTGTTGAATGTACAACTTCAATGAAGGTTGATTTTATCTTTCGATGGAAGATGAGTAAGTAATTAAACTACTTGCTTTAAAGAAGAATGAGAACTTGTTTGATGTTTGACACGATACAATATTTAGTACATTTTGATCCTTTTTTTGGTTGGAGTTGCTGGAAGATGGGAGAGGTGAGGCAAGTGATATATCAGAGAATAAGTTGAAGGACGTATGAAGTTATGTAGTGTATGATCAATACTGAATGCACTTTTTGCAACACCTCGCGAGCGAGTCTAATCACCCTCTTAGATGAGCTATGTGCAGCATAGTATCTTGAGGATAAACAGTTTAGACATGATTCACAAATTGTTAATTTGATGACTTTGCTTTCACTCAGTAAGAGGAATGCTCATAAATTGTGATAATTGACTAGATATATTGCGGATAATCTAACTTCTCATGAATGAGCCAAACATTTTGTATCAATATATCATTTTGTTAGAGATGCTATAATGATGGAATGATCACAAAGTTATGTGCTCCGTTTTCTACAATATCAAATTAATTTGTTGATTTTTTTTACTAAATCTATTGCTTCTCCACAATTTGGTTCTCTATGTAGCAAGCTAGGAATTATTTAATCGATGTTCAACTTGTAGTGTTTGAGTTAGATGTTAGAGTTAGAATGAGTAATTTTCAAAATTTAGAGTTAGAATGAATAATTCCCACAAGTTTTAATCAATTAGAATGTGTGTGTATTCTACCTTTTGATATAAATAAAAAGGTAGAACTACTT
The DNA here is from genome assembly GCA_027563935.2 of Costus lasius. Classification (NCBI taxonomy): domain Eukaryota; kingdom Viridiplantae; phylum Streptophyta; class Magnoliopsida; order Zingiberales; family Costaceae; genus Costus; species Costus lasius. Next base: position 11,881,540 of record CM050447.1, on the reverse strand, counting down.
CTCATTCACCTAGAGTATTGGACTTGTATAAGTATAATTAAGAGATTCCGTTACAGCTTGCCTAGAACAAAATTATTGGTAATTTGTTGGTTCTATAAAGAAGTGTTATCCTTCAGTAATAGTTATTCTTCTCTAACTATTCAATAGAACTTTCAATATATATATATATATATATATATATATATATATATATATATATATAAATTGTGTTTTAAGCTTTAAAAATTCTATTTAATTTTGTTAAGTATTTGAACTTAGAATATAAAAAGAACTCCATAGATAATATAATCCATGAAAGAGGATAGAGGAAAGCTATCCAAAATTAAGAAAAGGTTCCTAAATCACTTTGAGTCTTCAAGTTTAACATGCCTGGTATTTTTAGGCAAGATCTGTTACCTGTTCTATTTGCCAGTGTACATTCTATAACTTATTACATTGCAACCATTCAAATATATTTGAGTGTTTCGATTAAATCAATTGTTTAAACACTTAGTTGTGCTAGATAACCATATAGGGTCATAGTACGAGTATACACACTTCTAATTATTCCTATCTTTTTTTTTATCAATTATGAGTTTTGAGTATACTTAATCTTGATATTTTGAGTTCAATGAAACCTCATTTTGATGTATGATGTATGACAGTCTTTGCAACTTGAGAGGTTGGCTGTATATCATGATTCTGACTGTTCTCCTTGGAAGCTTAACCAGAAATGGGAAGATTTGACCCCTAATGAATGGACTGAGGTTCAAATTCATCGAGTGGCTTACATTCTTGAGTTTGGTATTGTTTTTTACTGTGTGATAAATTATAATTTGACTTTTTTTATTTGTGGCAGGTGTTCCAAGAAGGGATAAATGAAAATCCTAGTCACGAAGCTTCCTCTTGGGCACTGAACCGTAGATACTTGTTATCACCTATTAATGGAGTTCTTAAATATCACCGTCTTGGAAAGCAAGAAAGGAATGATCCTGAGATCCCTTTTGAGAAGGCTTCTCTTGATCTTAGAGATGTTTCTATAAGTATATCTGAGGTGATATGCATTTGATTATTGAGTAATCTTTGTTGTTTCACGGTGCAAGGTCATGATATCTCTTTTTTCTCTTGGCTTTCATAGTCTCAATATTATGATGGCATAAAGCTGCTTGAAACCTTTTCAAGATATAAGATACGTGTTGATATCTCCCATTTGAGACCCGTGGTACCAATCTCACACGATCCTCATGCATGGTGGCGGTTTGCCATGTTAGCTGGCCTGGAGCAGAAGAAATTATGGTGCGTATGTTTTGATTATTGTGCTTCCATTTCGTTGTGAATTAATTAATTTTGAACTTTCTATTTGAGCCAATTATATTTTAGTTACCATTTGTGATGTAGAAAGTTGAATTACATTATAAAAAATTGCTACTATTATCACCATAAATATGCCCATTTTCATTTTTATGTGTTCCATTGTCCTTTGTCTAATCCAGATTTTTTTTCTTGCTTTAAGCTATTGGTTCTCATGGGACAAAATTAAACATCTTTGTCAGCTGCGTCGTCGTTATATACAATTGTATGTAAACATTTTGCAACAATCTTCCAATGTGGACATATCTGAAATTCGGCAGATTGAGAGAATTCTCGATTCCAAAGTGATATTACTGTGGAGGTGGGTCCTAAATGAGCAAAATTTTCTTGATTATTATTAGTCTGGACCTTGGAACATCATATTCCATAACACAATACAGGTTGCTTGCACATGCTAAATTTGGATATGTGAAGTCAAAAGAAGCATCTGAACAGAAGGATAAGTCGACGAGAAGCTGGTGGTCCTTTAGATGGTAAGTTGATTGTAGGGATAAATTTCCTCTAATCTATTTGTTATGTGGGACTAGATTGTCTTGCTGACCTTCTCCTTTAAACTTTAAAGATTTATGCCCATATAAAATGTACAATGACCAGTCTTTCCATCTTATCTATGCTTTCACTATTACCATATTATAGGCGGTCTACAGGAGTTACTTCTATGGCAAGTAATTCAAGTGAATCACAGTTGGTTGAAGAAGAAAAATTGACCAAGGAAGAGTGGCGGGCAATTAATGAAATTTTAAGCTACCAAGAAGATGAGGACGCTATCTCCCATTTGGGAAAAGACTTGCAGAATATGATACAGTATCTTGTTGAAGTGTCCATTGGAAAGGCTGCTGCTAGAATCATTGATATCCATGAATCAGAGATTGTTTGTGGTAAATTTGAACAACTTCATCTTATCACCAAGCTGTATCCTAGAAGCATTCACTGTAATGTATCCTTAAAATCATGTGGTTTATCATCTCCTGAAGGGTCACTAGCTGAGGTTTGTTCACTTATCATATTGGTGTTTCACTTGCCAAGTTTTTAGGCTTCGTCATTCATTATGATATGTTCATCTGCAGAGTGTCATCAGTGAGAGAAAGACCAATGCTCTTGATGCTTGTTTTATTCATGCACCCATAAATGAAGATGTTGATTGGCGGCTAACAGCAACTATTGCTCCATGTCATGTATCGGTAATTGTCATCTACATAATATTATTGTTTCAGCAAGTTATGAAAAATGTACTTTTGTAGTTTTAAAAACTTATCATCCTGTCACTTATTCTCTTTATCTTTTGATAACATACAATTATTGACATTCTAAAGAGAAGTGGGTATATCGTAGCAACATTCTATTTTAGATGCTTGAGTTCTTGGTTGTTGATGCAGTGATGCTACAAGAGAAAGACATTAGTTAATTTTCTTCTGTGGATAAATAAGTAATACTTACTAGAATCCATTATCACCTTTTTTCCAGGGATCTTATATGTTTTGTTCTATCTTTTTAAGCATCTAGTTAATCTCCTTTATGTGTCCTCATTTATCTCTTTTCCATTTTCTTTTCTGGTAATTATTTTGAGTTGATAATAAAACTTTACTTTAATTTTCTTTATTTTATTTCCTTCACTTGTTTCTCTTTGTAAGTGGATTTTTTGATTGTCTGACTGTTAAATCTTTTATATGTTTTTCAACTGTAGATTTGCCTTTTTTTGCTTACCTGAGTTTTGGAACAAAAGTTGTGGTTTAGGTTTGGTCTCTGATGTTGGTTACTCAACATTTTATGGTAAATGTAATAGTTGATATCCTATTTAGCTGGAATTGGTTTGTCTGGTCTCTTAGATCTTAATGGAGAGCTATGATCGCCTTTTGGAATTTGTGAAAAGGAGTAATGCTGTTAGCCCAAAAGTGGCGATGGAGACTGCTTCTGCTTTACAGGTACTGATGGTGCTTTCTGTAATTATGTTTTGACTCAGGTACTTGGCTGATGGTTTCTTTCATGTTTGATTATTGCAATCAGTTAAAGCTTGAGCAGGTAACCCGAAGAGCCCAGGAGCAGATTCAATTGGTTCTGGAAGAGAGGAGCAGGTTCTTAGCTTACTATCATTTCTCATTCCTCGAATCATTATATAACTATGGATTTTAATCTTGGTAAGCTGGGTATGCATCAATCTGAGACATGATCAATGGACTGATCTCTTGTGTTGGTACATTGTGTAAACGAGGTACTTGGTACACTTGGTATGTTCCGGTGTGAGCCATGACCAGTACCTAAATACTGGCTGAGACTAAAATCCATCCCTGGAATGATGTTTAAATGTTCAATTATGTGCAGTTGTGTACAATAAATGATTCATGGTGTGTAGGCCCTAGCTGAAGATTAATAATAAAAAGTTGCTGATTGTTGTTCGTTCCAAATATGCTTTACTCTAGTAGTTAGCCAGAATATTAGATCTCAAGGTTGGTTGATCTAATTCTATGCTTTGTACCTGCTTACTTTGTGAATTAACATATTCGAAAAGTGCTTACTTTTGAAATTAACATATTTGTAAAGGGGAATACAGAATGGGTATACATATCCCAAAGATAACAGCACAACTGAAGTCTGAATTATACATTCTAATATTCACATCTCTTTTTCATGGAAATTGAGACTTTGACCTAAACCATCAAGGGTTCAAGTGATTCCTTCTTGTATTGCCTTATTTCGCCAATTACCATGACTTCTAACACAGTGAGGTCTATAAGCATTGAGAATGTTATTCGTACACTTTTTTGGTCAAGGGTAACTGGTCTTATACTCGTTTAGGGATGTTGCTCTTATAATGCTTTTGCTTAGTTTCCGCCTTTCTGGTTACGATCTAATGCTTCCTGTACTTTTAATAATTTATTTCCTTGTACTCAGATTTGCACTTGATATCGATCTTGATGCTCCAAAAGTCAGAGTTCCTATGGGACATAGTAAATCTAGAATGAAGGGAAACCTATTTCTGCTGGATTTTGGCCATTTTACCTTGCATACCAAAGTAAGTTATTAGAGCGGACTTTTTTCTGTGAGCTAGTCTCTTTGTCCGATCTCTTTATATGTAAAATAACTGCAGGATGTTCTAAGGGATGAAAAGCAGAGTTTATATTCTCGCTTTTATATATCTGGAAGAGATATATCTGCTTTTTTTATCGATGATTTTTGGAAAAGTGAGAAGGATGTACCTACTATGAATAATATGGGCCAAATTTCAACATTACCAAATTTGGAGGATATTGATCAGTTCTATAATATTCTTGATCGCTGTGGGATGTCAGTTATAGTTGAACAGGTAAGCTAGTTTCCCATCTATGTTGATATGGTGTTTTTTTATCAGTTGAGGATTATCTTGGATATTGAAACTTATTTTCTTCCTAATGATGCCTCCCTACACAACAATGACAATAGTATAGATCACATGAGATGGTTCATTTAATATAGCTTTATTTTCTTGTTTTGGTAATCTCGTACTCTCAAATTTACTCACTCTTTAGTTTAACAACTTGGTTGATCCTCATGTCTATGTATACAATTTTTTTAACAATTTGTTTGGTACTAGTAGGGATGGCAATTAAACCTAACTTAAATGGGTATCTGTCATGTTTATAGCGGGTTTAGGTACTTGATTTGCTAATTAGGACAGGTCCAAGTTTTGATGTATGGGCATTGATAATTGATACTTGATTTAAAATATATAAAATTATAATATTTCCCATGTTCCTCCACCAATTAATTTAAATCTAATTATTATATAAATATATGAATTATTTTATTTTATAAATTATATGTTATAGAAGAATTTAAAATACAAATAAATCAAAAGTTTTTTTTTTAATAAAATTGAGTTACTGCCTGTACCTATTGAAATATCCAGGTCAAATTTAGGTTATGTAATAAGAGACCCATGTGGGTTCGAGTATTGGGTTCATACAATTGGATTCTGTATGGGTATTAGGTAAAAAAGTCAGATGTGCATGTGTAGGTGTGTGTATATACGTATGTATGTATGTGGTACCATATAATTAGGTGCCTCTTATAATTAAACATACATATATATAATTTATATATTATATTGGCCGATACCATCGCTACGCATTGGCGCAAGCATGGATAGGTATAGACTGAATCTTGAACCTTGATTCATATATACGTATATAATTTATATATGTATGTTTACATGTATATACGCAAATGCATGTATACGTAAATACACATATTTGGAAATATGCATACAGGCAAATACACATACGTGTGTATGTGTGTATATATATATATATATATATATATATATATATATATATATATATATATATATATATATATATATATATATATATATATATAGACATATATGTGTGCTTGTGTCTATATGTGTATCGGTAAAACTGGTATGATTGATGCTCATTTATGTATTGGACCATACCTGTTTGTCTAGTCCAATACTGGTTCATTTATATGGTTGATACTGGTATGCTATGTATTGGACCATCCTGTGCTGTCCTATACTAGTTCATTGGTAGACAACGCTCTCCAAAGTCAATTGGGGTTGAACACTCTTGTTTGACATTAGGCCATTCCATACACTAACCTATCTCTGTGCTCTGGTCCTTAGATGCATATGTGCTATCATGATCATTTGACTAACATGGCTATTTTGCAGTCTACAAATGAATTAAGCTTTTATTATTTTTTGCAGACATGCACATTGTTAGAATCTGGATTAGTTGAATATGCTTGCTGAAATATTTATCTACTTGGCCCGATGTGTTTATTCATTTTTTGGTTCTTTGCTAATATCACTTGGATGTTCTTTTGAAGATTAAAGTTCCCCACCCAAGCTATCCATCTACCAGGGTTTCTATTCAAGTGCCCAATCTTGGTATTCATTTCTCTCCTGAAAGATATTTTAGGATGATGGAACTCTTGGACATATTATATGACACCAGTAAAAGCAATGAACAGAGCCTTGGCGGGCATTTGCAATCTGGCCAGCCACCTTGGCATCCAGTTGATTTAGCAAGTGACGCCAGAACTCTTGTTTGGCGGGTAAGGTGATATATATGCATATATATATATATATACACACACATATATAATGTATGAATATTTTAATTTTTAACATTATTGCTATTCTTTGTGGTTTATTTTTTCCTGTCTCTGTACTTTAAGGGGTTTGGAAATTCTTTGGCTGAGTGGCAACCATGCTATCTTGTTTTAGCTGGTTTGTATCTTTATGTTTTGGAGTCTGAAGATTCTTATAATTATCAAAGATGTCTTAGGTAGGTTTGATATTCCTCTCATTCTGTTCATAGCTATAAACTGAGATTTACAATTTCTCCATTATCATTTTTTTTAATATTTGGTGTACTTTGCAGCATAGCTGGACGACATGTATTTGAAGTTCCACCTGCCAGTATTGATGGATCTGCTTATGCCATTGCTATTAGCGTAAGAGGAGTTGATATTCAGAAGGTAAAGTATTTAGATCTTATTAACACAGTTCATCAAGTTGCTGGGTCCTTTTCCTTTAGCAGCTCGCGCTATTGTTTCTATGCTGAAAGTATTTGGTAGTTAAGATAGTTCATATTTCTTTTGTAGGAAATTATATTTGTATTATGTGATGAACTTCAAAATTTCACTTTCTTATAACTTGGAAAATCGTTCTTTTCTAAGCTACCATTACGTTCAATCTAAGGTTTTCTTTACCAGAACTTGACAAGAAAATATGAATTATGCATTGATTTTGAATCATGGCCATCAATACATCATCATGTATTTCATGTTGTAAATTGTGATAAAATATATCATCTTATGGTTTCTTTCTCTATAGTTATATGACATAACTTCATGGCTTCATGTTGTGTGCTATTACTAGAAAGGTTTGAATTCTTGCTATCTAACCCTTTCCAATCATTTCTTAGACTGGTTTATGTAGCATATTACACTGAACACTCTAGGTGATTTTTATGGTCTCCTTAAGCTCCAATATTAACCTACCCCTTTGGTTTAATCTATAAGTTTCAAAAACGATATTAGTAACTTTTGTAGGCCTAATATTGTAGATGGGTTGATCATCTAAATAAGGCTTGCTTTGACGAGAGACCTTCACATCACCTCAGTTGAAATGAAAATCAAAAGAGAGTATTTTGCATTAGGGTTACACAGTATTTACCGTAATACTAACGGGTTGGGGTAAACACAAAATCCAAACCCGTTAAGGCTAAAATAACAAACTCTAACTCTAACACTCTCCCTCAAGCTGGAGCAAAAATATTAATCAAACCCAGCTTGTTACAAAGAAGATTAAGTCTTGCAGGTCCTAGGGACTTTGTAAAGATATCAGCGATCTGATCTTCGGATCTCAGGTACGGAGTGCTCACAAGTTTTTTTGTGATGACTTCTTTGATAAAATGGCAATCCACCTCAATATGCTTTGTACGTTCATGGAAGACAGGATTATTTGCAATAAATATAGCTGCTTGATTATCACAGAACATGTGCATTGGACTGGAAGAATCAATCCTGCATTCACTCAAAAAATTCTTTAACCACATCATTTCGCAGACTATGTGTTTTATAGCTCTGTATTCAGCTTCGCAAGTAGACCTAGCCACAACATTTTGTTTTTTTACTTCGCCAAGTTACTAGATTACCACCAAGGTAAGTACAAAACCCCGAAACTGACTTTCTATCATCAATATTTCCGGCATAGTCAGCATCGGAATACGCCTCAATCCGAGTATGTCCATTTTGATAATATCTCAAACCTTTACCAGGAGACCCTTTTATATATTGAACTATCCGAATGGCAGCGTCCCGACATTGTTTTGGTTGTTGCATGAATTGGCTAATAATGCCAACAGCGTGGGAAATGTCGGGCCTGGTGACGGTGAGATAGTTAAGCTTCCCTATCAATCGCCGGTATTTTGTTGCATCAACATATTTAGAATCCACACTTGTGGTGCTGTACTTCTGATTTAAAACTAATGGAGAATCGGCTGGCTTGCAATCACTCATGCTAGTTTCTTCTAGAAGATCTAGAACATATTTCCTTTGGGACATAAAGATACATCTTTGTTTGTAGGCTATTTCAATCCCCAAAAAATACCTCGGAGTACCCAGATTTTTTATGGAGAAATGGGACTGTAAGTGAAGTTTCGTTTTCTCAATACCTTGTGTGTCATCTCCGGTAAGAAGCATATCATCAACATAGACAACCAATATGACAATGCCACGCTCAGAACGAAGAATTAATATAGAATGATCAGCCTGACTGTGATGAAAACCGGCTGATGTCATTATTTGTGATAGCTTTTGAAACCACGCGCGTGGTATTTGCTTAAGTCCATAAATTGACTTATGTAATCAACATACCATCTCCCCCTGAGCAACATAGCCTAGAGGTTGCTCCATATAGACTTCCTCGGAGAGATCATCATAAAGAAAGACATTTGTGACATCCATTTGGTGAAGAGACCACCGACAGTTGAAAGCCAACGAGAGTAAGGACCGAACAGAATTAAGGCGAGCCACCCAGGAAAAAGTGTCATGATAATCGAGGCCATAAATCTGAGAAAAACCCTTGGCAACAAGCCGATCCTTATAGCGAGCAACAGACCCATCGGAATGATACTTGATGGCAAAGACCCACCGACAGGGAACAACCCGAGCGCCAGGTGGAGGAGGCACAAGGGTCCAGGTACGGCGAGTGCGTAAGACCGCCATCTCAGCGTCCATAACATGCTTCCATTCGGGTATAAGGAGAGCCTGTACAGAAGAAGAGGGCAAGGAACAAGAGGACAAGGCAACCGAGAAGACATGGTATAATGGAGATAAGTGATTAAGGGAAACATAATGAGAAATAGAGAAGTGAGAAGTGGACCTCTTGCCTTTGCGCAAAGCGATGGGAAGATCGGCGTCAGGAGCGACCGGTGAAGGAGAGACAGCGGGGGGAGGCCGAGGGCGGCGGCTATAAACTTGTAAAGGAACCACGGAGGTGCTTGAACTAACCAGAGTAGGAGACAGAGGGGAAGGAGGAAGAGGAATAGACACTGGAAGCAAAGACGGAGAAGATGAAGAACTCCGGACAGACGAAAAGAACGGTTGAAACTCATGAAAAGTAACATCGAGACTGGTAAAGGTCCGGCCATTAGAGGGATCAAAGCAACGGTATCCTTTCTGAGTCCGGGAATACCCGACAAACACACACCACGTAGCCCAAGGGGAGAGCTTGTCAGATCCAGGACCCAGAACATGGACATAACAAAGGCACCCAAAAACGCGAGGAGTAAGAGAGAATGGTTTCTTGGACGGAAAGATAAGAGAGAAAGGCGAGCGATTACCTAAAATCGGAGTAGGAACATGATTAATAAGAAAGGAGGCGGTAAGAACCGCATTAGGCCAGAAAGAACGCGGAACCTGGATATGAAATAACAAGGTACGAGCTACATCAAGAAGATGACGATTTTTGCGTTCAGCTACTCCATTTTGTGAAGAAGTATAACTACATGTGGTTTCATGCAAAATACCATGAGAAGTACAAAAAGAATTGAACACAGCACTAGAGTATTCAAGAGCATTATCAAACCGCAATACTTTGATGGAAACACCAAACTGATTTTTAATTTCAACTTGCAAAATACATCAAAAAGTTCTGACCGTTTAAGCAACACATAACACCAACACAGACGCAAAAAGTCTTCAATAAATGTTACAAAATACTTGCGACCATTACAACCAGGAACAGGACTAGGACCCCAAATATCCGAGTGGATGAGATTAAAATGATGCAAATGTCGAATAGTAGACACCGAGGGTAGGGATGCATGATGATGTTTACCCAGTTCGCACGCATCACAAGTAATAGCGTGACGCGACGAGAGAGACAGAAGTTGTTGAAGACGAGCAGAAGACGGATGATCAAGACGATAGTGCCATTGTGCAGGAGAGACCACAGTAGAAGATTGAGCGTGAGACGGAAGTGAAGTGGTGAGTGTGTAGACACCGCCCTTGCTAGACCCCCCACCAATCGTCTTCTTCGTCCGGAGGTCCTGAAACAGACAATGAGAGGGCAGGAATGTAATACTACAGTTACATTGAATGACAAAAGCGCGAACAAAAAAGAGATTAACTGGAAAAGAAGGGATATATAAAACATGAGAAAGTTTAAGTGCAGAAGAAAGCAGAACCATGCCCACACCCAGGACAGGAACGAGGGATCCATCAATAATAGACACTGGAGGATAGACACCCCTGGTGGACAAGGTAATAAACAACGAGCGGTTACCTGTCATGTGAGAAGAGACACCGGAATCGACTATCCAAGAAGACTCAAGGGAAGCAAGAGTATCTGTACCCGATATCGGAGTGGAAGCCGCGACGAACGTAGAGAACCCAGCGGTAGAACTGGAAGGAGCGGAACTCGAAGCCGACTGCAGGAAGTGAGCATACTCAGTTGCAGATATAGTAACCGTGTCGGACTTAGGAGGAGGAGCAGAAGGTCCAGAGAAACGCGCATCATTAGTAACAGCAGCCCGAGTAGAGGGGTGCCCAAACTTTTGCCAACACCGATCCGGGGTATGGTTAGTGCGACCACAATGAGAACATAGGGGAAATCCCCGTCCACGACCTCGGCCACGACCAGAAGACCGCCCACGAGACATGGTGCGAGGAGTAGGGGGAACCGCTAAAGCACTAGGGGAATCTCGGGGTTGAGATGAAGCAGTGACCCGTAACAAACGTGAGAAGGCCTCCTGAAGAGTGGTGATTGTGGAGTCCACTAACAGCTGAGAACTCAACACTGAATACTTAGGATTTAAGCAAGACAGATATTTGGCCACCAGGAATTCCTGCCGCTGGCGCAGGGTCACTTAATATCGGAGGACGCAGGATGATATTGGCAAAGTTCGTCTCATTTGCCTTGCAACAAAGCGTAGGTTTCTTGGAAGGAGCAGTCCTCTTGTTGTAAATTAATAATTTCTTCATAGAGACAAAAGACATGGCTGAGATTTTGCCGAGACGCATAAGTACTATTAAGGAAGTCGTAAGCTGATTTAGTAGTCTGATGATACATAATAGTAGAGCCCACTTTGGGATCCATGCTGTGCATCCGAAGATTTAACACAGCCATATCCGACCGATGCCACGCCTCATAAGTCGGATCGGTGGTGGGGGGCGGTGTTTGAGTGAGATGATGCTCTTTCCCATAAGATCCCAAAAACAGACGAACAGACTGAGACCAGTAAGGAAAATTTATACCATCAAATTTCAAAATAGTGGCACCAAAGTTGTTGCTCAGCTTAATGTCCGCAGCGGAAGAGAAATAATCCATGACAGAATACTAGAGGTAAACAAATAATAAAGAGAAGACCAACAACCACTCGGCAGCAACAGAAAAAGAACAACCCAATAACAGCAGCAGTAAAAAAAAGTAACTTTGCTGCTCGAGCACAGATAAAGGCTGAGAGGGAAAACTTAAGAGGCGACTTGAACGTGTAGAAGGAAGGCCCCAATGTTGAAGGGACAGGGGCGAGCCGAGCGGACCGAGTGGACAACAATTCCCGATAGGAACAAAGCAGCGAGACCAAAAAGAAACAATGAAGCCGCAGATCAGGCGAGGGCTGGCGATCTTCTACGCGAATCACCAGCGGAAGCCGGCGGGAAGAACTGTGAAGCCTCGAGACCCATACAACAGCTAAAGAGGAAGCTGCGGCACATCAGCGGAAGGCGCTCGGAAAATGCTGTGAAGCCGCGAGACTCATACAGCGGCCAAAGAGGAAGCAGATCACCAACACAGTACCCGGCGGAAGCAAGAAAATCAGGCGCTGACCTTCAACATAGAGATTGAACGGTAGAAGACGGGAGGAGCATGACGCTTCTCGTGGCCTCTCCCCAAGGCCAACGATTCACCGCGCCATGCGCGATGAGTCCCGCCTGATCCTCAACAGAGCACAACGACCTTTAGATAGGAAGAGAAGATGGAGAAGAGAGATCGGAAGAGATGGTGGCGAAGAGCGGAAGCAACGAGAAGGCGGCGACACGAATATTTGCTCTGATACCAAGTTGAAATGAAAATCAAAAGAGAGTATTTTGCATTAGGGTTACACAGTATTTAACATAATACTGACGGGTTGGGGTAAACACAAAATCCAAACCTGTTAAGGCTAAGATTACAAACTCAAACTCTTAGAACCTTTAAGGACTTCGTTTAGTTGAGATGAATTTTAGCTCGATATATGGCGGAGCAATCCATCTGTATGCTCTCAATTCTTTGCATGATATCTCATAAGTATTTTACCAGTTCAAGAACTAACTATAGTCTCCATTAGCTACTCTATTAGAGATATAGTTAGTCAAAGTACCTTTTTCAGTTCAAGATAAAGGTACACATCGTGATGACAATGAAGATAACAAAAATGATGATGAAGGCACACAATAAAGATGACAAGGATTATAAATTTGATATTTATAAATAGTCGAAGTTGACAAATAATTGAAGATAATAGAGTTGAAGCTAGATTAATGTTTGTCAAAGATGATGAAGAACAATGATGAGTAACAAGCAACAGTTATAACTCAAAAGTCAGGGAAATTGTAGGTTGAAAATGGTAAAGTTAGCTCATTTAGGGCTTTTGGCATAATGGGTTATCGATATATGGTATAATAATAATTAAATTTGAATCCATTGTACCTATTAACTTAGGATTGAGTAGGATCATTTGAATTCCAATGATCCTACCCGATCCTAAGATTCCGATCGGTGTTTTTATCAATCCTACCACATTTTAGATCTTATGTTCGTTTCTCAAAAGTTTCCCTTATTTGGATTGTAGATTTAAAGATCCTGAGATCATGGATTGAGAAATCGGTTCGATTTGTACCGGTCTAGCGAAAGACCGGCACCAGAGCACAGGGTGGAGCGGCGGAAGCAGCATCTGGTACAACCATCAGTACCGGCCGGCTCACTGGCCAGACCGAAACTTTAAACCCTTCCTAAGATATAGAATACATACAACCTTGAGAACGATTGCATTATGCCCAAATGATTGCTAGTGCTTAAGAAGAAAGTAGGCGATTTTAGTCAAATCCCACCTCTATGTATTGATATTGTTATGCCCAAAAATTTTGGACTTGGAATTCCAAAAATATTTGTATAATTCGAAAATAATATTTTAGATTCTCTAGTATTGTTTTTGGGGGGTTTTGAAAATTTATACGAATTTATTTAAATAAGAAAGTCTTTCGAATTAAAAGTTTATTCCGCCCTACAATGGGGTCAACCTTGTTACACTTGAGCTGTGTGGTAAATGAACCATTTGCCCACGCCTCTAATTCTCCTAGTGAGACTGAGAGTGTGTTTGGTATAGCTGGAGCTTTTAGCTTTTGCTCGTTGAGAAAGTGCTAATTGAAAAATAGCTGGATGGAAAAGCTAAATAGTGTGTTAAATTAATGCAGAAGTTGATAGCCAAACAGGCCAGCTTTTGAAAAATAGCTTTTGCAGCCAGCAAAAGCAGCCTAGAAGCTGTGCCAAATGCACCCTGAATCTTTGACTATTTCAATGCTATTTTCAGGCATGTTAGGAGTTTTAGCGAGGGAATATGTGCCTCTTCTCTCTTCAATCTCCTTTTTCCTTTGTTTGCCACTGAGAGTTGAAGAAGCACACTGAATTGGAGTTTTAGCGGACACCAAAGAGTTGTAGTGACGCCATTGACCTTTTGACTTTTGGTGGCAAAAAAAAATCCTTTGCTCGTGATGTCGGCCTATTGTTAATTTGTCATACCCACTTTTTGGTTATTTATGTGTTGATTTGAGGGGTAGAGTATAGTGGCGTTGCTGTTTGATTGTGTCAAACCTTGCTGGAGTTTCTAGCTGGTGTCTGAAGCTTGCTGCGAGGAGGCTAATAACCTTTGTTCACTGCCAACATAACAACTGCCAACACTCATGCGAGGATTGGGAGGTGAACAGAGGCTTGGTGTTTGCTGGAGAGCTCGAGCAGCTGCGAGTCTTGGCTCTAACGGCCGTGTGCTGCTGATCTTGAGCTCCGCCAAGCCTTTGGTCGGGTGATAGATTATACCTAGTTCGACAAGTTGAATTTTGGGATCTGGCTGGTCTGAATTGGTCCTGATTTGGTATGAGTCAACAAATTGACCGGTGCAATTTCAATCTTGACCGAGTAATGACATTTGAACGGGTTTAGTTTGATTTTGGTCAAAGTTAGGTGGTTTTGGTAGTCGGAAAGCTAGTCAAATTTTCTTTATATTGCCATGTAAAATTTCACGTATTTTATGTAATTTGAGGTATAAGTGTCGGTCTAAGTCAAATCACATAAAATTCCATATTTTATTAGCTCTGTTATGTTTACTGTTAGTGTCTGTTATTCGTGCTGTATTATTATAGCTAGCATATGTTATTAGCATGTTGGCATCTGTTTAGTTAGCATATGTTTAGTATTTGTTATTATTTGTTCAGTATATGTTATTCTCTGATTAGTATATGATATGTTTGTTTATATTATTACACTTGCATCTGACCTACATCTTTGCATCTGTTATACTATTGTCATAGTTATAGTTTTATAGTTATGTTCAGTTGTTGATGCTTATAGTATTGACATGTATTTTACTACTATGCATCTTTATGTTTTATGTGTTTCTAGTTGTTGTTGGCCTCCCCTCTAATCTTAAGGGACTACCTTCCTCTCAGGTGGGGTTTACTCAGCATTGTTGCTGACCCACTATTTAGATGCTGGATTGAGATATACAACTCTTGAGCAAGAAAATATCGTGGCTTTTTAGATAGATGTCGAGATATGTACTTACAAGTATTGATGTATCAGTTAAGACATGTATTGATATAAAATTTATTTGTATACTATTATTGAAGCAAATGTAAAACTAGAGAAATTTTTATAGCAGGTAGACTCGTGTTCTTATTCACAGGTTGTGATATCTTGTAAATGTTGTTATACTTTGATGGTTTTATTGGGGTGTAACAAATACGTTCAGTGTAGGTATCATAGCTGCAAGTTAAAATCAGTGAAGTTGTCAACTATAAAATTAATTGATTAAATTTCTTGTAAGTCTTATCAAAACTACTTAGCTGCTTGCCCAATACCAACGAAATAATTTTTTTATCCATTTTGAGTTTTTCATCTTCTTGGATGATGTTTACAGTGACTTGTTCTTGCTTGAGTTTGACAATGAGGCAATGCTACGTGACAAATGGTATAAAAGATTTTTACCATTACTGCCTTGTGCCCATGTCCATGTTATAATAATGACTAGAGTTTTTTCTTTATCAAGTATGAAGAAACTGGTTTGGGCCTACCTTGGTGAAATGGGGTTTAGGTTGTAAACCCATGAAAATTGGTTGGTATTGACATGTACCAACCTTAAATTGGTGGAACTGGTTAGTACCACTATTGATTTCACTAGTAACAGAAAAGGAGAATGGTAGGTTTACTCGGTAGATCTAACTAAGTGTTGGACCGCTCAATTTCAACAACCAGCCAACACTTGTTAAAAAAAATTGATTGTTTGGATTGGCAGTTGAATGGGAGCTCCCATTCCCCTGACATTTCACTCACTTCTTTCAACCTCTCTCACTTTTTGTGTGATGCCTAGACAAAACTCACTTAGATGAGTATAATTAATGTCCTTATTTATTGTAACATGCTATATTCAATAAGTTAGTATATGTATTGGCTGGCTTTTTTTAATACCGTAATCAAAGAGATTAGACCCTACTTTGTCCAACTAGTGATAGACAATGGTCCACTTTGTCCAACTAGTGACGGACAATGAAAGCAACTGGTGAGTTGATTCGAGTTGAGTACCCCATATTATTCGGACGCTTATGATGCTCATTGCATCAACCTAACCTAATGATGAACATTTAACACATCGACAAGGTTAAAATATAATGAAATCAACACAAATTGTCGCTCAAGTGTAAACTAAGATGCAACATTTTCTAATGGGTGAGATATTACAACTTGTCCCTACCAGGTTTTCTGGGCACTTTATTGCTTTGAAGTATTTACTTATAAATAAGGCTAGGCAGAGGACATCGTTTACAAGTGAAAAGTGACATTGATCTTCGTCTTCAGCTTTATCAGGGTAGGGAAGTGGAGGGCATCATGCTAAACACCCATTTTTGGGATAGTTTCAACGATATCATGGTGAGCCTCTATACCTAGTCTTCATGGAAGTTGATATGGAAAAGAAGCGATACTATATTATATGATTTATGAATATTTGAGGCATATTAATACAACTATGGTACCCATAGGTTGATATTATCAATCCTAGATTGGAAAAATAAATTGCACAAGAAATTCTCTTGGTTGGTACTTGGCTCATGTTTTTATTCAATTATTTCTCCTATTTTATTAGTATAATTCTTAATAATATTTTTTTTGCCTTTTAGTTTACTATCTATATTTATCATACCTATATCGGTATAATTTGGGAATACACAAGGAATTGCTAACGACACTATGAAAGGTGGTACTTTGCTTAGAGCCTGCTAAGGAAGTGGCTGTCGTGGCAATTGAAGGTTGGGCGTTTAGAGAAAGCGAAATCATATTCGAAGATCTTATTGCGCCACATGGCTGATCCAAGTGAGTAATTTAATTTATATCATAAATATAAAACATTATGAGTCAAATTGTCTTATTATGATATATTTTAAATTTCAACTAAATGGTGATTACAAATTATAATTAAATTTCTAAAGTAATAAAATATAGCAATTCATATGCTCTCATAGTGTGTTAAGGAATGTAATTGGTTAACATTCTCTTAATTCATACAAAGGTATCATGTCACCGGCTTGAGAAATTAGTATATGTGCACTATAATATGCGCCTCAGAATTCTATTAGAGGAAAACAAAAGAGAGTCAGAATGTTGTATTGGGCTCTTTTAATACTTTATTTGTTTAAGATGATATTGACTCATCATAGATTGATGGTCAAAATACTACTATGAATAAGCCTTGTGATTTGCTTCGTCCTTCTTAATATATTATTAAATTCATTGAGAGAGAGACAAATAGTGAAATTAACCGAGGGACTCAATCTGCACTTATTTTCTAAAAGTTCCGGTAGTATTTGAGGTACCGGTCCAAAACTGGCCGGTACCTCCGGTTTGTACTGGTCCGGTGAGGGACCGACATCGGACATGCTCGGAGCAAGTTTGACGGACGGCAGCGGCGAGGCGACGGTGGGCGGCAACTACAGGAAGCTTACGCTGCCACTAAAGCTTCGAACGAAGCTTCCATTACACTCTTCCGCCGCTCTCCCTTAGCCGCCGGTTCTTCGTCGGTTTGCCGGTATGGTACCGTACCGGTCCGGTGGCTCGCCGGACTGAGCCACTGGAACAATTCTTCAAACCATGATATGATATAATATATCTCACTTTGGAATGGACTTTTTTTCCCAATACATGATATATATGATAGAGTTTGTGGAATGGATCTCAATTGCTATGTTGGTTATGTATTTTGGGCTGATGCCTACTCACTAGTTCTACATTTGCCAACTATATTAATTATGAGTTCAAAACCGTTTCTTGTAACTATATCTAGTTTCTTTGCGGAAGTTGATGTGTATGATAAATTTTTAGATTGGTCATCCATTGTTGCATTAAATTGGTAGACACCACTAACATCAGTGGTTTACGAATTAACGTCTGTTGAATGCTTAGATTGTCACCTTGGGAGAGGTTGGTACTCAAAAAAGTGTAATGAAATATAAGTGAATAAGTGATCAATAGTGGGTCGTTGTGGTTTATGCACAGATCTAGAAAACTCCAAATGTTCGAAATGCTAGGTAACATGACACGTAATGGTGCAATGCTGATGCCACCTTAGTAGCTGTTATGGTTTGATAATGGATGTCTACCACCAATAAAAGTGTAAATTGGACGAGGAGTTAGCTGCATCCTCCTCGTAGATGCAGCAGTAGCGGATGTGACAAACTTCTCCTTCATCATCTTCTTGGAGAAGAAGAGTTGGCAACAAAGGAGAGGGGGAGGAGTTGGCGGCGAGCGGCGGATGCTTCTCCTCCTCCTTGTAGATGCAATGAGTGGAAGCTATACCTTAGCTGTTCTAATTTTCAATTCAACTTCTTTGCTATAAATTTCTTTGTTTTTCATGGATGGAAGCTAAAGTTGCCAAATAAATTTCATCATCTCTAGAATGTTGACGAGGAAAAGAGAGTTTGAGTTCTTTGGATAAAAATCCATAGCAAGACTTCCTTGTGATGGCTCGAGCCTGAGCCATTCGATTGGGAGGAATTCCACTTGAGGCATTTGATGATTTGATCAATTCTGAAAAGACAAGCTTACAGTTCTAGTGGAAATTTTTTGGCCTAAACTTTTGTTTCCATGTTGAGACTTATGCACCCCTAGGAATAGTGAATTTTTACCTGACTTCTTTGGAGCTCGATCTTCTTTTTATTTGAAGTTAAAGAACGTTTGCCAGGCTAGAACAAAGTGTATACTTATATAATACATTTGTATTATAATTTTAGGTACAAATGCATTTAGTAACAATCAACCACTAGTACAAACCTCAATCCTGTCTGTGTCTGCAATCCCAGCTGCTCTGAAATAATGCTCCATGTCAAAGAGAAAATTCTCCAACTCCTTAGCCACCCTTGCTCCTCCAAAGATAGCTGGCTCAGGTATATGACGCCATTCCCTACATAGCCTGCCAGGCGTCATATCCCTGAGCCAGCTACCTTTGGAGGAGCGAGGGTGGCTAAGGAGTTGGATACTTTTCTCTTTGACATGAAGCACTATTTTAGAGCAGCAGGGATTGCAGACACAGTCCACTCTCTCACTTGAATGGACTGCAGATTCTTGATGAGAAGACACCTTGTTTTATCCCTTGTCATACATTGACGAAGGTGGAGAAGGACAGGAAGGGCAAAGGAGTTATGATAGCTGCTACTGCCCTTGCCAAAGGAGTTCGGCATGGAGATTTTACCTATCTGGCGCATATCAGATTAGTAGAAGACATCCTTGAGTTGAGATCTTTACCAGGACAGCCGAGGGAACATAAGGGGGAGCCGGCCACTTCCTCTAGTTCAGGAGGATTGGTGGATGGAGCTTGCTTGGGGGTGGCCAAGCTTACTTTGGGGGACCTTATTCATCAGTTGCCTGCACCGATTGGGGGTTTACTACAGGAGTATGCAGATGTTATCCCACTCGAGATGCCCATGGTGTTACCACCTAGGCGGGATATCAATCTTGCCATTGAGCTTGTGTCTGGAGCAGTTTCACCGGCACAACCTCCTGACAGTACTTGAAAATTGGAAAGTGTGATTTTGCGAAGAATGAGATAGAGTTTCTTGGCCATATTGTGGGTCCAGATGGAGTGAGGATGGACCCTGGGAAGGTTCTATTTGGGACTGGCCTACACCTTCATATGTTAGCACTTTGAGGTTTTTTCTTGGACTTGATAACTTTTATAGGCGTTTCATAGAGGGCTACTCTAGGATTGTGGCACCTCTGACTGACCTTTTGAGGAAGGATATTGCATGGTGTTGGGAGGCCAAACACCAAGATGCATTTGACCAGCTGAGGAAGCAGGTTACTTCGGAACCTATTTTGAGACTCCCAAATTTTTCACTACCTTTCGAGGTACACATAGATGCCTCAAACAGTGCTCTAGGTGGAGTTCTTGTCTAGGAGGGCAAGCCTGTGGCTTTTGAGAGCAGGAAATTGAAGTCCGCTGAGATGAACTATTCTGCCCATGAGAATGAGATGTTGGCAGTGGTACATTGTTTGAAGTTGTGGCGGGTTTACCTATTGGGAAGCAAGTTCACTGTTAAAACTGACAACGTGGCAAATGCTTTCTTTCACACTTAGAAGAAGTTGTTAGTTAGATAGGCGATGTGGCAGGAGTCCCTAGTTGAGTTTGATTTCAGTTGGGAATACAAGCCAGGGAGAGCTAACTAGATACCCGATGCCCTGAGCAGGATAAATGCAATTACCTATTGTTGTGCACTATCTCATGCTGAGTGCAAGATTGTTTAGTTGATCAGAGACTCAACTTATGCAGATCAGTCCTATGAGAATCTTGTGGCGAAAATCAGAGAAGGATTTGTTCGCCGCTTCTATTTGAGTGAGGATGAGCTGATCATGACACAAGGTGACAGACCTTATGTTCCGTCTTCAGGGAACATCAGGTTCGGTCTCATGCGTGAGTATTATGATACTGTCTGGGCTGGACACCCAGGAGGCGCACGCATGTATGCTCTGTTGAATAGAGCATGATATTGGCCAGGTATGAAGGAGGAAATAGAACACTATGTGAAACTTGTTTAGTCTACCAGCAGGATAAGGTTGAGAGAAGGAAGACTTTGGCAGCCTTTACCCATTCCTGAGAGACCTTGGGTTTCTATTTCCATGGACTTCATTACCTATTTCCCTAGAGTGGATGACATGGCTTCAGTGTTTGTTGTGGTTAGGGTTTACCCAGAGAAATCATTAGTGACAGGGATCCCAGGTTCACGGGGAAATTTTGGTCTTTTTTGTTCAAGAAGCTGGATACAGATTTGAAGATGTCTATAGCATACCATCCACAGATTGAGAGGATCAATGCCTTACTTGAGGAGTATCTTAGGCATTATGTTTTTTCTACGCATAAGAATTGGATAAGGCTTTTAGATACTGCCCAGTTTACATACAATATCCAAGTCTCATCTATTACAGAGAAGAGCCCATTCGAGTTAGTGTTAGGGTGGTAGCCTATGACACCCATGGACACACTAAACAGGGGCGCAGGGGGGAAGTGCCAGGCGGCCATATCATTTGTGCAGTGCCAGGCGGCCATATCATTTGTGCAGGATAGGAGTGAGCTTTTGGAGGAAGCTCAGGATAGCTTGAGGGAAGCTACTAATAGAATGAAGTTGTATGCCGACAGGGATAGGAGACCCATTGAATTTGAGGTGGGTGACATGGTGTTGCTCAAACTCACTCCCCAGATGTGGAGGAAGATAGAGGCTAGGACTTTTCACCGTGGACTTGTGCAGAGGTATCAAGGTCCTTTCAGAATAATCAAGGGGGTAGGTCTAATTGCATACAGGTTAGATTTACCTGCTTGGTTATAGTTCTATCCCACATTTCATGTCAGTCTTTTGAAGAAGTATTATCCAAATGATAGATATCCTGACCGTGGAGATGTTAGAAGACAACCAGCCAGAGGAGATGTTGAGTATGGTAAGAAACCTTTGAGGATTCTTGACCATAGATTTTATGGCCGAGCACTACTTGGAGGTCAGAGGTTTGAGTTTCTCATTCAGTGGGTGGATGAGCTAGAGGAGGATGCTACTTGGGAGAGGATAGCTGACATTGCATAGTTTGAGGGTTTGCTCAAACATTATGAGGAGGAGTTGGCCTCGAGGACGAGTGCCAATTCAGTTGGGGGAGAATTGTGATGCCCTGGGTATACTGGGGTTATACCCCACCCTTCCCATGGACTCATAGGGGTTATGAGTAGGGAGCAGATGACTTACTGGAGTAAGGCATGATATAGAAGGGGGCCTAGTAGAGAAGCTAGGATACTAACATTGTGTTAAGATGTGTTTGCAGGAACATTGCTGAGGAGCATGACCATTGCACATGCTCTATCCTTGGGTTAGGCCTGGGGTTTTGATGGAGCATGGTTCACATGCAGAGGTGCATGTCAGGAGAGCTTGGGTTTGAGTTGGATTCGAATCCGGGTTCAATTGGAGTGTTCATTTGGGACATGGATGTCATTAACTGGATTGTTTAAATTAAGTGGCACATGTTTTGCACGTGCCAACGTAAGAGAGGATTCAATAAGACTTAAGTTGAAGATCCAATAAGAGGTTTGGATCCACATCTTCTTAAGTGAATTGGATCCACTTGGCATGAAGATCCAACATGGCGACATGGACTTGGATCCATGACTTGGATCCACTTAATGAATCGCATCCAATAAGAGGCGAGTATCCATTAGGCGAATTCAAGTGGTGATTTAACCTAGCTTTGGCGGCTAATCTTCAAGCTTCTACCCTAATCACTCTCGGCATTGGAGACTTGGAGAAGGCGACAACTTCCTTCCACCCGAACATCCACCATTGCAAGAGGCGTGCTCTTCCATCGATCTAGTGTCGATTCCCTTGGAGGCAAGGGGCGGTAATTGGCAAGGACGAGTGGAGGTTGACATTGGTCCTTGGAGGCAAGGGCACTCTCGGCTACCTTGCTATTAGCGAGTGGAAGACTTCCTTGGTGGCGAGGAAGAGAGGCAACACTTGGAGGCAAGTGTTCCCTCATCGGCTGCATCATCCTTGTGGTGGCGACTTCACGTTGAGGGCGGCGCCACTTTGCTGCCCTTGTACGCTTGTTGGCGGCAACAAGAGAATTCGGCCTTGTGAGGACAAGAGCCGAAGCTTCAAGACAACAACTTCCCCTAGAGCATTGGCGGCTCTAGGGTTTGGGACTTCTTCTCCGGTGAGAAGAAGGCTAGTGGAGTTCGGCTTCTTGGAGGTAAGGGGTTGATCATCATTGTTCATACACATTGTATATTGGTATAACTCTCTCTTAGTTTAGGGGTTAATCATTGTATGAACATTGTGCATATATTATATATTGAGTTTTCGTGTGCTCTACCCATATTGGGAGAGACCACCTTTCTCATACCCGAGTATTACTTGGAGGAGATTGACATCCGGTGTGATTAACATTGTGACTTGCGCAAGCAGTGTGCTTGGCGCAAGGAGTATAGCTCGCTGTAGTGGTCGATATCTATTCTTAGGATTTGGGCATATGTTTAGTGCCATTTGATTGTGAACTGCCAGTGTGTGTGCACATGGCGCTTGTCCAAGGTGTGCAAAGTGGTTGGGGGTGTTGAAGTCCCAATCCGCCACCTAGGACCTCAGTCAGAGCCACTCAGAGCATTCGACCAGAGCAGAGATCAGAGTCAGAAGCTCAGTGAGTTTAGGCAGAGTTAGGGGAGTTCATTCAGAGCTGAAAGACGATCTGGGACCATGCTAGTTTTTCTTTATTCTGCATGGGCGTACAGTAGAGTGTCGGCTGACAGTTTACACAGAGGTGTGTAAATTGTGCCATCACATCCCAGTATTTCGAGGTGAAAAATTGGGGTGTGACAACTTTCTATACTTACTAAGGATAATTCATGCGGTTTCTAAACTTCGTTGTTTACATTTCTTGTTTTTCCTTGCCCAAATATGCCATTTTCTTGTTGAACACTTGTGTAATTTCATGTCTTAGATTGCACATTTCTTTTATATATCTGCACCTTTTTCCTGTGCAGGCGCTGGAATCAACTAATACTCTAGTTATTGAATTCCATGATAATGAATCAAAAGCTACCTGGCTAAAACAACTTGTCCAAGCTACCTACAGAGCTTCTGTACATTTCTTCTCTTGTCGCTTTATGTCTTGTTTCATCTTCTAGTTTAGCATCTGATTTTAATTTTTCTTCCACATGTTTTTTTTTCTACGTTTTCATAGGCTCCTCCTGCAATGGACATATTTGCTGAATCAGTCAATACTTCGTCACAATCCGGTGAAGGGATACTGGGGCATTTTGGGTCATCAGATCTTGTTATTAATGGCACATTGGTTGAAACTAAGTTGTTAATATATGGAAAAGTAAGTAGTGGTTTTCACGTCCTTTTATAGTTAATGTACTATTATCTATTTACTACTTTGTTTTACTTTATTGGACGATTGTCTTACTTGTTTTTGGTTGCACTATCACATATTGTGGTTCTTGCAGTTGGATAAAAAATCTAAATGTGCTGAAGAACTTCTTATAGAACTAATTGCGAGTGGAGGAAAGGTTAGCATGTTTTACTGAGAATAGTTGTATTAACTACTTCCCTTCATCTTCCATTTGAGCCAATTGTTCCTAATTCACCAAATGCACTTGCGATACATATGTATTATGAAGTCATTTGCTACTGTATGCAAATTTGTTTTATTTGTTGTTTGACACAGCATCACTGCATTTTGTATACTATAAATTATAAAATTCATGGTAATTTGAAATTAAATAATTGGAAGGTCATTTGTCTACATGTTCTGAGTTGTGAGCATAAAAGGCCCTCGTCCGTATAATATGAATATTGTGGACATTGGAGATTTTTTTTTTTTTTTTGCTTGTGTTCAACGTGACTTTGGTGCTGTATGTCCTTTGTAAGGGTAAGGAGCAACAGAAAGTAGTTTTCACCATTAGGGCAGTATCAAAGTTCAAACCTTCATTTCTGCTCTATAGGAAATTGCTTTTGTTGCAACCAAGATGATTGAGGACTTAAGGTAATGTTGAATGACAAATATGATGTTCCAGATGAATGAATTTGCGTCAATGTCCTTGAGAAGTTTATAAGGTGAGCTACAAAAATAAAACAGCATGGTGCAAATTACTAGCATGAGTTTCTTATAATTTCTTATCCGTGAGGTCCATAAAAATGAATACACTTGACTGAGTTAAAAATTTTCCTCTGAATCTTTATTTTATTTGCATCATGAGATTTTGATTTTTTAGCTTTCCAGTCTTCCAGATAGATAGAGTTAGTCAATGTATACAGTTTTTGCCATTTGTTGCAAGTTGTTCTATTTATCCAATTCCTTTTTTTTTTGTTTACAAGGACTATCAGATTTATTTGAATTCTCGCCTTCCATATTTTAAAAAGTGATGCATTTGGATACTCGTAGCTAGGAGTCTATTCATAGTCCTTGGTTACAGGGACACTCAACATGCACTGATCCTTCTAGGAACCGACTAGCTCCTAGAACATGGACCTATCTTGTCTCGAGCAGGTTGTGGTTGTGCTTGGAGCTAGCTAAAAGGTTTTAGAAAACTAGCCCGGGATATGATACCGGTCCTTGCTTAGGCCAACTTATACGAGGCACTAACACGCAGAACCAACCTGGTCGGTACAATATATATATATATATATATATATATATATATATATATATATATATATATATAAAATTATAATTTTTGATAAATAATTATTTTTATTGGTACTTGCCGGTTTGGGTCGGTGGTCAAACAACTCGTTGTACCACCCTGTAATGATAGGTATTTGATTCCATGGCTAAAACTAAGCCTTTGTTTCTACTACGTCTTCTAACATGCCTATGTTTGCTCTTTTTGGTGGTTTTCTGTGGAAATTGGAAACATCTATTTAAGATTGGGGTTCCCACAGCAGTTTGTGTTTTTGAATGGATTCTTTAACAGTAGCCTTCAAATTCATTCTTTTCTCAATGGCTTTGGGCTAAATGCCTCTGTCTTCCTGCCCAATCTATAACCTATTGATTGAGTCTCAAGACCATCTTTTTTTTACCATTGCATGTTGTCTTTGCCTCTTTGGTGTTGACTAAACTGTCCTGATTGCCTTTCTTCCACTTCTATGATTTCAATTGTTGCTTTCCTTCGAGCACTGAGGGCCTATTGAGCGGAATTTCGTAAATTGCAATATATTAGAATTGTTGTAGCACATTTGAACACGGGAAGGCACATGTTTTAAATAACATTGAACGATTCCCTGAAATGGTCTCGGTTCAAAATTTAAGCTTTAGGATAGCTTCTATACTTTTATTTGCTACTTATGTATTCTTATCTTTTTATTCTCTCTCTTTGCTCTAGTTCTAAATCAAAATAATTGTATTGCTTATAGGAATGGTGTAATAGTGGCTTTCATACATCAAATAAGGAAATCTTAAATACATCAAATATAGAAATATATAAATGGTGGCAGTAAGCATGGTGGTAATCAAGTGAGCTAATTAGGAGATGAGGTAATGCCATAATTGGTGATATTTGGTATGACTAACAATATTTTCCAGTGTTGCCATAGTCATTTAATACATGCTAAATTTCATAATTTCTAGCATTACCCAGTGAACTAAAGGTTGAGAAGTTTTAGTTTAAGACAAGTTGTATATGAGACTTAAATTGACTTACCACCTTCTCGGCAATGAGTTTATTTCTGGTGTTCTTGTCCAATACGAGGGAACCTGTTGCTTTTATTGTGAACTTCACGCTCATCTATTCTTCCTGAGCTTTTATCTTGTCCTGTTAAATTCCAACGAGCAGTATTTTCTGTTGGAAGTTTAAATGGTAACAAGTGTGGAGACAATGTTTTATTTCTTATTGGAGTTTTATTTTGCATTTTTTAAGATCATAATGGATATGCGCACCTAGTATGATGTAGCTAGAAATAAGACATGAATTTTATGATAGTATATATATTTTGACTGACTTGATTGCTATTGAATTTTCTGATAATAATCAACATAGTAGGTGTCACCGTGTCGGGCCAGTTGGTACCTTGTAGGCTGAAATACAGAAGTTTGGATCATAGGAGTCCCATGTCGGAATGCTTTTGTGCTGATAGTTTCAAATCTTGCTGTGGGATATGTTCCAAAGATGAAGACATTGAAGAATGAAGAAATTCTTTACCTCCTTTCTTTCAAGTTGCTTTGGACTATTCTTACGTTCAGCTACTAGATGAGTGGACTGAAACATAATATACTTGATATTTAGCATATCACGGTTGATCTGTTAATCTGTATATAGCCATGCCTAATATCACTCAATGCTTCTCACCTACTTTCTGAAGCTCGCTTTTTAAAAATCCTTTTTAAATTGGTCATATCAGAAATTTCTTCATTTGATTTCACCATTTGTTCTTTGAAACAGGTAAACTTCTCTCGATCTGTAAGTGATTTGACTATGAAAATGAAACTGCACTCTTTGAAGATTAAAGACGATCTTCAGGGTCACATGTCAAAATTTCCAGAATATTTAGCATGCTCTGTACTAAGTGATAAGTTAAAATCGGGGGAATCTGGTACACTAGATGCCAATGAAAAGGGTCTGGAACCTTTTTCCATCGAAGAGGATGATTTTTTTGCAGATGCGTTGACTGATTTTCTCTCTATCCCTGAACAGGGTGCTTGTTCAAAGCATCTTGAATTGGGGAGTCATGTAGAAGTTAGACCTGACAATTTTGAAAAGTATTCTGGAGTCAATCCTAATGATGCTGCAGGTCATAAGAATGATATGTTTAACGGAAAGTTCTCTGAGATTTTTTATGAGGCGCAAGACAGTAATATATCTGATTTTGTTGCAATTACATTCTCGTCTAGGAATCCTGATTCACCTATGTACGATGGTATTGACACTCAGGTGTGATATATGATTGTGTATATCTTTTTTCATTCAAAATAGTCATAATAACTTCTTAAATTTGCACAGATGAGCATACGCATGTCTGCTTTGGAATTTTTCTGCAATAGGCCCACACTTGTTGCTCTGATCCAGTTTGGCTTTGACCTAAGCCTATCTAATTATGAGGGGAGGACTGAAGAGAACACTGGTGTTGCCACACCAACCAATAAATCAACTGAGAAGAAGGATGAAAACTCTCGAAAAGTAGTCAAAGGATTACTCGGACATGGAAAGGGCCGTGTGGTTTTCAATCTCAAGTTGGATGTGGACAGCGTCTGCGTGTTTCTTAACATGGAGGATGGATCTCAACTAGCAATGTTTATTCAAGAGAGTTTTCTTTTTGATTTGAAGGTAACAAATGCTGCATTTCATACATGTAGGTTAAAACTAAAAAATTGCACAATGAAGTGTGAACAATATGCTAATGCAAAATTTTCCCAAGTTTATGCTGTCTTTCTTTTCATGATTTTCACTTTCTATCTTCATGACTTTAATGAAAGAAATTGATGGAAGGCACTATGTATTGCCTTTGTCATACAAGAACTTATCACTCTTTGCTTAAATTTTACAGATGTCTTAATAGACTATCAAGGTGGATTTTCACTTACAAGTTTAGCCATACGTGTACATGGATTCATTATGCTCTTCTATTGAAAATGAACATGTCATAACACGTGCTGCCTTTTCCTTGGTGTTTGCCAGGTTTACCCAGCATCTATTTCTATTGATGGTATACTAGGAAATATGAAACTTCGTGATATGACCCTTGGTTCAGATAGTCGGTGGGGCTGGCTTTGTGATATTCATTACCAAGGGATTGAATCTCTTATTAAGGTACAGTCCTTTGACGCTGGTCAAATGCATCACTAGTTCTTACATGTAGAGCTGCTAGGTCTGGATGCTGTCAATATAGATTATCATGTATAAGTTGTTTTGAGTTGCAATTTTGTGTGGTAGAAAAGTTTTGCAATTATCTTAGTGTAGAGTGCGTGACAAACTAATTGCATGGAAGCTACAAATTTAGTACTTACTTCCATATCTTCTATCAAACTATAGTTTTAAACTTTTTAATATCGACTTTCTTTCTAATTGCATGAGGAAGAGAAACTGTTACACCATAAAATGTTTATGCGAAAACCATTTTGGTTTCATTGAACTTGAATAAATGATAAATCATAGTTTACTACAATTTGAGCCTCATTTCAAACCTCATCAGCCAAAGTCCTAAATGGGCTGAGCCCAAATGCACTCTAAGCCCGGTGCTAAATTTTTAATTTTGTTTATTATTTTGATGACCCATATTGTTTCTATTAGATCTTTGTCAATCAAAACGAGTTCTTGACAATTCAAGAGTCGATTCCTAGTGAATTAGACCTAATCTTTTTTGGTATATGATGGATAAGACAATTAGAAGATCTTGCCCTCTACCCCTAGTGGCGATGCCTGTCATTGCCCTCTACTCCTGCTAATAACACCAGACATTGTCTTCTATTTTTACTAGCAACACCGCCTATTGCTATTGCGATGTCATACACTGCCTACTTCTGTTGCGATGTCTAGCACCACCTACTACTATACGGAACACTTGATGCTGCCTAATTAGATCCAATCAAGTCAGGACTGTCTCTCTTTTAAACTATGTCATTGTTTTTTATGTTTGCTAGAATTAATAATAGTTAAAATTAGTAAGGTCAGAAATAGTATTATATATATAGTAAGTAATAATTATAATATATTTTTTTCTATACTCAATGTCTATATATATATATATATATATATAGAGAGAGAGGTTGCATGTATTGTATAATTGAACAACAAGAATTACTACAATGTAATCTTTTACATATTTCTCCGCTCCTCTCGCTTTATCTTTTCCTCTCTACCCTAACATAATGAATGAATTATTAATCTCTACCCTAACATAATGAATGAATTATTAATGGTGAGGATTTTTAGCATTTTACATCCATGATGCTTGACAAGATGTACCCTAACATAATGAATGAATTATTAATGGTGAGGATTTTTAGCATTTTATAACCATGATGCTTGACAAGATCGGCATTCTAACTTTTAGGAGCCATAGAATGTTAATCACAAATATTTAGGTAAGAAAAAAAGAGTTTATTAAATTTAAGAGAGTATGAGAGAGCTTTAGAGATATTGAGAGATATAGAAAGAAGTGTGTGTAAAATAAGAGGGGAATGAGGGCATATATTGATCTCCTAATTAACTCCTATTCGTTTTTTAAAATTTATATTGACTGGTCGATGGAATAGGTTAATACAGCTAAGGTTTCAAAAATCAGTCCGTAGTAGGTGGTACCGTTCGAACCACAACGAAGCTGATGAAGCGGAAAAGAAGGCATGCTGCCTTGTGTGCCTTCTCTCCATCTTTTTGAGTGTCTAGTTCTTGAACCAATGTTTGAAGTTCCCGTTTGACCGCTTGTACTGGTCGTCGAGCTGGTACATACCATTTGTACCGAGCAAAAACCTAATGGAATTAGGTGGAGCAGCGAGCAGCAAGTAGTGGAAGAAAGAAAAAAGAAAAAAGAAGAGGAAGAATAAGGAGAACCTCTTCTTCCTATCCTCTTCTCCTCCTTTTTCTCCTTTTCCTTCTCTCTCGATCCGCTGCTCTGCTCTTATGGTCTTGTCTGGACCTTTATTGGACTGGTCTGACAAATAGTACTTTATGACACTTATTATCATCAACTAACTAGAGGAAGCGAAAAAAGTTGCTTTAGCTTCTATATAGGAAGCTTTGAATGGACTTTGGTGGCACACCAGAAAAGGGCGTAGCCACTAAAAATTGTATAGATGCGCTACCAACAAAGAAAAGGAATTTGCTTTTCTAGTTGAAACCCATACAACTACTAACTCAATAAAGGGGTTAGTAGTCTCGACGACGAAGGTGCCTTGAGATGAGTGAAATAAGGAGATTATTGAACTTTCAATGCATGTGTATTACTTTTTATCATTGATATATGCCATGGTAACATACGATGGTTGTTGTAGACTTGTAGTTTCAAAATGGATCCAATTAAAGAATCATTACTATAGACTAACTTGATAAGTTATGAACAATTTCGCAAATGTTCTGTTCCCATTAATGTACATTTAACCTAATACTAGGATATTCTTATTTCTACCTACAAAGCTGACCATGTTTGATGGATTTACTTGGGGGGGAGGGGCGGGGGGTGTTGTGGTGTTTGGTCGACACAGTACAGTATGATGTAATTGGTGTTAACTCAAATGTAAGAATATTGCTATGTTGTTGAAGATTATTGGAGGTCTCCTTTGAGATTTATTTTGCTTTACCTCTTTTGTATATCCAAGAATATTATTTTGATCTTTTCTTTTCTCTTCTCTTCTTTCCAGTTTACTTTTAACTCCTACAGTATAGAAGATGATGATTACCAAGGATATGATTATAGCTTGAAGGGACACCTCTCTGCTGTCCGCATTGTTTTTCTGTACCGTTTTGTTCAGGAGGTATGATTACTTTTTGACCAACTGGACACCGTTTTTTACTCAAATTCTAGGAAGGCTCGTGCCTGATCTTGAACAATAATTAGTTATGCTTTGCTCATGCCCAGTTGCATGTATGAACCATTTATAACGCTAGAATGTCATATTTCAGGGCTTTGTTACTTCTCTTGATTGGAAGACCGCCTTTCATATCAATGCTAATATTGCATACAAACTGAAAAAACATGCAGATAACATCGTACTTTATGGAGCTTGCTTCTCCACACACCGAAGAAGCAATTAAGTTGGTTGACAAGGTTGGAGGTTTTGAATGGCTTATTCATAAATATGAGATGGATGGTGCAACTGCAGTGAAGCTGGACTTATCTTTGGACACTCCAATTATTGTCGTCCCCAAGAACTCCATGAGCAATGAGTTTGTATCTTTGATCTTCATACTTTTGAATGTGCTGAAATATTCTAATAACATTAATACTTGAATCATACATGTAAATTAGGTTGATGCATTTGGCTTAGGCCTGTCCATTCGGTTTGAACCGAACTGACCGGTTCAGTTCAAACCGATATTTTTTTACATGTATGGTGAAACCGAAACCGAACTTTTTTGGTCAAAAACCGAACATAAACCGAAAGAACTTTCGGTTCGGTTCAAACCGATCAAACCCGATTTTTAACGTAGTTCATAAGTCACGACTTCACCTCCTCACGAGCTCTGCAGCATCCTGAATCTGGAGGCCGGAGTTGGCATTGGAGAGTGGAGACTGAAGCAGGCTTGTGGCAGAGTGGAGGACAGCCGGAGGCCGGGTGGCAGAGCAGGTGGAACGGAGGCCGGTTGCCAGAGCAGGTCGAGGCTCAGAGTGGCAATTCGGCACAACAAGAAGAAATCTCAATTTTGAATAAGAATTATGGAAAGGGAATTGCCGAACCGGGCTAGGGCAAATTTAGAGAGATAGAAATATCAGTTCTGTTTGGGTTTGCAAGAATTTAACCCATACAACCTGAAACTGAACCGATTTTAATTCCATTAACACAACACCGAACCGAGCTGACCCGATTAGGTTCGAAACTGAACCGAACCAATAAATCGGTTTCAACTGATTACTGGATAGGCCTAATCTGGTTCATGCTAATGTGCCATATCATGATATTGGAACGCATGCAGTCGTGGTCTAACATGCATTGAAATTTCTGTTGCATGATATCTTATAAGGGAATTTATTATTGTATCTCAGTAGCATGATTTGTCATGTGACAATTTAAACTTTGCACGGTTTAAATGGTAAAGCTGGTATTTTCTCTTTTTCAACCAACTTGAAGTATTTCAAATTTATGTGTACCGGATCCAGCAACGACTGATTGAATTCTATTTTGCATGGATATTTGTCCGCTTCCTGTATCTGTGCTTTTTTTTTTCTATGAAATTTTGTGGTTGTCCCCAGAAAAGTAAATGTTTATGTTCTCCTACACAAAATCATGACACTATTTGTTTTTTTGAATTATAGATTCTTGTTTCTTATTTTTGGTACTATTAAATTGAAGTGCAGGTGAGAAAGTTATATGAGGAAACCTTGTTATTTATTTAGTGCTCGGGCTTTATGTTTATAAAGAACGGAGTATACTATTTTGGATTTTATAAAAATTTTCTTTTTTAATTTGGGAAATCTAACTTTAGCTTGTTGGTCCAGTTATATGCAACTTGATCTTGGGCACCTAAAAGTGGAGAATAGTTTAACTTGGCATGGTTGCAAAGAAACTGATCCCTCAGCAATCCATCTTGACACCCTCCATGCAGTGGTATTTATGCGTTGAAGAATAATTTTCATGTTATAGGTTTTCTGAAAATGAGGAGCATGAGTATAATTTTGACTATTTGCAGATCCATGGAATTAACATGACAGTTGGCGTAGATGGAGTTTTAGGTAAACCAATGATTCGAGATGGTCATGGTATTGACATTGAGGTTCGGCGAAGCTTGAGAGATTTATTCCAAAAGGTTCCAACACTGTCTGTTAAAGTGAAGGTGATAGCCGCATTTATTGTTAATTTTCTTAATTATTTATTTTATATTCTATGTAGAAAATAGCACCTCTTATGCACAGATGGAATACCATTGTTTCAATTTGTTTGGGTATTTCTATTAGAATTCTGAAATGAACCGTATGGAGAAGCTAATTTCCTATTCATGATTTGTGTGATTTTTCGACTCTTTTACAATTGTTGTGTGCTTGTTTATGATGCGTTATTGCTGTCCATAGTTTGTTGGCATATGGACAAAATATTTTACTAATTACTGGTCCATACGTTCATATATTGTATTATTGCATTCTTACTTTGTTCTACTGTTAATCACATCAATTGTCTCATAGTATTCTTGTCTTGGGTGAGTTTGCCTTTCCCGCCTCAGTGTTGGATGAATATTTGTTTGAGTGATGTGTTATGAATACTAAAGGATCTCATGTGAAAGTTAGAGGTCATTTTGGCAGAGATAAGACACGGATCTTGGTAAGACAAAGATATTCTTGGATACCACACAATGTGATTCATATCCGCGTCTTGGTCCTTGTCAATTTTTTTCATATTTGAAAGTGACGGCAACTAAACATCAACTTATGTACACCTCTACCCATCCATACGTCCCTGTTGATGTTGGCATAAATTATGTGATTGGATTACAGAGGAGAGTTGATGCTGTTCGGGCAGTAGTGGATTGGTTTTTGAATATGTTTTATCTTATCACTTCAAACAATGTTTTTATGCTACTCATGGGCCAAATCTCTTTCTTAAGGAGACTGTTAGGTTGCATTTGGTGCCAAGGACCCTCGTTCTTAATCAAGATACATATTTTGACATATTTGATGGATGTTGTGAAGGAACTTAGCTACCAATTTCAATTTAATGGCGATCGTGATCCACAAACAAATGAATAGCTAAATTAAGTCCCGTTTGGCCGTATGGCGCAGGCGCTAGCACAACCCCACACGGCATTAAATAGTAAAATTTAAATGTTTGGCGGGTCTGTTGTGCGGCCTAATAGTAAAAAAACAAAAACCAAAAGCAGCGGTGCACTGTTGTGAGCGTGGCGTGGTATGAAGAGAGAAAAATAAGGAAATAAATAAGTGGGCACCACGATAAGAGAGGAGAAGGGTGGAGAGCTAAAAGGATAGCAGATTAATTTATATTAACATAAATTTAATATTACTATTGTATAAAATTAAAATTAAACTAAATTTATAATAAAATAAAATAAAATATTTAATTATTGAAAAAATATTTTAAATTTTTATTATATTAGCAAAATTTTAAAAATATTATAGAATTATAAAAAAATATTGCTACATGACTCAAGACAGTAGCAACTGCACCGTAATTTATTAAACACCTCTTAGGTAGCTGCTATAGTCATCGGACTACTATAACTGCACAATTGCAACTGTACTATATTACCAAATAGAGTCTTAGTGGATCAGAGGCTGCCAAATCTACTACCATGCCTTCAATGGGGCAGCACTCATTTGTTATCATTTTTTTGGTTCGTAGGCAAGTAGTTAATGTGACTTCTATGGTATCTAGTTTTACCACATGTTGAATTTTCTTATTGTGGCATTTTTAATATGTCTACTGCAAATAATCCTTTTCAAGTCATGTTTGTAAAAAGCCAAATTTTGCTTGATCTCGTGAATGCCTTAAACCAGCCTTGGGTAAGATATGTTGTCATAGTTGATGATGGAAATTTGAAGGTGGCCGAAGATGGATGAGGCCTGAGAATATGAACCTACTTTATAGTAGCGGCTAGAGATATCAAGTATGTTATTGAATTATCAATTTTGGTTTTTCTTTGAAAAGAAAGATTTCCAATAAGCATCAATCACATATATACTGTGAAAGAGTAGTGTATAATTCTATGCTAACATGGTAAAAATGTGTATGAAATTCAACCCCCAAAAGGGCTCTCCATATGCCTAGCCTTCAACGTATAATGAGTTTCTATCATTTATGTGGTCAACTAATAATTTGACCATTGATGCAAAAACCGGTCCATAGGTACATACCATTCGATGCAAAGGCAGCATCAGAGCTGCTCTGAACTGAGCAGCGAAAAGCGGATAGAGATTTTCAAGATTAATATAGAGATTTTCCTCTAGTCAACTTAAAGAAAACTTTTTTCTTCAACATTCCTCTATCAAGGATTCAAGGATTTGATTATTAGTATTTGAAGATTTGGTCTTGTAGTGCATCATAACAATCCCTCCATCATAGCGATAAGCAGATATCGCATGGGGTTAGGAAAGTTTGTTTCTATTTTTATAAGATAGAGACATGGCACATCATTCTTTATAAGCGTTACATGAATCCATTGGTAACTCATTTGACATTTCCTGATGACCTATTTCTGGTAGACCTAGAATTAGTACAAACAATAAAAAGAGCCCAATACAAATTTACAATTAAGGCTGTAAAAATGGCAAAGTCATGATGATTATTGGGCTAACTTTGTGCTTCTGAGGGTGTATCTAATTGACTTTCAACTATAAGCTGGAAAAACAAATTCCATCTTCGAGTATAATTGAGCTTGTTGGCTCCCCGCCTTATAATAATATTATGTTTTGAGTACTTCTTTTGTAATTACTAATCATTTTATTAAGAGATTGGAACAAATTATTCCTTGTTCCTTTGTGTTACTTAGCACAAGCAGGGTTTTCATAGTGCCTTAGGATACTATCATATTGCCATGTAAAGAAAGGAGATTAGGGCTCTAGAAGGTAAATTAACTATTCAAGGCATGCTTCACAAGATACAATTGGAATGTTGCCAAGGTTGTTAGGAACGCATTCTTGATCTTAGGATCTTGCTATCCTATGAACCAAATTGGACCAAATGAATCAGGAATATGGATGAGATTTTAATGAATGTAGGAACAATAAGATTTCTGATCCTACTCATAAGATATGTAGGATCTATTGTTTTCTATTAAATATAGTTTTCTATAAAATAAGTGACTAAGTGTCAAATTCACTTAGCTTCAACTTGTGAACTTGCTAAATTCTAAGCCAAGCTCATACGTTTGATTAAATAATTGCAATAATATAATATATTTCTTTCATTCACTTGTCCTGGCCAACACTACTTTAATATTATCACTGGCTTATTTTCAACATAAATAGTGCCTTTACCATTAGTCTTGAAAGTTCATTTTGCCTTATTGCGACACTTACCCTAATTGAAAGAAGAACGTTGTTCGGACGCTGCACCATCTATTCGCTACTCAACATGTTGTAAATTTCATTGTTGTTGGCTACTAAAAACCAATAATAATATTCTTTGCTGTTATAATTATTATGCTTCTACTTGATTCTTTCTTTGATTAATAATTAATTTATTTAACTATTTAGAAATGTGACACGTTATTAAACAATGGATTAAAAACAATTTAATTAGTATTATATTATTATGTTTTTATATTTGTATTCAGTTGGCCTATAGTAAATGAATATATGTTATTAACTTATATTTTTAAATATTTAGTAGGGTTTTTTGTTCCTATAATTTGATCTTACAGAGTATTCACTATTCTTAGTTAGGAACTCAATGCTGACCACCTTGAATGTTGCTGGTTGCTATAAGGACATATAGCCTTTGGGATAAGTGAGTCAAAGCAAGGTAATTCATGTGTGTGTTTATCTAGTTATTGCTAACATTCCTTGCTTTGATATGTGTTGGTGTGATATATTGGTAGTGGGACACTTAATTAAGCACTCATGTATGCACTAGCTGGTCCATACCAAGTGGTATGGCCGTAGTGATCCGATCATATACTGGTATCACATATTTACTTATATGCACATATATATATTATTTACTTAAACCAATCAATGTTGGGTGTTTATATGAACTGGTACGATGGAATAAACTAATATTTAAAACTATGCGCATGATATTCACAAGTGAATACTAATTATGCCTTGGATGAATCCTTTGCACCATAAAGGACTCTCATATGAGTCAATGGAATATGTTGCATTTGGAAACCTATTCGGTAGACAATTACTTATGTCAAACTTTATTGAAAATGGTCGATGAATTATCTCGTGCTTGAGATCTACCCCCTTTATATCCGCAATATTACTACCCATGAATAGATAAAGGAAGATAATTTTTGGTTAATATATAAAGCAACAATGGAATTCTCATTGAAATGGGCTTATAAGGCTATTTAAGATAGAAGAAATGCAATGAACTCGCAGGATATAGCATGGATCGTTTTTCACTTGGCTATTTTGTTTGTGAAGATTATATACTTTTGACAGAGACAAATTAGGGATTTGTAACAACTTTAAATGCTGACAATATGGTAATGATGGTAGAACCATGGAGCATTGAATATTTGTTCTTCATTAGCAATTTCTCAACTATGGTATGTAGTTTTGTTCAATTCTCTCCCATTTGGATTATGTTGGAGGAACGTGGTGCTGGTAAAAGATCTTAGTGATGTGATATTGAATGCAGTTGTATATCTTATGTGCAAAAATGCATAGATAAGTTCACAAGAAAGAACTCGCACCCTAGCTGTAGTATGTGAGCTTATGATATCAAATTTATGAAAGTAGATTTCAACAATCAAAGGATTTTCTATTGAAAGTTCTATTCGAGGATAAAGTGAAATCTTAAGGTAGAACCTTAGAACTTTGTTGAATTTCACATGACCGGTATTCAAATTGTAAAGTTTTTTTATTGGATAAAGCCCATGGGGTTCAAGGATGTAGTAGAACTGCGTATATCTTCTTAGTTCTTTACATAGTCCACACTTGCATTTTGAAAGAAAAGAACCACATTTAAAACTTTCAGTTTTATGTACAAAATTCTTTTAAATGTAATCTTATTTAAATCTCATGTCCTTTTCATCTCAAAGCAATTTTTCTACGGTTTAATGGATTTCAGTGTTAATGAAGTTATTGTGGATTTCAATTCTCATTATCTCTTGTCCTTTTTTCCTGCACCTATTTCTTTTACATCATGTGAAGGGAGGACCGGAGTAATTATAGGAGAAGAGGTGCAAAGGGATGGAGGTGGAGGAGACAACATGATGAGGAAGAGGAGAGAGAGAGAGATAGAGATAAGGAGGGAGTATAGTGGGTCAAATGGTCAACATTTGTCTCTTTTATGATTTGTTCAAAACCACGTGATATATTAGTGGTGTAATTTTTTGACTTACCTTGTCTAGAAATGTTTTGTGATTATGTTTCGTCAACATCTTTACTATATCAATGTAGTTTAAAATAGATAATTTTATTATCATTATATACTTTAATGTCTTCTTAACCTGTTTTTTTTATAGCATCTATATATATGTCCTTTTGAAACATTTTACAATTTGAGAGCTTAATATAATGTGGATATTATAAGAAGCTTCAAGAATTAAAGATGTGGAAGGTTGAGTAAGGCAACGGATTTCAATTGCAACACCACTAATCTCATCAAATCTTTCTATTATAGTACTTGTGTAATTACATAAATAGCTCCCATATCCATTATTGCATATTTTCAATATCTTATGTATTTCCAGTGTCGACTTAATAAAATTTTTATATAAGAGGTAGTAGACATGCAATACAATTATCTTGTTTTCTTCTGCTCAAACCAATATATTAATTATTTGTCATTTTCCTGGCACAAAAGTGTGTGAATCTCTTTTATAAATATCCAGCAGCATCAACTTATTTTCCTTCTCTTGTTTCTGTGCATATACTATGCTCCAATTTTGCATTTGTCATTTATAGTCAATTTTGAACCTGTCATGGAGCGGAATGTTTTCATAACATAACATTCCAGCCTTTGTTGCTTTCGAGTTGATTTTATCATAACATGCTAATGGCTAATATTAGAGTAAATGGTGAGTCCAAAGTAAGCTCCAACATGGTTGTCCTCAATGACTTATCATTTTCACAATTGCATACTCTCGTGTTTCACATGTATTTAGCTCTACAATTAGCCCATTAAGTTGTTTTCCTTTTTTTTTTGAAAGAATAAAACATGTTTTTTCTATTGTTTGGGCTGTTTATTTTGCAGGTTGGATTGCTGCAAGGTGTCATGTCTGATAAGGAATATGCTGTCATAATAAACTGTGTTTACATGAATCTTTCTGAAGTGCCTAAACTTCCTCCAAGTTTCCGTGGCCATCTAACTGGAATGGAGTCTATTCGTATGCTAGCAGATAAAGTCAATTTGAACAGTCAAATCTTACTCTCACATACTATATTTATGCTTGCTGTTGAGGTTCAGTATGCTCTGCTGGAACTGTGCACTGGTCCTGAAGAGGGGTCTCCTTTAGCTCAGATTGCTGTAAATGCTTCTGAAATTTCTTAAATTTTCTATGCTTATGATTTGTTTTACGTTTGTGCTCTTCTAGTCTTCGTGAGGCTAGCTATTGTTGTTTTTTCTCTTCTAAAGCTGCACACAACGTCCGCCGAAGTACTAAATTGGTGCATAGTTTTTCATTTTCTATTTTTTTATTGTTTGAAATGTTGCTTCCTTTTGGCAGTTAGAAGGTCTCTGGGTGTCATATAGGACAACATCTTTTTCTGAAGCCGATCTCTACGTGACGATCCCAAAATTCTCTGTGCTGGATATACGTCCTGATACAAAGCCTGAAATGCGGCTGATGCTTGGTTCCCACACAAATATGTACAAACCAAGCTTGTATTCTACTGGTTCAAGTGGAACTGATCTGACATTCCCAAGAGATGATTCAACTACCCAAAAGTTGGGAAGTGCAACACATGCAAATGCTCCTTACTTGACAATGCTGATTTTGGATTACAGATGGAGGCCATCATTTCAATCTGTTGTGCTTAGAATTCAGCAACCACGTGTTCTTGTTGTTATTGATTTCCTCCTTGCGTTAGTTGAATATTTTGTGCCTAGCTTGGGTTCAATTACAGGCAGGGAGGAGACCATGAATCCAAAGAACGATCCAATCATTAACTCAGATGATATCATTCTTTCAGGTTCTGTTCACGTGCAGAGAGATCAAATTGTGCATTTGTCTCCTAGAAGACAATTAATAATAGATGGTTGTGTTTCTAGCGAGTTTATTTATGATGGTGCTGGTGGTACCTTATCTTTGAATGAACAAGTTAATATCAAAGAACAGTCGTATATGGGGCCGATTATACTAATTGGGCGTGGAAAGAAATTGAGATTCAAGAATGTAAAAATTAAGGTAAGTGGTTCCTCTTCTTTGGGTCGTTTTCTACATAACCCCCATTCAAGCAGTTTTAACACAAGTAACTTACCTATAATGGTAAAGTCTTATTTGGGAGCATTAAGCAATGTCTAGATTACTATTACTATATCAAGCCTCCATTAATACCAGACCAATCATTTAAAGCTTGAGTAGTGATTTAATCTTATATGACAAAATTTTGAACTCTTTTTTTTTTTGCTTGGTTTTAAAGAGTAGTTTGTATATCAAATTAGTCTGCATTGATCCATTGTCAGACATCAATACGAATTAGTCCATGCCGACATACAATAACGATAGTATCAGTACTTGTCCAAGATTGCACTTGGTACAAAGTGGCCATATCACCCTGTCAGTTTTGTAAAAATCTGATTTTTGTGTTATAATGAGGTTTTAATACTGGCTCATACTGGATATATATATATATGAACTATGGTTTTGAAAATTGGTTTGTTTTGACCTGGTTTCTCGGTACAGTCCGAAGCTGAACTGACAGCAGAGCAGTGGAAGCGGAGTCAGGCAGCAGCGGCAGAAGGAGAAGGAGAAGGAGAGAAAGAAGAGAGAGAAGGGGAAATCGGTTGCGAGCGGCGGAGGCAATTGTGACCAGCAAGGGCGGAGGCAATTGTGACCAGTGGCACAGTACCTCCTCTTCTTCTTGTTCTTCCTCTTCTTCTTTCTGCTCTCCGCCCGATTCTGCCAGTTTTTGTCCGGTATAGATGGATCAGTACCGGTACAGACCAAATTTTGAACCTTGATATGAACTATTGTTGAGGTATCATGTGTAAACTTTAGAGTTTAGACTAGAGCCTCTATCCATGAGAAGCGTAAATACCCCTGCGAAGGCTAAAATAGAAGAGCATGTAGAAGGAAAAGAAAACTGCACTAGGCGTGAGAGATGAGGGAAATCCTTTGTTGCTTGTAGTCAGGGTAGGCAGATAAGAACTTGGCAGCAGTCTCTCATACCAGCTACCTTAAGTTTGGTTCCATTCTCATTCTGGAAAACCTATATTAGGTTAGGTTCAGTGTGGGGAGTGATTCATCCACAATGGGGTATTTAAAATATTTAGATTCAAATGAATGTAAGCAAAAGATATCAACATACAAAAAGCATCAAAGTCATGGTAGATTGATGACTTATTTTAGTATCCATGGGAATTTGGGTCCTCCTCTCTGACTCCTCTTGCTTGAACTTTTCAGATGTCGGATAAGATGAGTAGAGCTCTTCCATTTCCAATATATTGCAATAGTTCACCTTAATCATTTTCTTCAGAATTGAGTGTGGGAGAGGAGAGGTAAGTGATGATTATGGAAAGAGGGACAAGACTAGGCGAGTTCAACATCAAAATAGGGGGTAGTATGCACCTTTAATTTAGAGGCAACTAACCACCTTTGGAACTATCCAATGTCTCATGATATCTTCATTTAGGTTAGCTACTATACATGTAGGCAGGTACCACCCATGTAGCAAAATACATGCATGCAGTTGGACAGCCGCGTTTTTGCAGCGGAGTGCCCCTCCGCAAAATTTGCAGCGGAGTAGCTGCATCTGCAAAGCATGAATTTTGAAGCAGGTGGGGCACTAATCTCCAAGTAAAAGACCTTATACGATATTTGTTTTTGTTATACGATATCACCGTTATATTAAAATTGGTTCGTATCGTATAACACCTGATTATTTTCTTATAACATAGTAATATTTTTGTATAACACAGTAATATTTTCGTATATCATGTGACTATTGTCGTATAAATATGTAATACGACAATAATCATATGATATATAAAAATATTAAGGTGTTATACGACAATAGTCATATGATATACAAAAATATTAAGGTGTTATATGAAAATATTAAGGTTTTATACTAAATATTACTGTGTTATACGCAAATATTACTATGTTATACGAAAATATTACTGTATTATACAAAAATAATTAGGTGTTATACGAAAATAATCAGGTGTTATACGAAAATATTTGTGTTATATGACACGATTTCAAAATAACAGTAATATCGTATAACAAAAGCAATATAGCGCATAAGGGTTAGGCTGAGTCTCTTTTGCATAGAGATTGGTGCCCCACCTGCCCGCTTCAGGATTCGTGCCAAGCGGATCAGGGCACTCCGCTGGAAAGTTTGCAGAGGGATGCCCCTCTGCAAAAATTTTTCCAAGTTGGACCACTGTTGAGGATTCATGTGGTGAAGCTAAGGTAAGTGTGTTAGACGATACTGAAGTGGTTTTGAATCTAGCCATATATATATATATATATATATATATATATATGTGTGTGTGTGTGTGTGTGTGTGTGTATATGTATATAAAACAATTAAAAAATGCTCACCCTAGAAAGAAGAAATACTTCCAAATAGTAAAATCCTAAATGCCAAGTGAAGGTGTACGTCAGCTTGAATTCAAAATGCTTTACAAACAATATTATAATATAATCTAAGCATCTCATTCTAGATCATTCTCATGCAACGTGAAAAAATCTCTTTCACTAATATAATATAATTAAATCACATTTGATCAAATTTCTCATCAACATGAATTAATTAAGTTCATTACTCATGCAATAAGATCAGTCAGCCAAGTGCAATTCTATGATTAACTCAATACTTTGAATCAATCATCCCACCATGATTAATGACTAACAATATATTGTAAAACCTTTCAAGATGAAATTTGATGAACTTTTGCAATCATGGTTAACATGTAATAAAATCTTTTCTTTAAATAATATCCAAACTAGGTTTGATGCTAATTATAGATTAAAACCTTAATTGTTCTATCTTATGTTTCACATTCTCTAATCTATAACTATGGTTTTAAGAAATGGCTCATACCAGATGGGTATAGATAATATGTGCTAGTTTGAGATATAACCAAGGTTCGAAATACCGGTCCGGCGACTCGGTCCGGTGAGCCGCCGGACCTGGTACCGTACCGGACATACCATATGGTAGCAAGCAGTAGAGCGCGAGCTTCAGGCGAACTCTGCAGCAGCAGCGAGCTTCGATTGAAGTTTCCGTTGGCAACGGAAACTTCAATTGAAGCTTCTAGCATTGAATCGAAGCTTCCTATGCCGCCGGAAGCAGTCGCCAGACTTCCCTATGCTGCCGCCAGACCTCCCTCTAGCCGCCGCTAGACCTTCCTCCATTGCCGCCTACCGCCGTTCAGCAGAACCGTGCTCCGAAGCCTGTGCCGGAACCGCTGCCTCGCCGGACCAATTTCGTACCGGTACAGAACGGTTTTCAAATCACTGGATATAACTAATCATAGTATGCTATGTGTTGGTACTTGGTGTATATATATATATATATATAACCCGAAGGAACAGAGGAGCATAGAGAAGAAAGAAGTAGAAGGAAGGAGGGGGAGGAGAAGAAGAAGCTCGCCTCATTCGCCTCTGCGGGTCTTGCGACTTCTTTTTCTTCTTCCAGGTCTTGCGACATCTTTTTATTCTTCCACTCTACTCCGCTACAAGTCTGTGTATTGGTCCCAGCTTAGTTCGATACAAACTAGCTATACTGCCTAGACTCATTTTTAAAATAATATGGGTGTCAACTGTCAATCTTGTATCGGTATCATTACAAGGTCAAGTGTACCGCTCGTATTTAGGTGATATGGATCAATTTTGTAAACCTTGCTTTGACAGCCTATATCGGCACATTAAAATGTTGTTATATTTGGTATATACTGGTTCAAGACTAGTTAGAACCGTGATTTAAAACAATGTCTGCAACTTGTTGAATCGATTCACAACCCTTCATTCGTTGAATTCCTACCTTTATTGAGTTCATATAAACACCAAAAATGTTTTCTTCTAATATGAGGAGAAGAGTTCCATGCAAGATGAAGTAATATAGAATCAGTGCCCGTGTGTAACTCTCTGATTCTGGAACATTAATTTGCTGACAAGCTAACACAAGGTTAATATGATACCTCAAGTTATGGGAACAATTAGCAATATTACAATTAGGCGTTTGGTTGAAAGTTGAAACCAACTTTAAAAGACTTGGTGGCTCACTCAC
The DNA here is from genome assembly GCA_027563935.2 of Costus lasius. Classification (NCBI taxonomy): domain Eukaryota; kingdom Viridiplantae; phylum Streptophyta; class Magnoliopsida; order Zingiberales; family Costaceae; genus Costus; species Costus lasius. The sequence continues at coordinate 11,837,179 of CM050447.1, read as the reverse complement.
TTTGGACTTGTGGTAAAACAATGTCACCACACTGCTTGTGAAATGTGACATTCTTCTAATTATGCAGCTATCATTGTCCTAATAGTCACCCTCATTTAGTCTGGAAATACATCAACACTGATAATTAAGGAGCATCATAATTGTCAAAATTTCTGTTACAGATGATTGTGTCATCTTTGATGTGCTTTTACCGTGTTGTTTTTTATACTTGTTGGGGTGATTGTTGTTTAATAACCTCATTCTTTTGAAGCAAATTCGTAGCTGCCAAGTGCCAATTAGAGGATGAGTTATTTCCTTGTAAAAAGAGTATATTCCCTAGAGTTCGGAAGGACTAAAACTCTTTCAGTAAGTTATCGCCTAGTGTTTAGTTTCTCCTGCTTGACCACATGACCAGCCAGAGAAGGATGTGTACAGTAGCATTTTATGGGAAAGCTCTTTAACTTGTTTAGTGATAATCATAGAATCCAAGTCTTGCTCTAACAGTCAGAAAGACCTGGTTTTTTGATAACAGAATAGCTGCTAAGACATGCAGTTCAACATCCAAGTTTTCATTAGTCCCATAAACTAAAATTATGTTTTACTGCTTGGTATAATGACATTTGGAAACGTATAAGTGCTTTGTCTAGAAAAGAAATTGGTTGAAACCACCTCCCAATTGGTCTATCTAAATCTGAGATTCTGAGGTACTTTTTTTTTCCTGCATTTACAATGTGCTAAGTTTCTCTGAATCTTCGTATCATGTAGACTACACCTTGGTTCATCTATCCTTCCAAAAAATCTATACTTCTCCATCTTCTCCATGGCCACGTATAAATTCCATTCCAGGTGTTGGAAAAAGTATCTTCCACAATATTTGCTTCAGATATGTGCAAGTGGTTAAAGTAATATTGTTGAGGCACATGCAGGCTTCATTTATCACAAAACCTATACCTGTCCAACGAGGTCTCTGTTGGATTATCCAAGAAATTTTGCAGACGCTATATTTTTTTTCATTCTATATTCTATTTAGAGGTTCAATTATACCCTCCCCCTTGGGGGTATTAATGCTGATATCCTTTCTTCTTAGTCTGCGGTTTTTTACTTTTCTATATTTTATAATTTCTCTATTCATGTTAGTGATAAACTAATTCTCTCTTTTTGTCAATTTGTTGGCCTTTTTAATTACCATTACTTTTAGTTCTTTTTTTAGAGATCTTGTAGTTCCAAGATGAAGTTTTATGAACTCAACATTTCTGAATTCTTTTGCTTATTTCTTCATTTTTTTTATTTAAATCAGAATGCTGGACTGCTGAGAAGATGTACATATCTGAGTAATGGTAGCAGCTACTCCGTGTCTCCTGATGATGGTGTTGAACTTTTACTATTGGAAACATTTACGTCTGATATAGACAGTTCTGCTCAAGCTGTAGGAAGCCACCGGAAAAGTGATCCAAATGCAGATATAAGCACTACTTCAAGTCAATTGCTTAATGTTACATTTGAAGCTCAAGTATATATCATATCTTTTCTGTTTTATCAGTTGCTTCAAGTTAAAATATTGAATATCTTTAATTCTTGATTATTTAGCTTCCATGGTCTCTTTATTTAGCTCTTACTAATCAGAAACAAATACAACTAATGATTTAAGCTCAGTGTCCGCAAGGGATATTGGCCAACACTAAGCATCGCATGTGCAATGGCTAAGTGCTTTGCTGCTTTGGTTAAAAAAGCAAAAAGAACACATTGTTCTGATTTATCTGTTTACTATCTATTTCTTTTTGCAACTGACTATTGTATTATTTTTTTTCTTCATCCAGTTATTTTTCTTTCGTTTTGTACTGTATATTGTGGAGCGGTTCAACATCTTTCATTCTTCTTGAATTCACCATGGCATGTTTAGGCCCATGTATTTTCTTTCCTTTTTTATGTATTAACGTTTCAGAGCTACAAAACAATATGTGTGTGTGTAGGCATGGCAGCACCTCTATATATCCTATAAATGTTGAAACATTTGGACAAGATGGAGATGAATGAGAATACAGGAATATTCTCTTTATTCACAGTAGGTCTTCAGAAAAGAAATCACGAAGGGTGGCTTTGCATGGAGCAGATGTCAATTGACCCCAAAATTTTCAGCCTTACTATTTGTATGTTTTTTATAAGATATTGCAATCTTAAAACATAATGATGCTTGGAGAACTCGTAAACCTAAGGATATTGTAATCTTAAAACATAATGCAATCTTAAAGTATAATTTTCAGACATGTACTTGATTCCTAATTTTTTATTTCCATTCAAGTACCTAAGGATTCGCTTACTGCAGCATAATCTAAAATGCTGGAAGAACTCATAAACCTGGAAATCATGCTAACCGATTGCAGAATATCTAGTTTTGTGTGAGTGAGATACATCAAGGAACCAACCAAACTTCTGAGCATTGCATTTTCAACCTTTTTAGCTCCATTTTCTATCTTCAATTTTTCATTTACAGCCAAAGGTGAAGCAACAGTAGCAATTTGCGTAGAATTCTGCATCTGAAACTGTGTGAGTTTTAATTTTTCAATTATTTTTTTTCTGAAAATAGTGATCAATGTGGCTGATCCATGCTCTTGGTACTTACTTTAAGCCATATAATGCCTTTTTTAGCCGATGTACTTTCTCTTCCCTTACTTTTATCACAGAATCTTGAGCAATTCAAGTTGTGCTACTATGGCAAGAGCAGTTCTTATGGTTTTCATTCTTGCTGCTAGAGCAAATTTATTCATAAAAATCAATTTTGGGCTATTGTAAATAACCTTTTGCGACTAATCTAGCTTTCTTCCTTTGAATGCTTCATTAAATTTAGTCTTATAGACCTATTTTAGCCCTATAACATCTTTGTCATTTCGAAGATCATCAAGCTCCCAAGTTTGGTTCTTTCTAATCATATTTAGTTCTTCTTGCATGGCTTTTATCCATCTTTCATCCTTTGCAGCTTCTTCAAATTTCTAAGGTTTGCACGAAAATAATGCACTCATTAGAAACATCAGCATATATAGCGGTCTTTTCACATGATTGGATCCTCTCTTAATAGGTTCTTCATGTTCTGGACTAGACTTTCATTTTTCAGAGGAACAAAATGCAGATTTTTAGGGTTCAACATTCTATCTAGTTTTAACTTTTTCTGCGGGAGCAAAATCAAGAAGATTTCCTATAGTTTTAAAGTTGTCCTTCTAATCAATTACTGCCATCTCATCAAATATAACTTCCCTTGTGTTCAAATGATTAATCAATATATAACATTTTGATTCATCACTATAATTAACACATAAAACTTTTGCTTTCTAATCAAATTTGTCGTTTGAGGAGAGAATATGGTGGACAACCAAATACTTTAAAGGTACTGACTACTGACATAAGGCTTTCCTCCAATTCATGTTTCACATGGAGCCTAGCTTTTGTAGGAGAACAAGTTTCAATATAGGTTGCAGTATAAACTACTTCTTCCTAAAGATCATTTGGCAAACCTTTTCGTTTCAACATACTTAGTGCTATTTCAACAATAGCACAAATTTTCCTCTCAGCAACTCTATTTTGTGGACTTCTACTTACAATTAGCTATCTCTTAATTCCCTCTTTTATGTAGAACTCCGTAAAGTGGTGATAAATGAATTCTCCACCATGATTAATTCTTAAGGTAATCATATTCGTTCTCAACAAGAGCCTTATACCGAATGAAGGTATTGAATGGAAGGCTTTTAAAACTGGTACAAACGGCTAATTTTTCCAACTTAGACCAATCCGATGAAGGTCCAGAGGGCAGATCAGTGGACCAAGTGAGAGAGGGAGAATAATGAGAAGGAAGGAGAAGGAGAAGATGGAGCGGAAGGAGAGGCCGCGTATGACGAGCAAGTGATGAGCAAGTGAGTGGTAGATGCAAGGTTCTTCTTCTTCCTCTTCTTTTTCTTTCTTTTTTCTTCTTCCGGTACTTTGCTCGGATCAGTTTTCGTGACTAGTACAACTAGTTGGACCGGAACTTTAAACCTTGATTGAATGCATCTAATTTATGAATGGAAAGATAATTCCAAATTATTCTAGTAAAATCATCAATGAATAGGATAAAGTACCTATTTGGTTTACCTATTCCCACCAAGTGATGGGGCTGTTGTTGGACCAAAAATGTTTGCATGTATAAGTTCTAAAGGGGCTTTGGCTCTCCATGCTAATTTTGAATAGGAAAGATGATAGATATTTTCATATATTTATCTTTCACAAATTGTCATGCTTTTCTGTCTTTGTAATCCAATCACTATTCTTTCTTTATGTAATAAATATAGCTCCTTCTGGCTGCCCCTATCTTAAATCAAGGTTTTAAAAGCAAGTCCTGACCGGAATCGATCCATACCAAATCGAGCTTCGAGCGCAGTGGGAGCAGCAAAGGAGAAGAAGAAAGAAAAAGAGAAGAGGAGGGAGCTTCGAGCGTAATGGGAACAATGATATGGACCTCCTCCTCCTTCCGCTCCACCCCGCTACACCCCACTACAGATCCGTGTATTAGTTCCAACTTGAACTGGCCAATACACCTTCTTCTCTGTGCTGCTACAGGACTATGTGCCGGTCCATGCTCGAACCACCCGATACAAGCTAGTTTTTCAATCCTTGTCTTAAATACCACAAATGTGTCTAATGCACTTCAGCCTTCAACGCAATAATTTTAGGGTATGACAAAAAAAATGGGAAAGATCTTATTTTTAGGGTATGGACCTCCTTCGATTGATCGATTTTTCAATCTGTCTTAAATACCGCAAATGTATCTAATTCACTTCAGCCGTCAATGTACTATTTATAGGGTATGACAAAGAAATAGGAAAGATCTTATTAGAAGTTATCTACCTTAGCTATAAGAGTGTTAGTCTTTGTATAAAAAAAATCTGCATTCTTTGTCACACATGTGATTAATTCACTTCAGCCTTCAATGCAATATTTTTAGGGTATGACAAAGAAAAAGAAATAGGAAAGATCTTATTAGAAGTAATCTCAACCTTAGCTATAAGAGAGTTAATCTTTGTATACAAAATTCTGCATTCTTGTTCTTGAAAGTTGACTTGATATCCTTTTTAAATCAACTGATCAATGCTTCACAAATTTTGAGCTAGATTAGGCATATTAAATAAAACATCATGATTGTACCTTTACTGGCTCGTTTTGGTATTTATACCAATAAGACACTTTCCTTAAACTTTTTTAGCTTTCTGTCTCCGAGAATGACTTGATTGGTAACATTTTCATCAAGCTTCACAAATAACTCTTTATTTTGTTCAACCACTATCAAGAAATCATATCTTATCTTCTTTTGATGTTATATTCACACCATGGAATCAAATATCAGTCTATACTAGGGGTCGGTGTGTAACTATGTATCGGTACATGGTTACTGGTATAAATAATGTGTACCAATCGGTACCATAGTACAGGTTGGTCCATACTGGTGTGATTAGTTTCTTAAACTTTGATTCAAACATGTAAGAAATACCTATTCTTCTCTGCCTTCTTTTGTAAAGTTGGCCTTTTGGTGGTTCCCCTTTTGATGCCAACAATCTTTTTGAGAATGGTTAGGGATTTTGCACTCTTTACATTTATGGTAACAACATACATGATTTCAAAATGATACAGTAATTGCTGGAATTAGTCTGCTATTAAGATTGACAACTTCTTTCACAGCCTTTTCCTCCACCATTTTCACCCCTAAGCAATCCACTATATTTTCTTTGGTGATTATCACTTTTAGAAAATTCACCTTAGACTGAAAAGCTTGTTCAAGAAGTGGGATGATGATTTCTTCATTTCAGCTTATATGATTCCAAGTAACCACTTAAATTGAACATGGTCAAAGTAAAATAGATCCTTTGCCTCTTCTCTGCAACTATATGATCACACTTAGTAGGCATGCTTCTAAGTATTTTTAAAACTTTCTTCTCATCTAGTGAATCTTCTTATGCCCAATTTTGATTTACAATTTCAACAACTTTAGAAAAGAATGCTCTTATAGATTCAGTCTTTTTCATTTGAATATTTTTAAAATCTCTCAATGAGGATTGCAATTTTATATAAACTACTTTGTTGTTTCCTTGAAATTTTCTTGTGAGAATCTCTCATGCAGTCTGTGCGCTAGATATTCCAAATATTTTTTGATAGATTGATTTGCTGATCCCTTCATCTTGATAACTCAAGGCAAAGGCATTATTCTTCTTGTTTGCTTTATCTTGAGATTGACTTTCAAAGGAAGATTGTGAGCTCGTGCTTGTCAATGTTAAATATTTAAATCTTTCTTCAACAATTTCCCATGGATCACATGATATGAGGAAGAAGCGCATTTGATTAACCCATTACCATAGTTCTCTCCTCAATGATAAGAACTTGACTTTGAGAATAGGAGAGCTGGAAGACATGATTGAAACTTGAACCATGCTCTGATACCAAAATTTTGTTGGAGAAAAGATGAGAGAAAGATTTATGGAAATGCTAGATAAAATTTTATAGTTTATTTTATACTAAATATTTTTTTTTTCATCTCTTGCATGTTTGGCAAAGATATCTCTCACACACACATATGTATATATAGAAGCTCAGACATTGATGTTCTAGGAACTAAACGGTGCATTAAGGACCTGGAAACAAGAATCACAAAATTAGTCTAGCAGCTTAAGTACCGGGCGGTATGCTAGTTGTACCGAGCTTTCTTTTCTCCCCTCTCGCTTCCTCTTCTTGTGCTTCCACCGCAAGCGGTAGCTTCTATCGAAGCCTTTGCCACTGCGGAACTTTGTTCGAAGCTTCCTGAGCATGTGGAAGCTCTGTTCAGTTGGCGGAAGATCATACCGATGATATCTACCCTTTCTGATACTAGTCGATCACTGGACCGGTACAAACCTGTAAAACCGATCGATTTTATTATCCTTGCTGGAAAACTTGGCAATGTAATAAGTTAGCCCTGAAACTAGAATGGAATCTAATGGTTTCTGGTGCATTTTAATGGTGGATAGCTGTAACCCACCCAGTTTAATTATGAATAAAAGTAAAAAATATCTTGATTATTTTGACCCACAGCTGAGTTTGACTGATTGTTGACTTTGCTGATTAACTTACAAATTATTTCTTACATCTTCATCTGGCCGGCATAGTTGAGCAAAATCATGGGACAATGTTAATGACAGAGTGGTTGATTATGTGACCCATATATCACTCTTATATGTAGTACATTTCTAATGTGTGTACGTTTTTCCTTCTTTTCATTGTAAACAAAGGTGCATTCAATTTAACTAGTCCAATTAGTAGGTTTGGTAGCCCTAGTAGAAGAAATTAAGATGTGCAGTGTCAAAACAAATGTGTAAAATCATCCCATTGAGGCTTTTTTTTGTTCAATGACATCATAACTATATTTTTACATGTTGGAATAGTGCTTGAAAGGTAAGGGTGTTGTGTCGTGGTAAATCAGGTCTCGAGACTTGTCTAAGTTTAAAATTAAAGATTGTTGCTCTCTTTGAAAATACCCAATTTTTTATATTTGTGCAATGGATTACTGTGGAGGACACTGCGAACAAAACACGTTATTTCAAAGGATGATGCAATCCAAAAGTGCCTAAGCCAACTTTAAGAAGTCAATTTCAATTTCAAACGATTGAGTCCAAATAAGGAGATAATAAAAATTTTTCATAAGGCGTTATGGGACTCTTGAATTTCCAATGAGTCAATCATCAGGTTAATGAGAGATTTTGCAAAGATATTTTTAAATCTGATGTTGGTGGGGATCTTAGATCGAATGATTCTTTTTGCATTATCATAATCAATCATTTTTGTTGCTGGTATGAGTCACACCACTCTACTTGAAAGTACAATATCATGAAATAGCCCAACTTATCTATCCTCTACCACTTTCCATTAAGTTACAAGTTAAGTATGGTTCTTTTAAAGCCTACTGGACACCCATTTTGAATCCGAAATGGAAGAAACATTGGTTAATTGTTTGTTTTTTTTTTTCAATGTTGTGGAATCTATAATATTGTTTTAACCAACGCCAATTTCAAGATTGGAGATCAGACATTGCTACAAATATTGACTACTTGTGTGGGGTTGGCTATAAGGAATGAAGTGGTTCTATGAACTTCCCCTCTTTTTTATAAAGGATGGTATGTTCAATGAGACTTGTCCAATGGGTGGATTCTATTGCTTAAGAGAGTGAAATTAAGGTACATAGTGTGCCACATGCGAACGTTGTTGAACTCCAGTTTTGCCTCAAAGACTTAATAGACCATTTTACCTATTTGGTTAGTAGTTGAGAGGTTAGAGTCCCTTTGGGTCTCTTATGATTGTCTTGCTCGTTGATTTTGTACATTCATGTAATAATGTAATCCATTCTTTATCACGTCGCGCGTTATGGGTGTTTGTTTAACATTTTATGCTATTTGAGACTCATAATATTAATATTTTATGCTATGAAATGGTGGAACAATATGCCATAAGGTTTTTTGAGGGGAAAAAGACCGTGACAACATGTTGGGTAAGGCTCTATTTGAGGTAGAATAGGACATAGTAGTGAAATTAGGAGATGCTCCTGGTGAAACATGTCTGGCAGGGAAAAAGCTGAGTCAGCTGTACCCATGTCGTGATATACTTCATTAAATGAATAGTTAGTGAAGGGTCCTTCAAAGTTCAAACATGTAAGTGGAGCAATCCTAGATACCAGAAGGGTTGGTTAGGCAACCCAATAAACATGGGCCAAGCTGCCAAGGTGTATAAAATTATATTTTAAGTTACTTGATCAGGTAGCTACAAGTTTACAACTTACAATAAGTCAATAACCATGATTGAGCTGGACTACGACTTAAATTCTTAAATCTCAAAGTTTAATCTTTTCCTTTTTCTTTTTTTATCTCCATGTTTTGTTGTAAAAATCATACTTTATCATCTCTTTTAATTTTCTTTTGCAGATTGTGTCTCCAGAATTTACATTCTACCATAGTTCAAAATTTTTGTCCAATGATTCTTTGCACATTGAAAAGTTGCTTCGGGCAAAGATGGACCTTAGTTTCATGTATGTTCTTCTAGCTGATTATCAAGTAATTTATTTTAATAAGTTTGCATAGTAAATCCTTTCCTCTACGTTTGTTACACATTGTATATAAAGCCTATCACGACAGGTATGCTTCAAAAGAAAATGACACTTGGGCTCGGGGCCTCGTGAAAGATTTCACAATTGAGGCTGGTTCAGGCCTTCTTGTTCTCGCTCCAGTTGATATTTCTGGAGGATATACCTCTGTTAAGGAGAAGACAAATATATCAATCACATCTACAAATATATACATCCATATGTCTCTTAGTGTTGCTTCTCTCTTACTTGAATTGCAAAATGAGGTTCTTGCTGCATTGCAATTTGGTAATAGTAATCCTTTGGCTTCTTGCTCCAACTTCAAGCGAATATGGGTTTCACCAAAAGGTTGTATATTTATTGTTCATTTTGATGTTTTCAGTTTTCACAACGTAAAATTTCATATTATACTTCTGCTATTGATTTTACTGTTAATTTTGTCATAAACTTTATTTTTTTAATTATTGCAGGGGACCTACCTGGGTACAACCTCACATTTTGGAGACCTCAATCTCCACAGAATTATGCTATACTTGGTGATTGTGTGACAACAAGGTAGGTGAACACCTGTAAGATAATATAATTGGCTGTGATGACCTTTTCTCCTTTGATGCTGTTGACATTGTTGCAGCTGTCTCTTCTTATCAATGAATTTGATCTAATATAATTAGAATCCAATGTTCATATTTGATTAGTGATTTGAATAACTAATATTTTTATTCTTGTTACATGGCTTGAGTCTAATTTGGTCTTGATTCTATCTGTTTCTTTTACATTGGATAGTTTCTGCGAGGAATTCGCCATGCTATTATAGTTTCTAAATTGTGGAACCCATCTGCAGGCCTATACCTCCGTCACAAGTTGTACTAGCAGTGAGCAATACCTATGGCAGGGTTCGTAAACCTATTGGATTCAAGTTCATTGGATCAATCTCTGATATTCTGGGATTAGGAAGTGTTACCCAATCAGACAAGGGTACAAACTGCTCTATATGGTTGCCAATCCCACCTTCTGGCTACTCGGCAGTTGGATGTGTAGCTCATCCTGGGAATCAACCTCCTCCAAGTCACATTGTTTACTGCCTTCGAGCAGATCTTGTGACATCTACTGCATTATCAGGCTGCATTTACTTTTCACCACCAACTACTAGGTACTATCTCCCTTATGGCCTTAGTATATATTTCAAGAAAGGATAAATAAATTGCATTTGCTTTTGTAGGGTTCCTGCTGGATTTAGCATATGGCGTGTTGATAATGTTGTTGGCTCATTTTATGCTCATAATTCAGTGGATTGTCCTCCTCCGACAGAAAGCTTTGACTTGCACCAGATTCTGCACAGGCATCCTAATGACATCAGCTTGAAGGAAGTGGCAGACGTGAAACTGCAGCATCAGCATGATCGCAGTAGGTGTTCTAATTCCTCTGGATGGGATGTACTGAGATCATTATCGGAAGCTACTGCATATTGTATGTCTACACCACACTTTGAAAGAATTTGGTGGGATAAAGGATGCGAATTAAGAAGACCAATATCAATATGGCGGCCTGCAAGACGACCAGGCTTTGATGCACTTGGTGATTGTGTGACAGAAGGGTTAGATGTTTTTTCTTTCTTTTACAAATATATGTGAAGAAATTGATTTTTGACTTGCAAGTTGCTTTTGTCTTCTTCTTTTTTCTCAGCTTAGAACCACCAGCTTTGGGTTTAGTCTTCAGGTGTGACAATCCAGCTATTTCTGCAAGGCCAGTGCAATTCACTAAAGTTGCACATGTTTCTGGTAAAGGAGTTGATGAAGCTTTCTTCTGGTATCCAATTCCTCCTCCGGGATATGTTTCTTTTGGATGCGTGGTGACTATGACTAATGAACCACCAGAGAAAGATTTTGTCTGCTGCCCTAGATTGGACCTTGTTAGCCAAGCAAATATTGCAAGTGACCCGATTTCTAAGTCGAGTCAAAAAGGCTCAAACTTTTGGAGTATTTGGAAAGTTGAAAATCAGGTCCGGGACAGTTTCTTGCAATGAGTTTATTTATCCTATGTTTTGCTCTCAATATACGAGATTTATTTTGTTATTTACTATGCTGCTTTGTGTCAGGCCTGCACGTTTCTTGCACGTTCTGATCACAAAACACCAACAACCCGCTTGGCATACAAACTCAGTGACTATATAAAATCTAAAACTCGTGAAAATGTTGCTGCTGAGTTGAAGCTGGGACTTCTTTCGCTCAGAGTTTTGGACAATTTTTGCGGAACAGTAAGTAGCCTATAATATAGCCCTAATATGGTGGCCTGAAAAACTACCTTACACACCCTCTTCATATTCATTATATTCATGCTTATTTTGTATTCTGTTCAGATGACGCCACTTCTTGACACAACAGTGACAAATATAAATCTTGCTACGCATGGCCATTTTGAGGCAATGAATGCAGTACTAATATGCTCATTGGCTGCATCCACATTCAACAGACAAATAGAAGCATGGGAGCCTCTAATTGAACCATTTGATGGGATCTTGAAGTAATATACAAACCTTTGTTATACTATTATGTATTTTTATTCTAAATGTTTAACATTGTTAAATTCTTATACTTGCCCTTCTCTGATTGACGTGACGTAAACTTTACTAGTCTTGTTAATATGTCATATTTTTTTATTATTGTATATTTTTGTGCTCTTTAGGATGGAAACCTATCTTACAAACAAAGAGTCTCAATCAATGGTTGGCAAGCACATTCGTTTTTCCGCCACAAGTTCTCTTAATCTGAACATTAGTGCTGCAAATCTTGAAACCCTTGCAGAAACTATTCTTTCGTGGGGTAGGCAAAATGATTTTGTGCACAAATCATTGAGAAAAAGTGAGGTACTGTGCTACTGTGTTCTGTCAATTTAACTGTAGACCATCCAATAGTGTGGTTCATCGATTGATATATTGACTATGAACTGTGCTTTGTTATTATCAGGAAGTAGGTGAAAATCTCAGTCAGAATGACAATTCGATATCCTCTGCATTAGATGATGACGATGTTCAGCAAGTTGTCCTTGAGAACAAATTAGGATGTGACGTGTATCTGAGAGATTTTGGGCAATGCACTGGAAGTAGCAAACTCCTGCAGAATAGCAGGGAAATGTTACTATTTTTGCCAACTCCAAGGTTTTTAGATGAGTTAAATGTGATGACCAAATCAAGGGAATCACGTTACTATGTTGCTATTCAGATTCTTGAATCAAAGGTTATGCACCTTTATTTATTATTATAGTTTAGTAAATATCTATATCCCATAATTTGGCTAAAATTCTCTTCAACAGGGGCTAACAATAGTGGATGATGGCAATAGCCAAGACTACTTCTGTGCTTTACGGTTGCTTATTGATGGTAAGGTTTCAGATCAATACAGGCTTTTCCCGCAGAGTGCGAGGACCAGATGCGTGAGCCCATTATTTTCTGGGAATGGATTAGTTCAGGGTTGTGCCAAGTGGAATGAACTTTTCATATTTGAAGTACCTGAAAAGGAAAGGTTTAGTTGAATGAGTTTTATCTTCATAATACTTTTTATTTTCCCAATGAATTTTTTCATCTTAATTTTGTTCTTGCTTTCCAGTTGTTGCTCTTATAGTCCAAGCATAGATTATGCAGGATTTTGACTTTTGAGCATATCCAACTATAAAACGTTCTTTCCTGTTGAAACTAGCGGACTTTCTCTGTTTCCAGTGTTTATTTTTACCTCCATATTTTGTGCTGTGTATTTGAATGAACAATAACATAAGTTTCTTTAGTGATACAAAAACTATCTTCTGTGCCGGTTTTGGTAAATTGTGATAATTGGACATGCTGATTGCCCCCGCATAAAATCAATTGCTAGTAGATTGGTACATGCTGATGGAGACAACAACGTGGTTCTGTGCCTCTGCGATCTATTTGACCAAAATTTTGATGCTTGCATTTTTCTTATAATTTTAAATGTACTTTATTATGTCAAGAGCAGCTGCCTTGTGACTTTCAATGGGATTTTATTAAAAAAAAGTAGTGTTTTATGGGGAGCATTAAACTTAAGGATGCATCTTCTCTACTTTGACTTTTTTGGGAGTGTTAGTTATTATATATTTAGGTCCATGTTTCTCTTTTCTTTAAGCCGTATATGGCTGAGAATATACATTTAGTTCTACCTCTTAGTATTATTGAACCACAAGAATACTTATTTTTCATTCTGCTTTAATCAAGATTATTTGCCAAAAAAATGGAACTATAGCAGAATTAAGCCTAATAATGTGTGAGGAAGTATAGTAGTAGTCCACAATGTTAGTTTGTGTAAAACCTTATATAAAGAATTGTGCCTTATGGTGATCTTAGAGAGTTAATGGAGCGAAGTTTAACATAAAGCGGGAAAACATATAAAATATCACACAAATTGAGGTTTTTATTACAAAGCAGAACCCACACTACTATACTATTTAATTCATACTTGCTTTTTTACTACTTACATGTGTCTTTGCTATTTTATATGTCATTTGTGCATTGGGTCTTTGATATTATAAGTTTGACGATGATGTATCGTTGTTGGTTACTCTCATATACAAAAGGGATATTGTTATTGTGATATAAAAAGTCCTTGTTTTTATGTTTTTGCTGATGTGTTCTTTTTAAGGCACATTCCTTTTTATTTGAACACTACACCATCCATCACTAGTGTTATACCTATGCATGTTCCTATTCAATTTATCACTAGTGGTCCCACACCAGCATTGTTTCTTCACCTTCATCACCTCCTTTACGAATCAACAACAAGAGGCCCGGGTCACCATAGCCTCAGTCACTTACCCCTTGAGTTCTAATGTTGATCTTCCACCATACGACCTACACTTCACAATTGTTCTCATGATAGATTGTCCCCATTCTTTTGTTCCTTTGTATTATCATTCTCTACTATCTCGATCTCTCAGAATATCAGGAAGTTATAAATTATTATAAATGGTGAAAGGCAATGGATGATGAGATGATTGCCCTTACAAATTGTGATACTTGAGAATTGGTTACTCCCCCTCCTTTTGATAGTCTAGTGGCTTGTAGATGTGTGTTTACTAATAAGAATAATTTAGGTGACTTTATTGATAGCTACAAAGCATGTGTTGTTACAAAGGATTTACATAAATTTATGGAGTTAGATTTCTCTAAGATTGTTTTTCCTATGGCAAGGCTTACTTCCATGCTAATTCCCTTCTCCTAGGTGGTGACTCAAAGTGGAAATGATTACATAGATGTTGCAAATGCATTACATTGTGAGTTTGCGGAAGATGTCTATATCCAGGAACTACTTGGTTATGGATATACAAGCTCAAGAAGACAATTGATTACCTTAAGTAGAGTCCAAAGGCATGATTTCTTAAGTTATCTTTGCTTGCTACTAAAATTGGCCTCCTATATAGTATGACATATTTCTCTATATTTTGATTGATAGAGGTCTACTAGTATAGTTATCCATATTTATATTGATGACATTTTACTCCTTGGAAGTGATATTCAAGACATTGTGGACATAAAGATACATCTTGTAAAGCTATTTGATACGAAGGTATTGGACAACCACGTTATTGTTTTGGTGTTGATTATTGAGATTGCTTGTGGTACTCACATAGTATTTCAATGACAAAGGAATTATACAACGGATATTCTAGAAGAAATTGGTCTTTTTGGTTATAAATTAGCTGAATCTCCTTATTTGTTGGGTCAAAAGCTTCAATATGTTGATTTTAAAGATGTTGATTCTCTAAATATAGATGACGTACTGAAAAATTGATCTATCTCAGAATCACATGATATTTCTTATGCTATAGGAATGGCTAGATAGCTCATGCAAACTCCTAAAAAGGTCATTGGATGCAATCTTAAAATCCAACATTGTCTTAAAAGAGGCTAAAGCAAAATTCTGATTATACAATAAGTATAGGCATCTAAAAGTAAAATCCTTCTCCAATTCCAACTATCCTGTAAGTCCAGGAGATAAAAGGTGTGCATCTTGTTTTTGAAATTATATTGGAGGAAGCCTTGCTTTTTGGAAAAGCAAAAAACGAAAATGTGATTGCTTGTTCAAATGCTAAAGCAGGAGCTACACAACATACGAGAATATTTGGATTCATAATCTTTTGGTTCATCTTGGATACTCCTAAAAGCAACCAATCATACTACCTTGTGATAATCAAGCTGTGAATTTATTACTAGTCTTCCATGAGAGAACTAAACCCATTGAAGTTATTTTCACTTTATTAAAGATGTTATAATGTCGAAAAAGATTAGCATTCCTCAACTTGTTGATATCTTCACTAAGCTTTTAGCTCTGTATTGTTTTATACATTGTGTAGCAAGCTAAGCATAATTGACATCTTTACTCAACTTGAAGCATAGTTTTAGGTCTACATCTCATCCTATCTTATATATGTAACATCTTTCCATGAATAATATGGAACCGTTACTAATGTCAGGTTGACTATTGGTGGCAGCATAAGGGCGACTGAATCGAACAATCAAGTCTTTGTCCATGTCATCAAGCATGGATGAGACATTCTAGTTTATGAAGGTTACCAATACCTGATCCTAGCACAAAAGTATTTACTAATTCAATGAATTACCAATACTGACACAGGAATCCAGGACCAAAATTTTCTTATCTAATTTTCTCTCTATCATGAATTTAATAATTGCTCCCCTTGCTGCAATTGTTACTCCATATGTTAGATCATATTGTTAAAATGAAAGTGTATTACCTGATAAATTGGTCTCTACTTCTACAAATATGTATTAGTAATCCTACTGTGTGCATGCTCTGAGGTGATAAAATTTATTTTCTGGATTTTTTTTAATTTTTGTACCACTTAATGCTCTCTCATCAAATGAGTTTTTGTGCTGGCAAGATAATTTATTCAGAGTTGTGCCACTCTGCCGAATGTTTTAGACTTTTGGATTGTCAAACCAAATGTTTTCTATGGTCTTATATTTTTTCTATTTTTTTCTCAGTTTTTTTCAATGATTTGTTTTCTTCAAACCTCTATTTATCCATTGTGTCTATTTATCAACTGAATTGCAATGGGAATTTATATCTTCAGGGAATGGCTAATCTGCAAGTTGAGGTTACGAATCTTTCTTCAAAAGCTGGAAAAGGTACTAATTTGCTGACATGAACTTGTTCATATATTTTGAACTTCTAGAGCATTTAGGAATCAGAGAATAATTCAATTTCTTTTAGCAGCCCGCACTCATGATGGTTTTTACAAAACCAATAGTAGCAATTAGCAGCAATTTTGTCCAATCAAAATCTTTGTATGTGGCAACTATTAATAAACATCGTATTGTTCCTATTGTTTGATTCCAATGAGCAATCTGAACTTTGAAGTAGCTGAAATGAATAAAGGAAAGTGCTTCTCAAACAAACATACAACACACAAATCATTTTTCCAACGACAGAAATGGTATCAAGATTTTGTAATCCTGCAATAAAAAAACATACATTCTTAAAATTAAAGTTCAAAAAAATTCTTTTTATTATATCATGTGTGTGAATAATGATAAGATATCAATGTAAATGAAACAGAAGAAAAAACATTAATAATGATAATGGGTCAAGCTGAGTGATTTTGCATCAGCACTCAAACAACCTATTTGCTTATATATTATGGATATCAGATTTAACATACCTAAAGGTGCAGTATAAATTTCAAACTCTAAGAAGAACAAATCCATGTTGGATGGTAGAGGCGGCCAAGCCATGCAAAAAGGTCCTGTTGCAGAGGTTGGGTAGGTAAGACATGGTCCTGTGCAACTGGCACGTTCTAAAATAAATTCATAGCTAACCTGTGCTGGCTGTTGGGACTATGTGTTGGAGGAGAAGGATGGATTTTATTACCCAGTTATCTTTCTACCATTACGTTTCTTTACAAGAGAAAAATTATGTATAAATCTGCTTTTTCATGCAACTAATTTTTCAGTACCTATATACTTAATCAGAACTTAATTGACGTATTAATCAATGCTAACATTATTATTCTTATCTGTACATGAGGCATGTCATGTTTCAGTGACTTTGAATCATCCTGATACGGTATTTTTTGCTGGTATTGCTAATTATTTTTACAACTTATTTGGATTGACAGAAATAATTCTTTTACAAGTTGAAGATTATTTATCAACTTATTAGTTTAAGATTAATTCTTTGAAATTATGGCAAAGCTACTCGACATATAAGTTGGCTGTTGTTTTTAGTCAAGCTCCTTCAGCATATGACTTCAGTATTGCAATTGAAGTTGCTTTTCCTTTTTATGTGTGCATATGTATCTAGATGTAGTTAAGGATTGTAAAACCGATCCGCCGTATTCGTACGGTACCAGTACGGTAATGGTGAACTGGGTGGAAGCAGGCGTTTCGAATGAAGCTTCCATCGCACATCAATTGAAGCTTCCGGCGGCAACGGAAGTTCGAAGCTTCCGCCGCTAGAAAGCTTTTGGTGCCCATGGAAGCTTTGTTTGAAGCGTCCGCTGTTGCTGCGCCACTGTTTGCCACTTTCCGTGCTCTAACCCATGCTTTGGTGCTGGTGCCGGTGCCTCGCTGGACCGGTACCAACCGGAGGAACCGGCCGATACTAGATCGGTTTTATGATCATTGGATGCAATATGCATCTAAGCTTTCTTTGCTTTTGGCTGACCTTTGCAATTATTATCTTCTTTTCCTTGTTTCAATCCAAAATACTTTGTTATTCTTGAAGTTCCTTTACCCAGGGATTCATGACTTATTTTTCACTACACTTTTTTGTGGTTACAATTTTCCTATTTGATTTAAGTCTTTTCTGTTTCCTGAAACCCTGATTTTAGTTTTAATTTGCTCTAGTTCATCTGATCTTGGCCGATACTAAATGTTGCAGGAGAAGTAATAGGAGCATTGTCTATTCCAGTGAGTAACAAGGCAAGTATGCTGAAACGTGCAGCTTCAATAAAAATGTTAAACCAGGCACCTGAGTTTAATCAGTTCTCTTCCTATGCACTGAGGGGAAAGGTAGCTTCCTTATATATCTGTGTCAATAGTTTTTCAAATTCACATCTTGTACTGAAGCAACCCATAAGAATTTGTTTATAGAAACTTGACAGTTCATAGAGAATTGTTTAACCAACCCTAGAAAATATCTTTGGTAACAGGGGCAATTAGTGAGTAACGGGGCAAACAAAGATTGTGGTGCTCTCGTTCTTTCCGTTTCTTATATTGATCAAAATGCTGAAATGAATTTTCAAATTAGCGATGGAATGGCACCTGATGAGAGCGATGTTGGTTTCTTGGTTGGGCTTGGCCCTGATGGCCCTTGGGAAAGCTTTAGTTCAGTTCTTCCATTATCTGCAGTTGTTCCAAAAACACTAGACAAAAATCCAATTGCTTTTGAAGTTGTCATGAGGAATTGCAAGAAGCATGCTGTTCTTAGATCTCTTGTTCTTATTGTAAATGATGCTGATATCAAGCTTGAAGTGTCTTTATTACCTTCTATATTGCTCAGTAAAACTCTATTGATCAAGGGAACTGGCAACGCCATTACTGTCACAGAAGAGATTTTTGAAAATCAACGGTATCAACCCATTTCTGGTTGGGGAAGCAAGTCATTGAGCATTCGAGCGAATGATCCAGCTCCATGGAGCACTAGAGATTATTCTTACTCATCGAAGGTGGGAAATTAGCAATGATACCCTAAAGACGTTTTCGTTCTATTTTATAAATAATTCACTTGTTGGTGTTACTTTTTTTTCATCAGGACTTTTTTGAGCCTTCTCTTCCCAGTGGTTGGAAATGGACCTCAGCCTGGAAAATTGACAAGTCTCAGTTCGTGGACAGTGATGGTTGGGCATATGGAACTGACTTTCAGAGCTTCAAATGGCCTCCAACTTCATCCAAATCTTCATCCAAATCACCTTCTGATATTGTGAGAAAGAGGCGATGGATACGTACAAGGCAACAGTTACCTGTGGAGAACACAGATAATAGGAGAAGTGTTGTTGCAGTTCTAAGTCCAGGCTCTTCCACTTACTTACCATGGATAAGTGTGATTAAGGGTGAGGATTTGTGCTTGCAAGTTCGTCCATATGCTGAAAGTTCAAGTGAATCTTATACCTGGGGCCAGATGTTCACCCTTAGTTCCAAAAAGGACTCTACCAATATGCAACCTCAAGTTTCTAGGAGCGCATCCTCCAAATCTTTAGATTTTATATCACAACATTATGTTCTTAGAGTGAATCAACTGGAGAAAAAGGATCTTCTTTTGTATTGCGCTCGAAGTAGCAGCATTCAACCTCATCTCTGGCTTGGTGTTGGAACTGATGCCTCAGTCCTTCATACCGAACTGAATGCTCCTGTTTATGATTGGAAAATATCCATTAATTCAGCTCTTAGATTGGAAAATAAGCTTCCTTGTGAAGCTGAATTTGCTATTTGGGAAAAAACATCTGACGGAAAAATGATAAAAAGGCAGGATGGTATTATCCAATCAGGTGCATGTGCATTTATCTATTCAGCAGACATTAAAAAACCTATTTATCTCACATTGTTTGTTCAAGGTGGCTGGGTTTTGGAAAAGGTAACTGAGTGATTTATTTAGTGCTCACTACATCTTTCAAGAATATCCTATTGACACTTTGACTGTCTCTCAGGATGCTGTTCTGGTTTTGGATTTGTTAGGCTCTGATCATGCTTCATCATTTTGGATGGTTCAGCAACAAACTTACAGGTTTGTCATATTGACAACCTTAATTCTATTTCCTAAAAGTCAGATGGGATAGTTCATTTCCTTTCATGAATAGGATGCATATAGTTAATATGTCGCTCACAGTTTTGAATGAATAGATGGTCCTATGCAGTGTGAGTAATCAAAATGACAATCAACAAAAAAAGAAAAAAAGCACTTATCCAATTGTACCTTTTCTTAAATGTACACATTCAGAAAGCAACTGATTTGAGAATCTTGAATCATACAAAGTCAAAGGAGTTTTTACCATAATAATACATTGGATACAATGGTATTTGTTTTTCTGGAATTATGAGCAATGTTGATGGGTTTCTTAGACTTGAGAAAATAAAAAAATATGGTTTGAGTTCCATTGGCGCAAGTTGTGATTGAATAGTAAGTAAAGAGAGTTTTCCAAGCACATAGTTTTTCTAAAAAATAAACCATTTTAAACTCATATCAACTTGCAGTCTGAGAATGACAGCTTTCTCATCATCTCTTGCTTCCTCAACTATTTTGTTTAGAAGATTGACTGATTCTTTGCTTCTTCTCATGAAATTTTAAGACAGCTTCAGAGGTTTAAAGAGAGTTTTGATAGAATGACTGGTAGGGAGGTGGGGTATATTTAGAAGATGAGAAAAGGCCAAATATTCAATTTCAATCCAAATTAAACCTTTGGGGGCAAATGAAACTATGCCCGACATCCAAACTAGGCATGTGATGATTGTTGGAGTTGGTATTGACACTATACAACGTGGAGGTAGGAATTTTTGTAGGAGATTGGTTTGTATTTGATGCAACCAGTACATTTCCACATGGGATTGTTAGGATTATTTTCTTTATCTTGTATTATGTTTTGTTGGATTCTCTGCATAAGACAGTTGTTATTCATTACTCTAGCAGAGCAAATCACTAGATCTACTCATCTATTGTCTATACACTAAACCCCGCTTGGGGTTGTTGCACTAGCACGGACACCAGAAGCAGTCGCTGTAGCAGTGTTTGGATTAATCACTGTGCATGCAAACAGTACTGATTTTGGCGCTATTTCTGGAAGCTGGAAAACCCAGTTTCTCACGCTGTGGGAGCCGCTGGTGAACACAGTAGCGCCAGCCCTGGGAAGGGAGAAAGAAATGTTGGCAGCCGGATATATATATATATATATATATCTTCAATATATGTTACTAAAATATTAACATAATTAATATAATAATAGGATGTATATAGTTATATACGTTTAATTAATATATTAGTTAATGTATAAATTAATAATTTTATAAATTTAATTGTTTTAAAAATAAAAATAAAAATATTATTTAATTATAAAAAAAATGTGTGGAGGACTTTCAATAGCCAGTATAGTCTTTGTCGTCTTTACTGTCACTTTTAATGTAGATATGTACTTAGATTAAATTAAATAAATCAATGAAAAATACTATAATAAATTCCATAAAAATGATAACTTTTGTAATTAAATTGTTCTTATTTGATAATATCATAAAAAATTAATTATGACTTTATATTAAAAATATATTCTTAGACTTTTACATTATATTAATATATGTTTTTATAGTTTAAAATAATAATAATTTTACAACCTAATTATAATTTTTATAACTCAAAATAATGCTAATACAATAGTAATAACATTACAGCTCTATCAAATACTCTTAAAAAATAGTAATTGCTGCACCTAATTACGGTAGCACAGTCTGCGCCGACTGAACACAGCCTTAATAACTCAATGAGTTACTAGGACTTGAGGATTTTTTTCTTCAACTTCATCAAAACCACCTATTACCTCCTCCCACCTTGTCATCACCCCTTCCAAGCTAACAATGATTACTGCTTTCCCTTTCGTCCATTTTTTCTATCATCCATCTCATTCATTGTCATGCTCCACTAATCATCCACTTCACACCAACCCTGTCTCTTACCTTTTTCCACTCACTACCACCATAACTAGGAAGACCTCTCTTTCTAACTCCATCCTCTTTCTTTCTTTACCCCTTTTTCTAGTGAACTCTTTGCCCCTTTCTTCTCCCTCTTTTATCATGGAGTTTCCTTTGATATTTTCTTGGTCCATATGAAAATCAGTTGCACTTGGATTTTGATATAATCCTTCAGCTATCACCTACAGCTATCACCTACGAGAAATCATGCAAAGCATGCCCTAATGAAAAAATAACAAAATACTTCGATACCGTAACTCTAACCCTAGGCCCTTATTTATAGAACTTCACTACTTAGCCAACCGGGTATGACATACCAACCCGGATCTGCTTTATTAATAGCCTACTAACAATATTGGGCTGGTAACAATTGCCCCCCTCTCTAACTAGTCTCGTCCTAAGGCTGTAAACTTTATCCTAAGCTTTTTCCAGGATCTCAAATTGCTCGATAAGTTGTTAAATTAGAAACACCAAACATTGCAGCCTCAAGCTTGACAGCTTCATTTGCTTGATTAACTACTTGTTTGTCTAGTATTAATTTTCTTCTTGCTTGTGCTCGATAGTTTTAGCTTCCAGCTCCCTAATTTCTTCAGAAGTTTCAATAGCTAAAGTAGAAGTGATGCAAACACCTGAGACTAGTTTACAAACCTCTGTTACCACTTCTTGTTTATTGTCTTCAATTTTAGAATCTTCTTCTCTCATTTCCTCAATAGCTTCAATAGCTGGAATATCAGTACTCATACCAATTTTGTTTGAGGCTACGGATGGATCTTCAACTTCAATTGGTGTATCTTGCTTCTCATGTATGACTTCAACTTTTGATTGTGTGGTCCCATGGGTACTTGCATTTGCCAGAGGTTTAGGCAATTCGACGCGAAACACATCTTCTTTTACTGTTTCTCTAATATCTGCGTGAATCTTTTCTGCACTGTCAAATGTATTATTTTTACCATTAACCATCTCTGGTAAAATAGCCATTTCTTCCTCAATTGATACTTGAATAGTTTGACCCGTAGCATCAGCTACAGTTGTCTGATTCAATACCATTTCTCAATTACCATTCTATGTTATGGTTTACCATCTATGACTATACCTTCTAGTTCGGTAGCTTCTACAATGCCAACTACATCTTCATAGTAGCTTTCATCAAGAACTATAGTTGTATGAAAATTACTAAATCTTTGTATCATCTCTTGTTTCAACCCTTCCTAAGAAAGATTGAAAATATGTCATTTTAACCGTTGAATCTAATCGCATGCTTGTCACTCCATACGAACAAACGCCATGAGAAATTTATAGTCGTTCGATGTGCCTTTAATGTCAAAATAATATTCAGCTTAAGCAATCCAACCTACTAGATCAGTTCCATCAAATCCTTGTAATTCTATGCAAATACGAATCTGCCACCTATCCTCCATATTACTTTGGCTCTGTGATGTAATCTTCAGGACCTCGCTCGAGGTTGGATAAGTCTGCCCATCAACAATCACATCTGCACCCTCTCGCATTTTCTTCTCTCTAACCAACTCTCCCCACATTGCTTTCATCTCATCTAAAATATCAAAACGATGATTCATCTCTACATAACGTTGAGCAACCTCACTTCTCGTCATCTTCTCTAACTCCTATCTTTTTTTTTTTACCATCAATCTCTCTAGTTTTTTTTTTCAACCCTAATTTAGGCATACCGCATGTGTCGTAGACAAAGTGCTGCATATCCCTCCTCTTCCTCTCTAGGCCGCTGCTGCAGTACTACGCTATAATACTTTTGCTACAGTATTGCACTACAGTACTTTTGCTACAGTACTGCTACATAGTATTTTTGCTACAGTACCTTTGTGCAGTGCCGTCGCTGAAGTCGCCGCTGCCGGAATCAAAGTCGTCGCGCGTCTCAGACCTTCGCAATGGTTGTCCTACATTCACTTCCTTTCTAGGGTATCGATTGACTCCTCACTAGGGTTTCTTTGTCGCTTGATCAACGATAATAGATCCGCTGTTCAAATCTACTACCGACAACGGAATCTCTTCCGCCTTTATCTGTCGCCGGACCACCGGTTCCCCGGCGATCGATCCAGCAGGTCAGATCAATTGATAGAACCCCTCAGCCATCAGCGACAAGTAATCATGCTAGGCATGCCCTAAGAAGACAATAATCAAATACTAGACACTCTAACTCTAACCTTAGGCCTTTATTTATAAAACTTTACTGCTTAGCGAACCGAGTATGACATATCAACCGGGATCCACTTTATTAATAACTTACTAATAATATTGGGCCCGTAACAGATTCTTTACCTCTTGATATGTCTAATCAGGTATATAATATTTGGTGACGCTTAGATTATGCAGTTCTCACATGCAACATCGCTTTAACACCTATTTTTCTCAAAGGCAGCAAGGATGTTTTAGACACTGTTGCTCTTACACTTTGGAGAGGAATGTTTGTATATGATTCTTGATTGTATGAGAAGATTTTCCTACCTAAATAGGATGGTCACCCTCTTCAAGAATACTATACCTATAGATTAAAAAACTAGTCGGCCATGAATAGTAATATTTTAGATTGATTGATATACCAAAATGGGAGGTTGATCTAGTGTGTAAGATAATTCATCATCCATCATGAATTAAGTTTGATTTCTTTGATTATCTACTTAACATGTTTTCAAAGTGAAAAAAGCATAATGTGATGGCATGGTCTAGTTATGAGATTGAATATAAAGATATGACATGGTACTTATAAACAACAATTAAAAAATCAATCGATTCCTGGTATGGGTGGGTGCAAATCGGTTTGACCTTGTATTGGTACTAATGCGGAGCATGGCAGAGGCGAAGGCAAACTAGATTGATGAGTTCCCTGCCTTCTCTCCGTCACTTTATCTCTCTCTTCCTCTCGTTGTTCCGGTAGGCCTATTTGCCCAGTGGCAGACCATCATCTCTCCCACTCACTACATACCATCATGTCTCCCACTCATTTAGTGCCCGAGTGGAGGCGGAGGCAGACGAGAACAAAGCAAGGCAAAGGCAAAGGCAGACAAGAGTAGAGTAGGGCGGATGTCAGTGTGTATGCCCTAAAGTCTAATTCTACTATGTAAATTCATTCATTGAATAAAGGCAATTCCATTATCATGTTGATCGATATGTCTGCATTGATGTATTGGATAACATAATAATATCTCTAGAGATTGATATGGTTCAATCTCATAAATAAGTCCCTAGTTGAAGTACCTCATTGGATAAGGAACAAAAACTAGTATATAGTTTGGTTGGATGCTAGGCATCAACGCAGACACATAGGTACATCAAGCAAAATGTACTGAATTGCCTCGCGTGAAACTATGCCTTGGTTGTCACAGGGCAAGTTCATAAATGACAAAAGGTTCTCTAGTCCTTCGACTTGAGGTCATCGGCACTTACATAAGATAAATGACATACTTTGATATAGCCTAACGCTTCTATATAAATAGAGAGTCATAACAACTATCATTGGATATGTCATAAGTCATATGTGAAGTACGAGTGACCAACGGAGGATTTACCCCTTACTTCTAAAAACAGTTTACGATCCCCCTCCGCGAGTGATTGATTGAAGGTGTATAGTCATATTAAAGAGATTAAGGGTCAGTTTGGGGCGGCTGAAGCTTCTAACTTTTGGTTGGTTTGACCAGAGCTGGTTAAAAAAGCTGAGGCTGTTTGGATAAAATAGTTAGTCTAGATAGCAGTTTTGAAGTGTTATGTTGTTATGTTTTATTGAGTGAAAAATTTATAAATACTTGTAAAATTTTATAATTTACAAAAGAAATAAAATTTTCCCATCCATATATATAAAAAATTTAAAATTATTTAATATAATAATAAATATATTTTTTCAACTATATATATATATATATATATATTTGTGTGTGTGTGAATTTCATCTTAAAGGTGACTAATCTTAAAATTTTTTTTGCAAGAATTCCCTATGTGCATAACCCTACATACATAATATATAAAATTGTAAGAAATAATCATAATACGTAACAAATATAAATTTTAAATTCGTATTGATTAATATATTCTTTTATTATTTTATATTTAAAAATTCATATTGATTAAGAATTCCCTAAGTGACTAATCTTATATTTAATTTTTTTATTTTTGCTCTATACCTATACCTGGTAAAAAAAATTAAAAAAAAAAAGTAAAATAAAAAATCCCAAATCCCTCGTCGTCCCCATGCGAAGGATTGGGGTTTGGGAGATGGCCAACGTCGTTGTTCGGCGCCTTGCCGATAGCTCGTCACTGTCGAAACGTTCAACGTGAGCGACGACAACAGCAGCCGTAAGGCCTTGGACTAGTGACGACAGGCAAGGAGACGGGGGCGACGGACGACCAAATCGGGAGAAGGGGCTGGCGATCGAACGTTGGCGACGATGATGAAATCGGAAGAAGGGGCTAGCGACGACGACAAAATCGGGAGAAGGGGCTGGCGATCGAATGGTGCCGATGACAGCAAAATCAGAAGAAGGGGCTAGCGACGATGGCGAAGTTGGGAGAAGGAGCTGGCGATCGAACGGTGGCAATGACGGAGAAATCAGGAGAATGGTATGGCGATCGAACGCCCACGACGAATGCTGGCTACGACAGGCGAAGAAATCAGGAGAACGAGCGACGAGATGGCAGCAAATCGGGAGAAGGGGTACTGTTGGGAGAAAGCTGCTACTCAGCTTTGAGAAGCGCTCTTGTTGTCGCTTCCCCTAAACAGTGCAGCTGAGAAGTTGATTGCCAAACAATTTAGCTTTTGTTTTTTGGCTATCCGCAAACTCAAAAGCTGGTGGGCAGCCATGCCAAACGCTACCTAAATTCCTGCTTGAGCCACCTCAATGATCGTAATAGTAAGTGTGACACACTTGTCTAGTTTAGGATTAACAGAAGCCAAAGAGATTGTATTATATATATGTAAAATTTGTCGTTGCTTGGGCGTTGTCGGCTAATATTATTATGGCTTGGTAGTAGGAATGCATTGTTAAATGTCACTCATTATTTGTGATGATTTGTTCGGTTCATCACTGCCAACGTCATATTGGATCTACAGTGTCGCACGCACATACACTTGGAAATTACTATAGATCTCGGAGCCTTAGATCAAATTATGGATTAATTTGAGTCTATTTTGATACTTGGACATGGCGCAGGATCGAATGGACAGTTCGTATGATTCGATCTGCAACAACGTTAGGTGCCTATTCTAATGATCTGAAGAAGCTAATTGGGCTTTGGGTCCAATAAAGGGTAAGCTGTAGGGTTCAGGGTGCCTAAGTCTTTGACAGGAGGCCTAGAGCATGAACAAGCTCTAGATGGAGCTCACTGGGTTTAGATCCTAATGAGGGCTGTAGCAAAAAGTGTCATACGTGCATGGGTTCAGCAAGAGGGGCGCATGTCAAAAGATGGATTTTCTCATTGGGTCAAGAGCCCGATGAACATAGGCATGGGCAACTACACTTGCTACCATTTGTAAAAGAGGAAGGGGTTTTCCCAGGCCCAGGCACCTAATGAAGGCGCCACCAAGGAGGCGCCATTGCCTTAATGGGAGCGCTTAGGTAGCTGGCCAAGCAAGGCATGAAAGCCTTGACGGGAGATGATTGGGGATATGATTTTGCCTCTAATGGAAACTCTTTTCCCTCTCTTTCTTTTAGCACCATATCTTGTCACATAATCAAGGCAGTCCATCGACCATGCCATAGGAGAAGGCATTTGGTTTTGTATAAATAATCAAGCAAGGGTCAAGCCATTACACACAAATTTTCTCTCCTCTCTATGTGGCTGACGCCCTCTCCTCCTCTCCTTGCGTCGTCACCCTCCTCTCCTTGCACCGCCGCCCTGCTCCCTTGCCGTGAGCACCAAGGCGCCAATCCCTTTTTCCGAGACTAGCACCAAGCGCGAAGTGGGGTGATCTTCAAGGGGTCGCTGTGAGGATATTGTTAGATGGTGAACACTTGGGCGCCTACGATCGTCGACGTCAAGCACGCCTCAAAGGTAAAATTAATATCATGTCCCTTAACTCATCTCGCTTGAATCCTCTCGGAGGGAAAATTAGTTTCAAGCTATTTTTTCCTGCACATTATTTTTATCTAACTATGATTTTTCCCCCACAACAAAGCGGTTTTTTACTCATTGTGGAGGATGTTGTTTGCCTTGGTATCATGTCGGTGTCGTCTAGTATAAACCGTTATAGATCCAAGGTCCCTGGACATTGGTCTAGACCATTTTTATAAACCTTGCTTGTAAAATGGTGTGCCTTCATAATCTACTAAAACATTTTGCTCTCACTTGCTTATTACCTATTGTTACCTATTCTCATGTCCTGGGACAACTTGTATTCTATATAGATTGCAAGTAGTATGGTGTTCAGGTGTAGTATGAAAAACTACGCATGTGGTGGTCGATTACCATTTTGTTTCAAATGTTATTTTATCCGATCAAATTTTAAACCCCCCAAGTTTAAAGATCAGATGGTAGAAATTCTCAGGAAAGTACTTCCACCCAGTTGGTTGCATGGTTTATAAAACCATACTGTACTGGACGAAAAGTCTGGTACAATTGCCATCCCGTCTAGGTACAGTTGTCATCTCGTCCCAAAACAGCCTTCGGAGCACGGCTCGTGGGCGAATGGCGGAGGGAGGCAGTGGGTGGGGTGGAAGCTTCTATAGCAAAGCTTCCAGTGCCGCCAGAAGCTTCAGTCGTTGTCGCCCGGTTCATAGGTACGGTATCGGTACCTACCGGTCCAGCAACTCACCGTACCGGTATTTCAATCCTTGGTTGGTTGCATGTTATGTATGACAAGCTATAACATGACAAGCTGCAATGTCTTGAAGGAAATTATTATGATGATTATATTTATCTCATATTATGACTAATTAGATAGTCTTTTATTTGTATCATTAAATAATTATGGACAAAACAGTAGATATAACTTATTTTAGTGGAGCAGGTTATTTTATCTGCTTATTTATTGTATAAATACCTAATATTGCAATGAATTGGTAGGGTATGGGGATTCTTCCTTTCCATTGGGATATTATATACTAGTATAATTGAGCAACCAAGACAATCCTAATTTACCTATTGGTATTTGTTTGGATCAGCTAACGTGTGCTAAAATCACTAGAACTGTGTTCATTGTGCATCACCATATGACCAAGGTGGTACATGCTCAGTTAGTTCTTGCCGTATTAACACAATCTTGGTATATCAATCTGGCCTAAAAACTTTCATGCTTATCTAATTTCTGAAAATTTTTGTGTAAGGTTTTCCAAGAAAACATGAAAGAAAAAATATCTTGTTTTCTTTCAGTATTTCCCATCTTATATGTTTCCACGCAATTAATGTATTTTATAGATCATAATATAGAATATGAGAAACCCTTTTTTTGTTCTTCGTATGTATAGCACTTTTCATTTTTCACAGCATGATTAAATATAATGTTTGTCATGTTCAGAAGTCTAATAACATGCTATTGTTCTTGTGTTTGTCAAAAGAGGTTATTCATTTCTTTGTTTTTTCCCTGATTTATTTTCATTGTATTGATCATGTAATCAATTTTTAAGAAGGAAAAGAAGTGCACTTTAGCTCATTTATATTTTAGTTTGCCATCTAAATACGATGCATTGTCATTTATCTTATTTAGTTTATTCTTGTTCATCATGCACGTCGATGATTTTAGGAGATTGCGAGTCAGTGTTGAGCATGATCTAGGAGGAACTGATGCTGCTCCCAAAACAATAAGGTTTTTTGTACCCTACTGGATTCAAAATGATTCACCAGTGCCACTTAACTATCGCATTGTAGAAGTAGAACCCTTGGACAACTTGGATGCTGATACTCTCTTTATTCCTAGAGCAGTAAAATCAGCAAAATTTGCCATAAAAAACTCATCCAAGTCTTTTGAACGAAGAAATTCTACTGCAAAGAGAAATATACAGATATTTGATATTATTGAGGACACAAATCCAAAATTTGTCATGTTATCACCCCAAGATTATATGAACAGAAGTGGAAGCCTATCGTTTGAATCTCGTGACACTGCTTATATATCTGCACGTGTGGGAATATCTATTGCAGTTAGTCAGTCTGAGAAGTATTGTCTTGGAATTTCTCTTCTTGAGCTTGAAAGGAAGGTTAGTAGATTTTCCTTTTAGTTCTTTATCTTTTGTTCTTGAGGAAATGATATCATTCTACTTCGTCATATGCATTAATATAAATAATATGTGCAGGAACGAGTTGATTTTGATGCATTTGCTTCGGATGGATCTTATTACCGGCTATCAGCTCAACTTAAGATGGCTTCCGATAGGACAAAGGTTGGCTCCTTTTCATATTTTTTTTTTTTTTGGCTAGCATTTGAAAGTCAGACAAGATGATTTGAAGCTAACCATTGTTTAACTTATCAATATGTACTTGGCAGTTAGCCCGATACACATCGGTTCTAACATAACCCCCTTCATTGACCACCTTTTACTGGATTGTGTTACCAATATTATAATTTATTGGTTTATAATAATATTGTGTACTATATATTGGTACGGTTGGTATATACTAGTGAGAGCCATAACTACACTATCTCAGACCAGTACCTTAAACCTTAGAATTGACAAACCTCCAGCATAACTAATTCCCAATTATCCCTGTCTTTATGTAAAAACACTAAGATAATCAAGGCAAAGTCCAAGTTAATCTTGGTTTCAAATCTGTCCTATTAAAATACATGTCATCGCAGAATCATAGAGCTGTCAGCAGGTCTTCTTTTGCTATGTATGAGCGCAAGCATCGCATATAACAAAAGTTCGAGTAACTATAATCTAAAGTGGGAGAGAAATATATAAACGGGTGATTTTACCATAAGTGATATTTGGTATAAACCAAGGTTCGAATTATTAGTCTAACCAGTTATACTGATCGGCGGTCGGACCAATACCGTATCAGTGGTACTGATTTATGGTACCATTGTACCGGTACTAACAATTTTTATATATATTATAAATATATTAATATAGCTAGATATGACCATGTACCGGAACCAATCCATGGTTGGACCAGTAAGTGCTGCCCGGTAAATTAAATCTTGGTATAAACTAGTAAATTGAACGTGATGTCTTCATATGTTAATTAATCTAAGTGTATGCATATCAAATAATTGAATTGTGTGAAGAGTTTGACTATCACATACCTAGTTATGCATCTTGTTTGACTTGGATCTATTATTCTATGTGCCTACTTCCACTTGAATGTTTTTCTACTGTGTATAGTTAGTTAATTAAATCTTTATGTCTTGTATGATTACACTGCCTCTTCATTTCTGATCTCAGTCCGCTGCAACGCGTGGTAAATCCAGCTAAAATTACTAGCCTAACTGTAGCAAAGGTACTAAGGCTAGTGTATAGGGACTACGGTATTGATGACCTATGGGTGTTGGACTTGATTCGACAGGCATTTCACAAAATTCAGTTATAATCATTTCTTGAAGAGAATTTAGAAATAGTAGGTAGATGCCGGAAGATGTCCAAATCGCAAATAACAGCTTGAGTTTCTAGTTGTGCCTCCACATAATATTGCGTTTTATTTGACAAGGAGAAATCTAAATTCCCAGGTTTCCACCAATGCATGGGAATAATATCTGCAGCTGTTCCCCCTAAACTTAAGAGGCTATTTGATGCACGCTTTCTCTGGACTGTTCATATTCTTTGTTATACATTTTCAGGTTACTTAATTAAACGTTTTTGTGTCAGATGTACCAATACAAATATGCCAATACCAATTGCACCAACACAGTATGTACAGGTACTAGTAAGATCTTAAACTGGTATATACCGCCATCCTGGATTGTGCATAATGGGATTTAAATCTATGCTTGTGTGACACCATAACTTGTTCTATATCATTCTTTCTGAGATTATCTCCCTATTTCAACGAACTGGTATTTGTTAATGTGTAAACATCTTATCTAGAAGTTAATAAATTAAATTCATGTGTAGGTTGTTTATATACTTCCACGGACTCTATTCATCAACAGGATTGGACGCAGTGTATGTTTGTCTCAGTGTAACTCTCAAATAGAGAAATGGATTCACCCATCTGATCCTCCAATGCTAGTTAAATGGGATTCAAATGCTAGAAATGAACTTTTGAGGGTGAGTTGGTAGTAAAGATTTTTTTATAACTATGATCTTAGTTAATGTGATTATGATATTTTTTTTGTTTGCAGATACGGCTTGATGAATGTAAGTGGAGTACGCCATTTAGTATTGAAAATGATGGTACGATGTGTGTTTTCCTGAGGAATGATGAGAGCAATGATATGCTTTCTCTAATAGTAGAAGTAAGGGGAGGAACAAAAAGTTCACGCTATGAAGTTGTTCTTCGCCTTGGCTCTTTGGCAAGCCCATATAGGTATAATTCCTGCTCACTGTGCTTAGCATGTAGACTTCTTATGTATATGTCTCCTTTGTTACTTGACAGAATTGAAAATCGCTCAATGTTCTTACCTGTCCATGTCCGTCAAGCTGACGGTGCTGATGACTCCTGGCAACGTCTTCCTCCTAACTCGGCTGCTGCATTTTTCTGGCAAGATCTTGGTAGGCAAAGGTTATTAGAGGTCTTAGTTGATGGAATGGATCCCTTGGAATCTGCTAAATACAACATTGATGAGATTATGGAGAGTCACCCTGTGCTGGAATCTACTAGACCTATTAAAGCTTTACAAATTACTGTTCATAAAGAGGGGAAGATGCATATAGCTAGGATCAATGACTGGATGCCGGAAAATGATTCTCAAGAATGGATAAATGAAAGACTTCCATTGCAAGTTTTTCAACCGCTACAAATTGATTATAGGCAGTTGTCTTCTACCTTGGATAGTGAATTTCATGTTACTTTTGAGCTAACTGAATTGGGCTTGTCTTTAATAGATCATATGCCAGAGGAAGTTCTATTTCTATCTGTGCAGAATCTTCTTCTTTCTTATTCATCCGGACTGGGCTCTGGAATTAGTAGGTTTGTCTCTTTTTTCTTCAAGGCTAAGCAAAGGCTGCTAACTTATTTCACCAAGAGAATATAGCAAGTGCACGAGAGGCTGGAATCCATCTGCTGAATAATGTATTGTTTTCTAATTTCTATGCAGGTTCAAATTGAGGATGGATGAAATTCAAATTGATAACCAATTGCCTTTTAGCCCAATGCCAGTTCTATTCAGACTGCAGAGGGTTGGGGAACAATCAGACTTTGTTCTGAAGTTCTCTATGACCATGCAAACTAAAAATTCCTTAGACTTTATTGTATATCCGTATATTGGACTGCAGGTGCGTAATTGCTTATTCCTTGTTGAATGCACAATTTTAATTGCTTAAGAAAATTTTCTGAATCATTTGTTTGTGTGATAACTCAAATGATCTTTTTCTTCTGTAATAATATCACTTTCTTTTTAGGTTCCTGATAATTCTGCATTTTTGATTAATATTCACGAACCAATTATTTGGCGCCTTAATGAGCTGTTGCAACAAGTTAAGGTTGACAGGATATTGGGAACTTCAACTACTGCGGTTTCGGTTGATCCAATAATAAAAATTGGGTACGTAGAACTTGCAGTGTTTCTCACAGGCTTCCGCCAGTACAGTTTTAGTTTTAGTTTTCCATTTGTATAGATATTTATTGAGGTTCTCTTTGTAATTAGGCTTCTTAATATTTCTGAGATCCGATTTAAGGTTTCAATGGCAATGTCACCCTCTCAGAGACCAAGAGGCGTTCTTGGTTTTTGGTCATCTTTAATGACTGCACTCGGTAACATGGAACACATGCCGGTAGGTTTACTTATCACTCTAAACAATGTTAATTATGTATAATCCGTACCTAAGCTAGAACGTTCAAAGTTATAATTAGTCAAATTATGATGTGAGAATTTTCTAAGTCTAGTGTATGCTAAATGGTGTTACTAATTTGTAGGTGCGTATTGCTCATAGATATCGTAAAGAAGTATGCATGCGTCAAAGTTCACTTATGACTACTGCAGTCTCAAACATACAAAAAGATCTTCTTAGCCAACCTCTTCAGTTGCTTTCTGGTGTTGATATTCTTGGCAACGCTAGCAGTGCACTTAGTAATATGAGTAAAGGTGTTGCAGCTTTATCCATGGACAAGAAATTTATTCAAAGCAGGCAGAAACAGGTGTGAGAAACTTAAATCAAATTAAACTAAATTGTTGAGTTCTTTCTTATGCTTCATTAACGTAAGAATTATTGTGATGAGTCACAATTGTCATGTTACAGGATAACAAAGGTGTAGAAGATATTGGTGATGTAATTAGAGAAGGAGGTGGGGCTTTTGCAAAAGGGCTCTTTAGGGGTGTGACAGGCATACTAACAAAGCCTATTGAAGGTGCAAAAACTTCTGGTGTTGAAGGATTTGTACAGGGTGTAGGTAAAGGTTTGATTGGTGCGGCTACACAACCTGTAAGTGGGGTCCTTGATCTTTTATCAAAAACTACGGAAGGTGCCAACGCTGTAAGGATGAAGATCTCATCTGCTATCATGTCAGAAGAGCAATTGCTCCGTAAACGGTTACCTAGAGCAATTGGAGGAGATAATTTGCTACGCCCTTATGATGAATACAAGGCACAAGGGCAGGTGATGATTCTTCACTTAAATTCTTAATCCACATATTTGGCTACCATTATTCTCTCTATAGTTCTGTTTTTAGATCTCTCATACTTAAGTTTAACAATACGTTAATTGTGGGTAATACATCATTTGTTCTATATGCTTTCTTCCTCTGTTTAGAAGTTTTTCCCTTCCATTCTTTCCCTTTTATTTAATCAAACAAATAAGTTACCTAATCTAACTGTCAATTGTAAAATATTTAATGACACTTGGAACAACATATTGAACAGTAGTTTGTCAGATGCCAATCACCTGACGGTGTCTGCTTTTTGTTATCTAAGAAATGTTCTATTCTCATTTACTTTGCATGGACTAGCTACAACAAATTTTCATGAACTTGTTTATGTTTCCTTGTATTGCTGCAAGTAAGCACAGCTGCCCATTCGCTCCTTTGTTTCTTTATTATCTATAAATTATTGATGACTTTTCCCAGTATGTATAAAATGGTAACCATAATGCTTGAATCTCAACATTTTTCTTTTGGTTTCTGCAATTACTATTTTGTATCTTTTAGTATGTCTCAACTCTCAAGAACCTAAATAATTTATTAACTCTACCATATTGTGGGCAAATGGAACTAATCTGCTTTCAGAAATTTAGCTAGAAACTAGTATTTCATATTAGCGCTCCATACAAAATGTATCAGGAGTAATCTGTCTTTCTAGTTTGCATATTTGCAAACATTATGCTACAAATGGCTTTATAAATCCATCTTGTTCGGTTATCTTTGAGCAGCGATCTGATTGGTACATCCTTTTCTTGTAAAGGCTATCCTACAACTTGCTGAATGCGGTACCTTTTTTGGGCAAGTTGATCTTTTCAAAGTTCGAGGTAAATTTGCATTATCTGATGCCTATGAGGATCATTTCTTGGTTCGGAAAGGGAAGATTCTTCTAGTTACTCATCGAAGAGTCTTGCTACTTCAGGTCAGTAAAATTTCATAATTCATACTAGTAATGGCTCTTAACTAGCTCACTGAGGATCCACGTGAATGTTAATTTATTCAGCAACCTACAAATACCATGGCGCAAAGAAAATTCAATCCAGCAAGAGATCCCTGCTCAGTCTTGTGGGATGTTCTTTGGGATGATTTGGTGACCATGGAGCTGTCACATGGAAAGAAAGATCTACAAGGATCACCACCTTCGCGTCTCATCTTGTACCTGCAAGTGAGATCAGTTGAGTCGAATGTTGTTCGTGTGGTAAAGTGTGTTCGTGGATCTGAACAAGCTCGTGAAATCTATTCATCAATTCAGCAAGCAATAATGACATATGGCCCTCATGCATCAAAGGTATTTCTTGTATAATATTCTGAATAATTAAAAAGAACAGTTATGGCATATAATAGTGCATATTGCAAATTTCATTCTACAGGAAAGACACAGAAGAAAGGTTACACAACCATATAGCCCATGTAAAGCACCTTTTTCCACGGAAGTAATTTCTGAAACTTTTTCTGTAGCGGAGGATGTTCAAATGTATATTCCCATGCATCCTAATTGTAGTAGTATATTTACACAAGCTCAGTCCGAGTAAGAACACCTTCATTGAGGCCATACTAACCTGGAAGAACAAACTTCACCTGCTTCAAGGCATCTATAGCTAGAGTTGCACAGTTTCTTATATTACTTACTATGGAAGAGAATGCCGCGGTAGCGTTCTTCTGCTCTGATACTACTGGTGTGGCGCATGGCGGACCACGTCCCTTAAAAATCTTTCACCAAAGGTGCCTTTTTCTCTTCTTATTTAATTGAGATTTTGATCACATCGCAAGTCGGACAATTTTTATATAGATAAAAAAGCTCTTTTGTTTTTGTTAACAAACTGAAAAATACTACCGTATATTTTATTGGAAATATGGTTACAATATTTATTGTATAAAAAAACTGAATTTATATAACTTTGTGTGCTCCTAAACTCCTAGAAATTGTGATATTACTTTGTTAAAGTAGCATGTTTATTCCTGGACTCCTAGGATAATAAGGCTGGGTTTGAAAATGCGTTGGCAATTTCAAATTCGAAATGTCTTTCCAAATTTACTTTGAGAAAGCATTTTTGAAAAAAAATTATTGAAAGGCTTCGGAAAGGTAAAATTTTTAGTGACTTATAACAGAGGGCATTTACCAATTCTCTTTTCCTCTCCAAAAGTGCTTTGAGGTTTAAATGGATTTTACAAATGAAAAAAAAAATACAAACTCAGTCCTAATTATTTACAAATTTTAGTTTTTCAAGTCACTTAGAAGATAAAGTAGTCTAGCTGTGTCATTAGTCCCTCTAATCTTGATGCATTATTATATTATTTTCTTCATGATCTTCACAGTATCACACACATTAGTATTATTTTATACAATTTTGAGTAATATTGAATCTCTTATTCTTCATGATTCTGCATGTTTTTAACCCCTAAGGTTTTGACTGTAAAGGTGATACTTTCCCTTCGCTGTCTACTACGGATGCTGCTGTATTCGGATCAACTTTGGATCAGCCAGTTAATCGGTCTCAGCATGAGTTCAACATGTACATAGCAGATATCATAGTGATATTGTTTTATCATTCATTGTACCTATGAATAGTATTATACAATTAAATGTAGTTCCTAATTCAATTCCTCTGATTGACAAGATCTTCTACCGTAATTTTGTGGTCGCAATTGTTGTGATGGTGTGGTAGGGGGCGAGCCTTCACTGATTAATGTTGCGTGATTAAGAATTTAGAATTGTAAATTTAATTATTAGAATTGTCTCGCATTAATTGTATATGGTTTATGGTTTTGAATATTGTGATATTTAAGTCTACAAATAGTAACCATAACCCGTTTTTACTCGGAATTAGATTGTACAAGAATATTTGAAATCTGAACCTAATTTTTCGAGTTAATTAGTTCTGTATAAATGATTATTAGTGAAACTTGAATCATGAGCTGCAATTAGAACAGGTTTCCTACGAATTGTAATGCGGTGAAGCTCGAGAGGGAATCGCTTTCACTTGCATCTCAAAATTTAAAATTGATGTACCATTAGGAGGCATTGGATGGTAATATATATACTTTAGTTGCGGGAATTCAAGCATAAACCCTCGCTGAGACTGAGAGCTTTGCGGTGAACTCAAGCAGGGCAAGTGTAAATTGAGCTCAGGGGTGCTAAAGTTTTATGCCCAACCTTTGCAGAATAGATTATTCACCAAAGGTGAAATCTTACCATCACCACTCTTTTGAGCTCTCCCTATTTACTATATTTTATGTGCTCACTACAAATACTCTTTTGCATGCTCCCTATAAATACTCTCTACTTGAAAATAAGGGTGCGCATTAGCCATAAAGGTTTTTTTTTTACATCTGGTTTGGTAAGTTTTCTTGCATTCCTTTCCATATTTAGCTCCTCAGCTTCAGTGATTTAAGATATCTAAAGAATTTAGGTGGAATGTTCAAAACACTATTTTATGCTCTAGCCAAACTATCTTGATCGACCATTTAAATTTTATTTAGAATGTTATCATGTATTATATCGAAAAGTAATTGATTTATTAAAGTGCGGCTAATTTTTTTTTTTTACCATGCAAATACAGTAGTTCCAGATCTTCAGATCATAGATATCATGATGTTGCAGTTTAAAATTGGAGGCACGTTTTATGGTCGACCGTATCTTGCACCTCGTTGACTGCTGATACACGTCCTCTTCCATTGGTTTTTTTTTCTTATTAACGACGAAGGCTTTCAGAATTTCTCCCACTCTGCACTCGTCGTTTTCTTCTTCTATCTATCCATCGATTGATTTAGGGCGTGAGTGAACGGGAGGAAGGGAGAGAGTGGCATGGCGACGAACGGAGAGGCGGCAGAGAGGCCGCCGCCACCGTCTCGGGCAGGCGACTTCTTGGGGAAGCACCGGTTGTCGGCCTCCATCTCCCGGCTCAATCAAGAGATCGAATACCTCGAGGTCCTCTTCTACTCATTTCCACATCCTTCTCTCTTGTGGATCCTGTTAATGCATCGTCAATTGATCTCATTCGTTTCTGGAAAATATGTTCTGTTCGCTCCAATCTGAAATACGCTGATCCTTGAATCATAACCCCCACACGTTGCATGAGATCTGATCTTCTTAATGCCTCTTCTATTTATTTCATTCATATATATTGTGTGCTCTATCAGAAAGGATCTCCTTGAATCATTGCTTCCACAGGTTGCGTGAGATCTGCTTAAGAAGAACGTTTGGATGTTATTTACGAAAAACTCCAGTTCAAATTAGGTTTTCACATATTGTGCTTAGCCCAAGGTGAATCAGTTATGTGCAATAGATGAAGTTACAAAAGTACACCTAACTCTTGATTAGTAAATGATTAAGGGAAAAAAAGGTATCTAGGAAATGAAAACATTGAATTTACGTGGTTAGAGCAAAAATTTGTGAGCTCCTTGCTTATTAGTTTAGATTCACTTGCAAATACTGCCATGTCCACACTGATTCTAATGGATATCAAACGTGTAGCACGAAAGTTTAAAGCCACTAGAAATTCTCAGTCGTTCAATTTAAGATTTTGAGTCTTAACTGACGAGAAATGTAGAAGTGAATTTCTCTCCCCTATCAGTATAATCTCAAAAACTTCTTCTTAATCATCAAAAAGGTTAACATATTCATACCTTCACTAGTAATGTCTATTTTTAGATGTACTATGCAAGATGATGCATCATGCTGTAGCCTTTACTTATTCTACTACCTTTCCCCTATTAAAAATCAATGTTAGCCACATATATGTGCTAGGATTTTCAGGTTCGGTTTATATTGATGTATTAGTCCAGTATTAGATTGGAATGTTTGTGTGTATTAACACAAATGAATAAGCACTATACATACCGACACATAGATATATTAGTCCAGTCGTATCATAGACTGGTATGTAATGCCCAATATGATGATGGTAAGTTGCTCCCTATAGTTTAGGTTTGTTTTGCTTGCCCAATCATAATACATCTTGGTGTCATAATGAACGTGAAATTTTGTTTTTCTAATTTATTTATGATGTGCTTGTCTTTCTGTATATGTCTGTTCATTATATTGGAACGACAGAGTTTAAAAGTTCATCAACTGAGTTCTCATATAGAGCTATGGAGCTGAGAGATAGCTGAGGTTGTCACATGGCATTATCGGAGCTAAGTAGATAAAAATGCAAATTTGTTGCATCTTTGATATATATATTGTTGTATTCTAGTCATCAACAAGAATGATCAACCTTAAGCATGCACCTACTTCACTGGTGCTGGCATCTGA
Organism: Costus lasius; assembly: GCA_027563935.2. NCBI lineage: Eukaryota > Viridiplantae > Streptophyta > Magnoliopsida > Zingiberales > Costaceae > Costus > Costus lasius. Next base: position 11,797,435 of record CM050447.1, on the reverse strand, counting down.
GCAGATGCATATGACTAATTGTTGCCTAAACTATGAGCAGCCCATTTCCAAGGATTTGTATGTGATGCTTAGCAAGTAAATGAAACATTTGCCTGAATGAGAAGATACATGATTACAAACATTTGTATGTGGTCAAACAATTGGAGTTGCATAGAGGTTGAGCCTGTTTCTCTTTGGCAAGATTTGTAAGGATTGATACTCCATTCTATTTTATGCTGTTTGTGTTGCATCATATCTCTTCCCTTTTGAACTGTCTATGATTTTTGTTGTTTTACCTTATACTATATTAGAAGCTTTTGTAGCCATCTTACCTTCAAAAAAGTCTAGAGTAAGGGAAAGATCCTTAGACAAGTTCTGAGAAATTTGTTTCATTTATGCATTTTTGCCTTGTTACTTCAAAACTTTCCCAATTCATGACCATCGAACTGTGCACAAAGAAACGGTCTAATGAGGTGGAGAGTAAGCTCACCCTGAGTCCTCAGAACCATGTCATGCTAAGCACGAGCACTTGATTTTTTTTTTTCATTTTTTTTGGCGAGCACTGGATGTTAAACTAGATTGTCTGGAAGTTCACGTAAATGCATATTACTATGTCTATCAAGCATCTTGAAATTGGTTATAGTCCAATAGAGTAGATGATCTTTTTCTGCTGTTTGCCCTGTGCGCATGCAGAAGGAACTCAATGAACTTGAAAAAATGGAGCCTTCATCGGCATCATGCAAGGAGTATGTGATTTTTATGGTTTACAAGTTCCTATTCTACAGATGTCTATTGACAACACTTTCTCGTTGATGATCTGCAGGGTTATCTCGAGCACAGACGGCAAATCTGATGCTCTCCTTCCTGTGTGAGTTTTGAGTAGCAATGGGTTGCTGAATCCTCAATATCTGCTTTCGTGGTATTAACTTTGTTGATTCTGTCCATGTTGGTTTCTGCCAGGACACCTGGCCCCGAGAATCCTGCCTGGCACCGGTGGTTCCAACGCGTCCGGAGCTCTCAAAGTCGTATGTGGTGGATGCACAAAGGTTCTGATGATATCTCTTAATACTCGGTGCTACCGCTGTTGATGAGCAAAACATACGGACATCATAGCTAAAGGTGCTTTAAAAGTGTCGTTGATTGCTTAATCGTTTCACCTTCTAAAGGCTGGTGATTTAGTTGTACGATTGAGATGTTGTAATGTTAATTGTGCGTATCCCTGTGCAAATAAAATTATTGCCGATACAAAGCCATTTTTGCATGGCAACTATGGACATTTGTAGGTTACTTCCAGTTTTCAGTTCATACATTCATAGATTTGTTTAGCTTAGCTGGGCATGACCTGTTAGCTACTCTCTAGTGTCGACTTTTGGTCATGTGGCATTGGCCACAAGATGTTAGGGTTTCCCACTGTTTGATGAGGGGAATAGCTGCTCAATCAGTCAAGTTAAGTGGTGCAACCTGATTCTTGAGTAATCAGGTCCGACCAACAGGGGAACCAGGGCTGACCGGTCCGGCATAACTCTGATCAACCTTCAATGCCTGACTCCTCAGTCCTCACCGGACTCTGGAACCGTCTAGACCAATTGTTCCGTGACAAACCAGGATGGAGATCACATGCTTAGAGATGTCAACGGGTCGGGTATCTGCCCTTTTTGACCAAACCCGAACCCGATTCGCCCCAAACCCGAATCCGATTAAACCCAAGTCGGGTATTTAAACGGGTACCCGCGGGTACCCATTTAAATTAAAATATTTATTTTTAAATTATTTTTATAAAATATAATTATAAAATAATAATAATAATAATAAATATATTTATAAAAAATTATTTTATTATATAAATATATATATATATTTTTATTATATATAATCGAGTATCGGAACCCGCGGGTACCTATGGGAGTAAACCCAAACCCCAAACCCGTCATAAATAGGTCGGGTCGGGTACCCGCCATTGACACCCCTACACATGCTTGGCCTTTACATGGATTCTACCTCAGTTAAACGCCCAGACGGCATGGCTCGTGTTGGGAGTTAGAACGGACAAGAGCGCAGTTTGAGCACAAATTCCAGTAATGGCGCTACAGTAGGGGGTAATGAATCTGAGCATGGAGGCATGGTAGCAATCCAAAAACTCCAAATGGCTGTTCAAGTCCCAGATTTACATTGTTTTACCTTGGCTTGTCATAGAGATCCAAAGACTCTTCCGTGGCTAATGTAACATGCAGGCTGACAGGAGAAAGCTAACTTGGGTTATTTGAGTCGAGATCAGCGTTGCCTTCTGCGTGCTTTGCTGTGCAAATTTGAAAAGATGAACATCGATCTTTGAAGAAGTTTCAAGCCGAAAGCTTTGCAACTGATTTATATTGACATATTAAATGCAGTAGAGAAGAGCAAACGATGCTTGAAGTCTATGGCATTTGACAAGCCCACCACAAAGTTAGGCTGATAGAAGAACCTAGGCGGCGAACTGGACGAACAGCACTCGCCGAATCCGGTGCATGGGAAAAAGAGGACAGCGGATGTATAAAAGAGAATGTTTAGCTGTGATGTTCATGTTGAACCACACTATCAACACAAACTATACATCCACATGGATGGACAATATGATGCCTGCATCGGTGCATCGGATCATCCTTTCCGGTACATGCAAGATACACAGATGAGTTGAAAGAGTAGCTGAATAATTGTGCATTTGGCGACAAGGTAGGAACGCGTAGCACACTTTGCTTCCATTCTTTCCCAAAGCTTCAATTTCAATTCAAACTCATGTGACATGCCATCCAGTAAGAGGTCCAGCAAGAGGTCAATGGTTTGGATTCAGAATCATCAAAAAGTTGGATCTTGGAAAGAATTTATACTCCAGCCATTAACCTTATGAAACCTCCAGTCGAATCAAAGTATCATTCTTTAAGATGAGGCATCGCCTCGATACCGAGGAATGGATTTGTCTTGCCTTGCCTTCTCGAGGCTCAAAGAACAAAGAAGCTAACAAAAATACAGATATATCACAGCCACCACAAATAAACTTAAAAGAAGGAAAAGGAGGATCTCATTTCAAAGCAAAGCAAAAAAATTTATATGGGAAGACTGAATTCCTCATGCAAGGATTTGTACTTCTCTCCCTCATCTCTCTAATCACATATCTAATAAGGAGGCTCAAACAAAAAAAAACAGAATGAGCCTGCACAGCTGCACCTAGCGTACACATACAAGATTACAGAACTACCAAAGGCATGGGGCTTCATGTCCACCTTACCGTCTCCCAGCTGCGAGAAGGGTCTTCTCCTCGGAATCCTGAGTTGCTCTAGTATTTACAGGCACAAATGGTTCGGGGATTAGAGGAGCTTTTTCTGCCACATCATCTGGAGTTGGAACAAGAGCTGGTTTCTTAGTGTAGCTGAAGGAGAGATCTTTGTTTGCAGCCAGAGCCAGAAGCTCCGACTCCTCCAAGCCCTTGGCTGGCCCGAGACTGCACCCAGCTGTGCTGTGCTTGGCCAATGCATCTTTAAATTTCTTAATCTGCACAATGAACCAAAAAAAAAACATCATTAAGTGTTCAAAAGTTGAACTATGCAGCTGCTATAGACGTGAGCAGTAAACATTATTGATGGTAAGGAATGGGGCTGTGGATCTTACAGTTGCATTGGTACAGCTGAAGCTGCACAAGCGACCGTGTGCACCCCTGTAAAACCTGAAGAAGGGGAGAACATGAACACCCAAGCTGTAGCACATGGATTTGTGCTTCTCATAGTTCACTTGAAGAAATTGAACATCAGGATTCATCTCTGCAAATTGGCAGATCTGTCCAAATCAAGAAAGCAAAACTCTTAGAAATCATAAATTGGACGACACTCCAACGGATTTGAGAAGAGAAAGTTCATTAACAAAAAAAACACACCTTTGGGAGGAGAGCCCTGCACCCTCCGCATCCTGGGGAAAAGAAATCTACAATGACAAGCTTATCGCCCGCGTTCAGTAAGGAGTCGACAAGGTCTTGCGCCGACTCGATCTCCTTCATGTTGGACTGAAGACCCTTTTTCTACCATTTCAAAGCCTTCCCAATTGTAAGAGTCATCTGCAAACCCACGTACAGAATATGAGCCATCCCCAGCGTATGTGCCCGCACTATACAGACTGCCACCCTTAACCCTTTCCATATCAAACATTTTAGCTCCAAAGGTGTAGCCGATTGGCACAAAGATCATTCCATGGTGGACCAGCTGAGTTATGGCTGTTAGGCTACACCAAAGGCAAAGAGATGGAAGCCAAATTATACTTAACTGCCAACCTGCAGCAAAGCAAGGAGATGACTCAGAGAAGCAGAGATAGAATGATGGAAAGTGTAATTGCCAAACAATGACCAGAATTTTTTTAACGGTGAACTAATACAATTGTTCAAGATATAAGTATATAAGCAAAATCAGTGCCGGATCATTGACCATGCGTATAAAAAAAAGAGAGAGATCAAAATCCATTTCTGTCAAAAAAATGAAATTAGGAAAAAACAAAGCCCAAAAGAAGGGAAAGCCTGGCGTATACCACAAGGAACACAGAAAATGTATCACCAAATCCTGCCAAATAGTCATAAGATAAGACAAGTCTACAAAAGGCAAGACAAGTCTAAGAAAAAACAAATCAGGGAAGAAGGTCTGGCAATGGACAAAGGAGCTGCCAGAAGTAAGGGAATGGGAAAGCTGATACGAAAAAGAAAAAAAGGGAGGGAAAAATAGCTGTTGGGGTTAGGTCAGCTGGAAGCCTATAAAAAGGGGGGGGGGGGAAGATCAAAAAGAGAGAAGGAAGAGCACAGAAGCGGCGAAAAGAAGGTAATGAAGGGAAGTCTTTTTCATTTTTGGTAGGCTTCATGGTTGCACTAAGCAACCTGGCTCACAATGGCTACACACACCCACTATGCCTCTTTCTCATTTTTTGGTAGGCTTCATGGTTGCACTAAGCAACCTGGCTCACAATGGCTGCACACACGCACTTCTTTTTGATCGCTTTTTTTTGTTTTAGGACTTCATGGTTGCACTAAGCAACCTGGCAACACAAAGAAATACTCATACACTACTTCTTTGCTTCATACCAAGCGTCCTACCGCACACTTCGAGTGAAACCAAAAAGATAAAAGAGGTAACACAGGGGCGTGTAAGGAGTAAAGGGGGTACTGAAGGAGATGAAAATGTAAAGGCATAGAAGGAGTTGAAGGAATGTAGAAAGAATAGAAGAACACAAAAAAAAAAAGAAAAAAAAAATCATCATCGTGCAGAAGTAGTGTAGAAAGGTCAGAGGGCACAAGAATAAGTAAAAAGAATCATCATCGCGTAGAAAGGGATAGTCCAAAAATAGTAAGAGAAGGGGAGAAGGGTGTGAAATACCTGATTGGAAGTCCCCTTTAATCTTTTTCCTCCCTCGGGCCTTCGTCTGGAATGAAGGTTGCACTAGGTGGCGAAACGCTTTTCGAAAGGGCTTCCGTCAAGAAGCTTATGGTTGCCCTAGAACCTCCAATAAAGTGCTGCAATGAGGTGTTCAGAGATCAATATGCGAAATAAACGGAAGATACAAAAGAAGGGGGGAGGAGATCACCTGTACAGAATCAGGTTACAGTGGACTGTCTGGATCGCCGAAGTTCTGTCTTGATCACCACACGCCGTCGTATGAGTGTTCTCAGCAAGAGGAAAGAAACACGAAAGAGCCGTTTGAAGAAAGGAGAACATAAAAGGAGAGTAATAAAAATAATAATAATAAAAGGGGCATGGGCTTTTCGGGCGGACCTGACCCGGATCCGCCCCAATCTGACCCGTTGTCACCTCTTCCATGGACTTGCGATCTCGGCAAAAAAGGGCTTCCGGCGCTATCTCCCCGCGGACGGCACGATCACCGCTGCTCCCAAACCAAGGTTGTCTGAAACCCTGTACCGTCTCTTTCATCGCCATTGCCCGCTCTGTGCGTCCCTGAATATCGGTCTCCGTCTCCGCCCCAGCAGCGCTGTGGAGATCAAAGTCACCGTCGCCCAAACGAATCGCCTGGAATTCGCCCAGTTGCAGGACAACAAAAGAAATGCGCCTCGATCAAAAGTCCCACCATCAGAATACTCACCCACGAAATCAATTTATCGCCGCCTTTGAGAGATTTGGCCACCGCCGATATCGTCGCTTTCGGCAACGTCCTCTAGGGTGCGAGGTCGCCTGAGACGCAGTGCCGACATCGTCCTTCGGCCGGCGTTAAGACGCAAAATGTGGAGAAAGCGAATGCGTCAAAATGTGGAGAAAAGGGTTTAAACAAAAGAGAAACAAAACGCGGAGAGGAAAAGTAAAGAACGCGAAGGGGAAAAGTGAAGAACACGGATAATAAAAAGAACAGTAATAAATAAAGTTACTGAAGTGTCGAACCAACACGCTTATTCCGGCATTTCAAAACCAAAAAATAATAACTGCGCACCGATATGAAACAATCTCGCAAGTCATCAACCCAAGTCGGGTTTAATCACGTGCAAGATCCGCGAGGAAGTCGATTAACAATGGAAGTTTCAGCGTACGAAAGAAAAATCTGTTTCGGGGATGTATACATCCACGTTCGTCGTCGGAATGTAACTCTTCAACGTAATATTATGTACGCCGCAAGGCCGGGCAAATTCCGAATCAAATTACCCACTACGCCGCGAGGCCGGGTAAATTCCAAATTAAATTATCCACTATGCCGCGAGGCCGGATAAATTCCAAGTTAAATTATCCATTACGCCGCAAGGCCGGATAAATTCCGAATCAAATTACCCACTACGCCGCGAGGCCGGATAAATTCCAAATTAAATTATCCACTATGCCGCGAGGCCGGATAAATTCCAAGTTAAATTATCCATTACGCCGCAAGGCCGGATAAATTCCGAATCAAATTACCCACTACGCCGCGAGGCCGGATAAATTCCAAATTAAATTATCCACTATGCCGCGAGGCCGGATAAATTCCAAGTTAAATTATCCATTACGCCACCAAGGCCGGATAAATTCCAGATTAAGTTATCCACTACGCCGCAAGGCCGGATAAATTCCAGATTAAATTATCCACTATGCCGCGAGGCCGGATAAATTCCAAGTTAAATTATCCATTACGCCACCAAGGTCGGATAAATTCTAGATTAAGTTATCCACTACGCCGCAAGGCCGGATAAATTCCAGATTAAGTTATCCACTACGCCGCAAGGCCGGATAAATTCCAAATTAAATTATCCATTACGCCGCAAGGCCGGATAAACTCCGAATCAAATTATCCATTACGCCGCAAGGCCGGATAATCTTTCTCTACTCCAAGTCATCCAACGTGCCATCAAGGCCGGGTGATCTTTCCAGTCTAATATCCAACGCGCCTTAATGTGTTACGATGGAATATCGTTTGGGAGGTGCGTACGTCGATGTTTACCATCGGGGCGTAGCTCCTCGATATAACGTTGTACTGCCTGGGCCGGATATTACCCAATACGCCGTTATAAGGCTAAAGTTCGACCAACACAAACTGCCCATCTTGATGAAAACTCTTTTCCTCTTATCATGTCAAAATATGTGTCACGTCGAATCAAATTTATGAATGAAATTTATAAATGACATCATCTGATTATCGCTCTCATCTTGTTGCGTACTATAGATCTCTTAATCAAAGGTTCCCTAATTTTAGGGGTAATTAACAATGAGCGCTTGCGCTCATTGGAAGTCAGAACCCATTAAACAAAAAGCCTTATTAATTTAAGGTGGATTTGAAACGATCATGATACATTTCCAAATGTAACGAAAATGACCCCACAGTTCAATTAAAAGCTAACGACTAAAAAAAAAAAAAAAAAAGACCTGTTTCAATCAAAAAAAGGGTTCATCATCTTATTTTCATGCATCTTAAAGGTAGGGTATATACGTGAATCTCGAAGCAGCCCTAAAGTAGAATCCAAGAAATAAAGTAAAATCCAGATAAATTTTATAGAATTTATATATAATAAAGTAGAATCCCGGCAAATAAAATAGAATTTAGGCAAATTTTATAGAATCTATATATAATAAAGTAGAATCCACGCAAATTTCATATAATCTGTATACAATAAAGTAGAATTCATGCAACTTTTATAGATCTGTATACAAAAAAGTAGAATCTAGACAAATTTCGTAAAATCTATCTACATTTCTTTGGAGCTCTTTAGAGGATGTATAAATAGTTTAGAATAATATACTTATTAATAAATGTGAAAGTTTATAATTTTTTTATTTTGAATTCTAATTTATTATATATAGATTCTATTTTATTGTATATATATTTTACGAAATTTGCCCTATTTTATTGTGGACAGATTCTATAAAATTTACTTAGATTCTAAGTTATTGTATATAAATTTTATGAAATTTACTTGAATTCTATATTATTATATATATATTCTACTATAGAACTATTTCGAGATTCATGTATATATTTTATCTTTAATATATGTGGAAATAAGATAAGGGACTCTTTTTTGATTAAAACGAAGGGTCCTCGCAGGCTTTAAAGTAGGCAGAGCTGAGTCATCGCCTGGCGTGGATCAGTAGTACGGTATCGTCGGCGGCGGTGGGGAGGCGTATGTTGGGCTTTTGGGTCCCTTCCTATGTGGATAAAACCCAAATTGCAAAAGGCTCACTTACTTTATAAACCCATTAGGTTTACTGTAAGGTTTTGGTCTGCTGGAGTTCGGTAATACTGTAGCAGCAAGTTTGGTATGCGCAGCCACTTCAAGAAGAATTGGGGAGCAAGTCTCAGGAGAGGATTTTTGTTTTCCAATGCAACCAGCTCAATCTTAGTGATGATCGGAGATCAATCAGAGGTCAGATTGTGCTGATTTCAATAGTTGGTTTTTTTTGGAGATGCGGTATCAAGAACAGTAGCTATATGGTTTTGATTTCCAGCTCCAAAGTTCAGTAGGCTGTCTTTGGTATCAAAACTGTGACTCTCTGTTCATTCTCTTTTACTCTCCAAGTGCTCCATCTCATCAATAATTAGCTTTGTTGCTAAGTTCTGTGATCACTTTTAATCCTGTGATCTCCTTTTGTGGCTGTAAGACCTTTGCTAATAGTGAAATTTGTGGGTGTGGACTGAAGATCAGTCCCGTGGTTTTTCCCTCTTGTTTGAGGGTTTTCCACGTAAAATTTTTGTATTAGCATTGTGATTGTGTGTGCTGTTATTTTACTGCTGCCTGCTTTTGTATCAGAAATTTGGGTTGATGCACTGTCTGTTATTTGCGTTGATGCACTAACATTTGGGTTGATGCACTGTCAACATTTGGGTTGATGTACAGTAACTTTGGGTTGATGCACTGTCAACATTTGGGTTGATGTACAGTAACTTTGGGTTGATGCACTATCAACATTTGGGTTGATGTACAGAGGAAGGCTCGGCGGCGGCTGGAAGCTTCGATCGAAGCTTCCGCTGCCGCCTTTGTCCGCCAGCCTCGTGCTCGCCCGCTGCTCGCGCTCGCCTGCCACCACTCGCGCTCGCCCGCTGCTCGCGCTCGCCCGCCACCACTCGCGCTCGCCTGCCATGCTCGCTACCGTCCGGTATTTCCGGTACAGTACCGGTACCGTACTGGTCAGTAACCTTTGGGTTGATGCACTGTCAACATTTGGGTTGATGTACAGTACCATTTAGGTTGATGCACTCCAGTTGTTAACGTTGATGCACTAGTCAATTATGGTTGATGAACAGTAATTTGCGTTGATGTGCTGATCATTAGAATTGATAAATTTTTTATACAGTTGTGTCATCAATTTTATTCTACCAGTGGTATTCTTCCTCCACATTTCAATCAACACAGTGGTATTAGAGGAGTGGTATTTCTCCATTTGCCAACACAAAATGGTATCAGAGGGTCTGGTTCTAAAGTTCCTTTTTTTATTGATTGAATGATGGAGGCAAATTTGAGTAGAATGATACTTTTGGATGGCACAAATTACCACAAGTGGAAAGGGAAGATGAAAGATCTTCTGTTTATAAAGAAACTGCACTTACCAGTTTTTGCAGCCCATAAGCCAGAGTCTAAAACTGATGAGGACTGGACATTTGAGCATGAACAAGTCTGTGGCATCATGCGGCAATGGGTAGAAGACAATGTATTGAACCATATTGCAGATGAGACTAATGCTCGCAGCTTATGGGAAAAGCTTGAGAATCTGTATGCTTCCAAGACTGGAAACAACAAGATGTTTTTGCTCAAACAAGCTATGCAGTTGAGGTATAAAGAGGGAAGCTCCATATCAGATCACCTGAATGAATTCCAAGGGTGTTTTGATCAGCTGTCTGGTATGGGTGTAAAATTTGAAGATGAGATTCTTGGACTTTGGTTGCTTAACACTCTTCCGGACTCATGGGAGACTTTTAGAGTGACTTTGACAAACTCAGCCCCTAATGGTGTTGTGACCATGCAAATGGTGAAGAGTGGTGTTCTAAATGAGGAAGTGAGGCTGAAAACTCAGAGGACACCAATTTCACATTCAGAGGTCTTGATTGCTGAAAATAGGGGGAGAAGCAAAACCAAAGCCCAAGATCACAATAGAGGAAGCAGCAGAAGCAAGTCAAAAGGAAAGTATAAGAACTTTGAGTGCAATTACTGTGGTAAAAAGGGGCACATTAGGAAATACTGCTTTAAATGGAAAAGAGAGAACAAGAGCAGCAACAAGCAAGATAATACCAGAACTGACAAAAAGGATAATCATGTAGCTGCTGCTACTGACCTTGTTATGGTATATGGTGAAGATGGAATTAACTTTGCTTGTGATGAAACCGGTTGGGTTATTGACAGTGGTGCTGCCTTTCATGTTACATCTAGGAAGGAGTTCTTCACATCTTATACTCCAGGTGACTTTGGAGTTTTGAAGATGGGTAATAGTGGATTATCAAAGGTAGTGGGCACCGGTACTGTTTGTTTGAAGACTGGTAATGGTACAAAGCTAGTGCTCAAAGATGTGAGACATGTACCAGATATTAGGCTGCATTTGATCTCTGCAGGTAGACTTGATGATGATGGCTATGCAGCATCTTTTGTGATGGTCATTGGAAATTGACCAAAGGCTCTATGATTGTGGCTCGAGGGAAGAAGCATTCTAACTTGTATTGGCTGCAGGCTTCAACCAATACTGATCTCATAAATGCAGTGGAGGATTGTAGTTCCTCAGAGTTATGGCATAAGAGATTGAGTCACATTAGTGAGAAAGGATTGAGCTGCTTAGCAAAGAAGGATGTTCTCTCAGGCCTGAAGGATGCAAGATTAGAAAAATGTGCTCATTGCTTGGCTGGGAAACAGAGAAGAGTTTCCTTTAAACATCATCAACCCCATATAAGGAAGAGCATCCTTGAGTTACTTCATTCTGATGTCTGCGGTCCTTTGAAGGTAAAGTCTTTTAGTGGTGCACTTTATTTTGTGACATTTATTGACGACCATTCTAGGAAACTTTGGGTCTATGCTTTGAAAACCAAAGATCAAGTTCTTGATACTTTTATGGAATTTCAAGCCTCTGTTGAAAGAGAAACAGGAAAGAAATTGAAGTGTATCAGAACTGACAATGGTGGTGAATACCGTGGACCTTTTGATGCCTATTGCCGAAAGGAGGGAATTAAACATCAATTCACACCTCCTAAAACTCCTGAGTTGAATGGCTTAGCAGAAAGGATGAACAGGACTTTGATGGAGAGAGTCAGATGTTCACTCTCGGAGTCAAAGTTACCAAAATCGTTTTGGGGTGAGACACTATACACTGTTGCACACATTATTAATCTAACCCCTATTGTGGCTTTGCAGGGTGATGTTCCTGATAATGTGTGGTATGGCAAAGATGTGTCATACGATCATTTGCGAGTCTTTGGCTGCAAATGTTTTGTGCATGTGCCTAAGGATGAAATCTAAGCTTGATGCTAAGACAAGACAATGCATCTTTATAGGCTATGGCAGAGATGAGTTTGGCTACCGGTGCTATGATCCAGTTGAGAAGAAACTTGTTAGAAGTCGCAATGTGGTGTTCTTTGAAGATCAAACCATTGATGATATCAACAAGGCAGAGAAGTCAGAGCCTCAAGCTAGTGATGGTCTGATTGATTTGGATCATACTCCAGTGGATGAGCCTAATGCAGTTGATGCAGAAAATCCAGAAGTTGTGCAAAGTGATGTGCAAAGTGGGAATGAGTATGATACTGAAACTGCTAATGCTCCTACCGGTCAACCTGAAGATGCACCTAGACGATCCATCAGGGATCGAAGGCCTTCTACTCGATATTCATCTGCTGAATACATACTGTTGACAGATGAAGATGAGCCTGAATGTTATCAAGAGGCTATTGAGAGTGAACAGAAGGCTGAATGGACTGCTACTATGAAAGATGAAATGCAATCCTTACATGACAATCACACCTATGAGCTGGTGAAGCTTCCTAAAGGCAAAAGAGATTTGAAAAATCGATGGTGCTTTAAAATGAAGCATGGAGGAAAATTCAAAGCTAGATTAGTTGTCAAAGGCTATGCTCAGAAAAAGGGTGTTGAATTTGAGGAAATTTTCTCTCCAGTGGTGAAGATGTCTTCCATCCGAGTTGTTTTGGGCTTGGCCACTAGTCTTGATCTAGAGATTGAGCAGATGGACGTGAAGACTGCTTTTCTTCATGGTAATTTGGAAGAGGAAATCTATATGGAACAACCTATAGGGTTTGTGGAAAAGGGCAAAGAAGACTATGTGTGCAAGCTGAAGAAAAGCTTGTATGGCTTGAAACAAGCACCGAGACAATGGTACAAGAAGTTTGAGTCTATTATGCTTCAACAGGGATATAAGAAGACTACTTCAGACCATTGTGTTTTTGTGAAAAAGTCTTCTGATAATGACTTTGTCATTTTATTGCTCTATATAGATGACATGCTGATTATAGGTCCTAATGCATCTCGAATTGGAGATTTGAAGAAGGAGTTGAGTAATTGCTTTGCAATGAAAGACTTAGGACCAGCAAAGCTTATTCTTGGAATGAGAATCACCAGAGATAGGAAATGCAAGAAATTATGGCTTTCTCAAGAGAAATACATTGAGAAGGTATTGCAGCGATTTCACATGGAGAAAACTAAAGTTGTAAGCGCACCCCTTGATGCATCCTTTAGACTGAGTGCAAAACAATCTCCTTCAAGTGACCAAGAGAAGGAATATATGCAAAGAGTCCCTTATGCATCTGCGGTTGGAAGCTTAATGTATGCAATGGTTTGCACTAGGCCCGACATAGCTTATGCAGTTGGTATTGTGAGCAGATTCCTATCTAATCCAGGGAAGGAGCATTGGGAGGCTGTCAAGTAGATTTTGCGATATCTCCGAGGCACTTCAAGTTTGAAACTTTGCTTTGGGGGAGAAAAGCCTATTGTATTCGGCTATATAGATTCTGATTGTGCTGGAGACGTGGATTCAAGAAAATCTATCTCTGGATATTTGATCACCTATGCAGGGGGAGCTGTTGCATGACAATCAAGGCTGCAAAAATGTGTAGCATTGTCAACCACTGAGGCTGAATTTATTGCTGCAACAGAAGCTAGCAAGGAGCTGCTGTGGATGAAGAAATTCATTACTGAACTTGGTTTTGCTCAAAAGAGATATGTACTATTTTGTGATAGCCAAAGTGCTATCCACCTTAGTAAGAATCCTACTTTTCATGGTCGATCCAAACATATTGATATTAGATATCATTGGATTCGAGAAGCTTTGGATTCTAAGTTATTTGAGCTTGAGAAAATTCACACAGATGACAATGGTTCAGATATGTGCACTAAGGCACTCCCTAGATCAAAATTGGAAGCATGTCACATGATTGCCGGTTTGGCAAACTCTTCCACATAGTTGGGAGGGGGAGAATTGTTGGGCTTTTGGGTCCCTTCCTATGTGGATAAAACCCAAATTGCAAAAGGCCCACTTACTTTATAAACCCATTAGGTTTACTGTAAGGTTTTGGTCTGCTGGAGTTCGGTAATACTGTAGCAGCAAGTTTGGTATGCGCAGCCACTTCAAGAAGAATTGGGGAGCAAGTCTCAGGAGAGGATTTTTGTTTTCCAATGCAACCAGCTCAATCTCAGTGATGATCGGAGATCAATTAGAGGTCAGATTGTGCTGATTTCAATATTTGATTTTTTTTGGAGATATGGTATCAAGAACAGTAGCTATATGGTTTTGATTTCCAGCTCCGAAGTTCAGTAGGCTGTCTTTGGTATCAAAACTGTGACTCTCTGTTCATTCTCTTTTACTCTCCAAGTGCTCCATCTCATCAATGATTAGCTTTGTTGCTAAGTTCTGTGATCATTTTTAATCCTGTGATCTCCTTTTGTGGCTGTAAGACCTTTGCTAATAGTGAAATTTGTGGGTGTGGATTGAAGATCAGTCCTGTGGTTTTTCCCTCTTGTTTGAGGGCTTTCCACGTAAAATTTCTGTATTAGCATTGTGATTGTGTGCTGTTATTTTACTGCTGCCTGCTTTTGTATCAGAAATTTGGGTTGATGCACTATCTGTTATTTGCGTTGATGCACTGTCAACATTTGGGTTGATACACTGTCAACATTTGGGTTGATGTACAGTAACTTTGGGTTGATGCACTGTCAACATTTGGGTTGATGTACAGTACCATTTGGGTTGATGCACTCCAGTTGTTAGCGTTGATGCACTAGTCAATTATGGTTGATGAACAATAATTTGCGTTGATGTGCTGATCATTAGAATTGATAAATTTTTTATACAGTTGTGTCATCAATTTTATTCTACCAGTGGTATTCTTCCTCCACATTTCAATCAACACAGTGGTATTAGAGGAGTGGTATTTCTCCATTTGCCAACAGCGTAGGACACGCCAACAATAGGCTGTAGAATCGTCGGGGAATGCTTCCTATGGTGGTGCATTGTCGGCGCTAGCGGCGGCGGCAGTTCCTTCGGTGGTAGAGGAGGTGAGACTTGCTCATGTGGAGGCAATGGAGATTGCTGGGCCGGACGTGGATGTTTGTGTGTGGGAGGAGCATATTCGAGCGAATGCGGCGGCGACGAGTACAATGGTGGTGGTGGTGTTTCCCTGTGCTTTTCTGCCGGCGGTAGGGGCGGCGT
Organism: Costus lasius; assembly: GCA_027563935.2. NCBI lineage: Eukaryota > Viridiplantae > Streptophyta > Magnoliopsida > Zingiberales > Costaceae > Costus > Costus lasius. Next base: position 11,782,346 of record CM050447.1, on the reverse strand, counting down.
TAACTCGATAGGTGGCGGCTGTGATGTTTGGATTTGATGGCAATGGTAGCGGAGGAACAGCCGAAGGAGGAAGTGTCGGATGGTAATGAGTCGAAGGCGGCGAAACAAATGTGTGTAGCTGTTGGGGTGGGGGTGGCTTCTCTGGTTCGTAGCCACGTGGAGGATGGGCGGCTGATGGTGAAGAAGGGCCGAAGCCCGACGGTGTCGGGGATGGTGGCGGGACTAGAAGGTGACGACTCGCAATGCGGCAGCGGCGTCGGCGGCGACAAAGATGCTCTTGTAATGTAGCCTTGAGGCTTGTTCCCAACAGGAGCAGAAGGCGGTGGAAGCTGACGACCGCGAATGGGAAACCTAGGAGACAACGATGGCTTGGAGTACCGGCAGAGAGCGGTGCGACCACTCCAGCACATGGACTTGCTATAATCGAATGGCTTGGCCGCCGTAGACAACCAATGCTCGGATGGCCATGACAATTTAGAATGTGCTGATAGAAAATAAAAGGAAAAAAAGCATAATCTACGGCGTTGAAAGCTGATCGACGGGAAGAAGGTTTTTAGAAAGAACCCCTCTCTAAAATATTTTAGGGAAGTCTATAGATTAGAGAGGAAAAAAATGCTCCTTAAATTTGAGTGCTTATCGGCGATCACGTGTCGTTCAATTTACACAGAAGTTCAGCCGTCCAAAAAAACACAATGAAGCACAGAAGGTGAAAAAAAATTTCTTGGTGGATCAATAGGATTTCCTGGGAAGGGTGATATTATCGAAAAAAAATTTGCAGCTGTACCCCAACTTAATTTTTCTAAGTTGTGTACCTTATTTTTTAATTAAAATTTTTTTTAAAAAAAAAATTTTATAGAAATGATCTACACATCCTAAGCTATCCAATGGTACTAATATTGCTATGAACAAGATTACACATAATGAGAAATTAACCTAAACAATTTACATAAAACTAAAAAGTACTATTCGCTTTTGTTTTGTATGTAAAATATTTAGGTTAATTTCTCATTGTAATTTTATTCATAGCAATATTGGTACCATTGGATAGCTTATGATGTATAAATTATTTCTAAAAAAAAATTAAAAAAAACTTTTTAATTAAAAAATGAGGTACATTGTAAAACTCCGCTGCCCCGCTACAAAAAAAAATGTTCGATATGAAAAAAATTTTACAACAGTACCCCCAACTTATCATTCTTCATTTGACTTTGTAATTTATGCTACTCAATGTCCGCTTTAAATTTTCATACAACAAAAGATGCAAAGTAAAAAGGTGAAAATATCATACAATTAAGCCGGTATTTCGAATCGGTTTGGAGAAAATAATAACCATTTGCACCGGTTAATAAATATTCAATTAATCAATTTTTCGATACGGTTAACCGAAAACCGATAGTTAACCAGATTCTTTATATACAAAAAATATTTAAAATTATAAAATAATTTAAGATAAATAAATAAAAATACTTTTGGTTAAGCATCAGTTTTCAGTTAAGCGTTAGTTTTCGACAATTAACCGGTTCAATTTTTATATAAAATAATTATTTTTATATATATATATATATATATATATATATATTATATTGTGGGGTCAAAATTGTGCTATATTAAAGAACGCATTATGACCATTTCAAATTCACCTTAAATTAATAAGGCTTTTTGTTTATGGATTCTAGCTTCCAAGGAGCTGCTTGTTAATTACCCCTAAAATTAGAGAACCTTTGATTAAGAGATCTATAGTACGCAACAGGACAAGAGAAACAAGTTGAACAATATCATTTATAAACGTGATAAAAATACAAAATTTGGCGTGATATTTAAACGGTAAGAAAATGGGCTTTTTCATCCATTTGAGTATCTTGTGTCCGTCGGGCGTTTGGCTTTGGAGTATTTCGTTGAGTGATATCCGGTCTAGGCAGCCCGATGTTATATTAAGGAGCTACTCCCCGATGGTAAACATCGACGTACGCACCTCCCAAACAATATTCCACCGTAGTTGCGTTTAGATGTGTTGGATATTTGGCTTGGAGAATTACTCGGCCTTACGGTGTACTGAGTAATTTAATTTGGAAATTATCCGGCCTTGTGGCGTGTTGGATAATTTGATTTGGAAATTTATCCGGCCTTGCGGCGTGCTAGATAATTTGACTTAGAGATGTATCCGTGTTGGATAATTCAATTTGGAAAATTACCCGACCTTGCGGCGTGTTGAGTAATTTAATTTGGAAATTACCCGGTCTTGCGGTGTGTTGGATAATTTGATTTGGAAATTTATCCAGCCTTGCGACGTGCTGGATAATTTGATTTGGAAATGTATCCAGCCTCACGGCGTGTTGGATAATTTAATTTGGAAAATTACCCGACCTTGCTGCGTGTTGGATAATTTGATTTGAAAATTTATCCGGTCTTGCGGCGTGCTGGATAATTTGATTTGGAAATGTATCCGGCCTTTTGGCGTGTTGGATAATTTAATTTGGAATTTACCCTTAACCTCAACGAATGCGATGCCATATTGAGGAGTTACGCCCCGATGATAAACATCGACGTACGCACCTCCCAATCAATATTTTATCGCAGCGATATAAGGCTTTCGGATATTTTTAAAATCTTGGAGTCAACATTCCAGTACGACTCGAGTCAAATTCGAGCTGTTAGCTAAGTGATTGAACCGAAGATGGATTTTTGTTGCTTCCTTCATTCACCTTGGCCGATTGACAAGATGGCGCGGTTACTTTGCTGTTATGTTACACGTATATTTTTGTTTCATTATTTATTGTTTTCTCTCCTTTTTATCGTTACTACATTATATATGTAGGTGTATGTATATGGGTTTTTAGCTCAAGCCACGTTGTGAGATCCGAGATGACCGAGCTAATAACGCCATGCGGGTTTGCCTCTCTATTTTTTTTATTTCTGGCTTTACGCGTCCCAATCAAAGTGTAAAGCTCCCCTTTCTTCTGTTTCAGCATTCAGCCCACGGACTAATTTCGGGCGACCCTCTTGACTGATGCTCAGTCGGCGGATGGGACCCGGGCGATCCTTATGATTAGTGACCCGCCTGGCGGCTCGTCAGTGGCGAAAAAGGAGGAGGGGAACGCTCCTTCGACGGCGAACTTATTGACGGTATTCTTCGACGACGGCAAAGGCAGAGAACGCTCGGCTGTCTCCGGAGGCGATGGCGACAGTGGCTCGGGGTTTCGAGCGGTGATTGCTGAGGACGCAGCGTTGATAACCCGATGGGGGAGTAAGGTGACGGTCGGTGATTCTTGCTGCGGCAACTGTGATTTCACGCCAGATCTGAGCCCTAAGAGAGACAGAGGGCCGGGGGTCGCCGATTCAGGGTGAAGAGCACTCCGACCTAGAGACCCGTCCATGGAAGGGATGGCATCGACGATTTCTGGGGGGAAAAGAAAAGGGGATTTGCGGCGTCTGCAACACTGGACAAGTCAAAGCTCACACCGATGATGTCGTGTTGCTCCAGCCGAGTGCTTCTGGCTATTAGCCGACTGGGGCTTCGGGCCGACTAATCTTCAACGGGTGATAGGAAGAAGGGTTGCATTGGAGGTCGTTGGAGGGACTGATTAGGGACATTTCAATGGCAGCAGCAGACTTTCTTTCTCCTGGCATTAGGATGATGAGGATCAGTGATTCTACGAGATCCCTGAAATTTCTTTGGTCATCCTAGCCTCCGGTTGGTCGGCGGATTCACCGAGAGAAAGAAGGCGGGAGCCAGGATCGGTCGTTGGAGGATTCGTTCTGGGCTCGGGCCCGTCAGCAAAATGGGCTTGGGGCGGCTTCATCTGAGAAATGACGCAAGCCCTGATCTGTTTATTATTATTATTATTATTATTATTATTATTATTATTATTATTATTATTATTATTATTATTATTATTATTATTATTATTATTATTATTATTTACCTTCATCATCTTTAACGGCTCCATTTCTCTTTTGATCATGATAGGGATTTTCTGAGTTCAAGTTTGGGTGCTTTCGAAGCTTCTGACACGCGACAGCAATCGATGATCTTTGTCGAGGTAGAGCATACTGATGGCTTGCTGCGCTTTGAGTCTTTTGCTTTTTTTTTCTCCCCCCTTTTTTATATTTCTCTTAATGATCTCCGCATGATTCTTTTTGCCATTTTCATCCTTTAGCAATACGGTGAAGCAATCTTTCCTTGAAGCTTGGCATTGCCAAAAACGCACTCTTTTCTGTGGAGGCTCAGGAGGTTTACCAGGTGAACTCAGATAGTTTTGCCTTTCTCCCTTCGCTTCCTATCATGTTTCTTTCAGTGATTTTTTTTCATAACTCATTCGCCATTCTTTCTTCTTTTCAGCAAACATCTCGTTCAAGGGTTCAGGTGGCGATAGAACTCCCATTTCATAGAGCTTCTTGGCGAGGAGTTCTATCGCCGCGTTGCTGTGATTTTTTTGAAGACCGGGACCTGGAGTAACAGGTATTACATTTCATCATTTATACATTTTATGGTTCGCACGCCGATTCTGTTCCGCATCTCTGCTTCATTTTTCTTGCATGATTCTTTCATTTCCGAACTTCCTAGCTCCTCTCTCTCTTCTTCTATTTTCTCTTTTTGATCCAACTCCTTCTTTCCATTCTTCAGCCCCTTCGCATCCTCTTTTGTCATTTTTTTTTACGCAGAGGGTTTTTTTTTTTTTTTTTGGGAATGTTTCTTCAGAATCTTGCTGTGACCCTCTTCAGAGTCCGCTTCTTCAGCAGTTTGTTGTGACCCTCTTCCGAGGGCTCTCTAGCTTTCATTGCCTTCTTCTTCTTTTTTTTTTAATCTTTTCTTCTACCCAACCTTCCGCTTCTTCGCATTCTCTCCTTCCCCCTTTTTTTATGCTTTTGGGCTTTTAATCTTTTCTTCTGCCCAACCTTCCGCTTCTTCGCATTCTCTTCTTCCCCTTTTTTTTTTGCTTTTGGACTTTTAATCTTTTCTTCTGCCCGACCTTCTGCTTCTTCACATTCTCTTCTTCCCCCTTTTTTTTGCTTTTGGGCTTTTAATCTTTTCTTCTGCCCGACTCATTTTTTTTGTCCTTTCCCTTCTACTTCATTTTCTTTTCCTCCCGTCAGTTCTCAGAATCAGCCTTTCGGCTGCTAATCTACTTCTCAGACTCACCGCATCTGTGAGGCCTCAGAAGGAAGATGAGTACAATGTATAGAAAAGAAAGAAGGGACTTCCCTTCATTTTTACCTTCTTCTTGCAGTCCTTCTGTTCTCTTTGTGCTTCGCTCTCCTTTCTGTGTGTCTTCGCCTCTTTTCTGTGTGTCTTTTTTTTGGGCCAGGGTCCCTTTATAAGCCTCAGCCGATCAGCCCTTGTGTTTTTTTTTTGTTCTTGCCGACTGCCATGACCACTCCTCTCATTTCCTTTTTCAATCCCGGCCATCCCCACCTGTTGACTGTTTCGTCTTCCTTCACTAACTGCTACGCTCATCTCCTCTCTTGTCTCTTCCATGTTTGTTGAGAAATTGTCTTGCTTCCGTATGGTCGTGCCCCACTTGCCTTATTCACGTTTCGGATTTTCCCCTTCTATTATATGTATCTTCACTTTTTTTTTTAAAATGCTAGTAACTGCCAGATTTTTTGTTGTAATTCGGTGTGTTTCCAATTCTATCTAGAGTGATTAATTAGGGATTGATTCCTAATTAACCTTGATTTCAATTTGCAGCAGCTTGATTGATTTCTTTTTGATTGGTCTTGTTCCCTTACTTGTTGGCAGATTTTGTTTATTTCGAAATCTATCCCTGCGTTTCTTTCCATTACACGCTTCCTCATCGTGCGCATGCCAATTTTGTCAGCTTCCTTAGATGTTCGCTTGTCGTTTTTTTTTTGCCATTCTCTGTTGTACCTGCATGATTAGTGGCTTGACTGCCATGTGTTTCGCTTAACTTCGACGTCTCCAAAGATGAACACGTATTCATCAACAATTCTCTTGCCATGCGTTTCACTTAACTTTGACGTCTCCAAAGATGGACACGTATTCATCAACAATGCTTTGGCGATTTATACCCTTCAATGATAAGCTGAAATCATTCATCTAACAATTTTGTAATTCTATTGCTAGGCATTCATACACATTATTCAGAAGTAATTGGGCGGAGGAGCTTGCTTCAGATAATTGCTTTGGACATACCACACTGAAGAGGTACTAAAAACGACCCACATTTCTTTTGAATATATCTTTCTCCTTCAGAATTACTGCACCTTTGAAGTGCTATCATTCTCTCAATATTAAACATGCATCTTTCCATCTTGTTACTTTGGTAATTTGTATTTGGATTTCTGAATTCTCGAAAGTCGTGTAACTACATTGATACATTGTATCACTTGACTTCCGATTTTAACCATCACAAGACATTGCTGTGGTTTAGAAATTGATACGGTAAATGAACAAATGCTATGCATGCGGCTGGAATTTAAGGGTATAATGATAAACATTGTCAAATTTTCCATAGGTGGGCCAGATTTCTTCCAAATTCGGGTCGATTTCACTGAAATCCTGCCCTTTTCTGTTCATTAAACTGCATCTTAATTTTGGAAGCCTCATTATTATATCAACACATTTAAACGCTCACCTTTTGATTTCAATCCCTGCAATTATGGCTAGGATTTGAAAGCCAAGCAATAATCGTGTAATTTCTGGACATAGTAGCCTTCCACAAGCCCTGTATTGGAGTATGTTGCACACATAATTGAAATTTAATGGTTCAACAAATTGCCCCCCCCCCCCCCCAATGGATTTTGTATAAGCGATAAGCGCATGCAAATCCATTGGAAAATATATTTCTAGACTGTTCTTTTTGCTCTTGTCATCATCTTAGATACATAAGGTGGTTGGATCAAACTCTAAGCTCAGTAGTGATTTTTGATGTTTTTTATTTAACATTTTCGTTCGTCTCTTCCCTTTCTTATTGTTCCTTACCCCTTAACAAATGTTTCCTTCTATTCTTTACTTCCACAGCGTATGGCCTTTTTGTGGTCTCGCCGCCCTTCTATCCTTTTAGACGAGCCTGATGATGATGCGATTCTGAAATATATTAGGAAGTTTGATCCCTTAGGCTACTTTCGGGGAAGATGGCACGAATGGCGTGACACAATGTTGGAGGGACAGGACACATTTCATGGGAAGATACCTCGACATTTGCTAATGCCTTCACTGCCCATGGGCCATAAGCTCATCCCGCCCTTCGAAAGTAAAAACTGGATGCCTTTGGAGCGTAGCACCACCGGGGTGAGAGAAAAAAAGTTCCACATCTTCAACCAAGGTCTGTACTTATGCTTGTGTCTCGGGCCGGTTGTTCAAACATCCTACCAAGAATCAGCCTTTTTCTTAGGCCTGGAAATGGTTTCTAACCGCGTACCTAAGTGGACCTCCCAGTTCAACATTCATGGGAGTATTAGGCATTATCCTGGCTATGTAGAGTGGGCACGGTATATTCTGCGCAGTGAGAGGAGAGTGCTTAGGAATACAGGGATTCATGAAGCTATCTTATTATCTTTGTTTAACTATGAACATGACTCCAACTTATTAAAGAGCCTCTTGGAACACTGGAATACGATTACGAACACCTGTTATCTTTTCGATGAAGAGATTTTTCCCAGCCTTTGGGATATGAGGAACGTCTGTGGGCTTCCTATATTGGGCGCCCGATATGATGAACACGTGCCTGACGAAAGAATGCTTTTTGGTGAGACCGCGCACGGTGAGTTCCGATACTCTTCCTCTCTGAAAGCTATATTCCGCCACTTTTATGAGCTGCTCCGTCGACATTCTAGAGCGGTCTCCATCACCCACTGGATTTTGCATTTTGTCGATCTCGCTACCTCATATGAGACTAGCTTTCCCTCGCCCCGTGATTGTTGACAAAAATTTATATAGAGTTTCATGTGTCAATTTACTTGTGGAATCATGCCTATTTCACGACTTTAAGACTTACAATTGCCTATATTTGGATACATTTATGGAATCTACACATGTTTCGGTATTTTCACATTTTCAGGTCAAATTGACCACATAAAGGGTAGATTCTGACACTTGGGCAGCAGAAGAGCTCATCCTAACTCAAGATGATCATAACCAAGAGCTTTCAGATTCATTAAAGCCTTTATTGAAAATCACGACCAGGTCCCGATCAGAATCATGCCCGTGATCGTCGTTATGCCTGAAGCTGCAAATTGACAAATCACGACCGGGTCACGACCAAATTCTCGCCCGTGATCGTGGACCCGCCTGTTACGAAATCGCGATTTTAGCCCAGATTTCTTCAACTTGACCTAAGGGAAAGCTTTAGGGCACCTAGGACCTTTCTCCCCCATTGACAAAGGGGACGTGGAGCAGCTTTTAGGGGAGATTTTGGCCATGGAACCATCATTCCACGAGATGGGCAGTTGCAGCTTTGCAGGAAGAAGGAAGGCTGGCAGCGAAGACTTCTTTCGTCTGGAAACAATAGCGCCTGCAGCAACTTTTGCAAGGCATGGGGAAGAGAAGAAAGTCCACTTGGAGAAGAATACAAAAGGGAGTTCAGCATCACAAAGCCAGGAGGAGAGGGTTCGGCACAAGGGAAGAACGAGAGGAGAGGCTGCGAAGAAGAAGTTACGCACCAAGAGAAAGGGAGCTGCGCACTTGCATACATTGAAGATATTTGATGCGTGAGTTCCTTAGGGGTCAAATCTGTAAGGAAGATCCTGCTTTTACATTCATTTTGCTGCATTACTCCGTGTAATCTTCTTAGCAAAGTGTTACATGATCTTGCCTATCTCTTATGATCGCGGCATAAACCTACACATGTATGAGATGTTTATTATTGTATTTCACGCTTTCACCACAAACATGTTAGGCTAAACTCCTAATCAGGATGTGGGAGTAGCCCTTTTGATGTCTTACTAGCTTGGTAGTCTAGATTTTAATGCTATGATCCTACTCGATCCTATGCGCACACCATGCCTGCGTCATTCGACAGAATACGCTTGAGCCTATTCTCCTTTGTTTGAGGTTTGTAAATCAGATAATCACAAGGAAACTCGCTGATTATCTGTACTCAACCTGGGGGTGGTTAGGGTTTTAGATGCGTCGGGGAGACCACAAGTCCGACCGCGTGTCCGAAGCATTTGATCGGGGGTTTTATCAAATTTGTTTGATCTCTCTGCCTACGCCTCCCGAAAGGGGCCGTTTGAGCCTGTATTCCCTAGTGTGGGATTTGTAAGGCAGGAATTCTTAGGGAGAATCCACTTGACGAACTGCACTGTCCTTGTGTTAGCTCCTAGATCTTAAACGCATCTGGCAAACTTCTTGCGCGCCAGTACGTTAGACTGTAGGAACTCTATGCCTGCGTAGCCCGAAAGGGCGCGCTTGAGCCAGAAGTTACGCGGGGGAGGTTTGTAAGCCAGGAATTCTTGGGGAGGACCTCTTTTGTCATCCTATGCCCATCTTGGAAGTATTAGGAGCTTAGGCGTGTTGGGGAGAAGCGTTTCCGACCGAGCGCCAGAACCTAGCAGATTTGACCTATAGTTGTGATTGTAGAAGCAACCGGCTGTAGGAGGGAGGAGCAACTACCTAAGTGACAAGGAAGCCGAGTCCCTTGAACTAGACAGGATAAAGACATTAGAGTCTGGACTATTAAACTGTAGGAAATCAAGGCGGTGAACCAACATCCTGATATTTCAAACTATTAAGACTCTCTCGTGGAAACTCCTCTAATTACGTTTTTCTGGGTATTTAATTAGTTAACATTTCGACATCATTGGTTTCGCATCGTCTAGCTAGCAAATTCGAGATCATCGGTATTTGTCCATCAGTCCCTGTGGGATCGATATTTTGTTACTTCGATAAACCCGTGCACTTGCGGGTGACGCCTACTATATTGGTGGGTGCTATCAGTGATCCGTTTGGGATCGGCTCTGAGGACATCTCGGTGCAAGATTATGATGCACCTTCCCGGCCCTCCATCATCGCGAGGGAGATGGACCGAGCCACCTTTCTCACTGCATTTCTGGTCTGTTGGCTATGCTATTTCGCTGTGCCTTATAGACATTCTGACAGCATTAGACCGGAAGTTTTTGTTATGGCCGACAAGTTGGCGCATGGTGTTCATCTTTCCTTAGCGCCAGTGGCATTATCAAACTTGTTTAGGTCCTTGAGGGAGGCCTGCACCGCTGATTTTTCGGGCTCTAGAGACACTCTGATTCCACTTCACTACTTATTTGGATGGTTTAACTTGCAGTTCCAGGGGTTAAACAATACTGTCATTTCTGAAACTATGAAGCGTAAGTTACCTCCCCTAATATGTATTGCCGGGGCTTTCCCAGTTTATTTTGGAAATTTTGAGGCGCACCTATTTTTTCGCAAGAACAATGTCTTTGGGCACAGACGAGTGGTATTCCCCAACAAGGTAGGACGTTTAAATGAGCAAGTTAACTGTCAGGACAGTCCGATTGATGTTTTGACGGAGGGCGGATGGGCTACGTCTGAGTTTCTTGTGAGTATCCGTGTGGGCTGGCTACCTTTCCGAAGTGGGAATTTCGCATCTTTGGAAGCGTACAACCCGCACAAGTGCGCCCGCCAATTCGGTTTTGACTAGCTCGTTCCTCATAATGCTCTTGATCTTGGGCGATTATCTGGTGATCATGTGACACTTGCTGCTTGTTGGCGCATGTTGCTTCGACGGGGGACCGATTCGTTATTCACAATCCCAGCCCGTAATCGGACCCCTAAATGCGGCTATGAATACTTGCGATGGCACTCGATGCACTTGAAGGCATTCTTCAGCTACAACATTACAGATATATATAGTTTCGCTGGAAAATCCCATCCCAGAGGGTTTCTAAAAAGGGCAACTGACTGGCGGACATATGGCTTTGAGTTTGACCTCTCGCAATCTTTATCTACAAAGCGGTTAAAGGCCTCCAGTTCAAAGGCAATGGCAATCGGCCCAAGCGAGGTAACATCCTTTTCTCTCTTTTCGTTTCCTTCTTCTGTTATTAATTTAACAAGCCCTTTTTTCTCTTGAATAGGACGCAGGCCATACGCGGGCACCAAAATTTGCTGCTACTATCAGTGAGCCACCTCATACGGATATGGCTCCCTTGCAAATAGAGGAAGACCCTCCGATTATTTCAGGTTTTCCCTCCTTCCCATACACCCATCTTTGTCGATGCATGATACGATGATTAATTCTAATTCTAACATTCTTGCTTCCATGATTCTTAGGGACTCGAGCAACAGTGGTTACCGAGCAGGCAAATGTCCACATTTCTGACAATATATTTGATGGAGACGGTGCTTCAGATACCGCTAAATTATTGAAGCCTGACTCCAGCGATTCGGCGGACGATGTGATAGGAGCCTTGAGAGGGAGTACGTGTATTCAAATTGCGTAGACATGGTATTCTTATGATTTTCTCATGACATAATATTTGACGCAGTCATTTGTGCGCCGGAGGGGCTTACGAAGAATCCTAACACTTGTGTTGGTTCGCCGAGTTCTCCCATTGATTCGGGGACAGGTTTGCAACTGTGTATCTCTTTTCGTTTATTGTTTTTTATTACTATAATGCCATGGCTTCGATTGCACCTTTTCATTTTAGCAACAATTTTTTGATGGCTTGTTATCTTTGAACCAGCTTCGATTTCAAAGTTTGCGTCAGGCATGGAGAACGCACGCTCCCTGGACAATGGTATTTCTTTTTCCTCCTCTTTATGTTGGCAAGCACCCCTTTTAATTCCTTTTGCTTTTCTTCCTTTGTATTAGAATCATGCCTAGCTTATGACAATTTTAAGTCTCGTACTGAATGTTTGGGTTGGAGGGGGATTGGTTTATTTTTTACTTGTTGTGCTGTAGTGATTCTTTCAGCATCTGTGTTGGAAGGCCAAGACGCCATCGTGCTAAATGAGGATCCCGTAAAAGATGGTAATCTTCATCACCATTTTACTTAGCCGACTCCTGCTATCATTGTCACGCTCTAATTGTGTATGATCGTCGTCACTTCTTGGTTCTACGCGACTCATTATGACAACAAGGGAGTTTTTTTTTTGCCAGATCTCGCATCATATGCTGAACAAGCTGTCGCAAGAGTGGAAGATACGCAAGGTAAGGGTATGTCTTCTTTATCTTCCGTAGGTATGCAATTCAATAGGCTCTTTTAATGGTGGTAATTTGATTTGTACTATATGCTGAATAACTTGCTTTAGTATACGTGATGAAACTTTATGCATTCTTGCCATATATAATGAGGCCTCACGCATTCTTGCCATGTTGGTAGTCCATCTTAGCTTTGTGGTAGGCATTGAGAAGACAATTAGTGAGGGTGGTTGTTCGACCAAGGATGATGACTTTCCGTGTACCGATGGTAATGTCAGTTTATTCTTGCACACATAGTGAGTCCCATGCGCCACATTGCACTGACAATCTGTCTCGAATTTGCGACAGGCACCGCGAAGGTAACTGCCGGAGGTGGCAATTCATTTGATAATGGCAATTTTCAACGTGGCAACCCTCTAAATGATGGTGATGTCAATCTGCCTTAGTACATAGTACAATTCATGCATTTCGTTGTGCTAACAACTTATCCCGGGCTCATAGCAAGGGCTGAGGAGATCGCTACTAGAGATGGCGCCCCACCTGGTGATGGTCATATTCCACATGCCGGCTCTCCTAACGGTAGTAATTTCGACCAATTACAGCACATATTGTGATTTATGCACCTTGCTATGTTAATAGTCTACTCTGGATTCACAACAGGTGTTGAGGAGATCGCCACTGGGGAGTGCAGTTCGTTTAATAGCAGCAGCGTGCGATGTGTTAGTCTCTTTGAACAAGGTAACCCTTGTTGTGTACGCACAATATATCATACGTCATCATCTGCTCCAGACATTTTAATGTATGCTGTTGTTTTGGCGGTCACAGGTGAAGCTCACAAAGTTATTAAGCCATCAATTCCCCAGCCGTCCGTTCCTCGAGTTCCAGAAGCCATCCGGCGCTCACAAGAGAGAGCAGCCCGCTTTTTTGTTTCTGACTATCTTGGTGTATTTCGTAATGAGAACACACTTCCCACAGTGGAAGAGTTCATGGCTTCTTCGGACAGTATTTCACATACTTTGATTAATTTGGGGCCTTGGGGGCTACTTGGGAGAGGTTGAGCCAGAAAATAGTAACCATTCTAAAGCAACTTGAGGTTGAGCAAAGCCTATTGGCTAACCTAGACATTTCTGATCTCGATTCTCAGATTGACAAAGAGACAGTCGTTGTGGAGGATTTATGGTCTCTCCAAGATGCTTTGATTACTGAGAGGAATGCTTCTATAGCCTCCCGCGATTCCGTTAGAGCCAAAATAATGCGGATTGATGCACGGGTAAAGCAAATTGACGAAGAGAAAGCGAGACTTATGTCGGAGAGGTGCACGGTCTTTTTTGAGATGCAAGAATGCGAAGGTAGTTTGGTGAACATCAAAAGCGCTCAAGAGGGGAACACAGAATTGATCGATAAATCCGAAGCCCAACTAGCTTCTTTAAAGGTACAGTGTGAGGCGAAGGAGGTTGAACGTGGTAAACTTGCTTCTTCGATTGAAGGTCGAAGACTCGCTCTCCAGAAAATTGTTAGGGAATTTTGATGTATCTTTCTTCTTGTATCCCATACCTAGGTCCTCACCATTGCGTTGGTGTGGTTTTTTGTCACTTGGTAATTTCAGGTTGTCATGTACTCCGTATCTCATTTTGTATTGGTGTAGCTTTGTCACTTGTTAAGTTCAGATTGTAACTTTAACTTGTATTTGGCTGAGAATGGTTTTACTTCAGTGACTGGTGTTCTACCAATTTCTCGGAATCATGTGGTAATCAGTATGATGACGATTTCTCCTTTTAGTGGATTGACTTTTCTATGTCAAATTATTGTAACTTTGCATGGCATCACATTTATATTGCTAAAGTGTTGCTTGACAGGATAGTGCATGCGATATTGAGGGGGAACTCTTGCAGTTTTTTTTGTTGAACAGCCAATTCTCATTTAAATCCAACTAATGTATCAGTGTGGTGTTGTGTTTTTTTTTTTTTTTTTGACGACCTCAGTTTGAACATGTTGATATCAGGCAAGGAGAGTCTATACACTCCTTATATTCTGTCACGGTTCACTAGTAAGAAAGAATGCGTAAATTAAAGATACTCTCTGACACAGAGCCACCCTTACATTTCTACAGCAGCCCATCTCTCGTAGTTCCATATAGCATTGTTGTTCCGTCCCTCGCCGAGCTTTTCAACCGCACCGTCACTGCCGCATTAGCCGCAGCCGCGGTGACAACCACCAACGCGATGGCGTACTTACTTACATCCCCACCGTCATCATATAATGACCTCAGCTAAGCCATGTATGTGGCCGCCACCGGGTTGTGGCTTACGCTATCAGCTTGCCGTGGCTTCGTAGAGCTCCATCTTTTCTTGTTAACTATGTGATTTTTATCGTCTTTCCTGTCCATTACTCACAGTGTCCTTCTGAACCTTTGAATCTTTTTTCCGAAGACAACCGTGGTTTTTTTTTTTTTTTGAACAATAGAACCAGGGGGAACTTGCATTTACGTCCTCCAACTGTGGTGGATAAGAGCATTAGGAGGCTACATGGTTTTAGCAAGTGATCACACGGAAATGGTCTCGATACTTTTGATCTTACTATTGCTTGGTCAGGATTAGATTTGCATAAATTTGTGTCTTAAGCATGGTATTTCTTTAGGAAGCGGCCATTAATGGGTGGCATCGGGTGCACCCCATCTTGATCTGTCAATTGATAGGCTCCCCCCTCGTCGACTTTTCCTATCACATAGGGCCCTTCCCAATTAGGATTGAATTTGCCTTTTGCCATCTTGTTGGATATGATGGGCCGCCTCACTACTAGAACAAGATCTCCTTTCTTAAAAGTGCGTTCCCTGGCCAACTTGTCATACGCCCTTGTCATCCGTGTTTGATATAGCTCTAGATTTTGCTGTGCTATCAGCATCTGCTCGTCAAGTGTGTCTAGTTCATCAAGGCGTAATTGAACATTTTCATCCATTGTCATGTCGCATTGTACAACCATTCTTAACGAAGGAATTTCCACCTCAAGTGGGAGCACTGCTTCGACGCCGAAGACCAAGGAGTAAGGCGTTGATTGTGTAGGCGTACGATACGTGTTCGATAAGCCCACAATGCTTCCACCATCTTTTGATGTCATTCTCTCTTGTTCTTTGAAACACTCTTCTTGAGCAATTTACACAAAGTCTTGTTGAACGCTTCGGCCAATCCATTTGCCCTTGGGTTGTATATCGAAGAGTACCGCCAGTCAATTTTATAATGCTCCGCGAATTTATAGACCGAGGTATTTTTGAAAGCTAAGCCGTTGTCAGATATGATCCTTCTAGGGGTCCCAAACCGGCTTAGTATATTCTCGTGGAAGAAGTTAACAACATTATTGGCTTTGACTTCTCTTAACGGGATAGCCTCTGCCCATTTGGAAAAATAGTCTGTTGCTGCAAGTATGAAACGGTGCCCCAGAGAAGAAGGAGGCTCTATTGGCCCCACTATATCTGTCCCCCACATTTCAAACGGCCATGACGAAACTGTTGGGTGAAGAGGGTTGGGGTGCTTATGAATAAAGTCTCCATGTACTTGACACAAATGACAAGTCTTTGCACAGTTTATGCAATCTCGCACCATGCTCGGCCAATAGTACCCTAACCTCTTGAACTTGAGGTACATCTTAGGCCCTGATTGATGAGCGCCATAAAGACCGGAATGGATTTCATGTAACACGTGAGCGATTTCATCCTTCGCGATGCACCTGAGCCAGAGTTGTTCGTATGATCGCCGGTACAACGTATCGTTTACAAACGTATACCGAAGAGCCCGCTTCTTTAATTGCACTCTTTGAGTCTTATCCTCGGGTAAATCACCATCCTTGAGATAATTTATTAATGGTTCCCTCCAATCATGTTCTTGTGTAAGGGTAGTCATCATGGCGTCCAATGTTTCTTCCTTGTGGGCGTCATGACTTTCGGCTGGTGCGATTAGTTTCTTGTCCCTAATCGTAATGTTGATTTGGTCAACGGAGGGTCCAGCCAACTCTTTAGCAAATTTTGCTAGCGCATCTGCTCTACCGTTAGCGGCCCGAGTCACGCAAGTCAAAGTGACATGCGGTACTTTTCCCATGAGTTCCATGGCCTTCGTATGGTACTTATGCAATTCTGTTTTCTTGACTTGATATTTGCCCGCTACTTGCTTGATAATGAGTTGAGAGTCTCCATATATATGCACTCTTTTGATTTTCATCTCTACTGTGAGCTCAAGTCCGGCAATTAAAGCTTCATATTCCGCTTCGTTGTTGGTACAGGGACCAGTGAGGGCTAAGGAATAATGTAATATTCCATTCTGAGGGGTGATGAATACTTGGCCGATCCCTGATTTTACTTTTGGAATGTTTGGGGGGATAGCCAGTTGAATCGAGGACGCTCCGTCGAAATAAAGTTCCCAATATTCGTCGTCGGCTTTAGCATTTAATATCTCCTCGTCTGGGAAGTCGTAATTCAGGGGAGAATCATCGGGGACGGGATGTGCTGCTAAGAAATCAGCGAGTATTTGCCCTTTTATTGCTTTTTGTGATGCATACGTGATATCGAATTCCTGGAGTATGACTGCCCATTTGGCCAACCGCCCCATCAAATCGGTCTCGCTATCAGATACCTCAGAGGATCCACTCTCGATATAAGATGAACTTTATGTTTGAGGAGATAGTGTCTTAATTTCTTAATGGCGAATATCAACGCCAAGCATTGTTTTTCGATCGGAGAATAGGAATGCTCTGCCCCCACAAACATCCGACTAAGGTAATACAGGGCGGTCTCCTTCCCGTCATCATTATTTTGGGCCAGCAATGCCCCCAAGGAAGTCTCCAATGCCATGGTGTATAAAATTAGCGGTTTTCCGGCGATAGGTGCCCCAATGACCGGAGGGCACGAAAGGTATTCCTTGATACTTTCGAATGCGCTTTGGCACGCGTCATCCCAAATAAAAGGAGCATTTTTCTTTGTCAGTTTTGAAAAGGGGTGGATCTGCCCGGACAGGTTGGAAATGAACCTCCTGATATAAGCCAGTCGTCCTTGAAAGGACTTGAGCTCCTTAAGATTCTTTGGTGGTGGCATATCTTTGATTGAGTTTATCTTCGCATGATCGATTTCGATTTTTCTATGTTTTACCATGAAACCCAGGAACTTCCCGGACGACACCCCGAATGTGCATTTAAGTGGATTCATCTTGAGGTTGTATTTGCGAATGCGAGTGAACACAATCCTCAAGTCTCGACAGTGCCCTGCTTTAGATCGCGACTTAACCACTAAGTCGTCTACATAGCACTCGACAAGTTTGTGGATTAACTCATCGAAGATTTTAGTCATCACTCATTGGTACGTTGCCCCGGCATTATTTAGTCCGAACGGCATAACAGTATAGCAGAAGATGTCGATTGGTGTGCGAAATGCAGTGTGCTTCTCGTCTTCAGGCGCCATCTTAATTTGATTGTAACCGAATGATCCGTCCATGAATGAGAACACCTCGAAGTTCGATACCGAGTCAATCATTACTTCAGTAACGGGGAGCGGAAAGTCATCCTTTGGACATGCATTGTTCAAGTCCCTGAAATCCACGCAGATCCGGATTTGCCCATTTTTCTTCTTCACAGGGACGATATTCGCTATCTAGTCTGCGTATTTCTCCTCCCTTATAAAGTCTGCCTCGATTAATTTCTTTATTTGAAATGTGATTTGTTCTTCAAGCTCTACCCTCATTCTTCTCGGTGCTTGCTTCACCGAAGTGATGTCAGGATTAATCGATAAATTGTGGACGGCAACTTCTGGGTTAAGGCCCGACATCTCTTTATACGTCCACGCGAAGCAATCGCTAAACTCACGGAGTAATTCTTCTAACTGATCCTTCTCTTGTTGGGATAGTTGCGCACTTATATAGGTAGGCCTAACATCTTCTGCTAATCCGAGGTTAATCTCGATCAACTCATCGCAAGTAGTTTGCCCCCCATCTTCTAGCTCCTTCGGTGCTTTTTTAAGTTCTTCCTTTTCTTGCTCTATCGCATATACATCATATATTGTCACCATGTTGCAAGTATATGAATGAAACCCAAGAGCTTCTTCACTTGGTTCTGTATACCCCAAACCGCGGGTATCGGAGATCTTTCCATTTGGTAGCGTGATATTTCATGGACTTTGGTTCCACAACTTTTCAAATTGGCGTAACTCGCTCTTCAGCCGAGGCTTCAAACAACCATACTTTTTTACGAGGTTTTTTAAGTTTGGAGGATAATAAGCGAATGGGGAAACTTTAGCAAGTTCCGTCGACTCCAGGTCATTCTCTTGGCTCGTCTTGATGTGGCGAATTTCATCTGACCGATAGAAGTGTATGGGCTTATGGACGAAAAGTTTTCCTTTTGTACATTCTCTCTTGGCAGGGACAATAAAGGTTTTCATCTCGAAGACTTGGGATATATTAAGAGGAGTGAAACCTTTAAAATAGCCTTGAGGAACTCTTAGAACTTCTACCTCGCATCCCATCATATTTCGACGTGGCATGAACCTTTGTGACCAACCTTCCTTCTCATGAGTCTCAACCACGTCACATGCAGAGGCTGAACAGTTACTAGCCTCTGACTCGGAGTCACTCCCAAAATGAGGACATGCAGACAGAGTTGTCTTCTTCAATTTAGAAATAATCGAGCTTTGTAGTGGCAATTTCGAGGGCCGTTCTGTCGATCCTATGAAGTAGTGTGCATCTTCATATTTAATTTCATGTACTGAAAAGGGTTGGATGTCCCCATCAATGCGCTCTTCTTTACCCTCCTTCAAGTATTTTAAACATTGATGCAGAGTGGAGGGGACCACATAGTTCTCGTGCAACCAGGGCCTCCCAAGCAGCGCCTTGTATGATGTGTTAGTGTTGATGACATGGAACTTAACCTCGGTCTTTAAATCATCGAGTTGCAACGGCAGGTATATAGAGCCTAAAGCCTTCTGGCTGTTTTTGTCGAATCCTTGGATAACGACTTTTTCGGCTGTTAAATTACGAACGTCTAGAGAAAGACCTTTTAGAGTTCGCAACGTTATGAGGTTAATCAACGACCCTGGGTCAATCAAGATTCTGTTTATCCTCATCCCTTCCACGTCCCCGGTTACGTATAGTGGCCGGTTATGCTGCGACGTTCCTAGCAGCATCTCGTCACTGTCGAAAGTAATGGATGATGTACTATATGCACTCAATGCCTCCTTTATGTCAGCCTCCACGAAGAATGCTTGGAATTTCTGAGGGTTTTGCAGGGCATAAATAAGAACATCCATTAACTCTTGTGACATCATTAAAGCATCATATATGCTGAGGAGGGCGGGGACCTTCCTCAAATGCGACAGTATGTTATATTCAGAAGAGGACAGCTTTACTGGGAGTACCGTGTCGTCTCCCACTTCCTGTGTTTCAATTTGCTTTCCTTTGAGTTTCTCCTTTTCTTTGTCTATCGTACGTCCCATTATGACTTTGCCGCTTCTGAGATTCATTTGACATGATTCATTTACTTGCTTACTGCTTTCAGCGGCAGGCGCTTCCTCATATAAGTAGGCAGGTAAGACCTCATCTTCAGAGTCACTCCTCAGGTTAATTGCGTTGCAGATGCCCATTTTTGCGGTAGTGACGGCTTCAGCATTGTCAGTTTCATTTTCCTTCGGGGGTTCCGGGACCACAGATATCATTCTACATGATTCCACCTCATACTCCTCATCTTCCGAGTCATCTTCCAGGAGTCCTTCTCACATCTCTTCAGTGATGTAGTGACAAAGTTTTATAGGCCTAGGCATTTCTTGTACATACTCTTCAAGCGAGTCGATATATTTTTCGAGATCGCTCTTTTCTTGCGCCTTAGTTGAAAAGGCTGCTCTCTTGTTTTTCTTCTTCTTTGATTGAGAATTCTTTTTCTTTTTCTTTCGATCTTCACTCATTGGCGGACGTGGCCTCGATGGTGCGCATTGCGGAGACAAAGGGTCTTTCCATACAATGTCTGGCATCTGTTTTAATTTTCATAGAAGTCATGACGTCTTTCTCGACACCACGGCATTCCACTCTTCCCCTTCTTCGGGCGCTAGATCTATTCCTGTTTCAATAACATCAACTTCCTCGGTTTGGGTTTCATTCAGTACTTGCTTCGATAAAGTTATCTTCCCTGTCTTATATTGTTTTTCCACCCAATCTTTGAAAATATAACAATCTTCTATTGTGTGCCCTAGTACGCGGTGGTAAGGGCAAAAGTTGGGATCGTCAGTTTTATTGGCTTCTTCAGGGCGCTTCAGCTCTGGTAGCTGCAAACCATTCTTCAAAGTGTCCCTAAAAATCTTCATTGTCTTTTCTCTTTTGAAAAAATAAGTTTTATTTTTTCTTTCTTCGAGGGTCAAAGGCTTGCCCCGGCCATTTTCACCAAGCGTCGGCACTTTTTCAATTCGAGGTATGTTTGTATTATGAACCTCCACCCTTTTGCCCCTGCTAACGACATTTGTATAAGCGATCTTGGGATCATTCCTCCTTAGCTCTTCCCTTTTAAATTTTGGATTTTGTGTACCTAAGTAGGTTTGATGGTTCATTCGTTTGAGCTTCGCCACTTGGGTAATCAACTCTTGAAATGTGGAAATATTGTTAGCACAAAGGAAAGGGGTCATCCAATTGTCAATATTGCGGACCAACAATTCCACGGCTTCGGTTTTCTCTAGTGATTTTTCGCATTTAATACTCAAATTTCTCCACCTCGTGATGTAATTAAGGACGGTCTCATCCTTTTTCCTCTTCGTATCTTCCAGGTCTGCGATCGTAATCTTATCGCTTAACGAAGCGAACTTCATCCTGAAGGCCTCCTCCATGTCAACCCAAGTTATGATAACTTCATTCTCCAGGGAGTAATACCACTCGAAGGCGACCCCTGAGAGACTTTGTGAAAACTGTCGGAGTAATAAAGCGTCGTTGCCGCCAGTGTTCCCACAAGTCGCGACGAAATGGGCCAAGTGCTTATCAGGGTTTCCTATTCCATTAAACATCTTAAAGTGTGGTACGATGTACCCTTTGGGGTAAGGGATATCATCATATACAGCTGGGTAAGGTCTCCCTCGCCTCCTTCGCAGAGCAATTTTGGTTCCCTCCATTTGCTTCAGCTGGTCCATCACCAGTTCTTGTACTTCCCTCCTAGTCAAGGTGACGGCCTCGTCATTTGACTGAGCTGGTAAAGAAGATGTTGCCGGGGCGTTATTTTGTTCCCGCGATGATTGTTCTTGGCGTAACATCATCTCTTGCGTCTTTGCAAGAGCATTAGTCACCTCCTCAAACTTCGCCATGAGGATGCTCATGTCGTTATCCCTCTTCTTGAGTTGCGTCTTGAGGTCAGCGATAGCTTCATCTCTATGATCATGATTAGTGGTCATGATAGGTTCTTCCTCTTCCTCTTCCTCTTCAAAAATTTCTTGGTGTAAAGGGGTCGCTCCTGGTTCATATCGCTGGACAGGCTCCTGGATTACAATAGAGGCCAACTTTTTACCCTTGGCTTTCCTTGTCATGGTCCGAAGGGTATCCTCCTCAGAATTAGAGCCGGACACCCGTGTATGCTCTACCATTCGTATCGTGTGAATTGTATAGCCCTTCGTCTCCTTATAGTTAGTCCTGAAGCGCTTCTCCTTCCTCTTTATAGTCTTTTGGGCCCTTTTGTAGACCTCATAGGTCCTTTGCGATATCGTTTTTGGAAAAGTGACGCTTTTAGATTTCGGGTGTGGCTTGCTTTGTACGTCGGTCCGCAGCTGTAGTCCTTCTACCAAGTTAGAGTTCTTCTGGACTGATAGGAGTGGTGCAAATTTGTTTTCCACCACAGTTTCTATTTTAAGGGTCGAGTGACTACGCCTTACAGGGGTTAGGCGTCCTTGCTTGAAGAGTCTAGCCTTCTTCTTCCTCAGAGCCCGGCGTTCTTGCTTCTTTGTCATTTCAGGGTTTGCGAACACAACTCGGTCAAGTTCGCCCTCGTTAACGATAAACGACGGCTCTTCCTTTTCTAGGTTGAGCATGCCCCCATTGACGGTGAGTGACGACTCTTCCTTTTTCGTGGCAGTCCCCTTCTTCTTCCGGGAGATCTTACTCTTAATAGTCGGAATGATCTTTCCCTCACCCTTAACGTTCTCAGAGTCCTTGAATGGCACATATATTAATTCCACCACGTCGGGGATGCAGCCGAACTTTATCTCCCATGCATTGTCCATCACTCCTTCCATGAAGATGTTGATCTTGCTTGCCATGTGAGAAAATTGCTACACGGAACAAGACATATATGAGAATGCGGGAATGAACATCGTTGCGTAGTACAAATCTCTGAGATGAAAGGAGAAGCCAGGTCCCACCGGGCGTGCCAGAAATTGTGGGGTCAAAATTGTGCTATATTAAAGAACGCATTATGACCATTTCAAATTCACCTTAAATTAATAAGGCTTTTTGTTTATGGATTCTGGCTTCCAATGAGCTGCTTGTTAATTACCCCTAAAATTAGAGAACCTTTGATTAAGAGATCTATAGTACGCAACAGGACAAGAGAAACAAGTTGAACAATATCATTTATAAACGTGATAAAAATACAAAATTTGGCGTGATATTTAAACGGTAAGAAAATGGGCTTTTTCATCAATTTGAGTATCTTGTGTCCGTCGGGCGTTTGGCTTTGGAGTATTTCGTTGAGTGATATCCGGTCTAGGCAGCCCGATGTTATATTGAGGAGCTACTCCCCGATGGTAAACATCGACGTACGCACCTCCCAAACAATATTCCACCGTAGTTGCGTTTAGATGTGTTGGATATTTGGCTTGGAGAATTATTCCACCTCCCAAACAACACGTTTAGACGTGTTGGTAAACATCGACGTACGCACCTCCCAAACTATGTGGTCCCCTCCACTCTGCATCAATGTTTAAAATACTTGAAGGAGGGTAAAGAAGAGCGCATTTATGGGGACATCCAACCCTTTTTCAGTACATGAAATTAAATATGAAGATGCGCACTACTTCATAGGATCGACAAAACGGCCCTCGAAATCGCCACTACAAAGCTCGATTATTTCTAAATTGAAGAAGACAACTCTGTCCGCATGTCCTCATTTTGGGAGTGACTCCGAGTCAGAGGCTAGTAACTGTTCAGCCTCTGCATGTGACATGGTTGAGACTCATGAGAAGGAAGGTTGGTCACAAAGGTTCATGCCACGTCGAAATATGATGGGATGCGAGGTAGAAGTTCTAAGAGTTCCTCAAGGCTATTTTAAAGGTTTCAGTCCTCTTAATATATCCCAAGTCTTCGAGATGAAAACCTTTATTGTCCCCGCCAAGAAAGAATGTACAAAAGGAAAGCTTTTCGTCCATAAGCCTATACACTTCTATCGGTCATATGAAATTCGCCAATATGTGGATAAAACCCAAATTGCATAAAGTAGAATCCAGATAAATTTTATAGAATTTATATATAATAAAGTAGAATCCAGGCAAATAAATAGAATTTAGGCAAATTTTATAGAATCTATATATAATAAAGTAGAATCCACACAAATTTCATATAATCTGTATACAATAAAGTAGAATTCATGCAAATTTCATAGATCTGTATACAATAAAGTAGAATCTAGACAAATTTCATAAAATCTATCTACATTGCTTTGGAGCTCTTTAGAGGATGTATAAATAGTTTAGAATAATATACTTATTAATAAATGTGAAAGTTTATAATTTTTTATTTTGAATTCTAATTTATTATATATAGATTCTATTTTATTGTATATATATTTTACGAAATTTGCCCTATTTTATTGTGGACAGATTCTATAAAATTTACTTAGATTCTAAATTATTGTATATAAATTTTATGAAATTTACTTGAATTCTATATTATTATATATATATTCTACTTTAGAACTATTTCGAGATTCATGTATATATTTTATCTTTAATATATGTGGAAATAAGATAAGGGACTCTTTTTTGATTAAAACGAAGGGTCCTCGCAGGCTTTAAAGTAGGCAGAGCTGAGTAATCGCCTGGCGTGGATCAGTAGTACGGTATCGCCGGCGGCGGTGGGGAGGCGTAGGACACGCCAACAATAGGCGATAGAGTCGTCGGGGAATGCTTCCTATGGTGGTGCATTGTCGGCGCTAGCGGTGGCGGCAGTTCCTTCGGTGGCAGAGGAGGTGAGACTTGCTTATGTGGAGGCAATGGAGATTGCTGGGCCGGACGTGGATGTTTGTGTGTGGGAGGAGCATATTCGAGCGAATGCGGCGGCGACGAGTACAATGGTGGTGGTGGTGTTTCCCTTGCTTTTCTGCTGGCGGTAGGGGCGGCGTTAACTCGATTGGTGGCGGCTGTGATGTTCGGATTTGATGGCAATGGTAGCGGAGGAACAGCCGAAGGAGGAAGTGTCGGATGGTAATGAGTCGAAGGCGGCGAAACAAATGTGTGTAGCTGTGGGGGTGGGGGTGGCTTCTCTGGTTCGTAGCCACGTGGAGGATGGGCGGGTGATGGTGAAGAAGGGCCGGAGCCCGACGGTGTCGAGGATGGTGGCGGGACTAGAAGGCGACGATTCGCAATGAGGCAGCGGCGGCGGCGGCGACGACAGAGATGCTCTTGTAATGTAGCCTTGAGGCTTGTTCCCAACAAGAGCAGAAGGCGGTGGAAGCTGACGACCGCGAATGGGAAACCTAGGAGACGGGGATGGCTCGGAGTACCGGCAGAGAGCGGTGCGACCACTCCAGCACAAGGACTTGCTGTAATCGAATGGCTTGGCCGCCGTAGACGAGCAATGCTTGGATGGCCATGACAATTTAGAATGTGTTGATAGAAAATAAAAGGAAAAAAAGCATAATCTACGGCGTTGAAAGCTAATCGACGGGAAGAAGGTTTTTAGAAAGAACCTCTCTCTAAAATATTTTAGGGAAGTCTATAGATTAGAGCGGAAAAAAAAATGCTCCTTAAATTTCAGTGCTTATCGGTGATCACGTGTCGTTCAATTTACACAGAAGTTCAGCCGTCCAAAAAAACACAATGAAGCACAGAAGGTGAAAAAAATTTTCTTGGTGGATTAATAGGATTTCCTGGGAAGGGTGATATTATCGAAAAAAATTTTGCAGCTATACCCCCAACTTAATTTTTCTAAGTTGCGTGCCTTATTTTTTAATTAAAAATTTTTTTTTAAAAAAAATTTTTTATAGAAATGATTTACACATCCTAAGCTATCCAATGGTACTAATATTGCTATGAACAAGATTACACATAATGAGAAATTAACCTAAACAATTTACATAAAACTAAAAAGTACTATTCGCTTTTGTTTTGTATGTAAAATATTTAGGTTAATTTTTCATTGTAATTTTATTTATAGCAATATTGGTATCATTGGATAGCTTATGATGTATAAATTATTTCTATAAAAAAATTAAAAAAAACTTTTTAATTAAAAAATGAGGTACACTGTAAAACTCCGCTGCCCCGCTACAAAAAAAATGTTCGATATGAAAAAAATTTTACAACAGTACCCCCAACTTATCATTCTTCATTTGACTTTGTAATTTATGCTACTCAATGTCCGCTTTAAATTTTCATACAACAAAAGATGCAAAGTAAAAAGGTGAAAATATCATACAATTGAGCCGGTATTTTGAATCAGTTTGGAGAAAATAATAACCATTTGCACCGGTTAATAAATATTCAATTAATCAATTTTTCGATACAGTTAACCGAAAACCGATAGTTAACCAGATTCTTTATATACAAAAAAATATTTAAAATTATAAAATAATTTAAGATAAATAAATAAAAATACTTTTGGTTAAGCATCGATTTTCAGTTAAGCGTTAGTTTTCGACAATTAACCGGTTCAATTTTTATATAAAATAATTATTTATATATATAAATAAATATTATATAATGGTTCGGTTCGATTAACCGCAGTTCAGCTAAGTCCCGAACTGATAACCGATTAATGAATAAAAAATCGACCGTTTAAGAATCATTCGGTACAATTAACCGAAAAATCGATTTGGTTAACTACAATTCGACGATTTTTTTTGCACACACCTACATACAACCCACCAAGTTGTTGGAACTTTTAGGGAAAACCCAAAAAGCCCAAACCCATTAAGTGTGTTTATTTAATTTTTTATCGGGCACTAATTTACTGTTTATTTTTTTTTTGCCCAAATATTATTTATTCCTATTTTGGTAAATAATTAAGACGTATTAAACCCGTCTTAATTATGGCCGAACTGCTACCCATTTAGGGGCAGACATGCGCTCGCATGGCCAACCAAAAATAGCCTCTGTCTGTGGGCGTCTCTATTATCTCTATAATATGAAACATGCGCCATCGGTCAGAAGGATCTTGCACTCTTTTGTTCTTCTCTCTCGCGACTCTCTTTTCTGCTATCAGCCGAAAGCTCCTTGTGTTTAACTGCTACATCGACGCGTCAATAGTAGTAGCATCTGGTTGAATCTTCGATGCTACAGTTCCAGACAAATCAATCAGTAACGAGTCAATTAACTCATTTATAATTCCAACATAATTAACCTTATCTAAACCTACGAAATTTTATAATATATCATATCATATTAGTATATTGTGTCGTATTTTGACAGTGCTATTTACGGTGACATATATATTAGACTCGGATTTTGAAACTATGCTATTGGTACATTTATAAAAGTCATTAGGAGAAATCTATCATCATAGCACCTCCACACCACACAATTTAAGTGTTTGTTTGCATCCTAATTTTTTAAATGGTGTATACCTTAACAATTATCTGATTTACCTGGCCTTTTCATATGAATACTAGTGAAAAAAAAATAAAAACTTGTATTTCATAATCGTAGTTTTAATTTAATTACATAAGTCAAACAATTATCCAATTCATGTGTGAAGAAAACTAAAAGCTTATCTTTCATAATTTTATTTTTAATTTAATTACACAAGTCATAAACAAATTTTACTCTTAATTTTAGTTTCGAACATGAGTTTTATACTTATATTTAATTGTCTAGTATCATGTTTGTAAATTTATTTAACGTATTCTAACAATATGGCTGAAGATGTTATTGGGAACAAAACATGCCACATTAACAAAAGCCACGCTTTATATTAATTAAAAGAAAGTTAACTAAAAACTTGTAGTTTATCAACACGGCAACATAGCTGTTTTTTTATTATTATTTTTTATTGACAAAATATGTAACATGACGTCACAATTAAAATTATGATAGTCGTATCATCGTCCAATAGAGTTAACTAAATCGAATTTAAAATTTTATATACAAATAAAATAAAATACTTAAAATCTGTGCAATCTTTTCATGGTACAACTTTCTCCTACAACTTGGTCCAAAATAGATGAGGTGAGACAAAATACATCGAAATCGTTTGGTGTTAAACCGGTTCTAGACCAGCGTGTAGGTTAAAACCCGGACCAACACATAACGGTTTGTACATAGATCATCAAATGAATTAGAAATGTTTGTTATTATTTATGTAATTTCACCTATTTAATAAATTTTGAAATTGCCCCTAATAGTATCACATCTATATTCATTTGAGAGGTCATATGTATGTTGACTTATGCAAGTCTACATAGATCATCTAATGAAAACCATGCGAGGGAGTAACATCACTGGACACCGGTCCAAAATGACTCGTGTCAGGCCTGGGTCAGACGGTTCGGCTCAAGGCCCGGTGGACAACCCAAACCCAGGCCCATAAGAAGAAGCCCGGTCAACTGAGGAGGTTGACCAAGCAAATCACGCGAGCATCGCAACCATGCGTGCGCGTTGCAGCGTGCGAACACGGCATCGAACGACAGGCGTGGACGGCGCAACTCCGGAGGAAACAGCTGGCGAGGTTTTCGGAGGTTTCGGCGACAGTTGCGGAAGACGCGGAACTCGGCGCACGAGAGATGCAGGGCAGCGGAGTCTTCGCGTGGAAAGCGGACAACGGCGCGAGAACTTCGGCGAGCGACGAACTCCACGCGAAGGACGCGGAGCTGCAGCGACGGACGCGGACGACAGATGCGGCCGCGTGACGAGTAGTCGACGAAGTCCGAAAAGGGCGGCTGGAGCGGTTCAGAGGGAGACGGAGGCGTCTCCCTTCCCTTTAAAACCAGACGCAGAGGATGGAGTTCGGGGTGCGCGGAGGCGACACCACAAAGGGGAGCGCGCGACGCACAGCGGCTTTCCCGGCGGGTCGGGGAGGACGCCCCTCCAGGGCGAGAGCCCGTTACCAGCGGTGAGCATGAGTGAGCCGGCGACGACGAGCGTCGAGGCGAGAGAAAGACGATGAAGCGGTTGTAACCGGCGATGACCGGCGACGTGAGGAAGAGTGACGAGAGGAGCGACGAGAGGAGGTGAGGGGTTTTGTACTCGTTTATTATTGAGAATAAAGAGGAAGGTTTCCCCTACGAACTCGTCTTCTCCGGCGACGGCTCTTCCCCTGCTTCCGGTGGTTCGGTGACGGGTCCGGTGGCAGGTGGCTACCGGGCGACGTCGTAGCGGTTCGGGCAAAGCGCAGGCGGCGCGTCGGTCCGTTTCTCTTCGGTGAACTAGCGAACGCGGCAGCGTTCGCGTGAAGACGACACAGGCGGCGCTCTGCTCCGTTCGCACTGCGGAGACGAAGGTTGAAGACGACGCAGGCGGCTGACGCAAGCGAACGTAAGCAGAGCCGAGTCAAAATTGGCGGCGCAAATTCGAAATCGCGAATTTGTCGCTGACGCCAGCAAGACGTCACCCGGAGAGCGATTTCGCGGCGAAGGATTTAATCGTCGGCTGACGTCAGCACGAACGATTCGAACGACCGAGTTGGAACAGTGAAGTTCGATTAATTTGGTGTTAATTTTGACTTCGGTCAAAATTGGAAAAGAGGTATTTTGATTTCCTGATTTGGGAATTAGGGTTAGGGTTTTCCAATCCTTTCCTTGAGTGAATTGTAATTTGGGAGAAAAATTGAGCGGGAACTAGGGTTTCGAGTTTGGGCACGAGATTCGGTCCGGAAACCCTAGCGCGATCACGTTCCGGTGTTCCGCCGGACGGCTCTGAGACAACGGATAAGCGTTGTTTTTAGGCCGATCCGACCGGGGCGTGACAACTCGGGAAAGCACGCTTCTTATTCGATTCCAGGGGACAAAGAAAACAGACTATACATACGAGGATATTATTCGTCGAAACTGTACATATATTAAGCCAAAAAATAAAAGAAGAATCAAAGACTAATAATCATCTCTCCAAACCTCACGGAGCAACTGGTATCTGATAGCATTAGACCCCCCATGTTCTTTGGTCTCAGATTTTGGAGTAGGGAATTTGTCGGTGATGATTGAAGCAAGAGATGAATCCAGTTCTTCTAGCTCATCATCACTTGTGTGGCATTTCCGAAAAACAGAAGATCCACTCCGCAGAAGCAATGCACTTCGTATTTCTCCAACGATGCTCTTTATCCAAGTAATTGATGGAGGAGAGTAGATGACTGAAGATGCACAGCAGGGAATGTTTCTAAACTCTTCCGGGCTGCTGTCAAGATATTCCTGATCATACTTGAAACCAGAATAAACTTCTCAGATAGTCAATCATAGGGTATCAAGATAACAAAAGGCATGCACTACAGCACTAAAACTAATATCATGATACTGTCGTGAAGGTAGGGTTGGCGAAGAACAATAAGCTTCTTAAAATTGATCGACTATCGTTGATATGTTATGTACATTGTTCTAATTGGAGGGTGACAAAGTTCTTTAGTACTAACCTCAGATTCCAAAGCCTCAAGAGCACTACATGGAATTGGATCTGGACAAAATTCATCAGGTAGGAACCTTTCAAGAATATGCTTGATCAAAGTTGGACTAAATGTCAAGCATACCTTCACGAAGCAAAGATTTATATATGAAATAAGATCACCTCATATGTGCAAAGTAGCAAGTGCCACCAATCAAGATAAAGGCTCTAATATAGGGCCATACCTCTTTTCTAATCGACTTTTCCAAAAGCAGGTCCTTTGGGAGCATTAGAAGATCACTAAGTACATTTAGAAGATGGAAGGATTTGTAGGATGCTGCAACTGGTGTACTAGTATCCTGATCATTCCCTTCGACGGAAGAGTCATCCGAATCCATACCAAATAGATCAGTCAGCCGTCTAGACCAATTCCCAACCTGTCAAAATGTAAAAGCAGAGATCAATCACATATGTGTTTAGGACATAATAATCCTTTTCTACACCCTCATCAATCACATATGAGAAAATACAAGGAACTTTTAAATATATCAATTGTCTATATGAGGAAATTGTGTTGCCACTAACCGCATTTTTAAGTTGAGCTCCGGATCCAAAGCTTAATTCACCAGTACGAACCGGGAGAACCTTGGAGTCACATATTGGATCTGACACAGGATCAGTTGGAATTTCATCATCTGATTCACGTAATATAGCATTAAACATAGCCACATCAAGTCTCGCCACACATTGTTCCATCACCTGAAAATAGAATATGTCGTAAAATTTCAACATTGACAGCTAGAAATGATTGCCAATTGTAATCGGGGTACTTCATTGTTGAAATTTGGATTAATTAGGCAATTTCATCTTGGAAAGGTCTATAATACAAATGAATTGCAATTCATTCTTCTGAGTACAATCATCAATTAGTACTACTGTGAAGATTATTCGTAGCATCATATTGTTGCAATCATAACGTGTGAGCCAATGGAATATGGAAGGAATACATTAATAGTATTCTTTCCTACAATCATTCATGAGATGCCGCTATTCACTTGTATGAACGTGAGATATTAGTAAGAATTTTATCTTTAATAAATATTAGTATTTTTACATGGTATATTAGTAAGAAGTTCTTGGACCACCTTATCTCATTGAGGTCAATCATTGAATGGTGATTGTAAAACACACTTGACCTTTAATTATAATCTTAATGGTAACAGATGCTAAAAATAGATATACTAGCATATCATTACATGCTCAATTGGAATCTTGTTTCATGAGCATCAATGCGATGATATTAGTGTAAATCCATGGTTAAAGTATGAGTTCGATTGACAAAAGATTTCTTGTATTAATTTGTTAAGCCATCAATTCAAAATTAATTAATTAATTAATTATATATATATATATATATATATAATTTAATAATTAGTGTTTCAAATAATTAATGCACCTTAAAATTTTATTATATGAAGAAAATATTTTATTACATGGAACCGTCATTTGACCTTACACATGGAACCGTCGTATGACATCAATCACATACAACGAATAAAGTATCAGGAGTAACAGTGACATGTATACACATAGACATGGTTACAAGAGCAGGAGCAATTTGGGGTTCCTAACGAGGGCTCCAACCTTGTTTGTCATCCATGCATGTATTTCCAGCTGACTGGTAATTCATCCATGTGATTGGCACAATCATTTAGGTAGAAATGATGGGTGACTGATGCAGATTTGTTACGTCAAGGATACTTTATTCTATTTGTTTGTATGAATTTAGATATGAATATTGGCATGGACACTGATCTTTTTAATAAAAGAATCGGGTGGAATTGGGTCGAGTGAAACATGTTTTGTAACTTTGCAAAAAAGAAAAAAAAAATTGTTGTGGATAATGGACAGAAATCAGATCTACGTCAATGTAAAACTGCAATTTACACTCACCAGCCTAGCTAACATAGGCAAGCAGCCACACTCAAGTCCTTCACTCCGAAGAGGACAAAGTCGTTCAGAGGAATCCTTGAAAGCTTTATTCCAAAGTTTGATTGACAGGTTTGTTTTTGGTTGATCGCCAATGCTCTCTGTCCTTTTGTAGCTTTTTTTTGGACGTGAAACCAACTGGTTGTCACTGTCTTCATTGCCAGAATGCATACATGGAGTTAAAGTCTGAAAGAAATGAAAATGAAATTAGTCATCCTTGGAGGAGATTCTACAACGGGATAGTTTATAGCACAAAAAACATATGTGGATCATTCATGGCAAAAGAACATGAACCTGCCACCATACGGACTCAACAGTTCGAAAGAATATCCAGGTTTCAATCTTTTCTAATGCAGATATGAAGGTCTCAGGGTCTTCCCAGTCCCCAAACTCTTCAGAAAAAGATAACTTGTCATTCTTCTGAGAAATAGATTCCCATCTCAAAGGGGAAGGTTTGCTCTTTGGTAGCTTTACAGAACCATGACTCGTGAAATGAGTACTAGTAAAATTTGGAACATCTTGACTTTTAGTAGTTTCAGTTACAATGGCTCTGAGAACAATCGAATTTGATAACCAAAAGGTCAACCTGTTGTGACAAGAAGAAAATTTGATCAAAACTGATGTAGCTAAGTGATATGTATGGCACAAATGTACAGCTTTAAAGGTCAAACTAGCAACATAAAAATAACAAGAAGATAATCAACCGGGTGATTAGCAAGCAAGACTAGCATTTCTATCATGACAATCTTAACTAAGATTGTGAACTTTAAGTGGATAGTTGCTATAGAGTCTACTACTTTTATACTTTGATCTCCTAGATATAGCTGCTTCAATCTAAGAAAAAAGAATATGATACTTGCCTTGCCACATCATTTCCACAGGCTTTTGCAGCCAATGCTAGTCCTGATGCAATACTTCTAGCAGCACGAGCTCTTCTTTCAGTTGACCATAGTATTGAAGCATGATTATACAGCCTCGAAAGCCTTCGAGCAGGAGTATGGACTTTATGTGTTGAACTCGCATGCTCAGCTACTATGGAATAAAGGCCTAACTCTAGGACAGCAGCTTCTCTAAGCTCTGCTTCTAGTAACTTTACCCTCAGCTCCAATTCATGGACTTTATGACTGGAAAAGCCCCTTCCATTAACTCTAGAAACACAATTAACATTACTTGATCCTGAGCTTGTACTTTCATTGTCATCTTCATCCCTACCATCATCTGTGACAGAGTTTGTGCTAGTATTACATACATCTTCTTGGATATCGATTTCTTTAACATCTTCTTTGCATTGTTCATTGGGACCATAAATGCTTCCACCGGAGTGTGGAGGTGACCTCACAGACAGTTCAATAGTCCTCAGTCTTTCACTAGTAAAACTGCTATCTTCCTTCTCCCCAAGAGATTTCCGGCTAGATACAGCCAAATCACTAGGCATTGTACCAACACTTTGCTTAATACTATGCTGATGAGTGGCTAAAATATGTTCTATACTAGCAGGTGGACCAATAGGACTTCCATGGTCATTGGTTATATCTTGACTTTTTGTTGGATTATTTTCATCCACTTTTGATTCATTTCGTGTCAACTTTAACATGAAATCTGCATCATGGCCTTTTGCAGCTTCCTCTAATTCATTTCTAACCTCTTGTGATTTCCCTGCCTGATCAAAGTTCTGCCCTGATTCATATATATTTGACTCGTTCATTTGAAAAGAAAATTCTGAAGAGTTAACTGCGGCTGCGATTGCACTAGTATCTTCTTCATGTACACGCTCTTTTACCATAATTTCTTTGCTGCTGCAATCTATCAACTTGTCTTGAACTTCCTGAATCAATGGATTCTTTTCTTTTGCATCTGTTGTGATACTAGAGCTAATTTCTCTCTCTGATGCATTAGAAGCCAAAGATGAAGATACCATGATAAGTTTGTCTGACCTCCCCATGGTGAGCTTCAAACTATTCCGAGGAGGTTTGGATCCAGAGTCATCAGCATTTTCTAAACTCTTTTCACTTAAAGAGCATGGTAACACAGTGATAACATCCTTTAGACGGGAAGTTTCTGTCAACTGCGACTCCATTTTATCGGGTACTGATGCAAAAGTTAGGTTGGATTCATCATCACGCACCCCTTCATTCTCCTTTCTCCTCTCGGTGACATTCTTAAAACCAACACAAAATAACTAATTGCTCATTCAAAGGTAATCAATTAGCTAAAAATACAAAGATTAAACAATATGATGCATGAAAGTTACATTTTGCATAAGAAAAAAAGGGTGGTGTCTATCTATTTCACATCAATCAGAATTTTGAAAGTATGAGATAATTTGCAATTATCATCTTTTTACCGTAATTGTAATTCTGGCAATATTTATTACCTGGGAATCTTGAACGTCAGGGCTAATCTTATAGTGTACCAACGCATCTGCTTTTGCATCCAAAGCTGATGAGTTATCGAGAGACAAATGGGAGGAGACATCATCATCATCAGTGAAGGAAGCAATTTCAGCTTCCTCAACATACTCATCATTCATCAAGTCTGATACTGACTCCTTCCCATCTTTATCTAATGATACCTCCTTCGAGAGACCCTCTCGGGATGAAGAACCCATATTGCCATTGTCTAAGGATTGAATCCTATAATACAGCAATGGCTGCGGTGTATTCCTGAAGCTCCTCTTGCTGCTCAGAGGTACGCTAGCACTCAAAGCATCTTTGACAATGCCATGCTCAGCCAAGTCGAGTGTTGCACTCCCTAAGTGTTGCCCCTTTGATTTATCCCTCCTGGGTTCATACAAGTTGAATTCGAGCAGGTTCTTCTGGAACGCACCCTTGCCGTTGCCTTTGCTTGAACCTTCCTTCAATAGCCTGGCTTCAATCTTAAAGGACTCGTTGAATTCAATCCTCCCTTCTGTTGCACCTAATCCGAGGTTAGGGGTGACAATGCTCGTACACCCAGAATTCCGGTCCTCATTCTCCCAATGCAGAACCACAGAGCGCAGAGATTTCAGAGATTGGGATGGTGGCCACGGCTTTATTTCTTCAATGTGGATGACATAGTCCACGTGAAGTGAAGCTCCTTTCTTGTTCTTCGACCGAAGGCCTAGAACCATGATTGCCCAGGTCGGATAGGTTGGAGGGTTTAGTTCAGCAATGCCACAGTCGACGTAGATCACAGTGGCTCCTCTTAAGATTTCACAGCTGAAAGGAGAAGCACGATGCGGACAGAAAAGTGTAACTTTCAAGCTGGAGATCCTTCTGAATTCTAACAACCACCAAGAAAAAATCGTAATTAGCGAGATCCAGTGCTTGCAGTTGTGAAGGCAATTAAGCAATAAATTAAGAGTTTGATCTCATTTAGTATAAATCAACCCTCAAGTTAAATCACACGACCAGAAAATTAGGAGATCACAAGAATGTGCCAAAATTTACCAATCAAAAGCAGTGCTTAAAACTTTCGATCAATTCAGAACCAAATCATTGTAATTCGCAAAGAGGTACAAATCTCGTGGCAATAACGAAAAACACAATGAAGAGAAAAAAAAAAACACACAAAACGATCGAAATTTTCATCGATCCAAAGCCTAAACTACCTACGGGGACAAAGCAACCTGGTTGAAAGACCCCCTCGCGCCGGCGCTAGTTGGGCCGTCTAGGCGAGCTCCAGATCGCCACCACAAGCCCGCATTCCCCCCGATTCAGCCCCTCCGCGTCAAATCCGGCAGTGGTCAGTGTAAAACGAGCAACACCTCTCAACAAAGAGCATCGTATATCATTCTCTCTCTCTCTCTCTCTCTCTCTCTTACGCCTGAAAAAATATTATTTTTATTAAAGCGGTAGCCTTCGCAGGCTGCGGATGTTAATTTAGTGAGCGCGCATTTCCTTTTTTTTCCCTTCTCACGGTGAGTGAGCGGCTGAGCGAGAGGTGGAAGATGAGTGGGGCACGCGCTTTGGACGTACTCGCCGACGCTGCCCGAGGACCGACGAAAACACAAGGCGAGAGGACGGGAGACGTCCGATGGTGATCGTACGGCAACGACAGTGGTGTCGGAACGATAAATCATTGAGATTGCGGGTCCCACCCTGTCACTTTGACGGCGGCATATTCTTTCCCCTTGGCGAGTTTACCTCCACGTGGACTGCTCATACGCTGGTCTTTAAAATTCGGGACCGCGGTGATCGAGCGATCTTGGCTGTTAAAAAAAATCCGGTGGGCTTTTCATTTTCCAAATTCCAACTCACATCTACCCGCGGAGCCCACACTCGGAACCAATTCACGTTGTTACTTCTGTTGAAACACAGTGGGTCGCCCTTCTCACGGCACTTCATAATTCGTGATAATAAAATCCCTTTATCAATAAAAAAAATTAATGCTATATTGTGTTAGCTTATTCATTATTGTTTTGCTTAGATATAGTATTAACTTATATTGACCCAGCTCGCTATTTTGCTCTAAATATAAAAACTTATTGAACTTGATTTGAAAATTGCTGAACCTTTTCTAAAATTTATATATCACACGTTGATCCAATCTTGTATTACAATTTAAATCCAATCTATTTTAACTTGAAATAACCTATTTGAATTTTGGAATAATTTAATTAATTAGATATCTATTTTAGTTGGATTCATTAAAATGATTCATTTTCTACTTGTATCAGTTGGATTTGGCAGGACGAAAATGGATTTTAAAATCTTATTATCAATAAAAAATATTATACCAATTAAACAAACCGACACTATATATATATATATAATAATAATAATAATAATAATAAAAGAATATTTATTTACATGTAATATAATAAATAATCACAAACATTCACTTATTCAATTGTTTCTACAATCTGTGATGCGGACGTGAGTTTGTTCATATTGCGCAGAAGACGCATGCGGTAGTCGGTACTCAAATAAAGCGGGATCACTCTGCCCTCCCACCCCACCCGATCCTCACCCTCAGGTATCGCATTCTTTTCGATCTCTCGGCGTCTTCGGCTCGCGCCTCTCCTCCTTCGTCCCGATCTGCGGGGGTGGCGCATCGATCCAATATCCAACGATCTTCCGGCAAGGCGGAGGGGTTTCTTCTCCATCCTATAGATTCGAAGGTGCAAGATCAGGTCTGCAATCTTCTCCCGTTTCCCATTATGTTGTTGTTTCTTGGTGATGTGCTTTAGCTAAGATGAGAATGTCTGATCATCCAATGGTAGCAATGGTGGTTCAACTCTGGTGATCTATGAATTCTTTCTTGAGAGGCGAAAATTCCGGTTTAAATTTCTTCTACATTTTATTCATTTCTGGCGCCTACTGGCTCCGTGTCCCATAGAAGCCAACATCAGGGTAGTTTCCGTGTTCTGTTATAGATCTATGATTCCATGTCGCGATTGTTTTCAACCATTAGTGGTGTGAGAGAAGTTCAAACAATGCAAATCTATTGTTGGAATTTGCATTGAGAAAAAATATGATATAAACTTGGAAACAGGGAAAGGCGCATCCTCGGAAGACGAAGACGACCATTGGTTCTTTTTCTTTTAAAGCTGGTATTATTCTATGATAACAATTTGTTTCATTTGAATCATATCAATTGTATAATGTTCATGGTCGCAGCACTTCGAGGTTGCTGTTATCTGGTGGACCCCAAAGAAATTTGTTAATCTTGCTTTTGTTATGGCGATTCATATTTTGCCTCCCTTTGCTGGCCATTGTAGTTTGCAGGCCCAGTATAGTTAAAATACGGTGCCACCTACCCATAAGGTGTTTTTCATCTTTGTCCAAAAATTTTAAAACAGATTTTGTCGGTAATTTTGAAATTTCATTTTGAATAAAAATGAAAAATAAGTTGAATCTTTGATTATATACAGTTTTCAAGCAAACCCAAACCTGCAAACTCAAAACATGAAAGTTATTATTGTACATATCTTGGTGAAATTAAAAATGAATAATAGTAATAATTTTCGGTTGAAAACTCAAAACCAAACTTGTAAACAAAAATCCAAAAGATATAGTGAAACACTTATAGTCATGCTAAGTATTTCACCTATAAAGCCATTATGTTACCCATGATACAATGATAACTATATTTATGTTGGCACATAGAACATAGAACTATCCAGTACCACATGTATACCATTCCATATATATATATAGACACACACATATATATATATATGGAATGGTATACATGTGGTACTGGATGTCTATGTATGTATGTATATGTGTATATGTATGTATGTATATATAAAGTAGCATCAACTGGTACCATTCATATTGTATTATTTATATGGATCAAT
Source organism: Costus lasius (assembly GCA_027563935.2). Classification (NCBI taxonomy): domain Eukaryota; kingdom Viridiplantae; phylum Streptophyta; class Magnoliopsida; order Zingiberales; family Costaceae; genus Costus; species Costus lasius. Next base: position 11,744,245 of record CM050447.1, on the reverse strand, counting down.
ATGTACTAATTCAACGAAAGAGGAGATATATATTAAAACCTTATACATATATCTCAAATAAGTTTTAAAACTAAAAACTAAATTTTTTTTTTCATATTTTCATTTTTATTAAAATTAAATTTACATAATGAGATGCCTATAAAACACACTTTTCATTTCTTTTATATTTTATTGTTCATCCCAAACATAATATTAACTAGATTTAGATCCAACCTATTCTCTTTGAAGGAAAAGTCTTATCTTCTTGCTTCTCAAGGTGATTTTTTCATAGTTTGGAGGGCCAGCTACCCTTGATTTAGATTAGTTTAGTTGGATTGTGATCAACTATGTCCAATTTGATTATTGCCAATTTCTCATGCATGCTCTAGAAAATAGTAACAAATCGTTGGGTTCGCTTAGAATTGAGAAGAAACTAGTTGATAGAGGAAAAACTTAACTTTGGGTATCCCAACAATTCAAGAAGGAACTAGTGGGTAAGGGCTATTGCCACGTGCTTATATGAGGTTATGAACTTAAGATTCATTTATCCACCCATGCCTATAGCCTCGCTTTTCCTTGCTTGCTTCGTGTTGTTTCTTGCTTATCACCCATCATTGTTTGTTGTCTTCGCCATTAGAATCTTGCAACTTGATAACTCTTGCCTTTGGTATTTCTATGTCACTTGTTGTAATGCTAACAAGTAGATCGAGTAGTTTTGTCATTGTCCATTGAAGATTGAAAACAATGGTCATAAAAGATTTAAAGTGTCTTGTAAAGCCATTTGTCAATGTGTATACCTTGAAAACCAATAATTTATATGTTGTACCATGTTAATTTGTATAATAAAAGGATTGTTATTGTTATGTTGATTGCTACTCTGCGTTAATATAGAATAACATAATAAAGTCTCTGGATATTGATTCTATCCAATCACATAACTTAGTCCCCAATCAAAGAACCTTAATAGATAAGGAACAACTTTGGTATATACAAGACTGGTATATGAGCTGGTTGAGTACTTGATATCGCAGATACATGGGTACATCAAGTAGTGCATGTACTAGATTGACCCACTGTGAATTTATGGCTTTATTGTCACAAGTGACATGGGTGCATTAGTCTTTAGACTTAATGTATTTGACACTATTATATGGTGACTGACATACTTTGATACAACATAATGCTTCATTATAGCTGGGAGGCTACAGTAGCTTGGGTAAGTCATAGGCCATATGAGTGGTACCAGTGATCAACAAAGGATTTAACTCTTCTTTATAGAAGCTTGATAATCAAAGGGCCTCTCCCATGGGAGTATGACTAAGAGTATATGACTATACTATGTGTCACACCCTATTTATCCACGTCAGCAATTTCTATGTGACTGTGTGCCCAAATCGATTTTTCATGCCGTAATTCCAATTTTGGGTGCATTGAATACTGCCTCGAATCGAACACCATGTGAGCATAACGCTCGCCTGCTTTGAACGTTGACTGCAAGTGCTCGAACGAACGAATGCATGTCATTCGTCGCCGGCTGGGCAAGTCGCCGGAGAAGGAAGACGAGGTGGAGGTTCTGGGGGTGCAGTAGGTTCGGCATCCGAACCTCAGCCTTCGTCATCGTCAGGAGTCACCGGATGGTGGTGGGAAAGGAGAAGCTCAAAAACAGGGAGAAGGTCGTCGGGAGGAAGGCCGAGCTCACCGGTCAGGGAAACAGGCGAGAACTAGGGAAAATTTTCATTCAATTTCACAAATCAAACCTACATAAAACCCTTTTACAGTTCACTCCCTCACCCTCTCGTCTCGCCTGACCTCGCCGCCGACGAGAGCTCGCCGAGCTCGATGGAGGTCGTTGCTTGGAGGGGAAGATGTTCGCCTCTGCAAACGTAGGGGAGGAAGGAGCAGTGTCGCACGCTACTTGCTCGCTAAATGGTCCCCCGGAAGAGAACATTTCCGGCGCTTGGTGTAATCATCATCGCCGAAGGAAGCTGCCCCTTCCCTCTTCATTGCTCGGTGTCTTAAAGGGAAGAGACGTCTCCTTGTTTGGAAAGCCAGCCACCACCAGCAATCGAGTGTTCCCTCCTTCCCATTTTTGGGCAAGCTGAGAATCACGTCTCGGCGTGATTTCACCGCCAAACGTGTCCGCTGTCGATGCCACTGAAGTCGCTCTCCTATTTCTCCTCCAGACATGAGCTGTCGTTGTTGTCCTCGTTGGAGCAGATGCAGCGGTCGGCGCCGAGAAGGACGTTGCCCAATTCGATCGCGCAGAAGCGGCCATCGCTCAATCTAATTATTCCCTGGCCTGGTCCATGGAAATTTACCTCTCACACTAGGGGACTATATGTTTTTTTTTGCCTGAGTTATGCCCTGATTGGAATAGCAATTGTAGTACACTTATCCAATCTGGATATTAGAAGGCAAATGAATTAAATTGCATATGAACTTTAATGCTAGTTAGGAAATATTGACTGACGACATATGTCACATCCCTATATGAGAATTCAATTTATGAAATTTTGTATCATAAAAAATTTTTTTTTGCTATATGTACCCATAATCAAATCATAAAAACCTGCTCTAGATGAACATCAAAACTTGATTATAACAATCACCTAGGAGCAACAACTAACAATCCAAACTTTCATTTACAGAAGGAAATATTTCTCATATCATAAAACTCAAGTTCATCATACAAGACCAGAACACCTTTTGAAAGTTCATATACAAACTATGATAACATATATTCATAAAACACACTTTGTACAATAGTCTTTACATAATGCATTTCCAAAATATTCAAAACTTTCCCCCATCTTATCTTCTTTGCAACGAATTAGATTTCAAAAGATTTGGCTCAGGGATTCAAAAGTTATGATAATTAGAGTACAGAAAGGTCAGGTTTTCAGCAAATGAACATCCATAGTGGGTTATCATAGCATAACCCATTCATACAAGGTCCAAAGCAATCAAATTTGAAACAATCAAAAGATAAGTGATATCACAAGGTCATGAAATGAAATTTATTTGAACAATAGGCTAAAAGCACAAAGAAGACAAGATTACTCGCCTAAGAAACCACAAATCACTCTCCACTTGAGTTTTTCTCCTTTTCTTCTTCTTCCCTTTCCTTTGCTATTCTTTCCTTCAAGTCTTGCGTGAACAACCAAGTTACATTTTACCTTTTTTTTCTACATTTATCTCAAGTTAATCATATAGCATGAGGTGTAGGCTTAAGGTGAATCACATGGCATGAGGTGGCATCGGCATGGCCAACAATTGTAGGTGACCTTTACCCATTATTTTCTTGTTTTCTTCTTTCTCATTTTCATCTTTTTTATTCCATAAGATTACTCATTTCCTTTAAGTTTTCGTCCTTTAAGTATTCAAGACCCAAAACTTCACAAGTACTAGTAGGGTAATAGCACATTTCATAAAATTGCATGATAAAATCTCATATATTGTTTTTGTCGAAACATGTAAATGGAGATATTTTTTTTTCTAGAGTATTACATTCTCCCTCCCTTAAAGAAAACTTTAGTCCTCTAAAGTTATCATACCTGAAATATCAAAAAGGTGTGGATGTGCTCTTTTCATTTCCTCTTCCAACTCCCATGTTAGTTCTTCAATAGAATGATATTGCCAAATGACTTTCATAAGCGGTATAACCCGATTTCTTAAAATCTTTTCTTTTCTATCTACAATTTTTATGGGTCTTTCAATGTATGATAGGTTCTAATCAATCTGAATAGGCTCATAATCAAGTATGTGGGAAGGATCATAATGATACTTCCTAAGCATTGAAACATGAAATACATTATGAACATTAGCTAAGGATGGTGGCAAAGCAATTCTATAAGCAACAGAACCAATCTTTTCAAGAATCTCAAAAGGACCAATGAATCTTGGGTTCAATTTGTCTTTCTTTCCAAATCGTATAACACCTTTAGAAGGAATAATCTTTAGGAATACATGGGCCCCAATTTGAAATTTTATGTCCTTTCTTCTATGATCAGCATTGCTTTTTTGACGACTTTGTGCAGCTTTTAACTTATCTTTTATAACATGTATCTTATCGGTTGTTTTTTGCACTTTATCTAAATGTAAGATTTTTCTATCACCAACTTCTTCCCAGGATACGGGTGTCCTACACTTCCTTCCATATAAAGCTTCATATGGTGCCATTTGAATGCTTGAGTGAAAACTATTATTATAGGTGAATTCAATGAGAGAGAGATTATCATCTCATTCACCTTTCCACTCCATGACATAAGCTAAACATATTTTCTATAACTTGGGTAGCAGCACTGTGTTACTAAATACCTCATTCCTTACGATGATCTATCTAATTTCATCATTACCAATGTCATGAAAAATCTACAGGGTTGTACACTCAGATAATTGAGATTACAGTTTGATTAAGTAGTCTTGGATTGTATTATGTATTAATTTGGGTCCACTTGGGACATTGGAGATTTCATATCAAGGTAGGATTGCAAAAAATTGAACCAAGGTTCATATCAATTGATTTGCAGAGCTAGAATGGAACTAGCCACCTGTTCTAAGTGATTTGGATAAGCTAATTTGGCTTCAGGCCCAATAAAAGAAAGGGCGGAGGCTCCTAGGTGTTTGACACTTGGAATGGGGACACTAGTATTGCCTGGGCAGATGACTAGTGCATGTGAAAGGCACTAGATCGCAACATTGGGCTTTAGTTCATGAGGTGCCTTGATGCTAGGCTCTAGTTCATGAGGTGGTCGCCCCTATTAGGCCCAATGAGGGGTAGCAGGGGAGGTGCCTTGATGCTAGGCTCTAGTTCATGAGGTGACTGCCCCTATTAGGTAGAGGTGCTTGTATGAGCGCATGCCATGGATAACAAAGCAAGCAGGAGGTGCTAATTATAAGTGATGCCATAATGCTAGGTGATTCATTTGGCCTTGGTGCCTAATTGAGGCAACTACTCTAGAAGGCCTCTTGCAATAATTGAAAAGTGCCAACTCTAGAGAGAGGCGCCACAACTAATTATAAATAAGCAAGCAAGGGCCAACAACTAGAAAAAAAAAGAGAATTCTTGTATGTGTCTAAGCCCTTGTGCCGAGCCCTCTCCTTAGCCATCACCCCTCACTCTTCTTCTTCTTGTGACTAAGCACTCTAGAGAAAAAGAAATTGTCCTAGGCTCTCCGGAGGCTAGCACCAAGTGTGGAGCATGGTGATCTTTAAGAGGTCATTGTATGGATACCGGTAGAAGGTGGACACTTGTGTGCTTACACTATTATCGTTAGTTGATAGATTCAAGCACGCAATGCTTGAAACATGACATGGGTGAGTTTTTGTCTTACATGGATCATCTAGGAAGGAAAAATTAGTTTCGGGAAATTTTGCTGTGGCATATTTTTCTATCAAAATTTTATTTAGCCCACAATTTTTCCCAACATCATTCAACTCTATTTGGTTAATTTTCCTTTAATAATTTATTTAAAGAATTTATATTATCATTTATTAGGTTAATGTAAAAACATTTAATCAATAAATAGTTCAGTTAACATATAATTATTTGTTAGTAAGGTTAAATTAGGCAAATTATTTATGAAACATCAAAAATACACAGTCAAATAAATTCATCATATATAATATTACTAAAATATTTTATTTTGTTGTAAACAAAATTTTATGAAATATTCCATAAGTAATATCTATAATTATTAAAAAAAAATATTAATGGACAATTATATAATAAATGATACTTAATTGTATTTGATAAATATATGAATTTCATAACTATACATTATTTATAATTAATGTTAACATTAAAGTGCACAAATATATTATTAAATAATAAATTGATTAATAATATTTAGTTTTATATTTTGTATTACGTTATATCATTCTTAAATTATATTTTATCATGAGATGCACGAAACACTTTTATGTTTCTTTTATTTTAAAAATTATTCTTCTATCTGTCCTAACTTTTCTTTTATTTATTATTTATTATAAGTGTCTATTTGCTGATTTCGGTTATGCTAATGTATTGCAACCAAATTCTACACTGTTTGGACTATCTTATACCAATATTATAAATAATGGATTTTTAACCCTTCTAATATTTCTATCATATTGTTTGCTTTATACCTTTGACCTTTGATGTTTATTTTATCAGCTGGGAGACTTTATGAGTGCATCTGCCTAGTTGATTATTTCAGGTATGTTGCTGGTTCTTGTTTGTGTAATTCCTTATAGATATATTTCCTTCATCTGATAGTCTAATCATTGGAAGTACCCAGTAAATTTATTTTGATTCAAAATTTCCTCTCACATGCAATTTGTGGATTAACACATTTCATATTTTAACTCAGCTTGTCCTTATATAAGCAATGCAATGGTTGCTATTGGGATAATTTGTATTGATTGTAGTGTAAGTAGCAGGACTATTTGAATTGTTTCATAAGGTTTTCTGATGAAAATTTGGTTTATTTTACCTAGGTGTCGAGCTATTTAATATGATGAGCTCTGGAAGGAATAGAGGGATCTTCAATGGGTTGCCTATTCCTGCTGACAAAGCTGTATGTTCTATAGTGCTGCTTTGTGTTTGTCATCTGGTCTGATCTTATGTGCAATTTGTTCTCTATGCAGTAATATATTTTCAATTTGTAGAATAAATGTTTTGATAATGTTAGAAACCCTGTTGGGTTTTGAGTGGATGATATGGTTAAAGTAGGCTTGCATATTTGAAAGAAAATGACAGTGTAATCTTCAAATTTTGGAAATGGAGTGGGTGGGAACTTATCTTCTACTTCTTGTGCCAAGAAACTGAATGATAAATTTTAATCCTGGCTAGCCACAAAGCATGGTGAAGTGTTATATAAGTTTCTTTCATGAAACTGCTATATGAAGCTGGATAACTTTTTATAATATACAAAATTTATGTCAACTATACCTACTGAAATAAGCAGCTAGACATATGCACAAAGTTCCAAGTTGTCAACTCACTGAAGCTAACAAAAAGCGACTTCTAAAATTTGAAACACATGATAATCCTATCATGTAACTTATTTTGACTCTAAAGCATGCTATAACATTGGCTTCCTTGATTTTCTCATATTCTTTGCAGCAAAGATCTTGTGATCACTGATCACCCATCTTTTTTTGGTGTTAAACGAAAAACTATACTCCTAATCTGAAATTTGGCTCTCATTTTCTATACTTCTTTCAACAGTTCCTGAAAGAAGGACTTTCCAGGATAGATGAAAGTTGGGCAGCTGCTCGTTTTGATTCATTGCCTCATGTTGTCCACATTTTGACATCAAAGGACCGTGAAGGTGAAGTTCAGTTCTTGAAGGAACAGAGTGATCTCGTTGAAGATGTTGTGGATGAAGTTGTGCATGTTTACCATCATGGGTTCAATAAAGCAATTCAAAATTACTCCCAAGTTGGCCATTTACTATCTTTTCGATGAGCTATTCTTTGTATGCTTGTTTAATTGAAAAATCCTAAGTATTCATGCTAATCATTCCCCTCCAGATCCTGCGGTTGTTTAGTGAATCTGCTGAAGGCATTTCTGTTCTTAAAGTTGATATGGCAGATGCAAAGAAACTTCTTGGCGTTCGCAATAAGCAATTGCATCAGTTATGGTATCGCTCTCTTACTCTACGCCATGTCCTTACCCTGTTGGATCAAATTGAGAGTGTATCAAAGGTATGTTCTGAAGCATAAACTCAGCTTGCAATGTAAAACAGAATGCTGTAATTTGTTAAATATATTCTTTGCTTACTAAGGTATATTTCAAACTAGAAGTTTCTCTTCTTTATTCCCTAAGTTTCCTAAATCTGTCACTACAAGCTGGTTATTATATTTTCTTAACTATTACTTAATTTTTCATTCTGTAAAATAGGAGTTTTTTTTTTAACAAGCATGGTTGGCACTTTGCATTTTTGGGGACATGATGCTACCTTGCTTATTTTGTCATAATTTAATTTCTACTTTATATTTTACTGCATGTCGTGCTTGTGTTGGAAATAGTTCGAAACTGCCAATTTTGTCTACACAAACTCTGTACTAGCTTCTTTGTCATTACTTCTCTTTTTATAACACCTCTCTCAACCTAAGTTGCTGTCTCTTTTACAATATTTATCTTTATTCCAAGCGGGATATCATTATCATATATGATATTATATATATATATATATATATATATATATATATATATATATATATATATATATATATATATACTAGATAGTACCGACTAGTACCTTCTAGTATTTTGTGTTGATACCATTAGAACAGTATATCGGTACCATTTGATATTGACTAATACATATCGGAGCGACAATGAGCCAATACAACTTGGTTAGAAACAGACGTATTAAGATGAGTCAAATTTGATAGCCATATACTATAAAAATAATTAAAACATTATTATTTTTGTATAAATGACCTAGATAGAGGTTGCATCAATTATATAAATTTGATGAAAACTATTTAAAATGTAGAATCATTATGATTTCCCATCTAAATATCTCCTCTTTTTTCTTCCAACATCTTGCATACTATTCCCTCAAGATCTTATTGTTTGGTCAACTTGACATGAAATTTAAGCATTGAATTTATATCCAAGTTTTGCAAGTTAAATATGGTTTTGTTTCATTTTGTAGCACAGAGAGTATGCCTTTCATGGATTGTGAATATAATTGTCAATAGAAGTGTATTCCTGTATACATTTTCCTGTGCATTTATTCTACTTTGGTGAGCATTGCACTTTGCAAAGCACAAAACGTTAGGTAGTGTCTGTACAAATACGCACAAAACTTTTAAGCTTCTTTGTATGGCAGTGATTTTGTTTTATGATTTAAATGAATATAGTAGTAAATAGTAACTAGTAACATGCTTATTCAACTAGACTTAAATGATGTATATATCTGACTTGCATTTCTAATAGTCATTCCAATTTGAAAATTTGGAGGTCTGGAAAGAAAATGATTTGAGCCATCAAATTTTGTGCACTGTATATTATCATCAACGTGTTCTCGTTTCTCGTTATTGATGATGGAAGAACAGAACGAATAACTAAAATTTTATAGAATGCTTATAAATCCATCATTCCTGTGCTTTGGTATGTTTTCCTTCAATGCTGCAAATCAAAAGCTCGCTGGGTGAAATGGCTTGTTTGTTCAATCAAAGTAATAACAACTGCTAAATTAGTTTTTTTGAAAAATATAGATTTTGCATACTCGTTAATATGTACATTTTTATGACATAGTTTGTTAAACATATTTTTTGCAGTTTGGTAGAGTTCATTATGGTTCTGAAGTTTAAAATTGTTATCGATCTTTGTAGGTTCCTGCACGTATAGAGAAGCTAATTGCAGATAAACAGTTCTATGCTGCAGTTCAGCTACAGGTCCAGTCAATGCTGGTGCTTGAGAGGGAAGGCCTTCAAGTGGTTAGCCACAAACTCCATTTTTATTGTATTTGTTTATTTTTCAAAATGGACCATAATTCGGTATCAAGCATATTGCGGTTCCTTTCCCTTCCTCTAGTTTTATGCAACTTGGCAATGCATATCTAACTGAACCCAGTTGTGTGCTAGGATCTTCTATTTGGAGTAATCATTAGTAGTTTGTAATTGGCTATACAAATTTCTCTTGCTCTTTAGACATGACAACATTATTGATGGTAGTTACTACTTACAAGCATGATTTCAAATTCCACTGCACATGGCGCACAGCCTCCCATCAACTGTATTTGCACTGAATTAATAGTTAGGGATGGAGTTTGTTTAAAGTGGGTACCCGAGCTACTCAAACCCGACCCGATTGTAGCTAATCGAGTATCTATTAATCGGGTTTGGTTCGAGTGTGGGTAGTATGAACACTACCTGGGTTCGGGTAGGGTATGATATATATATATATATATATATATATATATATAAAATAAAAAATAATTTATATTTATAATCCAATACCCTAATTTTTTACCATCAATGTCGGATTTTATTCGGGTAATCAGGTATATAATATATAATTTAATATGGTTAATTACTTAAAGTTGAGTATTTGTAAGGTTCGGGTAGTTAACAAGGTAGTTTAAATTTTATTAGGGTTGGGTTCGGGTAGGGGTTTTAGAAAAAAAAAATTGGGTAGGAGGAGTAGGGTAGTTATTCAAGTTTGGGTATGGGTAGAGCAAAAAAATTGGATACCCTACACATTGCCATCCCTATTAACAGTGCAGATTTATTGTTAATCCAATTGCATAAATGCTTGTCAATCAAACTAGAAAAATGATTGGTGCTATAGATTAAACCATTTTGGAATTATTTTAGTGTAATAAGTGTGCCCTGATGTCCTGATTGCTTGTGGATTTTGTATGCTATGAGCACAAGTGTGCAGACGTTAGAACCTTGTTTATTATGGTATCAGGATCAGACACAAGCAACAAACTATCAACATTTGTATGCATTTTCTGTCCAAAATTCCTGGTTCCCTTTATATAAAAGGTATCTTGTACTTTTCATTTGCAATAAACCTATATCAAGTTGCATGTTCTTTCCAATGTCATTTAGCACGCTACCTGCCTACCTCCTATTATATGTTTCATATCCATTGACTTCTTGGTTCTTTTTACTATTTTTTCACTGTATATTCCCAAGAATTTTCTTTGATATCCATACATATCTCATATAACATTGCTTAAGCTTCATGTAAACCAGCTCCCCACCCCCAAGTTGAAGTCATTTTTTTTCTGTCTTTGCATCAATTATGTATATTCTTTTGGGTGATGAGAGACCTTTCCTTTATTTGGATTGAAAATAAGTTTGCTAGAAAATCACTTTTAATTTTGTGCAGGTTGGTGCACTTCAAGATGTTCGAACAGAACTATCGAAGTTGCGGGGAGTGGTCTTCTATAAAGTGTTGGAAGATTTGCATAGTCATCTTTATAACAAGGGTGAATACAGGTAGTTTTCTTTTGCTTCTTTGTTAGGCTAATATTTGCTTCTAAAATCTCTTATTTAAGATGCTGATGGTAGAGAACGTGTTTGGCTTTGATTGTCTTGAGTCTTAATGATTTTTGCCAGTCATCTATGAAGAACTATTCTGTTTTAGGAGAGATCAGTGCGTTATACCCAACTACACCAACATCTTTTTGGTGGTTTATTTTTCTTGCACTTCTTGAGTTTTGCATCTGTACTCATAAATCTGTTTAGTCCCAACTGCAATGCAATTCAATATATCGCAGTGATTTGGATGCTCTTACACAGCTTGTCTACCTTAAGCATATCAGAGAAGGAGGATGAAATATTAGCAGTTACTGCTCTTGAGCATACAGCAAATAATTCTCAGCCTTTGTCCAAGAAAACAACATTAATAAAAGTCAATAGTCACTTCGCTGGACTATCTGCGGATGGATCATGCAGACCAGGTTCCATTGATGATGGGTAAGATATAAACGTTGAATCTTGTCTTAATATTAGTTTTCCCTATAATATCTTATGAGATGGTGCAGCAACTTGAGTGCTTTACACAATTATGAGATCCTAAAATAGACTAATTGAGAAGGACTGAAGGACAAGAGGAAACAGAAGCAATGTTTTAGCCAATTATGTGATTATACTGTGGAGATCAAATTTGGAAACTGTATAGTTTCATAGTTTGGATTTAAAAACCGGTCCAGGGCCAGCGGGCAGTCCGTACTGGTACCTATAGTGTCACGACGGATGGTACCGGTACCATGCCCAGGCTGAGATTTCAAATTTTAGTTTCACTACTTTAGTAACTACGCTTGGAGGATGGTACCGGTACCATGCCCAGGCTGAGATTTCAAATTTTAGTTTCACTACTTTAGTAACTACGCTTGTGATTTCGTTGAATCAAGCATGAGTCTGGGACAAGCATGTGGTTCAGAATTTTTAAGGAAAAATTACCAAAGATTGAAGCTAGGACAAAGTTTTTGATTTTTTTGTAGCATCCATGCCGTTTAATATACTGTTCAAATATCCTCAGAAGGATGTTCTACCATTCTACATCTCATATGTGTATGTTGTTTAATTGTAGACTACTTAGTAGCATAGGTCTAGTCCATATTAGGTGGAATGCCCCATACTTGTCTGACCATGAATTGGTATATGAATTCCATATATACAAGACTAAATTCTAGGTTAGACTAGAATGCCTGATGCACCATATGTTAGTACATTTGAAACACCCAGTTAATATACCAATATGTATTAATTTGATCCATGATTGATACCGGCTCCGAATGGTACTTAAAGTTTAAACCGCGCTTAGTATTCTAGTTGAATTCTTTTCATACGTCTGCTATGAACTGTCTGTGCAAGCACACGAGTGATTAATTGTGCAACTCTCTGTGCTTGCTTTCTCCATATCTAAGCACATTTTCATTTTGTTAAATTACCATCGTGTTTAATGTTAGTCAAACGCTATATCGGGAGAGATACAATGCACCAGTAATTAAACAATGCACTTTCACAAAAACAAGTTCATTTCCACACCTTGCTTCATTAATCAAATGCTATATCGAGAATTCTGTTATGACTAAATGCTTATGTAAATATATTTTCCTTCAAACTGAAAATGATAAAAAAAATTATCTTCTTCTTTTTCTAGTCCATCCTTTGAAGATGATGATGATAGCGTTGATGTAGCTGATGGTGGTGCTTCAGATGGTACCCTTCCATCCTCAAGAGTCCACCAAAGACCAGCATGGCTTTTAAGTGCAATGCCTGATGAATTTCTTGTAAGCCCATATTTTTGAGTCTGCAGGACTAATGGAAATTTTATGTTAGTTGGAGTTAAAATTTTCAAATTTTCTTGTAGGAATCCATGCGAAAATCTGATGATCCACTTTATGTGAAGTATCTGCGTACACTAGTGGAGTGCCTATGTATGCTTGGCAAAGTTGCAGCTGGCGGTGCTTTCTTATGGTATTCATTTTTGAGTTTTAGTTCTCTTATAAAGAATATCTTGCCTTTTTGTTTTTCCTTCTGAACGAAGTTCCACAAAGATGTCCCTTCAATCATACTTGTTGAGTTGCTTGGTTGCTTTTTGCTTGTTCCTTCACTGATTGTTCGGGTAGACACAAGAACGTGTCAAAGGAAAAACTGAAAAAGCCTTGTATTCATTAGCTAACTTCTCACTTTTATGCATGTTGTTGATATATATTACCGGGTCGGACCTAGATCCGACCTGATTAGCTATCGCTTGCATATATGGTTGTGTAGTTGCACATTGTGGAACTGAAGCAACGTCTATTTTTTTGACGTTCCAACATGGTGTCAGAGCGACATTCCTGGCCTTGCCGCTTTCCTCAGGGGCAGACTATCACCTAATCGCTGGATATTTTCCCCTTGAAGGCCGCCTACCGCTTTCCACAGGAAACTAATCCTCTTCTTCTCGTTCAGGGCTTCAGGCTCGTGGACCACGCAAGGCCTTATCGAGGGTATCATTGGTTCGCTTCTAATATGGGACGTCAGGCCCCACATTTGACGCTTTCAACCACTCAAGTAGGTCCCTGCCTCTCCCGTTCCTTGTTCTCTTCACAAACGCCGTGGCCTCTTTGCTTTACATATCTCTGTTAAGGAGAGGACAGTGCTGATCTTTTGTCGCTATCCATTGTCGCTTGCTACTGTTCTTGCAGTAAATCAGTCTGCCACTCTGCTTCTATTTCATCGCTGTCCGCAGGATATCTTGTTCCTTGTCCAGTTGAGCATCCTTTCAACAAGAAAGAACCGACATCGATACATGAATCTGCTGTATCGAAATTTCAGTTAACATCAGATCTGTTCTATAACTTGTCATGGATCTAAATATGGCCTCCTTAGAGATCAAACCAACCAACACCCTGGGCACGATTATTAGTTGGATGGAACTAATTATCTATTGTGGGCACGCTCAATGAGATTCTTTCTAGGATCATATGGTAAGGTACATCACTTGTTGTCTTTACCGCTAGTTATATGGAGCAACCATTAGGCCTTGTTGCTCAGGGGAGCTAGTGTGTAAATTCTATAAGGCGATTTATGGACTAAAACAAAGTCCAAGAGCATGGTTTCATAAAATTTCACATATTATAATATTAGTTGAGTGATCATTCTATTATGGATTTATAGTAATACTTGTAGTGTACTTGGATGATGACATCCTTTTAACCAGAAGTGGGCAAGTATAGCTGAAACGGAAGCATATTTGCAATCCAAGTTTTCCCTCATGGACCTTGGTAGACCTAAGTATTTTTGGGGATTGAGATTGGCATATTATTATCATAGTGAAAATATGCTTTGAACTTGAATGTGGAGACATGAATGCTGGGGTGTAAGCTAGTACTTAACTAAAAATACTCAAGATGGATTCTGATCTTGTAGATACAACTAGCTATCATCGCCTTGTAGGAAAATTCATCTATCTTATCATCACTAGGCTTGGCATTGGAATTGTCAGCCAATTTATGCAAAAACCAAGGAAAGTGCACTTGGAAGCTGTGATGAGAATCCTATAGTATATTAAAGGAGCTTTGGAAGGGTTTGTCGAAGAAGAAAAATAGATATACAAGAATAGAGACATAGGCTGATGCAAATTATGTATGGGATCAAACTTCAAGTTTTGTATCTATGATGGTAACAATTTGGTAATATGGAAGAGTAAGCAAAATATGGTATCAAGATCAAGTTATGAAGCAAAGTCCAGGGCAATGACAGACTGCATGCAAGATGATGTGGCTCAAGAATTTACTACTTGACTTTAGCATCACTTACTCTATAGTCCAATGTCTTGTCTTTTGCTATAATCAAGCAGCAATGTTAGGTTGCAATGGGTTGATGTGGTTATAATCCTCTATGAAAGTTTTGAGCTTCACTTGAGATGAAAACCTATGCTATGGATTGTGGTGATCAGGTTGCTATTCTCATTGCTAGCAATTTGGTGTCTTATGAACAAATTAAGTATATTGAAGGAAACAGTCATTTTGTGAGAGATATTGCGAATTCTAAGAAGATAAATATTGCTTTCAGCTCTTTAGAGAATTAGCAACATGACATCTACACCGAATCCTTTTTACACAAATAGGTTCTCTAGTCTTCGTGAAAAGCTAGGCATTGAGAATCATGTCTATTCTTTATTATGTATTGGTTTATACAAGAGCCTTATTAACTCCTTATATGAATAAGAATGATTTTTTCATTCATCTCACCTCCCTAGAGTGAAAATTAGAAAGGTTATGCAATTCTGTGTCTTTTAATTATCTTTAGTGGGCACAAAAATTAGTTCTGATCCATCTAAAAGAATCCCATGTAGTTGATCATCAATCCAAAAGTGAGTTTTGAGTAAAATTGATAGAATGACATTAACAAGACCATATATTATCTTTGTGAAAAAAAAAAAACAATGTTTTAAAAATTGGTCCGAACTAGCCGATTTTTCTATTAGTCCAAACTAGCTGGTTTTTCTAATGGTCTGATGAACCAAGGGGTGGAGCACCGGGACAAAATCGAGCAAGAGAAGGAGAGAAAGAAGAAGAGGCATACAGCCGAAGACGGTTCCATCCTTCTTCCTCCTTCCATTGTTCTACCCAGTTCTATCGATTTTCGCCCACGAACCAGTATGTATTCTTTGCAAACTTTGTAAAAACCTGCTTCGATTCCTTTTTTTTGCCAATAAAAGATACAAAGATCTTTCGAACAATTTAAACGATAGCTAATGAAATTTCTGAAGGTGTCCAAATTTATGTCAACTCATTATGTGCAAGGTTGAACTTACATAGGCCAGTGCAATTAGATATATAAGTATATGAAAAGGAAAAAAAAGATTGTAAGTATCCCATTTTCAAGAACGATTTTGCTCTCTTATTGCTGCAGATAACGATCATATCTTTGCAGTAACGTATTATAGTTTATGCCATTTCCTTGTTTCTTGTAATTTAGAGATTGGTTATTGTCGTATTGTACATCAAATGCTTAGTTTAATTTTGAAATATTTTTAATTGCTTGACTCACTGGAAAGCCAAAGACTGCGTCCTACAATCCATGAGATTATTGCTTCAAAGATTAAACTACATGCATCACGGAAGTCATCAAGGTCAACTTCCGAACAGGTGACCAAGGCAGATAATTCTGATATTTATGATTCGAGAGGACTGCTTGAAGGATTTCAAGTTCTGAAACAGAAAAGTAAGAATAGTTCATCTTTTTCAGTAGCACAATGTGTCGTTAGTCCTGTATCACCAGATATGACACCGAAGGGCACAGCACAATCTGCTGCCAGTGAATTTCTTAACTCGATTTTGGATTATGTCATTCATATACTAGGTACACTTACCGTTTTGTTGGGTTTGCTTATATTTTGGAGGGCAAATATAACAATACTTGGCTCTGCAAAATGATCAGAGAACCATATCATTGTGGGAGATCTTTTGGAATCAAAGTCATCTCAACAAGGTGCCAACGTTGTCACGCCAAAGGCTGGTCCGGCTGGTGATACGGTTTGGGGTGCTGATGGAGAGTCTTCTCAAACTGGTGGATTTAGTGTGGGTTTCTCCCTTACAGTAATACAGGTAACATTTTGATATTGCATTTGCCTTTAATTTTTTTTATTTGTCTACATTATCCATCTTACAATCTAATGGGATGGAAGTTACTAAATGAGTTCATGATTGTAACTTCTACTTTTGGCTGTTTTTTGTCTTCTGCAAAGAGCGAATGCCAGCAACTCATATGTGAAATTATAAGAGCAACTCCAGAAGCTGCAACGTCAGAGACAGCTGTTCAAACAGCAAGAAAAGCAAAGAAAGGACCTGCAAAGGAAAAGAGGCAAGTATTAGTATATCAAACCGTTAAGTCTTTTATAAGTTTGTTCTTTTTTCTGTTTCTTCCATGATGTTTATCGTTTTTAGATTCCCTGTGGAACAATAAGTCACAGAATCACAGAACCAACATTGCTCAGAATGAATATTGGATGAATGAATACCAGTTAGATTGAATGAATATTAGACAAATAATGGATGATTACGAAAACCATATAAGTAAGGGGAAAAAGCAAAAAACTATAAATTATTTAAATGATATTAGACAAATAATTGTTAGACCATAATATTTTAATTTATAGGTTATAAAAATATAATTTACACGGACTCTTTGACACTAGTTATGTAATATCATATGGTAAAATATTTTTTAATACTAAAATTAGCTAATAAACACCATAATGGCGATGATTTTAATTAATGTTTTTATAATATTTTATCAATGTTTTGAAAACCAGTCTTAACCGGCTGATTTTTTTACTGATTCCCTCCTCCTTCCTCTTTTTCTTCTTTTTCTTTCTCTTCCTCTTCTTCTTCTTTCTTATTCTTCTTCCCGGTACCACTAGTTTTCGTCTGGTCCAGACCGGTAATAAATGGCTTGGCTTTGCTAACCTTGTATTTTATAGTTTTTATAGATTTTTACATATTTATATTATTTGAACAAAGTTTATGTAAGATAACTAGATTGATGGCATCATTTATTTCTCTCCATGTAACTAATAGATAGGCCTCAATCTCTTGATCCATGTGACTACATTGTAGTAGATGAGGCACGATGCACATTGTATGTGGAAGAGACAACATAACATACCTTTGCATCCTCCACATATCTCTTCTTTCTTCTCTTCTTCACATCACCAAAAATCAACTAGGTTGACCTTCAATTCAACTGCTCTAACCAATTAGTCCTATTTTCTGATCTACAAAACCTTTCGCCTCAGTTTGTGCCTTCATCCATTCTCCTTTTATTCACATCATCATCCACCAGGATCATCTTTAAATCAACTGGTCCAACTAAATCTCATTCCAACCTAATTGCATTTATTGAAGACCTTGGTACACGATGATCAACTTCGAAACAATTATACAAAATATTGTGTTGGATAAAAAGAGTGATAGCACCATTTCTTTTTCAATAGTTAACAGAAACTTGCATACTTGATTCATTTGACCATACTGTGCACAGAGCCACAGAGAAGCAGAAAAGACGAAGCGGCAGATTAACAGAAGTTCTCTTGATCACCTTTAAGTGGTAGACCTATGACAGCATTTGCATTATGCAGTTAACCAATGACATCTAGCACTGATTGTGAAGGAAAAGTTACTAGGATAAACAGATGAAGCACTAGCTATTTTGAATGGTTATATCTTGGTCTTTAGAGGGTGCCAGGAATGCATAATTTATGAATGTATGAATGTAAACTTTTGGAACCTCAAGGTGATGAGATTTATGAATGTATTCTTTTAGATGATTTTCTGCATAAATGGCCATTGATGTTTTGAAATATTCATTGATTTATAATGCTGTACTTTCTTATTTTTCACCTTTTGTTCTTCTATGCATGGTTTAAATTTTCATACTTCATACCAAAGTTTAAGATACCTGTCCATTACGGTTCGTTGGTACTGGATGATACGAATCAGTACCTATATATATATACTAGATATACAATATATATATATATATATATATATGTATATATATATATATACATATATACATATATACATATATATATATATATGTATATATATATATATACATATATACATATATGTATATATGTATATATATGTATATATGTATATATATGTATATATGTATATATGTATATATATATATGTATATGTATGTATATGTATGTGTATGTG
This sequence comes from Costus lasius, assembly GCA_027563935.2. Classification (NCBI taxonomy): domain Eukaryota; kingdom Viridiplantae; phylum Streptophyta; class Magnoliopsida; order Zingiberales; family Costaceae; genus Costus; species Costus lasius. The sequence continues at coordinate 11,725,592 of CM050447.1, read as the reverse complement.
TATGTATGTGTATGTGTATGTATGTGTATGTGTATGTATGTGTATGTGTATGTGTATGTATGTGTATGTGTATGTATGTATATGTGTATGTATGTGTATGTGTATGTATGTATATGTATGTGTATGTTCATGTGTATGTATGTATATGTATGTGTATGTATATGTATGTGTATGTATATGTATATATATATATTGGTGTTGGTACATTGTCGAATCTGTACAAATCACCTAGAGTGGACAGTACATTTTTTATTTATTGGTTCATACATATCATCTCTCATATTGTTACCTACTATATCGATATGTACAATATGACATTGTCTAGGCTTTTAATCCAACCCCAAGATTGGTTCCTCCCCTTCAATTCATTCCATAAGGTCTATTCTACTTGGACAAGTAATACATTTAAGTCAGTTTTTTACTCTTATTCCAGTCTAATCCGACTAGTAAGCTAGTTGGAGTATGGCATTTACCTTGTCAGTAGGAGTTTACCTAGTAAGCTAGTTGTTAGTACTTAGTAGGATCCCTTGCTATATCTAAAAGAAGTGACATCCATATCAAAACTTTGCATGGAAAGATTGAACTTGTGTAGAGGTCCTAGTTTGCAATGTTTATATAATTATGTATAAATCCCCAGACATGTGATATATATTGGTTTGACATGTGTACCGTGGCTTTATAGTTCTACTTGCACTAGAATAGCTGGGACTGTGATGAGCATTGGGACCAACAATGAATATTGATAGACATTAGACTAGTCATGGTTGTGTCATGAGTAATCAGCATAAGATGCCTTCATTCACCTATTTTCATAGCTTGACCATTACCAAGAAGTACAATCGGACTCAACCCTAGTAAGCATGAATATATCTTATTGTAGTTCAAGACTTTTGATTGATCTCTTCCTTATTAGACTCCTTTTGGTTATTTGGTATTATCTACTTTGCATCTATGATCACTATGATTTGCCATAGTAACTGGCCAGATGGGATCTGCCAATACAGAACTAGAGCCTAAGGTCCTGCATTAGCTTTTATATCATCAATGAGTTGGGTAATATATCAAGATGGACATGATGGATTTTCCTTTATCCCCATTAGTGGAAAATGTCCAATTTGATTGTAGATTTGTCATTGCAGCATTGTGGCTCTGTTGTGATGGACAAAGGATGAGTCACATTGAATAATATTTTGCTCCGCATTTCTATTTTCTTATTGTAAAATGTGCAATCATAAGTGATTGTTGTAGTGGGCATGTGCCATCTTCTCCTCCATCTAACAAAAGAGTGATAGTTTCAGACTGTTGTGTAGATTTGCACAAACATGGACTAGTTATTCTCTTAGCTACTCAAAGATATGCTCTGAGCCACTATGCAGTATGCACATTGTATTTTTTTATTAGGTACATGACATTTACTCGAAAATATAATTATCACTCATCCTCAAGATTGCAATAAATAAAAATTAGAGAATTACAAGTTATAAAATTTTAGAATTCACCTAAACATAATTCAATGAAAAGACTTAATTTATCCTTGTCAATTAAATTTGTTTCTTAAATTAATGATCACATTTGTAGCAAAGCCCTTGTCTTTAGAACCTTTCCTATGGTTAAAATCACATCTTTAGAATTTCTCTCCGTATAAAAATAATATGACATTTTAAAGTGGTTTCAGTAGGTGATATTGCTTAAATAGATTTATATGCTTGATTTTGGTGGTATGTTGCAAGTATGAGTATTAAACTAGTTAATTACAAAATTGACTCAAAAATACATTATCCTAAACCAAAGTTTAAAAAACCGGTTCAAGGCATGGTATCGGTTCATGCTAAGATGGTACCAGCTACCCATGGCCGAAGTGACGACACTAGTTACTCCTCTTTTCTTCTCCTCCTTTCTTCCCCTCCTCGTGCTCAGTCACGTACATGGATGCAACTCTTCTCCTCCTCCTTGGACTCCTCTCCTCTTCTTCTCTGTTGTATAGGAGCTGCTCTGATTGGTACAAAATGGCTATACCGCTCGATACAAATTAGTTTTTCAAACATTGCGCTAAACCCTAAACCTGTAGCTTGTTAGTGAAATGAATTTATTTTCCCTTTTTGAGTCTCCCATCTAACCATTGTGTTTTTTTATCCACGTTTATCTTGTGTATGACAACATAGAGAGGTTTGTAATGATTATTATCTCTTGAATAACATTCTAATATATCTTGAGGAAAATGACCTTCTCTCTCTCCTTGTCTATTAGGGAGACTTTAACGTGATGAAGTGTACTGCAAATCTAGTTGTTAATGACCTTAAGATCTCCTCATGACTGAACGTTTAAGAGTGCACTTAATGCCTCTTAATAGATAGAATCCTTCATAATTAGATTGATACCATATTGGGCAAAGGGTGTATGATATATGGAGAAACTTGTTTAGGATTTCTCACTTTCTAGAAGTTTGAATTGTTGTCTATCATGATTTGTGTTATGTGACATGAACTAATTGCATGCACCGCCTCTTTTATTAGTTGTTAGCTATAAATTACATTTTGATTGTATACTGAAGTGCCTATTAATTTATGGAAGAAGACTTTATGGTTGTGTAATAGATGAAGAAGTTGGTAATGCTCATTTGGGTTGATTCAATCCATATGCCAGCTATCAAAGTGATACCATATTCTTTTTGTTACCCCTTCGTACTCTAGATCCACTTGCAATGTTTCTTTGCTTGCTTGTTGAGGTAGGGGCTAGAGAAGTGTGACTTTAGGCATTTTAAAATGTCAAGATAGTCACCAATAAAATGTTATGCTTAATGCCTCCACCCTTGGAAACATTATTACTATGGATGTATCGCCAATGATATTGTTTATCCAATTTGTGAGCATCTAAGGAAGACCATATGATTTAGGGATCCATAAAAAATGGTGTTATTACCATAAAGAGTTTAATAAATGTTAGAGAATTTGAGAGCTTAAAGCGTATTTGAGTGAGTTGGGAATAAATGATTAGAGAAGAGGAGCTATATGCAGGGTGGATCACAACTAAAAAGCAAAATTTTGGGAATTTGTCCATACTACCCATTATATGCGGTATATGCTTTTTAAATCAATGGTTTGAAATTTTAGTCAGAGCCGGCTGAAATTTTTGATTTGTACCAGTCTAAGATTAGGCCGGTTTCACTATAGCATAGTGTCGGTACGGGCTGTTTCACTATAGCATAGTGTCAGTTTCACTATGAAGACTGGTCTAAGACTTAATCGGTACACTGGTTCGAACCGATATTGTAAACTATGGTTGAAACTGATATTGGCATAGCATATCTCGATACTAGTGTCATACCATTGGTACATTGATATTGACGAAGTTCTAAAACCTTGCTTAAAAGTAGCTAAATAGGCACACAATAGTCTTTGCCTGTTTGGGAAAAAATCTCCTAGTTGAACTTGGACCTATCTACCTATTTATCAATATATATACATATGTATATACACATACATATGTATATACACATATATATACATACGCCACTCCAAACTTCTAGTGTACCAAGCAAGGTTTGAAGTTTCGGTCCAATTGGATGTACTAGTCGCCGGTTGGACTGGTACATGCCAGTTGTACCAAACGAGATTCTGGTGGAACAAGTGGAATAGTCGGCAGAGCAACAAAAGAAAAAAGAAGAGGAAGAAGAAGAGGAAGAGAAAGAAGGGGAATAAGAGAAAGGGAAAAACCTCATCCGCCGTCGCCGCTCACCGCTCACGTCCGCCGCTCACTGCTTGCACTCATTGTCGCCCGCTCGCCTTCCTCTCTTATTGTCCTCCTTCTCTGCTGCTCTTTTCTCTTCTTTATCCTCTCCTCCTTCTCCTTCTCCTTCCTTCTCCTCTCCTTCTCCTTATCCTCCTTCCGTTGTCGCCCGATCTTGCCCATTCTGCTACTCTTGCCCATTCCGGTACTCTATTTGTGTGGTCCGGTCCAGACCTTCACCAGACCATTCAGAATCGGACCTTATACCTTTACTACCAAGTAGTACACTAGATACGTAATATGGTCCAAGATAAGGGATCTACATATTTTCCATCTATTGAACATGTACATAAAGTGTACAATACGATAAAAAATGCTTTCTTAAACACAACTTGAATGGTAAAGCCACAATTGTTCCTTGATGTTACAAATTATTGAGTTTCATGTAGGGAAACACCATATTTACTATTATCCTTTAATATAGTAATATAATTTGAATGTATGATGCATGGTTCTATTTTTGATCTTTACTAGTTTATCCTTTGTGGCTCAAACAAATACATGGTACCTTGTACACTAGGTACCATGTATGAGTTCAAGATTGGACTGGTTTGTACCAGACTTACTACTCTATAGTATGATTAAAATCCTTAGTATGTGTACTTTCACTTTACACTTGTATGGTTATACATATTTTTAACTCTTTTTTTAAGCTAATGGATACTTTCTATTTGGTTATAGGGATGGTTCTGAAGGACTTTCTTTTGCTTTTCGTTTTACGGATGCATCTATTCCGAACAGAGGTATATATCTCACATACTTGTTGATTGACATATTTTCATCTTCGTATTATTAGCTATTGGATACTGTATGTCATGATGCTATAGCATAAAAAATGTTTTGTGCTGCCCAATGCAATTATATACTGATTTGACTTGTATTGGAATATAGATGTTAATCATGTTCAACTTGTTACATGGTGGTGAGTGAAGCCCTTTGGTAAAAATATTTGTAATTTGATTCCATAACTTGATGAAAGGAGTGAAAAACTTCTTGGTCAGTGTAATATTCCTTATAAAATAATAGTAAACCTCAATATGTTTGGTCCTTTAATGCAAATTTAAGTTATTTACAACGAAGATGGAACAATGATTATCACGATGCAACACTATGGAGGTAGTACACTTCAATCCAATATCCATCATAAGTTTTTTGGTCCATATAATCTGTACTAACCTGAAACTAATCTCTCCTGTTATCCACCTTGCGAGCATAATCTATATCAGAGTGGGCATGAACTCTCAAGCAAGGTTTTGAATACCGGTCCGACGCCGGATTGGTACGTACCTATCGGTATCGGCGGTAAACCGAAAAAATTGGTTTTTTATATAAAAAAAAAAATTTTTGGAATAAAATATAATAATTTGATAATGAAAAAATTATTTTATTAAAAATAGAGTCTTAAACAACAGGAAATAATACAATAAGTGATGGTTATATCCAAAATGAGTGTCGAGACCCATATGGATCATTATAATCAGTTCCCTCTATATGACTTAGATCCGCCCCATAATTTTATAATGCCCAAAGTTGAAATTGTTCCCAAGACATGTGGTATTGATAGGTTGAGCTCCATAAATTTAATAAACTTGCTTGATCAAGTTGAACTTGAGTCATATGAACCACTGCCACTGGGACTGGAATGGGAACAAACATTGGATATGGATACATATTAGATCCATAGTTGGGCTGTAACTATGAAGATCCACTCCCTATCTCTGAAGGTAATGTCGACCTCATGTCCTCGTAGTCTTTTAAGGCTTGACTTTGATATTTACTTCGAGTGGTTGATCCTTTGCCTCACCTTTGATATTGTAATGGTTCGGTTGTACGATAGTCATGATCATTATCTTAAGTTAAATGACTATACCTTGCCTCTTCCGTCCATGGCTTTGCTTGTTGTTGTATAGCAGACACATAACTTGACCCACCACCACCATCATCTGTACTGGCATTGCTATCGACCGTATCTTGAGTCTCTGATTCTGACTCGTCATCTTCTTCTATTGGGTCCACTATGCCTTTTCCCTTTGCAATCGTAGCCCGCTTCGCAATTGTCTTCCTTCTAAGTGCACCTGAGTATGTTTGGGAAGACGGTTGTACTGGTTGTGATCTACGTGGACGTAGACTGGTCTCCTCCATACACCATTCGTCGGCATCATCTTGTATATAAATTGGGCTCGTCTATTCAGGTTGATTGCCGACTTCACTTTCTCCTAACTAAGAAATATATTAAGAAGGCCAAGGTGGATCACCAGGTTCATCAAGGGTCATGTCTTGATTATCTTGAGTTGACCATCATTCAATCACGGGGTCATTATCATCGGGTATAAATGATTCATCGAATGGGTCTGCAACTTCAGATTCTCTCTCATTTTCTTTTCATAAAATACGTAGCCTGAGTTGCATATTATAGTACACGTAAATCATTTTCTCAAGGCGACAATATGATAATTGAGTACGAACCTTTGTGTGTATTAAAGAGAAAGTCGACCAATTGCGTTCGCATCCGCTGGAAGAAACACATTGTGACAGGATGTGAATAGCTATCTTTTGCAAATTTGGTGACTTTGCACCAAATTGTAACCACCACTCAGCTGAAAGTAAAATTAAAATTTTAATTAGCAATTGTTATGGTAAAGAAATATACTTTAAAAAATTAGAACTTATTAGCATCAATGTGGTATCTAAGATCTAGCGCTACTAGATCTCAGAAAGTCATTTTCGCTTCGTAATACAAACGACTTTCGTTAATTGCCACGGCTGCCACATCTGAATCGGTTTCTATGCGATATATCACACTTCTTAATGAATTGAGTAATTCTTGCTCACTCCCTAAGTTATATCGAGATTAGTACGACGGATTAAGATAATAAGCTGTAAACCAAAAAAAGCATCTATGAGAACTTAGTATATAATAATAAAAATTTAAAAATTTTGCTAATACTTACCAGTCGCATGAATATCTTAACGCATCTGCGTGGCCCGACGATGGCGTATAATATTAATATATCTGTTGCCTCGGGATCCAAATTTCTCTGTGATTGTTTTTTGGCATTGATGAACCATGTAATATAAGTCGCCCATTATTACGTTTTTATCCATGTCTATTTTACATAAGACCACGTAAAGGGGTTCGACCACCATGCAAATATCAGCCATACTATCCCAAAAATGCCCACTGAGAACTACATTCTCAACTATTTTTCCATCTCTTAAGAATGAAAAATTAAAACTACCTCATTCTTGGGAGGTGAACATTGCTTTTAAACCCATTTTTTTGGACAGTAATGATTTAAAAAGTAAAAAATAAGTTGCAAATCTCGTTACCATGGAACGTAGTATCTCTCCTTCTACAAAATTTTTCATTTGTGTATAAATCCAATGATGGTTATAGATAAATCGGGTCACCGTCTGGGCACCGTTTATAACATTCTTCACTTTATCTAATTCCCCAATATCCTTCATCATCAAATTGATGCAATGTGCGGCACACGGTGACCAAATAATATGCGAAAAATCTTAGGTGATCATCTGGGTAGCTCTTTTAAAATTACTGTCATTATCAGTAATCAGCTGCACGATATATTGCGGACCAATCTCTTCTATCACCCTCCGCATAATGCTACAATATAAGCTGCATTTTGAAATTCAGAGGACGCATTCACATACTTATGAAAAATAACTTTCCTATTGCAGTAAATAAGAAAATTAATAATACTCATCTTTGTTGGTCCCGTCTAAGCGTCGCACATTAATGTGACTCCGAAGGTCTCTCATTGAGGTTTCATACATTTGATCCCAAGTTTTGCACTCAACCTCATCGTCGAGATACCGTTCAGCAATCTCATAAGGGTTTGGGAACTGAATTCTTGGCCCACAATCATAGATTTTTGCCACCATTAAACGATAATATGGGTCACTTGCTGCATGTAGTGGAATTATATTAAAGTGAAACCATTTTAAAATGGCTCTGCCGATATCCACCTTTTTGGACTTAGTGTAGATGTCATCTATACGCATTTGCTTACTTGATTGGGAGGGGAATGCCCTGGGATTAATATTAGTGGGGGTAGGATCGGGACCCAGTACGCCGGCGAAAGCCAAAAAGAGAAGAGATACCTCTTCTACCTAATAGTGGTGCTGCATGACTTCTAGCCTGTCCCCACATGCTATTGGTATGGCCCAATTGAGGGCCTTCTCCCATACCACTCCCACTCTCAGATCCACCCTCGTAGAATGGTTGTGTATGGAAGCAGACTGCACATCTTCTTTGTGGGCAAATTATGCCCTGGACGCACGCATAGCTACCACCATCTGAATATCGTCAGCAGTATCATCATAGCTCTCTTAGTAAGGATCACACCCGGTGGGCTATGTAGCCCGACGGTCGAATTTTACTCGATCATCTACCCTACGTTGCTTGGTTATTTTGAACGAATCTAAATTTGCCCAGACAGCTCTGCCTATCTCTTGCGATACTTTGGTATAATTTGCAACATTAGGAAATCCCCTAGCGAGATGATACTTCACACGAGTAGACCCTCCGCCCTTGAAAACTTTTAGATAGTAAATACACTACCAATGGTGCCGGTTATTCGGTATCTTACGAGCATGGAGCCACGCAAAATTAGTATCTCTTTTGGTGCCATTAGAAGAGAAAAGGAGAAGGAAAGGGAGAGAGATGACTCTTGCTAGAAAATCTCTTAAAGAGTTTCGAAGATTGAGATTCGAATGTTGTGAGAAGAAAGAGTTTCAAGAGGCCTATTTATAGAATTTTTTTAGATTTTTTAATATTATTTTTTAAAAAATTAAAATATGAAAATATAAAAAATTAATATAATATAAAAATTACTATTGAAGAAATCATGCCACCGACAGCACGTCGGTGGCTGATTCTTTCAATTTATATCATTAAACCTTAATTAGCACATTAAATATAATAAATTAATTATTAATTAATTATAATTTATACTTATTGTCAACTAAACTATTATTTAATTTTTAATAAAGCCACCGGCGCTGTCAGTGGCATAATTTAGGTGTTGGCAGACACCAAAGTTTATATTATAATATAAACTATAATATAAGATATTATATACCATTAAAAAATTCCACCGATATCACTATGCAGTACTGTTCATCACTGTTTACAAACATGTGGAAACAGTGATGTCGGTGATAAAAATATTTATTTTTTTAATATTTTTTTGAAATCGGATCGGTTTCGGTTTTCATAAAAACCGCTCAATTCAACTCGGTATAAACCAAGTTTATAAATTTTAAAATTAATTTTCTTAATCAAATACCGGTACCATAATAAAATATTATTTTCCCTAACTTACCGTCGGTTTAGGCTTGATCCGTGACCGCCTTCTCACCGGACCGGTACAAACCGGTCAAATCGATCGGTACCGGACCGGTTTTTGACCGATCGGTACCGGACCGGTTTTTGTATCACTACTCTCAAGTGATCATATAACTACTTCCTAGTGGCATTTTTTGGTTCTTACATGAACTAAATGACAACACCTACTACATAAGAAATATCTGGCTTGGTAATAAGATAAATTCCTAGTGGCATTTTTTGGTTCTTGCATGAACTAAATGACAACACCTACTACAAAAGAAATATCTAGCTTGGTAATAAGATAAATTAATTTACCAACTAATCTCGGACACTGAGTACTATATTTAACTTGAGAAATAGGAGTCTCACGTTTGCATCCTGAGTCATGTTTCTTCTAAAGGAAATATTTAGGGTTGCTAAGATTTTTAAGACTGAAATGTGTTTCTAGATATTTTTTAACGTCAACAATGTCTTGGGGATCACTCTTCAGAAAAAGAATATCATGAATATATATAACAATAACAATTGTAACAGTGCTAGAACGCCAAACAAAGACAGGGTGATCAACTTTGCTACATATCAGCTGATGTAACCACATGTGAAAATTTATGAAATCAAGAATGAGGACTTGTTTAAGGACATAACCTTATTCAACTTCCCAACGTACACTCCCCCGTAAGCAACATACACGGGGGATATCTCCGTATAAACAGTTGTATCTACTATCTAAATCTCTATAAAGAAAGACATTTTATGTCCATTTGGTGAAGGTTTGGTGAAGATTAATTTTAATTGAGAAAAGAAGCTGAACAAAATTAAGTCTCACTACAAACAGTCTTGAGGAAATCCTTTAGAGACAGGCTTTATGTCTAGCTATAGTACTATCTGGATCATGCTTGATTATATATACCCATCAGCAAGCAACTAAACTAATGTGGAGAGGATCAGAGGAGAAACAAGCGTCCATGAATTTCAAGCAAGCAGGGTCTCTTTTCCTTAGATATGACAAAGCTTCATTATGATTTTAGGAATAAATGATAATAAAAGAAATACAACAAATGCACGAAATGGAGGAGGACATGTAGAAGGTGATGCTATTGGAGGGTCAAAAGTTTGAGAAGTCCATCACTGTTGATAAACTTTTAGGGGAGGAGCATTATGGGAAATGGTGTACTGACAATGGATGATGGAAAGCTATGGACTAAAAAGGGCTATCATGGGAGGAGATTCTATGAGTACTAAATGGATAGGGTAAATTAATGGTAGGTAGGGGCACTTGAGAGATTAGCACAGCAATCCTACTCTTAGAATAAGAGAAATATGAATAGACTTACAAAAAGTAATAGCACAAGTGATAAAAGTATGTTTGGTTCTACAATCATAACAATGATAGCCTTTATAAGTTTTTAAATATCCAAGAAAGTGGCACATGGACTAAATTTGTTAGACCTGAGGACCAAAAATATGATAACATAAACAACTAAAAATACATACTTCGAGGGGAAACATTGCCTATGCTGCAAAGAGAAGTTAAAAAGAGATGGAACCATTAAGAACTAAAGATGAACTTCTATTAATTAAATAACAAGCAATCATAATTGTATCTCCCCAAAAATAATGTGGAACTCGCATATGGAAAACAAGTTTTCTAGCAACATCCAATAAATGGTGGTTCCTACGACCTGCAATACTATTTTGTTGAGATGAGTAGAGACAAGTTGTCTAGTGTCAAAACTACAGGAGGTACAAAGTTCCAAAAAATTGGCTGGTATATATTCAAAAGCATTGTCAAATTGTAAAGTTTTCAAAGAAATACCAAACTAATTTTGTATTTCTTCATAAAATGCTTGAAATACACCAAATACTTCATTCTTAGAGAGAAAGAACCCACACGTACAAAAATAATCATCTATAAAAGTGATAAAAGATAACCATCTTTACTAGATACAGGAACTAAATGGAAAGGAAAAGAACTATGCAAATTAAGAATATGAGGAAACGGGATTATAATGTTTACCTATTTGACACTCATCACCAATAAAAAAGACTTGATTGAAGAGACAAAAATTGTTGAACTTTCTCAGGAGCAGGATGACCACAGTAGTAGTGCCACTGATATGGGGAGATAATGATGGTGGATAATACGGACAGGGTAGTGTGCGACTACTCATTGAAGTAGTAGATCTCCAACTTTATGACTCCTACTAATCGTCACTTTTGCCTTAGTGTCCTAAAAAAAGCAGTGAGAAGTGGTAAAGATAATAGAACAATAAAGTAGATATAGACAATAAATTGATAGAAAATTTTAAAACATAAAGGACATCCATCAATAAAAGGGTAGAGCTAATGCAAACAGATCCAATAGCCAGCACAAGGGCAAAGGATCTATATGTAATAACCACAAGAGGATGATGGGCATTAGTGTTAGCTGTAGTAGATAGTGCTCTATTGCGTCCTAGAGTCAAATGAGCTAATAAGGGTTCTAAGAGGATGCAAGTGAAATTTTACTGGATCCTAATATCAATGAAGCTAGGTGTGTTGAGACAGGAGCCCCTCTTTGCAAAGTAGAGTACATAAGGCGGTAACATTCTGCTGCAAATATAGTGATAGGAGTGCCTATAGGTCTAATCAGTGGTAAGAGTTATTGATTGATATGTGGCTATTATAATATAGGATTGTATCCCAAACTTTTGTCAATATTTCTCAAGATAATTCAATCAACCACAATAAACACAAGGATGATAAGGTGTCATGGGCAACTTTTCTTTTAACTCGAAACCTTGCATCGAAACTAGTAGGATCCTAAAGGAGACCCTAAAGCCCTAATCTAGAGTTAGGTAATCTGTTAAGACTACCTTTAATGCGGAAGCTCCAAAGATTACTATTGCTCACCCCTTTGTTTGCAAAGTTCGATGATTCATCGAACCACCGCATACGCTCACAATGATTGCTCACACCACACAAGTGCAAAGGAGAGTAGATTCTCCACTCTCCTTGCACTCACAAAGTGGCACCCAACCAATTATCTCGGGACGACAAGGCCGGCATATAGTGAGCAAAGCAAGAGCAAGGCTAACCCTTTGAGGGGACAGCACGCAAATAATAATAATAATATCTAAAAACACTAAACCAACAGATATAATTCAAGAGGCAGAGATTATCTATGATGCGTGCCCCGCTCCTCGTAAATCTGGTGCACCATCGTCGAAGAAGAGTTTGTCATCATTATAATGTTGTAGCCCTTGAAACGACCCAAACCCAAACCATCCCTCTCAATGCACGTGGGCGCTGAACATAGAAGGGAAATTAGACGTTGGCCTACCCTCGGCGCACGACTAGAGTCGTCGTTTTATCCAGTCGTCGCCGTCTACCAGGGCACCACTGCACTTGAAGGCATCGAAGGTCATTGTCTCTACTGCACATGAAGGAGTCAAGGTTCGTTGCCTCCGCGCCTGGAATGTCAAGCGTCACCACCAGACGTGCTCACTTCATCGATGCCACCGCTGATGTCGCATGCGATGCCACACGAATCGAAGGGGGAAAGCGACAAAGGAGAGCGACGAATGCACGGACGCCGACGTTGTCACTTGGAAAGGGAGGAGACACATGATACACACAATCCGCAAGAGCACAGCTTACCGATGTAATACTAAGATATTGTTCCCACATGGACAAGTCGCAAGTACCGAAAGATCACGTAATCGATAGCTAGACAAACTAAAATCTGGTTTAAATGCAAAGTAATATGTGATAAACTAAACTAATTTTTCAAATCTGTTACCAAACAGGATATACAAGTTAAATGCTATTTCGAGATAATTTAGGACATTGGGGTTCATCATAATGATAGATCTAAACTTAAACAAAATAATAACAATGCGATTGATCTAAAATGTTCAAGGACTTATCTGTAGGTACAGGTTACCCCCTTTCAGTAGTATAACCTAGTACCTATTCAGAATAGTCTCCTACTTTCGTGGCTTACCAAATTGAATAGATCCAATGAGCACAAGGATAAACTAAATGTCCTCACGTAAATTCCAACTACTTTCGTGATAGAATAACAGAGTCCGATCTAAGTAGTTCTATGTCGCGATTCACCTTTCAGTTCTTCTCGTGACATTTTAAACATGTAAAATCTAGGCCAAAGTAAATATAAGCAAACATCATAGCAAAGATCAAATAAACAAAGATAGATCGCACAAACACTGATATTATAAGTCAAAATAAAGATCCAAACAAAGGATTACACCTCAAATCCTGAATAAAAAGGCTTAAGCAGTCATGATAGTTCTATTCAGCACAATCTTTCTTGAATCAAAGTTTCAATGATCTAAATACAAAAGAAAGACAATATAGGAAGAAATACAAACTAATCCTCTCTAGATCAATAAGAAGAAGCATGCAAATCCGCCAGAAAATCCGTTTTTCATTCGTTCGTTGCCGTCCTTGTCGCCTCTTTTCGTTTCTCCTCTTTGGAGAGCTAAATTGATCCCTCTTTTTGCCCTAAAATGGTTCTTTTATTCATAGGAGGGTGTCCCTTGAAATTCCCCATGAAATCCCCAAGAAAACGCTTTGAATAGCACGAAAAACCACTTCATATTCACTCCAAAAACACAAAAAACTGTGTTCAGTGGAAACTGTCATGAGTCGTGAACGACTTCAAGGCCAGAAGTGTTATGTAGTATTCTGAAAAAATGATCACGGCCATGATGTGTATCATGGCTATGAAACTGGACATGGTTGGGCTGTGAAGTCTTCTGTGGATTTTTGACATTACGATCATGGCCATGAAGCTGATCACGAGCCGTGATCATCTCGGTGAAAGACTTATCAAGATTCCTTTCAAACTTATTATGAATGGGAAGATCATCATGGTTCAACTGTGAAGAAGATGTTTACGAAATACTCATTATGACCGTGAAGCTCATCAAGGCTTGGCCATGATTATTACAGAAAACTTCTCTGTTTGACTTCAAATTTGCTGTGCTAACTTGTCTTTTCATCCTGAATCACTTAGTGGCTTTTCATCCTGAATCACTTAGTAGCCTCAAAATCATCAAATAAGCTCTAAAAATGAGTGATTTTACCTGAAATTATAAAAAAATAAGGAAAAGTGAAGATTCCGAACAAAGCAAGCAAATAAATCCGATTATGACATAAAAGCAACAAAATATGCTTTGTTTTGAGATAAATGATATCGAAAAATACTACCAAAATTCAAGGCATCAACGCACACGCTCGGAGTGTGAACACCGCTGCCTAAGCTTTAGACACGCTGCTAGGGTTCCAGTGCCGCCGCTGCCGCCTGGGCGAGTGGACGCCGTCGCCTAGAAGGCTAGCACTAGGAACAGGGGAGAAGGAAAGGGGAACGCCACTTATGTTCCTCCTTTGCTACTGCCACCAAGAGAGAGGAGAGAGAATGCTCATCTCTCAAACCTCTAGTCACCACTGATTCTCCTCATCGTTGGAGGACAAAGTTGCACAGGTCCGAGATCGACATGGTTGATCTACTCCCGTCTAGGGTTCTCATCGCCGTCGAGGAGCCCTTGGATAAAACCCTAGCTGACAACACAATAAAGCTCAAGGTCATTCACTGTCTGACTATTACTCTCATCATTCTTGTCAATGTTGTCACCGCCCTAAGGCCGAGGTCTCTTTATAACCCATGTTGCCCTGTGAAATTGTCCACGTGGTTTCTAGGATCGTCCCCATGCGGCTCCTCAAATCGTCACCACGTGGCTCCATCAAGGACTGGGTTGAACTAGCCCACTTAGGCTCGCCTTTAATTATTAAATAATTATGGGTCCAGGCCTAATCACATGTTTGCATGCTTAAGGCTTATTGGGCCATAGGCCAATGAAGCTGCTATGCGTTCTAATCTATCAATTCCTTGGCCCATACGTAGGTTCGATCATAAGGATAGATGTCTCAAGGTCTTTCATGGACAATTATGTGTCAACCATTGTCACACATGCACGCCCAAGCTTTGGCCATCTCAGTGCCTTTCTAACTGTTGGATGATAAGGATCAAGTCATTCGTCGTGTTCAATGTGTGATGGAACTTATGGGCTAAGTTCCAGGAGCATCACATTCTCCCCCACCTGAGTTCATTATTGTCCTTGATGATTGATTATCAAGGTAAACCTTGATCTCCTCTCCAAACTGCCATAGGTGAGAAGCCTTCTCCCATTGGGCTTCTTCTTCAGGTGTGTCTTTCCATTGGATGAGACTCCGTTGAGTCCTCCACCTCAAATTACTTATGTTGTCGCCTCTGATAATGATACATCCTTCTTGCAGTGTGCTCTAAGTTATCTCTAGCTTCCTAGAGCACCTTAGCTCTCTCGTTAGCCACCCTGTATGCTGTTGGGCACTCGCTCCTTGAACATTGAATTACATCTGTAGTTGTGAGAGGTTGTCTTCCAAGAACCCATCTTGAAAGGGGTGTTCCGGTAGAGACTAAAGTCTATGGGTGTTCTTGTAGAGACTAATGTAGTTTTGTTTTTTGTCATCTATTGACTTTATCCTGCTAGCAAATAAGATAGGTGCAGATATAATAATCTATATCGGCTTGCATGGATGGCCAATAGCATGATCTGGACATCAGTGCCAACATCCTGCGCTATCTTGGATGACCACTCTATGTAGCATAATGAAGCTCTCTCATCATCTCAAGACGAAGTTCGCTAGTCGCCGAAACATATGGCCGACTATCTTCGGCCATGAGTAAGTTGCCGCCTCCTAGGTAAAATCGGCGAACTTTGCCTTCATGCACATCAGTAACTAACCGCTGATATCTAGTGCCGAGCCCTACAACTTGCCTGATGTGCTTGAGGAGATCTCCCTTGATCCTCAATCTAGCCGTGCGTGTTCGCGACTAAGAACTTCGAGAATCACAATAGCCTGCCCTGGTTTGTGTTCCCAATTCGTGACCTCAATCACTGAGGGTGGATGCGCACTATCACACACTCACCTTCCTCAAAGTGGTGTGGCATACAATGCTTGTTGGCCTCCTATTCATACCGGGTATTGCTCAAACAAATTCAATGGCGAACTTCATCATGTAGAGCCGCGAGATGGCATGAAAATACGATTGCTGACTTAGCAAAGTTGGGGTTATGTGGAATGCTATGTAGGTTGATGGGTTTGTGGGGTTAGTGCTCTAACATGACTTGGAAGGGACTCAAACTAGTTGATCGATTGACTACATTGTTATACACAAATTTAGTGCTCAGAAGATGGTCAGCCCAACTGTAGGGAAAATCACCAACTAGGCAACGAAGCAGGTTTCCTAAACTATGATTTACTACCTCCGTTTGACCATCGATTTGCAGATGATAGGCGGATGAGAACTTAAGAGTGGTGCCTAGGAGGGACCACAGGGACTTCTAGAAGTGGCCGATGAACCGTGAGTCACTGTCGAAAATAATGGTCATAGGTAGGCCATTAAGTTAAACGATCTCCCTAACAAAGAGACTCGTGATGTGTGAAGCATCAGATGTCTCAGAGCAAGGCATGAAGTGGGCCATTTTGGAAAAATGATCAACCACCACGAAGATGGAATCCTAGCGCGAAGACATACAAGGCAAGCCCAAGACGAAGTCCATACTAAGATCTAGCCATGGATCCGGGGAAACCGGGAGTGGGGTATACAATCATGTGTTAGGTGGACAGGGTTTGGCATGTTGACACGTGCCGCAGTGGCAAATGACTCGCTCAACATCCTTTTGCAAAGTGGGCTAGAAGAATTGTTCTTTTGCTAAATCAAGGGTTTTGTTGTGGCCATGGTGCCCGATAACACCGCCAGCATGTAGCTCATGTCAAAGGTGATTGCAAAGGGACAATCAAGGAATGCAAAGATAGTTGTCATAGATCAGATACCCATCTTCAATATGGTAAGGCAACTCGGATGTTTCTGATGCTAAGAGTTGGGCATAACACGGCTCAAAGTCAGGACAATTGATAGGTCTCACAAGTGCATGGGCTATCGAAGTAATAAAATATCGATCTCACATGGACTAATCGTCAAATACCGAATGATTTAAAACTCACTAGCTAGACAATTTCGACACAGGGAAGATCTAATAAACTAAGTTAATATGCAAATAAGTGTGTAAATGACAGAGGTTACGTAGGAAGAAATTATATGATGAATAAATCAGGATATGGGTTCATGATGGAGTCATCAACGGGGGTATGCACGCCCATGAACCCCTGGAAGACACTTGGGAAAACTCCCCAGGACCTAAGGAAGATACCAGTAAATTTTTGGCCCCAAACGAGCTCCAAATCTCACCTGCACAAAACTCACGGGTCGTGATGGACTCACGGCCACGACCATGAAAGCTTCTGTGCCTACAGTCCAAACTGCAGACTCCCCACCGCTTCTATTCACGGGCCATGATGGATTCACGGCCACGGCCGTGAATATTTTGGTGACCAAGCAACAGGCTGCCAATTTTCCCCAGCTGAAACTCATGAGCTGTGATTCGGCCATGAAAGTTTCTGTGCCTGAACGGAAGGCCGTGAATTCTACCCGGCCGAAACTCACGGGCCGTGAGGGACTCATGGCCAAGGCCGTGAATCTTTCTGTGCCTTGTAGCCAGCCTACAAACTTCCCCCGACCGACTTGCACAGACTGTGATGGACTCACGGCCACGACCATGAAAGTCTCAGAAGACCTGAGAACGCAAGTACTGTTCATGGGGTAGCAATCCCAACGAAGTTCCCCTGCTCCAAATCTGATAGTGGGGATTGTTAGCCCTTCATCTGTGTCAACGGAGTCGATTTACCCAATGAATCTCACGAATCTCCCAACAAGGCTCCCTCCAAACCCGACAAATGACTGTTACAATAACCCCGCCTGCTCAACACCGCCTGAGAGTTGGCTAGTACGCTACAGAACTAGCCCACCATCAGTAGGTTCTGCTACTTCATTACGGCCTGCTCAGAGATAGTGTAACGCACAACAACGGCCCAAGATCCCAAGCGCCAACCACAAATATTCCCACCACTTTAGTTGGTGGCTGCTACTTTATGTTAGTTATGATTTTATTCCTTAGCATCTTGTGCTTCTGGTGTGTGTAAGGGGGTAGTTGGCTTCTCCAACAACCCTCTCTCATGTCTTTTGTGTGAGCCTTGCCCTCTTCATCTATAAAAGAGGGTGGGCTGCTAGCATTTAGTTTTAGTGCTTATTGTAGTAGCTGCTTCCCCACACAAATCCTAGGTCCAATATTAACTCCAAGGGAGCTGTGAGAATGAGTTGTAGTCACGCCTAGCGAGGTCCTACTGCTCTTGTAGCCACCTTTGTCCTTCTTCCTACACTTTTCAATTCAATCAAAAGAGCCGGGGTGACACCAACTCACCCTGCTGCCTTTCTCTTCAATTTGAGTGTTGTGTGCGATTGCTACATTTCATCCTTCGTCGACAACAAAGCCACCACCTTCGGTCCTTACTTAGCGTCCAGGATGAGCAAAACCTAGTCTTTCACGGCATTGTGAAGGGAACCCATGCGCGCATGCTTGCTTGGAAAATAGGCTCTACGAGTGAGGTCAGTACTTTACATTTGTAGTTCGAGCCGTTTTTCCCGACTCACTGGTATTGCTTAAGTCGCATCTTGACGTGATATTTCTTTCATCGATTTTCCTGGGTTTTCCCTCCGAAGCGCTTTCTTATTCCCTCGTCTCAAGACCCTCTCACGATTTCTGCATCATTGTCTCCACCACCCTAGAGTACGGACCTAAGGACAACCAACCTATAATTCTGCTGCATCAGTTCACCACATTGACGTTTTATGCTGGAATGACCAATTGTCTATGCTATCCTTTTATCTAGTCCAAGGGAATTCATACCAAGAGACAACCCGATATTCGCTTAGAGCAACCTCCTACTTTTGTGGCTTGCTACTCTAAGACAAACCCAATGTACACACGAGGAATATAGTTCTCTCCAATAAATATCCCCTACTTTCGTGGCTCGATTTATCGATTTAAACCAAATGGTTCCAATGCAATGCATAGCCTTTCGGTCATATTCACCAAGTCTAAGATTAGGCATAACTCTATCAAGTCACACAAGCAAAGCAATGAACTCAACATGGCTTAAATAAACCTAGACAAGATTCAAAAGCAATAGATCAATCATTTCACACACAACATTCAATGGGATTCCCCCAAATCCTAAAATCGGTTTAAGCTATAGTGTCCATATTCATCACACAAGTACACATCAAGACAAGTTCATACATTCAAAGTCTTATCAAATATGCCTAGAAAACGAGATTAAAAGCTTCCCTAAATCAGATTTTGAATGCCTGCAGGTTTGGGAGGTTCTCCCTTACAGATTTTCTTTCGAGGCGTCGCTTCTTTCCTTTCGCACATTTTCTTCCAGGCATCGCTTCTTCTTCCACTCCGCAAATCCAATTTGGAAAACTAGGATGTGCAGTGAGCTAAAAATTAAGTCTAACATGTAGTCAAGACAGAGAATGAGAAACTGGTATTTTAGGGTTATCCGATTGATCGCCCGGTTCCTATGTGTTTGTTGCCATGGCTGGGAAAGTTCTCAGCCATCCGAAATCATTCTCAAATGGGTCTAGGTGATTTAACACATTGCCCGCATTCGTAGTGGGGCCAACGGTGGAGGAACTCGTGGTGAGGGTCTTACTTTAGGTTGCTTAGGGCGGATTTCCATTTGTCGTTCCGTAAACTCTTGGTTTGACATCATAAGGTGTTAAACTATGACTTCTAGCACTTCCATGTGCATAGACAGCATCTAATTTGACTAAACTTGGTCAGGGTACCTTCCTCAGTCAGAATGGGCTCTTGGGTTGAGGGATTTTGGTATTTGGTTCCTAATCTAGTAGTCATGACGCACGATGCAGAAAATGAAATGTTGTCGAAGACAAGCTCCAAAAAGTTCGAATGGAATGCATGCGAATAGATGAGTTATTCGCAAACCTACTATGATACCAAATTTTGTTGCAACAGATGAATGGGAGGGATGGTCCCTAAGGTATTACTCTACAGTGGTGGAATACTATGGACCGAGAATCCGTGAGAGAGTCTTCAGACAAGAGAAGATAATATGCTCGTGGAGAGAAAGCCCAAGAAAAACAAGCTAAAATCCATTAAAAGAATATGTATTTGAACAATACCAGCTGAATTGAGAAAACCATAATACTCAACTACGGAAAAAAAGTTCAAATAAACTATTAACCTCTCGAACAAGCCAAATTTCAGCAATAAAGTGTGTGCAGAGATTTCCTTAGCAAGGTGAATGACATGTACTTCTCTCCTAGACACAATCACAACTAAAGCGCAAGGATTACCCCGCTAGAGACGGATAAAATGCGGAAGTGTTGGAGAAAGAACAAATCACATAATTAGATGAAAGGGGGTAAAATCACCCAGACAATTACTAGAACTCTGATCCCGGCACAATTACTAGAACTCTCAACCTCACTCGAAGCCACCAGGACTTCATAGACTCCCACACTCTCTAGAGGCTACAACTACAAGTGCTAAAAAATAAATTAAAAAAATAAACTAGGAACCCTCTCTCTTTTATAAGTCAAGGGAGGGAATTTCACACTGCATGCATGACTAGTTAGTTGGAATATGCCAACTACCCAATAATTAAAGCTAAAAATAAAGTCCAAGATGTTGTACTACCACTAAAAAGAAATTATAACAACTAAAGTAAGATGCTAAAACTGTTTGCGCATGGATCGGGCTGATGTTGGGTGGTTGCTAGTCGTCACACTATCTTCGAGCAAGCCACGATGAAGCAACAAAACTTGCTGATGGTGGCCAGGTTCATTACGGTGGTGGTCGACGCTTGGGTGGTGTTGGTCAGTCTGTTGTTATAGCGGTCATGGCTAGTTTCTTTCAGATGGTGAGACGACAAGTACATGGGACAAAGGACCTCCATCTGAGCTAAAGATGGACTGATGACCTCCACATGGTTGTTCGGAGGCTAACTGGTCCTCTGAGAACATAAAAGCATAGTCGAAACTTGCTGTTTTGATTTGTCTTGGTCGGTCATATGGCCATAATGGGGGTCACAATCGTGATCGGACCTGCACGTCTCTTTTACACTTCCTAGGGCATCACGGCCTAACTGTGAAACTCATTGCAGCTGTAATTTTTCATCATGGGCTGGCCGTGATTCTAGTCATGACAGTGATCTTCTCTAGGCATTTTGAGGTTGTCTTCCCTTGCTCCTCAAGTCTAGGGATGCTGGATCTAGCCATAATAAGAGCAGGATCAGGCGAATAATGTTTATATAGACCGAATAATAACTTGGCTACAATAAGTTCCTATTTTTGTTGCATGAGAATCTTCATATCAAGAACAAGCAGGTGATACTCAAAGAGTTCATTTACTTTTGCATTGAGAGCAGAGTAATATTTTGTGAGGGGCCTTTTATTTTGCTTCATGTTAAAAAAAATTTCCTAAAGTTCAAAGATGTGATACATTCTCCTTTAATGCATATGTGGTGGTGAGAGCATCCTAAATCGCTTTAGTTGTATTGAGAAACGTCATTATAGTAGCAATGATGAGGCATGTGTTCACGACATTATCCAAATGACACCACCCTTCATATGTCGGATTTGATCAGTCTAGTCTCTCCTGGTCCTGTGAAATTTTAAGAAAAATCTAATGGATCTAGCCCATATCAAATATTCTGTACTACTTAATTTGGTCGTGGTACCAAAAGTTACTGCAAGAGGAGGCAAAGGAAGGATCAAATGATCAATAGGAGTTTTTTTTAGAGTTAGTATTTCATAAGTTTATATGTTAATATTATGAAGGTGAAGCCCCTTCGAAAAGGAAAGAGAAGGAAGAAAGGGCTGGTTGTATGGAGTGATTAGCCTCCTTAAGATGTAGCCGTTGTTGAATAGTACCAACAACGAAAGGGGTTAGTTAAGGCAGCAACAATGGTGATGGAGAAAGAAAGGAGAGGAAGAAGATTAGGGTTTTGGCTTTGGTATCAAGTTGGTGGAGAAAATTTGAAAAATTCAAGTACTACTATAATTGTTATATATTTAAATTAGCATAACGGAATCAAACTTGTTATAAATTTATAATAACATAACCATTAAGAAATCCAATGACCAAACATAATGCATAATATAATGATTTATTTCTCAACACACAGTAAAATCAGTGAAAGATGTATAATTCACTATTTAAGAAATTGGTCCATATCATCTGGTATAGGCGGTACATACCGGTTTGATCTTGTACAGATACCATGTATAAAGTCAGTACTGTTTATATTTACATAAATATAATATTTATTATTAATATTAGTTGGTACTGAATGTATGGTGTGTGTTAACACACAACAGCAATCAGTACATAATGGAATGATATGTATTGGTTAGACCATGGACTGGCATACTAGTATCTTGAGTGTAATTTAGAAATTTTCACTTGGTATTGAACAGTATGTACTGAACAAGTGTATCAGTATCTTGAACCTAGGTGTAATTTAGAAAATTTCACATTATAGATGCATATCCTAAATTCCTAATCAAATCGATGAGAATCTCAGCCCACAGTAGGAATTGCCGAAGAGGCATTAGATGTATTTATTTTATTAATCATATAAATGTGTTAGGAATTAGCTAGGATTTATAGCCGGTCATAGTTGCATACTTGTATACCATATTGGGTATCAATATACTTAGTTTTTGGATCACTAGTCAATCAAACTAAATATCTATTTAAATTTATATATAACATCTAGCATGAAGATATTTTTGAGCAGCAAATAAATAATATTGGAAGGACTCCTACTTAGTTTGAGGTCTTCTCATCTCCCTAGTTCCAATTATGTCGACTACAAAGTGCTCTTCCGTGTGACCTCTCCTAGTGATTTGATTTTATATTAAAAAATATTATTATATTTTTATATTATATTAATATATAATTTCTAAAGTTTAAAAGAAATAAAATTTTTATGAGTTAATTATAATTTTTAAAACTCAAAATAATACTACCAACAATATTGCAATAGTAACGACACAGCAACTCCATCAAATATCCTTAAAAGCCACATGTTCCGCAGAACAACTATTGCAACACAACAACAACAACACAACTGTGCTAAATGTAGCCTAATTCTTTGGATCTTACTATTATATCCACGACTCTTTGAATAAGAACTCCATTTATAGAAGAATTACCTTGACTTAAGATTTCTTAAGTCATTGTGTTAGGAATGACAAATTTTATGTTGACACTCATAAACCTTTTACACCCAAGTCCCAACTAGTGTCTTATGTGACTCTTATAGAATTGGGAATGCACTCAGCATGATGCTTAGTACAAGGATATTTTGGTGCCTAAATCAAAGGATCTGGTTATGGTTTTTTGTACAATTGCAATGAGGAAGATTATACTCAGTAAATCCAACTAGGAAAACTTCACTTGGCATTTTTGTAAAACTCATTTTTACTATGAGCATCTACATATGTATGCTGGTGTCACCACAAAATGCTTGTGAATGAGGTGTATTCTTAATTGAGCACGTCAGTTTATCTAATTTCTTGTTGTCTACCACCAGTAAATTTATGAAGAGGAAATTTTGATTGGAGCATAAGAGGAATGTATTGCACAATAACCATTTAATGTTTGTTTTTATTCTGTATGACCTAATGATCTATGGATCACAACAAACGAGTAATTGTCCCTTATATGTTAATATTTGATTTAAAAATATCAAGTATTATGTCCATAATATATTTCATATCTTGGCTTTTGGATGGTACAAAACGACATGAACATAAAGATACATATGACTATATAAGACTTCATCTTGCAATATATTTTCGTTGTTTAAATGGTGATGTACTTAACTTCTTTTCACTTTATCATAATGCTGGAAGTATAATGATGCTGGATGCCTTGTGAAAAGATTTCCTAATTGGCTATTCTAGGATCAAACCAAGGATGGCAAAGAGGTCCAAGTGCTCAGCAAGAAGGATATGGTACTTCAGCTGTGCTCCTAGCTCAAGGGATTTATCTAGCAGCATCTGTATATCGTCCAGTTGTTCAGGTTAGCTCTATGCACGTGCTTCTTAGTTCTATGTGACTTCAGCATCTGCGCCTTTACATGTTAACCCTTTTGCTGCATCGTGATGACATGACACCTGCAGTTTACTGATAAGGTCTCTTCAATGCTGCCACAGAAATATTCAAAGCCCGGGTAATCAGAAAGTTATTCTGCTTGTTTTCTTGCTCATACAAAACTTTCCAAATGAAAGAAATCAATGTATGTTTAGTATCTCATTGTTTTTGAGGATACCTTTCATCAATTGACCTCACTAGCTTAGTGTAATGATATTATTGCTTTCATACTGTTCTTTTTTTCTTTCTTATTATTATTTTTTTTTTGCCAAAGGCAAGCGAGGGATTTATATATAAATCAAGAATGTTTACATTGTTTTGTATCAAACAAATCAACCCATAACCTCATACAAGCAATACACCCAAGTAAGCCCAGCTACTAGCTAGCACAGAGAACAATTCTGTCCCCATCTTAAGTCTTCAGCCCCTTAGATTATTATAGCCAATCCATCCCTTAATTCATTCCTTGTTTTTTCCAGTTGAGCGAGAAAGGTATGATGGCGAACAGAGAATAGATATATGTTGAGCCATTAAAAGTAAGACTATAAACATAAGGAACAAACTAAGGAAGAAAGTTACAGCTTGTCAATTGCTTGCTGATCTTTCAGAAAGACAGCAAAACATTCATTCTGTTTGGTTGTTTGAATAATGAAAATGGAATACTCCAGAGGATGCAACTGTGCAACCTTCTTTAGTGATTACTTATTTTGGTGGTAATGACTCGATGGCTGCACACGAATCTGGCCTTGGGCCTCATGTGCCTCTTCCAGAATACATTGAAAATATGAGAAATATTGCAACTCATCTAAAGAACTTATCTGAAAAGACCCGCGTCATTTTCCTCAGTTCTCCCCCAATCAATGAGGAAATGCTAAAAAACTCACGAAATCCTATTTTAAGTGAGTTACCTTGGACAAATGAAATGTGCCAGATGTATTCTAAAGCTTGTATAGAACTGTGCAAAGAGATGGATATAAAGTATGTTGACATGTTCTACGCAATACAAAAGCATGATGACTGGGAAATCACTTGTTTTGTATGTTGACATGTTCTACGCAATACAAAAGCATGATGACTGGGAAATCACTTGTTTTACTGATGGTATTCACTTCTCCTCCGAAGGAAGCAAGATAGTGGCAGAAGAGATAATTAAGGTCATAAGAGAAGCATGTTGAGCCATTAAAAGTAAGACTATAAACATAAGGAACAAACTAAGGAAGAAAGTTACAGCTTGTAGTTGACTCCACTGAATGAAATAAGGTTACCACAACAGCGAATGAAACAAGGTTACCACAACAGCACCAAGGTTACCACAACAGCACCAACAGAGCCAACAATAGCCGCTACTCGAACACTATACTTTAAATGATGACTTCTTCCAAAAGCTCCGCAGTCTTCTCCTGAAAGCATGCCAGCAGGAGAGACAAGTAAAATATTTCCTGGATAAAATGAGCTCCATGGGAACCTCTGTAAACTTGGTGGAAAGGTGCCAGACAGAACATTATACGAAAGTCTTTGCATATTATCAATTTCTTGAGGTAATGGGCCAGACAGCAAGTTACCAGACAAATTGCAATTACTGTAAAAATCTCGCTTCTGCTGCTGATCCCCCAACGCTGCTGGACCATCTCCCACAAGTAAATGCCTCCCGAAGACGATATTTAATTGAAGCAGCATCGTAATTACTGTAAAAAAAAATTGTCGAGCCATTTGGGTTTATTCAAAGAGAGAGGAAGGAAAGTAAAAAGAGTGCTGAGGGAGGATACAGACCTCCACAAAACCTTCTGATCAAAAGAGGCATGCAAAGACGACAAATCTAAGGCCATCCGGACACAAAGTCGATGAAAGAAAATTCTTAAAAGCGTAAACCAAAGTAAGCTTCAGATTGAAGCTCAAGCGTGTTGAGCTAATGAAGCTCTATAACAGAAGAATTCATGTAAATCGATCAGAAAGTCACTAATCTCTAAATAGAATGAAACTCCATGACTGGGCAAAGATTGTATAAATAGAAACGTACACAAGCAAAATCAAAAATCTAGAGACAGTAATAAAAGATTGTATTAAGCGTACCAAACGGTCTCTAGTTAAATCTGGTCTCAAATAGAATGGAGAGACTTGTAGAAGACCAAACGACTAAGTCAAAATCGGTGTTGACTTTGAACCAAATCAAAGTATCAAAGTAGCAGACACCGAGGCTCTGAGGACAAGAAGACGTATGATGAGAAGGAAGTCTGGCACGCATGGACGGAGCAAGTAGGGCAAGCAGGTGGAAGATAAGACAAGCCGAAAGAAAAAAATCAGAAAAGAGAAAAGGGGCGAGCATGGGAAACAGCGAGGGCTGATGAGAGGGAATGGTCATGACAGAAGAAACAAAAATAATGAAGAAAAAGGAAAAGGCGTGAAGGAAGAAGTTTATAAAAGGGGAGATGCACAACACAGAAAAGAGGGACGCTGCTGCAAAGAGAGAAAAGAGAAGTACCAGGAGGCTGCAAGAGGAACGTCTGAAGGTAAGAAAGGGAAGTTTTTTTTTTTACGTAGGCCTGAGGTGCACTAAGCACCGGTGGCATTTAGGCCTAAGGTGCACTAAGCACCGGTGGCATTTAGGCCTAAGGTGCACTAAGCACCGGTGGCATTACAAAACGCCGGCGAAGAAGTGAGGAGGTGAAGAGAAAACGAGGTAAAGAAATGAGGGGAGGTATGAAGGATTGAAGAGAGAGAAAGGAGATGAATAAAAAAAAAAGGAGAAGAGAAGAAGGAAGAAAAAGAGTGATGCTGTGTATAAAAAAGGAAAGGGAGAAGGCGTTCGAGAGAATCAGGCTCAAAGTCACGTTAAAAAAAAAAGAGAAGAGAGAAAAGGAAAAGTGACGTTATTAAAGGGAAGAGGGCATGCGAGGGATCTGAGAAGCGCAAAAAAAAGAGGGAGCAATACAAGCGATTAAAAGAAAGTGAGATGCCGGATTCTGAAAAGAGGGGAAGATCAGACGGTAAAACCATATAAAAGAGAGAAGACGAAACAAAAAAAAACAAATGAACGAATAAACAAATCAGAAGAACCCATTAACTCACGACGACATTTGTAGAAGGAAAGAAACAAAGTACCTGATGAAAGCCCCTTTGATTACTCTGAAGGCCCTGTCTTTAAAAATCACACCAACACGATGATAGAACGCCTCATCAAAAAGCTCTTGGAGATAGAAACTTGGCTGATATCCTGAAATCCTTGAGGAGAGAGAATGACAAATGAGTCACATAATCGA
The DNA here is from genome assembly GCA_027563935.2 of Costus lasius. Classification (NCBI taxonomy): domain Eukaryota; kingdom Viridiplantae; phylum Streptophyta; class Magnoliopsida; order Zingiberales; family Costaceae; genus Costus; species Costus lasius. Next base: position 11,698,065 of record CM050447.1, on the reverse strand, counting down.
AGATGAAAAAAAGAGCAAGGTAAAGAAAATATACAACCCAGATTACCTGGCAAATCTCCTGAGCCTCCACTGAAGGGAGTGAGTTTGGCAACACTGAGCTCCGAAGAAAGATTATTTCACCACGTTACTGTAAGATGAAGGTAGCGAAGAAATCATGCGAAGCTCCATAGGAAGAGTAAAAAAGAAAAAGAGGACGAAACCACTTACGAAGAGCTCAAATGCAGCAAGCCACCAGGGTGTTCTATCTCAGTGGAGATCACCGATCGCTGCCGTATGCCAGAGACTTCAGCTCAAGCTCAAAGGACCTCTACCAAGACAAAAAAGGAGAACCGTTAAATGATTGATCGAAGGAAATGAAAGAAACAGATTAGGGCTTGCACTATCTCTTGGACGGATCCGGCCCAATTCCGTTTTCTAATGGGCCAGAACCCGGAGCAAATCCGACCCGCCGAAAACCCATTTCTTCATTGCTTCTGAAGAGGCGGAAAGCGATCTCTCAACGTCAATCCCGGTTCCCGCATTCCTCTGCTTGACAAATCCACCACCGACCAATCGGCTAAAAAAAAAAATAAATAATACAAAAATTAAAATTAATTATGAGAGAAGCTTGAAGAATCCTTTAAGATTGCTACTCAGATTAGCCAAGGATGGGGTTTTACCCTCCATCGATTCATCAGCTTTAGCACCGCCTCGTCTAGAACTTCCTCCTCGCCAGCTGCTAGATCACCCTCCTCCCTCAGCAAACCTCGTCGCAGACAAGCATCTCCTGGTTGGCATCAACATAATAGAAAGACTCCACTAAAAGCAACATCATCTGAAATATAGCAGCACCATTCGACTAAAATCGCTGCTTCCCCCGTCTAGCATACACTGACACCTATCGATCCAAGCTTCCCCCTCTGGAAGTTCAAGCGAACCGGAAGCACAACAACGATATCACCCCTCTCCTCGCTGGTTTCCTCACAAGCAGCACGGTGACATCATCAACCCCACTCCTCTCCTTTCTCACCAATGATGACCACCTCGTCGCAAAACTCACTAGTGGACCTGATTCTCAGCCGCCAGAAGCACCTCGCCGTTTCCAAACTTCTCGCCTCCCTAGTCACACTGAACCCTCCTTAGCGGCTCCCGATGCCAGAGGGCTTCTCCCAAATTAGCCCCTGAACACATGTCCTGGGGGTGAGTCGCCACGAGTTTGCCTGAGTACTCTCGGCCGTAGGTGAACGACGCCAGAGGACCTTACCCGATCGACTCCTCAATGACCACCCACGCCACTCTTCCCGTCGTTTGAGTGGTCAGCGAAGGGAACTTTCCCTTTTGACGGCATATTACAAACAATAAAAGGAGCTCACACTGTGCTATTAGTTACACTCCCTCAAGCCCCGCTCGATTAGCGACTCGGGCTTGACTTGAGTCATGTCAAAATGATGAGTCCAAATGAAATCAAAAATACCTAGAAACCTCGATGCATCGCGACGAAATACTGTTTAGGAGGTGTGTACGTCGACGCTCGTCGTCGGGGCATGGCTCCTCAGTACGATGTCACGATCGTCTAGGCGAAACAATAAATTTCCAAATCAAATTATCCAATACGCCGCAAGGCCGGATGAATTTCAAACCAAATTATCCATCACGCCGCAAGGCCGGATAAATTTCAAACCAAATTATCCAACACGCCGCAAGGCCGGATAAATTCCAAACCAAATTATCCAATACGCCGCAAGGCCGGATAAATTTCAAATCCAAATTATCCAACACGCCGCAAGGCCGGATAAATTCCAAACCAAATTATCCAATATGCCGCAAGGCCGGATAAATTTCAAATCCAAATTATCCAATACGCCGCACGGCCGGATAACCCTCAAAATCAAATTATCCACCACGCCGCGAGGCCGGATAATCTTTCTCTACTTCAAACCATCCAACACGCCTTAATGCATTACGATGGGATATCGTTTGGGAGGTGCGTACGTCGATGTTTACCATCGGGGCGTAGCTCCTCGATATAACGTTGTACTGCCTGGGCCGGATATTATCCAACACGCCGTTACAAGGCTAAAAGTCCGACGAACACAAATCGCCCATCTTGACGAATACTCCTTTTTTTCTTATCATGTCGAAATATGTATCACGTCAAATCAAATTCATGAATGAAATTTTCTGATTATCGTTCTTATCTTGTTGCGTATTATAGATCTCTTAATCAAAGGTTCCCTAATTTTAGGGGTAATTAACAATGAGCGCTTGCGCTCATTGGAAGCCAGAACCCATTAAACAAAAAGCCTTATTAATTTAAGGTGGATTTGAAACGGTCATAATACATTCCCAATGTAACAAAATGACCCCACAAATTCTGGCACGCCCGGTGGGACTGGCTTCTCCTTTCATCTTCGAGATCTATATTACGCAACACCAGATTCCATGCCCTCGTCCTTACAATTCTTTTGTTTTACAGAAAAATGGCAGAGAAGTTGAACATCTTTGTTGAGGACGCATCGATCATCATGCATGGTGTCCAATTCGGCTCCATTTCGGAGGAAGACGTCGAGTTCATCTACCTTCCCTTCGTAGACTCTGAGAACATTAAGGGTAAGGGAAAGATCACTCCGACCATCAAGAGTGAGACCTCCCTGGAGAATAAAAAGACTGTCACAAAAAAGGAAGAACTGCTTGTCGCTGCCGATGGGGGCATGATCAACGAAAAGGAGGAGGAGCCGTCTTTCACTATCAACAGGGGCGTCAACAGGGGCAAGATCCACCAGGTCATGCTCTCAAGCCCTGAGAAGACAAGAAAGCAAGAACGACAAGCCTTGAGGAAGAAGGAGGCTAGGCTCCGCAAACAAGGTCGCTTAATCCCTGTGAGGCGTAACCGTTCCACCGCCAAGACTGAAACAACCGTAACAAACAAATTTGCACCACTTCTATCAGTTACGAGAAATTCTAACCTGATAGAGGGACTGCGGCCACAAACCCACGTACAGACCAAGCCACACCTAAAGCCCAGGAATCTCGCTATTCAAAAGACAATATCTCAAAGGATTTATGAGACATACAAGAGGGCTCAGAGGAACATGAAAAGAAAGGAAAGACGTCCCAAGATCAGCCATAAGGAAACAGAGGGTTATGTAATACACACAGTGCGGATGGTAGAACACGCACGAGAGACCGGCTCTAATTCTGAGGAGGATACCCTTCGAACTATGACAAGGAAAGCCAAGAATAAAAAGTTGGCTTCTATCGTAATTCAGGAGCCTGTCCAACGGTACGAACTAGGAGCAACCCCTCTACACCAAGAAACTTTCGAAGAGGAAGAGGAAGAGGAAGAACCCGTCATGACCACTAATCATGACCATAGAGATGAGGCTATCGCCGATCTTAAGAGGCAACTTAAGAAGAGGGATAACGACATGAGCATCCTCATGGCGAAGTTCGAAGAGGTGACTAGTGCTCTTGCAAAGACGCAAGAGATGATGTTACGCCAAGAACAGTCATCGCGGGAACAAAATAACGCTCCGGCGACATCTTCCTTGCCAGCACAGTCAAACGACGAGGCCATTACCTTGACTAGGAAAGAAGTACAGGAAATGGTGATGGACCAGCTGAGGCAAATGGAGGGAACCAAAATCGCTCCACGAAAGAGACGAGGGAGACCTTACCCAGCTGCATACGATAACATCCCTTACCCCAAGGGGTATATCGTACCGCATTTCAAGATGTTTAATGGGGTGGGAAATCCTGACCAACATTTGGCTCATTTCGTCGCGACTTGTGGAAACACTGGCGGCAACGACGCTCTATTGCTCCGGCAATTCCCGCAAAGTCTCTCAGGGGTTGCCTTTGAATGGTATTACTCTCTGGAGAATGAAGTCATCGGAACTTGGACTGACATGGAGGAAGCCTTCAGGATGAAGTTTGCTTCGGTAAGCGATAAGATTACAATCGCGGATCTGGCCGATACAAAGAGGAGAAAGGATGAGACCGTCCTCAATTACATTACCAGGTGGAGAAACTTGAGTATCAAATGCGAAAAGCCACTAGAGCAGACCGAGGCCGTGGATTTGTTAGTCCGTAACATCGATAGCTGGATGGCCCCCTTTCTTTGCGGCAATAACATCTCTACGTTTCAAGAATTAATCACCCAAGTGGCAAAGTTGGAACGAACAAACCATCAGCCTTACATAAATACGCAAAACCCAAAATTCAGAAGGGAGGAACCAAGAAGGAACGAACCCAAGATCGCCTATACGAACGTTGCTAACAGGGGCAAAAGGGTGGAAGTTCACAACGCAAACGTACCTCGAATCGAGAGAGCGCCAACGCTCGGTGAAAACAGCAGGGGCAAACCATTGACCCTTGAAGAGAGAAAGAATAAAATCTATTCATTCAAGAGAGAAAAGACGATGAAAATATTCAGGGACGCCCTAAAAAACGGCTTACAACTGCCAGAGCCGAAACGCCCTGAAGAAAGCAATAAAACTGACGATCCCAACTTTTGCCCTTACCATCGCGTACTGGGGCACACGATAGAAGATTGTTATATTTTCAAAGATTGGGTGGAAAAACAATATAAGACAGGGAGGATAACTCTATCGAAGCAAGTATTGAACGAAACCCAAACCGAAGAGGTTGATGTCATTCAGACAAGAATAGATCCGGCGCCCATAGAAGACCAGGGGTGGGATACCGTGGTGCCGAGAAAGACACTGCGACTCCTCCGAAAACTACAACAAATACCAGGCATAGTGTGGAAAGACTCCCTGTCCCCACGATACATATCACCAAGACCTCGTCCACCAGCAAGGGAAAATCAAGAGAAAAAGAAAAGGAATCCTCAACGGAAGAACAAAAATAAGAAAATAGTCTTTCCGACTAAAGCGCGAGAAAAAGACGATCTTAAAAAATGCATCGACTCTCTTGAAGAGTACGTACAGGAAATGCCTAAGCCTGTGAAACTTCACCACTACATCACGAAAGAGATGTGGGAGAGACTCCTGGAGAACGATTCAGAGGATGAAGAGTACGAGGTGGAGTCCTGCAGAATGATATCGGTTATCCCGGAGCCCTTAGAGGAAGATAAAACTGACAACGTTAGAGGCGTTGCTACTGCAAGGATGGGTACCTGTAACGCGATCAACTTGGGAAGCGACTCCGAAGATGAAATCTTACCCGCCTACCTGTATGAGGAAGTACCTACTGCCAAAAACAGCGAGCAAATAAGCGAATCCTGCCAAATGAATCTTAGGAGCGGCAAGGTCGTAACGGGACGCACGATAGACAAGGAAAAGGAAAAACTCAAGGGAAAGCAAATTGAAACGCAGGAGGTGGGCGACGACGCGGTCCCCCCACTAAAACTATCCTCTTCTGAATATAATATATTGTCACATTTGAGAAAGGTTCCCGCCCTCCTCAGCATATACGACGCCTTAATGATGTCACAAGAACTGAGAGATGTTCTTATTTACGCCCTGCAAAACCCTCAAAAATTCCAAACGTTCTTCGTGGAGGCTGACATAAAAGAGGCGTTGAGCACATATGCTACATCGTCCATTACCTTCAACGACGACGACATGATATTGGGAACATCGCAGCATAACCGACCATTGTACGTGACTGGGGACGTGGAAGGAATGAAGATAAGCAGAATCTTAGTTGATCCAGGATCGTCAGTTAACCTCATAACCTTGCGGACCTTAAAAAGCCTCTCTTTAGGCGTCCATAATTTAACAACCGAAAAGGTTATTATCCAAGGATTCAATAAGAACAGCCAGAAGGCTTTAGGCTCTATATGTTTGCCGTTACAGCTCGACGACTTAAAGACCAAAGTTAAATTCCATGTCATCGACACTGATACCTCATACAAGGCGCTACTCGGGAGACCTTGGCTGCACGAGAATCACATAGTCCCCTCTACCTTACACCAATGCCTGAAATACCTAAGAGAAGGTAGGGAGGAGCGTATCGATGGGGATATCCAACCCTTCTCAGTGCATGAAGTCAAATACGAAGACGCGCACTATTTCATTGGGTCGGCAACGCAGCCTGTGAAATCAACACTACAGGACTCGATCATCTCCAAGCTAAAGAAAACGACTCTGTCAGCATGCCCCCATTTCGGGAGTGATTCCGAGTCAGAAGCGAGTGACTGTTCAGCCTCTACATGCGACGTGGTTGAAACTCATGGAAAGGGAGGTTGGTCACAAAGACTGACGACACGACAAGACGTGGCGGAATACGAGATAGGAGTATTGAGAGTTCCTCAAGGCTACCTTAAGGGTTTCACTCCCCTGAATGCATCGCAAGTCATAGAGATGAAGACTTTTATTGTCCCTAGCAAGAGGGGATGCACAAGAGGAAGGTTCTTTGTCCACAAACCAATACACTTCTATCAGTCAGATGAAATTCGTCACGTCATGACAGACAAAGAGGACGACCCGGAGTCAACGCAACTCGTAAAAGTTCCCCCATTTGCTTATTACCCTCCGAGTTTAAGAAATCTCGTAGAAAAGTACGGTTGCTCGAACCCACGCCTAAGGAGTGAGCTACGCCAATTTGAAAGGTTGTGGAACCCGGGTTCACGAAATATCACACTACCGAATGGGAAGATCTCCAATACCCGTGGTTTAGGGTATACGGAGCCAAATGAAGAAGCATTTACGTTCCGTCCATACACTTGCAACATGGTGACGATAGGTGAGACATACGAAACGGAGCAAGAAAGTGAGGAATTCAAAAGGGCACCGAAAGAACTGGAAGATGGGGGGCAGACCACCTGCGATGAATTGATTGAGGTCAATCTCGGGTCAGAAGAGGACGTCAGGCCCACTTATATAAGCGCACAACTCTCTCAACCTGAGAAGGACCAGCTGGAGGCACTCCTACATGAGTTTAGTGACTGCTTCGCATGGACATATAAAGAGATGCCGGGCCTCAGCCCGGAGGTCGCCGCCCATAATTTGTCAATCAGTCCTGATGCTACTCCGGTAAAGCAGGCACCGAGGAGAATGAGAATAGAGCTCGAGGAGCAAATCACCCTTGAAATAAAGAAATTAATTGAGGCAGGCTTTATAAGAGAGGAGAAATACGCAGATTGGATAGCAAGTATCGTCCCTGTAAAGAAGAAAAATGGGCAAATCCGGATCTGCGTAGACTTCAGGGACTTGAATAACGCATGTCCCAAAGACGATTTTCCACTCCCTGTGACAGAAGTAATGATCGACTCGGTATCAAACTTTGAAGTGTTTTCATTTATGGACGGGTCGTCTGGTTACAATCAAATTAAGATGGCGCCTGAAGACGAGAAGCACACCGCGTTTCGCACGCCTATCGGCATCTTTTGTTATACTGTTATGCCGTTTGGATTAAAGAACGCTGGGGCAACATACCAACGCGCGATGACTAAGATCTTCGACGATTTAATCCACAAGCTCGTCGAGTGCTATGTGGACGATTTGGTAGTTAAGTCACGATCTAAAGCAGAGCACTGCCAGGACCTGAGGACCGTGTTCACTCGGATCCGCAAGTACAACCTCAAAATGAACCCGTTCAAATGCGCATTTGGAGTATCATCTGGGAAATTCCTGGGTTTCGTGGTCAAACACAAAAAGATCGAAATTGATCCCGCGAAGATAAGCTCAATTAAAGACATGCCGCCCCCGAAGAATCTCAGGGAGCTTAGATCCTTTCAAGGGCGACTGGCCTATATTAGGAGGTTCATTTCCAATCTATCCGGGCGAATCCACCCCTTTTCCAAACTGACGAAGAAAAATGCTCCGTTCATTTGGGATAATACATGTCAAAACGCTTTCGAAAATGTCAAAGAATACCTTTCATGCCCTCCAGTCCTTGGGGCACCTATCACTGGAAAGCCACTCATCTTATATACCACAGCGTTGGAAGCATCTTTGGGAGCACTGTTGGCTCAGAGTAATGACGAGGGAAAGGAGACCGCGTTGTATTACCTTAGCCGAATGTTCGTAGGGGCAGAGCATTCCTATTCGCCAATCGAAAAGCAATGTTTGGCGTTGATATTTGCCATCAAGAAATTAAGACATTACCTCCTCGAACATGAAGTTCGTCTCATATCAAGAGTCGACCCTTTAAGATACCTGATGACGAGGCCTACTTTAACAGGACGATTGGCTAAATGGGCCGTCCTACTCCAGGAATTTGACATCACGTACGTGTCACAGAAAGCGGTGAAAGGGCAAATTCTCGCCGATTTCTTAGCAGCTCATCCTGTCTCCGATGACTCTCCTCTGAGTTACGACTTCCCAGACGAGGAAATATTAAATACTGAAACCGAAGACGGATATTGGGAACTCTACTTCGATGGGGCGTCTTCAATTCAGCCAGCTATTCCCCCAAATATCCCGAAAGTAAAGTCAGGGGTCGGCCTAGTATTCGTCACCCCGGAAAAGGGAATATTGCATTACTCCTTAGCCCTCACCGGTCCTTGCACCAACAACGAAGCTGAGTACGAGGCTTTGATCGCCGGACTCGAGCTCGCGCTGGAAATGAAAATCGAAAGAATGCATGTGTACGGCGACTCCCAGCTCATCGTCAAACAGGTGACGGGTGAATACCAAGTCAAGAAAACGGAATTGCACAAATATCATACAAAAGCTGTGGAACTCATGGAACAAATACCGTACGCCACTCTGACCTGCATCGCTAGGGCTGCTAATGGTAGAGCGGACGCACTGGCAAAGTTTGCCAAAGAGCTAGCTGGGCCATCCATTGACCAAGTCAACATCGTCATCAGAGACAGGAAATTAATCGCACCGGCCGAAGACGATCACGCCAACAAGAAAGAAGTAGCAGATGCTATGACAATCTCCCTCACGCAAGAACATGACTGGAGAGAGCCGTTCGTCAACTATTTCAAAAGTGGCATCCTACCCGAGGATAAGACTCAAAGAGTGCAATTGAAGAAACGGGCCCTCCGGTACACATTTGTGAATGACACGCTGTATCGTCGATCGTACGAACAGCTTTGGCTTAGGTGCATTGCAATGGATGAGGTCGCTCACGTATTACAGGAAGTCCATTCCGGTCTTTGCGGTGCCCACCAATCAGGACCCAAGATGTATCTTAAGATTAAGAGGTTGGGGTACTACTGGCCAAACATGGTACGAGACTGCATAAACTGCGCAAAGACTTGCCATTTGTGCCAAATGCATGGAGATTTAATTCATAAGCACCCTAACCCTCTTCATCCAACGGTTTCGTCGTGGCCGTTCGAAATATGGGGGACAGATATAGTGGGGCCCATAGAACCTCCTTCTTCTCTGGGGCATCGATTCATACTCGCGGCAACAGACTATTTCTCCAAATGGGCGGAGGCCGTCCCATTAAGGGAAGTCAAGGCCGCCAATGTCGTCGATTTCTTTCGCGGGAATATATTGAGTCGTTTTGGAATTCCTAGACGAATCATATCCGATAACGGCTTGGCCTTCAAAAATGCCTCGATTTACAAATTTGCAGAGCGTCACAAAATTGATTGGCGATACTCCTCGATATACAATCCAAGGGCGAATGGACTAGCCGAAGCATTCAATAAAACTTTATGCAAGCTGCTCAAGAAGAGCGTTTCAAAGAACAAGAAAGAGTGGCATCAGAAGCTAGTGGAAGCATTATGGGCTTATCGAACCACGTATCGCACGCCCACACAATCGACGCCTTATTCCCTAGTCTTCGGTGTCGAAGCCGTGCTTCCACTCGAGGTCGAAATACCTTCGCTAAGAATGGCAATGCAATGTGACATGACCATGGATGAAAATGCCCAATTACGTCTTGATGAACTGGATACACTTGATGAGCAAAGGCTGATTGCACAGCAAAACCTAGAGCTATACCAGGCACAAATGGCAAGGGCGTATGACAAATTAGCCAGAGAACGCACCTTCAAGAAAGGAGATCTCGTCCTAGCAGTAAGGCGGCCTATCATATCCAACAAGATAGCGAAAGGGAAGTTCAACCCTAATTGGGAAGGACCCTACGTGATAGGAAAAGTTTACGAAGGAGGAGCCTACCAACTGACAGATCAAGATGGAATGCACCCGATGCCACCCATCAACGGCCGTTTCTTAAAGAAATACCATGCTTAAAACACGAATCTGATCCTGACCAAGCGACACTAGGCTCGAGAATATCAAAGTCGTTGCCATTTGACTGTTTGCTAGACCTATGTAAGTTCCTTATGTGAGCATTCGCCAAATTGGATGACGGAAGCATAAATTTGCCCTAGTTATGACTAAAAAAAAAAAAAAAAAAAAAAAAAAAAAAAAATCATCTGCAAAATGCTGACACATCAGCACGAGTTTCTTATAGTGTTAAAAAAGAGGAGGGTCTCTCAGTTTAAGGCACGACATCAGTTCGGAAGGAAGACCGTGAAAGGACCTTACTATATCATGCACTAAGGGCAACCCCCGAACAAGCACTGCTAAGCTCGGAATAGTTCGAAATTTCATAGCTCCATTCCGGGAGCCAGGATAATGCCGGACAGATATATTGTATATTTGAAAGCCAAGCCACCTGGACTCATACATGAGAACCCTTGTCAAATGCATCACTCAACTATCCCCAGGGCATACAATATCTCAAATCATGTTTTCATCAAAGCATACTTGAAATAAGTACTATGTGTGCATATGGTCACTACCCATCCTGTTAGTGCCAAGCGCCCTTGCCAATGGATTTGTGTGTCCGCTTGTCATTTATACGAAAGGATCAAAAGGCATCAATTGAACTCTTGTTCAAGATCGCAAAGGGACAAGCATGCTACAATCTCATGGCTAATCATTTTCCCTGGCTCTAATATATGGGAAATAACTCAAGAGTGCGAGATTTGTAGTACCGTCATGCATGAACTACCGCCAAACAAGCAATCAAAATAAGAGGATGCCTACACTTAAATACCGATCGAGGCTCAAGTGCAAGAATCGATAGCAATGTTGCGCAATTGGATTTTCAAGATACGTTGCAACGAATACTATGTAGCAAATTTGTAAATTCAATATATACCGCTCGAGCAAAGACACAATCTCAATAATGCAAAAATGTTCGGAACATTTCACAAAGGCTTGTTTCTTTACCTCATGTCAAGTATAAATAGCAGAGAGAGATGAATATTTCTAAGTGGCATAAACAGGTTAGCAAATCTTTTATCAAAGATTTATAACTCAACATTGGTATACGAATACAAGTCTCAATGCAAAGGAGCACACAATGCCTAAGTTAGCCAAATCAAAGTTCTCGACTTCTTGCAGCATGAGTTTTCGTTTGTCCATCTCGACAGCGAATACAAGTCTCAATGCAAAGGAGCACACAATGCCTAAGTTAGCCAAATCAAAGTTCTCGACTTCTTGCAGCATGAGTTTTCGTTTGTCCATCTCGACAGCATCCCCAAAAATACAAGAACTTTCAAAGATTCTTTAAGGCATTTGCCCTAACCCGGAGTTTCAAGCATATTGTCACCCTCAACTTCGACGCTGTATACCTGAAATGATAACGACATCGAATAAGAAAGCGTGAAAGAAATATTCCAATGGATTTGTACACGCTCATCACTTATACGAAATCCATTGGGGGGCATTTGTTGAGCCATTAAAAGTAAGACTATAAACATAAGGAACAAACTAAGGAAGAAAGTTACAGCTTGTCAATTGCTTGCTGATCTTTCAGAAAGACAGCAAAACATTCATTCTGTTTGGTTGTTTGAATAATGAAAATGGAATACTCCAGAGGATGCAACTGTGCAACCTTCTTTAGTGATTACTTATTTTGGTGGTAATGACTCGATGGCTGCACACGAATCTGGCCTTGGGCCTCATGTGCCTCTTCCAGAATACATTGAAAATATGAGAAATATTGCAACTCATCTAAAGAACTTATCTGAAAAGACCCGCGTCATTTTCCTCAGTTCTCCCCCAATCAATGAGGAAATGCTAAAAAACTCACGAAATCCTATTTTAAGTGAGTTACCTTGGACAAATGAAATGTGCCAGATGTATTCTAAAGCTTGTATAGAACTGTGCAAAGAGATGGATATAAAGTATGTTGACATGTTCTACGCAATACAAAAGCATGATGACTGGGAAATCACTTGTTTTGTATGTTGACATGTTCTACGCAATACAAAAGCATGATGACTGGGAAATCACTTGTTTTACTGATGGTATTCACTTCTCCTCCGAAGGAAGCAAGATAGTGGCAGAAGAGATAATTAAGGTCATAAGAGAAGCATGTTGAGCCATTAAAAGTAAGACTATAAACATAAGGAACAAACTAAGGAAGAAAGTTACAGCTTGTAGTTGACTCCACTGAATGAAATAAGGTTACCACAACAGCGAATGAAACAAGGTTACCACAACAGCACCAAGGTTACCACAACAGCACCAACAGAGCCAACAATAGCCGCTACTCGAACACTATACTTTAAATGATGACTTCTTCCAAAAGCTCCGCAGTCTTCTCCTGAAAGCATGCCAGCAGGAGAGACAAGTAAAATATTTCCTGGATAAAATGAGCTCCATGGGAACCTCTGTAAACTTGGTGGAAAGGTGCCAGACAGAACATTATACGAAAGTCTTTGCATATTATCAATTTCTTGAGGTAATGGGCCAGACAGCAAGTTACCAGACAAATTGCAATTACTGTAAAAATCTCGCTTCTGCTGCTGATCCCCCAACGCTGCTGGACCATCTCCCACAAGTAAATGCCTCCCGAAGACGATATTTAATTGAAGCAGCATCGTAATTACTGTAAAAAAAAATTGTCGAGCCATTTGGGTTTATTCAAAGAGAGAGGAAGGAAAGTAAAAAGAGTGCTGAGGGAGGATACAGACCTCCACAAAACCTTCTGATCAAAAGAGGCATGCAAAGACGACAAATCTAAGGCCATCCGGACACAAAGTCGATGAAAGAAAATTCTTAAAAGCGTAAACCAAAGTAAGCTTCAGATTGAAGCTCAAGCGTGTTGAGCTAATGAAGCTCTATAACAGAAGAATTCATGTAAATCGATCAGAAAGTCACTAATCTCTAAATAGAATGAAACTCCATGACTGGGCAAAGATTGTATAAATAGAAACGTACACAAGCAAAATCAAAAATCTAGAGACAGTAATAAAAGATTGTATTAAGCGTACCAAACGGTCTCTAGTTAAATCTGGTCTCAAATAGAATGGAGAGACTTGTAGAAGACCAAACGACTAAGTCAAAATCGGTGTTGACTTTGAACCAAATCAAAGTATCAAAGTAGCAGACACCGAGGCTCTGAGGACAAGAAGACGTATGATGAGAAGGAAGTCTGGCACGCATGGACGGAGCAAGTAGGGCAAGCAGGTGGAAGATAAGACAAGCCGAAAGAAAAAAATCAGAAAAGAGAAAAGGGGCGAGCATGGGAAACAGCGAGGGCTGATGAGAGGGAATGGTCATGACAGAAGAAACAAAAATAATGAAGAAAAAGGAAAAGGCGTGAAGGAAGAAGTTTATAAAAGGGGAGATGCACAACACAGAAAAGAGGGACGCTGCTGCAAAGAGAGAAAAGAGAAGTACCAGGAGGCTGCAAGAGGAACGTCTGAAGGTAAGAAAGGGAAGTTTTTTTTTTTACGTAGGCCTGAGGTGCACTAAGCACCGGTGGCATTTAGGCCTAAGGTGCACTAAGCACCGGTGGCATTACAAAACGCCGGCGAAGAAGTGAGGAGGTGAAGAGAAAACGAGGTAAAGAAATGAGGGGAGGTATGAAGGATTGAAGAGAGAGAAAGGAGATGAATAAAAAAAAAAGGAGAAGAGAAGAAGGAAGAAAAAGAGTGATGCTGTGTATAAAAAAGGAAAGGGAGAAGGCGTTCGAGAGAATCAGGCTCAAAGTCACGTTAAAAAAAAAAGAGAAGAGAGAAAAGGAAAAGTGACGTTATTAAAGGGAAGAGGGCATGCGAGGGATCTGAGAAGCGCAAAAAAAAGAGGGAGCAATACAAGCGATTAAAAGAAAGTGAGATGCCGGATTCTGAAAAGAGGGGAAGATCAGACGGTAAAACCATATAAAAGAGAGAAGACGAAACAAAAAAAAACAAATGAACGAATAAACAAATCAGAAGAACCCATTAACTCACGACGACATTTGTAGAAGGAAAGAAACAAAGTACCTGATGAAAGCCCCTTTGATTACTCTGAAGGCCCTGTCTTTAAAAATCACACCAACACGATGATAGAACGCCTCATCAAAAAGCTCTTGGAGATAGAAACTTGGCTGATATCCTGAAATCCTTGAGGAGAGAGAATGACAAATGAGTCACATAATCGAAGATGAAAAAAAGAGCAAGGTAAAGAAAATATACAACCCAGATTACCTGGCAAATCTCCTGAGCCTCCACTGAAGGGAGTGAGTTTGGCAACACTGAGCTCCGAAGAAAGATTATTTCACCACGTTACTGTAAGATGAAGGTAGCGAAGAAATCATGCGAAGCTCCATAGGAAGAGTAAAAAAGAAAAAGAGGACGAAACCACTTACGAAGAGCTCAAATGCAGCAAGCCACCAGGGTGTTCTATCTCAGTGGAGATCACCGATCGCTGCCGTATGCCAGAGACTTCAGCTCAAGCTCAAAGGACCTCTACCAAGACAAAAAAGGAGAACCGTTAAATGATTGATCGAAGGAAATGAAAGAAACAGATTAGGGCTTGCACTATCTCTTGGACGGATCCGGCCCAATTCCGTTTTCTAATGGGCCAGAACCCGGAGCAAATCCGACCCGCCGAAAACCCATTTCTTCATTGCTTCTGAAGAGGCGGAAAGCGATCTCTCAACGTCAATCCCGGTTCCCGCATTCCTCTGCTTGACAAATCCACCACCGACCAATCGGCTAAAAAAAAAAATAAATAATACAAAAATTAAAATTAATTATGAGAGAAGCTTGAAGAATCCTTTAAGATTGCTACTCAGATTAGCCAAGGATGGGGTTTTACCCTCCATCGATTCATCAGCTTTAGCACCGCCTCGTCTAGAACTTCCTCCTCGCCAGCTGCTAGATCACCCTCCTCCCTCAGCAAACCTCGTCGCAGACAAGCATCTCCTGGTTGGCATCAACATAATAGAAAGACTCCACTAAAAGCAACATCATCTGAAATATAGCAGCACCATTCGACTAAAATCGCTGCTTCCCCCGTCTAGCATACACTGACACCTATCGATCCAAGCTTCCCCCTCTGGAAGTTCAAGCGAACCGGAAGCACAACAACGATATCACCCCTCTCCTCGCTGGTTTCCTCACAAGCAGCACGGTGACATCATCAACCCCACTCCTCTCCTTTCTCACCAATGATGACCACCTCGTCGCAAAACTCACTAGTGGACCTGATTCTCAGCCGCCAGAAGCACCTCGCCGTTTCCAAACTTCTCGCCTCCCTAGTCACACTGAACCCTCCTTAGCGGCTCCCGATGCCAGAGGGCTTCTCCCAAATTAGCCCCTGAACACATGTCCTGGGGGTGAGTCGCCACGAGTTTGCCTGAGTACTCTCGGCCGTAGGTGAACGACGCCAGAGGACCTTACCCGATCGACTCCTCAATGACCACCCACGCCACTCTTCCCGTCGTTTGAGTGGTCAGCGAAGGGAACTTTCCCTTTTGACGGCATATTACAAACAATAAAAGGAGCTCACACTGTGCTATTAGTTACACTCCCTCAAGCCCCGCTCGATTAGCGACTCGGGCTTGACTTGAGTCATGTCAAAATGATGAGTCCAAATGAAATCAAAAATACCTAGAAACCTCGATGCATCGCGACGAAATACTGTTTAGGAGGTGTGTACGTCGACGCTCGTCGTCGGGGCATGGCTCCTCAGTACGATGTCACGATCGTCTAGGCGAAACAATAAATTTCCAAATCAAATTATCCAATACGCCGCAAGGCCGGATGAATTTCAAACCAAATTATCCATCACGCCGCAAGGCCGGATAAATTTCAAACCAAATTATCCAACACGCCGCAAGGCCGGATAAATTCCAAACCAAATTATCCAATACGCCGCAAGGCCGGATAAATTTCAAATCCAAATTATCCAACACGCCGCAAGGCCGGATAAATTCCAAACCAAATTATCCAATATGCCGCAAGGCCGGATAAATTTCAAATCCAAATTATCCAATACGCCGCACGGCCGGATAACCCTCAAAATCAAATTATCCACCACGCCGCGAGGCCGGATAATCTTTCTCTACTTCAAACCATCCAACACGCCTTAATGCATTACGATGGGATATCGTTTGGGAGGTGCGTACGTCGATGTTTACCATCGGGGCGTAGCTCCTCGATATAACGTTGTACTGCCTGGGCCGGATATTATCCAACACGCCGTTACAAGGCTAAAAGTCCGACGAACACAAATCGCCCATCTTGACGAATACTCCTTTTTTTCTTATCATGTCGAAATATGTATCACGTCAAATCAAATTCATGAATGAAATTTTCTGATTATCGTTCTTATCTTGTTGCGTATTATAGATCTCTTAATCAAAGGTTCCCTAATTTTAGGGGTAATTAACAATGAGCGCTTGCGCTCATTGGAAGCCAGAACCCATTAAACAAAAAGCCTTATTAATTTAAGGTGGATTTGAAACGGTCATAATACATTCCCAATGTAACAAAATGACCCCACAATATATTCCTAAAACCACCTGATAAAATCCCAGGTGTGCATTCCACCATTTGAGAGAGCTGTTTTAAGTACCTATCCCAGGTATCAACAAAATGTAAACCCTCAGAGCCTTGGCCTAATGGAATTTTCAGCGACTTTAACTTACACCAACATCAGAGAAAATGTCCTGCAGAATTCGCTCCTGCTGTTTGCGCCAGTGAATACCCTCCTGTTCCTTTCCAACCAGACGTGATATATGGCCCTGTAAAGATAAGTTTTCTTGTTGTGTATAATGTGCAATATTTGTCAAAATATGTGACCAAGAACTCGATTGGGAGATCACACCGCATAGCTGTTTCAAGTTGTTCCAAACCCAGAAAGTACCTGGACATTAAAAAAAAGGTGATCCATAGAATTCAGTATTTAGTGCACAAAAATAATAGGATTTCCTGACTACAACTCCCCATATCGATAATTTGTCCAAGGTGGAGAACCTATTCCAAAACAACATCCATGCTTTATGGAGAGAGGCATTCGGCCCTTAAATCAAAGTTACTGATATAATCTTGTCTCCTTCAAGTGAAGGATAAATGAGATTATTCACAATGTCCTTATAGACATCCAGTAATTTCACTGATTTTGGAATAGGTGGGCACCATTCCCTGTTACTAATAAGTGCAGCCCCACCCTGGAGGATTTTTTAAAAAAAATCCTCAATCAAAAATAGAGGGTTTGTGAATTGAACCATGAAACAGGATAGGACATTTGTGATCCTGTAGCCGATAAATTGTTAACACTGAAGTGAAGTCGTACATCCAATAGACTCCTTAATCCTCTTGAGCACACACTTGGAAGTAAGGACAATCCAAATTGAGTGAGTTCTTAAATAATGATGGTGGATCCATCTAATCCATAGATTCTTCTCAGTATCAATGTCCCACACATATCTCATGAGAAGCGCAATATTTAAAATCTTAATATTTCTTAGCTCAAGTCCACCGCAGGAATAAGTGTTGGTGACTGTGTCTCATGAAACTTTTTGGATAACTTTGGTAGAATCCCCTCATAAGAATCAAGATAAGAGTTGGTTAAATTAATTGTTATTAGTCACATAATATACTGGTCACATTTTGAACCAGTACGTATCAAACATGCCATTTGGTTTGAACTAATCCCTAAATGCATAATTTGAACTAATTAATTACTTAATTATATTGTGTTATATTATTAATTGAATCACGCAGACACTACATATGTGGTATTGTTATATGATCATGAACTAAACAATGTGCTATTCTACATTATTCTAAATGATGTGCTATTCTACATATGTAATGTAGTTAATTACATTGTTGGCTAATTTAATTGTTTACCTTGATGAGTAGAATAATGATGCTCTTCTTGGGGCATAATAAAGGAATACGAATCCTTGGTCAGATATTAGGCTTACGGTGAGAGGTGGCTAGTCAAGTTGACACTCCTAAGGTGGTGGTTAGCTTGAAGCAATAAGCACTCTACAGTCTATAGAGCTAAAACTTTTGATGCCCAAGTGGTATCGAAACAAAAAAAAATGATGCACTCTATTTTGTCAATACAAGGATTTACTTAATCTTTTGGAGGATAAGAAACTCACTTTATCTATGCAACAAAGTTGTATAGTGTTGAACCCATTCTATGTTCAAGAAAAGGAACAACTTGCTCTAGAAGGTCATGCAATCTAAAAGACTAAAAATTAAAAAAGTTCGTCATTATGTCAAATGATTGGGTCAAATTGGCAAAGAGACTACTAAGCTTCCATTGAGTCATTCATCCGATTCATCCGAACGTATTTCTGGTTTATATTGGTCCAAGCATGGATTGATACATCAGAATTGGTCAGTTTGTATATGATACTGGTATGTACTTGTCTGGATCTGTTTTGTGAACCTTTGATGAAAATAAATTTGATTGTTTGTAGTAAGAAGATCCCTTACCTATGTTAATGTATTTAGGGATTTCGCATGGAAGTTCTAAAATATTGGAGAACTTTATTAAGTTTGCTCACGAATTGTGTAAAGTCACCCAATAATGTTGAGATAAAATTCTCTTGAGGCAGCTTAACTTGCTAACTTCTGCCACTATAGACTAATTAGTTGTGCATAATGTTTTTTAGGACAATAAACACTTGACTTTGAAACCAAAATGGTAAAAAGATTTAGCAAAATTGAGATAGTTAACAATGTGAGTCGAGGAAAATGTTAGAAGCTAAGTAGTGGACACTATTGTCTCTTATATAAGTTTCTAACTAGTGTGTATATATTTTATATGTATTTTTCATTTATAGGTGACGTGACATTTCGTGAGCGTATTGTGTATAAATTATTCACCTCAACTCTTTGTCCTGCCTAAGTCTTCATGGACTTTTTCACAAAATAATACATGAGATGATGAGAGAGAGTGGTAGGTTACATATGATCTTGGTCCTGTCCAAGTATAGAGTTGAAGGTATTTTATTTTTTTCCCTTTAGGCTCCTGTGGCTGGTCTAATTCCTTGTAATCATATACATTCCTATATGACATTTGTGTTCTTTGAGCCTTGCATTACAAGCACTTGCTGGAAATATTTAGTCACTCACTCGATTATTGACAAAGCATATAATCATCATTATGTGAATCTAGGTTGAATACTTTTTGAAAAGCGTAGTGTTGTGCTACACTGTTTTTTGGATAAGGAAGAATTGTGACTATAATAATGTAGAAATAGTAGGTGTCTCTACCTACATGTGAAGAATTTATTTAAAATAGAACATAATAATCATCACACCATGCTTCTGTCGTGTGTCAAGGTTTAAAATCGTGGTCCAAACTGGTGTTTCAGTTGTATATTGGTGTCAGGTCATACTATCATATATTGATGCTATATATTGGTGTCAGGTCATACTATCATATAATGTATTGGTAATTTGGTATTGGATGTATCTCATATTGGTATTGTTTAAAAGCCATGGTGATAAGCATGTTATACTAGTTAATTATTGGGTTCCTATCCATATTATTGCCATTTTGTGAAAACATAAATTGGGTCATCGGACCTTTTCCTAAAAGTTGGAGCTTTTGGAATAAGTGATCATTAACTAAATCTGTATATTAAAAGTTTGAGTTATAGCACATGCCCTATATATTTTACAGAGAGGCTAACAAATTTATTAGTTTGTAATTGTATGATTTAGAAAATCAAATTAGGCTATAAATGAATAAATAAGTGACTACTTTATTAAGTTATATTATAACATTATTTAATAATTAGAAATTTATAGTATATAGCTCTGTGATTGATTATTGCGATACAAACATGAACAAAACAAATATAAAACAATTAATTGTTTTAGTTTATTCACAGCATTAGCATTATAATTCTTTTGCTTGTAAATTGTATTAGTTATATAAACAAATTAAAATCAATAAACAAAAGACAAGGTTAGTTAGAAATATTTCATGTAAGTATATAAATATTACAAATTGTATTAGCTACACTATCAAAATAAAGTATGATGTCTTAAATTCTAAATGATTATTTCTTGTGCTTGCTTGGTGATGGAGGTATTACATCGACACCCCTAGTAGGGAATTGGCATGATAACCGTGGTTAACTTTGCAAGATTCATCCTGTTTTGGTAATTTCTCATATATGATGATTAATTTATTAAATATAGTGCATTATATTTAACTGTGTTAACACGACTGCATGATCACCTCATGGATTTTCAGAACTGACCTCTCCCAACATGTGCTACGGTCAAGCATCACGTTCCTCTTACCAGCGCCCTACATCTGGTAAATAGGTTGCCATCATATTGTTACTATAGGCCTCAGTTGATTAGTTAAGAACTAGGAGAACAATCCCTACAAGAAGTAGCCTCAGAATGGATAAACTGAAAAGTTATTCCCCCTCTTTTTATTTAGAATGAGGCAATTTCGAAAATGATATTAATTATTTTGCGTGTGCATGTGCTTTTATCTCTCATTTGAACGCTAAAGTTGTTTTATTCTTCATATAATCTTTCTGAGCTAAAGGAAAAACTAAACAGTTTCTTGATTTGTTCCGTGCTAATGCTTTCCAAATTACTTTGATGTGCTTTTGTCCATTATTTTTTAATATATCGATTTTGATTTTTTTATATATTTTTTGTGAACATAAAATATTGCAGGATTGATGGCTTACAATCATTTGTTGAGAAATTTTTGAAGGATCATTTTTTACCAGCTATGTTTGTAGATTATCGAAAATCTATCCAACAGGCTATATCAAGTAAGTATCATCAGTTGAAGAACATGAATTCTTGTGGATGATTGTGTATAAAAAAATTATTTCTTCAAGAATGCAGTTTCATTTGTATTTAGAAATTTAATGCTATTATTTTAGCTGCTGTTGTTGGAATAATTGGAGTTAGTTTTTAACGTAACCGTTTTGATATTTATCTTGCATTTGGTGCTCATAGTTCAACAATATCATTTTAAAGCATGTTTTTTATGTATTCGTTTAAAGAACTGATCTTACTTGTCTGTGGTGGTGAGGTTAATGTTAGCAAAAGGGGCTCGTTAGTATGTGGGTGCACAGATTAGGCCAAGGCATTGACTCTCAGCACCTTAAGTCTTCCTAGTGAGCAATTTTAATGGGTATTACCTGCTTGAGATCCCTAAGCTCACGTCTTTAATAGAAAACTGATATCACTACGGTTACTGTATAAGACTATAAGTTGTTACCGATTGCCAAAATAATTAATATCAAGTACATAATTCAGCATAAGGAATCTATAAAGAAAAATAAAATTGTATATCGACTCTATCCTCAGAGACTCAGAAGTCAGAACAACGCTTCATTATCTAGGTTTCAGCATCAACATTGCCTTACTCTATTGTGAATGACAAATTGACGACATATTGTGACAGTTTGTGGTGTTAATGATAACCCCTTGTTTTCTCAATCTTTGTTTCTATAAGAACCTGGTCTCATGCTAATCATAATGTTTTGTTCTTAATTCTTATATGAAAATCCTAGTGCTGTTCTCATTATCATGGTAAGAATTTCATATTTTAATTTTATCTTTGTTGATACATGACTTGGCAGGGATCTAATGCTCGTTACTATCTTTTTACTTCATCATCAAAAGATTACTTCTATATTCTGTATTTGGCTCTGCACTAGCTGTTGGTTATATAATATATCCATTCGCAGGTCCAGCAGCATTTAAGCCACGTGCTAATGGTCCGGTCTATAGGCCGCTCGTTGAGAATGGACGTCCAGTACTGCAGGGCCTCTTAGCTAGCAATCTATTGGCAAATGAAGTAAAATTGTTGATGTGTTTTTCATGTTATCCTGAATTAGTTCATTATGATGATTGTTTACAAGAGGTTACAAATATACATCAGGTACTTGGTTGGGCACATTTGATGCCAAAATACGCAATTGAACTCATTGATTTTGTGCAAACATTCCTGGAACGTACATTTGAAAGATGCCGAACATCATACACAGAGGTATGAATTGTAAATTAATTAGTATAGTTGTTACTTCAATACACATTTATTTTATGAAACATCTGTTCTGACTGTTTATTAATTTAAGATTAAATAGATTAAACACCTTTGAAGATTGACCCATTGTAGAAGCTACTGTTCATCACTGAATTTTGTTATTTTTTTAATGGTATTTTAAGTACTCGAATAGTTGAATCTAATACTACCATATCTCAAGTTGTCATTTGAATTTTGACTGATTTGTCCAATGTCCGCTGCTACAATATTACTGAGATGAGAAGAAATTTGTGCTTGTGTACTCATTCAAAAGGTCTTTTGTGTGGATTTCATTGGTGGCTCTAGTCCTCTGAAATCCACATATACTTGGATAGCATCCACGTGAATGATAATTGGTACATGATGAGTTGAGAAAAATATGGCAATTGTTGTACCAAAGAGGGGAGTAATGCAAATCTTATCCAAATCTTTGCAAGTGCATTAATGCTTTGTTATTTTGCTATATACTTATTAGCAATTTTGCTGTGAATAAGTTTATATTTTGTTAATGCAAAATACTAATTTGAAGCAGAGGTGCTTCTTATGCTCAAAGACTTCATATTCATCGGTTTTTCCTAAGGGAAGGCAGAAGAAAGGTAAAGCATTTAGATTAGTACAAGCAAAATCAAACTAAACCCACACGTGGCTTTGTAAAAGGATCAAAATGCCAAATCAAAGAATAATTATCCAATTTAGCCCTCCTATTGTATATAAGGACATAGAGATATTGGTCCAATTTCACTGTGTTAATAGAAATATCCTTCATCAACTGATACACCATCTTATCATTTGCCAGCACTCTGATTGTTCTCTCTTATAGTCTTATGCAATCCTTCAAGCTCTTGAAAATAGCTTAACTTATTAAGTATGAGTTCGTTGCTAAAGTAGGAAACTTGGTTAGACAAGCTTTGCTTGCTAATAGATACCTTAATTCCTATAGTGGATTTTTTTTTTTTTGTTTCATTTAACTTATGCACATCTTGGTAAATTGATTGATCATCTTTTCTGTATTTTTTATTTATGGTGTAGTTAAGTTTCTTTACAATTTCGGGCATGTTTGGCCCTGCTGTTAATAGCTTTATAATTATGCTAAACTGTGTTGTGCTGCACTGTGTTGTACTGTCAAAATTTATAAGATGTTTAGTTAATAGCTTTTTAACTGTCAAAATTTAAAATAATAAATATATATATTATTTTAAATTATTTAAAATAATAATATATTTTATTTTTCTTTATAATTAAAATTTTTAATTATTTAAAATAATAATACTTAAAATTTTAAATAAAATAATATAAATTACTTTTTTAAAGAAGCAGAAGCTGTAAAAGCTTCAAATTGTAGCTTTTCCAACTTCTATTTTTTTGCTACTTTTTTCTGTTTTTGTTTTTCATTACCAAACAGTTTTTTCTGCTTTCTGCTTAAAAGCTGATTAAAAGCAGCTTAAAAGTGGGCCAAACAAGTCCTTCGTATTATGTGCGCTTTTGTGATCACATAAAAGATTTTGCATGCTTGATTGAAGAGGTAAAATTTTCTCATTGAAGTTCTTCATAATCTTCTAGTTGTCTTTGACTCCGAAGCTCTATAATTATCATGCTTATAAAATTATTATATCTAAATTAACCCCAAAATGTTATTTATTTGGAGCTTGGATATGCTCCGTGCTGATATTTCGTTTTACAACCATAGCTGAAATAAGTTGGTAGTCTACTAGTGAAGGTTAGAGAATTGTGCTTTTTCCAGTGCCTGCCTGTTCATACTCAAAGAAGCCATGCCGTGATCCTCTCATTTGGTTTCTCTCTAAACTTCTCACAACTCTTTATCCAAATTTATTTATTCAACATGACTATCAGTACTAGAGACAATAACTTCAAAAGTTCAGTCTCATGCAACTCTTTTTAAATAAAAGTGAATTTTTCTATCATGAAGACATGAACTACATTTGTGTCACAGCGTCCAATAGTCTTGTTGCATTTTCATCACCAGCCCTATTATGATATTCTAGTTTCATCATGTGATATAGATATGATATACATGATTATTAGTCATTGTCTATTCCCAATGATAACCGTGTGCTTCCTGCAGCTACAGCAGCAGTGTATTTTTATAACAAATGTTCTGATGCGTGTATACAACTAGAAATCTTTCTAAAACCTATTTGGTGTTCTCACTTCTCAATGCCCTTGAACAGTATTAATGATTTTTTGGAGCATGAATTGTGAAAAATTGAACCATCAATGGCCTCTTTTATTCGTGCGTCTCTATCCTGCTTCATAATTATTTTAAGAGAGCATCTTTAGTGTTTGATGATTAGTATTTTTCTCGTGCTACTGTATGTGTCTATGTGATATTATTCAACTTTGCCTTTGAACTTATGATGATATTTTCTTATTGAGAAATTCTCAGGCTGTTCTGCAAAAGCAAAGTCACATGCTCATAGGAAGAAATGATGTCGAGAGCTTGTTACGGCGTCACCCCTCCAATGCTTGTCTACAAAAATATCATGATCAATCTTCACTTGAAAACAATGTTTCGGATGCTGGAACTGTTAAAGTAGAGATAGAGATGAGTGATCTATTATTGGGCTTGCGTCCAATTAAGCAGGTATATACCAAGATGCAGAACAATGCAATCCTGAGTCCGACACGTGTTTGTTCAGGATGCACAACACATAATTGCTCTAAGAATACAACAGTCTAATTTATTTACTTTATCTTCACTACGTGTGCATGAGTTGTGGGAAGGGTATCATGAAAACCTCTATAAAGTTCTCCTAACGACAGTTTCTATTTAAATAACTGAATGTGACATGGGCCTTGCCTTCCGTTGCCTAATGAAACAATATTCAGTGAGATATTTTTTGTATTCATATTCCCATAATCTCTTTTTATCTTTTATATGTTATTTACTGAATTATCTGTCCTCTTTGTTGGACTTCATGCAGGAAAACTTAATTCGTGATGACAATAAACTCATTTTGTTGGCATCACTTAGTGACTCATTGGAGTATTTAGCAGACTCCGTTGAAAGGTAAAAAGCTTCACCTAATGTATGTACCAAGGTTTGCAAATTTGGTCTAGTTGGTTGTACCAGTTTGCGATCCAACAGGTACATATTGATCAATACCAAGCGGTACGGAAGGGGGTGAAAGGGGGCAGACACGCTTGCATTTGCTCCTCGTCCTCCTCCCCTGACGAGGAGCAAATTAGTTTTACCTTCAAATTCAATTGACTCTGTTCAAATGTAAACCTTTTCTATTAACCTGCCTTGTGAAGCATCAGTTAACAGTAAATGAGTCTGCCATGTTATACTCGGTTAAGTCTAGATTACAAAATCTTGATATCTGATCAGTAGTTTAACAGTATTTTTCCTTCTCTGTTACATCCCTGTGACCCTATGTATCTTTTGCTTATCAGACAATTATTATATTTCTGCAGTTAACAGGGTATAATGATATAAATTGGGGGAATTATTTGTTTGTCCAATTAGATCGAAGGTAAATAATGCCGTTGGAATAACTAATTAACATGAGCATGAAGATAACGTTCTAACTGCGTATATGTCTCTTCTATGCCACTTTTGTTAATATCCTAAACTGTCTTTTCTGGATAAATTTAACAAATTGTTTATCCAATATGATATTTTTTTTATTTAATTTTATAATATTGGAATATACATTGATGAAACAAATCAGGCTTGGAGATATCTTTGGAAGACCAATAGATAATGCAATGGGCAGTAATATGAACAATCCAACTCATCGCCACACACGGAGCACAAGTACAATTCCCAAAAATTTTGCATCTATCGCTGATGAATATAGGAGACTAGCAACTGACTGCCTCAAGGTTCTACGGGTGGAAATGCAGTTGGAGACAATTTTCCATTTGCAAGTCAGTAGTCTATTTCGAGAAGTCTCTTTTGTTTAGCACTTTAGTGTATAACTTCAAAAGTGAGATGAGAGCAAATACGTTTTCATGCAGGTAATGGCCAACAAGGAGTACCTAGAAGATCAAGATGCTGAAGAAGCAGACGATTTTATTATTTCACTTTCAACTCAGGTTTTCTTGCCACTCATTTTATTTAGCTATCAAATGGTTGTTCAAGCATTTACTCGTTCTATGCCTGTACTAGGAGAGAAGGTTCTTATAAGTAATCCATGCTTAATAAAATGGATTTCTGTGTACATAATCACAAGAGAGTATAGCTCTTTATAGACTACTAATACATTAAGTCTACAATACTTGCTACCCAGAGTGACGTTGAACAACATATGCACATTCTCACGCTCCCTCAAGCTGGTGCATATATGCCAATCTTTTCCAACTTGTTTCAAAGTATAAAAATGGTTTTGTGAACAAATAAGCACACTTGAGTTTCAAAGGGGGTGAATGGAGTATGAATTTTTTTTGGTATCAAAGTACCAAAACTACAATATGTTTGGTTCTTCCATGAGGTACTGGATTATTATCAATATAGATAATAGTTTGTTATTTTGTTATCACAAGACCAAGACCACATGGTATTTTTGGTTTCTACTAGCCTGAGCGAGTATGTGGGTACTATATATATATATATATATATATATATATATATATATATATATATATATATATATATATATATATATATATATATATATATATTATAATCAACTCATAACGTGTGTTGGTACTAGTCCAACAATAGATTGGTACACCAGACTGGTATTTAAAATCTTAGTTATAACAAATAATCAGAAGACATTGTGAGTAACTTCTATATCACCACATAGAGTTTGAAGCTATATCATCTGTCATGATCATATATTATACTTATGTGCTAGATTTTGCTACCAGTTTTTGTTTTTTTTTTCTCTATCATAAGGTTAATTGTAACAAAAGTATAAATGTATAATGCCCTTAAATGTTACACCTCAAGAACAAACTTACATTGCACAACTTGTTGGGGGTAAATAATTATATTAGTCATGTTGTCACATACAAATACATTTGAAATAATTTTAGAACAATGTTGTCTAGCACATTTTTTTTGTTTGTAACAACATGAAAAATCTAATAGTAACATATATATAATATTTGGATAATTCAGTTCACAACATAACAAAGTGTAATTAACTATATTAGTTTAATAACATTACATTTTAGATAAAAGACACTATGATGATACGAAGAGTTATTTTTATTTCTATTTATTTTGAATATGTTAACTCTCCATTCTCCATTTGTTGAGGTCATAATTGGACTCATACCGTTCGGTACAGGTAGTGCCAAAACCAATACTAGTACAAGGTAAGTATCATTTATATATACATATATATTATGAAATACCGGCGGATACTGATGGTATCATCTGATTGTACCAAGTGGAGGGACTTTTATAGGGGTGCGGGTTGATATCTTAAACCTTGGTTGAATTATTGAAATTTGAAAAGAAAAGATAATAAGAACCATATAAAAAAACAAGGGGTGATTGTCTTTCTTAATTTTTAAAGGTAATAGTAATAATTTATTAAAGAACGACCCTTCAAGACATTTAGGTATTTTCCTCATAATCAAGATTAAGAAACTAGTTTGTATTGCTTGGTACGAACAATTTGCATTGGTTTGTGGTTGGACCGACACTTGGAACTAGTATAAACTAGCACCTAGTAGGAGCCACCGTAGTGTTGATATTGGTCAATACCAATCAGTATGGTTCAGGTAGTTCTTGTTGCTGTTCCTGTGCTTGAAATGGTAGTTGCCTGTTGCGCTCATGTAAAATTCCCTCTGCCAAAGGAAGAGGGTAGCTGCTCTGGTGATCTCTGCACAAAAGATGCCTACGAAAGCAGCAGAACAGACTTTAATGCACTCCAGAGAGGAACTGTAGCAGGGAAATTGTGCTGCGGAAAGACTGTTGTGCACGGAGGCTGTGCTGCTGGAGCTGCAATGCTGACACTGAGCAGGCGATGCTGCAAAAGAAGCTTTGCTGGTGTCCAAGCTGCAACTGCAGCGCTTTGTGGTTGTCGCGGCCAATGTTGTGCAGGGCCTGCAGGCAGTGCAGTGAAAGAAATATGCTGACAACATTGCTGCGACGGCATTGCTTTGTAGGTGACACAGTGGGAGAGATTGCTGCAGAAACTCAACAACCTTCTATATCAACATTGACCCAATTCTGCTTCGAAGGCTCAGGCAATCAGGTGATCGATCAGTGCCTTGGGCGAGAGGGGTGGCTGGGATAGAAGGTAACCAGCCAACGAGGGGGGGGGGGGGGGGGGGGGGGGGGGGGAGCCGTAGCCATGCTCTTATACTAAGCCAAAGCTTTGGAAAATAGATTTATGCTTACTAATCACAAGAGAGGAAATTTTTTTAGCTAATACATCAAGTCTAAAATACTCAGTACACCGTGTGGAACCAAACAACACATGCACGTTCTCGCACTGGTTAACTATTTAAGCTCTTGTAAATGGAGGCTGATGCTTTATTTGGACCACTGACCATTTCACATAGCATAGTTAAACTATTAATTTAGTAGCTTGAGGATTCAATGATTGAACTGTAAATATTCTTTCTTTTTTTCATTTGTTCTCATCTTCCCTTTTTGGCTGCCTTATGAAAGTAGCATTTCCATATCTCTCGAGAATTTATTTGTGCTTTTCTCCAACAGTCTTTAAATTCAATTCTAACAAGATTTACATACCATAAGATGGCTCAATTACTCTCAAAAATAGAGGAAACTGTTGTTGTTGCTTGCTGAGGTTTTTGTATGTATTTCTTGGTTGATGTATTACTATTTGCTGCCTGATTCCTCGCTGCAGGTTGCACTTTGATCTCTTGAGCTTTGTTTGATAGATACTTAGATGTATAAATTTGACTTGATTTGTTTGATGATTCAATTTATTATTGCTTAATGTACACAGATTGCGCGTCGAGATGAGGAAATGGCACCTTTTGTTTCAGACATAAAGAGAAACTATATATTTGGCGGAGTATCAAGTGTCGCAGCAAGTGTTTCAATAAAGGTTTTATTTAACCATTCTATAGAGTCTTCCTGTTAACATGTTATGCATGGGGTTGTCACATTTTTACTCATCTATTTGGTTATTGTAAACAGGCCCTGGCCGAGATAAAATCCTTTAACCTGTTGGGCGTCCAACAAATATGCAGGAATTCCATTGCACTGGAACAGGTTGGTTTGGTGAAGAAAGGTTATTGTTAATCCCATGCTAGATTGCTAGTATTCTTGTCAAATCGGCATTGAGACAATGTATTTCTGCAAAAGAAAAAAGAAGCCATTCTTAAAGCACATAGTCGGTGCTGCCTGTTAATTTACTGAGCAGGTTGATGTGGTGAAAGTTTTTTATTAATCCCATGCTGGTGTTTCTGTCAAATCGGCATTGAGACATAATGTATTTCTGCAAAAGAAAAAAGAAGCCATTCGCAGAGCATATAATCGGTGCTGCCTGTTAATTTACTGAAGATGGAAATACCAGTGAAAGTTTTCTTTAGTTTCACACCTCTTGCACTGAACTTACGATTCTTTTTTAGTGCAGTGCTGCATTAATTTGATGTCAATGTTAATTTCATATTCATGTCATCTTATGTTAAGATGAGTATGGATTACTCTGTGATTGCAGGGTCTGGCAGCCATCCCATCAATTGATAGTGAGGCACTCCAACAGAGATTAGATCGTATCCGAACATACTATGAGCTCATAAATTTGCCTTTCGATGTACCATTCTTAACCTTGAATCACTCTGTTTTCTTTTTTTTTTTTTCTCATTTACATTCGATTGGTTTGATTGTGTATTTATATTTCCAGGCCTTGCTAGCATTCATTCAAGAACACGAGTACCTCTTTTCGAGGACAGAGTAAGAAGATATTACCAGTACATAAGCAAAATTGATATGATAAGGAAACCCTTTGGTGAATGAATGAACTTTCTCGTTGTGCAGTTATACCACCCTTCTGAAGGTCAATGTCCCAGGCAGGGAGATTCCAATTGATGCAGAGAAGCGTATTGTCCAAATATTGAGCCGCCAGATTTCCAGGTGAAACTGAAGTGCAATCTGAGCTCACAGTCTAGGTGATCTCAGAAATGATGCAGATTCATGTTTTGCTTCTCTCATTTGGATCATCCTCTAACCACGGCGAGTTCAAGCACAATCTTTTTGGTCCGCTGCAACTTGTGTTGATTAAAAAAATATTTGGAGTCATCTGCCCTTCGGTGGTCCTTCCAGCTTCCGCCATCGGTTCCTTTCAGCAGGCCACCTATTTGACTGCCATGAGATTGAAATGAACATAGAACTTATTCACATTCGGCATCCTAATTTTGTTAGAATAGTAGTGAAATATTTTTGTTGTTCGAGATGCCTTGTTTCTGGGTTCTGAGTTGTCAACGTAAGTTGTATAATTTCCCTTCAGCAGAAATCTTAATTTTGACTTCTGAGTTCAAAGAGCTACGATTATTCCTTTCATTAGAGATTTTGCACAAATAATATATAATAGCATTTGAATTGTATTAATGCTGTTTAATAGGATTTGAACTGTTTATTTTTCTCTTAATATTTGTCATGACTTGTGATGCACATGAACCAATGGTCATATGCAAGTCTCCGTATAAATAATGCATCAATATTATATAAAAAGTTTTGGCAGTCATTGTAAGATATCTAGAAGTATTTTACAAGATGAACTATAGTCAAATTTAATTAAAAAATTATCTGATCTTTAAATAGATTACGTAACATAGATACTCAACTGAAACCTCACAAAATTCATTGCACTCCATCCTATCAGTATAAACCACTAGAGAATATGCAAAAAGAAAAAAAAAATGTGCAACTCAAGTAAGCATCTCGGATTTTTGTTGTTTTGTTCATGACTAGTTTTTAGCACGTTATAGTTTTGATTGTTTAGATGCTCTCGAAGGCGAGGATGACGAGGACGGCAAAATTATTGAAGAAGTTCAGCATCCACCAACTCTTTCTATCAATCGTGTCAATTATATGTAGTACAAATTAATATGAATTTTACTTTATTTAATAATAAAATAATTTTAGAATAAGTTGTATGGAAAAAATAAGCATGAACACTAGCAAACGTGAGAAAAAGGTCAGTTTACAATAAAGACCAGTCCCTCACACAAGGGAGGCCAACCTTTTAATTTAGAAAAAAAATATGAGTATAACCTTTTAATTTTTATTTAATTTAGATAAAATGAATTATGAAAATTTTATTAAGTTTTTTTATCTTTTCACCGTATGTCCTGGTAAATAAAGTGAAAGGTTTTTTTTCTTTTATTTTTTCTTTTAAAATCAATATAATATGTATTATATCATATATGTATAATATATAATTTATATATCATAATAGATGGCTTACATGGTTTGATCAAGTTACAAATAATAAATGTTAAATAAATAATAAAAGAGGCGTTTTTTTTAACTATGAAATTTGTTTTGGCTGTTGGTGAGAAAACTAAACCCCATGCGTAATTTAGGAATGCAAAAAAGATTAGGGGTCGTTTCGGAAACCCCAGTATATAAAAAAAATGAAAGAATCAATTTTTTTATAACCTCGAGATGCACGTATATAATGTTCCTCCATAATGGGCTCGTGATCCACAATTCAATTATTCACTTAGACCCTTGACTTGCTTTTTTTTTTTAGAGAAAAAATACTGGTCAATTAAAACCGCTGCCTGCGCCTTCACCCACTGTATTAAATTAATAATTAAACTTGGATGGCCTCCGGCTCCGGCGGCCCCCATGCAATTGTGCTTACGATTTTGACGTTCCTTGTTCCGCTACGCAGAGAAAAGAAATATATAATAATGTAAAAGCAGGAGGACAAAATTGCGATTAGCAAAACAATTGAGCAAACAACCACTCATCGTCAACTCCACATGTTTTTGTTGTGGGTCATTTAATCTGGCCAATTAATTTCATCAGCACATTTTAGTACCTATTAATCCGTGTTTAGGAGGGATTTTATTTTATCTCATTTGATAGTCTTGGCATGAGATATTATATAGCTGTTGATTTCAGGTGGGGCATGCACCGATTTGAGGTTTCATCACGTCTGGAGGTTGAATTCAAAATAATGATAATAATAATAATAATTACGAAATATTTGGATTCGTTTGTGATTAGAACAAGTAGTGTCACATCTTCCCGCCCTTTCTACTTTATTATAACTCTGTCGGGACACTAAAGAAAGTATAATACTAAGTTTTTATTTATTTGCACACTAAGAAAAGTGTGTTTGCAACACTTCTCTTCTCTCTATTTATTTGGAAAAAAATCGTGCGTTCCATTCATCGAATCATCAAGTGTGTCACAAATTACTTACTAATTAATTATTTTGTTATACTAACCAATAAATTAATTATTAAACCACACATTTTATTTTTCTTCAATTATGAATTAAAATATTTTATGTTAAAACTAATGAACACCCTGTTAAAACTAAAAAAAATTACTTTTACGTCTAATAAATTAATTATTAAACCACACACATTGCATAATAGATTATGTCTAAAAGTATTTACTAGTTGAAGAGTATTATTATATTGATTTGAATTACTTTAAGATTTTGAATTTCAACTGTGATTGATTAGTTTATACCACGTGAAAAGAAAAACATCTAAAACAACCTTTCTTCTCAATATTTTTTCCACTTCTGTACTCATCTGCACAATGTTATTTTTTTCCCTAAATTTATCTTAAAAAAACCCCAACACCTCACAAATTTACAAAGTCAGGTCACCAGCAATCAATTGAACTAATTAACAACTATTATATATGGAATCTAAATTAAAACTCATTTAATGATTATAATATACAACTGTATAATTTAGAATATTAATATTATGTATACATAACTTAACTACTTAAGTACAATTTGATGCATTATTTGTTTTAGATATTTCAGTAAATTGATGGCGATTATTAAATATAAAAAATAGTTTGGAAATTACATTGTCTAAATGTGAATTAAAGAAAATTAAAGGGCCTTAATGGAAATGTGTATTCCACTAGCATGCTTAAAAAAGTACGTTTGAGCTTCTGCCACCCGATGCTGGGGCTGGCCCATGCTCCAAACAATGGAATCATAATGCAATTATGCAAGTAGGCGCCGGCTCTCACACTGATCGCCATCTTGCTCTGCTTCGCCTCCATCAGCTTCCTCTTCTTGATCTCTTATTGTCTGGATTTCCAGTACGGATTCTCTAGATTCCCCATATCCTTTGAAGCTCCATCTTTCCTCCACTTGTCCACATGTTGACTTCGCCTCCGATCGAGACGATGCTCACCGCCAGGTCAACCCCTTCTTTCTTCTCCGCTGCCGGCCCGCACCTCCCCGTCGGGAACAGATGGGCGACTCCTCTGGTCACCCTACGCAGCAGCCACCGCCATAGCTGGCCCTCCGCCGCCCGGCCGATCCGTGCGATGATCAGCAGCGACGACAAGAGCGTCGGCACGCTCCCGCCACAGCCGTCCACCGCCTCCTCCGGCGGTGCGTTGAGGCCGGCCCCAGCGCCAGCGGATGCGGTCGAGGTGAGGGTGGTGCTCACCGTTCGGAACCGGATCAAGGAGAAGTTGGCGGAGAAGATCGAGAACCAGTGGGAGTACTTCCTCAACGGGATTGGGCAGGGGATCACCGTGCAGCTCGTCAGCGAGGAGCTCGATCCCGGTGAGCCAACATAAAAAATACACATCTTGAACCCCCTTCTTGCCTTTTCTAGACATTTATTGGTGTGATGCGTTGATCTTGTTCAGGATGCGCTTATCTATCTATATAGAATTTGGAGCCACGGGATTTGTGTTCTGATTTATCGAATAACACATTTATTAGTTTCTAGATTCATATTGTAGAGATCAGTCTCTTGTTTGTGAGTGAGAACTCCGCATTCGTTAAATTGGAGTGTGATTTTGCTTTTTTTGTGGAGAAATTGCTACATTAGAGTCAATTTTTTTATGTACCAACATCTTATTCCCTTTGCTTGTGTTTATTCCCCTTCTCCTGTAGCATAGTGTAAGAGCTTCCTTTATTTATCCGTTAAGGTCACTTGAGAAAACAACTCTTTTTATCTGTACATTTAAACTCTGATTTCGGCATGTAGTTCCTCAGATGCCATTAGCAGTTGGAACTAATGTACCAAAAAGGCAGGTTGGAGCAAATGTTCAAAAGATAAGTGGTACTATGGCTAAACTTCTTATGGCGTGTTTCCTCCAAAAGGAGGACATAAGTATGTCTATTACCAGTTTCACTACTTGTCATTTTCTGTATAATATATTTCACAAAGGAAGAAAGCCACTGATTTATGCAAAAGGAATGTTTGATGCACTACCTCTCTGCCACCGGTTGCTGCATAAGGAATGTTTGATGCACTGCACAATGAGTCCACTGAATACCAAGTTAGATTCATTAAGCGAGTGTACCGATTGGTATACTAGTATGTACTGGTCCGAACTGGTTCTTTAAACTATGCTTTCAATAGATTTTTTTTATAGTTAAACGAATTACTTTTCATCTATAATGAAATAATGAAGTGTGTGTTCTTTGTTTGAGCTTCATTGACTTTACTCAGTATTTCCTCTATGTTGTGATCTGGAATTATCAAAGAAATCATTAGTGTATGAGATATTCATCAGATGATTAATTCATTTATCTTTTTATAGTTAAACGAATTACTTTTCATCTATAATGAAATAATGAAGTGTGTGTTCTTTGTTTGAGCTTCATTGACTTTACTCAGTATTTCCTCTATGTTGTGATCTGGAATTATCAAAGAAATCATTAGTGTATGAGATATTCATCAGATGATTAATTCATTTATCTTTTTATAGTTAAACGAATTTGTTGAACCATGTTTTCACCCAAATATGTCGAAAGCTAGAAACAAAGAAAGTAATGAAGACCTAGAAATGTAGATGGAAATAGCTAGCTTTGAAATCTTGATGCAGAAAACTATGATGTCTCTTCTAAGCTGGAGCAAACTCGACTAAAAAAAAACAAACTCGGGATGCAGTATGAATTTCATGGAATAAATCTTTGTGATGTAGCCATGATTGCTATCCAAAATGCCTTAGTCAAATTTGCAGATACAATGTTTCGGTGCAATAGAAACAAGGGCTGCATGGTGACAGATAACCATGTTTAGCAAGTACTTACTACGCATCCGTTGAGTCAAAATGCACAAATGATATATCAAAATAAAGACGAGAAAATGCACTTGTTTATTTCAGAATTTCGTACAT
This sequence comes from Costus lasius, assembly GCA_027563935.2. Lineage (NCBI taxonomy): Eukaryota > Viridiplantae > Streptophyta > Magnoliopsida > Zingiberales > Costaceae > Costus > Costus lasius. Next base: position 11,662,644 of record CM050447.1, on the reverse strand, counting down.
AAAAACGTTGTGATGCAGTAGCAATCTCCTTTCAAAATCTGCTAATCAGATTATATCTGCAGAATCTATGTTCGTGCAGCGATAAATAGCCATGTTCAGCACGTGATTATTACGCATCCATATGACCAAAATCTACAAATGATACATCAATATGACAAGCAAAACAAGCACTTGTGTATTGAATTGTTCGTTCCATGCAAAGACGCACATGGAATAATTCAGTCAGAATTGATTTTGACTCTTGACACATTAAAGTCAAATGATGATAGCAGCCGGTCAAAGGAGGAAAGCCGAATAAAATCATGGCAAATAAAGCAAGGGATTTACAACAGCAATAAAGAGGGGAAGCGATATGAGCTGACCAAATTAAGGAAAATCAATGCAGGAAATCAAATAAGGGGAAACCCACTAGTGCCTCACGGTAAAGAAATTACATAAGAGGGAACATTTCAAAAATAAGTAATCGCATAGGCTGGCAATTGATGATAGCCAACAAATAAAAAATTGCAGCAAAAACAAAAGAAGGAAAAACGCAGCAAAAACAAAAGAAGGAAAGCAAAAACAAAAGAAGGAAAAAGCTGGCATATGCATCAGAAGCGAGTAGGGCTGACAAAGAAGAGAAATGAAAGATGGTCTCGCCAACTGACAAAAAGCCGCTTGCTCGCTGGAGCCTGATGAAGAGACTGAGGTAAAGATGCACGACGTGATTAGGGACATTGTGGATGGCCTCTGATTGCGGCAAGAAAAAAAATTTAAATGGATTGTAGGAGCTGGAATTGCAGTGAGCAAAGCGCTTGAAGAAGAGGGATGGCACGAAGCAGAATGAGCGTCGCTGATGTACAATGACATCGCATCTTTACCAAACCAGCTCTCCACTTGTTCAAAGCTTTCAGTGTTGATACTGCAGTGCAGCAAAGAACTAATGGAGATTTGTGGGACTCTTATCCAAGCCATGTGTTCCTTGACGTATTTGGATCTCAGTAACACCAGAATCATAGAGATTCCAAAGGAGATTAGCATACTGTTGAACCAATATTCCTCACATCCTTCAGAACAATAAAAGCTAAGCTACAATTCATTGCTGGGAGGCAATTGCAAGACTTCAAACCTTCAAAACACATTCTGGCTGAACCTCGAGGAAAGACGGCCTGTTGTTCATGCTAGCAGCCCAACATCGAACTGTCAATCTGCAGAATTCACGGAAGCCAAATTGCTATGTTATTTTCCTCACCAGAGGACAGTAGCTGAGAACTCAGCTACGGTACAGGGAAGAATAGTTTCCACTTTCCAGGAGTATATACGAGGCCCAAGTTTTAATTATAATCTCAACTACAGGTCATAGGACAAATTATTCGAGAAAGTATACAACTACAGGTCTGGTTCAAGATGGCTCACGTGGGATTTATCCATTTCTGGTTCCATCAGTGAAAATGTATGATTTGGTTTCAAGGAGGTGGACGGCTTCCATCTGCAACAAGCCTGGCAGCCTCATATGGTTTATGGTTTGGAAACGGGGATCAGTTTCAAGCATCCGATCAAATAGCCAACAGTTCATAAGAGCCATATAACAGTCTGATCATTAAAAGAGCGAAGAAAATTTAGCTAGGCATTTGAAACTACTATTAAACTTTGATCAATTGGATTGGTCACTCACAGCTTCCCGTTTCTCCAGTCATTTTGTAGACATCATGTGAGTTTTGAACCCATATGAGCTTGCTTAGCCCGAAGTCTCCAACTCTCAGGTGATCCACATTTGGGTTCACCAAAAGACATTTCTGGGATGAAAACTAGCTAATTAACCTCTATAAAATTTTCATGAAAATATAATCATCACTGCAGTGGCCTTACCTTGACCTTGGTCACGATATATTATGACATTTGGCTCATTATGGAGATACGTCACACCCCTGATCATGTTATGTGTGGTCATGCGTCAACAAAAAAAAATCAAAGAAAGGGAGGGTCCGGTACAACGCCACCAGGGGCACCGAAAATAAAACCATCAAAAGAAAATCCCGCTAAACAATTGCAGCAGATAAAGCGAATGTTTCAAAAAAAATTCAAAAGAGCTGATCACAGCAGCTGGAAATAAAAAATTGAGAAACAAGCAACCAACGGAAGGACCTGACACACACCATCGAGGACAAAAAAATATCACCAAATCTCACCTAATGGTGATTGGTAAGACAAGTCCAAACAAAAAATCAAATAACAAGACCTGGCGATGGACAAAGAGCTGCCAACAAGCAAGAGTCAGAGCCGAAAGAAAAAGGCATTGCTGCAGTCGGCTGAAAATGAAAATGGGAAAAGGGTGAAAACGACAAAAAGGCTGCTAGGGGGGATTTTCCTACGAAGGGGCTGGAGCTTATAAGGAGGAGTCTCGGCTGAGCAGAAAGGGAGGAGTTTTCTTTGGGCATCGCAAGAAAAAAAAAGAGACGGTAAGAAGCAAGAAAGAAGAAGAGAAACGGCAGAAAGAAGCAAGGAAGAAAAAGAAATACTGAGGCTATAAGAAGAAGGTAAATGAAGAGAAATTTCTCCTCACGGTTTTCTTAGGCTTCATGGACGCACTAAGCGTCCTGGCATCACAATGAAGCACACACACACTCTCCTTTGATCGCACGGTTTTCTTAGGCTTCATGGACGCACTAAGCGTCCTGGCATCACAATGAAGCACACACACACTCTCCTTTGATCGCACGGTTTTCTTAGGCTTCATGGACGCACTAAGCGTCCTAGCATCACAATGAAGCACACACACACTCTCCTTTGATCGCACGGTTTTCTTAAGCTTCATGGACGCACTAAGCGTCCTGGCATCACAACGAAGCACACACACACCCTTTCGATCTTTGGTTTTCTTCAGCTTGTGCTACGTATCATAACACGGTGTAAATGATCTTCCATTCCCCAATGATGAAGAAGTGAAGAGATAAAAGTGAGGCGAAGAGGTGAGGGTTGATCTGCGGGAGCTTATAAGGAGGGGGGAAGCCGAAACGTAAAAAAAAAAAAGAGAAAAAAAAAATAAGCAAAACGAAGAAAGGGAAGGAAGAAGAAATAATAAGCCGGAAGGAATCACAAGCAGGACAAGGCAAGCGAAGAAGAACCAAAGAAATACCTGATTCGGGCCTTCTGCTCCTTTCGCAGGCTCGAAAATCTTCTGTTGCCGTTGCCTGATTTCTAACCCAACTGAAACGAGGAAGAGGGAGACGGAATCAGGACAAGAAGAATACGGCATGCATGACCCAAAATCCAGATAAGGGAAAGGGGTGGAAAGGAAATACTTGCTTAAAATTCCCTCTTCGACCCTGTCTTCAAAAATTCATATCACACTAGCGAACTTCCCCAAGAAGGCCGGCTGCTGCCCTAGAACTGCCGAAAAGACCCCTGCCATAAAAGAGATTCTATGCTGAAATGCACCAGGGGAAACGTAAAAAGAGAGCTAAGGATTTCCATTGTACTTAGACGGAGTCCAAACACTTTGTGCCGCCTTCGCTGCTGCTGGCCCCAGCATCGCCCGCCTCGCCCAAGGCTTCTTCGTTAGTTGCCTTTGCTTCGACTTTCTCCAACCCGGACGTTGCCGATGAAGTCTGCCGCCGCTTCTCGATGCGGACAAAACCCCATAGTACAAGTATAGAGGATCAACTCTCGCTGCTCCCTCTCCCACAGCTCGGATGAACGCCTCTCGTCAGAGACCGTCGCCACCGCGCGTAGGGAGTTTCGCGTGCGCCCAAACTCAAATCCGGCCGTGAGGCTGCGTCCTGCAACATGTCCCGCCGAGCACCTCACTCCCTTGTCGGACCATCGACGCCATCCTCTCCGTCGCCGTCAAGACATCTCCAATAATCTCGCTAGCACCAACTCGTCCGAAACCGTTGAAGCCTTCTATAGCACACCGCCAACGGAAGCCCAGCGTCGCCGGAGACGGGAAGAGCCGTTCACAGCGCGCCGCCAAGTTTCGCCCAAAAGAGAATGACTTTACTCTTCCGAAAAGTGTTGAGTTACGAAGAGTAATTTCACTCTCTCACAACCAAATCAACGGACAAAAAGGGGATAAATAAAATAGATTATGACGCCAAATAAGACAAAATAAAGTCGACTAAGCATCGAATCTGACAGGAACAAAAAACACAGACAAAACGAAAAGCAAGAGAACCTATTCTTAGTTTAGTTGCTCGGCTAACAACTCAGACATCGACTTAAGTCATGTTTAAATGCTGGGTTCAAAAGGAATCAAGATATCTAAAGAGCAGAACACACCGTGACAAAATACTGTTTGGGAGGCGCGCAACAAATACTATTTGGGAGGTGCGTACATTGACGTTCACGTTGAGGCGTGACTCCTCGGTATGATGTCACATTCGTCTAGACGAGGAGATAAATTCCAAATTAAATCACCCACTACGCCGCAAGGCCGGGTAAATTCCAAATTAAATTACCTACTACGCCGTAAGGCCGGGTAAATTCCGAATTAAATTACCCACCACGCCGCAAGGCCGGGTAAATTCCAAATTAAATTACCCACTACGCCGCAAGGCCGGGTAAATTCCAAATTAAATTACCCACTACGCCGCAAGGCCGGGTAAATTCCGAATTAAATTACCCATCACGCCGCAAGGCCGGGTAAATTCCGAATCAAATTACCCACTACGCCGCAAGGCCGGAAAAATTCCAAATCACATTATCCATTACGCCGCAAGGCCGGATAAATTCCAAATCACATTATCCATTACGCCGCAAGGCTGGATAAATTCCAAATCAAATTGTCCATCACGCCGCAAGGTCGGGTAAATTCCAAATCCAAATTATCCATTACGCCGTCAGGCCGGATAAATCCCAAATCAAATTGTCCATCACGCCGCAAGGCCGGATAAAGTTTCCAAACCAAGCTACCTAACAGGCCGCAAGGTCGGATAATCCCTAGATCCAAGTTACTCAACACGCCGTGAGGCCGAGTAATTTCCTCCAAATTCGAGCTATCCAACACGCCGTCAGGGCCGGATAGATTCCCGAGATCCGATATCCGACGCGCCTTAATGCATCACGACGGAATATCGTTTGGGAGGTGCGTACGTCGATGTTTATCATCGGGGCGTAGCTCCTCGATATAACGTTGTACTGCCTAGGCCGGGTATTACCCAACACGCCGTCACAAGGCTGAAGTTTGACAAACACAAATCGCCCATCTTGATGAATACTCCTTTTCTCTTATCATGTCAAATTATGTATCACGTCAAATCAAATTCATGAATGAAATTTTGTAAATGACATCAGCTGATTATCGCTTTTATCTTGTTGCGTATTATAGATCTTTTAATCAAAGGTTCCCTAATTTTAGGGGTAATTAACAATGAGCGCTTGCGCTCATTGGAAGTCAGGACCCATTAAACAAAAAGCCTTATTAATTTAAGGTGGATTTGAAACGGTCATGATACATTCCCAATGTAGCAAAAATGACCCCACAAATTCTGGCACGCCCGGTGGGACCGGCTTCTCCTTTCATCTTTGAGATCTATATTATGTGACCTTCTTTGCCCTTACGATAGCAATGAAGAATCTCTATTCAGTCGGAGGAACACCTGGGCTTTTATCCCTTGATTTGTCAACTACAATTGGGGCAAAGAACATATGCTTTGATTCCATGGTTGAGGCTCCAATTTCTTCCACACATGGATGCCTACAAGTCATCAAGCAAAGGTTGGGTCATTGTTCGCAACCTAACAACTGTAAGCGCAACAGGTACTTTGGATCAAGGATGGCTCACCTCAAAATGCGAGCACCTCTGATAGCGCGGATGACTCCTCTTTCATGAAGGGTTCTTGCTTGGCCCAACGGCCCATTCACCAATTTCGAACGCTTGGCCCATCGGCTCGTTCGCTCAAATTCTGAATGATTGGTCCCACGACCTGTTCATCCACATTATGAACATTTGGTCTCACAACCTGCCTACTCAAACTCGAATGTTTGCCCCTCGGCCCGTTCGCCCATTTCAAATGTTTAAGCCTCAATGGACTCATACACCCATCCTAACTCTCTCAGTTTCACAATGACGACTTATGTTTACCTGTAAAGCTCTTCATATTGTTGAAGGGGGGTTCAAACAAAACCATGTTCGACCCTTCATGAATGTACACTAGCACAAGGTTTCTCAAAGTCCATCATGCCTAAGTACTCAAGATGAGCTCAAGCTCAAGTTCAGGCTAAGGGATTCATAACTATGAAAGATCAAAGATAAATGAGATGAATTACCCGGAAAAACAAAATTGTCACTGTAGATGCAGGATCACATTGGGGCATCATTACTTTGACAAATCTACTCATGCCGAAACAAGGATGAAGGAGACAAATTGGCACAACAGCACAGTCTTTGATTGCTTGATAAAATGCTGGCGGTTGCACTATCATTAATCAGATTTATAGCGCAGAAGGCTCGCCCGCCCCCTCAACCCAAAATAATTCAATGAATGGTATGTCATCCTCATCAACATATCAATATGAGGGCATCTATTAAAAAAAAAAAAAAAATCCTTAAAATATTGTTGGATGCATGGTTAGCCAAGCTAACAATGATGGAATATTATCATCCCACTTGAACATTCATGGAGGCAGAAAGCTCAGGGCAGAATAATGACATTCATCAATCCAAGAAGTTACGTGGAACTATCATGAAAATTTGCTCACACATGGCATGTATGGCAATCCAATCTAGCTTCGGCCAATTCAATTCTTATACAAAAGCTTAAAGAACATCAACGGAGCTCCTATTCACAAAAGGACAGACGTGCTATAAAACAAATGACCAAAAAATCTCATAAAGCCATTTTTGCCAGCTCAAGTGCATGAGAAGCAACTCAAGAGTGCAAGTAGCACCATCGTACCTAACAGCCTCTAAGCAAGCAGTCAAAATGAAAAGACATGTATACTCAGATGCTAACTGAAGCCCAAGCTTGAGATGTCAACATATTGGATAGCTCCCTTTGAAGATTATTGAAATATACGAGCAAGCAATGTTAAAACTCAAAATTTCATGTTATCTTATCATGGGGAATTTAAAACTCTTGAGAACATAGTCTTTTGAGAAGTGATACCATGCCCAAATCTGTTCAACCAAAATCAAGAATGAAAGAGTCAAATTGACATGACAACAAAGTCTTTAATGGTTTAATGAAATGTGGCGTGGTAGTGAGTGTATCATGAGGAGATTTGCCCACCCTCTTCAACCCCAGACGAATCAATCATGGATATGCACCCTCATGAAATTTTAAGGGATGTAAACCATTCCAAGGGAATTGGACTTACACCTACAAGTTTAATCTATTGGTGTGTGGGGGCATCTATTGTAGATATTCATACCATGCAATATACGTCAAATGGTGCAATATGGCTTATGGCCAATTCAACTCCAGTTCGGGATACCAGGATATGTTATGCACAATTTGCTATATTGGTCAATGGACTTCAAAGCAAAGAAGGCGGAGCGTTATGTGTAGAATAATTGCCGCACGAAGAGCATTATATATATGTGTTGTACCCAACATGACGACGTGTGATATGGAATATTCTTCGAGTCGCGATTCTAGATGGCAAGTCAATGGAAAATGATTAAAAAAAGGGGAGAAAGAGAAAGGACTCCTCAAGTCAACAAGTGGCATTGCTCTCTCAAAACTATCTTCATCCGAGAATGTGAGCATCGAGCAATCAAAGCCCTCTTTGGTACCAAAAATTTACGAAGTCCCAAAACTTAGATATGCATAAGCTATCATTGAAGGGAATTTCATGTCTTATGAACGAGAAGAACAAGTTCTACGGATCGTCAACCAGTCAGTCTATGCAAGCTGTCACTTTGTAGTGAGACATGATCCCTCTTGCATATCTTCCTTGTCAATGCACATCTTCTTTGTCAAAAAAATCACTTGGTTTATGGTGCGAAGAATCTTGTTGCTTACATCTTGACACCCGCTCAGGAAATTCAAAGGATGTGAACCTATTATAAGATTCTGGATAGGAAAACACCACATACACCATTTCACAAAGTCTTATCGCACTTTCTCGTCACACTATTTCAAGAAAGTCCTGTTGCAACATTCAAAGGGTATGAGCTTGTTGCATCATAAAATCTTTTGAACAACATGCACACTTTGGTTATTCACCCGCGTAGTAGAGGAAATCAAGACGCCCGGCTAGATATGCTTTAAAACTAGCATCGTCAACAATCCTCCATAGTGCAGTCTATGGAGGCAAGGCAAAAAAGTAATGCATATTTTCTACAAAGGTCAAAAGGTTTCAGCAGCAGCTCTCAGTTCCGCCAATCCTTGACTTTTGTTTCAACCATCTTGATTGCTAGGTTCGCCATTGAGCCACAGAATCAACCTCGGAATAAGAAATTAGCAGCGTCTGCTGGTTATAAAGCAGCTGATTTTAAGGTTTATGCCCAATCATACTTGATCTGCAGATGACTAAAGAACATGCCCTTTAGTGGCAATTCAAAATTTAAGCATCATTGGTTCAAGGATGAACGTCGGTCGGAATGAGGACGTAAATATCAGATATCGTCAGACTTTGTGCACGTTGCACGCCATATACAAATGCCATGTATAGACCAAAAATGCCATGCGTCGTTGATGAGAGCAAAATTTGGTGCTGATGAAAACAAAAGTTGGTATAGCCGAGTTGCATACTAATCGATTTTGTTTGCTCGATGGGGAGGGATGACATCCCTAGTTCTTGACATAGACATCAAAAGGAATGTGAGCTCGCTCAAAAGGAAAAGAAGCCTGTCGTGTCCAAGCTTGATCCAGAGAAAATTGAATTTTTATATAACTTATTGAGCCTGCAACACAATTTTACCCTATGCCCAAAACAGGAAAAATGCTAAGCAAAGGTGCTGTTGCAAATCAAGTAGAAGAAAAATACAAACATGAATATATCTTGCAAACAAACCCTGGGGCATGCACAAAATCCGATTGCAATCCTGTTGGGCAACAATATTAGCAACACGATATGACATCATACAAATTGTAATAGTCTGCCAAAGAAGATCGTCATATCAACTGTTACATGTCTACAGGAGATTGGTAGAATCACAATAATACGGAACATTCTCATCCGAATGAAGTTTATAGTCCAAAATCAGCAAGTAAAAAAAAAACAACACAAAGGTTTGGGGTTCAAACGCAAGATACAAGAGGAAAAACATATCAAAATCCCTTGGTGACCGCCTGGAGAGCCGACTTCTATTCTTCAAGTAGAGGAGGCAAATCTGCTGCGTCCGATCCCCTTGAACTCATACCACGTCCATGGGGAGGCTAGTTAGGCCTCTAGTCCTGCAATCAACTCAGGATTCGCTTCTTGGGTGTCTTCGGTGGTCCTCAGGCTACCTTCACATTCTTGCGAATCTAAAAATCATCGGGTAGTTGGGAAGCTGGTAGCTCAACGACCTCCTGAACCTTGTTCATGCTCCCTGAAACAGCAATACATGTTAAACTATACGTACACAGTAGAAGGAAAAAGAAAATTATACGTACACAGTAGAAGGAAAAAGGAAAATCACTGTTGTCGGGTGAGCAGCCATCTCCAGCAACGATTTTCTCAGCACCTGTCAAAGGATTGTTATCACGATAAGATACATAAATTTCACTATGTGTTGAAATGAATTAGAACTACCCTTACTAGGAGGATTAGTGCATTCTTTAGCAGCCTCTGAATGTTTGCTGGAAATTCCGGGATGATCGTTACGGTCGGGCTTATCGAGTTACAAAGGAAGGAAGCAAAAAAGAACATACCCCCCTACTGAATGTATATCTTCTACAACATCTTGCTTAGCATGTGATGCAGGCCAAGGAATCTTTTTATACATATCATGTATATCTTCTACAACATCTTGCTTAGCATGTGATGCAGGCCAAGGAATCTTTTTATACATATCATGTATGAGAAACGAAGCCAAAAGAAGAAGAAATTAAAGTTACCGTCTTCTGCGGACTCCTCATTCTTGGTGTCCTGAGCTCCGAGCCCGAATGCTGTATCAAATTAAACGCAAAAGATGATCATCCAGAAATCCGCACTAGCGCCAACCCCCTGAAGCATTTGCCAATGTTACAAAACTCAAAGATTATTGGTGATAGTAGTGCATCGTACATCTAAAATGGTAGAAAGCCAGGTGAGCGATGACAAGGGGCGCATTTTCCCAACGGATTTGTACGCGCCCATTGCTTATACAAAATCCATTGGGGGGGCATTTGTTGAACCATGTTTTCACCCAAATATGTCGAAAGCTAGAAACAAAGAAAGTAATGAAGACCTAGAAATGTAGATGGAAATAGCTAGCTTTGAAATCTTGATGCAGAAAACTATGATGTCTCTTCTAAGCTGGAGCAAACTCGACTAAAAAAAAACAAACTCGGGATGCAGTATGAATTTCATGGAATAAATCTTTGTGATGTAGCCATGATTGCTATCCAAAATGCCTTAGTCAAATTTGCAGATACAATGTTTCGGTGCAATAGAAACAAGGGCTGCATGGTGACAGATAACCATGTTTAGCAAGTACTTACTACGCATCCGTTGAGTCAAAATGCACAAATGATATATCAAAATAAAGACGAGAAAATGCACTTGTTTATTTCAGAATTTCGTACATAAAAACGTTGTGATGCAGTAGCAATCTCCTTTCAAAATCTGCTAATCAGATTATATCTGCAGAATCTATGTTCGTGCAGCGATAAATAGCCATGTTCAGCACGTGATTATTACGCATCCATATGACCAAAATCTACAAATGATACATCAATATGACAAGCAAAACAAGCACTTGTGTATTGAATTGTTCGTTCCATGCAAAGACGCACATGGAATAATTCAGTCAGAATTGATTTTGACTCTTGACACATTAAAGTCAAATGATGATAGCAGCCGGTCAAAGGAGGAAAGCCGAATAAAATCATGGCAAATAAAGCAAGGGATTTACAACAGCAATAAAGAGGGGAAGCGATATGAGCTGACCAAATTAAGGAAAATCAATGCAGGAAATCAAATAAGGGGAAACCCACTAGTGCCTCACGGTAAAGAAATTACATAAGAGGGAACATTTCAAAAATAAGTAATCGCAGAGGCTGGCAATTGATGATAGCCAACAAATAAAAAATTGCAGCAAAAACAAAAGAAGGAAAAACGCAGCAAAAACAAAAGAAGGAAAGCAAAAACAAAAGAAGGAAAAAGCTGGCATATGCATCAGAAGCGAGTAGGGCTGACAAAGAAGAGAAATGAAAGATGGTCTCGCCAACTGACAAAAAGCCGCTTGCTCGCTGGAGCCTGATGAAGAGACTGAGGTAAAGATGCACGACGTGATTAGGGACATTGTGGATGGCCTCTGATTGCGGCAAGAAAAAAAATTTAAATGGATTGTAGGAGCTGGAATTGCAGTGAGCAAAGCGCTTGAAGAAGAGGGATGGCACGAAGCAGAATGAGCGTCGCTGATGTACAATGACATCGCATCTTTACCAAACCAGCTCTCCACTTGTTCAAAGCTTTCAGTGTTGATACTGCAGTGCAGCAAAGAACTAATGGAGATTTGTGGGACTCTTATCCAAGCCATGTGTTCCTTGACGTATTTGGATCTCAGTAACACCAGAATCATAGAGATTCCAAAGGAGATTAGCATACTGTTGAACCAATATTCCTCACATCCTTCAGAACAATAAAAGCTAAGCTACAATTCATTGCTGGGAGGCAATTGCAAGACTTCAAACCTTCAAAACACATTCTGGCTGAACCTCGAGGAAAGACGGCCTGTTGTTCATGCTAGCAGCCCAACATCGAACTGTCAATCTGCAGAATTCACGGAAGCCAAATTGCTATGTTATTTTCCTCACCAGAGGACAGTAGCTGAGAACTCAGCTACGGTACAGGGAAGAATAGTTTCCACTTTCCAGGAGTATATACGAGGCCCAAGTTTTAATTATAATCTCAACTACAGGTCATAGGACAAATTATTCGAGAAAGTATACAACTACAGGTCTGGTTCAAGATGGCTCACGTGGGATTTATCCATTTCTGGTTCCATCAGTGAAAATGTATGATTTGGTTTCAAGGAGGTGGACGGCTTCCATCTGCAACAAGCCTGGCAGCCTCATATGGTTTATGGTTTGGAAACGGGGATCAGTTTCAAGCATCCGATCAAATAGCCAACAGTTCATAAGAGCCATATAACAGTCTGATCATTAAAAGAGCGAAGAAAATTTAGCTAGGCATTTGAAACTACTATTAAACTTTGATCAATTGGATTGGTCACTCACAGCTTCCCGTTTCTCCAGTCATTTTGTAGACATCATGTGAGTTTTGAACCCATATGAGCTTGCTTAGCCCGAAGTCTCCAACTCTCAGGTGATCCACATTTGGGTTCACCAAAAGACATTTCTGGGATGAAAACTAGCTAATTAACCTCTATAAAATTTTCATGAAAATATAATCATCACTGCAGTGGCCTTACCTTGACCTTGGTCACGATATATTATGACATTTGGCTCATTATGGAGATACGTCACACCCCTGATCATGTTATGTGTGGTCATGCGTCAACAAAAAAAAATCAAAGAAAGGGAGGGTCCGGTACAACGCCACCAGGGGCACCGAAAATAAAACCATCAAAAGAAAATCCCGCTAAACAATTGCAGCAGATAAAGCGAATGTTTCAAAAAAAATTCAAAAGAGCTGATCACAGCAGCTGGAAATAAAAAATTGAGAAACAAGCAACCAACGGAAGGACCTGACACACACCATCGAGGACAAAAAAATATCACCAAATCTCACCTAATGGTGATTGGTAAGACAAGTCCAAACAAAAAATCAAATAACAAGACCTGGCGATGGACAAAGAGCTGCCAACAAGCAAGAGTCAGAGCCGAAAGAAAAAGGCATTGCTGCAGTCGGCTGAAAATGAAAATGGGAAAAGGGTGAAAACGACAAAAAGGCTGCTAGGGGGGATTTTCCTACGAAGGGGCTGGAGCTTATAAGGAGGAGTCTCGGCTGAGCAGAAAGGGAGGAGTTTTCTTTGGGCATCGCAAGAAAAAAAAAGAGACGGTAAGAAGCAAGAAAGAAGAAGAGAAACGGCAGAAAGAAGCAAGGAAGAAAAAGAAATACTGAGGCTATAAGAAGAAGGTAAATGAAGAGAAATTTCTCCTCACGGTTTTCTTAGGCTTCATGGACGCACTAAGCGTCCTGGCATCACAATGAAGCACACACACACTCTCCTTTGATCGCACGGTTTTCTTAGGCTTCATGGACGCACTAAGCGTCCTGGCATCACAATGAAGCACACACACACTCTCCTTTGATCGCACGGTTTTCTTAGGCTTCATGGACGCACTAAGCGTCCTAGCATCACAATGAAGCACACACACACTCTCCTTTGATCGCACGGTTTTCTTAAGCTTCATGGACGCACTAAGCGTCCTGGCATCACAACGAAGCACACACACACCCTTTCGATCTTTGGTTTTCTTCAGCTTGTGCTACGTATCATAACACGGTGTAAATGATCTTCCATTCCCCAATGATGAAGAAGTGAAGAGATAAAAGTGAGGCGAAGAGGTGAGGGTTGATCTGCGGGAGCTTATAAGGAGGGGGGAAGCCGAAACGTAAAAAAAAAAAAGAGAAAAAAAAAATAAGCAAAACGAAGAAAGGGAAGGAAGAAGAAATAATAAGCCGGAAGGAATCACAAGCAGGACAAGGCAAGCGAAGAAGAACCAAAGAAATACCTGATTCGGGCCTTCTGCTCCTTTCGCAGGCTCGAAAATCTTCTGTTGCCGTTGCCTGATTTCTAACCCAACTGAAACGAGGAAGAGGGAGACGGAATCAGGACAAGAAGAATACGGCATGCATGACCCAAAATCCAGATAAGGGAAAGGGGTGGAAAGGAAATACTTGCTTAAAATTCCCTCTTCGACCCTGTCTTCAAAAATTCATATCACACTAGCGAACTTCCCCAAGAAGGCCGGCTGCTGCCCTAGAACTGCCGAAAAGACCCCTGCCATAAAAGAGATTCTATGCTGAAATGCACCAGGGGAAACGTAAAAAGAGAGCTAAGGATTTCCATTGTACTTAGACGGAGTCCAAACACTTTGTGCCGCCTTCGCTGCTGCTGGCCCCAGCATCGCCCGCCTCGCCCAAGGCTTCTTCGTTAGTTGCCTTTGCTTCGACTTTCTCCAACCCGGACGTTGCCGATGAAGTCTGCCGCCGCTTCTCGATGCGGACAAAGCCCCATAGTACAAGTATAGAGGATCAACTCTCGCTGCTCCCTCTCCCACAGCTCGGATGAACGCCTCTCGTCAGAGACCGTCGCCACCGCGCGTAGGGAGTTTCGCGTGCGCCCAAACTCAAATCCGGCCGTGAGGCTGCGTCCTGCAACATGTCCCGCCGAGCACCTCACTCCCTTGTCGGACCATCGACGCCATCCTCTCCGTCGCCGTCAAGACATCTCCAATAATCTCGCTAGCACCAACTCGTCCGAAACCGTTGAAGCCTTCTATAGCACACCGCCAACGGAAGCCCAGCGTCGCCGGAGACGGGAAGAGCCGTTCACAGCGCGCCGCCAAGTTTCGCCCAAAAGAGAATGACTTTACTCTTCCGAAAAGTGTTGAGTTACGAAGAGTAATTTCACTCTCTCACAACCAAATCAACGGACAAAAAGGGGATAAATAAAATAGATTATGACGCCAAATAAGACAAAATAAAGTCGACTAAGCATCGAATGGAACAAAAAACACAGACAAAACGAAAAGCAAGAGAACCTATTCTTAGTTTAGTTGCTCGGCTAACAACTCAGACATCGACTTAAGTTATGTTTAAATGCTGGGTTCAAAAGGAATCAAGATATCTAAAGAGCAGAACACACCGTGACAAAATACTGTTTGGGAGGCGCGCAACAAATACTATTTGGGAGGTGCGTACATTGACGTTCACGTTGAGGCGTGACTCATCGGTATGATGTCACATTCGTCTAGACGAGGAGATAAATTCCAAATTTAATCACCCACTACGCCGCAAGGCCGGGTAAATTCCAAATTAAATTACCTGCTACGCCGCAAGGCCGGGTAAATTCCGAATTAAATTACCCACCACGCCGCAAGGCCGGGTAAATTCCAAATTAAATTACCCACTACGCCGCAAGGCCGGGTAAATTCCGAATTAAATTACCCACCACGCCGCAAGGCCGGGTAAATTCCAAATTAAATTACCCACTACGCCGCAAGGCCGGATAAATTCCGAATTAAATTACCCACCACGCCGCAAGGCCGGGTAAATTCCAAATTAAATTACCCACTACGCCGCAAGGCCGGGTAAATTCCGAATTAAATTACCCACCACGCCGCAAGGCCGGGTAAATTCCGAATCAAATTACCCACTACGCCGCAAGGCCGGAAAAATTCCAAATCACATTATCCATTACGCCGCAAGGCTGGATAAATTCCAAATCAAATTGTCCATCACGCCGCAAGGTCGGGTAAATTCCAAATCCAAATTATCCATTACGCCGTCAGGCCGGATAAATCCCAAATCAAATTGTCCATCACGCCGCAAGGCCGGATAAAGTTTCCAAACCAAGCTACCTAACAGGCCGCAAGGTCGGATAATCCCTAGATCCAAGTTACTCAACACGCCGTGAGGCCGAGTAATTTCCTCCAAATTCGAGCTATCCAACACGCCGTCAGGGCCGGATAGATTCCCGAGATCCGATATCCGACGCGCCTTAATGCATCACGACGGAATATCGTTTGGGAGGTGCGTACGTCGATGTTTATCATCGGGGCGTAGCTCCTCGATATAACGTTGTACTGCCTAGGCCGGGTATTACCCAACACGCCGTCACAAGGCTGAAGTTTGACAAACACAAATCGCCCATCTTGATGAATACTCCTTTTCTCTTATCATGTCAAATTATGTATCACGTCAAATCAAATTCATGAATGAAATTTTGTAAATGACATCAGCTGATTATCGCTTTTATCTTGTTGCGTATTATAGATCTTTTAATCAAAGGTTCCCTAATTTTAGGGGTAATTAACAATGAGCGCTTGCGCTCATTGGAAGTCAGGACCCATTAAACAAAAAGCCTTATTAATTTAAGGTGGATTTGAAACGGTCATGATACATTCCCAATGTAGCAAAAATGACCCCACAGAATTACTTTTCATCTATAATGAAATAATGAAGTGTGTGTTCTTTGTTTGAGCTTCATTGACTTTACTCAGTATTTCCTCTATGTTGTGATCTGGAATTATCAAAGAAATCATTAGTGTATGAGATATTCATCAGATGATTAATTCATTTATCTTTTATCACTTCAGAAACCAATACAGGAAAAAGGACCGCCGTGGTTTCTGTGAGGGGATTCCTACCAAAATCAGCAAGTCACCCATCTCTTGTTGAGTATGCAGCTAATTTGATTGTTCCATCTGATTTTGGCCGGCCAGGAGCCATTCGCATCACAAATCTCCACAAGAAAGAATTCTACCTGGTGGAGCTTGTTGTTCATGGCTTTAGTGACGGACCTTTTCTCTTCCCTGCAAATTCATGGATCCAATCTCACAAAGACAATCCGGAGAGCTGTATCCTGTTCAGTAATCAAGTGAGAAATTCTTCTCAGACATACAATATGTTGAGCTGAAGCAGAAAAATGGCATGCTTGACTATTATTGTTTGATCTTCGCGATTTCAGAATCAAGAAATATATTTAATGTTATTGTTTTGTTTTGTTGATTCTACTGTTGAATTGAGCAGTCATATTTGCCTTCACAAACTCCAGACGGATTAAAGGACCTCAGGCAGGATATGCTAGATAGTCTGCGTGGCAATGGAAAAGGCGAGAGGAAGAAATCTGAAATGATCTATGATTATGCCCCTTATAATGATTTGGGCAATCCTGATAAGGATGCAGATCTTGCTAGGCCAATCTTAAGTGGTTCAGAAAGGCCATATCCCAGACGCTGTCGAACGGGTAGACCACCAACAAAATCAGGTACTTCTAGTCAACTTACAGTGGTACACTTGTGCATTTTGAATACCTTGTCTGCAAAACAAATGGTCCATTAGCATTATCTTTGCTCGCTTAATTGAACTACTAGATCACCATTAAATGGTATTTAACTTTGTTATCAGCATGCAACTGCTTAACTACTAAACAGGATTTTCCTTTGTCCACTGCAGTCATTATCTATCCTGTTTGAAAATAATTAATCCGCGGAAAGGTTCCTTTTTAGTAATACAAATTGATCATGCATTCGTTCTGTGCTAACATGCAGATCCTAGGGCTGAGAGCAGAGCAGAAAAACCTCATCCTGTATATGTTCCCCGGGATGAAATATTTGAGGAAATCAAGCAAAGTAACTTTTCTGCTGGAGCTCTGAGAGCACTGTTCCACAATCTGATACCAGCTATGAGGGCTGCACTATCTAGTTCAGATAGCCAATTTGAGTGCTTTTCTGATATCGACAGACTTTACAAAGATGGATTGCTTCTTCAGAGCGAGGAGGAAATACATACTCAGAAGCTTTTTCTTCCTTCATTGCTCAAAAATGTGCTGAGCATGGGTCAAAAAATGATGAAATACGACATACCATCAATTATATCAAGTAAGTTGAATGAACTTATTATTGTAAGTCGATATAGATATTTAGATGCATGAGAGTATTAATGGTTATAAAGAACTTTTCTTTCAGGAGATAGATTTGCTTGGTTGAGGGACAATGAATTTGCCAGGCAGACACTCGCTGGTGTTAATCCAGTAGATATTGAAAGATTAAGGGTACATTAATACATAATAATTGCATAAAGAAGATGAAGAAACAATCTCTCTTTTTCTTTCCTACATGATGTTTCTACTTTCTTCTATGCAGGCGTTCCCAATACTCAGCAAGTTAGATCCTGAAATATATGGACCTCCGGAGTCTGCAATAACTAAGGAATGCCTAGAGCATGAACTAAATGGAATGAGCCTTCAGGAGGTAATGGTGGTGCCCTATCAAAAGGGCTTTTGGCTTTTATGTCTCCACGAAACTTTCTTTTGTTTGTTCTTTCCTATTCACTTTGAAATCCTTGTGCAGGCAATGGACAATCATAAACTGTTCATAATAGATTATCATGACATACTTTTGCCATTTGTTAAAAAGATCAACTCCTTAAAAGGAAGGAAAATTTATGCCTCACGGACAATCTTATTTCAAACTCGTACCGGCCTCCTTAGACCGATTGCAATTGAGCTTAGCCTGCCACCAACTTCATCAGCTGCTTCAAGGAAAAGGGTGTACGTTCATGGGCACGATGCAACAACAAACTGGGTTTGGAAATTAGCCAAAGCTCATGTCTGCGCAAACGATGCTGGCGTTCATCAGCTAGTGAACCATTGGTAAGCTTCTTTTAGTTTTAAAAAAGAGACAATTGTAGTAGGACTATCTCATTGTTAATTGTTGATTCATGTTTAATGATTTCGCATTCACTCAGGTGATCCTCTTAAAAGATTACTTTACCCTAATTTGGATATGGTAATTGTTCGGCCATCTCTGTAGGTTGAGAACACATGCTGCAATGGAACCATACATCATTGCTACTCATAGACAGCTTAGTTCAATGCATCCAGTTCACAAGCTGCTGCATCCGCACATGCGTTACACGATGGAAATAAACGCATTGGCTCGGCAAAGTTTAATCAATGCAGGAGGTATCATTGAAAATTGTTTCACTCCTGGCAAGTATGCAATGGAGCTGAGTTCGGCTGCGTACAAGGGTCTCTGGAGATTTGATATGGAAGCTCTACCAGCCGATCTTATCCGAAGGTAAATTGAAATGTTCTTTCATGATATTTTTAACATATTCGGTTAGTTCACTTGGACAGCAACTTAGTTCACTTGGCTACCTCAGAGGCATGGCTATTGAAGACCCTTCAATGCCTGGTGGACTGAAGCTGGTCATCGAGGACTACCCCTATGCTGCAGACGGCCTCCTCGTTTGGTCTGCAATTGAACAGTGGGTCAAGGATTATATCACTCATTACTATACAGATAATAACACTATAACTTCAGATGTAGAGCTCCAAGCTTGGTGGGATGACATCAAAAACAAAGGCCACCCAGACAAAAGAAATGAGCCATGGTGGCCAACCCTGAACACCAAGGAAAACTTGATCCTCATTCTGACGACAATGATTTGGACTGCTTCAGGACAGCATGCGGCGATCAACTTTGGGCAGTACCCGTTTGGAGGCTACATGCCAAATCGACCGACGCTGATGAAGAAACTCATCCCTCAGGAAGATGAACCTGAGTACCAAAAATTCCTTCTCAACCCACAGCTTCAGTTCCTGCAATCTCTGCCGTCTCAATTGCAGGCCACTCAAGTTATGGCAGTTCAAGACACCTTGTCGTCGCACTCTGAGGACGAGGAGTACCTCGGTCAGATTGCCGAATCGCATGCCCATTGGACAAACGATAGGCAGATCGTTAGCTGCTTTGAGAAGTTTGCTGCAAGGCTGGAGGAGATCGAAGATATCATAAATAGGAGAAACAGGGACTTCCACTTGAAGAATAGGAGTGGAGCAGGTGTGCCACCATATGAGCTTCTTCTGCCCTCCTCTGGCCCTGGAGTGACAGGGCGAGGAATTCCAAATAGTATATCGATATGATCGTACACTAGTTTGAAGTAATAGTTAAGATCTCTTGGAGCATGAATCTGCTTTGATAGAAATTGCACTGTATCAAATGAAGTGGAAAAGTACAGATGAGGGAGATCAAGTATGTTTATGAACCACTCCACTGAATTGTAGAACAATTGATATATTGAGATGGACTTTGTGATGATCCTAGAACCGTTCTTTAGTTCTGCAATTCTTGTGTGCAATTAGTTTATGATAACTGATTCTTGACTATGCTTAGAACAGGCTTCCTATCAAGTTGATAAATAAAAATTAGCATATTGATACACGCTCATCGTGTTCAACAATCTTTTCACAACATAAATTAAAGCATAAGAAGGCAGTTTCTTCTTAAGCCATTTGTAATCTTTGTACTTACAGGTGTTGTTTTTAACTGTTTGAGAACTCTGCCAATTATGCTTGCAGGCCATTTGAAATCTGAATTGGCAGCAAACGTGTCAATCCACTAAGGTATCATGTATTCACCTATGCTCATGCCTCGCATAATTATGCATTTATATGTTTCAATTAATCAGAAGTGAGCTACAGTAGGAAGTTGAAGAAAATTGTGCACTTAGATGGTAGATCACGCTTACAGAGAGAAGTCATGGAAACTGGTAGTGCGTTAACATCTGGTCAGTAACATAGAAAACTGAGTAATTACATATGCTTTTGATCAAAGTTTTCAATCTTGCTCCATATTTTAAATGGATATACGCCGGGCACCAACACATGATGTACCAATACTAATTGTATCTCGAACGAATCTATATGTAACACACATAGTAAGCAGCTCCAATTTAAAAACTTATGATTCAAATAATAGAGATAGAAAATGTAAAGTTGTCTGTAAAGGTAATTGGCATCGCAAGTTTGTTTCACGCTAATCAATGAAGAGTTCAACATTTAAAAAGACGAAATTAAACAAAAGCATAAGAGATATTTGTATGTAAATTGAGTAATTTCTAGAGATCGTGCAGCTGAATAACCAAAGTGGCGTTAGTAAACATTTGTTTGAGATACTCATTTACAGACATTTCGAGCGCAACATACAAGCTGAAGAATGGTTCTCAAAGACCCACCCTTCTAGCGAACCTACTGATTTGATCATCACTCTACAAAGGATGTGCTTACTTTCTGAACAAAAAGGTAACAAAGGAAACTCATACCACTCAAAGAATGGCTTCCAACTTTTTAATCTCCGGGTCTGAAACCTCAGGTGTACCTTCATCGATTTGGTAGCTTGGATCCCTATAAGCATCTGCAATAGCCTTCCCTTTATCCAGCACCTTGGATGGTACAGTTTGCAAGAGGCTACAAGAAGAACCTTTGTTCAGAAGAGATTATGTTTACCATATTTGGCTGTTGATCTTGGTTTGGGTGATTGGAGGCACATATAGTTGTGATTAACATTAGATGAAAGCGGAGTCCTTTTACTGAAAACTAGACAGTTGTATGAATCGATTCATGAGCTGCAAGTGCTGTTTTTTTAGAAAATGTTCTACTAAATCAGGAACTGTTGATGTTCATCAAGTGTCAAAAGAAAGGGAAAGAACTATGTGCGTTGCTATTTAGAAGGTTAATATTACTAACAGTTGGAAAATGTAACTAAAGAGAAAATCTAATACCTATCCAAAGCCGCCAAAGCAATATTGAGTTTACTCTTCATTGAATCTGTTGAAGCTGAAGGATCATTTCTTAATGCGCGTAGGAATTGTGAATCGAGATCTTCCAAGGCCCTGCAAATTAAGAAATTAGGGAGATAAAAGGTGATTGCAGAGAACTTACAAATCGATTGCTATGAATATCAATTTAACCCGAGGCATTGATCAACAGCATCAGTAGCTGCTTTTCCTTTACCGTCTTCAGCTGCATATTGGGCCACCTATAATTATTTGAGATAATGTTCGAAGGTAGAAGGAATCCAGGTCAGTTAAACTGGCACATAATAGGCATAAAGAATTATTTCAGAACGGGTATTTTAATGAATTGACTAAACAAGCGAAACCTTGATGCACGACTATACACTACATGCGATCAAAAGAAAGATTGGTCCGTAGCCTTGAACATTCAGACCATCTTGGGTAATCAATAATCAAGGAAAGCTTTGAACACAAATTTTATTAAGTTCCTTTACATGTTCTTACACCACGAAGTAACTGAAATTTCAGTAGTGTAAGACAAGCTTGGCATCATTCATGCTTATAATATTCAAAATCGTAAACACAGACATTAAATTAACAAAACAAAAGTGATTTTCTTTTGAAGTACAGGTGTTACATTTGCATAATAAAAAATAGATAATGAATCTTTGGTGAGATTGACATGGTGGAGGAAGATGAAGAATGAGTAGGGCATGGTGCAGAGTCAAAGATAATCCGTTGAATATAATATAAGAAAAAAAAGAATAACTACTTTAAGTTGTCACAATAAATGGAAACCAGTCCTGAGAGTTCTAGACTTCTAGTTCTGCAACTGATATATCCAAATCACAGAGCCAAGTTCAAAATGTTATAAATACTTACTGCTCGAATGTTCACGCGCAGAGAGGCAGCTGGACCAGAGCGCAACAGGAATCTACTTATGTCATAATTTGGCTGCTTGGTATCCAAAGATTTCTCTGTTTACGCTAAAGCAGATAAGAAAAGATTCACAAAATAAAGGCTTCCTTACTGAACACTAACGAAATCATTTATTAGAACATAATTTAACAAGACCAATCCTAAAATTTAATTGCTTGATCAAAATAGTTACTGATATCTCTCTTTCTTAATATCATTAGAATTTATGGGCAATGTTCTCAATCAAAATAAAGATTTGATAGAACTCTATTAGTATTGACTACATCAATGCTTCTCTTCTGATGATAATCAACTACAAGTTCAAGATGTCAAAATGCACAAAACTAAATGTATATGTATTTACGCAATAATTTCCCCTGATTTGTTGTCTGGAATAAGAAAACAAGGAAAAGTTGACTGATAGAAGAGATACTCCAATGAAAACACCCATATTCAACAAGAAAATCACAATCAGAACGTACCTGCACTAATTACAACAATTCATCAAAAGCCATTTGTGGCTATACAGAAAGCACTACAAACTTCGTATTAGTAGTTGGTGACAATGCATACTATTAAGAATCTACAAGGATTGTCTTTCGTTCTATTAAGGATGAAATCTCGGGGATTATTCGGAAATATCAAAATTGATAAAGATCCATTTGTCATGTGATGGTTCACTAGTCCCATACGGTTATCTTAGTAAAGTTTGCATTTTAAATGCAATCAATTATGACATGTTCTTAGAACAGAATGAAATTAGAAGACGTAGCTAGGTTAGAATTGTTGGCATTACCCAAATCCTCAAATTGCGCCCGGCTCAGGAGAACAGCAGGTATATATGCCTCCAATGGATCCAACTTCTTCCTATTACCATTTTGATCGGTAAGCAGAACCAAAATTAAGCTTAAAAATTGAGACTCAAATAATAAGAACAATGCAACACCAGAGTCGCTCGAGGCATCCATTGGAACAGACGAGCTTACCGCTTCACGTACTTATCGAAGGGGTTGCTCGCGCCGGCGCCTGCGGATAAAAGAAAAGGGAGATTAAAAAAATGTTGGATCCAGAATAAGCAGTAAGGGGAGGATAAAAGAGACAGAGGAGCACGGTTGGGGAGAGCGAAGGAGCCGCCGACGAGGAAGAGAAGGGCGATCGAGGCGTTTCGCCGGGTGGGCGCCGGCGCATTGATGCGGGGCAAAGTCGGCGGAGATGACGAGGACGTCGCAAGGAACTGCCGCCGGTTAGAATCGGCGATTGCGAGGCGTGCTGCGCCTCGAACTACGATAGAGCGCCCAGCGAGAAGAGCGGACGCCATGAAGTACGGAGGCATGCGACGAGTAAAAAACAAGCCTTATCTCCCGGGAGCAATTTAGATAACGCCATACCGATGGAGATTTTCTTGATTTCTATTTGTATTTTTTAAAATCATTGCTTATTACTAGGACATGATCTTACTAGGAAAATCATTTTTATTGAAAGGGCAATTATAGGTATGACGGCAGATAAGGCACCTGCCAATTTTGCCCTATCTGAATTTGAACTTGATATATATTTTTTATAACTAAATCCTATAAATACTTAACTTTATAAACTTCATTTATTTAGTAGAATGTGGAAGAGATTACTTATCTAATTGTATTTGACTACAAAAGTTCATAATACTACTAATTACACTGAGTTTGATGGTTTGATTTTTGAGAATTAGGATATTAGAAAAGCGATGAACTTTTAGAGTGCTTGATAATTTACAAATGATCTCCCTCCCAATTTGATGGTTCAAGCATGTGAGAAGCATCAATTTTTCTTTAGACTTGTAAAGTGTTGAATAATATTCTTTGGAATGAAGGCTCCATAGGTCCTCCTCACTAGTGAACCCTGTATACTCATATTTAAATTTTATTACACAGTTCAAAATCGTTGTGGATACAGTTATTAAGTATTCACATTAGCACAGGCTATATTTGGATTATTATTTCTATGTTTGACATACTTCAGAAGGTCAAGGAAGGATCAAAGAGGGCTAATATGTGCATGTTTATATTGAGATTAAAATTGATAAACCAATTAAATTGGACATATGGATCATTGAACCACGCAAAAGATATTTTTTAAATAATTTGTGTTTAAAAATAAACTCTTTCTATTTTAATTGCCGATGAATGGATATGTGTATATTGCTTTTTTGCTCCAGCATTTTTCATGCCTGCACTAACAATTGGGGATCCTCTGAAAAGGAGTGCAAAAAGTAATAATATGTTGCATGACTATGTGGATGATTGAAGGCAAACAAGATTCACATCACAACATTGAAAGCATTAATAATTCATATAACAAAAAATGTCAATTACAAGAAATATGGCCAATTGCAGCCGTCAATTTTCTGAGGCGTCTAAAATTTAATGCATAGCAGCTAATAACGAAACTCCCACGAGAACCGCTGCCAATTTCAACCTTATATAAATAGTGGGTAACACCTGGAAAGAAATCTAAAACCACGAACATTTAATGTAACTATATACTTCAATTATTGTGGAAAAATTGAATCCTAATGACCTAATAATCATCGCTCCCGCCTACTCGTCACCAACCTCACTTGCTGTCGGTGAAATCAGCATCTATTACATCATCGTTATCAGGGCGCTTCGTGGATGTTCCTGCAGACTCGCCATCAGCTCCAGGTGCAGGACCAGCACCAGCTGCACCTGGCTGGTTGTAGAGGGATTGTCCAAGCTGCATCACCTCCTGGTTCAGAGCAGACATCGCATCCTTCATGCTCTGGGGAGATCCACCAGCAACGGCGTCTTTGAGATCCTTGAGTTTTGTTTCCACCTTTTCCTTGACTGCAGCAGGTACCTTATCTCCAAGCTCCTTCAGTTGCTTTTCGGTCTGATAAATGACAGACTCGGATTGGTTCTTAGTGTCAATTGCATCCCTTTTCTCCTTGTCCTCTTTAGAAAACTTCTCTGCTTCCTTCACCATTCTTTCTACCTGCATATTTCCAAATAGCAATGAATAGAATTGTTTATAAAACTAAATATATCGATTTAATTTTTCTTAAATTTTAAATTCTATTTCTGAAAAATAAATATGTTTTTCTTTATTTTTCCTTCCTACCTATTTTTTCTTCTAGTAAAAGCACAAGCCTATACCTTAGAAAATAGAACTGCAGAAAGCTTTTGATCATTCTGCTTATTCAAAAGAACGTCTATTCTACATATGAAGTATGAAAAGGCGGCTGATCTGGCGACTGTAATACTACACATAATAAAACCTCACCTCATCACTAGGCAAAGTGCTAGCCCCAGTGATTGTGATGTCTTGTTTCTTTCCAGTGCCCTTGTCCACAGCGGCAACAGAAAGCATTCCATTGGCATCAATATCAAACTTGACTTCAATCTGTGGGACACCTCTTGGGGCTGGAGGAATTCCGTCAAGACGGAAACTGCCAAGCGACTTGTTGTCCCTCACAAACTCTCTTTCACCTTGAAGAACATTTATTTCGACACTTGTCTGGCCATCTGCTGCTGTCGAGAAGACTTCTGATTTAGATGTTGGCAATGTTGTGTTCCTCGGAATGATCTTCGTCATCACGCCACCCAATGTCTCCAAACCAAGAGAAAGAGGTGTGACATCAAGAAGCACGATATCGCTGACATCACCAGCCAGTACTCCTGCCTACAAAACAAAACCAGAAATTCATAAAAACAAACGGTCAGAAAGAGTAAAAGGAGTTTCTTATACCCTCAAGGCATTGCAATCTGCTCCAAGAGAACTAAAAGGGCTGAATATCTAGATGTAAATCGTTGGAAGAAAGCTAATGATCAAATCACAGAAAACACTAGCAGCATTTGAAGTGTTCCTAAAAAATTCCTTTGCACAAGCTTGAGCATTGACACAAGTAATAATCAGCAGCAGAATATAATAGTCACGTTTTCGTTGAAGTTTAAACGGCAAAATTCTCATAGATAACAAAGCCTCCGATCAAAACAACATAATAGTTTATTTTTTTACGGGTCATGAAACAGAATCCAACCATCCTATGTGGACGTGTTTATAACTCTTCTTCACTTCGCAAAAAAAGATAACTTTTCGTCATTGTATATTACAACCACCAATTTGTCTCATAACTCATCAAGACAACAAAGGGTTTGATGATATAAATACTTTTCAATGACAATGATTTTAAAAGACAAACCTGTACTGCAGCACCAAGGGCAACCACCTCGTCAGGATTAACAGTAACATTAGGATCCTTCCCTGTCATCTTCTTCACAAGTTCCTGAACAGCTGGGATACGAGTTGACCCACCAACAAGGATTACCTCGTCTAAGTCCTTGAATGAAAGTTTAGCGTCTTTCAGAGCATTATCCACAGGTGTTCTAAGCCTGACATCACAATCAATGGATAGAATAAGTGTCCGCTAAAAACAAAAATGAGATGTTACCAACAGAAAAACACATCAGCTAATTCCAAATGAGTAAACCAGGAAAAGGTAACATGAAGAGAAATATTTTGCATTATTCTTTTAAAAACTTGAATTGGCTTAAATTTACCATGTCTTTAAGCTTTCTTACAAGTAAGATATGGATATACCTATCAAGAAGATCCGAACATAGTTCTTCAAATTTAGCCCTTGTGAGTGTTGTCTCTATGTGCTTCGGACCATCAGCAGTGGCTGTGATAAATGGCAAGCTGCCAAGATATCGAGTATCCGGAAGAATTTAGAACAGTATAACAAAGAGAAAGTGACAAGAAAGGAACGATGAAACTACTTAAACATACAATAACAATCTTGTACTGATATAAGATCAGGACCAGCGGTATAAACCCTGTTGAACATACCTGATATTGGTTTGGGTCAAGGAGGATAATTCCATCTTAGCCTTTTCTGCTGTTTCAGTCAGTCTCTGAAGGGCTTGTTTATCTTTCAGTAATTCAATTCCTTCATTTCTCTTAAAGTCCGCAGCAAGCCAGTCAACAATTCTCTGGTCAACATGAAATTTATAATGTTATTATACACAAAAAAGTGAGCGATCTTATTTAAGATCAAAATAAGGATCAGCTAGTGCAATTTGTTGGACAAAGAAAGAATATTTTACTTTGACTGCACTCCAAGCGCAACCTTGTTCATTAAAGTTTATAAAGGCTTAGCTGCTTATGGGGAAGCACCAAAAAATTCGAACTTCAACGTCGCATCAAAGAATTATCAACAAAAACTCACTAAAACCTCAGTGTCAGTGCACCAGAAGGTCCAGAAGAGACCAAAGACAGTACGCAGTTTACACAAAAAGAAAAATTTAGACTATTTTAGGTTGGTAATAAGGTCTGAAGAAGATTAGTGTAGTTTGCATGTTGAAAACCAAAAGACGTTAACTGACAGATATTTCTATGACAAATATAGTCAACATGAAATTCCCGAAATTATTTGAAACAGAAGCCAAAACAAGAACATGGACTAATAATCACTATCTATCCTCCTCGAGGCAACCAATCATTTATAGCATAAGTTCCAACCGATACATGTTAATATTAAAATGTTGCTCAAAATTCTGCTCTCTACAACATTATACCAAGTACTTTTCAGCTCAGGCCAAGAAATTCATTGCCACCATACCGTGGTTTAATTTGATGATGAAGCTTGGCTGTTACAGACATAGCAATGTAATTAATGACTATAATTAAAAAAAAACAAATTCATCTAGGTAGGGCTTTAGGCATTTTCCACTTGAAAATATAAACAAAATATTTAAAATGATATCTGCAATGGATTCTATCAGAAGTAGATAAGAAAGCATCCAACAAAAGGGACTAAAGAATCAACAAAGTTATCTAGGTAAGGCTTTAGGTTTTCCATTTAAAAACATAAAAAATAAAATAAAATGATATGTGCAACGGATTCCATCAGAAGTAGATAGCAATTTTCCACCAAAAGCACAGGCATATAGACTATAAAGAAATTAACAGACAGATATTTATATGACAAATAAAATAGATCATTAGGTCATGAAGTTCCTGAATTGGAACAGATGCTAGAACAAGAACTTGGACTAGATAATCACTATCAATCTTCATCGTGTCCGTTAGTTCAAATGGTAAAAACCTTAACCATTGATTACAAGGTCTTGGGTCAAATCCCGCCTAAAATCAATAATTAATACTTGTGTATTTAGGAAAAAAAATATATCTTGCTCTGAACAACCAGCCATTTATAAAAGTTCAAAACACTACATGATAATGTTTCACTGTTTCTCAAGAGTATGCTTTAGGTCAAGAAAGTGACAGCAACATACCCTGGTTTAATTTGATGGCCAAACTTGGCTGCTATAGAAATTTTAATGTAATTAATGACTAAAAAACAACAAATTTGTCTAAGTAGGACTTTTAGGGGTCGCGATATTTAAGACATCAACAAAAAAATTAAATGATATGTGCAATGGATTAGTGAACAAGTATCCACCAAAAGCACACTCATATATGTATATAGGCCCCGTTTGGATGCCGCGTTTGGGCGGCTTATACGTTTGCGGGCAGCCAAAAGCCGGAAGCGGAGGCGTTTGGGACACAGCTTCCCAAGCTGAGAAGCTGCACTGTTGACAGAAAGCCGCCCGGTAGGAGCTTTCCCGAAATGCGGAAGCGGCTTCTTCTGCACAGTGTTCGCCGCTTCGCTCGTACGCGTCTCGCCCGTCGTCGCTTCCAGCCATCGCCGCCTTTGCCCGTCGCCGTCTCCGCCTGTCGCTCGCATGCGTCTCGCTGTCTCTGTCATAGCCGTCTCCGCCTGTCGCCGTCTCCGCCCGTCGCCAAGTCGTCGGCAAGGCGCCGAACGCAGCAGAGGAGAGATCCCAAATCCCTTCTCGCGTGGAGACGACGAAGGGATTTGGGATTTTTAATTTATATATTTTTTAATTTTTTTACTAAATATTAATAAATACCAAATTTTAAAATTAAAATAATAAAAAATAAAAAGAATAATAAATATGAATTTTTAAATTTTATATATCATCTATGTATGGTTTGCACTTAGGAAATTTTTTTAAAAAAATTAAAAATTCTTAAAAAAATTAAATTTATATTTGTATGATTCTTTTTTTAAATTTTAAAAAAATTAAAAATTAGTGAATTCTTAAAAAAAATTATCTATATTAAGCTTAAATTCTAAGCTAAAAATATTTATTGTTGTGTTAGATAATTTTATATTTTATATATGTTTTTTATATTAAAAAAATTAATTTTTATTATAAATTAAAAATATTTTTTTAATAAAATCAAGCAGCACAGCATAGCAGCTCACATTGCTTATCAGACCAGTTAAAACACTCAAACAGCCTCAGCTTTTCAGATCAGCTCTACACAAACCAGCCAAAAGTCAGAAGCTCCAGCCTCTCCAAACTGGCCCATAGTAAGTATGGATATGTATATACGTTACATGTATATGTACATATAGATATAGACGTATACATAAATATTCATGCACATATATATAATCTCTCTTTTTTAGTTCCACTCATTGATATTTTATGCTCAATTTGATCTAGCAAGTTTTTCCATACATATTTTTTTCTTCTAAAATTGTGATATTGTGACACTGCAGGCAACTCCTATTGAAAACTTATTTACTATAGAAAATTTTGAATCATGCCAACTTATTAGGATTTAGGAAGCACTAGGTATTTGTGAGGCAGGTCAACTCAGGCATCACAAAGGTAAACAGTTAAGCTGTAATAAAGAGATCAACCTTATTACCACGCAATAACATATATAACTAGGCACAATTAAACTAATAGCAGCTTTGACCACAAAAACATGATAGCTGCAATACTCGATACTCTACGATTTTCATAAGCAACATCAAGAGAAAATACGCACAAGGCAAGAGAAGCAAATAGCAAAAACAAGCATGGTATCTTCCACTACAATAAAATTGTTTAAGAACAAAAGAAAATTCAAACAGGAATAATCAAACTAGAGTTCCACAAATTAACATAACCAACCTTGTCAAAGTCATCACCACCGAGGTGCGTGTCTCCCGATGTTGAGAGCACCTCGAATACACCATCTCCTACCTCAAGAACTGCATATATGAAAAATGTTTAATGTAGCCAGAGGGAACCAAATGAATTACCTAATGGGAAGCAAAAATAGCAATTAAGATTAACTTGGAAGATTGAGAACAAAGATTGAAAATGGTGAGCCAACACAACAAGCTTCATGCTGCAAAAAAGAACAAATTATTATCCTGTATAGAATCCTAAAATAAGCCATTCAGACTCCTAAAATAAATGCAGATGGATCATAGATGCAACAGACAACATTAAATCTGGCACAGGGTCACATTTTATAGCTTCAACAAATTTAGCAGTGCTGCTTGGAGTCAAGTTTTGCAGCTTCAACAGTCTTAGTGAAGCTAGAGCACCTTCATCTGACGTGGATCATCCAATTAAGTAAAGGAATATTCCAATATCAAATCTATTCAAAGTTACTATATTCTTAATCCATGCAAACCTTAGCTATTTCCAATATCCTCTCTAATTCAACCAGTTTTCAAGGGTTTTAAATGTCTGTTTCTAGCTAAATAATTTTTTGTCATCCAGTTGTAGACACTTAAATGCAATTAAACAAAGT
This sequence comes from Costus lasius, assembly GCA_027563935.2. Lineage (NCBI taxonomy): Eukaryota > Viridiplantae > Streptophyta > Magnoliopsida > Zingiberales > Costaceae > Costus > Costus lasius. The sequence continues at coordinate 11,631,783 of CM050447.1, read as the reverse complement.
AAATGATAGGATACATCAAATATAATTGACTTTACTAAGCATAATAAGAATTACAATAGCTTATATTTATGTGGAATAGTTTTTTATTACGCTGTGGTATTGTTATGAACCGACTAATAAGAAAATTGACTAATTAACTTGATGAGCTTGAACAACATAGCTCAATTGAAAATATTTAAGCCCATATGAATGGTAGTAAGCTCGTTGGGCCTTGCATCCATAGCAATTCTTATCTTAGAAGCAGGGATATTACTCTCTAGTCTTGACATCTTCATCAAATAGAAGCCAATAGAAGCCAATAGTATACAACTGACAAGATACTACAGTAAATCAAATAAGCGCCTTGTTAGTCTCTTATTATCACATGCAGCTATTGGTCTTCAAAGACTGATCACCTAACTCCTAATGATAGTTTGTCATGGTCATCATGAACACAAAAACTTTGCAGAACTGCTTTTAGTTGTTGAGTTGATAAGTCATAAATGCAGGCTGCAAATAAGGTAATAAACACACAAAAAAGGTACTAATTTGGCATGGATGCTAAATGAATGAAACTGAAGCTACATAAACAAAAAATACAAAACAATATAGATATGAATAAGTTTGCGTACCAGAAACATCAAAGGTGCCACCTCCCAAATCGAAAACAAGAATGGTTTCATTATTCTTCCTCTCAAAGCCATAAGCCAATGATGCAGCTGTCGGTTCATTGATAATACGAAGAACTTCTAAACCAGCAATACGGCCAGCATCTTTTGTAGCTGTCCTTTGTGAATCATTGAAGTATGCAGGAACAGTGACAACTGCTTTTGTAACCTTGTCATTCAGAAACTTAGATGCATCGTCAACAAGCTTTCTTAGAACCTGAACAAGGAAAAAAAACGAGGTTCAACAATAACATTCAATACTGATCGCAAACTCTTCCAAGCCATTACAACCACAACAAAAGCATAAGATATTTGCAGCCATGATTTAAGTATATTCACACGGTCCAACAGTTTGAAAGGCGCAACCCTTAGACAATCCAACAAGAATATCGGAAGAAACTTTCCGAGTTGATGTTGAACCATGAAAAAGAACCATTCGCATAAAAGATGTTACTTTTCAAGGGTAAACAAATAAATAAATAATAACAAGGCTTAACACATGGCTCAATCAGCCTATCGTGAACAAGAAGTAAACCAGTCAGGTTAATAGAAAATGATCATTCTATTGAGGACAATAAAATCACATACATCATTGAAGAAATAGAACCAAATAAATTACCTGAGCAGAGATCTCTTCCGCGGCAAACTGTTTCCCGATGGCAGGGCAATCGAGTTTGACATTCCCATTCTCATCTCTCATCACCCGGTATGAAACTTGCTTCGACTCCTCATCCACTTCCGACATTTTCCGCCCAATAAATCTTTTTACAGAGAAGAAAGTATTCTCCGGATTGACCACAGCCTGGCGCTTGGCAATCTGCCCGACCAGTCGGTCGCCGTTCTTTGTGTAAGCCACAACAGAAGGCGTCGTCCTCTGGCCCTCTACGTTGGTCACGATGGTCGGCTTCCCGCCCTCCATGGCCGCGACCGCCGAGTTAGTGGTTCCGAGATCAATCCCCACCACCTTCTCGCACACCACCCGCAAAGGCCCATAGCCGGTCCCGTTGGTCCGCCGCCTCGCGGCAAGTCGGGAACCGCCGAGTCCGCTCGGCCGGCGGAGGCCAAAGAAAAGGGAGTTGGACGCGCCAACGCGGTGGTTCCGCAACTTGGAGGAAGGGAAGGCGGCGGCGGAGCCGAGGGCGTGGATTTGCGCCGAGGATGTCGCCATCAATGGTAGAATAAGCCTTAGATTGAGGCTGCGGAAGCCCAAACCCTAGACTAAATCCGAATGCGAGATGGCGGTGGGCAGGCGCAGCAAAGATGATTCCGCAACGAGAAAGATGAAGAGATAAGGCAAGGGTTTTAATGGGGAGTTGGGGCTGACGCGGGGCGTGGAAGATTCTGGAAGGGATTCGGAGACCGGCGACATGCGAACGCAAGCGACTCGGGTGGACGATGGATGGTGCAGAAGAGCATGAATCTAACGTCTCAGGACTCTCAGGATTGACTAACTTGGTTCGAAGACGGTCATTGGCCAGAGAGTGGAAACGTGGCATTGTTTAAGTGGTGTTGCATGCTGATTGCTCACCTAGGCGAGTGTGATGATCCCTACATTCAGTGTCAGGCTCGGGTTCAATCGGTTCGACCCAGGCCCAGTGGACCAAGAGCCAGCCCAAGCCCATGCCACGCTTATAGAGGCACAAGTCGATTTGTTCGGTCAAACCAAGATGTTGACCATAAATCGGGACAAGGACGCGGAGGCTCTGGCAACGGGACGGGGTCTTCTCCGCCAAGCTCGAACGCGGCATCCTCTTCTCCAACTCGAGATGCGGCTGCTGGCTTGGACGCGGACGACTCGGAAGAAGCGAACGGATGCTCTAATTCGGGATGGAGACGCGGGCGACGTGGAGCATAGAAGGGCGGCGGAACTCCTCCTTATAACGGCGAACAAGCGAGCTTAGGTGGGGCAGCAATCCGCCATAGAGAGAGATCGTGTGAGCCTTTGAGAGAATTGTAACCAGCAACCAAAGGGCTGCCGGCGAGGGAGGGAACAGGGGACCGGCGATAGGGGTCGTCGGCACAAAGAGAGCTATGTAAATCAGTGATTTCGGCGAATAAAGTTGCCTTCTTCCCTCTTCCCCTGTTCTCTGATTTTGGTGACAATTTCGGCAGCAGACTGTTTCCTGATCGGCGACGGACGGCTGAGGACGTGGCGATGTCTTCACCCTGCTGGAGTACCTCTTCTCCGGCGAGATCTCGACTGTAGGCCGTGCTCGGCAGAGGAGCGACGCAGGCGGTGTCGTAAGGAAGAAGGAGTTCCGATTTTGATTATGTCAAAATTGGAAGGCGAAAGTAGGCGGCCGAAATCAATTTTGAACGGCTGACGTCGGCAATTCCGGATTTCGGTGCGGCGGCAAAAATCGAGCGGCTGGCGTCATCGTGACATCAGCGAGGAGATTAAATCGACGGTGATTTTTTGGTTGACTGGTCAACGTTTGATTTTGACATATAAGTAATTATAATTTAGAGTTCCGATTGGTTTTGGATTTTCTGAAATTTGAATTAGAATTTCGAATTTTGTCCGGAAATCCTAGAGAGAGTTGCGTTCCGATGTTCCGCCGGATAGCCCTGAGACAGCGGATAAGCATTGTTTTTAGGCAAATCCGACCAAGGCGTGACATTCAGTGTAGCATGGGCATATAAATATAAGTAGTTTTAAATTTTGACTCTTTTATGTTAAAATTAGAGTGAATCGAAACACAAGAAAATATAATTTATTATTTTTTTTATTCTTATTTCTTAATGTTGTGTTTACTTTCAAAGGAATCCAAAACGAAATACTATTAGATTCATTTTTTTTTTCTAGGTGAATTCGTTCCAAATAAACACAAAACATTTATGACTTGGAGTTGCAGTATTTAGGATATTAAATTTCTAAATTTATACTTTGTAAAGTTACTACTATTAGAAAATTATTTCGAATTTTATGTGAATAAGGTACTGGCCAACTTTAGCATTCACTATTCATTTTCATCAATGAAATTGCACAAAGCCCCTTGAGCATTAACAGTATTGTCTGAAATACCCAACTCTTGGATTCTAAATATTCTCAATTATCTCGCATGCTATTATTGGGATAAATAGAATTCTTTACGCGTACCCTTCATTTTTACCTTTTATTTTATTGGCCAAAGCTGGCCCCACGGCCTTGTGTCGGATTCCCGCTTTACAATCAAAACCGAGGACAAGCCGGCGACGCGTGCAGTCTGCTCGTGTCTTTCTTCCCTCCCCCGCGTTGTCTCCCGCTCCTCTCACCGCAAGTGGACAAGAGAACGACTCTACCAAAATCAAAAGCCCTCATGGCGGAGTCCACAACGAATGACAATGCCACAATTCACCATCGCGTGGTTTCTTGTCACTCCTCTCCTCTTTCCCTTGCTTTCGTTCTTCCGGTAGGTGTTTCGATGGAGATTGGCGGCGGAGACCGCTACAGCTATGGCGGAGCTACCGTCCGAGGTGATCAGCTCCTTTCATCCTTGTTTTTTCGTGAAAGCCATCGTGATTTGGATCGATGAAGGCGATCTTTGTTATGTTGACTCCTTTTTCTGATTTGTGATGCAGCAGCACGCGATCCTTATGCGAAGGAGGTGTCTCAGTTTATCAAAAGAGGAGTCAATTCAGAATCAAGTTCTAGATCTGATCGAGAGACCACAAATTTCGATTTGCGAGGAGAAGAAGAAACATCAGGGCTGAGTCTGGTGGAATTTCCTAGAAGAAGACCTGCCACTAGGTCTTTCGGTGATAGGGTCGATCTAGGTCTCGGAGATAGTGGAACGCGAGGTGGATTTGCTAGGTACCGTCAACCGTTTAGAACTCGGTTTAGTGATTCGACCTCCAGTCACGATGATAGAGAGAGAGTACCGGCATTCTGCCGAATACCAGCAGATCAGACGAAGGCTACTCCATCGTCGAAGAATGAAGGCAAACGGCTGACTAATCTCAACGGTGGGTTTTATAGAGAAGACCATTCCAATAAGAAGAACCAGCATGTCATAGATGGAGTTGAGCGCCTGAGTCGAGATCCAGTGCAATTTTTGAGGCAACTTGACGAATTAAGATATTGGACAAGCCGATCATGTGAGGTTGCGAAACCCACGGAAAAGACGCCTGTGACTGGAAGGCCTTTTGGTTCACGTCGATCAGGTGAGGCTACAGAGAAGACTAGCGAAAAAATGTCAAATTTCTCTTCCCCGTTGTGTGACGATCGTGGATATGAGGAGCTATATAGGTCACAACCACCAGGGAAATCTCTTGACCCAGTAAGGCCAAGGAATGGTGAGTACCTCCATAAAGAATTTGCAGTAGATTCTTTGATCTCTTACTGTCATGAGGAATACAATCACCATTCTTCCTGCTATTGTACGAACTGCCTTCGTAAACATAAAACACTGCCAGAAAGGTCTACGCCTCGTTCAATCAACAACCATAGCCAAGGAATTTCTTATCTTGCGCAGAAGCATGGGTTTCATCCTGCTGGTTCCCAAAAGGTTGGGACACAAGAACACGATGAAAGAGTTGCAGGAGGCGCAATCTTCGAAGTTAAGGACAGGCGTCCTTGTCAAGCCTTCTCTGGTGGTGCACCTTTTTTTATTTGCTCATGTTGTTTTGAATTGCTGAGGCTACCTCACATTATTCTTCTTACGTCCAAGAAACTATGCAAGCTACGCTGTGGGTTGTGCTCTGAGGTTCTCTCCATAGAACGTATTGGAAACAGGCTTGTCACTTCTACTCGTTCCTCATCCATATCTACTTCTGAAGCCAATTCTAGCTGTCATGTTCAAGACAAGCAACTGCAATCTATAGTCTATAGTAGTACAAACTCAGATGCTTCTAGCCCGAAGGCATATGGTGGCCCATGCGAAGATATACAGTCAACAAGCGATAATAAATTCCCCTTTCGCACCTAGTCATGACTGTTGGATAGACAAAATATGTTAAACTTGAGTGCTGTAGAGAAAGCAGAGGGGATCTCGGTGTTTGCCAGTATCTGATGAGTGATGATAATGTGGAAAGTCCAGGGCAGCACGATATGTGAAACACCGACACTCTGGAAATGGAACCCCAAATAGATATTTGTTAAAGAAAAAATAGTCTCCCACGCCGACAAGGCTCAGCTGCCTAAAAAAATGAAGTGGTAACCAAGATTGATTTGTTAGTGCCAAACTTTTCCAGTTCTAGTATCTCTCATTATTACCAGGAGAGTGATGACACTCATTAATTCCAAAAAAAAGCCTCAATAATTTCCCTCAAGTAAATCTGTCAATGACAGATCAGATGCCTGAAGTTTCCATCAATTGTCACCCTATTCTTGATCACTAGTCAAGAAGACTGAACAAAATGCTGGCTGTGAGTTTCATTGAACACATCAGTAAACTTTGTATTGATGTTGATGTTCGCAAAAATTACATTTATAATTGATTTATGTAAGTTGCAGCCTAATAGTGCAGATAGTGTTTACAGGAGTCATTGTACTTGTTATTCATTATTTTACGACTCTAAACACTTAGCAATTTAATTAATGACAGCCAGAAACACCTCGGCTAACCCCCTCCCCGTCTATTAAACTGACGCACACTGGCAATGCTCTGACTGCCCAATAGTGCACATTGATTTACTAGGTACCTGCCGGCATGGTTGTATCATAGATTTTCCACTTATTGGAAAACCATTCTACAGACACTTCTACTCCAAAGTTCATCTCTATTCACTTACCAACAGTATGAGAAGTAATCACTTGACATGTCAAATGAATGGGTGAAATATAAAGCATGGTGATTTGTGAAAAGAAAAACAAATGTTATATAGAGCTATATACAATTAGAACAAATATAATAACCAAAAAGTTAAATGGAAGAAACGTTTAATTTTATGACCTGTTTCTGTAGCTCTATGAGTTCATGAGGCTATGCCCCTTTGTCCCCATACAATGGATGTTCACAAATAATCGTAATCGTTTTGTTCCTGGGATAATCATAAAATACATGATAACTTATTTATATGGTAAATAATATATATATATATAATAATTTACTAAAGTTTTTTTATCAGTAAGGCCACAGTCTCCCAGAACTATTTCATATGGCATATTGAAGTCATTTAAGAAGAGAGGAAGTGGAACCAAGACAAGAGAGATTGTGGCAGCAGTATACTTCTCGCCAAGTGTGTTGACTACAGGGATGAGAGAAAAATTTTAAACAATTTCATTTATGACCTGGTTGCAATTTATTTATAGTTTCATCACTGTATTCATAGTCTGCTTTTGAATCATTTAGGTTGATCAATCAAACTGACTCAACCAAAAATTATAACTAGACCAAGAGATTGTTTTGGAATTGGGAGTTCTTACATAATATTATCTTTGTCTAAGCCAATTTTTGTAGTATTTCGCAGCAATTTATTTTATTTTTTCCAATTTCAATTTGGAAATGACATGCACAGAAGTCGAGAATCGGTTCCCCAACTTGTGCCGATAGAAACTGGACACTCAACTTCGATAAATATACTTTTCTCCACACAAGTCGACAAGATCTTTCGCGATGGGCTCCACGAAGGAAAACAGCCTCACGAAGAATGTGCATTAGTGGGCTCGCCGGAACCTAATTAGGTACGTTTATTGACCCTGCATGAACCGACAACCAATCGTTGCTGGCTTATACAGCAAGAAAGGAGAAGTCTCCCACGCCCACCCAATCCATCTCCACCTCAAATTCCACCCGCAATCAGTTCCATATCGTTGGCACAGATCCACCTGGCACTTGCCTGACCAATGACAACGAACTCTTATCATCTATCCAGCCACTCCAATCACATCCATCTTTTCCGTGCTGTGTAATGTCTAGAAAAAAAACCAGCTGTGCTGCAAAGACCGAGTTCAACTGCCCTCGTCACGTTTTCTTTAAGCTTGTCGGCCGACGTGGCGGACTCTAGTTGGTCGGCCTGGCGCCATCAAATCTGGAGGCGATTCGCAAAGTACGTGATTGGAGAGGCAGCCTCGCCTGCCGTGCACTCTTCATTATCGCACATCTTATCTGCCCACGGGCACGAAACTAAAAGTCTATAATTGAGTTAAACTCGCGTTCGAACCCCGCACTGAGGTGTCCGGACGCGACCCACGTCGCCTTCACAGTCTACACGTGTCAGTTTCTCCCGCATTTGGGTCGTCCAACTTTAATTATTTCACTTTCCAGAAAAGCCCACCTACCTTGTTCCTTTCCCAGTACCAATAATAGCAACAACGACCAACCCTCTACCCCCATCTCATTCGTCCACGTGTCCCACTCTTGAAAAATATCGAGTTCTGTAAGGGCCTCTTACAAGTTACAACCGTCCGATCATAATGAATCATTTAGGAACGTCCGATAAAAGACATTTGCTTCGGATGGGACCCTCGCTCTCCTCGCGTGCGAGACGTCGCGCCATCTCATTGGAGCCGTACATGTTCAGCTCTCTCCTCCCCCGTCCCTTGCCCGGGCACCACCAGCCTTCACGTGCACACTCCTTCGCCCGCCACCTGTCCCTCCGCGGCAGTCCAAGAGCGAGTTGGCGATTCACCGGTCTCTTGCACGACCACGTGTCGGTCTCCGTCCTTCATTTCTAGCTGGTCGCTATAAGTCCGCCAACCGGGAAGGGACGGGCATTGGGTAAACAAAGAGGGAGATCGGAGATGGAGCTGGAGAGGAGAGGCGGTTGCTGCATCGCCATGTACGGAGGAGACGGAGACGCCAAAGCAGCGTGGAGGATGGGTCGGATCATGCTCAGGTTTCGCCCAATAGCCCCTAAGCCCGCCGCCGGTTCCCGAGCAATCACGGCTCCCGTGGAGGCACCCCCGGCCCTCGCCAGGCGGCACAAAAGAAAGGGATCCGGCAGCCCCGCCGCAGGCGCTAGAGCTAGAAAAGCTTGTAAGGCAGAGGCTCCCCCATCGATGTCCAAGGGTGACGGGAAAACGTCGGCCTCCTCTTCCTCATCGTCTAAGACCACCGCAGTCTCTTCAACGACAATCGTGACGCTCCCGCTGATGCCAGAGATTCCGGAGAGGAAGGAAGAGCCGACGATGGCAGTGTCGGAGAAGTCCGCGATGCCGGCTTGGATGGGGACGGGGGTAGTGGTGGCGCCACGGCCGGTAAGGGCAGTGGGCTCGTGGGTGACGGTGGAATGCGTCACGGACACTTGGAAAGAGGGGGAGGTTCCGTGGAGGAGCGACGAGGCGGTGATGGCGGCGCTGGCCGCGGACGAGTGCCCGGGGTTCGTGTCGGATGAGGTCGGCCGGGTGACACGGACCAACGAGGCGTACCGGAGGATGGTGTTAGGCGCAGGTGAGCCATCATCCTCCGCCGAGGGCGAGGAGGAGATGCGGGTGGGACTGGTGGGGATGGGGCTAGTGCCGGCAAAGTGGACATGTCGAGCATTCACCTGCAGAGTGCGTGTTCGTTACCTAAAGCGGACGGACTCGTCGAAAGGGTTCTCGTCCTCGACTTCTCTGACGGCGCCGTGCGACGTGTGGAGGCTTGACCGCGGTGGCGCAGCCTGGAGGCTCGACATGAAGGCGGCGCTAAGCCTCAGCTTGTAGGAGGATGTTGGATAAAGCTTTCGTGCTTTTGGTATGTTTTCGATGTCTGTGACAGTTTTTGTTTTCTGCAACAAATTACTTAAAACTGCTGCCAAAGAGCGCAATAGCGCATGACACAAAGTTGCTCATGCCGAACTAAAAACACTTTCTACTTCCTAGTTCTTTCTAAGCTGTTATGTTTAAAACACCGTCATATTTCCTTGACGCCAAAGCTGCCGTTTCTGCACTCTACTCTAAATTAAATATAGTTCCTCGGCTCAATTACTTGTTATAAAATGTTAATTAGTCAATAATTGTTTGTTCTCTTGATTAGTGATCAAGAAGGCTTATGGCATAGATAAGCAAGCGCCATTATGTTTTTCGAGAACACTCGATCTATGACTTGTAGAAATGTGTTCGTGTAAACTACTACAATAAATAAATAAAAAAATTAAGTGTATATTTGTAATGTCTTTTATATCGTATTATAGTAATTATTTTTTTCCTTTCTTAAATATTAGTTTGTTAAAATCAATTTTGAACCATATTGGATAGAGACATTATATCTCACCTATTAAATGTACTAAAATAATTTAATTAATTTATTATTTATCTGCGAACGTAAGTATGTATATGCACTTACATAATTTTATTTTACGAAATTTTATTAAAACTTAATTTTAAATGCAATATGGTTGGTCAAATTTTACGCTTTTTGGTCAGATGGTACAACTAGGTATAACAATTCAAATGCCACGGTAGAGCATGTTTTTGGACCTTTCCGCACACTCATCATTCATTAAATTGGTTGGATGAGTAGCAAGTCAGCTCGCCCACGCAACGTCTACGCAAATGATCACAACTAACACACATTTACTTCCCAATCACCAGAGGCAATAGCAACATTTTGTTTTTTCAACATTGAGATGTATATATTTAACTGACTGTTTCCTTGGGAGAAAAAGATGAGGGAAGAAAAGAAAAACACTGAATTTAGTAATATTTTGCTACTACTTGCAACGGATTGGATATCTATGTAGAGATCCAATATGTTAAGTAATGTATTATAAATTATATGCACCAAAAAAGGTAAAAATATAATATTATGTTCATAAACTTGTATTACAATATATTTATGGCAAGTTCCTCAGCCTAACTAGCTTCCGGGAAGGTAAGAAGCACTTCAAAGTGAAAATCAAGACGTTGAAGCATTTCCACTCAAACTTACTAAGAAAACTTGGCCGCTTATCCATCTTTAAGGCTGTGTTTACTGTTTAAAGAAAAATAAAGAAAAAAATAAAATAATTAGATTTTTTATTTACTGAAAAAGAAAGTTATAAAGATTGATAAACACACTATATCTTTTTATTTTTACGTCGATGATGACGATGAAAGACGATAATAAAAAGACAACAACTGAGAAGAGGTGGCGACGAGAGGTGAGAGGTGAGAGGTGAGAGGTGTAGAGGCATCGACGGTGACAGTAACGGTGAAGAAGGTTACAAGAGAAGCATGAGAGGGAGAGCAAACATAAAAAAGCAAAGGGTAACAATAGGTATTAGAAGGGCAAATCTAGTTTTTCGTCCGATTTTTCATTTGATTTGGGCGAAAAATAAATAGGGCTATTTTTCCTCTCACTTTTCTTTCATTTTCTCTCCTTTATTTTTCGTTCGTCCTACTAAACACGGTTTTATAGCTCTCTTTCTAACTTTTCATTTATTCACGTCTGCTTTTCTTCCTACTAATCCTACTAAACACAGTGTTATTCTCAACCCAAAGATTCATATACAAATCAAGCTTCTTAATCTGGATCCACAAATCAAGAGGCTAATAAATGAACATTTGTGACATCAAGTAATTTGAACTTCAAATCTATATCCGATCCAAAATTTGAGGAGTTAAAAAAAAAAAGCCCTATCCCTTTCCAACTCCCTTAGTCGTTTAAGTTTTGTTGGAAGTTGTTACAAATTGAAATTCCACCAAGCCAGTTTTGCCCAAAGCAAATCAAGGAAGGCATTCAAAACACCAAGCATTCCACCAACTCCAAGATAGAAAACTCGCAAAAGCATAAAAGGGAGTTTTCAAACTTTCAAGTTTGAATGAAGCATCCAAGTTTTAACCAAAAGGTCCAAAACAAGGAGATGAATGCCCACATTAGCAAATAAATAATAGAAACTATGTATTAAATACGCAAGAAAGCGACCTCCTTATCCACCCCTACCCGCTCGCCTACAAAGTCATTGTACTCATTCATGCGTAGAGTATTTGAATGAAATAGTTTATAAGCATCCCACTCTCTCCTCTAATGCCGAGCTCCCCCCTCTTCTCCCCCTATCTCCTCTAGTGTCGAGACCCCTTCTCTCACTCCGGATTACCACAATCAATGCAAATTTCTTTGCCATCAACCAAGCTCTTTTTCACTCTCTCCCTAGTAAGTTGATTCTCTTGTGTCAAGATCTTTGCTTGCACTCTCTTTTCTCTTATAGGCCTCGGGCTTCATCCATGGAGTCCTTGATGCTAGGCACTCCTCTTGCTCCATCATCCAAGGAATTGACAAAAGCTTCTTCATCCCTTCAGTGCATCTTTAACATCTTTGGTCAAGCCCCATGCTAGGCACTCCTCTTGCTCCTTCCTCATCTAAGGAATTGACATAAGCTTCTTCATCCGTGCACATCTTTGACCGAGCCCCATTTTCCTTAACTCTTTGTGTAAGTAGCTTTTATTATAAATTCAATTACCTTATACTCTTTCTTTTGCGCAAATTTTGATATCTTCTTTTGAGATCAAAAGAATGATTATGCTCCTATTCTTATGGCATTCCATTAAGGAAAACGATTGAAAGGATCCGTGCAATTATCCCCTTTGTCTCATGGTGTCTCGTATTTATATAGCTTTTTTGACCAATATTTGAGTAGTAAATTGAGATATATTACCATATTTTTACATCTCTATTTGGCTTATTTCATTGATTTTCTTCAGAAGCTTCACTACTTATCATATTTGTTGAATACAGGATAATTCACATGCTTTTAGAGCTACATGGAAGTATATTTGCATCTCCGAGTGAATCAAAAACCTTGACAAGAAGTTTGACTTTAAACGGAACTAATTTCTAGAATTACAACCGAGGCCTTAATCTACATCATGATAGTAATTTTCTCATTGGCTACATGATGGACACGTTTTTACACAAGCATAGTCATAATTCAAAGACGGGCCCATAACTTCCTCGACGACAACCTTTCGGATGAAGACAACCTCGACAAGGAGATAACGGGCACGACCATAATTCATTAAAGTCGTAATCTTGTGATCGGCATTTTTGACGCTACAACTATGGCCATGAATCAAGCCAAGGCCATACTGCCCACCTACAAATTTCGAGATGAATTGGACTTCTACACTGAGATTATAGGCATGGCCTTAATTTGTCTCATGACCGTAATCTCGCAGCTACCAGAATTTATGACCGACTGCCAGAATTTATTACCAAATGCCCAGATATAAATGCTCACAACTCCTTCATTTTAACTCCGATTTGGAACTTTTCAGAGTCGAAACGAAGAAGATTAATTGAGCATTAATTATTTGGGAATTACAAGAATTAAAGAGGCTATAATTAATCCATAACAGTTATATTATGGTTACAATCATAATTGCCCATTACACCCGTATTTATGGAGCCACCTGCATTGAATGGGTCATAACTCCTTCATTCTAAATCCGTTTTGGATGTTTAAGGTATCAAAACACAGCTACTTCAATTGCCCATCAAAGTATGCATTTAGAAGTTCTATTGGATTCTATTTAAAAGGTGAAATTTGCTGAAGAAGGCAGCGCCCAGTTGGGACTCAAGGGGGGCTAGTGAATTTTGCAAAGGGAAGTTCTTGGCGACAAAAGGGAGGAGGAAGGAATGGTACATCATTCTAGAAGACTTGAAGAAATGTCGCAATGCTTCTGCATAAGAGTTTGCTTCCTCTTTCTTCTATCTTCTTTTCAGTTTCTTCTGTTCCTTTAGCTATTTTGTACTGAATCGATGCTATAATAGCATAATCTTCTTTTTCGGAACAAGAGTGTATTTGAGTAGTTTGGATATTATTTTCAAACTTATTTTCTTATAGCTAATATAGTTTTATTTCGTATTTATTCGATCTGTGCTGTTTTACTGCTAGTTTTGCCTTAATCACGTAATTACTTTTCTTGGACGCCGCAAGAAGGACCGAAAGGTGAATTGCGACGCTGGATCTGCCTTATCGAACATGCTCTAAGAGGTCAAGAATTAGGGCAAGATTTGTGTGAGAAACTTTATAATATCTCTGAACCCAATGGATCAATCTAGGTCCGGTTAGCCACGGAAGTAGGACGCCGATCTAGATTGATACCAGATTATGCCGTCGAAAGAGGGTAATCTGTACCATTATATATTTCTTTGAATACTTTTAAAATTGCATTGTTATGATAATTATCTTGTTTGAATTTAAGATCCATCAACAAGATGCACTCAAAGTTCCGATGTCTCTAAGCCTAGTTTTCTATTAAAACTTTCACATGCATGATTCAGCTAGCAATTGTATTTAGTTGTATTTTAATTTATTTTCTTAAAACCCAAAACATTCACCTGTTCGTCTAGCTATTGATTCATAATCACTCGATACTTGATCACTGTCCCTATGAGATCGATATCTTAAGTACTACTATGACAAAGTCGTCACGCTTGCGGTTAGTAGTACGGTAAAGTACACATCAAGTTTTTGCGTCGTTGCCGGGGACAAGCAATCAATATCAAAGTGATTTAAGAATTGATAAATTAGACTTTATCCTGTTTATTTTTGTTTCTTTTCTTACTTTTTAACTTAGTTTTTATTTAGTTAGCGTAACTCTGCTTTTTCATAGACTTTCTGAAATATTCACTGTTAAACTTTTTAAGTCTAAGAAGAAATGACCATATTATTACAATTTGTTGATCATTTTGTGTGAAAGCTTATGGAAATTTTAGAGGATATTCTAGTCAAGCAGAGAAGGACGAGAAGAACAATGAAGAAACTCAAACTTTTGTAAATGTCCTTGATTCTACAAGAACAAATCAATTTGAGAATGGTGAAAATCTAAAAACCTACATGTGAAAGCACCCAAGGTAGCTATTGAAAGAAACATATACCTGATATCACTGTTTCACAATTTAAGGTATGCAATCACTGGTGCTAACTTATACATTCTGCACTCTGAATGATATTACGGTCAAGCTAATGACCCTAAACAAGTGCTTCTTGGGAGGCAACCCAAGTGCTTTATTTTTTTTAATTTTCATTTGTTTTTCTAACGTGTGTTTTTTTTTAGGTTTAGGTTAAGATTACGGATCTGGCCGTAATACATAGCAAAAAAAAAAAAAAAGACTAGCGTGAGCATAATACCTATTATAGCCATACTGAGGATAAAAAAAAAAGCAGCCGTGAACAGATCCTATCCGTGGCTATCAATTCTCCCGATTATCAAAGATCACAGGTGTTCCCTTTCTTCTCCAGCTTCAACGGACCCACGCCGCCGCCCTCTCCAATCCGAAACAGAAATTCAAGCAGTGCCGATCTTGAGTGAAGATCCATTCATCAAACTTGAAATTGCCGCCGCCTTCTCCAGCTTCAGCAGAACCCATCGCCAGCGTCCCTCTTCCGGATCTGAACCAAAAATCCTCGTTGCCCCTTAACGCCTGCGACCTTCACAAAGCCGTTCGACATCGCCGATTTTCCAGGAGTTGTTGCGTTGACAATACCTCTTCCACCGATTCTGGCATCTTCCTTCCTCTGCCATTACTCCTCCAGCCGCACCAGAAATCCGCCACCCTCCTTCCACTAGAGTAAAGATTGGCGCCGCCCTTTTGCTTCCACGACAAAACAGCAGCCGCCCGATGATCTGCTTCAAGTGCCGCCACTTTCGTTACATTCATTAAAATCGGTGGCTTATTTTCACTACATCCGTTAAAATCGGCAACATTCATTTCCTGCGCCGGCTTCTTCTCTTGCGAAGTCGACCCACGCCACTGCCGCTTAATCATCTGCGACGTCTAAACTTCTTCTATTTCCCATCTCAACTGAAGGTGATGACTCTCGTTCAAGATTCCATTACTCCAGCTATCACTGCTCGATGCTGCGCGGATCCCTTCTTAAGCTGATCTTCTTCTCTAGGTGACTTCGGCAGCAGCAAAACAACCACTCGCTTCCGCCACTTTCATCAAGGCGATTTGCAAATTTCTGTGAGAATCGTCGGCTTCATTCCACTGCTGCTACCACATCGCCGATCATATTCTTCCTCCGCCATCCAATTTCGAAGACCCAAGAATTTCTTTCGACGTTGCTACTTTACAATCTCTGCCGCTGGTGACAACTCTGCTATTGCAAATCCTCAGCCGCAGCCAATTCAGGTGCCAGCAATGACATCATGTCCAATTCCAACAGCTGCTATCCAATTTGTAGGTGATTTCTTCTTTGTTGCTCGCTATTCTGTCCTAGCTTCCAATTCCTGGGTTCATTACCCTATTTAAAGTTTCAATCGTGAGCGCTTTCCTCTCTGCTGCCTGTTCTTGCCGCAATTCTGCTTTGCTCTATTCGTAAGATCTTCTTTGCCGTGTTCTCTTCACGTGATCGTTTGCTGATTTTGCTCTGCCTAGAGCAACATCCTCTGTTTTTGGTGATTGTCACTACTTCTTCTGTTCATCGTATCAACTACTGGTGTTGGCTGTTGATTTCTCTTCTTGAAGTTATTGTTTCTTCCATCCTTCTAACAACTCGGGGGCTAGCTGTTACGCCCCCGAGCGCCACTCGGGATTCATGCCGGGAATCTCGGCCTCGGGACGCAACAACAACTGTACCTGACAAGATAGCACATGACCCAAGAGGTACAGGATAGAATAATATATTATAACAGAGGCCAACTCGGCTACAAATATTCATAAGTCAAACCCACAGACAGATACAAGGCCGGCATAACGGTCAACAGAACCAACAACGCGACCGGCACAGCGGTCGACAGACTAAACAGATAACGAGACCAACGCAGCGGTCAATAAGTCCAACGGGTAATACGACCGACGCAGCGGTCGACAAGCCAACAGATAACAAGACCGGCGCAGCGGTCAACAAGTCTAACATCTACATAATATAACATAACATCCAACACACTGATAAGATGCAACACAAACCCACCCAGACTGGTGGTCACAAACTATCTATTTAATCCGCTCCAGAAGGAGCCGCGCCAGAACCTGGAGGCAAATCAAAGGGGGTTAGCCGGAGGCTAAGTAGGGATATCACAAGTTGTATGGTGCATGATCAGATATAAAGATTTACCAAAACTACAACCAAGACTCTACATGACTCATATAGAGTATAATCAAATCTCAAATACGTATCGCTATACGTGTCAACATACACAGGTAGAAAAACTGGGAGCTGATACAGCATTGGTCCACGACCCTCGACTCTATAAACATAGAGCGGTCTACGACCCACAACTCTATAAAGTAGAGTAGTCTCTACCGATGGCTCCCCGAACGGTAGAGACGACTATCCGTCGACAGCCCGCTAGTGTAGCGTCCTACACTCAGTACAACCCCTCACTGGGCTGATATCAGACCTCAAGCCCATAACATCGGACTCTCTCGGTCAAACACAGGGAGACGATCACACAGCGTCTCGGACAGAAATATCACAGGCAGTATCCGAAGTATATTGGACTATCTATCGCTAGATATCCAGCCCTCATTGTATGTATATCATGACATTAACACCTACCAACTACCAATAAACATGCAACAACAAAATACTCATACCGTGTTTCATGCAACAGATTATGTCAACAGGAATATAACTCAGAGCAGAACAGAATCAGATAGTAATCAACAGTAATATCAACAATAAGGAAGTGCCACTAATCTACACATGTGTTTGGCACCGTAACAAAGGAGAGAGATAGAATCCCTACCTCAAACAGCAGATGAACAGTACAGATCCAACCCGATAAGCACGAGATCAGGAAACAGGTCCTAACAGGTTAAAGCATCGTATAAGCTACAGTATTCCATTTAATCCACTTTAAATTACATTTATCGTTAATCATGCTAATTCGGGTTCGTTATACTATCCGATCAGATCCAAAGTTGTTTTACAGTTAATCATCTAATACATGTGTTCGAGTTAACCGCATGCGTTCATATATACGTATACGGAGTCGGGTTCGAGCACTAACCTAGTTCGCAGCCTTGTACGAACGTATAACACCACGGAAACACCAGGATACGCGAGAACCAACCACGCGCGTAAACCGAGTCGTCAGCACGAAAATCGAGGTTCGCCGGAACAGTAGCGTCACCGCTACAGTGTCGCCGAAACAGTAACTTCCGGTCGCAGATCAGAGCTCTCCAATAGGGAAATGTAGTCGGCGCTGAGAGGGCTCCGGCCGTACTGTCGGATTCCTGAACAAAGGTCGGAGTCGCCGGAAATCAGGGAAAAACCAGTCGGCGGCGTCGTACGCAGAACTCGCCGGAGAAGTGTCGCCGGGGTTTGATTCTTGCCGGAAACAGAGGGGAAAGCTTCACCCTTTGTCGGAGCACCGAGATGTCCACAAAACGTCGCCGGAGGAGGTGTAGCGTTGCCGAAAATCACGTCCGACGCGATGCAGACGTCGCCGAGTTAAAATCGCGAGTGGAAACAGAGGCGGCGTCGAAATCTGTTCGCCAGTCCTTCAATTTCGTCGACACCGGCAGGGGATCTCGCCGGAGCAATCATCGGAGGCAGAGCAAGTCGTGAGGGAGAGTACCGATCGAAGGCTCGTTCTTTGGTGGAGAAAGGCGAGGACGAGCGGCTGGGGAGGGAATAAATAGGGAGGAGCATCATTTAATGCAATGACCCTTGGGCTCCCCCATTCAATGCAGCTCATTCAATGCAACCCTTGGGCTCCCCCATTCAATGCAACTCATGGGCTCCCCCACTTAATGCAACCCATTTAATGCAGCCCCCTAAACGTAACACTAGCATCAGCCGCTCCTTCCATCGCAGCCCCTGCTGCTAAGCTCTTCTATAATTTCTTTGCCGCTGATGATGGAAGGAAGCTACTGGAACTCTGCTTGCTTTGCCACGGGAACTATTTTGCGATAATTGCTGATAACCACTTCCATCTTCACGAGCGCCAACCACCTAGCGTCTGCTGCTAATATCATCACGACCACCGACGACTCAGGAAGAGAAGTTGTCTTCTCTTCATGGATTCCAAGATATTCTGATCTCCTATCATATATCTCCCTCGTCCTACTGATCTACTCCTCCGGCCACATCTTTCTCCACACGAAAGCAGCAACATATTGATTGATCATCTCCGCCACATACATCACGCGCTAACGATAGAAGGAAACTACTGGAACTCTGCTTGCTTTGGCACTAGGACTATTTTGCGATAATTGTTGACAACTGCTGCCATCTTCACAAGCGCCGACCACCTAGCGCTTGCCGCTGATATCGTCACGATCACCGGTGACTCAGGAAGAGGCGTTGTCTTCTCTTCATGGATTCCAAGACCTTCTGATCTCCTATTGAAATCATCTGCCAAGACTTTTATTGCTGATCTACGCCACTATTACTATCAACATGCTTCATCAATTACTTTGAGACTTGAATCTGATCTGCTTGTCATCTACTTGGATTTCATCTCGCCTTGACTCACGACAAATTTTGGTACTCATCTTGCTGTTGCTCTCCCTTCATACCAACTTTCAACTATTGCTGCTGCCATGGCCCCTAAAATGAAAAATTGGAAATCGAAAATCTACAATCACATCTATGCTGTTCCTTTCAGCCACCGGCCTACATATTCTACTGTTCTGCCCTCTTTATCGGACGCTATACCAAGGATGCATGCAATCTTTGGCTTTTCTATGTGCAACACTATTCAAATCCACGCATGCTTGCAGCTTCTCCAACTTCTCTGGAAGTCCTGCTGAATTCGCATGATGACAATGAGGACGACCCTCAAGAAGAAGATGCTGAGATGAGCACCGACGATGACTCTAACTGATCTTGTGAGTATTGCATTCCATTTCTCCAAATTTTGTGTTCTTTCCATGCTATGCATAGGAACTATGCATAATTTAAGTCTGGGAGATTGTGGGCTGAGTTCATTTTCGAAACATGATATGCAGTAACTCAATACTTATGCTTTGTGCTTTGATGATACATTTCATATGCTGCGCTTTGATGATACATTTTGCATTACTCTAATGTCTATTACACCCCTGATTTCGATAATTGAATTACACTATCTGATTTCTAAAATGCTGATGATATGCTAACAATATGCGGTGATATTGTTTTGATTTTAAATGGAAATCATGATAGCTTGATGTTTTATGTTGACTCCTTGGGATATTAATATTATGTTATAAATCATAGTTTAAAGTCAGGAAATTCATTTGATTATCCTATTTAATAGAAAAAGGACTTTGGAGTGACCTATCTAATATTCGATTGAGGTTTTTGTTTTCAAGGTATGTCTATAATCTCCCTATGGAAGTACGTACCTCTATCTATTTGATTCACCTTACTACTTGTTGGTTCTGATCAATGCACTTATCTGATGGTTGTAATCTCCTCTAAAAAAAAATAATATGACTCCTCTACTTGGCACTATGAAAAATTAGCAGTGGTATCGAAGATATGAGTTGAAGTCTACGAAAAAAATAATAAGACTCCTCTACTTAGCACTGCGAAAAATTGGCAGTAGTACCGAAGACATGAGTTGAAATCAAATAAAAAAACAAAAAAAAGGATGAAAATAACACAAAAATAAAGAGTGCATTTATTTTTTTTCCAACTCGTATCTTTGGTTGAATCAGAGTGCATATACCATACAGAAGATTACTGCATTTCGTGGAGATAAGCCTCATCTAATTTTGGTTTTTGGATCTTCACACATTCATTCTTGACAATAGATGATTACCTTGAATTCCCTGACTTGCTGAGATTTGCTCATAATGATATCTTCCGAGGAAATAATGTTTTACTAGCTTGACCTGATTTCATCTTTTTCTGATTGCCACTCTTAACTTTATATGCTTGAGGACAAGCATTGATCTAAGTTTGAGAGATTTTGATGTCTCGTATTTATATAGTCTTTTTGACCAATATTTAGTAGTGAATCGAGACATATTGTCATATTTTTACATCTCTGTCTCGCTTATTTCATTGACTTTCTTCAGAAGCTTCACTACTTGTCATATTTGTTGAATACAAGATAATTCACTTGCTTTTAGAGCTACATGGAAGTATATTTGCATCTTCGAGTGAATCAAGAACCATGACAAGAAGTTTGGCTTCAAACAGGACTAATTTCCAGAATTACAGCCGAGGGCATAATCTACATCATGATCGTAATTTTCTGATTGGCTACATGATGGACCCGTTTTTATACAAGCATAGTCATAATTCAAAGACGTGCCCATAACTTCCTCGACGACAACCTTTCGGATGAAGACAATCTCGACAAGGAGATTACAGGCATGACCATAATTCATTAAAGTCGTAATCTTCTGACCGGCATTTTTGACGCTACAACTATATCCATGAATCAAGCCAAGGCCATACTGCCCACCTACAAATTTCGAGATGAATTGGACTTCTATGTTGAGATTATAGGCATGGCCATAATTTGCCTCATGACCGTAATCTCGCAGCTGCCAGAATTTATTACCAGCTGCCTGGATTTAAATGCTCATAACTCCTTCATTTTAACTTCGATTTGGATGTTTTCAGAGTCAAAACGAAGAGGATTAAATGAGTATTAATTATATCAGAGTTACAAGAATTAAAGAGTCTATAATTAATAACTCTGTAATTAATGCATAACAATTATATTACGTTTACAACTATAATTTCCCATTACACCCGTATTTATGGAGCCACCTGCATTGAATGGGTCATAACTCCTTCATTCTAATTCCGTTTTGGACGTTTAAGGTATCAAAACATAGCTAATTCAATTGCCCATAAAAGTATACGTTTAGAAGTTCCATTGGATTCTATTTAAAGGGTGAAATTTTCTGAAGAAGGTAGTACCCAGTTGGGGCTCAAGGGGGTCTAGTGAATTTTGCAAAGGGAAGTTCTTGGCGACAACGAGGGAGGAGGAAGGAATAGTACATCATTCTATAAGACTTGAAGGAATGTTGCAACACTTCTGCAAAAGAGTTTGTTTCCTCTTTCTTCTATCTTCTCTTTAGTTTCTTCTGTTCCTTTAGGGATTTTGTATTGAATCGTTGCTATAATAGCATAATCTTCTTTATCGGAACAAGAGTGTATTTGAGTTATTTAGATCTTGTTTTCAAACTTATTTTCTTATAGCTAATGTAATTTTATTTCGTATTTATTCGATCTGTGTTGTTTTATTGCTAGTTTTGCGTTGATCACACAATTACTTTTCTTGGGCGCCGCAAAAAGGATCGAAAAGAGTATTACGACGCTAGATCTGCCTTATCGAACATGCTCTGAGAGGTCAAGAATTAAAGCCAGATTTGTGTGAGAAACTTTATAATATTTCTGAACTCAATGAATCAATCTAAGTCTGGTTAGCTATGAAAGTACGATGCCGATCTAGATTGATACTGGATTACGCCGTCGAAAGAGGGTAATTTGTACCATTAGATATTTTCTTGAATACTTTTAAAATTGTATTGTTATGATAATTGTCTTATTTGAGTTTAAGATCCATTAAGGAGATGAACTTAAAGGACTGATGTCTCTAAACCTTGTTTTCTATCCAAAACTTTCATTTGCATGATTCAGCTAGCAATTGTATTTAATTGTATTTTAATTTATTTTCTTAAAACCCAAAACATTCACCTGGTCGTCTAGCTATTGATTCGTAATCACTCGGTACTTGATCACTGTCCATGTGGGATCGATATCTCTAGTACTACTACGACAAAGTCGTCACACTTACGGTTAGTAGTACGGTAAAGTACGCATCATCTTAAATAGTAGTTTTAAATGTTTTAAATAGTTGCTAGAAGAGAAATTTAACCCCGTATGCGTTCAACTTTGTGTTCTAATAATCTAAATTTGTAGATGCATATATCGTCATCTTGTGTGTATTTGTAATTGCCAAATCTTTATGATGCTAACATTAACTAATAAATCGATGAATAATAGAAAGTCAACTCCTTCCATTCTGGGTTCCAAGGTGCCCAGTTCATTACATGCAATTTCCTTGTTTTTATTACAATGAAAGTTAACAGAACACAAAATTTGACATGCTTGCCTCGTGTGTTGTGCCTGGCAATTGGATAGGATGTGTCAATCTAACACATAATTTGACATGCTTGGCTAAACTCATTTCAATTCACTCATTGTATGTCGAGCCAACGTATGACATGAGCTGCCCAGCCATGGCCTTCCCACTTATTAATAGTCAACTAAAACTACACATTAAAATTTGTGTTAAATTTATTTATTTTTAATGTATTACTAGTTTAGCTGACTGAGTTCACAATGCTGCACACTATCTTGTGTAAATCTTCCTGCCTCACGCAATGCGAAGACGTCCGTAGGTGAATTTCTTGGCTTATATATACCTACGTCAAATCCTTTGAATATGTGCCAATAGCTTTGTTGAGTTCTTTCAGGGAAACCATCTTGAATTGCACATGAATGTTAGTAGTAACGAAACATGGGAAAGATGAAGTTCGTATAAAATATATCACTTGCTTATCTAGGAAGGTCATGAGGTAGAGAATATCTATAATTTGATCATCATCATCGTCATATATATGTGTGGACTTTGCTTAGGATCATGATCATGATGGTTGGCAAATTGGCCTCATATGGATTGGTAAGACAAGTTCAAAAAACTCGAGCAATAATTATCAATGTAAACCTAATCTATGATGAGGAGAAATTTTGATGCGAAAGTGCCTAAATAACTAGTTTAGGAGCACATCTCTCTTG
This sequence comes from Costus lasius, assembly GCA_027563935.2. Taxonomy (NCBI): domain Eukaryota; kingdom Viridiplantae; phylum Streptophyta; class Magnoliopsida; order Zingiberales; family Costaceae; genus Costus; species Costus lasius. The sequence goes on along the minus strand of CM050447.1, from coordinate 11,608,612 downwards.
TTGAGTTAGAGGGTAACATTATTTGAAGATCATGACCTAAACATTATTATAAAGTATCCCTTACATCCATTACCCTAGAAGGAGAATGCTCGAGTGACCCAAAAAAGGGGTCTCACAAATTCACTAATAACTATGGGAATAATTCCTCTAATAAGAGAAAGCTCTGTGTGATTTTCATATAATCTTGGGCCAATTAATAATGGAATGTTAGGATGTGTGTTAGCAATTTAGCAACTAATATAGTGTATTGCCACATTAGCCACTGATCTATATGAATTATGAAGTCCACCATGCTCAACAATCCAAGTAGAGGGAAAAGCCCTACTCAAATGTTTTGGATCACCATCCTTGCCCCAAACTACGGGTGCAATATAGCTCTTCTTCTTCCAACCTACAAATGCTAAGCATTGAGCTTGTAAGTATCATTGGTAATATAACTTTTTATCACCTCTTTTCAAGCAATGGTGGCTAAGCATGTGAGCCTTCAAAAATTGTTGGTAATATGATTAAGATTCATGATATTGGCTCACCAGTTTATCTCTTTGTGTATATTAACTCAAAGTACACTCATTAGTGAGTATTATGCAAAATGTATATGCTTCATCTTCAAACAATATGACCTTAACCTAGTTATTTAAATTTCTTTTAGTTAAGAGATTTGATCAACTTCAAATCCAAACTTGGAAAAGAAAATATTTTATCTACATTATAATATCACAAGAATCATACTCACCACAAAGTATAAATTTTAGTTTCATATAGAATGGGCAATATATCAAAGCTTCAACCCAAATGGAACACATAGTAGAATAGAATTGTAGAAAAATAAATTATGGTTTGACTTGGTTTAATACGAATTAAATTTATTATTTTTTTTCAAAATTTTAATACTTTTTTTTATTAATTTTTATAAAAATAAAATGATATATTTTGTTTCACTTGAGGTTTTTTTATTAGTCAAATGAGTGGATTTGGAATACACAGAAATTTGGAAAGTCTCCGATTGTTAATAATATATTCCCGCTTAAAAAAAACCAATTGGGTGCAACCATGTGCCCATTCACGACTTATATATTAATTTACCCGACGAAACGCCTTTTGTTGGAGGCAGCTCCTTTGACGTGTCGATACCCAATCTGGTACAGTTTTGAGTTATTGGGAAAACGTGGATAGAGTTTTCCTATAAAAGAAGAAACCCTCGCAATTCTTGATCTTTTTTTTTTAAAAAAATCTTGATCTTTTGGCGGGAAAAGATTATATCCTAGATGTATAAACCAGATGGAGAAGCATGCCATCGACGCCTCGATGTATAAACGGCTCTGTTCTCTTTCGTACTTTCTTCTCCGTCATGGAATCGAACTCCGATTCCGATGCCTCCCACGTCTCCGCTACCCCCCCGCGAATATCCAACCCTGTTCCACCCAAGAAAGAAATTAGGGTTCCTCCTTCGAAGCGCAATCCCAAACCCAAACCCTTCGCCCCAATCTTGCCCCAATTCAAGATCCGATCGGCCTTTAAGCACGCGGATCCCCCGGCTGCGGATTTCCCATCCGCTGACCTCTCCAATCCCCATGGCTTGTCCGTTGTCAACATCCGGCGATCGGCCAACTTCCCCAATCACGCTACATCTTTCTCCCGCCTCGTAATGTCTCGACGCCCATCCTTCGACCCTTCTGAATTCCAGATTGGTGGCCGAACCGAGCATTGTGATCAGATCGATGACGGTTCTGGTGGGGAAGTAGCCTATTGGGAGGATTCAGCAGAACTCAAGCGCCTTCGTCCTGCTTTGGCCAAATTCGATGGCCCGGTGGAGCGGCTGAAGCCGTCCGAGTGCAGTACAGAAGTTGGCGATGTAACGGGATGCTCCACAGGTGGCAGATCGTTCTTGAAGGAACAAGTTAAGCCCAGGCGCGTTCATCCTAACTGGGTCGGGCTTGACTCGTCAGTGGAGCTTCCAACGCGGCCTAAGTGCAGTAGAGAAGGCAACTTCGTTAGGTTGAATCTTAATGGGCGCGGGAGAAAGTTCTCCTTCAAGAACGGGAATAGAAGGTCTTACAACTCTTCAAGAGGTCGCAAATATCGCCGGAGGCTTGTAGCAGGTAAATCTGAGACTGCAGTAGAAGAGGATTTTGTTTCGGATTGCCTGTTTGAGCAGAGGAAAAGCTCAAACTGTAGCAATCAGTTACTGGAAGAGGCCGTGTTGGCTGCTCGAGAGGATCCGTCAGAAGAGAATTTGAAAAGACTGCTAAAGTTTACTCACGGATATGATACCTTCCGCGAGGGCCAGCTAGAAGCCATCAAGCGGGTGGTTTCAGGGGAGTCGACAATGCTAATACTTCCGACCGGCGGTGGAAAATCACTTTGCTATGAGGTCAGTTTGGCTTGATGGATATCTGCAATTGGGTTAATGATGTTTTAAAACTAGTGCCGACTGTGAACTTGGTTCGTTTCAAAAATGTATACGTATTAATTGTACTTTTGAACAATAATTTTTTTTGCTGATAGCCACACGATTCATGCAGTTGCCAGCTTTGCTATTAACTGGAGTAACAGTGGTTGTGAGCCCTCTAGTGGCGCTAATGATTGATCAGTTAAGGAAACTGCCTTCAGTAATACCTGGCGGTCTTCTTTCAAGTGCCCAGGTCGCTAAACATACGCGCCTTATCTAAAAGAACTTTGGAATGCCTCTTTTAACCGATTATCTTCTTTTCTTGCTCCAGACAAGTGATGAAGCTTCTGAAACAGTACGAAAGCTTCACGAAGGAATTATCAAGGTGAAAAAATATAAATCTCTCTCCCCTTCAGGATATATATGTGATTTATAGTTAATATTTACTTCAGTGTAAAGGTTCTCCAGATCGTTTCTCTGTGCAGTAGCAGATCCATAACCAGAGTATGCGGAGACAAAAATGTATATATTTACAATATATATAGTTATATAGTACTAGCTCTTCATAAAATGATTGTACTTTCTAAAGTTTTGTGGGATAGTTGGGCCATGTTGGGTGACATAGCTGCACCTGTCTCTATGATCCAAAGTAATGCTTTAGGAAAATAATGTGTTTTCTAAGAAGATTAGCAGCTAGACGTCTGTGTTCATTTAGGTTGAAAAATTATAATTTAAGGTAGACCGTATAAATAATTATTTCACTGTCAAATGAAAAACCCAATGTAATGGTGTGCATATCTGATGATCTGGATTGGAATATCTGAAGATAGTTAATGTGTGTGGGAATGTTGAACACAATGCCCAATTTTATAATACGGTTTCTCCTGGCATGCTTATGTTTGTGATACTAATTTAGTTTTACAGTCAGGACTGTCCAATTATCTTAATATTTTTGTCTGAAAAAAGCTTTTGAACTACACCTTTTGCCACACATATTGTTAATTCTCTCTTTCTTTATTGTAAGTATATATAAATATTGTTGAATTCTGATGCCTAAAGTACAAGACGTTCATTCATCTTATTACATCAGGTGCTCTTTGTCTCGCCAGAGAGATTTTTGAATATAAATTTCTTATCAATATTTGGGGATGGATTGCAGTTATCACTTCTTGTCATCGATGAAGCTCACTGCATATCTGAATGGTGAGTGGTTATCTAGTACGCTGATGTCACCTCTATAGTTTAGTTAAAGCTTAAGCCAGTTGCCTATTTATTTCAAGTGTCATATTTTATCATTGATTACTCTGAAAGCTTTTTCTGCTTCAACAGGTCGCATAATTTTAGACCTTCATATTTGAGGTTAAAGTCATCCATACTTCAAAGAAAGCTCAGCGTTCAATGCATCCTTGCAATGACAGCAACAGCAACAATCCAAACTTCTCATGATATTATGGATGCTTTAGAAATTCAACCTATTAATATTATCAATATTTGTCGAGTTAGAGAAAATTTACAGCATTTTGTGACCTTGAGTGAGAATAGGCAAGTTTAACTCAGTTCAGAGATTTACTTTCTTATCATATTTGATTGTGCCTTATCATCTTGTTAAAACACAAATTAGCAGATTGAAGGATTTATTACTATTGATGAAGGCTTCTCCTTTGGTTGACATGCACAGCATAATTGTGTATTGTAAGTTCCAGGTTAGGGTTTTTTTTTCTGCATTTTGTTTAAATTCAAGTTCCATGAAGAATGCTACATCTGGCATCATGCTATTCTCTCAAGTTTGAAGTAATATTTCTTTTGCATACTTTCTATTTTGGTTCATTAGTGTGAGATCCTTCCGAGGAGAACTTTGTAACTTTATAAGTTAATGTTTTGACAAGCAATCGGTTTATAATCCTAATTGACTTCATGGGATTTAGAAGTTCATTCTTCATATTGTTTAATTTGGCCTGGATTAATTCAATTAGAGCCAAAATCATTAGTCCTGGTTTCTTAAATTTTAGACCGAATCAATTCTTCAATGCAAACCAAGCCAAAGCTTACCAAATTAGTTTGATTTGCTTCTACTGAATAAGGTTTATAGTCAGTCCATATACACATATCTTCCAAGCTGTTGTGAATTGATTCTCAACTTGGTAGTTTCAGCATTTAGAAAGATAGGACCTTTATCTAGATGAAAGGTAAGTAGAGGTGGCCAGTTAATGGGTCATGGGCAGCATGAGGCACGAGTTGGGCTAGGCCGTGTGGGTTTTACACAACCCGATCCGTCACCCTTAAACCCATCCCCGACCCTGTCAACCTTAAACCCATTTCCGATCTTGAAAAAATCATAACCCTGACACTATTGGGGTGTTGGGTCCTTATGGGAATCCCGATTCGGTTAAAAATTTAACTAAAAAAATAATCTACTTCTGATGCTAATATACATATACAATGCTGCATTTTTTTTTAAAAAATAATCATGTAAGTATAATAGTTAATGGATCATGGAACTTACAATACACAGCATAATTGTGTATTGTAAGTTCCAGGTTAGGGTTTTTTTTTCTGCATTTTGTTTAAATTCAAGTTCCATGAAGAATGCTACATCTGGCATCATGCTATTCTCTCAAGTTTGAAGTAATATTTCTTTTGCATACTTTCTATTTTGGTTCATTAGTGTGAGATCCTTCCGAGGAGAACTTTGTAACTTTATAAGTTAATGTTTTGACAAGCAATCGGTTTATAATCCTAATTGACTTCATGGGATTTAGAAGTTCATTCTTCATATTGTTTAATTTGGCCTGGATTAATTCAATTAGAGCCAAAATCATTAGTCCTGGTTTCTTAAATTTTAGACCGAATCAATTCTTCAATGCAAACCAAGCCAAAGCTTACCAAATTAGTTTGATTTGCTTCTACTGAATAAGGTTTATAGTCAGTCCATATACACATATCTTCCAAGCTGTTGTGAATTGATTCTCAACTTGGTAGTTTCAGCATTTAGAAAGATAGGACCTTTATCTAGATGAAAGGTAAGTAGAGGTGGCCAGTTAATGGGTCATGGGCAGCATGAGGCACGAGTTGGGCTAGGCCGTGTGGGTTTTACACAACCCGATCCGTCACCCTTAAACCCATCCCCGACCCTGTCAACCTTAAACCCATTTCCGATCTTGAAAAAATCATAACCCTGACACTATTGGGGTGTTGGGTCCTTATGGGAATCCCGATTCGGTTAAAAATTTAACTAAAAAAATAATCTACTTCTGATGCTAATATACATATACAATGCTGCATTTTTTTTAAAAAAATAATCATGTAAGTATAATAGTTAATGGATCATGGGCAGCATGAGGCACGAGTTAGGCTAGGTTGCAGGGAAGGCAATGGGTCGGTTTTACGCAACTCGTCACTCTTAAGCCCATCCGTGATCCTGTCAACCTTAAACCCATCCCCGACCTTGACCTTGAACCCAACGAGTTTAAAAAATCATAACCCCCCGACCCTATTAGGGTGTTGGGTTCTTGCGGGAAACCCAATCCTAGACCTGGCAATTCGGGTCAATGGGTCATAAACGGGTTGGGTCAGCTATGACCCATGACCCGATTAAGTCAACCCAAACATGACCCGTTTAATTAATTGGGTCAAACTGTGTAACCTGAACACGACCCGAATATAATCGGATCAACCCGACACGACCCGAATAACCCGTTTATCATTTATATTTTAAATATAAATAATAAATTGATAAAAATTATATTAAAATTAATAAAAAATTAGGCTTATGAATGAACCAAAATCTAGGTTAAAAGATAGTTAGAAAATATTTGGGCTGAGCTAGCAATGAGAGTCAGATGAACCTATATTTAAATTTTATATATATATATATATATATATATATATATATATATATATATATATATTGTAATCGGGTTAAGCGGGTCAACCCGTTTATAACCCGACATGACTCGATTATTTTCAGGTCATAAACAGGTTGACTTGTTTATGACCCGAATACGAATATGGCTGATCCAAACCCGCTTAACTTCGTGTCGGGTTGGGTCAGTGGGTCATGTCAAATTTTGCCAGGTCTACCCGATCCCATTAAAGATTCAACTAAAAAAATAATTTACTTCTAATGCTAATATACATAATACTATAATTTTTTTAAAAAATAATCATGTAAGTATAATAGTTCACAAATGTACCTATGTAACAATTTATTATAAAATCGTAATGACACAAAAATCATTTATTAGTATAATAGTTTACCAAATTTAGGGTTTTTAGGATTTTTAATTTTCTTCTGTATAAAGCTATTTTAGTAAATTTAAGTATTGGGTCGTTTTTGAATACCCAAACTTGGGACGCCTGGTTTTGTTCAGGTCGGGCACAGAGATACCTACTAGGCTGAGATACCTTGGCAAGTAGGTCGGGCACAATGTGACATGACTTATCTAGATTGAAGGATTGCGCCAAGCATGACATGGGTTGTTGACTAGTTAATGGGCAAGGATCCCATGAGGCATGTATACTGGCTAGGCTACACCAAGCTACCTAGGCATGACACTGTCGCTGATTTGAGTGTTTTAATTTTTAAAAGTTTAAATTTAATTGCTCAAATTACAATTTCAAGTAGGTTTTTTTAACTATTTGCCATCATAAAGTTTCTTAAACATTTACAAAAGGGGGGGGGTATAATTATCTTATAATTATAAAATTACTATTTTACCCTCTTTGATAGGAAGAAAGGGGATAAATTTATAAATTTAATGCCCCCATTCATCCCTATAAAATCCATGACTGTTACAAGATTATTTATCAACCAAAGGACAATATACTTAAGAATTCATAACAGATCCACAATATTCATATCAAGAGCTACTGATTAATTTATAAAAATCAATTTTCTTGATTCTCAACTTTGATCTTAGATCAATTCTGGAATCACCATCAATTCCTTACGTCATAACAAAAATCAATAACACATAGTCCTTTAGGATTACCTTAACTTATCAATAAAATCATGTAAGTAAATGGAACTTAATTCCAATAACCCTTACTGTTCTTTCAACTTCTCAAGTTTTTGCAAAATCAGTCAGCATGAGGGCCTTACTAGTAGATTATAAAATCAACTTTTTAGAGTAACTTAGATAATTTATCTAGGGATAAACTGTAGGTATATCATTAATGAAACCCCACATAGACATCATACTCTTGAATACTAGACATCCAATATCTTAATTTTATAACATCAGCCACTTAATTTGTATTATGTCGAGCACTCGATTTATCTCAAATCCTTCACAATATACATGATATTTTATCACGAGGTGACATTATCATATTTACTCATAAAATCTCTACCCATATGAATTATGATCACAAACTCAACAAGTCTAATCGCAAGGACTTATACAAGCATATGGTCACGCTCAAAATCACATGTAATTCTCAAAAACCATAAATAGATAAACTTATGCCATCATAAACAAACTTTAATGTGATTGTAGGATGACGCTTATGTAAGCTCAAGTGATCATAGGCATAAACAAAGCTGAATCTGATATCATAACTTGGTATGCCCGTAATAGTAATCTTAATTAGGCTTAACCAATAGATCCTAAGCATGACTAGATCTGCATCTGAGATCACAAACTAATATGATAAAAAATTAAATATGCTGATCAGGAGTTTGTGAACATAAACATACACAGTCTTATGCCATAATTGAAGAGGATATAATAACAGCCATAGTACGTCTCGAGCATGCTTCCATGATTAATTACTACAGAAGATCTAAATAGGTAGGATCATGAATTCATGGGTAACTATCTCGTGTGGTCAAAAGACTCAACCAAAAATGTGTAAGATCATATGATGATATCTCATTTGAGCTCACCAACATAAACAAGAGTGACCATAACAGATTAACATCACTAATATCACTAATAAAATCTAGCATCATATGATCATAAATTGGGGCAATCCCAAAACCATGAATAACAACAGGCATGATCTTAGGATATTAATGAATATAGTTATCATAACTATATTTTTAGCAAGCATGCTTATGATTCAAAACAAATATCACATCCATGCCATGAGTAAGTAAGACTGCAATCTTGGCAAATCTAATCTAAGGATTCTGTAAGATATAACCATAAGGTAAGGTAAACATGATTATAATAACATAACCAATTAGGTTCAAATGTTATCAACAGATATCATCTTGATAAGTCATCGCTACAAGATCATCATCATGATAAATCATCCTCGTGAGATCAAATAAAATTCTGGAATAGTTCTTTCTCGCATATGAGAACTGAATATACATAAAATTATCAAACATCTGTCACATAACCTGCATCCTTTAAATCAATGTAAGCACAGTCTTATACGCCTATCGTCCCATAAGATCCAAATAATTTATTCTCACACATGAAGTCATGAACTCTAGTTTTTCAGTATTTCATATAATATAAACTTTCCAACTTGTATCATGAGAATTAATGATAGGGATTTATCAAGAATTCCTTTGCATAATCATAAGGTTTGATCATGAAGTAACAATATCTCATTTAATTGTAAGAATCCAAGTATAGTAATTATAAAATCAAAATCAAAATCTTACGCAACCTTACATAAAGTTTCTCTTGCATTAACACTTCCATGTCAATCAAATATATTATTCATGGTTCTCAATAATCTGAAAATTAATTAAATATCATCCATGAATATTATAACACAATTAATTAAGTATACATCGAACACTCTATTCATCAAGTGCATTAATTAATCCAAATGACATTACCAAAATTCATAACATCAATATTTGGTTATGAATGTTAGTTCAGAAATATTAGATGCTTAAATCCTCAACTGAAGGTATTTGGATCTCAAAACACATAAGTTTGTAATCAGGATTTTAAAAATCGGTTTGAATCAATGTAATGGTTTGAACTCGGAGTGGTATAGAAATTGACTGTACAGACATAGTTAGTACTATAGTAAATCGGACCCATCTTGAACTAGTACAAAACGAAAGTTTGGATTGAAATTTCAAACCTTGCTTGTAATCATCTTTAGTCATAAATCAGTGAAGGAATAAATCACATAATTTTCTTAGAAGATAAATAAGCATGATTTTACAACCATCAACAGTCATAATCATGAAACCCATTACCGAAACAAATATAAATATGGGATCAACTTGGACGTATTTGAACCTAAAATCCAAAGCATGACCAATAGTGTCATACGACTATGAACTAATGTGACCATGGAATGATCATCAAGGTTCGGTTTGATCCAAAATTCACAAGAATGAGCAGATCTAAACATGAAATCATAAACTAATATGATCATGAAATATAAATCAAAATATGTTGATCCAAAGATAATGAAGATATGAACATTAACAGGCTTAGCCATACAATCTTATCAACTTCAAAACAAACCATGACCATAAGGTTAGAAATATCCAGAATCATATGATAATAATTGATATGAGATACACTCACCAAAATAGAGTGATCCTTAGATTACTATCATACCAAGAGTAATCATTAGACCGATAACATAATTGGAGTGATCATAAGATCACTAATATAATCATACATAATCATATGATCATAGTCAGGATAATCACATAATCCTGACAGATAAGTGTGACATAGAATTATAGTTCAAACAAATGCAATCAAAGAGTCATAAACCAATATGATAAAAAATTAGAAATAGATATAATCAAAAGATCATAAACAAATGTATTCATAATCAGAATCAAATAAGATTAATATAGACGGCTATGATTATAATATCACTTGCATAAACCAAAGTTATGCTGCTGCCTCCTCCTCCTCCTCCTCCTCCTCCTCCTCCTCCCTCTTTTTCCTCTTCTTCCTCACATCCACAAATTTCTCTAAGTGATAAAATTTGACATAACCGGTAGAATGTTCAAAGAATCGAACTTGCCAGTGTAGATGGCACACACCTTTTGGTTGACCATTGATGGTGGTTTAGAGTAATGTCCTCTATTAGAGTGCATCATCTATACTTTTGTTCATTAAAGCTCCATAGGTCACTGCATCATCAGTTAAATGGGTGTTATAAATTGAACCATTATAATAAGTATGAACAATTTCCCATTTCTACATTTACATAGGTAGGAGAAATTTTTACCCATCTCTGCATTTGTAGTTTAGAATCTATTTATCTGGGAATTTATATTCCTAGACCTGACTCCTAAAGATATTTTAATTAATTGGTGAATTAACCCCCTCAATTTTGATATGTTTGAGGAAAGGAGAATTTGTTTCCAGATATAGTGGAACTTTTGAGATCTTATAGCATAGTGGCACAAAAGTGAATTGACTATCTCTATTACTGCATGGCAATATTTATGATGCTTCTAAGATTTTATGTTGAGAAAGTACAAGTCCGATTTATGTCCTATTAGAGCAATTTCCTCAAATAAAGGAAATGCTACTTATGCTGAACAATAGTTAAAATCATGGAGAGAAAAGATTATGTTTTTCGTTATCAAGTTATACCATTAGTGAAGAGGAAACTTAGGATCTTGAAGAGGAAATTTGAAACAAATATCTGGAATTTTTCTTAACCAGGTGTGAATTTGATGGACCAAAATTTTCTTAGTGGGGAGGAAATGACATGATCAAATTTTAATTAAAATAATTAAGCATGGTAAAAAATTAATTAATAACATTGATGACAGGGTATTGTTATGTGGAGATTTGTCTTTATTTCTTACTACTTTTGTTTGTAATATAACCTTGTTTATGACAATTAAATTTAATCAAAATTCAGTTTATATAAGATTAGTGTTTAATTAAAATAAGGGTCAATAAACTTATAAACCATTTCTGTTGCATTTGAAATAGTTATAGTATTTTTCTGCATCTATATTTTTGAAATTTCTTCTTTTCTTAGTTGGAACATGTAGTAATAGATATTTATTTAATGTAAATTTTTATGCAGTTAGTTAACTCTTTTTACATTTGAATGATGAAATAGAACAATGCACCAATTTTATTTATTTATTATTTATTTATAATGCAATGTTGTAAAATTATTGCGTAATTAGAACTACACTGTTCAGGGGCGTAACAAATATAGTTATCAAGTCCATGTGCTTATTACTATTTAGTAGTATGGTATTGAAAAATATGTCTGTATAAATGAGTTATTGGTCATTTTTTTATTTTGTTTTAGTGGTGCCCGGCAGTACAGTTGGAATCTCAGTACTATACGGGTTCAGCAGGTTGTTCATAAAAGGAAAGAGAAACAAAGATGTATATATGGAAATTGCAAGATGAATCCCGAGTGAGTCATGAAATGATTACTCTCTAACAACAACAAAGATTTATGCTATCCATTGCATGAACTTTTTTTGGGGAATATTCTAATAAGTTATAGTTGTAGTAGAAAACTTGCCTCTTTTAAAATGTCGACAACTTTCAGCATGCACATTATTGTGATTCCCAATCTTATATTCTTGTGTTTATATCGACATAAATTGCTGAAGAAACCTGTTGTTTTTATTTTGATTTTCCTTGCAGAATGAGACAGATTTGGTGAGCAAGTATCTGTCAGATAATAATATTCCTGCCATGGTGAGTGTTCATTTTCACTTCATATCCTCCAACTATTTCACTGGGCCTGCTGCAAACTGAATTACGGCCGCTTTCACGTAGGCTTACCACAGTGGCATCCCTGCAAAGACTAGGGGTCATATACAACAACTTTTTTGTTCTAACAAAATACGAGTGGTAAGAATTGTATCTTTATCACTTGCAATTGTAAATGAATTCAGTTCCTGTTGGATTTCAATAAGCAATAACTTGTAAGTTTGCTTTTACATCATTTCCATATTTTTTTGCTTTGGAAGGTTGTTGCAACAGTGGCATTTGGCATGGGGCTTGATAAGAGTGATGTTCGAGCGGTATGACGAAACCATTGCTTTCTCAATGTGGCATTGTATAGTGAAATGAGAATGTTTATCTTCATTCCAAAATTTATGCTGCATTCTTCTACATATGGTTTTGTTGCTTTACCCCATTACCATCGTTATTCTGTATAGTATGTATGAAGATATTTGATTCTTATGTTAAATGTAGTTTGTTTCTTATGTTTGAGGTACTTAATGTTCTTTTACACCCATATTGTGTATATACTTGGTATTAAGCATTTCCTTGCAATGCAGTATTAGACCTTAACTACCTTCCACTTTCTTTTTCTATTCCTCTTTTTGCTTACCACAATCCCTTCCTATCTTGAAGCCATTAGCCATTCTTTCTTTTCTTTCAAGCCATTGCTCATCACCTCTAGCTAGCCTTCAGCCCTTCACCAACCACCTTTCCCACCATCCGTTAAAGCTGTTGCCTGTCCCTGTCCCTCTTCTGTTTTGTCTCTCCATCTTCTAACTCCCTTGGTGCCATTTTCTTCCTCTCCCCATGCTTCATGGCTTAGGGTTCTTTTCTTATATAAACCCTAAGGTTCATAAATACTCTTTACTCTCTGTTAACCATAATTAAGGCTTCATTTCTAAAGGTACTTAATCATTTTATTTGTTATTATCATAAATGGTTTTTTAGTTTGACCTAATTATATGTAAAGTTTTAAATACCATTTCATATTATTGAATCAATATTTGGCTAGATTGGTACTCATAGGTTTACTAATCAAACTTACAGATAATAAGACTAGACCTACAACATAGTGTTTTGGGCATGATTTTGATACAACATTATAGTGGGGAATAAGGAATCACATTGTCACACCCCGACGGGTACTGGGCTTTGGCTGGTAGCCACCTATGACACATGACACTAGGGTTTGCAAATCTGGCCCGGCCCATCAACTAATAATATCAAACTAATAATAAAAGTCCAAAATCTATACAACATAACAATAACCTCCATCAACACTGACTTTACAACAATCTAGCCACATGGTTAAACATCACTATATAATGTTATTGACTATAACAACATACAAAAATATAAATACATTTAATACCAGGAGGTCATCTACAAATATCTATCTATTTATTAATTTGCCCGTGATAGATCCGCACTTGGATCTGAAATAAAATCACAAAGATAGAGGTTGTTAGCCAGAAGGGCTAATTAGAAATTAAGTACATGGTACATAAATACTACGGAAAAATATGCCATTTTATCTAATGTCAGCTATCAAGATGCAAAACTATGTACTTTGTTAAATCATACATATATATCATATATATATCAGCACACAAATGCTAGCACTGAGCAGGGGCCAACTTGTTCCAAAGGACATATTCATATTTGAGTAGTCCTTAGTGTTAACTCAATAAACTAAGAACGATTGCTCGTCAGTAGACTACTAGTACCGTGTCCAATACCCAATCATACTTGTGCTATAATAGCATATTTGTGTGGTGCAAACTGGTAATATCATGGTTTATGAGGTCACCCTCTATGGAACTATACACTTGGCCCAAAACACGGCCGACTGGTTCTCCTTATTGGAGCTTTGTATGGAGTTTTATATGTTAATGGGTTTAGTTGTCTTCACCCGTTAGTTATGTTTAAGTGGTGTTTTGCTCTAATGAAAAACCTAATTTTTCTGCTTCAACTTGGTATCAGAGGAAGTTGTTCTTGTCGTTGCCCTTCCTCCTTCATTCGTCGCTTCATCTTCCCTTCTTTCTCCCTCTTTTCTTTTCTCTCTCTCCACTGTAGATGTCCGCCATGTTTGATTCTTGGCGCTTGGCACTAAGGCAAGGCGTCTTGTGCATGCGGTGCAGTGATCTGCCGGCCGTGGCATGGCCGCATGAAGTATCACATGAATATATCTGCTGCTTCTGTCCCTTTCTCCATCACCGGAACCTTCAGTCGTGGCATCCATGAGGTAGCTTCGTCCGCCAGGCTTGTTCTTCCGCCACATCTCCTTCCGCTGAGCAGTGTTTTCTGCCATGCCTTCGTCCTCTATTCCTTCTTCCGCTAGGCTTGTCCTTCCGCGAGGCTTGTTTGCTGCTTCAGCGTCACACTTCGGCGAGTCGATTGAATTGGCGCAGCTATTTGGCACAAGTATCATGTTGCATCGCAGCTCCTTGGAGGTCATGCTGCCCTAGTTCGATGTCCGGCTGGTGGATCTGATGTTGCCTTGCGCCTCTTGATGAGCACATTTTAGTGTCGGTACTCTCTCGTCACCTAAGTGTGCCCTAGTTCCAAGTTCTCTTTACATCTAATTTTTAGACTATATTCGGTTCTTTATCTTATTCTGCTATTATGGACTCGGTTTCTTCTACTGTGGATTTTAAATTTGGAACTACCTCTGGTACAAATATTATAAAATTTGATGGCATGAACTTCCCTTTATGGTCCCAATCGGTTCATCTATTTTTGGGATCACATGGCAAGGAACATCATCTTACTCTGGCTGCTCCTCCTCTCACTGACCCAGCCTATGATTCTTGGTGCTATTCAGATATGGCTGTGCTGAATTTGTTGCTTCATAGTATGTACCCTAAACTCGCCTCCACAGTCATGTATCAACAGAACACTAAGTCTGCTTGGGATTTCCTCAATAGCACGTATGCCTCTAGACAGAATCTCAGTACGTTCTTCGCCTCTATGAATAAATTATTAATTTACTACAGGAGGATCGCACTTTTCAAGAGAGTTATGCTTTATTATAAGGAAAATGGGACAAGTTTTGTCAAAACCATCCTGCATCCTCTGATATTGAGGTTATTCTTCAACAGCGGCAGGAGTCCTTAGTCACCAAGTATCTTTCGTGCCTCAATCCTCAGTACTCTGCTTTGGGTTCTCAGCTGTTATTAGATTCTACTATAACCACACTCCAGGGTGCTTTCTCTTGTTTACTACGTGTTACAGCCACCTCCCAGGCACGAGACACTCTTAGTGCTCTTGTATCATCCCTTGTTCCTCTTTCTGCTGGTCGGGGGTGCACTCATGGGCGAGGACGGGGGCGAGGTCGGGGTCGTGGTTTTCCACTGTGCTCTCATTATGGTCGTACCAACCACATCCCGGATCGGTGTTGGCAAAAACTTGGGCATTTGTCTTCCAGGGGCTGCTACTGCTACTGATACTCCTCGGCCTAGCTCTACTCAGGTTCCTGTCGTCAATGACACAGTTACTATTTTGACGGCAAAGTATGCTAGATTACTTCAGTCTGCTTCCATGTCCACTGCGGGGCCTTATACTTTCATAGCTTCTTCTAATCCGGCATCTGGTATAGACACTCTCGTTTCTTCTGAATCTAATTGGATAGTTGATTCCGGTGCCTCCTCTTACATGACAGGTAACCGTATCTTGTTTATTTCCCTGTTCACTGAGGGTGTTTATCCCCCGTGTCCATTGCCGACGGTTCTCTCGTTCCGGTCATGGGCATTGGAACTGTCCACATATCCCCTACTCTTTTACTTTCTGATGTTCTGTATATACCTTCGTTTCCCGTTAATCTTTTTTTTTTCTGTTTGTGCCTTTACTGCTCACCATAATTGTAGTGTCACTTTTGTGCCTTCTCACTGCCTTTTTTAAGACCTCCGAATGCAGAGGACGATTAGTGGGGGGCCTAGGCGGGGAGGTATCTATACTCTCACCCCGTCTCTTCCTTCTCAAGTGTTATCTTCTACAATTGGTTCTCCTCTCCTGTGGCACTATAGACTTGGTCATCCGTCTCCGGTTCGCCTCCGACATGTTTTGTCCCTGTCGACTCGTCCATCGTTTACTTGCGAAGCTTGTGCTCTAGGTAAACATCACCCGTCTTCCTTACCTTCTGTCGCTACAACTCAAAGTCTACGTCCTTTCCAGCTCGTCCATTCTGACATTTGGGTCTTAATCCTGTAGTTGGTCGTGATGGCCACAAGTATTTTGTAACTTTTATCGATAATTTCTCTCATATGTATTAGTGCTATGTTTTATCTAAACGGTTTGAACTATTTGATGTATTTTGCAATTTTATACTGAAATCAAAATGCACTTTGGATTTTCTGTTCAAACTTTGCGATCTGATAATGCCTTGGAGTATACTAGTTCCTCCTTTTAGTCTTTTTGCACATCTAGGGCATTCTATATCAAATCACTTGTAGCTACACCTCTTCCCAAAATGGGGAGGCGGAGCGCAAGAATCACCATCTTCTTGATGTGGCTCGGACTTTATTATTTCACATGCAGGTTCCTCGCATTTTTGGCCCGATTCAGTTCTTACCGCTTTGTTCCTTATTAATCGGGTTTCCACACCTATTTTAGGCGGTCTCTCTCTCTTTTGTCTCTTGTTTTCGTCTAAAGTTCCTTTCTCTCTTCCTCCTCGTGTTTTTGGGTGTCTTTGTTATGTCCATATTCTTGGCCCGGGTACTGACAAGTTGAGTTCGTGCGCTACCTGCTGTGTATTTGTTAGGTATTCTCGGAATCAAAAGGGTTATCGTTGTTTTGATCACACCAGTGGTCGCACCTTTACCAGTGTGGATGTTACCTTTGTTGAGTCTCAGGCCTTCTTTCCGTGTGCTCCAGTTTCCCCTGCTTCTTCTACCCTTCTCCACGTTCCTATCACGCTTCCCATGCCTGCTCCTGTTCTCTCCGATGCGTTCCTCCCGTGCTTCCTTTACAGGTTTATAGCAGACGTCTCCGACCTCTTCCTACCTCGTCTTCTTCGTCGGCGGCTCCGGATGGTGACCTTCCCATCGCCCTACATAAAGGCAAGCGCACTGCTTCTCGCTATCCTATTTCTCATTGCGCTTCATTTAGTCATTTGTCACCCCTTTTTCGTGCCTTTTCTGTCGCATTGTCTTCGGTTTCTTTGCATACCTCTCCCTTACAGGCTATGCTGATCCCTAAATGGAAGCAAGCTATGGATACTGAGATGGCTGTCTTGCAGGCTCGTCAAACATGGACCTTGGTTTTTCCCCCTACCGGGGCTCGGGTTGTTCCATGTCGGTGGGTCTTCACGATCAAGTATCACACTTATGGTTATGTTGCTCATTACAAAGCCCGCTTCGTTGCCAAAGGGTTTTCTCAAATTTATGAGCTTGACTATCATGATACCTTTTCTCCCGTGGCTCGTCTTAACTCTGTTCTCACCTTATTCTCCCTGGCTGTTAATTGCCAGTGGTCCCTTCACCAGATGGATGTTACTAATATTTTTCTTTATGGTGATCTTTGTGAGGAAGTCTATATAGAGCAACCTCCTGGTTATGTTGGTCATGGGGAGATGGTATGCAAGCTGCACAAGTCTATTTATGGCCTCAAGTAAAACCCACGTGTCTGGTTCCAGAAGCTCTCCCAAATAATGACCTCAGCCGGCTTTCGTCATCGTCAAGCCGATCACTCTATCTTTATTCGTCATTCGGAGAATGGTATCATTATCTTGGCTGTTTATGTTGATGACATGCTTCTTACAGGTGATGACATACATGATATTGCGAAAACTAAGGAACACTTACAGTCACATTTCTCGATCAAAAATTTGGGGACACCAAGATACTTTTTGGGAATTGAGATAGCTTATAAACAAGATTATGTTTTTATGTCACGGAGAAAGTATGCCTTGGATCTTCTGGAAGTGATTGGTATGATTGACTGCAAGCCTGCTGATTCTCCATTAGTTTCCTATCAGAAGTATAGTGAGAATATGGAATCTAAATATATTGATGCAACACAATACCAACGTCTAATATGTAAACTTAATTACCTCACTGTTACGATACCAGATATTTCTTACGCTGTGGGCATTATTAGCCAATTCATGCAGAAACCCAAGCAGTGTCACTGGGATGCAGCTATTTGAGTCATCCAATATATAAAAGGTGCTCCCGGTCGAGGACTGAAATATTGCAAAAATGGGCATACTCGCATTGAGGCTTATTCTGACGCTGACTAAGCTGGAAATGTCGATGTTAGAAAATCCATCTCAGGCTATTGTACCTATCTTGGTGGTACTTGGTCATGTGGTCAAGTAAGAAACAGAGTGTTGTGGCGAGGTCAAGTTGTGAAGCTGAATATAGAGCTATGGCTCACACTGTGTGTGAACTGTTGTGGTTAAAGAATTTCTTACAGGAGTATGAGATAGACTGTTCCAGTCCAATGAATATGTTTTGTGACAATCAAGCTGCTATTTTCATTGCCAATAATCTAGTGTTTCATGAACGAGCCAAGCACATAGAGGTGGATTGTCATTTTATCAAGGAGGCTATCAACACAAACTTATTAATACTCCGTATTTGAGATCCGAAGATCAGATTGTAGACATCTTTACCAAGTCCTTGAGACCTGCTAGACTTAGTCAATTGTGTAACAAGCTGGGTCTAATTAACATCTTTACTCCAGCTTGAGGGGGAGTGTTGGAGCTTTGTATGGAGTTTTATATGTTAACGAGTTTAGTTGTTTTTACCCATTAGTTATGTTTAAGTGGTGTTTTGCTGTAATGAAAAACTTAATTTTTCTGCTTCAACTCTCCTCTTGTGCTATAACTGACCCCAACAATCAACACACCGTGCTGACGCATGCACAATAATGACTAAATCTCAATAATACGATATAAGAATGTCATATTATGTAACAAACATATATAGGTCATTATACCAATTCAACAACGGTAATAGAGTGCAATAGAAGTAACTCATCATATTATAAGCAATCACAAGGTGCTCATAATCAAGCGGTTAACACCAAATTATAGAGTGTCCCCTAATGAAGCGGTGGACATAGTGATAAGGTGACAAACAATAATCAACAAAGTAAATCAATAATAAGATGCCCCCTAATCAAGCGGCAAGCATTGTGATCAAATCCCGAGTCTACGATCCTTATACTGAAATAAAAGTAACGTGTATCAATCCTCACATTTAAACCATATTATTATATATTTATTTATTTTTCTTCTTTTCTTTGGTTACTTTCTCGATCAATTATAAGTGTTCGTGTCATCTAGTTACTATACTACTCCTTGTAGTTATCAAGATATTCCAAGTGGGCATATAGAATTCATAAGTTAATTAACGTACGTAAAAGGGTAGATACTAACCTCGTCCATAGTGAACCGATCGTCGAGGTTGTACGGATGTCATCGGAAGTCTCACCAGAAAGTTTGCTGGAATAGTGTTTCTTCTTCGGCACTGCTGACCTTTTCAAATTAGCAGATGGTTGCACTTCGGAGCCTGCTAGAGCTATCTCTTTTCCCTCTCGATTAAACAGCTCGTCGAACCTTTGCCGGAACCTTGTTGGAATCCATCGAAACCACCTTGTAATCGGCTGAAACCGATAGTTTGGAACACACAATGTAGTGAAATTTTTAAAAAATATGTCCCCCACCAAAGATCTATGCAAAGTTAAAAATCAATCAACAATTCGAAATCATACCTTTTAAGCAAGGGAAGATCAAATCTTTTGCGAGAGCCTCATTTAGGTTACCTCTATGGTGTTTACATACGATTGAATCTCTTTTGTCTAGTTTTTTTTTACATTAAACATTGATGAAAATCATTATCTCGACTCGTTTCATGCGTCAAAGGAAGATCTGAAGATAGAAATTTTATCTCATGAAATTCTTTTGTATGCATAAGTTATAAGTGAAGAATAATTAAATTTAATTATCTTGGTGGCTAAAATTGATGACTAGTTAATTATATGGAAGTTAAGAAATTGCAATTGAAGTGAAGTTAATTGCCATGGAAAGTGAAAGGATGAAAATAAATATAGATTAATTGTCTTTGAAAAAAATTAAAAGAGGAGTTTATTACAAAATTTAATTTTTATGTTACATTAGATTTATTGCAAACTTTGTAAAACTCTATATAAATAGAGTATGTTGTGTCATTTGTAGTGTGTGCAAGGAACTATCAAATAAAATACTTTTTATTCATCTTGTCTTTCTCCATACTTCTTCCAATTTCTATTAAAATGGTATCAGAGCCATATTAGCCATGGCCTCTAATATGCCATTTCCTATTCCCCGCCTTACCAACAAGTATGAAAATTGGAGTATCTAAATGAAGATATTGCTGGGTTCTCAAGATGTGTGGGAGCTAGTTGAGAAGGGGTATGTTAAACCCCAATATGAAGCTACCCTAGTGGTGAATCAAAGAGAATCCTTGAAGGAGTTAAGGAAGAAAGATAAGAAGACTCTTTTCTTGATCTACCAAGGAGTAGATGAAGGAACATTTGAGAAGATCGCCATCACCATTAACTCCAAGCAAGCATGGGAGATTCTCCAAAACTCCCTTTGTGGTGAATTTGAAAGTTTAAAAATGAAAGAGGGAGGGTCCATATCAGACTACTTCACAAGAGTGTTTATCGTGGTCAACCAACTAAAAAGGAATGGAGAATCCTTGCAAGATAATTGAGTAGTGGAGAAAATCCTACGCTCGTTAGATGTAAAAATTTGATTATATTGCAGTAGCAATAGAGGAAGCAAAAGACTTAGAGACCATAACTATTGATGAACTCATGGGTTCTCTTCGAGCTCATGAGCAAAGACTTCAAAGGAAGAAGCAAGAGACATTTGAACAAACTCTTCAAAGCAAGCTCTCTCTTAGGTTGTGTTTCCTTGGATGGAAAATTAGAGGAAAGAAGTTTTCCATTCTTTCCTCCCAATTTTCTGTCCAAGGATACACAATGTTAAAAATGAAGATGAGGAAGCAAGAGGAGAAAGAGAAAGCGGTCATGGTAGAGGCTGCGGAAGAGGTAGAGGTTGTGGTGAGTTCTATGGAAGAGGCTGAAGACAAGGGTAACAAAATCATGGTGATGAAAAAAATACAAGAGAACAAAAAAGAGGCGGTTTTTTATGAGATGGAAGGTATAATAAATCTAAAGTTCGTTGTTACACATACAATAAGCTTGGTCATTTTTCATCGGATCGTTGGTATAATAAATCTAATCAAGTTGATGAGAGGGTTAACTATATGGAAAAAGAAAAAAAAGAAGATGAATCAATTTTGTTGCTAACACAAAAGGAAAATGATGGAGGCAACCAAAGATTTTTGGTATTTGGATAGTGGAGCAAGTAATCATATGTGTGGGCACAAGCGTATGTTTATGGAGTTGGATGAAGCACCTCATGAGTATATATCATTTGGAGATTTCTCAAAAGTAGAAGTGAAGTAAAGAGGTAAAATTCTCATTCAATCTAAAGAAGAAAATCATTCGTTCATTTTCAATGTCTATTATGTGCCCATTATGAAAATTAATATCCTAAGTCTCGGCCAACTTTTGGAAAAAGGATATGATGTGCACATGAAAGATAGAAGTCTTTTCTTGGAAAATAGAGATATGAAGTTAATAACACAAGTTTAAATGTAAAAGAACAAATTATTTATGTTGAACATAAACCATGTTGATATTATGTCAAAATGAATGATAGATCTTGGTTATGACATTTAAGATTTGGACATGTTAACTTTGGTGCTCTCAAGTTATTGTCAAGCAAAGAAATGGTAGAAGGCCTAACTCACATCAACACACAAGATCATTTATGTGAGGAATGTGTTCTTTCCAAATAACCAAGAAAAAGCTTTCCAAAGGAGTCAAGTTATTATGCAAAATAACCTATTGAGCTCATTCATACTGACATATGTGGACCAATTTCTCCATCCTCCTGGTGAGCATAATTCTTTTCTAATTTTTATTGATGATTTTAGTAGGAAGACATGAGTATAATTCTTAAAGGAGAAATCGGAGGCACTTAAAGTATTTAAAAGATTCAAAAAATAAGTGAAGAATCAAAGTGGCCAAACTATCAAAGCATTGAGGTCCGATCGTGGAGGAAAATTTATATCCAAGTCCTTTGAGTTATTTAGTCAAGAGAATGACATTAAAAAATTATTGACGGTGCCTTATTCCCCACAACAAAATGGAGTAGCTAAAAGAAGAAATTGAACTATCCTTGACATGGTGAGGAGTATACTAAAAAGCAAAAAAATGCCTAAAGAATTTTGGGGAAAAGCGGTGGTTTGCTCAGTATATTTATTCAGTAGATGTCCAATCAAAGGCTTAGAAGAAGTGACACCATAAGAAACATGGAGTAGTAAGAAGCTCAATATCTCTCATTTAAATATTTTGGGTCTATTGCATATGCTCATGTTCATGATAAAAAAGAAAAAAAAATTGGATGATAAAAGTATTAAATACATCTTCATTAGCTATAATGAAAATTCTAAAGCTTACAAGCTATTTGATCCACATGAAAATAAAGTCATTGTAAGTAGAGATGTGGACTTTAATGAAGAAGCATGAGATTGGAGCACAAATATGGAAGATTGGATTGGAGCATAAATATGGAAGAAGACCAAATCAAAGCCATAGCTGAAGAGTCATCATCATCATCCTCAACAACTTCATCAACTGCAATTTTGTTTGAAGATAGTTCAATTCCAAGAAGAACTAGGAGCATACAAGAATTATATGAGGTGACAAATCACTCAATCTTCTTTGCCTTTTTGCTAATGAAGATATTGTGTTACTTGAAGATGCTATCAAAGATGATATTTGGAAAAGAGCAATGGATGAAGAGATTAATTCTAGAGAGAAGAATAAAATATAGGAGCTATGTACTTTGCCTCAAGGCCATGAATCTATTGGAGTCAAATGAGTTTTCAAAGTAAAGAAAAATGCACAAGGAAAGGTGGAGAAGTACAAAGCTAGACTAGTGGCAAAAGGCTATAAGCAACAAGCTGGAATCGATTCTAATGAGGTATTTGCCCTCATTGCTAGATTAGAAACCATTAGATTGCTCATTTCTTTAGCTTCTCAAAACAAATGGCAAAATTTTTAACTAGATGTCAAATATGCGTTTTTAAATATTTTTCTTGAAGAAAAAGTTTATGTTGAACAACCGAAGGGCTATGTTAGAAAAAGACATGAGAATAAAGTGTTAAGATTGAAGAAAGCACTTTATGGCCTAAAGCAAGCTCCAAGGGCATGGAACGCAAGAATAGATGCTTATCTTAAAAATAACAATTTTACACAATGCCCATATGAACATGCCTTGTTTTGTAAAGAAATGAGTGGAGAGATACTATATCTATGCTTGTCTGTGGACGATCTAATCTTTATGAGAAATGATCAACTCATGTTTGAAGACTTCAAGGTGGCAATGATGAAGGAATTTAACATGTCCGACATGAGATTGATGTCTTATTTTCCTGGTTTTGAAGTGAAGCAAAGTTCACAAGGTATTTTTATTTCACAAGAAGCTAATGCAAAGAAAGTACTAAAGTGTTTTAAAATGGAAGATTGTCATCCAATTAGCACACTAGTTGATTGTGGAGTTAAACTTTCAAAAGAAGATGAAGGAAAAGTTATTGATCCAATATTTTATAAAAGTTTAGTTGGAAGCCTAAGATATTTAACATGTTCAAGGCTTGATATACTTTATGGTGTTGGATTAACGAGTAGATTTATGGAGGAGCCTAAATCAATGATAGAAAGAGTACTACTGGATTTGTCTTTTATTTGGGAGACACTGCTTTTACTTGGTTATCAAAGAAACAAGTTAATGTTACACTCTCAACATGCGAAGCAGAGTATATTGTAACATCTTCTTGTGTGTGCCATTGTATATGGCTTAAAAAACTATTGGATTATATGCTTGTTCAACAAAAGGAGGCTACAAAAGTTTTTATTGGCAACAAATCTACCATTGCACTAACAAAGAATCTGGTATATCATGAAAGGAGCAAGCATATTGACTTAAAAGTTCACTTCATTAGAGAACAAGTGAAGATCAAGAATGTAGAAGTAGTGCACATCAAATCACATGATCAAGTTGGTGATATTTTCACTAAACCACTTGGAGTTTATCTATTTTCAAAGTTCAAGACACAACTTGGTATGATGAATGCAAAGAAAATTAAGTTTAAGGGGGAGAATTGAAAAATAATTAAACTTAATTTTCTTGGTGGCTAAAATTGATTACTAGTTAATTCCATGGAAGTTAAGAAATTGCAATTGAAGTGAAGTTAATTGCCATAGAAGTTGAAAGGATGAAAATAAAGATAGGTTAATTGTCATTGAAAATGAAAATTAAAAAAAGGAGTTTATTACAAAATTTAATTTTTATGTTACATTAGATTTATTGCAAACTTTGTAGAACTCTCTATAAATAGAGAATGCTATGTCATTTGTAGTGTGTGCAAGGAATTATTAAATAAATTACTTCTTATTCATCTTGGCTCTCTCCATACTTCTTCCAATTTCTATCAATTAGATCTTATGAACTCAATTTACATCTAAATGGAAAATAGGATTTTCTATTATACTTGCACAACTTACTTTAATTCGTCATGTTGCCACTATCACAAATTATCATCGAATTTGGTATAGATTCTCACTTGAAACCATGTGACCCAATCAATGTTTTCATATCTCAATGGTTCAAAATTTGAATTAAATAATTTAATTTGATTTAGCAAAAAGAAGTGACATGTCCATGCTTCAAATCTTAGAGATATTGTTGCTATGGTGATGTTCATCACCACCCTATTATTTGACATCCCCTATTTTCTATTATGCTTGCATGATGGCACTTTAATTAGTTGACATTGCATGTTGCCACTATCACAAGTTACTATCGAATATGGTATACATTCTTACTTGAAACCATGTGACTCAATCGATGTTTTCATATCTCAATGGTTCAAAATTTGGATTAAATAATTTAATTTGATTTAGCAAAAAGAAGTGACATGTCCATGGTTTAAATCTCAGACATATTGTTGCCATGGTGATCTTCATCACCACCCTATTATTTGACATCTCTTATTTTATTTTTCAATTGAGACTCCAATCATGGGTGTGACCTAATAAGTTCTTCTGATGTTTGCAATGTGATTATATTATCATAAATAGTGACCTTCATTATCTACCTAGTTATTGTTGATTTTTATCAATATTGAAGTGTATGACTAGTCCCATATGAATTATGACTTTTAAGTCTAAGGATCACATATACTATTACCATAACAAGGATGCTAACGACACTTGTATAACAATCTATTAAACATTTTTATCATAGGTTTAGCAAGTATATAGTTCTCCCAGAACCATGTGTTTACTTGATATCTCATATCATAATAACTCATTGTCATTACTCACTATACATATTAATCTCAATGTATTATTATTATTATCCCAATTTATAAAATTTTTTTGATGAGAGATATTCAAGAATAATAATATATTTTTAGGGATATTATTATAATAATTTATACTGCATAAATACGATGCGAACATAGTAATGATGATACCTTCATGAAATATACATAAATGTTGACATCATAGAATATATACTAAAACCGCTTTCCAATTGGTGGCCTTTAAGGTATACATTAACACTCCACCCTTCAAGTTTGATACCGTGTGGCTCTTAAACCTGTAGAAAATGAAATCAATTAGTTTTGAAGTGTTTAGAATTAAAATTTGACTAAAAGCATATTTATAAATGAGGGATTCTTATAATTTAAATTAAATTGCGAAATCCTATCTTGTTAGAAATAGCTTTTTATCAGTATGAGGATAAAAATTCTCCTTTGGTTTGACCTCATGTCTTTAAAATATACAAAAAATAAAATTATTTAGTTTTATGGTGTTTATATGTTAAATTTCAATGAAGGCTCTATATGGAATTATGATATCTTATGTTTCTAGTAGGAGCTTCTCCACATAAGATACTTAATAGAAGATTTTACTACACCCAAAATGGTAATGGCAGTCAGAACTTTTATATGCTTTGTAAATTAATGTGGTTCACTCCCTTTTGTGGGATTTGTATTTACAAATGAGACATGCACGAGTACTAGGACAAGAAAATAATATATATAAAAAGTCTCTATGCCATATATTTTAAATCTTGGTTATGATCACAATGATTCGCTGCCATACTCTCATGTTAGGGTGAATCTCATTTCCATGTAGTGCTCTAAGGCATTTGTTCTTTATTTTGCTAGTGTTAAACCCTTCCCTTTATTTTAATATTGTTATGTTATTTCTCCTCTTGGTTTATTTAAATGTTTGTCATGATTTGCATGATCTACACTTTATATTGTGTGTTTATACCCTGTTTCATAAGTCCAAAACTTATGTTGTTGTGTTGATGGAATGTAAGTCTTGCCATCACTACTGCCACTGCCATCTCCATCTCCTCAATATCCATTGTCTTTGTTTGTATTGCTATCTATGTCACTTGATTCATTTGTATCTTACGTTACAATCATGTGTGAAGGGAGAGTAGCTAAGTCTTGATGTTTATGCCCATCAATTGCAAATCAAGAGTCATCTAGATCTTTCTCCTATCCTATGTCTTATCTTAATGGAGTTATTCTCATTGTTGCTAGGGTCTTCCTTATTTCTTGCATTAGTAGTGGCTACTATGGTTGAGCTTTTCAATTAAATGATTGTTTAGATGCTTGTTGAGAATGCTATGACTGAGAAGATTTGAGTTGCAGGTGTGTTCGATTAGAGTAGACTATCAATTCCTGCTCTAACCTATAATAGTTATTTGTCATTGTCCTGTTACTATTGAGAACGGTAATCTGATTCACCTATGTTTATCTCAATTTGTTCATAATTGTGAGGGTTGTGGTGGATCACTAGGCTTGTCATAGTGGGATTTTGCTTTTGACCACTAATCCATCATTAAATTACAAATCTTTAACTAATGAACTTTCAAATGTATTTACTACATTTTTTACTTGTTATATCATATTAATCTGTCAGATTTAGGTAAGAAATTGAAAGATAGCAATTATTAAATTTTTATGGAAATAATAAGATAACTCAATTAATTATTATAAAATATTAAATTTCTTAGCATTCATATGATCCCATTTTCCTTGGATGATATCAATGTAGGGAATTTATAGTAGTACATAAACTTTAGGATTATAAATACCTTTTTTTGATAATATGTCATGCAGGGACTTATTTGTAAATTTAAGAAAAATTTGGACTTGAGTGCAAATATGTTAAGAAGAAAATGAGGAGAATAATATTTGATCCCTATTTTGAATTATTCTTTTGTTTGAATGAAGGAATCTTCATTTAATGAATAATGAAGGGAGGAGTTAGTAATGGTTACCACCACTCCTTCCTTCCGTATTTAAAAGATTACTGCCCACGACATGCATTGCTGCAACAAAGGAAAACAAAGAAAGAGAACTTTGCTCTGAATTTAGATATTGGGTTACTAACTTGAAAACTAAGCTTTTCGCTATGGAATTTTAGGAGTTTTATACCCTAAATACTAGCATTAGTGATCTCTTCATACTTGAATTTATCTAGAATAAAATTATGTTGATGTTTAAAAGGATTTTGGAGGGTTGGAATATTTCCTCTTTAGCTGTGCATTTTGCATAATTTTTATTTGGGCATTATTTGATATGAAATGCTGATTTTTTATGAGTTTTAATAGTACCTCAGTTGCTGGAGTTTATTCATGAATATGTCCTGAATTTTATGTGTTCTGAGCAACATTCTATGCCATAAATTTAGGAAAAAATTTGATTCTCATTCGACAGGATGGGGGTAGTGTGAACACTTGAGTTGTTGCCCTATTTTGGACAGCAAGAACAATTGAGTTCAGTCTAGTTTTCGACAGCAGGAATGTTCAGACTGCTGCCCAGTTTTGGACAGTAATGTGGGAAGTGTAGATCAACAATAGGCAAGCTAAGGATGAATCTTCCATCCAAGGTGGGATTATAAGAGTGTTAGAGATGACTTTTTCATATTGTCCAGAAATGGATGCTAGGGGTTAGGCCCTAGGCTCCCCGGTTCAGCCCAAGAGAGAGGAAGCCCAATCCAAGCCCAAGCCCAGAGTCAGATTCGGACGATGCTGGCAAACACGCGCAGGCGTGCGCGAACGAAGCAGCAGAGCTTCGTCAACTCACGTGTGGGACGAGGCGTCCGCGGCAGAGACGCCGTCGTCTCCGCGAGCTTCGGAAGGCGACGGGGTCTTCGGCACCAGTCTTGGACGCGGCGTCTCCACGAGCGATGCGGACACGAGAAGATCGGAGGCGGATGGCTCGGCAACGAGGTCTTCGACGTCTTCTTCGAGCAGGCGAAGCGGACGGAGTCCGCAGGCGACGCGGTCGCCGCGGAGAAGAAGAGAAGCGGCTCTTCCCTATAAAGCTCGACGAAGGGAGCGAGCACGGAGGATCGGCACCGTGAGCGAACGAAAGGAACCTCGAACGGCGATCGAGAACTGAGAGGGACCGGCGAGTGCTGTGAGGAGAGAGAGCGAACTGTCGGTCGGCGGCGAGCAAGGCCGTTGATAACTGGAGAGGTCAGAGGAGGAGTTTTGTAGCTTCATACGATCGAATAAAAGCTTTCTTCTCCTAATCCCTGCTTCCCTTGCTTCCGGTGGTTCGGCGACGCGTCCGGTGGCAGGTGGCTACCGGGCGACGTCGTAGTGGTTCGGGCAAAGCGCAGGCGGCGCGTTGGTCCGTTTCTCTTCGGCGAACTAGCGAACGCGGCAGCGTTCGCGTGAAGACGACACAGGCGGCGCTCTGCTCCGTTCGCGCTGCGGAGACGAAGGTTGAAAACGACACAGGCGGCTGACGAAAGCGAACGTAAGCAGAGAAAGTCAAAATCGGCGGCGGAAATCGAATTCGAATTCGATTTCGGCACGCTGACGCAAGCAGACGTCAGCCAGGAAACCGAGTTCGCGGCGACGGAATTAATCGTCGGCTGACGTCAGTGTGACGTCAGCAAGAACGATTCGGCGGCGAGCAGTGTTATCAAATAGCGGCTATGGCACCGCCATAGCGCTATTCCGTAGCGGGAAACAAGGTGTCCGCCATCTCTAGGTCGTCGCGTTGCGGGAAACGCGATTTCCGCCATCGCGGCCGCATGAGCGATGGCGGAAGGTGTTGGCGAAGCGTCAATGGCGGAAGCTGGCGTTGTCGTTGTCGTTGGCGGAAGACGAGGTGCTGGCGGAAGGCGTTGGCAGAGAGGAGGCGTTGGCGGAAGCTGCAGTAGACACGGAAGGGATCGGGGGAGGCGGAAGGCGTTGGCTTCAGCAGACACGGAAGGGATCGGGGGAGGCGGAAGGCGTCGGCGTCGGCTTCAGCAGACGCGGAAGGCATCGGCGTCGGCTTCAGCAGAAGCGGAAGGCGTCGGCGTCGGCTTCAGCAGACGCGGAAGACATCGGCGTCGGCTTCAGCAGACGCGGAAGGCGTCGGCGGCGGCTTCAGCAGTCGCGGACGGCGTCGACAGAGGGGATGAATCGCGAAGCGTCGAATTCTTCCGATTCGAACGCGAGCGTCGCCATCGCGGACGCGTGGCATCCGATAAGAGGGGAGATGAAGCGTTGAGGTGAATACAGCTTGTTGAGGGAGAAGATGATACAACTTTGGAAGAATCAGAAAAAGAATTAGAAGACATAGATTATGGGGATTCAGAAGAAGAAGTTGAAGGATATGCCTCGCTATCTGAAAATGAGAATAATGATTATGCTGAAGAAGAGAGAAATGAGGATGAATAAATTTTTGGCTTTTATTTGTGTTTTACTATTTTCAATATTTTGTATTGAACTGTCTTGATTTAGTACTTAGTAGTGTTTCTATTACTATGTTTTGAAGTTTGAAAATTTAAATCAAAGTCTTTTGTTGAATGTTGCATTGTTGTGTTAGTGACATGTTGTCTTTCTTTATTTTAACTTGTTTTAAATTTTATACAGCTTGTTTTAAACTTTTAATCATTATACAGCTTATTTTAATTATTACACAGCTTGTTTTAATTGTTATAGAACATATTTTAATTTTTATACAACTTGTGTTATTTGTATATAATATATATTTTGACCGCTATATGATTTCCGCTATTTGCCCGCGACGCTATCCGCTATATTACATAGCGGATTTTTGGCTTGCCGCTATTTTCCGCGATCCGCGATCGATAACACTGGCGGCGAGTTTGAACAGTAAAGTTCGATTAATTTGGTGATAATTTTGACTTCGGTCAAAATTAGAAAAGAGGTATTTTGATTTAGGGTTTTGGTTTTAATCGGTTCCTTCCGGATTTCTCGAATTAGGGTTAGGGTTTTCCTATCCTTTCTGTGAGAATTGTAATTTGGGGGATAAAAAGTGAGCGGGAACTAGGGTTTTGAATCTGGGGATGAAATTCGGTCCGGAAACCCTAGCGCAGTTACGTTCCGGTGTTCCGCCGGACGGCTCTGAGACAACGGATAAGCGTTGTTTTTAGACCGTTCCGACCGGGGCGTGACACTAGGGGGCTAAGAACGAGGAGTAACATAATGATGTTCTTCTCAAGGTGTAACAGAAATTGATTCATTGTCAACTTTGGCACCTAACACCTCGAGCCTCTCTAGAATTGACATAGGAACAGTCACATCAATGACATTACTGGAGCCGGGTTAGGAATCTTTGTCTTCTCAAAGCGAGAGTTGAAGTCATTTTCACTCTTGTGGGAGGACTATAGAGAAGAGGGTGGTGCTGGTGCTTTTGTTGCAAACGGGGCCGGGGCAAATTCTAAAGGTTTTGAATTGTCCTACCTAGGGAAGACACACACCCTTTGCTCCTATGATCTACCATATCGAGTCCCTATACAAACGGACCTAAGGGAGGGAACTGTGATTGCCACCTTCGAGTCACTAGGGGGAGCGAGGGGGTTGGAAAGGTGTGTAGGGGACCCTTGGGCTTAGCAACACAATAAAGTTGTATGGTGCGGGAGTGGATTATGGTGTAGGGAGTGTAGGATGTAGGAAGTGACTGCTGCCAGATGCGGCAGACACTCATATTAGTGGTTGGGGGAGGGGGATATGGTTGGCGCCACTTGGGTTTCTAAAATCTGGGTCAATTATGTTGGGCAAACCCTACTATATTTGTCAACCTTGGAATCTGGTTCACATCATGTTGAGATGTTGATCATGTATACAATTGATAGATGATTAATCTGAACGATTTATACTTATGTTGGTAGTAACATTGTCAAAATTTGAAAAATGGATATTGCACCATTGTCTAATTATAATGCTGAATGCATTGATGCTGCATACCTCTTATGAGATGATGTGGTTAGGTAATTTGTTAAACAATTTTGGTATTACTTGTGCTAAGCCTCTAGTAACCTTATTATTTTGCATGATGCATCTTGAGGTTGACTTGACACATTGTGGGAGATGTTTCATAAGTTAAGAAGACAACTTGCAGACATCTTCATCATTTTAGGATCTCATCATATATTTTCATCTCTTCTGTTGTATTCACTTTATCTATGATCCAACTTGAGGGAGAGCACTGGCAATTATTAGATTCTTATCTTAGAGGTAGTTAGGTTTTTATGTACTTGTTATATATATTATATACTTTTTATTTTATTGCTTAATGAATGAGTTCATTTTGCTTCCCAAATTATTAGAAACTGGATTATGTTTCAGGTAATACATTATAGCATGCCAGAAAGCTTGGAAGAGTATATTCAGGTACGAATCTTGATAGATAGGGGTGAGCATTCGGTAATTATTGTTTATCGATTTTATTAATTTTTTTTCATTACCATTATGGTTACCGATTATAAAATTACATATCAGTAATTTACAGATTTTACCGATCAATAAATTAGTAAAATCGGTAAATAATGTGTTGAATCAAAATCTATTATTTACTGATTTTTACTGAAGGTAAAGGTAAATTTAATATACCGTAAATTTATCTTACCATTACCAAAGATAAAGGTAAAAAAATTAATATATATTCAGTAAATTGATAAATTTACGGAACCGAAATTTTTTTACCATACCATTTACCGAATACTGAAAATCAGGAAATTTATTACCGTTACCGTTACCGATTTTACCGAATTGATTTTACCTTTACCTTTGGTAAAATTGGTAAAAATCGATAATTACTAATTAACACTCACCCCTACTAATATGAGCCGTTCAGTTCAGTTGCAAACACAGTTCTTTATTTTTAGTTTTTGATATTCGAACTCACAAGTAATTTCTTTTATAGGAAACTGGACGTGCTGGAAGAGACGGAAATCTGTCTTATTGTCATCTTCTTCTAGATATCAGTACATACTATAAGCTTCGCAGTCTAGCGTACAGGTAATGGAATTCGCTTCTTCACTTTGTTCATGTATTATTTATGTAACACCTAAATCTTTTTTCTTTGGTGACTCTTGGCAGCGATGGTGTTGATGAATATGCAATTAGCAAATTTCTTTCTCACGTTTTTAGTGATGTACATTTACCTGGAAAAATTTCCTCATTGGTTAAAGAATCCGTGACCAAGAAATTTGATTTGAAAGAAGAGGTATTTTCTTTGTTAGTTTATGCATACGCTCTGCCATTACCTTTGTGATTTTGTTTTTCTTAATTTAGATAATTATTATTTGCCTTTATGCAAATTCTAACAGATGCACATTTCTTCATTAAGTTTTTTGTTTTATGTTATGTATCCTTTATTTTGGCCATTCAATACAGGCAGCATTCTCCAACCAGCGTATTTGTGATGCATTTTATCTTATTGTGGCTGTTTATAATGCATGTATATTGAGTCGACACATCCAAGTTGGTCCTGCATAACCTTCTGTATAATGCCTGTATTCTGGTCGTCATGAACTTCAATTTGTTCATCCAAATGATAACTTGTTGACTGGTTGGTTTTTTGATTATTAATCTATTACCAATTGCAGGTACTTTTAACAATACTAACCGAACTTGAGATCAGTGATGAAAAATATCTTATCCAGCTTTCGCCAGTCAATGTAACTTGTTCGTTGTACTTTCACAAGGTATTCTGAACTGTCTGTACATAGATATGTTGAAAGCGCTATGCTATAACTGATGCAATATTCTAGAAATTTTTTGTTTCTGATGTATCCTACGAGTTGATATTCTTTTTTAGTATTTTGGTGTTGTCAAACTAAAATAATTTTACTTTATATAAGAATTTTGTTCTATGATTTAGAAACCTCATATGGTGCTGATTTTCTTGCTACTCCCTTGATATTATTCCCATTTTTAGGTTGTTGGGTATTAAGTTAGGTAGGTAGGCTACCGAGAGTGCATTCCATTCAGTTTGATTTTGATGCATTTGTCATCGCCAAGTCTTGAATATTTAAAACATCTTTCCTTTGCAGAGAGCCTTTAATTTATTCCTGAATCAGATTGTCTTTCCAATGTACATAACTCTCTCAGTTAAGTGTCTGAATCACCACAACATGTCAATTGTACTTTCAGACTTTAGTTATTAGGATTCATATTCAGCTGGTATTTTAGGTGCTAATTCATTAGACAATTGCTTCCTCAGATGAATATCATGGTAGTGTTCCTTTTTCTGCTTGACTATTAGTAGATGCTGGTGACCAAGGTTCAAAGAACCGAACTGAAAGTTTGGTACAGTATCGGTCCGGTGGCCGTTTAGTCCGTCGAAGCACGGCTCGCAGAGGTAGGCAGCAGGCGGCGCTGGTTTGCTGCTGCCCGGTTCGCCGGTATGGTACCGGTACCA
The DNA here is from genome assembly GCA_027563935.2 of Costus lasius. Taxonomy (NCBI): domain Eukaryota; kingdom Viridiplantae; phylum Streptophyta; class Magnoliopsida; order Zingiberales; family Costaceae; genus Costus; species Costus lasius. The sequence goes on along the minus strand of CM050447.1, from coordinate 11,574,749 downwards.
TACTCGCGGTTTTACAATCCTTGCTGGTGACATCATTACCTGACTATTATTTGGGCTGCAGTTAATTTATTTTTGATGTAATATTTTTGTTACATCAGAAGGAAACTCATGGTTGCTGCACAATGTCTTTCTAATTATTTATTCCATTGGAAGCACAAAAGAATTAGCTGCATCACAGGGATTATTTGGTCCTATGATTATGACTCTAGGTGGTAACTTTACTTATACTGTAGGTTCAGTATTTATTGCACAATTTAATTAAATATTTAATCCAATGTAAAAATTACAAATATGGCCTTTAGCTCTTTCTTAAGGTTAATGGATTTCTATTGATGCAGACATCCCCAACATTGCTCTCAGACAAGGATATTTTAATTGCATCAATTCTAAAGAAGTAAGTTTCGGTATAATTGCACAGCCTTTCATTTTTTGTATTAATTGACGCAGATTTTTGATGAAATTGCAGATCAGAAGTAAAGGGAGGGCATTATGTGTTTGATATACCAACAGTAGCAAATGATGTTGGCGTGAGAACAGCTGACTTGCTAAATAAGCTGCAAATCCTAAAGGTTGGTCCAATCTAATAAGCTAAACTTTATGTGTGTAACATCAGAATGTGTTGTTTGATTAAGTTGGAGATTTTGAAACATTATTTCCTTTACATTGAGTTCCGATGAACCTATATGGGGCGTAAGTGGTCATCAAAACACAGATGGATTGAATCATTGAAATATGAACTTTATTTTAATGTTTGTTTCGTTTTTAGTATAGTAAATTAAAACAAAATTATTTGCAGCTGTCAGATTGTTTGTTGCTTTTGGATTGGTTGCTTTCTTAAGAAATCTAGGGAACCTTTTGTTGCATTGTTTGGATGTTCAAATGTCATATTCTACCATAACCAATCAACCAGAACGAGGGCAAATTTATATTTTCTCTGTGCTAATTGTAAAAAAAACCATTATGCTCATTTTCTTTTGTTGAGAGACCACATTAAAGCTTGTTATTAGGATTTTCAGATTAGTTTAGAACCTTGTTTCAGAGTATGTCTAGTACTTGTACGAGAATCAAGTTTCTTTTCCTCTACGGCTTATTCCAAATGACTACAACGGATACTGCTTGATTTCTTTCTTTCAGCTTTTTTTTTCTCATGATTAGAGAAAAAAAGGATAAGAAAAAACATACTCTAGATTTGAGGCACTTCTATGCTAGACGTGGAAGGATTGTCTCAAAGATTCTAATGATATTATGTTCTATATATGTTAATCCTAAAGAGAGATGTGTTTTTATTTCATTGCTTGATCTAATTTAGTAGCGTGACCTATCCTTCTCTCTTGCTTCACATATATTTATCTTTACTGGAGAATTTTGAATTCATGGCCAACCATTGTAGACGGAACTCTGGCTTTACCATCTCTATTTTGCTCTGGAAACATTCAATGATTCAAAAGTATAATAAGTCCACAATATCTATTTTTTACCTTTTGTCAATCTCTTTTGTATGATTAACATCTTTATTTTGTATTTAGTCACTTTTTCAGAAGTTGCAGTGACTGATTAACTTGGTTCTGAGGTTCTGAGCTTTGACCTTTTAGTGACATATTATACTAGTTTAGATTATGTGGTTTGTCTTGATATTTATAATAGTATTTTCATGTTATCAGATTTTGTGGCGTGCCTTATATAAATGGGGAGAATTATGATCTTATTATATTTTACATTGAACTTAGGCATCAGATGAAGTAACATATGATCTAAAGGACCCAGCCTTCTGTTATACCATAGTGAAGAAACCAGATGACATGTGCTCCCTATCTGCCAATGTCACAGGAAGGCTTTCTCAGTTTGAAATATGCAAGGTAATTGTTGTCTTACGAGAAACTTTATTTTACATTAGCTTCGCTGCATTTCATGCACAAAACTGAAATTAGCATCTATCTATGACAGGTAAAAAATTGAAAATATGCAAGTTAATTATTATCTTACGAGAACCTTTATCACTTGGTTACTATTCCTTTGTCTTTACAACATTTTGTTTGTGAATGCATCTAACAATGACAGGTAAAAAAAATAGATGCGATGTTTAATGTTGCATGGTCAGCAGTGAAAGACTGTAAGGACATGAATGGATGTTCCAATTCGTTGCATACTGCATGCATCCAAAGAAAAATTTCGTACTACTTCAGTGGGAGGCATGATGTATTAAATGATGATGTATCTTTTAATATGGCACGAAGCAGGTACTGTTATCTAGTTTTACATTGAATCTTATACCCTGAATCTCTAAAGCTTCAATGTCTTGGTATTTTGAAACGTATATGCTTCACGTATTTATAAGTAAATGGTTTGCCTTTTTGCAGGCCTTTTCTGCGAGCAGATATAAAAGTGAGCTATCATTTCATACATCATAATTTTTTGTTTGTCTATGATGCCTCTATCTCATTGTGAATTAAGATTAACATTCTCTATAGGTGTTTCTGCAAAGTAATTCTTATACCCATTTTACCCCAAGAGCGGTTGCGCGTATTATGCATGGCCTCCCAAGCCCAGCTTTTCCCTCTTCCACTTGGTCCAAAAGCCATTTTTGGTATGGTTCAAATATCTCTAATGATTATTTTATTTCATCTTGATTCTCGTTAGGAGAAAGTGGTCATTATGTTTGTGTACATATGCATACAACAGTTATGTTGATATTCTGGATATAATATTTTTGCTACACATTTTTTTACTCAAGTGTCATAACTACTGATTTTTATTTCTTGACAGGGGGAGGTATGTTGAACTAGATTTTGCTGTTGTTATGGAAGCTGCAAAAGCAGAGCTTATGAATTTTGTGGGCAAACATGAACACTGAATGTAAGTTCTCATATTATTATCAGGCCAATAAGGAAATTATAGCTTTCTCTAGTTGAAATCACTTCATAATTTATTATCAAGCTAGTTCATTCATTGCTGGTGTCAAACCACAATTTTGTTCGAAAAAAGAGGTTAGAATAGATATATAGAGTTGCAAAGCTGTATGCTTTATTTTCTTTTTATATTTTTTATTGCATATGAGAATGGCAGTGGATAATGTTAGTCCACGTGGTCCAAGTACCACTTTGTTAATTTTGGAACTGGGTGGATTAAATTGTAAAAGGTGAAATCAAAAATTAAATTTCATTCTTTTTTTGTCTCTCTCTCCTTCATTGGCGTCTTCTTCCAATTTCTCTAATTTCATCGCCTCTCGCCGATTTTGCTGCCGCCTCTTTTGTTTTCACCCGATTTCACCGTTTCCAACCAAAGTTCTTCACTGCCTCTTATGTTTGACGTCGAGCTCGCCGCCATTCAAGGCCCGGCGACTCCTAGCCCTCTTTCTTTCTTCGGCAAGTGAGGATTGATTTTTTCAACAGTGTTTTTACAATGAGCTAGCATGTGGTTACTGTGGGCTTACCTCTAGCAACAAGGGCGATGCCTTCTTCCTTGTCGGAAGTTGTTGCATTATTGTTTGCCGCTGTTCGATGCTGTTTGTAGTCGTCGACCCTTGCTAACCCTTGTGTGTTTGGTTAATTATGTTTAGTGTAAATTAAGGTGTATAGTTATTTAGTGTGTACATATATATGTACGTATATATGGTATACGTATATAATGTAAATTAAGGTGTATATATGGTATACGTACGCATACATGTATACTATATTAAATTTTTATAAAATTAGACTAGACTATCACTTGTTTGATAGTCATGTGATATATTTTATATTTTGTGTTGTTATAGGTGTTACTTGGACCGAGGTCGGTCAAGGAGGTCCTCGGACAGAGAGCTTTAGATGCACTAGGAGCTACTATGTTACAGGTAGGAATCTTTTTCTGACCTTTGCAATCATGATATTAGTTGTGTTATATTAAGCTGTTGATATATAGTATGATATCTTGTAGCTCTACTGGTTGATCTTGATTTCGTATCCATTGCATTATGTGTTGTCTTTTATTTATGCATATGGATGTTTGTGTATAATATTACATGGGTCGCATGGTAGCTATATTATTATTGAGTTATTATGGGCTATTGAGTCGTGGATCCATGTATTGAATAATTGTGATATTTAGCCCATCGGGCAGTTGTTTGGTCTGTCGTGCCACACTGTGATCTTATCTGATTGATATTAGCCAAGATTGTGTATTATAGGCGAGTGGACTAGAGAGTATACCAGATGTCGTTTCACGGCTATGAGGCTAGTTGGTAGGTTTCCTAGATGGAGTCCTTTGGGATTTTTTAGGGTTACTTGGGTGTTAGACGCAACACCTTCGAGCTATCAGTTGAAGCAGCTGTTCCATCGTGTGAGCAACGGTGGAAACACTTTTGTAGAGTGTGGGCTCGTTATGGATCATTATATGGTCATTGGTTTTGATTGCACGACGCATGTGGTTTTCATATTTTGGTTGTTATTTCTTGTTATGTTCAGTTACATTTGATGTTTAGTAGTTTAGTTATCACGGTTATTTGATGGAGTATCATATTTGTTGATTCCATTTAGCCGTTTAGGCTAACTCCCTTTCTTTTACTTTCAGGTAAAGAAGTTCTCCTGATGCAGATAGCTAGATCTAGAGATGACTTGACCCTTGGAGTTGATATTAGCACTTGATCAATAGTTAGAAGTGTTGGTGCTGATAGATTGTTTTGATACATGTGGTTGATACAGTGTTGGTATTTTGGTGGATCGGATTGTACCGATTTTTGTGTTAGTATTTTAATCGATCAGATTCATTTTGATTTAGCTTTTGATCGACTGATTTCGGTTTTCTATATAGGTACCAATGATGTACATTTGATATTTTGATAGTATCAATTGGTTTTATTTTATAGTAGTAATTGTGGATATACAGGTTGAGTTGTTATTATGATGTTTTGAATTTTTGATTAATTTGCAGAGATGCTGTCCTATGGGTTTCTTTTGTTGTGCTTCATGAGTATTTTGCTACCCTTGGTGTCACGCCCCGGTCGGATCGGTCTAGGATGAGCGCTTATCCGCTTCCTAGAGCCGTCCGGCGGATTACCAGAACGTAACTCGCCCTAGGGTTTCCGACCCGAAATTAGAAACCCTAATCTCCCCGGATAATTTTTATCCCCAAAATACAATTCGCACGGAGAAAACCCTAACCCCAATTTAGAAATCCGGAAAAGAACGGAACCCTAAATTAATTACCTCCTCTGATTTTGACCGAAAGTCAAAATTACTGTTCTTGTTTACGTCAGCAATCCGTCGCTGACGTCAGCCCTCGAACGATTTCGCCGCCGCGCCGATTTTCTGTTGTTGACGTCAGGACGACGTTAGCCGCCCGATTTCGTTCGTCGAAATCGAATTTCGCCGTTGCGATTTTGACCTAGTCAAAATCGCTACAGTAGCCGTCTCGAAACGAACGCCCCACGTGTTCATCTTCTTCCTTACGCCATGCGACGCCGCTGCGTCTTTTCTTTCCGCCGAGCGTCGCCGCCTTCACGAGCTCACCGGAGACACCATAAACTTGCCGGAAAAGACGATGGACTCATAGGGAAATTTCACCTTTATTTGTGCACAAACTCAAGTTACAAAAACCCTCCTCTTTCACGCTCGCATCACTCCTCACGTCGACGGCTCACTCGCCGTCGACGGCACAACCGCTCGTCGATCCTCTCTGGTCTAGTCTCCCGCTCCCAGATCTATCTTCTCTCGGGAGCTCTTCTCCCGGAATCTCCTCCTCCTCGCCGCATCGCGCTCCATCGTTAAATAGGGTAGAGGCACGCCGCTTCCCTTATCTTTGGCTTCGGCGGCCGAGTCTTCCGCCGAAGATCTCGTCGCCGCCATTTCCTCCAGCCGCGTCCGAGTTTTCCTCGGATGACTGCGACTCTGTGTCTTCCGCCAGATCCGGACGCCGCCGCGTCCTCGCCCGAGTCCTCCGCATCAGATCCGGCTGATGGAGGAGACGACGCCAAAGCTTTCGACCGCGTCCGCGTCCGCCGCAAACGTGGCCCTCGATTCCCACCGGAATCGGTCGCCGCGCTGCTGCGTCCGAGCCGCGCGTGGAAAGGAGACGACGCCGCCATCCGATTTGATTCCGCCAATCGGGTGTTGACCCGATTTTGACCAAATCGGGCTCCCTTAATTCAGGTGGACCTCCTATTGTGGGCCTGGGCTTGGGTTGGGCCGAACCGCCTGAACCGGGCCCTAACAATTCTCCCTCACCTGATTTGAACATCGCCCTCGATGTTCCATGCAAGTTGAACACTGGCCTTCCAATGTTCAAAGTCCTCCATCTTCTATCCCCAGTCTGATGATGGATGTTTGCTGCACCATGCTTATAGCAACCTGCATCAACAAACTTGTCAAGGATAATTTCAGACCTGTGGGTCATGGGCCCACAATAATCTTGCTTCACCATGTTTACTGAACTCAGCTGAACCTCGATGTCCCTGACACCGGCATCGACGCTCCTGGCGCCGGCATCAACGCCCCCTGGTGTTGGCATCAATGCTATGCATTGGCATCAACACGCCCTGGTGTTGGCATCAACGCCCCCTGGTGTTGGCATCAACACGCCTTAGTGTTGGCATCAATGCTATGCATTGGCATCAGAGCCCCTGCTCCGGGAAGTGATCTCGCAATCACTGAGCTCTTATAGAGTTCTCCCTCGATGTCCCCTGACATCGGCATCGACGTCCCTGACATCGGCATCAATGCCCTTAGACATTGGCATCAACACACCCTGGTGTTGCCATCAGGGTCCCTACCCTGGAAGAACGACACTCCTTGTCGCCCGTAGTGATGGTGTTGCCTCTCGGATCCTTCTGATTCACCTTGCTGGATCATTTTAAGCTCTAATACCTGTTGTCACGCCCCGGTCGGATCGGTCTAGGATGAGCGCTTATCCGCTTCCTAGAGCCGTCCGGCGGAATACCAGAACGTAACTCGCCCTAGGGTTTCCGACCCGAAATTAGAAACCCTAATCTCCCCGGATAATTTTTATCCCCAAAATACAATTCGCACGGAGAAAACCCTAACCCCAATTTAGAAATCCGGAAAAGAACGGAACCCTAAATTAATTACCTCCTCTGATTTTGACCGAAAGTCAAAATTACTGTTCTTGTTTACGTCAGCAATCCGTCGCTGACGTCAGCCCTCGAACGATTTCGCCGCCGCGCCGATTTTCTGTTGCTGACGTCAGGACGACGTCAGCCGCCCGATTTCGTTCGTCGAAATCGAATTTCGCCGTTGCGATTTTGACCTAGTCAAAATCGCTACAGTAGCCGTCTCGAAACGAACGCCCCACGCGTTCGTCTTCTTCCTTACGCCATGCGACGCCGCTGCGTCTTTTCTTTCCGCCGAGCGTCGCCGCCTTCACGAGCTCACCGGAGACACCATAAACTTGCCGGAAAAGACGATGGACTCATAGGGAAATTTCACCTTTATTTGTGCACAAACTCAAGTTACAAAAACCCTCCTCTTTCACGCTCGCATCACTCCTCACGTCGACGGCTCACTCGCCGTCGACGGCACAACCGCTCGTCGATCCTCTCTGGTCTAGTCTCCCGCTCCCAGATCTATCTTCTCTCGGGAGCTCTTCTCCCGGAATCTCCTCCTCCTCGCCGCATCGCGCTCCATCGTTAAATAGGGTAGAGGCACGCCGCTTCCCTTATCTTTGGCTTCGGCGGCCGAGTCTTCCGCCGAAGATCTCGTCGCCGCCATTTCCTCCAGCCGCGTCCGAGTTTTCCTCGGATGACTGCGACTCTGTGTCTTCCGCCAGATCCGGACGCCGCCGCGTCCTCGCCCGAGTCCTCCGCATCAGATCCGGCTGATGGAGGAGACGACGCCAAAGCTTTCGACCGCGTCCGCGTCCGCCGCAAACGTGGCCCTCGATTCCCACCGGAATCGGTCGCCGCGCTGCTGCGTCCGAGCCGCGCGTGGAAAGGAGACGACGCCGCCATCCGATTTGATTCCGCCAATCGGGTGTTGACCCGATTTTGACCAAATCGGGCTCCCTTAATTCAGGTGGACCTCCTGTTGTGGGCCTGGGCTTGGGTTGGGCCGAACCGCCTGAACCGGGCCCTAACACTTGGTAGGTTAGTTCTCTTATAGGGCGTGACAGATTAGGTGCTTGCTATTTTCCCCTACTCTTACCTAGAGGTGGCCATGGGCTGTGCCCGGGCCGGCCCGGGCCCGCCTCGGCCCGGTTCCGTTTCAAATCGTGCCGTGCCGGGCACGATACGGTGGAAAATTTGTTGGGCCCAGCACGGCCTGCGGCCTGATTAGGCATGCCAGCACAGGCAAGGTTCCGCCGGAGAGTGAGCACGGATCCAGCACGCAGGCCAGGCCAGGCCAGGCACGGATCCAGCACGCGGGCCGTGTTTGGCCTGTCTCGATTGTGGCTCGCGTGCCAAATTTAAAAAAATAAATTAATTTAATAAGTAAATTATTACTTAATTAAAATATATAAAATATGAAAAAATAAAAAAAAATTGAGAAATTGGGAATTAATATTGCACAAATTTTTGAAAAAATATTAAAATTTTATATATTTTAGACCAGACCCATTACAGGCTGCCTACGTACCCCACTCAAAGGAGGAATCAGGTCTACGTAGTTCTCTTTTTACAACTCTTTCTACAACTCTTTTACAACTTTTTTTTATAATTGTTTATTACAACGTTTATCCATTGTTGCTTCCGCTTGCACTTCTAAGACTTTGTTCATCATCATCCGATGAAGTTGAATGATCATCTTTATCTTGAAGACGATCTTCAGCATCTATCCAATCTTTAAGACAAATACACATTTCTACGCTTTCTTCGTTCATTCGGCTTCGCTTCTCGTCCAGCACCCTGCCGCCTGCACTAAAACAAGACTCCGATGCTACAGTAGGCATCGGAGGAGTTAGTAGATCACGTGCCATGGCAGAAACCACAGGATATGATTTTCCTTGTGATCTCCACCATAATAAAATTTCAAAATTATTTATTTGTTCTTCTGTGAGTAAAGATATATGATTATTTTCTAAAAAAATGTTAATTCATTAAAATTACTAGATCGACTTGTTGATGTTCCTTTTCTATTTAAAATTGTGCGTATTCTTCTTGTAATATTTTTACTACTAGTAGATACATTAGTTTGAGAGGATGTTGGATTCATTGTATTTCCAAATTTTAAATTATAAACATTATACATTTCATCTAATAAGGTAGAAACTTCATTTTTTTTCTCATCTACTCCTTCAAGTTCCATATTTTTATAATATTCATCTAATAAAATATGAACACCTTCTAATTTTAATCTAAGATCCATAATTGAAGCTAAACAATATAAAGGAGATATATTTTTCCAATATTTTTTAAATTTTGTTTTCATTTTAAAAATTACTTGAAAAACATTTTCATCATGTCTATATTGAGAAAAAATTTCACTAATTAAAAATAAATGTTCTAAAATTAAACATGATGTAGGATAATAAACACCAGATAAATGAGTGCTAGCATTATAAAAAATTTCTAAAATATTATGTAATAACTTTGCTTTATCCCAATCATTTTCTTCAATATTTCCATCAGGCATTCTTTCATTATAAAATAATGTAAGAGGATCCTTAAATGGAAAACATGTTGTTAGCATATCATAAGTAGAATTCCATCGTGTTTTAATATCAAGTTTAAATTTTTTATATGACAAACCATAAGATTTACATATTTGTCTAAAATCTTGATTTCTAGAAGTAGAAGAAGTAACAAATCTAACAGCATTTCTTAATTTAGTTACATGTTCATCTACTTCTCTTATTCCATCTTGAACACATAAGTTTAGAATATGGCATGCACATCGTATATGAAAAAAAGCACCATTAAATATTGGATTTAACAATGTGCCGTATGAGGATATTCAAAAATTTTAAATGCAATAATTCTTTTTTGTATAAAAAATTCACTATCTATCCAATGTGCCGTAATACACATGTATGACTGATCAGAATGATTACTGGTCCAAATATTAGATGTTAAAGAAATACAAGAAGTTAATGTAATTAAAGCTTGTAAAAGATTAGTTTTATATTCTGAAAAAAATTTTATAGCATCCCTACGCATGGTTTGTCTACTTACTTTTTTATATTTAGGTTGTAGTGATTTATGTATAAATTTATAATTTTCTGCTAAAGAAAATGATTGTTCATCCCAAACAATAAATTTAGCTAATTCTTTTCTAAGAACTTCAGTAGAATAATTAAAAACTTCAAAAGAACTAGAGGAAAGATTGAGAGTAGCCTGTGCACGATCGATTTGAGTTTGATGGATTTTGATGTGACGAGTCAAATGACCAGTTCCACCCGATGATTTGCAAGTCATGACTTTTTTGCACTTCTTGCTGCTGACTCTTTCTTCGCGGTTAATCATCACCACATCGAAGCTCTTCTAAACGTCGCTCGTGCGTTTTCTTGAGCCCGACACAGTAGACTCGTGAGGGTTTGCACTGCATCCCTCCTTTCCCTGCATAGTGTTAGTAGGCTCAAATTCAACATGATCTTGCTGTTGTTGATTTGGGTCGTAAGGCGGAGGGTTGGCATCTTGATCTTTATCGGGTGGCATAACGGGGTTAGTTGTCCTCATTAGCTCCTACTCCAATGCCTCATGCTCCCATGGCAAAAGATCCCATGTATTGTTAAATCCCGCCATTAATTCTACATATAATATTAAAAGTTAGCCAAAAAAATTTATAAAATAAGATTAAATACTTACTAATAATAAATTATACATTAAAAAATTACCTTATCACGTGTTTGAAGATCGCTTAGTAAGAACTAAGAAGTTGAGATTTCAGCCTTCAACAACCTTAATTTAAACATAATTATGAAAAAAAATTTATATTAGAATAATTTAAATTTAAGTACAATTACATTATAAAAGACTAAAAGTAAATTAATTTACTACTTACTTGATATTCTCCACGTGACTAGACCGAGGGAGCTTTGAAATCTTGATGGCTAATTGAAACTCAAGACTTAGAAAAGAGATTAAGAGAGTATTAAGAGAGAATAAGAAATTAATTCAAAGTTAATTGGAAACTTGTGTGAAGAAATGAGAGGGTTGGGGGGACAATTTATAGGGATGAATTGGGTATAAATTTACATATTTATCTCCTATTTTTAATTATTAAAAGGGGCTAAAATGGTAATTTTATAACATAAGGACAATTATATCCCTAACTTTTAAATTTTTTCAAACTGTTATAGGGCTATTTGGGTAAAAACGCATGCTAAATTCAAAATTTTGAACATTGCCGCCCAAACGATCTGTGCCGTGCCCGTGCCGGCCCGCGTGCCGTGCCTGACCCGGCCCGCGGGCCGTGCCGAGCACGGGTCTGTGCCGTGCCTGGCCCCGCCCGGCCCACGGGCCGCGAACCCTCGGCCCAGCACGACCCGAGCCGGGCCACGGGCCGCCCGCGGCCCGTTGACTTGGTCAACGGGCCGTGCCGTGCCCGGCCCGTGTCGTGCCGGGCTGTGCGGGCCGCAGGCCGGCCCGGCCCGTTGGCCACCTCTACTCTTACCCAAACTCGAAGAATTTTTATACTAAAGCCTGATTAATTATCTGATATTTTTTTACCCATTTACTTGAAATCAACCCTATTAAGTTTTTTACTACTCACTAATTACCTAACCTGATGTTCCCTACTTCAAATGCGGCTCCCACTTGCCCCACCTAGCCCCGATGCTCACCTTTGATGCCACTTCCCCTTGTTGCCCAACCCTGCCTCAACTTTGACGCTGCCCTTTCATTGTCGACTAGCCTTGCCTTGCCTCTGAAGTTACTCCCCATCGTGTCTGACTTTGCTCCCCCTTGGAGCTTGGCCTCGACTATATGAAGTCGGTGTCGCTTTGGTTGAGTAGTGTTTGGGAAAATAACAAGCAGACAGAAAAATACAGTGGAAAATTGCTTGAAATAATTTTTCCTCATGCCAAGAGGATCCATGCATGATGAGCTAAGGGACATGGCAACAATTTTATGTTTGAAATGCGCTTGACATTGATGGCTCCAAGCATTCAAGTGTTTACCCTCTATCCGTATCCAAACAATGACCCCTTGAAGATTACTTACTTCATGCTTGTTGCTAGCCTCAGAAGTAAGAATCTAACCTTGGTGCTCATGGCTATAGAGGAGGGTGGTGACAAACAGAAAGCGGAGGGCGTCGACCATAGAGAGGAGAGAAGAGTTGTGTTATGTATTATAGCCAGACCCCTGCCTGCTTATTTATACAAAGCTAGGCATCTCTCCTTTGGCATGATCGATCAATCCATGAATCAATCATGCGCCTAGATAAGGAAGGGAGGCGAAGAGTTGCTAATGAAGGCCAAATCTCCTGATCACCTCTCATCAAGGCAATTACGCGATTATGCCTAGCATGGCCAGCCATATATGCTCCCATTTTGGAAGTGGCACTTCTTATAGGCACCAAGGCTAGGGGTTGGGATTGGGCCAAGGTTTAAAGCCCTTTGTTTTCTATCTAACAGAGTGTAGCTGCCCATACCTTGGTTCATTGGGCTCTTGGCCTAATGAGGTGATCTATTCTTCCTCATGTCTCTCTTATTGGAGCCATGCGCCTATGACGCTTCTTGGTTTAGCCTTAATTAGGCTCTATTTAGAGCTTATCCATGCCTTAGGCCTCCTGTACAATTCTCATAGGCGGTCGAGGCCCTATAGCTTATCTCTTATTAAACCTGAAACTCAATTAGCTTCTCTAGATCATAGGAATGGGCGCCTAGCCCAATTCTTGTTGAGATTTGAATCATATGAACCATCCATTCAATTCTATTATGATTTGGCATGTCCAATTATCCAAATGTACTCAAATTAATCCATAATTCGATCCAAGGCTCTTAGATATAAAGTGATCTCCAAGTGTCTGCATGCGTGACCTTATAAGTCCCGTATGATGTTAGCAGTGATAAACATACAAATTATCCCAAGTAGTGAGTGGCCTCTTGTAATACATCGTTATTACGTAAGACAAAAAATGTTCTCAGGCGGCAATGCCTCAACACTATCAAAGTTTCCATTTATGCAATATATGATTTGAGCAGCAATCTCCTGGGTATGACCATATACTCTTAGTCAAACACCAATAGAGGGAACTCTAGATTTATTAAACTCTTTGTGAAAAGGAAGGAGCAAATCCTCTACTAGTCACACGTATTTTATATATAATTTATGATATATTCAATGATAGTCGTTATGACTCTTTAGTTACAAAGAAGCATTAGGCTCTATCAAAATATGTCACTTATCTTGTAGAAGTGCCGATGACCTTAAATCCAAGGAACAAAACACCTTTTGTTACTTATGAATCTTGACTTGTGACACCAAGTTAAAATTTCACGATTAGTTAGTCTAGTGCATTTTGCTCGATGCACCTATTTGTCTGTGTTGATGCTCAATATCCAACTAGCCCACATATCAGTCTCATATATACCAAGGTTATCTTTTATCCACCAAGGTACTTCGACTAGGGACTCATTATAAGATTGAGTCAAATCAATCTCTAGAGATATTATCATTGTTGAATGTGGCTCCGGATCCACTTGTTATTGGATCCGGGTTCGGGTCCTTATTAGTATGTTGTATATAATCCTAACTTGTACAGTGCCCAAACTGATTGATGCATGCGAAGGAACTTTTCCTATTCTACATGGTATCAGAGTGAGGTGCCTGATTTTCGCTGTCTCTCGACTCCTTGCATCCGACCTTCTCCTGCTCTCTCTCTGCCTCTCTCTTTTTCATTAATCCTAGGTGCTAGGCGGAATTGGAATCTCTGGGCGGAAGTTTATGCTGGCAGATTTCTTGCCGATTGACGGGAAATCTGGAGCAGCTGCTTGCTGGCGGATTTTCTGGCGTTTCCCTCTCTTCCGGCGACGTCTGAACTCAACGAGTTTCTCGAGCTGTGGTCTTGTTACCCTTTGGCGCTCGATGAAATCTAATTCTGATTGCACCATCTTTCTTAACGCCAGCCAATGACGAAATCTCTTGGTGGAGCAGCGGTTGGCAGGTTACCGTGTTGCTTCTGGTGGTACCTTTCTCCTCATTCTTGTATTTGTTTTTTTGTTAGACGAACGTGTTCTTGTGCTGCCAACAATGGATTTGACTCTCGTAAACACTGAAACCAAGTCTATGGGCTTTGCTGGCACCTTTGTCAAACTTAATGGGTCGAACTATCTTCTTTGGGCCAGATCAATGCGTTGCATTCTTGGCTCGTATGGGAAGGAATAACACATTGTTGGACTCCCTCCGGTCTGTTCAGACCCATCCTATGAGAGCTGGCGTAGATTGGATTTAGCGGTCTTCAACTTCATATTGACCAGTATTGAACTAGAAATTGCTAACACTATTATGTTTCTTGACACATCAAAAGAACTTTGGGACTCTCTTACGGTCACTTATGCTCCACAAGGGAATATATGTCAAGTGTATCGCATGTACGAAGAGATTATCAATCTGAAACAGGGCGAAAAATCTCTTTAAAAATACTATAGTTTGTTGAAGGGAAAATGGAACCAATTGTGTTAACTTCATCCAGCAGTTGCCGACATCGCAGTTATCCTTCAACAATGACATGAATTTCTTGTAGCAAAATTTTTGTCTGGACTTAATGACAATTATGCTATTGCTCGGGCTCAGCTTCTTGTGGATCATTCCATCCCCAACATCCAAAATGCCTATTCTCGATTATTATGTGTTTCAACATCAACTACTATCACTGATACAGACATTGCACTGGTTGCACCTTGACTAGAAGATCGTGGAAGAGGAAGAAAAGGTGTAGGCCACGGACGAGGGCATGGTCGTGGTTTTTTTCCTTGTGAATATTGTGGTCGCACCAATCACACACCTGATCGTTGCTGGAAAAAATTTGGAAGACCATCTCATGCTTACAATGCATCTGTGGTATCACCGGCTGAAGGCACCTCTATTGAGAATCATACCAGAGCTTCACCTGGCCAACCTGAGGCAACTATTGTCATCACTGTATCTGAGTATGAAAAATTGCTAAGAGCCCGTCTTCCTCTATGGTTGCCTCCAATGGACTCCCATCTGGTATAGCTACTCTTGCCTCAACCAACTCTTGGGTATTAGATTCTGGTGCTTCTTCTCACATGGCAGGTAACATATCATTATTTACGTCTCTACGTCTTGATACTATTCTCTTACCTGTTTCCATTGCTGATGGCTCCCTTATACCGGCTCTTGGAATTGGCACTGTCCAGTTGACCTCCAAATTAGAACTATCTAATGTTCTTTATGTGCCTAAATTCCCTATCAATCTCCTGTCTATATCTGCCTTAACTACTGGGTTAAGCTGTTCAGTGACATTCTTCTCTTTGCATTATGTCTTTCAGGACCTCAGGGCAATGGCGACGATTGGTGGGGGGCATAAGTAGGGCAGAGTGTATGTCTTCTCAAATTCCACATCGTCAGCTCATCTATCCTCTCAAAACACTGCATATTAGTGGCATTGCCGCTTAGGTCATCCTTCCCTAGATAAACTAGGTCTGTCTGTCTCATCTAGACTAAATTCTCAATTTGATTGTAATACATGTCAACTTAGCAAACATTTTCGTTCTTCATTTCAGTCAAATGATCATGTTTTGAGTGATGCCCCTTTTAATCTAGTTCATTCTAATATATGAGGGCCAAGTCCTGTACTAAGTAAAGATGGTCATCGATATTTTGTCACCTTCATTGATGACCATTCTCGCTTATGTTGGCTTTTTTTGTGACAATCAAACTGCCATATTTATTGCAAGCAACCATGTGTTTCACGAGCAGACTAAAGATATCGAGGTGGACTGTCACTTTGTTAGGGAAGCTGTTCTTAACAATGAAATTGCTACCCCTCATACTAAATCTGAAGATCAAATAGCAGATGTCTTCACAAAAGCTCTTCATTCTATTAGATTTTGTACCTTGTGTAACAAGTTGGCTTATACAATATTTTTGCTCCAACTTGAGGGGGAGTGTTGAATGTGGATCCGGATCCACTTGTTATTGGATCCGGGTTTGGGTCCTTATTAGTATGTTGTATATAATCCTAACATGTACAGTGCCCTAACTGATTAATGCATATGAAGGAACTTTTTCTATTCTACAATCATGTTATATAACACTTTAATGCATGCATAGCAATTAATATGATAACAACAATTGTCTTTATTCAATAAATAAATATTAAATTATACATTTGGTCTCAGGGTATACACCTAAAAAACTCTCATTTATACTTAGACTAAATATTATTAATATTTCAATCTCATGTCTCTAGTATCACTTTCAAGCTTCTAGTACGCTAGAGGCTTAGTGGGTCTACCAGATTGTTATCTGTGTGTGTTTTATATATGTGTACATCACCTCTATCCACTATTTCTCTGATAAGGTGATATTATTGTAGTATGTTCTTGGATTTTTGGTGAAATCGTGATTCCTTGGCAAGTTCAAATATAAGCTTCTTGATTCATACTACTTCTTTGGTTTCCTCAGAAGCTGCAACATACTTAGCCTTTACCTGAATTGCTAAAAGCCCTTCCAACTTATGACACCACTATTCAGGCAAAACACATAATCATATTGTGATTTTTGTAGTCATCGGGGTCTGATTGGAATGAGAGATCAGTATAGCTTTGCATAATAAGCTATTCTTCCCCCACAGACTATCAACAACTCCTTAGTTCTTCTTAGATATGTAAGGATTATTTTTAGTGCCATCTAGTGCTCAACACCCGGATCTGATTAGTATTTATTGGCTATGCTCAAAACATAAGCCACGTTCAGTCTTATGCATAATATTTAGTATATGATCAATCCCACAGGAGATATATAAGAGACTTGACTCATGTTCTTTCTTTTTCCTGTGTCTTAAGACACTAGCTTTTTCGAGAGGGTTAGGTCATGCCTAACTGGGATAAATCATCTCTTTGAATTCTCCATGTTAAACCTCTCTAGTACTTTGTTTATGTATGTGCACTAACTTAAGGCATTGAGCTTTTTAAATTTATTTCAATAGATCCTCATACCTAAGATATAAGTATTATTCCCTAAGTCCTTCATCTTGAACCACTTCCCAAGCCAAGTTTTCATCACGTGAAGTATTGGGGTGTCATTTCCAATGACCAATATACCATTAACATACAATACCATGAAAACTATTATGCTCTCATTGAATTTCTTGTAAACACAAGCATCATTTTCGTTCTTAATAAAGCCAAAGTCCCTAATTGTTTTATCAAAATGAATGTTCCAACTTCTTGATCCTTGCTTAAGTTTGTAAATTGACTTCTTTAGTTTGCATACTTTATGAGCATCTTCTAAATATAAAAATCCTTCAGGTTGTATCATATATATATTTTCTTCCAAAATTGTGTTAAAGAAAACTGTCTTGACATCTATTTGCTAGATCTCATAGTCATAACATACGGTGATGACAAGTAGAATCCAAATGGACTTAAACATGGTCATTGGTGAGAAAGTCTCATACTTTCTCACCATAGTCCGCACCTTGGATTTTCTTAAAGCCCTTGGCTTCAAGTTAGCTTTTGTTCATCTTGAAGCCCTTAATCATATTACTTTTCATGTTTGTTTTTATCTTGAAAACTCATTTACACCCTATAGGTCTTACACCTTTAGGTGGCTTAACCAAATCCTAGAGTTGGTTAGCTGACAGAGAGTCCATTTTAGTTCTCATGGCTTTCAGCCATTGCTCGGAGTCTAGTCCACTGTCCACTTCTTCATAAGTCTTGAGTTTATCCTTTATGATGAAGATTTTATCATGTTGAGTAGGTAATGATCCTTTATCAGTGTTCATGGTTGATCTTGAACCTTGTTCAAATCAAAATCACTCCCATTAGCTTATTTCAAGAGAAACCTTTTCTCAAGAAAAACAACACCACGAGTAATAAATATTTTATTCTCAATACAACTATGAAAATAATATTATTTGGTTTCTTTAAGATACCTTACAAATATGCATTTATCAAATCTTGGTTCTAGCTTAATAGAATCTTAGCGTTTCATATACACCTCGCAGCCTAGATCCTAATAAAAGAAAGGTCGGGTGTCTTCCCGACCATAACTCATATGGAGTTATCATGACACACTTAGATGAGACATTATTTAGTACAAGAGAATTTGCCTTAAGTGCAATTCCCTAGAATGACATTGACAGAGTTGCATGACTCATCACTGATTAAACTATGTCCAACAAAGTTTGATTCATTCTTTCAGATATATCATTCCATTGTGGAGTTCTTAGAAGAGTGAGCTGTGAGATGATTCCATACTTTTTCAAATGATCATCAAACTCTAAACTCAAATATTCGCCACCTTGATTCAATTGCAGTGCTTTGATGGATTGATCTAGCTGGTTTTGTACTTTATTCTTGAAACATTTATGTTACATACTAAATTATCCATATCCAATATATATAACCCGTTGCTCAAAATACCATGACCATAAAACATGACGGTCGTTGAAAGTAAAAATATATTGTCCTCTATTTCAAAGCTAAATCCCATCCTAACCAATCTCGGGATGGATACACTATTTTTAGTCAAACTAGGTACATAATAGCAAGATAATAATTTCAGTTGAAGTCTAGATGGTAGAGGGATTGCATATACGCCAACAGCAACCCTGGGTGCTCTATTGCTAATGCCTAGATTAATCTCTCTAGATCTAATAGTCTTATTTATGTTGAGCCCTTGTATATTTATACAAATGTGAGCTCTACATGCAGCATCCAATACCCATGAAATAGAAGCAGACAAAATGACCTCGATAACATGCATATCTGATTCAGAAGCGGAGGCCTTGCTTCATTCTGGAGACTCTTGTAGTCTCATCTCCAATGGCCCACCATGCCACAATGGAAACCTTAATATCCTTCACCTTCTTCATTTTCTTCTTTTGAGGTTTAGTGATATTCTTATGAAATGCATTCACCTTGTCCTTAGTTTTTTTTCCTTTTGGCCTCTTGAGACCATAGGAACAAACTTTGCCTTATCTTTCACCAAGGTTTTCTCAGTTGTCTTTAGCATATTCAACAGTTCTGCTGCCGTATAGACAATCTTGCACATGTTATGGTTAACCACGAACTGATTGAGGGATGATGGTAGAGACTGAAGAATTAGGTCAGTCACAAGCTCCTGACCCATGGGGTGGCCCAACCTTTGTAGGCTCTCCACATATCCAATCATTTGGAGTACATAAGGTCCTATATGCGCCCCCTCACACAACTTGCTCTGAAAAAGCATCTTGGATATCTCAAACCTTTTGATTATTGCATGTGCCTTATAGAGTTATTTCAACTACATATTCATATCAAATGCGTTAAGTTCCTCTTGTTGCTTTTGCAGCTCTGGTGACCAGCATGAGACACGAGGTATCCAAGGCTTAATTCTGATGCTTTTCCAAGTATCCCTATAGCTGAAGGTGGTGGAGGAAAAGGCTTTTCAAGGACGAAGTTTCCTCTCTTGCTTAGACTATCCTCAAGTTTCTATACCAGTTTATAAAATTAGTTCCAACTAATTTATCTTTTTCAAGGATTGATTGCAATGTTAAATTATTTATG
The DNA here is from genome assembly GCA_027563935.2 of Costus lasius. NCBI lineage: Eukaryota > Viridiplantae > Streptophyta > Magnoliopsida > Zingiberales > Costaceae > Costus > Costus lasius. The sequence continues at coordinate 11,555,144 of CM050447.1, read as the reverse complement.
CTAGTTGCCATGATTCTACAACAACAAAAATATAAAGTACGTAAGAAATCATTTAACAAAAACTTTCAATAAATGATTATACTCTCATTATTTTAATTAAATTGGCAATCCCAAAATGTCAATTTGAAAAATTACAAAATTTCTAGTGAGAATAGGATCCTAAGTCAGCATAGAGTTCTGCATCCCACAAGGGTTGGATGAAGTGCACAGAGTGGCCCATTCTTCCTTAGGTAAGCTCGCCGACCAATTGTATCTAATGCAACTCCTCTTAGTTAAGACTGTTTAGGTGTCTTATGTCCAACAAGAGTTAAAACAATTCGCAAGACCCAAATCTCTTGACCTCTAGATTTTCATCATGCATCTAACATATTTTCATCTAGTAAAAGTCCAACCAAACCGTTATACCTAGAGTCAATAAGTATCTCATGAGGGCACGTCTCGATGAAACATATGGGGACTAAGCCACATATTGTCACCCCACTCCTAAAGATAAGTGGGTGTGTCTCATAAGGGTGGAAAACAATTCAAAACACTATTGATTAATAGTTTGACAAGGGCTATGTGTTAGAAGGCTAAATCAGACTTGATATTAACTTATAGGGGTTTTCTTATAGTCTTACCAAAATTCTATATGTTATTTTTATCTTTTAGTCTAACATGCAAGATCCTATGGTTATAGCATAACTCATAAAAAATGTCACAGGCATGAGAAGTAAACTAGATATTGCCATATCCCTTTCTTGCTCTTGTCTCATCTCAAGCCATAAATGAGGCAAGTCAAGACTTAGGGTGGCAATCCCCACACACAAGGCAAACGAGATGGCTATCTACCTCATACCATAAGGCTCGACAGTAGTAGACTTTCTTGTCTTCAAGCTGTGTCAAGCTCTAACTCAAAATCCTTGATCCAATGCTTGTTATTCTTCCTTGTAGTTTAGTCCACCAATCTCCAAGCATACCGAGACCACTATGGTGCTCTAGAGCTCCTCCGAGTATGATGTAAAAATCAAATAAGTTTTATTCTAAAAATTACATCTTTGAAATTTTTAGAATACATAAAAACTTTTGTATTAAGATATATAAGGAAAGAAGTACAACACGCAAGCCGTTTAAAAATTATTTTACAAGTATTCATCACAGAGTGGATACATGCATACACATACACAGCCGGGGCTTGCCAGATGACCATATTAAATAAGCATTATCCAATGCTCATCGCAAGGGTAAAATTGTTATTTCACATGAAACTCAATTTTTGTTCATTAATCTCCTAAAAATTCTACAATAATTCATTGATGACATATAATAGAAATTTTAGGGGTAATTTGGCAATTTAAGAGTTACACGTGATAATTTATCAAATATAATAGGTTTTATATCGACCCAAAAATCTTATAAATTTGTCATGCAAAATTAAAATTTTAACCTAATAAATTTCTCGACATACCTATGCAATTTTAGAAAATTTTTAATTACTTGAATGCCTTCATACGAGGATGCAAAAATTCCATCAAAGTTGCTAGGTGCATCCTTAAAGATGAGGGTATCAAAATTCTAAAATAGGTAATTACTCTATCCCTAAAAATTCATACATGTTTCAAAAAATTATTTAGATAATTTTAGTGATATTCTAAAATTTTTCTAATGACATAATATGTGAAATACAAAAAATATCCTTAGGTTATCGCAAGTAGTTCTAATACAACTATTGGGAATGAATCACATGAAAAGTATGCAGTAGAAAATTATCTAAAATAATTTTTCCGTATGCTAAGAGGATCAATGCAAGATAAGTTAATGAACATGATAGTAATTTTACCTTTGAAGCATGCTTGACGTTGACGGTGGTAAGCACTCAAGTGTTCGCCCTCCACTGGTATCCACACAGCAACCCCTTGAAGATCACTCTACTTCACACTTAGTGTTAGCCTTGGAAGCAAGAACCTAGTCTTGATGCTCACGGCTAGGGAGGAGGGTGGCGACGTACAGAGGGAGGAGGGCGTCGGCCGTACAGAGAGAGGAGAGAAGAGCTATGTTGTGCATTGTGGCTAGATCCCTATTTGCTTATTGATACAAAGGTAGGTGCCTCTCCTTTGGCATGATCGATCAATCTATGCATCAATCATGCGCCTAGACAAGGAAGAGAGGGGAAACTTGCTAAGGCCAAATCACTTCCCTAAATCACCTCGCATCAAGGCAACAATGCCTTGCATGGCTGGCCACATAGGCGCCCTATTTTGGAAATGGCACCCCTTGTAGGTGCCTTCTTATAAGTGCCAAGGCTAAGTGCTTGGGCCTAGGCCAGGGCTTAAAGCCCTTTTCTTGCTCTCTAATAGAGTGTAGCCACCCACACCTTAGTTCATTGGGCTCTTGGCCCAATCCATTTTTCCTCATGCCTCTCTTGCTAGAATCATACGCCTATGACAACAATAGTTTCAAAGGTGGAGGTGCGACTCTTGTTAAGGAAGATTTTACCAAAAGATATCCTGATGTTTCCAAGCCAAGATCCGAGGAGCAATTTGAGTGAATCTTAAATCATATTGCATTAAAAAACAATGCATTATCGAGGAGCACGAAGAATTCAGGCCGCAAGTGACAGGCCTCACATCCTGATCGTGGAGATGAAGCGATTGAAGATATTGAGGTAGAGGATGTTATTTGAGCTCCAATGGCTTAATACGCCTTGTTGGGGGGGGGGGGGGGATGCGTAGAGGCACTAGATGCCATATTGTAGGATCACTGGATTCTTTGGACATGTAATAGATAACAATGATTGAAAAGTTGGTCCGAAATCGACCGGTACGGCTGGTGGAGGATCGGTCGCGGACCTTCAGTCATAGCACGGACAGCGGGCGGAAGTAGCAGAGTGGCCTGTGCTACTGTTGTTGATATGCCGGTACCGTACTGGTCCGGTGGCTCGCTGGACCGGCTTCTTGAATCTTGATAGATAATAATAATAATAATAAATATATTTTTTATTATTATTATATAATATATATTATATTGATTATACTATTTATTATATTATACATTATATTCGTTGCTAGAATATTTTTAAAGGTAACAGTGCGACTCCAGCCTAAGCAAAATTTTGCAGGAGATATTGAGATGTCTCCAAGCCAATATTTGAAGAGCAATTCACGAGAATCTTGATTCATTTTTTATTGAAAAGCAATACATTGCTAAAGAGCATAAAAAATTCGATTAGCGAGTAGTGGGCCTCACATCCTAACCATGGGTGTGGAGATAGAGCGGATGAAGTTATTGAGATAGAGACTGCTATTTGAGCTTTGAGGGCTTAATACGACTTTGTGGGGGATGTTTGATCCACATCTATGTGGTTCACAAATGATTCAATTTAAGGCTAGTAGCAGAAGTTGTAGCGATGTGGGGATTCTACTTTAGTCGCACATCAAATGAGCCAAAGTATGTGTGGAAGCACTAGAAGTTGTGTAGTAGAATTGCTGGCTTCTTGATATATATATATATTATATATAATGCATTGCAACAACATATATTCAAAAGTGGAAGTGCAACTCGTGTTAAGCAAAACTTTGCCGCGGAGGCGGATCTCGAATTATATCGCTTTGAAAAGCAATACAATGTTGAGAAGCACGAAAATTTTGATTTGTAGGCAACGGGCCTCGTATCCTAACCAAGGGCGTGAGGGCGTGGAGATAAGGTAGTTAAAGATATTGAGATGGAGGAGACTACTAAGCTTTGAAGGCTCAATGCGCTCTTTTGTAAGGGTACATTTGATTGGCATTTATGCGGTTCGTAAATGACCTCAATTTGTGACCGGTATTGGAAGTAGTAGCATTTTCGAAAGTGGGGTGATTCTGTTGGCTGTTCATTTAATGAACCAAAATGGAAATATGCATGGAGGCATTAGAAGACATTCAATGAGATCGCTAACTTGTTTGGATCAAGTACATAGATATGTATATTATAAAATATATATAATACCACTTTGTGGAGAGGGGACATTTGATTGACAGCGGTTCACAAATGATCTCAATTATATAACTTTTAAATATTGGTTTGGACCGATATGTTTTGATTGTTCTTAAATTGTACTGATACATGGTATTATTAGTACTGGTTAGTTCGACCTATGTATTAGCTAGATTCGATATATGTACTCTTCAGGCGGAACAGTTTGGTTTTTTAAATCTTGATAAGATTTATAATCTAATGATATTGCAATAAACATTTCCCTAGATTCTCTTTTTGGAAGTGAAGAACATGAATTAATGCATTGGTGTTGCTTCAGTTACCCTAACAATATCAAATCAGTAACATTGCCTTGGTATCTTTGAAAACAAATCTTGTTAAGAGTTAACAATACTGTATATTCATAGTTTCCAAAAAGCAGTTCGTGATTGTGATTCTGAACAGAAATCTTGGATCTTAGGCCCTGTCGATGTTGCGTGCGCATGGGCCTTATTGTGGACTGCGATTTCTGTTTGGACATGCTGATGCTGTGGCTGTGAATCCCATGTATTTATTGCGAGCGTGCAGCGTGCTAAAGATGCGGCAAGGTATTTCGAGAACGAGGTAGGCAAGTAGTACAGACTACACAGGATCTGCTCAAGAAAATAGAGTAGGCATGGCATGATCACGTATTTTATATCAATACTTCAAAATGTTGGTAACCATTCAAGGCAAAATATGCAACCAAGCTGCGTATTGTTATTCTTTTCATAAATAGAATATAAGCCAAGCCGCATTTTTTTTGTCTACCTTATTTTAAATGATGAATCAAAACAAATTTATTCGATTGGAATGTGAGGGTTATCTTGATCAATTGCCCTAAATTATATGGTGTGTATTATCATAGTTGTACATGAACCGGTTAACATAAACAAAGTCTGGATTTGGCTTGCAAGAATCAAATTTCGGGAACTAATTTAACGCTTTGCTTAGTAAGAGTTTATCTATGTTAGTTTGATGTGAATAATGAATAAGATTTTCTTAAAAAAAACAGTTACATAGATTGACTGAAATGCCTGGAGCTGTAAGATGGAATTATTGACTCTTCATGTCATGTTTGCTTATTATATAACCGCAACATGTTTGTGCTTAGTGTATGCAGTGTTGAAAGAAGTTAGCTGGCAACCATAATCACATGATTTTACCCTGCACCAAGGCGCAAAATGGTAACAAATAGACAAGGTAACAAATCAAAAGAATAGCAAGCAGACTTGGACAAAGCATGTGCAAATAACAGTTCAATTATTACATAGTAGGTCAGAACTTAGGAGGTCCTACATAGTAGTAGTGGTCATAGAAAACTTGGTATGCCCTTTGGTATAGACACGACATTAGATGATGCGTTAGACAAAAAAAAAAATAAGAGGGGTTTTATAAAAAAAATTCTATGCAAGTAGTTTTTTTTATCGTTGAATCAAGTGCATAGGAGATAAAAATTTCTGAACTATGGTGTATATGAAAATTAACAAGCAGAGGAAGCTGTAATAGACTGACAGCTCTAAAGTTTTTCTCCTTGCACGGAAAAGCAAACTTGTGATGGCATAAATGAAACTGAGCCTTGTACCAGAAAAATGCACATCAATTAATGCCGAGCTGATGGAGAGCTCAGGGTTGCCAGTGTTGATATAGCCTTCGCTGTCACCATTAACGACTGCAGATTTGCTAGCTACAGCTAATAAATAACAGCATTTTTAATTCCCTTAAAAGGAATAGAAAGTCTAACTCTTGTTTAATAATTTTTAGAGATTTGCACATATAGCCCGTGTTAAGTCATCTGATAGGACATTTCATAACTCGGGCTGGAGCTTTACAAAAAAGACAGACCTGCGCCGGATCCTGCCTTGAGTTCCTTTCAATTCACATCCTTTGCTCAACGCCCATACATTTGGGTAAAATTAATCGGTGGTGACATCGGTTGACGTGTGATCTCCACAAGCTACGGCGCTCCCACATGAAGCAAAGGAATGCATGTGTTTTTCTTCACCAGGCGGAGCTCACGTGGGAGACATCTTGCACTCTGGCAGATCCAATGTCCTCGCCCATACAAAACACAGAAATAAGAAAATATACTTCAAACTTTGAGGATTATTAAATTGATATATTTTTATTTTAGGGCCAAATTAAAACTTACTTTACATATTAACCAGCTGCTTACTTTCATGAAGTTTCCTCGCCTGTCACCTGAATAAAGAAGCATCATCCTAAATCTGCATTACATTGCCAAGAAAATACAATAATGCTATGGCTAAGAAGCTCAGCTTTGAATACCACCCACTCTCTTGCTCACAGTAGAGTGAATGCCAATATTGAATTCTGCAACCAGAAGCTTGTGAGCGCAGTACACTGCCTGCTGCGGTGCTGCCTTTTTTTTTTTTTTTTCTTGTGCCTTCTCCGCCATTGATGAACACAATCAAAGAGATTACTCTCTTTCCAAATGTCAGTCTCTTCAAGGTGTGATTATTCCCATCTTATCACTTCCTTCACCGCACCCAAGTTCTTCATTTCCATTCCCTTCGTCCTTGCCCAACACTAACACCCACGCGGCTGCCTTTGTCATCTCCAACTCCACCAGCTGTTGATCCATCGCGTTGAACCTTTGCAGATCTAAAAGGCAGGACTCTTGATGCTGTTTCTGATGTAATTGTATTTCAGCAATGGACTTTTGGAATCTTGGTATTCTCAGCCCTGCAATTGCTGTAGAAACTGGAAATTTTAGACTGCTTTTGAGTCATATACGCATTTCTGCGGTGTAAAAAAATTTGCGTTGTTGGTTGATTTGGGCAAAATGAGATCAATGGATGATGCTAAGAGAAGGTACCAATTTGAGGCGGCGCAGGAAAACCCTAGCAGCAACCATGCAGCCACAAGCAAGTTCGAGTCCCAGAGCGGCAATGTCGGGGACAAGCCCCTCCGCCACCGCAAGGCCTTGGGATCCCGCGCCAAGCTGACGCCGTCAAAGTGGGACGACGCGCAGAAGTGGCTCGTCGGCTTCTCCGGCCGCGGGGACCACACGCACGCCGTGGGCAAGCCGCGGAACTCCAACGCCGACGACCGGAGACTGCTCGCCTCATTGTCCCAGAGAGGGAGGGACTCCTGCAGCAGCGCGGAAGGGACGGTGGAATACGACGTCGTTCTCCCGATCGCCGCCGCCCAAGAGGAGGGCGAGACGAAGAAGATCGACTGCGGCGAGTCGTACTGGCGGAGGGCGACCTCGCCGGCGGCGGATCCACCGGTGGTGGTGCGGTCGATCTGTTTGAGGGATACGGGCACGGAGATGACGCCGATCGCGAGCAAGGAGCCGTCGAGGACTGGCACACCGCTGCGGGCAACGACGCCGGTATTGAAGAGCCCGATCTCTTCGAGGTCGTCCTCGCCGGATAGGTGCCGCGAGGGGCAGCAAGCGGGAGCGAGAAATCTGGAGCGGCGAGCCGAGGTGGTGGCTTACGGCGTGGGGGTTGAGATCGATGGCGGTCAGGTCGGTAAGATAAATGGCTTGCCTGAGGGGCATCAAAACGCGCTGGAGTCGCGAGCCATGGCGTGGGATGAAGCAGAGCGCGCCAAATACACGGCGAGGTAATTCTTCTTGAGTTACCTCAGTTTGTCTTCCTTGATTTCTCCAAAGATTTCTGTCCCTTCTACAAGACGATCTCAGCTATCTTTGACTTCTGCTTTTAGCATTTCGTGCTTTCCTCCTTGAATTGCTTGCATTATTATCTTCAGATACAAGCGCGAAGAGGTGAGGATTCAAGCATGGGAAAATCACGAGAAGAGAAAAGCTGAAATGGAAATGAAGAGGATGGAGGTAGTGATTCAAAATATCAAGATTCAGTCAAAATTAACCTTGCTCTTCAACTCGTGATCAATCTTAGCATCACATCAGATGCCAATACTTGGCTAATTCTGGCAAACATTCTCCATTCACAGGTAAAGGCGGAGAGGATCAAGTCGCGAGCTCAAGAAAAATACGCAAACAAGATGGCGGCGGCGCGAAGAATGGCGGAGGAGAAGCGGGCCAACGCCGAGGCTAAGCTGAGCGAGCATGGCGCCAGAACCGCCGAGAGGGCGGATTACATTAGGCGGACCGGGCACTTGCCCTCTTCCTTCTTCTTCTTCAAGCTGCCTTCCCTCTGTAATTGAGTGCACCAATTTACTTCAGCTGGTGCATTCATCTCTGTTTTCTTTTTGGTTTTGCTGCTCTTATAAATTTTTGCTGCGCCACAATCATATGTCATCTGTTTGTTGTTCATCGGATCATGATCACATTTCGTTTTTTTCTCAAAAAGTAATATGTAATTTTTGTTGTTAAAGAGAAATAATATATGCTTACATGATCTGCTATAAGAGAAATAAAAAATTTGTTCATCGGATCACTATCATATTTGGTTTAAAAATATGTAATTTTTTCACAACTATCACAGCTACTTTTCCTATTTTATTCTTGCAAAAAATTATGCTAAGATCTAAAAAGTCGTTCTAATCTAACAGCAGTCACCGACATCCCGTTTGACGAGCCATAAAATTTAAATTCCTTAGCCTCCCGAGAAGCCGGTAATCTAAGTCGTATCCTTCGTCGTGGATCAACATCTCACCATCGTCAAGTGACAGTGAATCGATGAGAGGAGTCCCCATTAAACCGTTTCCAGCGGAGCAACATATCCCGCAATTCGCTCCGCCACATTGCTGGTGCTGAAGCGACGGGGGATCGGCTCGTTACTTTTCCCTGTTTAAAATCACATAGGCTACCTTCGGTCTCCGGAAGTTTCTTCTCGGCGCCTTGTCAATGATCGGAGGAGGGTTAGCACTACTCTTGTGCCGCACGGACATCAGGCACTGCGTCCGTGACAGCCTGCCGGCGTCACTCCCCTCTCGGTTCTAGGGATTACCCCTTCCGCCAGCATTTTGAAATTTGATGGCGAGATCTAAGGCGTCGGGCAAGTATTTCTTGGTCCTGTCCTGCCTTGCGCTTCTTGGCGTCGTCCTCGTCGTGGATTTCCTTTGGGCTTCATCCAATTCCACCCCTTCGTCCGTCATGTGGTCGAATAGCCTCGATCTGTCACTAGAGAAATCTTCTGGGTTCGGCGAGCTGGACGCAAATGCGGTGGTAAACATTCTAGGTCCGAGCTCGTTGTCTCGTTTGGTTTGCATTTTGATTCCTATGTGCCGATTTTAAGGGTTGGAATGGTTTGCTTTCTAGTTATACGAACTAGATTCAGTCCGATATCATCGGCGATTTATCTTTATAAACTCTTCGGATTGCCTCAGTTTGCATCAAAATGCTTAGAGAACCTAATGGCGCATTACGATTATAAATAGAAGTTGGAAGTAACGGCACGATAGGAGAATACTGTGCATGCTTCTTCTTGCTTGCAATCAAATTTGAAAAAAAAAAATAATAAAAAAAATTAAGCACGGGCTTCTTGTGTGATCTTTGTTCTTTCTATAAGTTTATTGCATTTAATGGAGAAAATGCATGTGAGGGTTATAGAAATTTCGGTTGGCAACATACTTTTGCTAATTCGTCATTAGGGTATGGTTTAGGATGCAGGCATACCCTATGGTAGAAATTATAACTGCACAACTATAGAATTTACTTTGTTTCTTCTATGCCTTAAGGCGTATACGCAGCTGACTGGAATAAATTTATCTTTGGACATATTATTAATTCTAATCCAATTCTATTGTTACGTCAAATTCAAATATTCTACAAATAAAGAAATATATTTTTTATGAGTTCAAAAATTTTGTTGGTATGCCAATTCCACTGTGAAATAGATTTATCATCTTGATGGACACTGTTTGCAAAGTTTGCTGCACGACATAGTGGACAACACTGTCTCCATGTTCCACAGTTGGAAGACCAGTTGGATCACTTGCATGACTCGGATCAAAATGATACCAAATCACTCTTGTCATGATCTATAATTGAGAAAACTAATTTATTAACTTGATAAACTTGAAGGAACTTAGCCAAATTAAAATTATTTAACTTCGAGTTAATGATAATAAGCTCATTAAGCATCACATACTATAATAATTCATCTTCCTCTTTTAGTGTAGAACTAAACAGGGGTATAATAATCTTCCCACTTAAGATTTTAATCTCCTCATCAAGCTTAGCTTCTAACTCATAGCCCAAAAAAATCTCTTGTTGGTAGCCTATAGGGTTGGTTCAATGGTGATCTCATCATTCTTAACAACCATTTCCTATTATATCTTCACCATTTGTAGGACTAGATTTGCTTCTGGACCATTTTGTTCTGATTTGCCTATTGAGAAACTGGCTCATTTACTTATGAGCTTGCAATAATATAAACAAATTAAAAAATTCCTTAATCCCAAGTTAATGATAGTAAGCAATGTATCATGATAATTTTCCCTTATTTCCAATGTAGGATAAATTAGGGTATAACAACTTTGATCATACCACTAGGATCAAACTAAATCGCTCAGATTGATCACTTTGATTACTCAATATACTCAATTCAGATCTGATTAGATCGATGTTCAGTTGAGCGCTGATTAGATCAATTCACTCAATTATTTAATTCAACTCCCCTACCAGTAAGTGTAGAGGTTGAAAGCTGTCAAAATTAAATTCATCAATTTATAGCTACAAAATTAATTTCCACATTTTAATCAACTAGAAATCAGGTTCAGTTAAGGAAATTTAAATCTGTATGTAACATTAATTTTTTGCATAGTTTTTTATGCTAATCAGATTTGTCAGTTATTATGTAAAAGTTACAATGTCATTTGAGTTGATAATGGATATGTTGATTTGAAGACTTTTGTTGCATTTTGTCAAGTTTTGAAATCTTGTGATACTGATAGGACTCTCGTGCAGAGCACGCCAAAGTAGACAAAATACATTACTTGACAAAAAATCTAACTCTAACCTTAGACCCTTATTTATACCCTTTCCCTACATTGCGAACCGGGTATGACAAACCAACCCGGATCCACTAATGGATAACCTACTAAAGACATTGGGCCCGTAACAATTACCCCCCTCTTGAACTAGCCTTGTCCTCAAGGCTGAAAACTTCATCTTGTGTCATCTCTAGGGTTCCACGGCACTCGATCCTCTCCCTCCAGATCTTCATTTTTGGCTAGCAACATCACCCGGAATTGCTTGTTCGCGCATTGGTGCATTGGATAATACGGTTGATCACACTGGAAGCATAACCCTTTTTCTCTCTTATTGTTGTACTCCTAGTGGGACATAGCTCGGTTCCTTCTAGAATGGTCATAAGTGTTTGAAGATGTACGTGGACCCCCCACCTCTTTGGAGCGAGTATGGGATGGGCCACCTCCTTTTCCCTCATTCGGCAGTGTAATACTAGAATTTACACTAATGCTTATTCTTGGTTGCTAGACACTATAGGCGAAACCACTTGGGAAATCTGGCACAGCTGGATTAGGAGGACAGCTTCCTCCCCAAGAATAGTTTCTACTGTCTGACTGGCTTTTGCTTTCCACCCTTTCTATCCCTGTTTGCCCTTGTAAGGTGGATCCCCCATTCAGCTCTTTCTCAATGACTCGAGCAAGTGTCATAGAACGCATAACATTAGTGGGTAAGAAGGCTCGCACATTCTCTCTGATATTGCTGTTTAGGCTCTTCAGGAAGAAACCCACATACTGTTCCTCAGAAAGGTCAGGTATCTGTAAAACAATCTCCTCAAAAACCCTTATGTGCTCGGTCACAGTCAGAGGACCATGCTCTAAGGCCGCAAAACGCTCATAGGCTGAAGTGGCTGGAAACTTACTATAGCGCTGTAGCATCTCTTCCTTTAGCCTCTCCCATGTCAGATTGAGAATCCTCCATCTCAACCACCGAAATCAGTATCCTGCTGAGCCTTCTGTTAGAGTTTGGGTTGTTATTTAGTCTTAACGGGTTTAGAGATCCAACCCGTTAGTATTATGGTTAAGTACTGTGTAACCCTAATGCAATAATAAATTTTTTTCATTGATTTTCACCTCAACTTGGTATCAGAGCAATTTTTTTGTCGCCGCCTTCGATTTCTCTTGTCGCCGCCTTCTTCCTCTCTTCCAACGTGAGCGTTACCCCTTGGTGCTTGGTTGTTCACGTGTGCGTGTGGCGCCTTGTGCGCTTGGTGCCATGAGACGCTGCCATGGCAAGGCTGCGTGAAGCGCCTCATTCTCTGCCGGTTCCACTGCCCTTTTTTCGTTGGATGAAGCCTTCTTCTCTTTCGTGCGATGGCATTTCTTGATTGAAACCTTCTTCCGCCTGGCGTCGCCTCAGCATTTCGCTCCTCGCACGTCGTCTTCTTCCACCTGGCGTCTTTCCAGATTTCCGCCAGGACTTGCTCTCTTCAGCAACGTGACGCCGAGATCTCGCGTTCGCCAGCGCCAAACCCTTCCGACGTCCGCCTGGTGTTTCTCCTCTTGATTCCGCCGATTCTGGCCTCCCTCAGCAACGAGGTGCTGAGTCTTCTCTTGATCACTTCCGGGTTCTCCATTACATCGGGAAGCTAAGTTTTTTTTTACTGCCGCTGTTGTGGTGTGGTTTATTTTTTTGTTGCTGCCTACTGTTAGCCTTCTCTATATTTGGCTTCTGTAATGGATCCTTTCTCCTCTGCTGCGGATATTAAACCTAGCAATAACTTTGGTGCCACTATTGTGAAATTTGATGGTTCAAATTTTCCCTACTGGTCTCAATCTGTTCGTCTATTTTTGGGATCTCATGGGAAAGAGAATCACCTCACTCAGACACCGCCTCCCACCACCGACCCTACTTATGCGGCGTGGCATCGATTGGATATGGCTGTGTTAAACCTTCTGATGCACAGCATGGATCCCAAAGTAGGCTCTACCATTATGTATCATCGGACCACTAAGTCCGCCTGGGAATTCTTAATAGTACTTATGCATCTCGGCAGAACCTCAGCCATGTTTTTCGTCTCTATGAAGAGATTATTAATTTACAACAAGAGGACTGTTCCTTCCAAGAAACTTACGCTCTGTTGCAAGGCAAATGGGATGAACTTTGCCAATATCATCCTGCGTCCTCTGATATTGAAGTGACCCTACGTCAGCGGCAGGAATTCCTGGTGGCCAAATATTTGTCTTGCTTAAATCCTAAATATTCAGCGTTGAGTTCTCAGCTGTTAGTGGACTCTACCATCACCACTCTTCAGAAGGCTTTCTCACGGTTGTTGCGGGTCACTGCTTCATCTCAGCCCCGAGATAATCCTAGTGCCTTAGCAGTTCCTCCTGCTTCTCCTACTATGTCTCGTGGACAGTCTTCTGGTCGTGGCCGAGGTCGTGGAAGGGGGTTTTCTCCTTGTTCTCATTGTGGTCGCACTAACCACACCCCGGACAGGTGTTGGCAAAAGTTTGGGCACCCCTCTGCTCGAGCTGCAGTTACTACTGATGCGCGTTTCTCTGGGCCTTCTGCTTCTTCTCCTGAGTCCGAGACTGTTACCATATCTGCTGCAGAGTATGCTCGATTCCTTCAGTCGACGTCGAATTCTGCTCCTTCTAGTTCTACTGCTGGATCTTCTACGTTTGTGGCAGCTTCCACTCCGGTATCGGGTACAGCTACTCTTGCTTCTCTTGGGTCTTCTTGGATAGTCGACTCCGGTGCCTCTTCTCACATGACAGGTAACCGCTCGTTGTTTGTTACCTTGTCCACCGGCGGTGTCTATCCTCCGGTGTATATCGCAGATGGCACCCTTGTCCCTGTCATGGGTGTGGGCACGGTTCTACTTTCCTCTGCACTTACGCTTTCTCATGTTTTGTATATACCTTCCTTTCCCGTTAATCTTTTTTCTGTACGTGCTTTTGTCACTCAATGTCAATGTAGTGTTACATTTCTGCCTTCTCATTGTCTGTTTTAGGACCTCCGGACGAAGAAGACGATTGGTGGGGGGTCTAGCACGGGCGGTGTCTATACACTCACAACTTCCCTTCCGTCTCAAGCTCTTTCATCTACTGTGGTCTCTCCTGCACACTGGCACTACCGTCTTGGTCATCTGTCTCCTGCTCGTCTTCAGCAGCTTCTGTCTCTCCCGTCGCGTCCCACCATTCCTTGTGATGCTTGCGAATTGGGTAAACATCATCGTGCATCCCTACCCTCGATGTCTACTACTCGGCGTTTGCATCCTTTTCATCTCATCCACTCGGATATTTGGGGTCCTAGTCCTGTTCCTGGTCGTGATGGTCACAAGTATTTTGTAACTTTTATTGATGATTTTTCGCGTTTGTGTTGGTGTTATGTGTTGCTTAAAAGATCTGAACTTTTTGATGTATTTTGCAAATTTTATGCTGAAATTAAAACTCAGTTTGGTGTTTCCATCAAAGTTTTGCAGTCTAATAATGCTCTTGAGTACTCTAGTACGGTGTTCACTTCTTTTTGTACCTCTCATGGTATTTTGCATGAAACCACCTGTAGTTATACTTCTTCTCAAAATGGAGTAGCTGAACGCAAAAATCGTCATCTTCTTGATGTGGCTCGCACTTTGTTGTTTTACATGCAGGTTCCGTGTTCTTTCTGGCCTGACGTTGTTCTTACCGCCTCCTTTCTTATTAATCGTGTTCCTACTCCGATGTTGGGTGGTCACTCGCCTTTTTCTCTTATCTTTCCGTCCAAGAAACCATTCTCTCTTACCCCTCGTGTTTTTGGGTGCCTTTGTTATGTCCATATTCTGGGTCCTGGATCTGACAAGCTCTCCCCTATGGCTACGCGGTGTGTGTTTGTCGGGTATTCCCGGACTCAGAAAGGATATCGTTGTTTTGATCCTTCCAGTGGTCGAACCTTTACCAGTATCGATGTTACTTTTCATGAGTTTCAACCTTTTTTTTCATCTGTCCGAGATTCTTTGTCTTCTCCGTCTTTGCTTCCGATGTCTATTCCTCTTCCTTCTTCTCCTCCGCCTGCTCCTCTGGTTAGTTCGCATTCCTCCATGGTTCCTTTACAGGTTTACAGCCGCCGCCCTCGGCCTCCTCCTGCCGTCTCTTCTTCACCGGTTGCTCCTGACGACGATCTTCCCATCGCTTTGCGCAAAGGCAAGAGGTCTACCTCTCGCTTCTCTCTTTCTCATTATGTTTCCCTTAATCAATTATCTCCATTATACCGTGCCTTCTCTGTTGCCTTGTCTTCGTGTTCCTTGCCCTCTTCTTCTGTACAGGCTCTCCTTATACCCTAATGGAAGCATGCTATGGACGCTGAGATAGCGGTCTTACGTGCTCGCCGCACCTGGACCCTTGTGCCTCCTCCTCCTGGGGCTCGGATTGTTCCCTGTCGGTGGGTCTTTGCCATCAAGTATCATTCCGATGGGACTGTTGCTCGTTATAAGGCTCGGCTTGTTGCGAAGGGCTTTTCTCATGTTTATGGCCTCGATTATCATGACACTTTTTCCCCAGTGGCTCGTCTCAGTTCTGTTCGCTCCTTACTCTCGTTGGTACTCAACTGCCGGTGGTCTATTCACCAAATGGATGTCACCAATGCCTTCCTTTATGGTGATCTCTCCGATGAAGTTTATATGGAGCAACCTCCAGGCTATGTTGCTCAGGGGGAGATGGTATGTAGATTACATAAGTCAATTTATGGACTTAAACAAAGTCCACGAGCGTGGTTTCAAAAGCTGTCGCAAATAATGACATCGGCTGGGTTTCATCACAGTCAGGCTGATCATTCTATGTTCATCCTTCGTTCTGAGCGTGGCATTGTTGTCTTAGTTGTCTATGTTGATGATATGCTTCTTACCGGAAATGACACACAAGGTATTGAGAAAACTAAACTACACTTACAGTCTCATTTATCCATAAAACATCTGGGTACTCCGCGGTACTTTTTGGGGATTGAAATAGCTTACAAACAAAGATGTATCTTCATGTCCCAAAGGAAATATGCTTTAGATCTTCTTGAAGAAACTGGCATGAGTGACTGCAAGCCAGTTGATTCTCCTCTAATTCCAAATCAGAAATACAGCACAAGTGTGGATTCTAAGTATGTGGATGCAACTAAGTACCGGCGGTTGATTGAGAAACTTAACTATCTCACCATTACCAGACCCGACATTTCTCATGCTGTCGGCATCGTTAGCCAGTTCATGCAACAACCAAAACAATGTCATTGGGACGCTGCCATTCGGATAGTTCAGTACATAAAAGGATCTCCTGGTCAAGGGTTGAGATATTATCAAAATGAACATACTCGGATTGAGGCTTATTCCGACGCTGACTACGCCGGAAATGTTGATGATAGAAAGTCAGTTTCGGGTTTTTGCATTTACCTTGGTGGTAATCTTGTAACTTAGCGAAGTAAAAAACAAAATGTTGTAGCTAGATCTAGTTGCGAAGCTGAATACAGAGCTATGGCACACACGGTCTGCGAAATGATTTGGTTAAAGAATTTTTTGAGTGAATGCGGGATCGATTCTCCTAATCTAATGAACATGTTCTGTGATAATCAAGCAGCTAGTTTTATTGCCAACAATCCTGTGTTCCATGAACGTACAAAACATATTGAAATGGATTGCCATTTTATCAAAGAAGCCATCACAAAAAATCTTGTGCGCACTCCGTACCTGAGGTCCGAAGATCAAATTGCTGATATCTTTACAAAGTCCCTCGGACCTGCAAGACTTAATCTTCTTTGTAACAAGCTGGGTTTAATTAATATTTTCGCTCCAGCTTGAGGGGGAGTGTTAGAGTTTGGGTTGTTATTTAGTCTTAACGGGTTTAAAGATCCAACCCGTTAGTATTATGGTTAAGTACTGTGTAACCCTAATGCAATAATAAATTTTTTTCATTGATTTTCACCTCAATTCCTTCCATGCTCACGAAAGCCATCGGGATCTTATATTTTATCTGTTGTCCCTTGGATATCAAAGTATTGCTCGGCCCGTGCAATCTATCCTACGGGATCAGTCCTATCAAATCCTGACAGCTCTATGCGCTTATGGATCCATTATATGTTCTCCATCGAAGTCATCCCCCCCAACTGGTTCTCCTCCTAAGTGCACTCCACCTCCCAGTCTATCGTCATCAATAATCTCTATTCTGTCGGGGGGGGGGGGGGGGTGGCAATGCTCCCGTGAAGGTGGTGGGCTGTATGGTTCCTTGCCTAGGCGATGACTAGGGCCTGTTGGAAGGTCCCTTTGTTCGTCTCGTCTTCCTATCATTATTGCTGCCAATTTTCTCATCTCGTTCCTCAGCTCATCAAAAACCCCCAAGTGTTGATCCATCTTAGCTTGTCGCTTAGTAATTGCAGCTACTTCCTCTCGATATAGACGCCGCTCTTCTGCTACCGCCATCGCTTCAATTCTCCTTTCCTCCCCTGCAGATTAAAGTTCCTCCCGCATAATTGCAAGAGAACTTTGCACTTCCACCATTGTCTTCTCCAAGGCCTCCAAACGTGCTTTGCTTTTCGTCATCTCTTTACAAGAATTTTTTTTTAGTGCTACAGTACTCACATAGTAGCACTTTTCAGAGCAGTATGGTCGAGACCAAGTCTCCAACTCTCTCTCGGCTACCTCTCTAGCTTATATTTGACAAAAGATCTGTCAGTTTTGGTGCACG
This sequence comes from Costus lasius, assembly GCA_027563935.2. Taxonomy (NCBI): domain Eukaryota; kingdom Viridiplantae; phylum Streptophyta; class Magnoliopsida; order Zingiberales; family Costaceae; genus Costus; species Costus lasius. Next base: position 11,537,606 of record CM050447.1, on the reverse strand, counting down.
TCTTTGAGAGGCCTCTGAAATTGTTACAAAATATCATTTGTGGGTTTAAAATTTTTTCTCTGAAGACCTTTTGGGAGAAAAATATTGTTTGATTTCTCAATAAATGTGTAGTTAAAATAAATTCTGTCGTGAGTAAGCTTTGAGCTTGATCATCTTAGTTTTTTACTCATAACTGAACACAGGAGATGCACTGAATTAGGCAGTGTCGTTAGTTTCAGATGCTAGGTGGAGCTGTATTGTCTTGCCAATCCTTCTTAATTGCAGAGCTGCTATATACAAAGCGCTAATTCAGGTGGTGTGCTTCTTTTCACTCATAAATATTCTCAGAGGTCCTCAAAATTGACGTTCTTGCTTATCCAGGTGGTGTACAGTGATATCTACATGCTTGATAGCGAAATGAAATGGAAACAACTTCCTCCTATGCCTAAACCAGATTCTCACATAGCATTTGCATGGGTTTATGTTAATAATTCCATAATAATTGATTAATTTCTGGAGGCACATTGAAAAGCATCCTATAACCAAAAAGATGGTGCTAGTTGGTGAAGTATTTCGGTTCAATTTGGATACACTGGTAGGAACATTTTCCCAGAATTATTTTCTTTTTGGTGCTGGTTGTAAAGCATCATGATGTCTATGGTCAACTTTATTCTTTCTTTACAATGCTATGGCTTTGCTCTTTTAAGTTCTGTTTACATTCTAGATTGATTCTCTTAGTTTTCTATTTATTGCATGATTTCTAAAACCAGTCCATAGTCTATACCACGCAATTTGACCGATTTAAGATATTCAATACCAATTTATTATGTGAGTATTAATAGTATTAGTATATTGTATGTTGGTATTGGTACATACTAGCCTAAAACTAGATTGGTATGGACTAAGATTTAAATCTTATGGCCCTACTTCGAAGCTGATTTTAAGTAGCTTTTAAGCATAAAGCAGTTAAAAAACTGTTTGGTAATGATTTATTATTTAAAATTTTGATGGCAGTTAAACTAAACATCTTATAAATTTTAATAGTATAGCACAATATAGTATAATACAGTTTAGCACAGTTATAAAGCCATTAACAGCAAAGTCAAACAAGCCCTTCTAGTTTGCATAGAAAAAGGTTTAATAGGGAAACGAAGGAGAAGATATTGTATGAAAGTACATGAGCTTCTCTAAATTTGCCTTCCAACTTGCATTGACCTGCTCATTTGGTGAGCACTTGAGGTTAAGTGTATATATCACTAGGAAGATAATTGTACTGAGATGCATGTTTGAAGTATGTTGGATTAAACTGTTCCTTCTTTTATTTCTTTTGTACTGAGTAATATTTTTTATTTTATTATTATTTATACTAAAATTCTCAGCTAAATTAGTGACAGCCCTTGGTATTTTTGTTAGTTATGATTAGAGTATCAAATTCCAAAAGTTGACTCCATATTGAAAATTGTCATGAATCTCGTGATCTAACTTTGCAGATCCTGCAATTGACGATGGCTGATACTTGGTTGCCCATTATGCTTATGCTAAATCCATATCATAATACTCTCTTTTTTTCTGATATCACTACCTTGTCTCGTGCAATTTCAATCTAAGTGGATCAAGTGAGATTTGGTATCTTCATAAAAACACTCGTACCATCATTTTGTTGTCGAGTATGTATTTATCTCCCAGTTGCACTTTTTAGTTCAACATTAGATATTGTGAAGTATTTGGCAAAGGCGAAATGAAATATGTAATTATTCAATAAATGTCCTCTCTTTTTTACGGCAGGAGGGCGCATTAGATATCTGTTATTAATAACAGTATCCTGCTAATGTAGATATAACTGAAATTACTAACCCTTATGTATCAATTTTGTTTTTGTTACAACTAATTATTGCAATTTTTTAACATAATAATGTTGATGAATTAACATTTTCCACTTGAGCAAGTTTGTGATCAACTATTGAATTTCTTGTGTTAATGCAAACACGGATATTATGTTATGCAAAGAATGTGATTCATGTAGTTTCTCTCTTAAATCTTCAGGAATGGTCGGTGGTTGGAAGGATGCCTTTCCGAATTAAGACCACCTAGGTTGGCTACTGGAATAGCTGGCTCTATTTCACATCTGGCCAGCGAGACAAGGGACTGAATCATCCAGCGCCGAAGAAGGTCGTTGGATGCATGTGGAGAACTAAATACATTTTGTAACACCTTATCCAGTGCAAATGGGACTGTTCTTGATAACTATTCAGTTTGTCCGGTATAGGACGTGTTGAGTTCCATCTCTTCGTTTTTGGTAGTTTTAATCGTTCCTTTTTTTTCTCTCTGGACGACATATTAAAATTTTCCTTAATGCATACCTACGGTATCAGTTTCGGTAGTGATTTTTAGTCATCATATTGTTAGGTCATATTCTTTGCTTGACAGAGAGCGAATCTGTTTTCTAGAATAATCTATTTTTCTTGCACATCATCTTGCCTCAAGGTGGTTGAATTGTCGGGAAAAGACGATGTGCAGGGAAGCTTCGTTGATGGGAAAACCCGTTTTTGACAATCGGTCTCGACTGTGATTTTGACTTTAATGAAGATTCAAAAACTGTTTGCTAAGAAGCTAAACAAAAACTAATATATTCACGGCATTCCCTTGGATCGACTTCTGTAGATGACAACACAGCGCAGCGCACTACGGCGAAAGCAAATGGCGGGCCAGGTTTGCTCAGTACCACTTGATTAGAAGGCTAAGTTTGGCCGGCTCCAACTAGTAAGTGTGGTTCTATTCCTAATTTTGCACAAAAATATTGTTTTTCAAGGTTTATTGTAAATTTATCTTTCAAGTATGCTCACATAATTAGTCATAATTTAATCAAGTAAGCTTTATTCATCTAAATTTAATTATTTTCCCTAATTTATCCATACATAATTGGTTCGCAAGAAATCAAGTACAAAAGTCACCTTACAGCTTTAGAAAGTACACGAGCTAATTTGCAAGAAAATATATAGAATGAAGCAAAATTCGGGCCCTTCTTCCATCACCAACGGAACCTCTGAAACAAAATACGGGTGACGAGTTAAAGAGGACGAAGTATTCAAGAAATCCTCCAATTAACTCACAACTGCATGGAACTTTTACGCTAGTCGCATCGAAACACAATATCTCAGGGTTGGGAAACGTCCAACATACGAAGGGAAAGAAAGGATGGTTTGCAATTAACAATCTCTGCCAAACATGTTCTGTGCTTCAAACCAAACTGGAGCAGTAAATATACGCAACCAAAGCAATTAAAGAATAGATAAATATCTTCAAGTTACCAGAAACCTCGGACATAAAAAATGCACGAACCAACTAAATGACATCAGCGAAGACGCCTAGATAGCAATGACAACATTTCTTAAAGCTTATTATCAGGTATGCTTGGATGGCATGCACGACAATGACTTGTGTTCTGCTTTTCCCCAGCAATTCTAACACAATCTGAATCAAAATGATTCAATCGCAACCTAACAATAAAGTCGAATATATATATGAAGTCGCGGCATTAAAATAATCAGAAAGTTAAGCGAAGCAACTGGAACATGTAAATCATCAATTGTCTCAACAAATACTTAGGCCTATTTAACTCCACTTTTAAGCTATTTTTATGCAGCTTTTAAGCAAAAAATTAACTAAAAAAACTATTTAGTAATAAAAAATAGAAGCAAATAAAATAAAAAAGCTATAATTTAAACTTTTTTTCTCTAAAAAGAGTAATTCTCATAATTCAGTTTAAAATTTTAAATATAATTATTTTAAATAATTAAAAATTTTAATACTAAAAAATAAAATATATTATTATTTTAAATAATTTAAAATAATATATTTATGTATTATTTTATATTTTAAGGGCAATTAAAAAGTTATTGATCAACTATCTTATAAATTTTAATAATTTAGTATAATTATAAAGTTATTAACAGTAAGATCAAACAAACCCTTAATTAACAAAGCAGCTAGATAAATCAGTTCATTTGTATACTTTGAAAGAAGAAAATTTACTTCAAATGTGCAGTTCTTTGCTGATGATAAACATTTGAGAGTTCCTCAGCACTAAATTGTGGTAGAGGATACAACCGAATAGAAGGTGCTCATTTGGTTCGGAAAAAGATATGTATTCTTTTGCAGGAAACTTATCAAGATATCGTAGCAATTATGCAGGTGTGCATCACTCGGAAATGCATCAAGGCCAAGGAATCAACCACTTACTCGGGCACCCAGCATGAAGGTACTATTCGTGCATTGTTGAATCGAAATAAAGAATGCCAATCTTTGATAATTTTTAGCTGAAGTAGCATAAGAGATAAGGACCTGAAATTACAGTAGACACGATACCTCTAGTTTTAGTCCACTGCAGCTTCCACATATGATGAACAATAAATGCAGTGATCTCAGAAGAACCTGCAGCTAACAAGGTGCCAAAATATCATTACAGTGACCAAGGAAATAGATGATAACCCACCCCTAACCATATGCACCATCTTTGATGATATTTAGTGCACAACGAGCACCTGTTCAACGGTAGAGCTTTCTTTAAGATAGCCAAGAATGTAGCCACAAAAATATCATGTTTTGCAGCAGAGCACCTCTTTTCGCCACAATCCACAGGAATTTATAGCACAGTATTGCAGGGTGGCTATCATTATGGTTCAATGTCACAAGGCTAGCTTGAGGGGACTTGCAGCCATGATCCCCTGATTCATTTGGCTACCACAAAAAGGTTAAATTGATGAAACACCCAAACCAACTAAATGAAACAGAAAATTCCAAAGTAAGGTTTTGTAAATATGTTGATCAGGACACTGGATACAAGTTTTGGATAGCATCTGACTCCAGGGCAACAGACAAACAAGTATAAGCTAATGGCCAGACTGGTCCTAGAATCAAGGATGTGAATCGCTAGATGCCTCTTTCAATTTGTTTTGTGCATGTAAGAGATTAGTCTTACGTCAAATAAATTATCAATTACACTACTTAGTATCGAGTCCTCAATTAGATGAATATTAAAATGGCAACTTGTTAGTGAAGATACAGAGGTGCAGATTCATTATTCATTCACAATAAAGAATCAAAGAGACTCATCAAGAACTTCCTTTTTCTCTTAAATGCTATTGCAAACAAAAAAAAATAGTTCAAAAAAAATTTTCACCAACGCTTTCTGGCTGAAGAAAATTCAACGTTCGAACCCAACACATTCACGTACGAATGGACATGATGCACGTTTATTCTACTTAAGCCTAGAAAGTATCAAAAGTGGCATATGTGAAAAATGAACTAATGAGTCAATAGGAAATTGAAAATTAAACCAGAAAGAATAACAAAAAATAAATTCAGGAAGACAGGTGGAAATTAGCCTAAGTAGCATAACAAGCAAATTGCAAATCTCAAGCGAGGCATAAGAAACTATTTCTAGCAGGAAATATAACTAATATGAACAAAATCGGGAAACAATTAAAGTAGCAGCAGAAGCTTCCTTACATTTTGGAAGCAACAAATATAACCAGTTGGAGAAAGGCTACAACCAGTTCCGCACTAGCTACATAACATTAGATATAAAAAGATCGAGTTCAGTGCCTTATCAATGAAAGTAATTAATCCCCCACATGCAGGGATGTACAGCCATTAAGAAGGATTGAGAAGCAGCAGAGAGCATGCTAATACTTGGTCATACAAGAACAATCTTACATATGGATCAAATCATTATAAGGTCTTGAAAATCATAGCGGAGAAGTACCTACCACCCAGCTGAAGCCATACCATTCTGCACATGAAGATTTGCGGCGTACACATGAAGTTCATCAAAATGCCAAGATCCATTGCGTAACGTCATCGGCAGTTATAGAGCATCCATCTCGTCCTTCCCGTAAACAAGTGGGAACTCATCAACATGTTCTGAATAATCATGTCCATCTCCAATTTTCTTCAATGCTTGGAATACATTGTACATGGAGGGTCTCTCTTTTGGGTTGGCAACCACACAGCGAGAAGCAATCCTTAATACCTGAATAATCTCATCATCCTTGCCCGTCCCTCGAAGGGATGTATCAATAGCCTCACTAGTTCTATCAGAAACAGAAAGTCGAGTCACCCAATCCACCAGACTCCCTTTGAATCCTTCCCCTGCTGCATCGCTGCTTATTTCAGTTGCCCTTTGACCAGTGACAAGCTCCAACAGAACAATTCCAAACGCATACACATCTACCCTGGTAGTGGGATCTGAGTTAGTAGCATACTCTGGAGCAGTATAACCAAACTCGCCGAAATCTCCGTTCAAGAATGGGCTCGTATCAGCTCCATCTCCAGAGGATCTCCTCATGAGCTTTGTAAGCCCGAAATCAGTGATCCTTGCTTCATAATCCTCGTCGAGGAGGATGGCCTTCAAGCTCAAGTTCTGATGGAGATACGGAGTCTGGAAGCCATGGTGGAGCCAGGCGAGTCCGCGGGCCGCGCCAATCGCGATCCTAACCCTGCCAGGCCAATCAAGGGCATCGTCCGGCGACTCAAGGGCCGAAAAGAGGGTGCCATTGGGCATGTGTTTATACACGAGAAGCCGCTCATCCTCGACGACACAGAAGCCGAGGAGGGGAACGAGGTTCGGGTGGCGTAGCTGCCCGATCCGGCCCATCTCCGCCCGGAACTGCTTCTCCGGAAGCGGGCAAGAGTGGAGCCGCTTCACCGTGAGCGCCGATCCGTCCGGCAAGACCGCCTTGTACGATGTACCCGTCCGCGGGCTCCCGGCGACAATTATGTTGCTCTGGTGGAAGTCAGCTGTGGCGGTCATCAGATCCGCCAGCTTCACCTTCACGATCGGCTTCTGGAACAACGAGACGGGCACGAGGCGGTTGTGCGCCGCCCTCAGCCGCTCAGCCCACCACCTCCCGTCCTCAGCACCGCGTCCCGGGGCCGCCCACTTGCCTGCCGGCGACCAGCACCGCCAGATCACATAGGCGAGGGCGAGTGAGGCGACGGCGCCGAAGACGCCGGCGGCGACGATGATGATAAGGCTGGTCTTATTGAGTGATCTGCCGCAACGGGAGGAAACGGGGCGGCCGCAGAGGCCGTCGTTGTTGTCGAAAGCGGAGGAATCAAACTTCTCGCCGAGGGGGGCGGGAATATCACCGGAAAGCCGGTTACCAGACAGATCGAGGCTGTTGAGGCGATCAAGCTGGGCGAGCGAGGGAGGAATGGCACCCTCGAGGCGGTTTCCAGCGAGTAGCAGCGTATTGAGGAAGCGACAACCCGAGAGGCCGGGTGGGATGGCGCCAGTGAGCTGGTTGTTGGAGAGGTCAAGGGTAACAAGGTACGGAAGCCAGGAGCAGAACTCGGCGGGAATGGCGCCGGTGATCTCGTTATTGGCGAGGTCGAGAATTGTAGCGGCGGCGCAGTACTGGAGATCGGAGGGGATGGCGCCGGAAAGGGACATACCCCTGAAGTTGAGCTCAAGCACCCGGTTCTCCTGCAGATTCCAGCACGACACGCCCACGAAGCTGCACACGAACGCCACCGTGCGGTTGGAGAAATTCCAGCTCAGCTTATCGCCGCCGGAGTCCAGCGCCTCCTTTACGCCGCGGAGACATTGCACGTCGTCCTCCTTCGCCGCCGCCCCTAGCGCCACCAACCAAATCAACGCCGTCACCATCCTCCTCGCCATATCGATTTGGTAGAACCAGATGGGGAATACGAAGTTGGTAAAGCTGAGGATAGAGGAAGAATCTTTAGCTGCGGCAGCTGCTTGGGTTTCACTTTGAGAGAAGATATGAAAAGGGAAAGAAGGGTGAAGCGGAAGCCTGAGGGGCAGGAAGCGGAGGATGGCAGTGAGGATCACGGAGTGGAGAGGGTGGTTCGATCACGCACCTCGGGAGCAAATGGCGTTGAGATTCGTGCAGATCAGTTAAACTATTAGTGGTGTTAATTGCAGACTAGCCCGGTTTGATCTGATTTGATCAGTTAAACTATTAGTGGTGTTAATTGCAGACTAGCCCGTTTTGATCTGATTTCCAAATATAAAATTTACACAGCAATGTTGTAGTTTGTAATTTTTAGTAAGCTACAGACCTAGATTGCAAATAACCGCGATTTTAGGAATAAATTGGATTTGCTGTGGCATGTTGGGCCATAAGCCATAGTGCGGGCCCCTTAAATGGTCCAAACACCCACTTGTGAATCTGCTGAGATTGGAGGAGCGGAAGCGGTGTGGGGCCACTGGGAGAGGTGGAACGTGTATTTGTCGGGTGCGATTACCGTTGGTACATGTACATTACTGCATCCACGTCATGTCAATTTTTACTGCTGCTCTGAAAGCGCATCATCATCAGCCTGCGATTGCTATATTTACACAAGCTCCGTTAATGTGATGTATTCACGTGACTTTTTTTATCAATTTGGAATTATTTGATGGATGAAGCTACTCATCCCATATATACATAATTATACTATTCGCTTTCAAATAAAATCAACAAAAATTAAAACTTTATACAAAAATTCAAACTGGATTCAAATTAAAATTTTAAACAATCTAGATGTTCACTGTTACGCCCGATAGATTGCAGGTTGGGCCGAGAGACATTTGGGCTGGGGCAGAGGCCCAACCCAACCCCTTGACAGTGGATCCAGAAGCTTGGAGGTGGATCTGATGGAGGATCCGGGTCCACCCCCGTCCGAAGCGCGCAGAGGTGCGAAGACGAGTTTCAGGCAGGCTTTCAGACGGGAGCAGTTCACCAGCTCACGTCCCTTCACGGCAAAGAGCCGTTGATTCTGGAGTAGAGGAAAAAGGGGAGAGGAGATCATCTTCGGCATCGAGCCATTCTCCTCCACGGACGCATCTCCTCCACGAGCTTCGGACGAGTGCACCACGTCCACCCTGCTCTTCCCCCACGAGTGACGACGAGCGTCATCTTCACCATCCCGAGCGGCGGCGTCGTTCTTCCCCGAGCTGTGGAAGACGACGAGTAGAGACGGACGAGACCTTCCGTCCCTTCCTGAGCTGCAGGTGACAAGAGCGTCGTCTCCTCCTCGAGCGACGGCCAGAGATAGCGCTGCGCTCTCCTTCCCTCAGGCGGCGACCAGCGGGCGTTCCGACGAGCTTTACGACGCCGACGAGGTCAGACGAGAGGGAGTGTTCTATGTGTGTACAGAGAGGAGTGAAGAGGGGTTTTAGGTAGCTGTATTTGGAGATAAATAACAGGCGAAACTTTCCCCTCCATCCCGCGTCGTTTCCTGCGTTTTCCTGCGTCTTTTCCGCATCTTCTCCGGTGAGCTCGAAAGCTCCTTCTCCACCTCCGGCCGGTGATCTCCGGCGTCCAGAGGGACTCCGACGAAGCAGGCTGAGGGCGAAGGGCGCAAGCTACCCTTCCCCTGCTGCAGGCCCCATCCCGGCGATGCCTCCGGCGAGCGCACGCAGCGGCTGAGGCGCGCGTCCGGCGCGATCGAAGACGACTCGTTCGAACGCACACGGCGTTCGAAACGAGGGCTTCGGTCAATAGTCAACGCACCAGAGGAGCAAATCCAAATCGACGTGGGATCGATTTGCTGACGCGGCCGGATTTTATTGATTAAGCGTGCTTTGCTTAATCATGGGCCTGACGTTCACCGACTTTATTAGAGTTTTGTATTATTCGGAATAAGATTTCTAAAATTGATCCGGTGACTTGATCCGATAAATCATCAGACTAATACGGTATTAATATGTACTGTACAAACTGGGCAACATTGTGGGCGGCAGCAAAAGCTTTATTCGAAACTTTCCACGCTATCCACCGTCCGCCCGTGAACATGCTCCGATATGTATTTCGAAATCGGTCGACTATCGGACCGTTACTGTGCCTTATAAATCGGGCGGTACGACACGATATTGCAATCCTTGATTAAAAAAATATTTTTTAAGCAAAAATATCACCATGAAATATCGCAATCATGTTATTCCATTTATCGATCTTGGTTTAATATTCTCCTTCATACAAGAGATAAATGATAGGTCAAAATTATTGCCAAGGTGCTCCAAGTCATTGCCAACTCAAACATCCGCTACTCACTGATTTCTACATCATCAAATTTTAATGGGATGGATTATGAATTCATTATGTTTACAAATAATTATTTTTCAAATATACCTACTCTTAACAATGCCATGCAATCATATCATACTATAACTATATCCCATATAAAAAGGAACTTTGTTGAGGAACTTTGTTGCTAAGATAATAAGATCTTAGTCGTATAATGCATTTAGGGTCAATCTATATCCATCATCTCATGAAATTGTCACCTATATTTAATCTTTTTGCACAGCACACCAAGTAAAGATTTTTCTTTTGCAGCCCACAATTGTAATTAATTTAGAAAGTTATATCAAATAATAGGTGGACTTAATTGTGAAAGTTGTCTTTACTCCACCTCTAGGTCAGCTTTTAGCACCCAAAATAGCTAAATACTATGAATGATTGTCCTTCGCAAGCCCTAGTTGGCATTGAATGTGTGGTGTTTAGAATGGTTGAAACATTTGTTTTTGATATACTTTAAGGTAATTGATTTGTTATGCATCATGCAAAAGAGTTACTAAAGTAGTGTTGAAGATAACTTTAGGATTGTGTTTTTATGTTAACTTTGATGATGTTTCTAATTTGAGTTAGCTTGCATTGTATACAAACCCAAGATTGATTTGTATTAGCTTCCTATTAGTCTTTATTGGTGAAATAGTGAGCAATTATGAGCTAGATCAAATTAGACTCATTTTTTACAAACTTCGACCGCCATTTGTAGAGATTTGCCATGTTTTGACGTCTTAGGTTGATATTGCTAAGAGCACCCTAAACTTAGGATTTACAAAACCAAAGAAACCAGATGTTTAATGTTCAATCTTGCTTTCCTAAATGTAGTACATATTATCTTTCAATCGTCTACAACAAAAGTTTCTTCTAAGAATATCTTTCACGAACCATAGGAAAATAAAACTCCAGCAAAATAAGAAATTAATTGTTATTTTGATCCTTACCCTCATCCCATTTTGATTAAGGGTTGCAGGGTTAGTTTCCATTTGATCACAACAACAATTACTACTTTATTTGGCATTTCTTCCACCTTACTAAAGCAAAACCCAGGATGAGTTTCAAGTACTCAGTGGATATGGCTAGGTGGACTGTACTAAAACTTAGCACAAAGAACTTCAATTTTGTGGGAAAGTAAAAGGAAAGAAATGGTGGCAAATTGTTCAACTTTCTCCGGCTATTGTACGTAACAAACGTCACTTGAACATGCAAGGTTCTGAAGCAGTTCAGCAACTTCAGCCATATTATGTACGTTACATACTCAGATGATACAGCATGCACACTTTCACTTCAGGAACTTTCAACACAAGCGAACTACTTTTGGTCGAAAACAAAATAAGCCAAGGATGAATTGCCAGGAAAGCAGCAACACAGTGAACATGGCATGCACTTGACAGTGATTTCCATGCTTGCTTTACCTGAGAGGAGGGGTGCGATGTTCAGAGCCATTCTGCATTTTGCTGCCTCCAGCTTCAGCAAATGACGCTGCACTATTCTGGAAGTTTGGCGATGAGCAACTGAATGGATCCCGCTGCGCTAGCATGCTCCCACTTGGCGAAACATTCGTAGAGTCGGAGCTGTTTGATGTGACCGATAAGCCACTGTCAGTATTTGCAGAAGGCTCGCCATCCTGTTGGTGTAGCTGCTTTGTGTTGAGGAAGCGCCCCCCAGATCCTCTTGCTCTTTTCATTGCATGTATATGACGGGACTCGTGAAGGTATGGCTGTTAAGTTGCATATGGGTTTAATAGGAAGTATGAGGTAACTCAGCAAACCACAAAGACAAATGTTAGAAAAATTTACTAAATCACAAGTATGAATTTACATATAACTGATTTTGGCGCCACAAAAAATTACGACTAGGCCATCCATTTAATCTCCCTTTTTAGATGGCTTAAATAGGTATACTCTGTTGTTAAGGATACGGATTGTGTTTTCGCGGGGGGGGGGGGGGAAGATAAAAAATCACCTTTCCCATCTTTTCTTGGAAAGAAAGAAAAAGGAAGGAAAAAAGAAATAGTTTTTCCTCATTTTGCTTACCGCCCAAATTTGAAGAAAAGAAAAAAAAAACACTCCGCTCATTGTTTTCCACCTCCGCCCACTAGCTTGTGGTGAACGAAAGAAAAAAAACACTCCACTCTTGCTTTCCACCTACGCCACTAGCCTGTCGCAGGCGCCCGCCCACATCACTCGCCTGCTCCAGCCCGCTCACCTACTCCAGCTATTGCCGCTTGCGACCACCACTCTCGTGCTCCCGTGACCGCTCGCCGCTCACCTATCTCCCACCCCAGTCGCTCGCCTATTCCCAGTTCACCGGCTCCCTTCTCCCCTAGTACCTCCCCCAACACTTGCCAGCTCCCCTCTCCCACAGTCCCTATTTCTTCCCCACAAGGAAACACAGCATAAAGTAATGAAACCTGAGACTCCCCTCGTTAAGAGGTTTGGTGTGTGGAGTATGGATTCAATAAGAGTTCCTCTATCACATTTGGACAATCAATTATTATGAGCCTACCTTATACATAAATGGAGTGCATTTTCTTAATTGATTGATTAGCCTAAATCAATTTATTTAAACATATGGGAAAAAACGCAAGGGGCAGAGCCAGTTCAAAATCAAGCCAAAAAAGCTTGAAATGCAAGATATGATATAACATTATACATGTACTTTTATTCTAATTTTAATAAAATATACTAAAATAAGTCAAACTCCTGGTTTCTATATGTTTCTATGGATGGAACCGAAGAGGCAAAGTTAATTAAAAAAAAAAGGACAAAAGACCTTGAAATATCATAATCTCTTACTTTCATCAAAGTTAAAAAAATATATTATTTGTTACTTGTATATCCAATTTTAGGTTACTTTCATCCAATTTTAGGTTACTTTCAACCTTCCGCACTTCTAAATATTGAAATTTATATTTTTGCAAATTTAAAGCATCAAATTGGAAGGCAAATATATGTAAATGAAAGAGAAAAACTCAGTCTAAAGTTGAGCCTGGTCAAAACCGTTCAATATTGTGTTTTTTTTTTTTTTTTTTTTTTTTTTTTTTTTTTTTTTTATCAAAGATAAAGGATAGAGCAAAGCTCAGGTTACATCAGCTTGAAGTAAGGAGGATAAAGCCGGAGGCCAATCCTTATCAAGAAAAAGAAACACATGCTCGGTTCGAGCATGAATAGCCAGCCAATTTGCTGGTTGATTCCCCATCCTCATGGTATGATGATAAGTCAAATTCAGACCAGTGGAAAGATGCTTAATTTCAGCCACAAGACCATGAAGAGCATTTGGAGGGTAAGTACTCGCATCAGTTAATAGATTGTAAGCTTCCAAGGAGTCAGTCTCAAGAATAAGCTGCATCAGCCTATACCCATTACCAGAATATACGTAGCCAAGAGCGCTCCGAATGGCTATAAGCTCAGCTTGGAGGGGAGAATCACAGGTGGAATGGGCAGCAACAGCCATACTTGCTACCCCCAAATGGTCCCGAATCACGTAACCGACGCCAGCATCCTTAGTGTGAGCGTGCCAAGAAGCATCAGTGTTTATCTTAAGGGTCCCGTCGGGCGGTGCGATCCATCGAATAGGACGAGTACGGGGTTGAAGTGAGGGGGGAAGCCTCTGCTTGTAAGCTAAGGCAAAATCATTGAGGTCAGAATGAATCGCACGAATGACCTCAGGTAAAGTACGCTGTTCGTTTCGAAACTTTAGAGCATTTCGAGCTTTCCATATGTGCCATATAGTCGTTAACAGAATAACAGTCCATTTATGACCCATATCTCGCCCAAGATGAACCCACCGACCACGGCTCATACGATGATGGAAGTGTTCCCAACGAATCAGAGGACCAGAGATTAACTGCCAGATACCTATGGCAAAGCTACAGTCGTAGATAATATGAATACTAGTCTCAGACTCCTCACCACATAGCACGCAAGTAGTGTCCATCGAGTCCCATATCCGGCTGAGACGATCCATAGTGGGAAGCTTGTCATGTAATAATTTCCACCCAAAAAACTTAAGCTTGGGCGGAACCTCCAGACGCCAAAGCGCCCTCCAAATCCAGTGCTCCTCAGTAGAAGAAAGCCGCTCCCTCAAAATAGCATGATATATAACTTTAGTAAGAGGCAAACCCATAGAGCCCAAACGCCATATCCATTTGTCTTCTGCAGTCGAGTCAGGCCTAATATTAGCAATAACTTGTATCAAGTCAGGACCAAACCGTTGCATCAGTTTCGAAAGGTCCCAGTCGCCCAATTGCAGAAGGTCAGCCACCATAGAAGCATCAGAAGAATTAGGAGAGATGTAGGTAGGTGTACTAGTAATAGGGAACTCAGTACACCATGGATCATGTAAAATAGAAGTACTGAGGCCATTACCAATACTTTTGGAGAAGAAAGTCTTTAGCTTATGAAGATCTTGAAGAAGCACTTTCCAAGTCGCACTGGCAGCCTTAGGGTAGAGATTACACCATGGTGAAGGAACACCATACTTAGCCATACTGAGCCGAACCCAAAGTTTAGGGGAGTGATTGAGCAAATCCAGAAGACGAACACCATTTAAAGCAGTGCGAAAAATAGTAAAGTCCTTGATATTTAAACCCCCTTGATTGCGAGGCCGAATAACATTATCCCACCTGATCAGATGAATCCCTTTGCTATTATCAGTTTTCGCCCAAAGAAAATGCCGAAGCCGAGCGTTCAATTTCTCAAGTTGCGAGATCGACAGACCGCCCGTAACCATGTAATGAAGAGCTTTAGAAGTAAGAACACTCTGGATAAGTGTAGCACGGCCCGCAATAGATAAAAACCGCCCTTTCCAAGACTCAAGGTTATTATTTAATATGTTCAAACATTGCTGAAAATTTTGCCGGCCAGTATATGAGGGGGAGATCAACACACCTAGGTATTTGAAGGGGAACTGACCAACCCTCATACCAAGCTCCTGAATAATGCGATTCTTGACACAAGGCATACAGCGTCTGGGGAAAAAAATTCTGGATTTCTCCAAGTTGATCTTGAGCCCCGTAAAATCACGGAAATGATCTAGAGTTTGCCGAAGAAACTTGCATGAATGATGATTAGCCCTTAAGCAAATAATAAGATCATCAGCATATAAAAGGTGAGAGATGTGACAATCTTTAATCTTGATCGGAGAAAAATGGCCCTCCTTAATACCTTTCCTGATAAGCGCACTAATGAGATTAGTAGTAATAACAAATAAATAAGGAGAGAGAGGGTCCCCTTGCCGAATTCCCCGGGAAGCCTGAAAGCGCCGAGTAGTAAATCCATTGAGGCAGCAGGAGAATGAGGGGGAGTAGATGCAAGCAGACAACCAGCCAATGAACCTTTCCGGGAGCTGAAGGAGCCGTAAGGTATGGATAATCGCCTCTCTATCAATCGAGTCGAAAGCCTTCTCAAGGTCAATTTTAAGAAGAACGTCCGGAACCTTGCCTTTACGGTTATATAAACTGTGAAGCACCTCCTGAACAGTGAAGATATTGTCATGAATACTCCTTCCAGAAGTAAAAGCAGACTGTTCCTAAAAAATGAGAGAAGAGAGAAAAGGTTTGAGCCGCATAGCAAGCGCCTTGGCCAGGATCTTATAAATGACATTACACATGGAGAGAGGTCTGAAGTCAGTGATGCGCTCAGGGGAGTTGTTCTTAGGAATAAAAACCAAGTTAGTAGAGCCCCAACTAAGGGGGATAGTAGAAGTTTGCTGAAAAAGATTAAGAGCATAAAGAACGTCTTTACCAACCGTGTCCCAAAACCGTTGATAAAATTCTGCTGTGAATCCATCTGGACCTGGGCTTCGATGGCTGCCAAGCCTGCGAACTACAGAAGAGATCTCCTCCATTGTGAAAGTAGCCGTCAAGACGTCCGAGAAGGCCATATCAAATTTGGGCAAGAGCTCAGCGAGACTAGAGGAGGGCCAAGTGCGGGAAGTATGAATAGGAGTCTGAGCAGACCAAAGAGACTCATAATGCTGGAGAAACTCCAACTGTATAGAAGCATTATCACGCACCATATGCCCCTCCTTGGTGATGATATGAGAGATATAATTTTGCCTTCTTCGCTGGCGAAACATCCGTTGAAAAAATTTTGTGTTCCCATCCCCCTGCTGCAACCAGTGACATTTGGCAAGAGCACTCCATTTAATATTTAACTGAGCCGCTAGGGCTTTGGCTTTGTTGATAGCACAGCGGTAGCTAACCTCCTCCTGGGCCGTCAATTGGCGAGAAGCCTCGATCAAGTGGAAACGATGGATTTCCGAGATCAGCTTCTCATGAGACTTCTCCAGATTACCAATGTTGGTTTTGCTCCAATTGGAGAGTTGTGCTTGCATGTCACGAAACCTGGATTGGAAGTTGGAGTCGCTAGTAAACGGACGAGGCCATGTTGCAGCCACAATACGAGCAGCTTCAGGATAATGGTTCCAAATAGCTCTATACTTGAAGGTAGGCCGAGGCAGGCGCTCAGTAGGAGATAAAATAAGCAAAAGCGGGTTGTGATCAGACACCCCACGAGGAAGATGCTTAATAACAGTGTTACCATAAAGCGCCAGCCAGATGTTATTGGCAAAGGCTCGGTCTAAACGACAGAGAACCCTCCTAGCACCCTTCTGATTGTTGCTCCAGGTGTATTTGGGGCCTTCAAACCCCAAGTCAATAAGCCCTTGTGCCTGCACGAAAGCAGCAAATTTAGCATTAGAGGAATTATACCGGAATTGGAGACCCCCCTTCTTATCCTCCTGGCTTAAAAGACAGTTAAAATCACCGCACACGAGCCAAGGGGTATCAAGGAACTCAGATCTAGAGAAATCCTCAAACATCTTATTACGAGCATGATAAGAAGTACTTGCGTAAAACGTGGTCAGCATCCAGGAGACACTCCCAATGGAAACATAGGCACTGATGTATTGAGAAGTAGTAGCAAGCAGATGAATGGAACAATGGGTAGTGTCCCAGGCCAAGAGAATACCACCAGATCTGGCTAGTGCAGGGTAAAGGTGGGAGCACCAAGAACTACCAAGTTCCTTAGTCAAGGAGAGGGATTCCTCACTGTTCATATGCGTTTCCTGCAGCATGATAAGGGATACTTTGTGAGACTTCTTCCACAACTGTAGGTAGTGCCTGACGCAGTGACGAGCAGCACCTCTACAGTTCCAACTAATACCTTTAAGAACCGTCATAAGGAAACAGACAAAAAGAAAATTAGGGGACGACGTCCCTGGCGCGTTTAAGGCCTATCTGCGAGGCCTCCATAAGAGTATCCCCATCATCAGAGATAGTCTGGGTAGACTCCATTGCCGTCTGCTCCAAATCCCCCCGACGTCCTCCAAAAATAGAGGAGAATTGATGGCCCAACCGAGAAAGTCTAGGACCCGGATCATTTGGATCGATAGTTCCTCTGTCTCCTACTGCAATAGGCTGATGCTCTGAGAGGACAAGGGCTGTAGAATGAGAACCTTCCACAGAATTAGTCAATAGCAGAGGAGGACGGCTACTTTTCAAGGAGTTAACGGGGGTCCCCGACTGACTGCTGGGCCGCGAGCGAAGCCAATTAGCTAGGGGTTCATCGTCATCCGCCGGCCGCATAGGAGCAAGGAAGTGGTCAGCGCCCTTCGACATAGAAAGAGCAGGCCCAGAAGCATTGTCAGCAGTGTCTCTCAATTTCCCAGAAGCCGTCCGCACCGGGACCAGATCAACACCTCGTTCCTCCGATGCCGAAGAATGGCCTATTTCAGCACGCTGAATTCCCTGAGAATTACGAGAAGAATGGGATCCAGTTTTCTTAAGGGGAGGGCGGCGTCGTTCAACCCGAATCCAAGGACTAGTTGCCACAGGTCGAAAAGCAGCTTCAGCAGGCTGCACCTCAACCTCGTCCAGATGGTTGGGAGGGGGAGGTCTCGTAACCTCTAAGCATTCCGGACTGATATGACCCAATCGACCGCAGTTAGTACAGTAAGCCGGTAAATTCTCATAGGAACACACTTGAAAGAAATCATCGCCTTCTTCGCCAATCCATATCCCCTCTTGGATCGGTTGCTCCAAGTCGAGCTCCACACAGACCCGCAGGAATTTCCCACGATTGAGCACTCTGGCTCGATCATCTATCTTCAGAGGTCTGCCAAGCTTTGACACGATTGCAGCGATGGAATCAGCCTCCCAATATTCAAGTGGGAGCGCAGGGAGACGAACCCAGATAGGGGCTTTGGTGATCCTGTGTAGATGGGGTTGAAAATTTGGTTCCCAGGGAATGAGGGTGAGAAGCTCTCCAAGAACAGACCAAGGTCCTCCAACATGTACTTCAAGGGCAACTTCTGGCGTGGGGAAACGAAATAAGTAGTAGCCGTTGGCTAGGTCGATGACTTCTGTAGGTGGAAGATGACTCCATACTTTAGCAATTGCTTGTCGCAGGATCGGCACGGGAGGACTTTTCGTGAGAAACTTGCCAATCAGACAAGCTGCCCACTTGCTACGCCAGGCGGAGAGACGATCCTTAGCAAAGACAACGCGATCTGAGTATTTGCTGGAGATTGAATGAAGAGTCTGAGAGAACTCCTGAGAAAATTTGGACGGGCCACCAATGTGGCCCTTGAACAGATCGCTCCAAGGACGGCTCGAACCATCCTTGGTGCCCTGATTGAGTTTCGATTTCGTCGAAGGAGTGGGGCGTGAAGGAGCCTTAGAGTGCAGATCGGCGGAAGCTTCGCCGGGAGAGGAGAGATTTGGCGGCTTCTTGCGAAACGTCGCCCACTCGGCAGTCGCCTCTCTAGGGTTTCGCCCTTCCATCCTCTTTCCTTTTCTTGGAATTTTGGAATATGAATGCTTCCACGATCAGTTTGTCGTTGCACATTCAATATTGTGTGTTGGTAAACTGATATTTCAAAGCTTGGTAACAAGCTCACAAACCTTTTTTTTTTGTAGTAACCGCTGCTCCTGTATTTACCGTTTTCATTATGATTAATTATTACCGTAAATATTTGTATACATAGTCGCCTCTTGTGTGCAGCTAATCAAGGTTCAAAACCCTAATTTATTTGTTTATTTATGCCATATCTTTCATTAAGGACCATCGTTAAGGACCGACACTGAAGGGACACTGGAGATGGAGCATCGTGAAGCTCCTTGTCACACCTTAGGAGAGAAATGGAAGGCATGTGAGACAACCAGATGATGCTATAGCCTAGGCAACTAATTGAGTTTCAAGGCTAGGAGTGCCACTGAGTTTTGAGTTTCGAGGAATCGATCTGGCGACTTGGCGACTTGGTACCTGCGGGAAGCGGCGGAAGAGCGGCGGTGGCGAAATGAAGCTTCCGCCGTCCGATGCTGTCGGAAGCTTCAGCAGAAGCTTTATTCCACCACCGCCGCAAACTTCAGCTTCGAACGCCAGAAACTGCCGCCCGTTGCTCTGACCCAAGCCGGTGCCTCGCCGAACCGGTACAATAGGAGGAATCGGCCGGTACTGGACCGAGTCCTCGAACACTGGAACCAGTAAACTACTCAGAATTGCAATAGCTGAGCACCAGCGCAACATTTGCAACGACAGCAAACAGGTAAAGAGTATATAACTAATAACATTTACATGGGTTTCAATTTGCAAGATCAAGACTCATGGAACAGTGCGGTCTAGGTTGGTTTTCAATTTTTGTATTATATAATATTTTGCTCTTCTTCATACCGTAATTAGATTAGGGTTTAAACCTATCATTTTCTCAATTTTAATTATAGATGCAGTACAATGCATCGATGACAAAGTCGAGAAGCATCAAATTGACTTCATATGCATCTATTTTAAAAATCATGAATAAACAGTGCATAAATGCAATGAAATCTAATGATGAAACAATTTAAAATCAAACACACATCACATGATCTATATGCACCAATATGTATGTTTATGATAAAAAATTTATTCTAAATTAATACAAGTAGACTCATATACTAGATGTTAGAATTTTACTAGATCACAAGTATGGATTTAAAATAACAATAAAATTAAAAACAAAATATAAGCATACCTGATTACATTGTATAACTAGATTTAGTATACCTAAAAATTAAGATTAGGTCTTCCATTTATTCTCCCTCGAACAATGCATGAGGACCTAACACATATTCATAGTGACGAAACCTTGAAACCTTAAACTCCCCCCATAAGGAATTCAGGTGGAGTGTGGAATCCAAATCTAAAAAGGATTTATCGCATTAGGGTAATGAGTTATTGTGAGCTTCTAATTGATTGATTAATTAACTAATTAATTAATTAATTTGCCTAATTCAATTAATATTAGACCAAAGATTCCAACTAGGTTATCACTAATACAAATCAGAAAAATCAAATAAACTCAACCATTAGAAGACTGTAAGCAATTTTTTTCATCATCAAGCAACATGCATGCAAGAGAAACAGCAGATGAAATTGCAGCGATATTAGCAAAGTGTGCCTGGTATTGCAACTAAAAATCTGAACAATTGGGTGTGGATAACAGTCAAGAATAAAGAACCATAGTAGCATCATGTAAAATCTTCATACCCTAATCTAGAAATTGATTGTACCAAAAAGCCTGAGATTAGGACTTATAAGTTAAGATAGATAAGTTGCAATTCAGTTTGAAAGTCACTATGAATTTCGAACATGAGGGAGTCCGAAGCAGAAATTGCATAAGCCTTGTAGCTTCATCCTTAAGAGAATAAGAACCAAGCAAGATGATTGTAAATATACCTTTCGAGCCTTGGTTAGTTTGTTTTGAGCCTCCAACCGTGCTCGTAGCTCTCTCCTCCTAAGAATTGCACTGTATTGTTTTGCATTCACATAAATGGGTTCTTCTGCAGCAGGTTCAGTGGGCAGTGGAACTCTGGTATAGGCTGGCATTCCAGCCATTTGAGGGTGAATCTAAAATAAAGTAGCGCACCAGAGTTATAGATGAATATGCAGGATCAAAGAGAAGCAATTTACTGCAACAGTGGATTAGTCTACTGGAAGATAACAGGACATCCTCATGTTTGTACAACAACCTACTTAGTTGATGACTAAACAAAATAAAAAGAAGATAATACAAAATTGGTTGAGGCAAAAAGTAGTAAATGAATTGAACAGCAAAAACAAAGTGCACGATTAACTGAAACATGACTTGGAACCTTGCCTTCTCAAATGATAACATATTTCTAGACTCCAAGGTCCTAATAAAATCTCAATAAATTTGATTTTTCTTGCTTGCTCCGTCTAGTTTCTACTAAGTAGTCAAAATTTTAACATCCCATATGAAAGTGGGATAAGTAATTTAATTCCCAAAAAGGATTCACAAGTACATGAATGTTACGTGAGGCATAATAAGCATATTACCAAAAACTTGGGATTACCCGTTTTAGCTCATGGTGCCTTTAGGTCAACAAGTTAATATGACAATTCATCCATTGAGTCGAGCCATAAAAGAGTCTAGTCGGAAGGTTGAAATAGTGATGGTTGAAAAAAATTTTAGGCTATTTGGGTAAATTATTATGCTAAGGTAGTAAGTAGAAATTTATATATTATATTAAAATTTATCTATAAATAAATATTCTAATAATGAGGCATATACAAAATAGAAATTTATCTGAATTTTCTATTAATAATAATTTAAATGATTATTTTAAAAATTATAAAAAATACTGTGGGTTAGGCTAAATTTTTTATTATTAATAATAAACAAAATTATTAAAAATATTATTGGGTGATACTACTAAATTCTTTTACTAATAATTAAAATATTTATTAAAAATATTACGAAGATAAAAAATTATATTAATATTTTTTATTAATTAAAAATGGAAAAAAAAAAGATGAGGCTTTGAGGTGAGCTCGCAGGGCTCGGACACGAGGTATTGTGACTAGAAAGCAAGTAGTGCTTCTAAGTTTCGAATCGAGAAGTTGTCTCCCAAATGCTTCTGCTTCTTAAAAATTTTGCAATGCGAACGAGCAAAAGTAGCCAACCAACAATACCAAACATAGCCATGGTAAAGATAAGATTGATTGATATGGAACTAAGTGTTATATTTTTTTACAAAATAGTGTCGGACAAAAAGTAGTGGAAGTTAGTGCTTGGACCTATAAGAGCTACTTCTGAAAGTCCTGTTGAGGTGGATAGGATATGCCTTTGACTAGGATCATTTCTTCGTACTAGGATTTGAATCTCAACAAGGATGTCAAGACTTTCACGTGGGGAAAGTGCAACATCACATTTGGATGCAAGAGCACTATAGTTCTAATGAGGCCAATTTTGATGTGATCTAGAAAGTCACCAAATCATTTAGATAATGGGATCAAAGCACTTCATCATCAAATCACTGTAACATCAATGGGATGAAGTTCTAGGATGCATCATTTAGATACTCAATGGGATCAAAGCACTTCACCATCAAATCCCTACAACATCGATGGGATGAAGTTCTAGAATGGCTTGAAGCTCAATCAGGAACTAGTGTTGACAATGTAGCGAGTGGGTTTTGCTAACCCTACCCAACCCCAACTCCTAGAATCACCCCCAAACCCAAACCCAAAACCTGATAAGTTTGAAAACCACCCCATACTGGAGGAACATATACTTGCAAGGATACTACACCCAACCCTATATTTAATTAAAAAAACATAAGTAAAAAAATTATTTAACTAAAAAAATAGTTATGTAAGATAGGTACAAGAAGAGAATGAGGATTATTATTAAAGGATGGTAAATAAATAATAAAATTTATGTTAGACAAATTTGGGTCCACGGTAGATTTCAAGATTCCCATACACAAACCCAACTTGCTCTACAAAATTTGGGCTTTACTCAAACCCAACCCGGTACTTGGTCAAATTTGATTTTCCCCATCAATGTTGTGGCAGGTCAAGTTTAGGTATTTTTGCATACCCTATCAAGAACTACCAGAGTAATTGAACCTTTAAGACACCAACCCCTCACCCCCACCTCCCACACTTTTCACACTTGAATTGCTCAAGAGCAACCTTAAGCCACATGCTTCTGTGGTCTTAGCAATTGGTGCTCCGATCACCCAAAATCTACCCTATGTGACTGACCCTCATGGCTCAGTCCTTTACTACCACCAAAGCACAACATTAATGGCAATGGCATACTCCTGTACTAGGCAATGCCATTTATTGCAGTTGAAGGGTCCATACCACATGCACATTTAGTGTTACAGCCAAGTCCTATATGGAAAGAGGTCAACTACAGACAGGGCTTCAATGATAGGTATAAAACCCCTAGTTAGAGGGGCGGTAAGAGACTTTCAGACCCTTTAGAGCTTAGACTTCATTCACGCTCTAGAGATCCCCCCTTGAAAACTCTTCAGACACCATTTACACCCCCTCTTCACCATGAGCTCCTAGCCACCTACAGCTAAAAATTCTTCTCATGCTCATCACAACACATGTCGCGCACAATCTAATGATCTATATTCTAATTTAAGCATTTAGGGAAGACATCTAGATATCATGAGTGTCATTCTTTGTAGATGTGAACTCAAAGCAAACCAACAGAAGGAACATCTTGGTAGAAGACGCAACAATCAACTAAAGAGGTAGTTCAAGCACTTGGATTCATCCTGCACAAAGAATCAAATTAGCTTTGAGTCCAAATTGAAATTCAACCCACATTAAGTTCCAAAAGGAAAATTTCATAAAAACAAAAATGTTATACGATGTTTAGTGGATATACTAACATTAGTTGAGGATTATACACTAAAGTTCACACATTGAGTCAAGTAGAAACAAAATGGTAACGACACATTTGTCCTCGACATGGTACAAATTATGATGGTGGATGAGTTACTAAGTGTTGTATGAAGGAAAGTATCATACTAAAAATTGCAGAGGTACCTCTTGAATTCATAGGAGCCGTGTTTAGAATACCTCCACCTAGGCTACCAAGAATTGTCAAGCCACATTACATTGGTTATCACCTACCATTGAATAGGATCAATTTAGAACTATGAGCTATATATACATCTTGACATTATTATGACCTAGCTCAATGAGTGAACTATCTCATTAACTAATGAGCCAAGACGTAAAATGATCCAAAATAACAAAGCCTAAGCTTTTAGAAGTAGGCTCACTAAGTCGCATATAGCATTCATGTGCTTAAGATTCTTTCTACATAAGAATGAAATACAAATCTCATATCCACATGGAGTGTTACACCCTCCTTTGAGTCTAACATATAATATAGAATTGATCCTAGTTGGTAGCAGGTCAGATGCAATCTAATGTAACTAGACCAATCTTAGTAGCCTAAGTAGAGGGATTTTAGAGGTAGCTTTTGTAGATTCAAGAGATGCTCCCACCATTTATAGTGAACACTTAATACCAAGAAGCAATCAGTTCTATATCCACCATCATAATCCTCACCATCCCTAGGACCAATTTTACTCCATCACTCTGTTATAACCCAACTCAATAGATGAATATACCATTAACTTGTAGATCTAAAAGTAATGTGGTAGTAGGCCCACAAAACCTTATATAGCATTCATGGGTTTATGATTTTTGTTTATACAGGACTGAAATGATCGCTCCACATCCATGTGGGTTTTTATAAAAATCATGAAGAATCTGGTCAATCGACAAAGCCACACAAGTGTTGAACATTGGAGATATCAAGACCTAGTAGCGACTATGTCAGCCACTACAGTAGTTGAAAAATTATTTGGAAAAGGTCAAGCAGCCACCTGAGAGTTTGACAAAGATAGAGAAGTAAAAGCAATTTAGAAATTAGAAGAATACTCATGGTAGCACCAACCATTGCACCGTATGCAGCCACGAAGCTTCCATAGTATGCATCAGCATAAGGATACGATATACAAGCCTGCCACAACAATGACAGAAGACCTATCAGATTTGCACAACAGCTTACAGATCAAACAAGCATACCAATAGAGAGTGACTAAGGTAATTAATGTGATCCAAGTCTTCCAAATTGCAAAAAGAACTTACAGAAGACAGGTTACAATCTAGATTAGGAGGTGTAGATATATCATCCGGAGCCCCTAGAGATAACATTGCCTTCATATGACCCTCAACTGGTTTTTTTTGCGTAGCATCAGCACCTACGGGAATGAACAGTTCAATCAGATGTCCGCTATGTGATCTTGAAGTCACCTTACATCATGTAAACAAATTGTATGTATGCTTGGAATCATGAACGATGCAAATTATTACCAACTGAGTAAGCAGAGCCAACCTTTTGTAAACCCAATGATGCATATAAGACTAGAGTGAAGTTTGTGAGGCATGTTCAAAGTCATGGAAAATTATAGCAAATATAAAAAGAAATCTAAAACAGATACTTCAAAACTGCTTCCAATTATGCAACTGGAATGAGGTTTATGTGGCTTGTTCTATTTCATGGAAAACTCTAGAGATCATTAAAGGAATCTGAAGCATCTGCTTCAGAACTATATAGATGCTTCCTGTCTTTTATGATACGATATTAGAATGAAGCGTTTGTACAATGTTTTGTTGCACTGGACCCATAAGTGTATGATCGTCAAACTAGAATGATGTTTCTGTAGAATGTTCTATTGCATAACATGATGAGAAAAAAAATGGAAATCATGTAAGAAACCCAAACCAGATGCTTGCTAACTCCAAAAGTGTTTCCAACATTTCACGATAAAAAAGGGGAAACAGAAACGTATGATTTCCATAAAACCCTAACTGGAAGCATTAGACAAAAAAAGAGAGCGAGAGAGATAATTTGATTCCTCCATGTCTCAACATTGAGGATCTTCATGCAGTAAGTCTAACACCTTGTTTCCTAGGAGGGAAAGAAGGATGGAAAGGAAGGAAAAATAACTTTTCCTCCATTTCCTTGGATGGAAAGAAGGAAGAAAAAAAATGGACTTTTCCTTCCAAACACAATCCACCCAGGCGGAAAACAAAAGGAAAAGCTTCACTCGCATCGCGCTTGCGTCATCGACGCTTCCGACTCCGGTCGCCGAGCCCTCCGCTCTCCCCTTTGCATCGCCGAACCCTCCACCCTCTTGCATCATCCTCCATGTTAGGCATCACGTGAAATTCACGTGATTTCATTTTCTATCCTCCTCCCTTTCTTCTCCTTCGTACTCTCCTTTCTCTCTTTACGTCCTCTCCTTTCTCTGAGAAAAAGATTGGCAGATGATAGAGCTTGAATAATCAGTCTTTAAAGTGAGACAGAATAGTCTAGCTTTCCAGAGGCATACTTCAGGACACATGCAAAGAGACAAGTGAATGAGGAAAAAAGTCCGAAGATATGAATCCAATGGAAACAATTACACATTCTGAAATCAGCTACATAATCCAATATTACGGAAAGAAACATAATCAGGAACCATATTGCAGTCTAAGCTATAGTAAATTGTACAAAAGGATGCCGCTTACGTTTATCACATTCACTCATTCCAGATATGTCTTGCTGGGATTGATCAGTTGACTGAGTTGATGAGGAATTTTGGTCACACATTTGGTGGCCTGGATGCTTTACTTGATTTCTGGATTGTGCCAAGAAGTCCATAGTGGTGATACTCAACTTTTTAAAAAACAAGGAACTGTAACAGCTCAGCGACTAATCTCCACACGATAGGATTTTGAATAGTATGTGCTGTTTACTGACGGAGCCAATGTGCATTTTACATGTATTTCCATCAATGGGCGTGTCACAGTAGTAAGATTCTTCAAGTCAACATCAGTTCAATAGTTACATCTGACTGTATAAATTGGGAGAGCAAATTATCATGACCAATAATAGAGCATAGAAAAATGTGAAAGAATCATAGAAGGGAACTACATTTTTTTTTGAAACATTTCTTAACAAAATATATATGTTATACACATATACATATAGTAATTAATAAGTAACCACGGCTTCTAAACAAGTCATTCCCGTGCCAATGAGTTCATACATTGCAACTAAAAAAAAGTGCATCATGGTATCATTTATCCAAACAGTAGATAAAGAAGAAAGACTCGTTCCTAGCCAGAGTTGTATGGACCTCCTCATTTCATGACAAATGAGGTTCAATATGCTGAACACTAATTCATATAGAACGATGAAAGACGGCAAATTCTATCTGAATCAAACGGAAAGTACCCTTTTTTTTCTCTCAAATCGAAGGATAGGAAACAGGAAGATGACCACCATAAAGGCAAATCACTAAAACATAAGACAGCTGTAAAGTATTGCGTAAACCTCCGTTTCAAAGAAGCGTTTCAGATGAGCCAAAAGGAGAACCATAGAGATGCAATCATGCAAGGGTAACCCAGTAATCATACCCTAAACTTCTGTTTTCAAATTAGAAAATATCTTATGAAGCCAACCAATCAAAGAAACATGAAAAATAAAGTGAATTAAAGAACCATTGCTGTGAATAACAAAATAATGATGACCTTCTGACCGTGATCCGTGTCCCAATCCCTAAACTACATGCACACCAGTGAGGCACAGGGAAGAAGATTTTAAAGAATCCGACCTCATTCAACTAAAAATCAAAAGTATAAACACTAACAAGAACCAAAACCTCCCCCAAATCCCACATGCAAAACCTCATCTTTCCTCCACAAATCCCAAACCCCCAAAAGAAGCAAAACCAAAGGAAATCCACGAAGCAGAGCAGGCCATCATCTGACAACTAGAACTTATTATAGAGGTAAAAGGGCGGAGGAACAACCTATTCATTTTAAATCTCTGTCGCCCTCTTTGCCTCCTTCCTGCCTCCGCCGGCTTCCCGCTCATAAACTCTTGCCCCGTGGTCTCCGCTTCTCTACTTTCTCTACAAAAAAAGAGCAATTTTTGTCAAAAACCTTTCTTTGATGCCAAGCTGCTACACCAGTACCGCCATTAGGTGCATTACTCACCGCTTTGCACTCTTTTCCGACGAGAGGAGAGAGGAAGGAACCGAGTCTTTTCCCCAACTGCCGTTGCCAACATCTCTCTCTCGCTCGTCCTTCTACAATAAATAATTAATTAGCTTTGTCCTTTTAATGTCATTATCCATTTCGAATCGCCCACGGAAGATGGCATAATTACCCACCTATTCCTTGAAAAAAAATTTTAGGAGCCGAAAATCTATTATGTTAAGTTCTTCGTTTTTATATTAAACATATTTTTTTAAAAAATAATTATAAAAAAATAATTTACACATTTTAAATTTTTTAACAATATCAATATTATTATAGAAAATAAAAAAAAATTAGAATGTGTAAATTATTTCTTTATAATTTATTTCTAAAAAAAATATGTTTAATATGAAAATGAAAGATTCACTAAAAAATTTTCTCTCTATTCTTTGGGTGTGTAATGGTCGCCCTGACGAGACACCAAAATGTATGAAAAGATTTTTATGCAGCCAAACAGCTGCCTAAAAATTTAAGAAGGATTGATAATTCGATCAAAAAATATTTTTAAAAAAAAATTATAAAAAAGTAATCTATTTATTTTAAACTATCCAATAGTACCAATAACATGGTAGAAAAATTTATCCACGATAAGAAATTAGTATTTTAAATATGGTAGAAAATTATCGATTACTATAGTAAATATGCTAATTTCTCACTATTGTATGGGTATCATTGGATAGCTTAAAACTATTGTATGGGTATCATTGGATAGCTTAAAACACGTAGATTACTATTTTATTGTTGATGCAATTAATCCTAACACATGCAATTAATCCTAACACATGCAATTCTAAATATATAAATAAATCAATCAATCAATAAAAGAATAAGCTAATCAGAGGCGATGAGAATGTCGTCTGTCCTAAAACAAAGATTTTGACCCTCGCACGGGTTTTTATCTGGATCTCTTGTCCCAAGATACAACCATCTCTTGTCCCAAGATACAACCAGTGTTACTTTCTCTGTCGGTGCGTTGGTGAGAAGCCTATCACAACCGCTTTCAACGTCGTATGAGCAAAAAAAGAGAGAGAAGAGTCGAATACAGTGAACGATGTCGAATACAGTGAACGATGAACAGGAGACGCTGCGCTGCCTCTCTTTATATAGAGGAGGCATCCCATCTAAAAATAATAAATCCAGCCTATTAATAAATAATGCCTCGATTGTCCACCTTTAAATAGGGAGGCTAATGGCTAACTAAAATCAAGCAAATTGATTTTAATATTATTTATTAATAGCATTTTCAAAATTATTATTTGGGTTAAAAATAAAGAAGCTAAAAATAAATGCCTCGAGAAAATAGTATGCGAGTAATTATTCGCTCGCATATAATTATGGATTTTTGGGTTTTCTTTATAAAAACTTCAACAATCCCCCACAAAACTCAAAAGTCCATTATAACCAATTTAAAGGAAAACAAAATGTCATACAATGTTTATATCACGAGGTCAGGACTTAGTACATAGAACTTCACTGGAAGAGATGTAGTGAATCAGGTCTTGAATTACAACCTTTTTGATCCAGCTTGGAACGGTGCACACATGATACAGCTAACTGTGACGCGGGGTTACGCATTTTTGGCCATGCTCGAGTATCTTGTGTTCATGTGAGTTGGCTAGAATTGTCCAATTTCTAGTTTGCGGCCGTATACAGAAACTCACATATAGGAGATCCCCTCCAAGGAAGTGTGTAGAGTCACTTCCTAGGACATACCTTTGGGTCTCTTTTAGAGACATTGACTCTTCCTCACTCTACACAGGAGTACTAAAAGCACCTTAGGAATGGGGTATTGGAGCCTTTAAATATAACTCCAACAAACACCGTAGTGTTTTTATAATTTTTTTTTTATGTTATACTCCTTGGCCAACCAATCAGCTTGTTATTACCCATTGATCTTCTTTCCAGGGTCTACCTATCACGGAGGTTGGGTTGCCACTCATGGAGGGTCTATTATGGACTAATCCTCATTCCTCTAGATGCAGCCATCACTTTGGTTTGAATCAAACCTTTTGTAAGGCAATTAGCAAGATTATTGTCAGTTTTAACATAAGATAAAGAAACAATACCATGAGTAGAAAGTCATCTAATTGTTTTCTGTCTAATATTAATATGTCTACTCAATTTAGTATTTACAAGTTTCTTTTTACAAAATTCTATTGCAGCTTTATTGTCATAATTAATTGAAATTGATGGATTGATAGATACTGCCATTGGTACAGAAGAACATAGGTTTTTGATCCATTCAGCTTCTGAGCAGGCTAGATCAAGAGCAACCAACTTAGCCTCCATGGTGCTCCTAGCTATAATAGTTTATTTAGTGGATTGCCAGGAGATAGCACCACCGCTTAGGGTGACAACATAATCAGAAGTAGATTTGACGTCATTGGAATCAGATATCTAATTAGCATTACAAAATCCTTCTAGGACAGAAGGAAATACACTATAGGTTAAAGTATAATTAGATGTTCTTTTTAGGTATCTAAAAACTCTTTTAACTACACTAGGGTAACTAATATACCTATTGAGTCTGGAGACTGCATAGGGTATATCTGGTCTAGTTGTATTTGCAAGGAATAGAAGAGAACCTATAGCTTTAGAGTAGGATTCTTGTCTAACTGAATATTCTTGATTTTTGAATAAGTGACAGTTAGGATCATAAGGAGTTGATAAAGGTGATGAGGAATTAAATTTAAATTTCTCTAGAATTTTATCTACATAGTGTGATTGAGAGAGAGATAGAATTGCTTCTCCTATAACTTTCATATAAAAGTGGAGAGATAGGAATTCTTTAGTGTCTTTTATCATGTTAATATTATCTGAGAAGATAAGAATATCATCTACATAGAGACACAGAAGAGCAAAATAAGAGTTTGCGGTCTTGCAGTAGAGACAGTTATCAGAGTCATTGATTTAAAATCCATATGATAGAATGTCCTTATAAAATTTTTCATGTCAGTGTTTAAGAGCTTGCTTAAGTCCATACAAGGATTGGACCAGTTTGCAAACCTTCCTTTCACAATCTTAGACTATAAAGCCTTCAGGTTGTGTCAGATAGATTTCTTCATCAAGGTCTCCATGAAGAAATACAGTTTTAACATCCATCTGATGAACTAACAATCCATGGATAGCAGCAACAGAGAGGAGAAATCTGATAGTTGTGATCCGAGCAACAAGCGCGTAGTTGTCAAAGTAGTCAATGTCGGCTCTCTACCGAAAACCTTGAACCACCAAGTGTGCCTTATACTATTCAACACTACTATCAGTTCTCAACTTTTTCTTAAAGATCCATTTACATCCTAGAAGTTTATTTCCATGAGGTAGATTAGTAAGAATCTAGATATTGTTACTAATAATGGATTGAAATTCATTATCAACAACTTCTTTCTAGAAAGGACCATCAGAAGAACTAAGGGCTTCATGATAGGTTTTTGGTATGTCTTCAATCATATAAGTGATAAAGTCATCACCAAAATCTCTCACAACCCTGGTTCTCTTACTTCTTCTGGGATCAGCTATTGATTCAGGATGTTGAGGTGAGTTATTATGATTTTCTAAGTTTTCAGAGTTTGAGGTTGAATTATTGTTTTCTATAGGAGGGGGGGCTTGAGGTTTGTAAGAAAAAATGGCTTTAAAGAAGGAGATATCTCTTGATTCGATTAGAGTATTATTAGAGATTTCTAAAATTTCTGAATTTGTTACTAAGCATCTATAGGTGTTTGAATTAAGTGAATATCCTATGAAGATAGCATCTCCTGTTTTAGGACCAATTTTCTTTCTTTTAATTTATGGTATGTTTACCTTAGCCAAGCACCCCCACATTCGGAGGGATTTAAGATTAGGTTTATACCCTTTCCACATTTCATATGGAGTTTGCATTTTGTTTTTAGTTGGAATTCTATTTTGAATGAAGTAAGCTAAAAGAATTGCTTCCCCCCACAAGTTCTGGGGAGCACCAGAACTAAGCAGCATGGCATTAACTATATCCAGTAAGGCTCTATTTTTTCTTTCAGCTACTCCATTAGATTGAGGAGAATAAGGAGCAGTGACTTGATGAATTATCTCATGTTCTTGACAGAATTGGGAGAACTCATTAGATGTATACTCACCTCCTCTATCTGATCTTAGGGTTTTAATCTTTTTATCGAGTTGATTTTCAACTTCTGATTTGTAGATTTTAAATTTCGATAATACTTCGTCTTTTGATTTTAGAAGGTAGGTATAATAGAATTTTGTACTGTTATATATGAAGGTGACAAAGTATTTACTACCACCCATAGTTGGAACTCTACAAGAGTCACAATCATCTGAGTGGATCAGTTCTAGAGGTTCTGTTTCTTTATGAGGTATTGATTTGAATGATTTTCTATGTGGTTTGGCTTGAGCACAAAGCTTGCATTTATCATTAGGGTTTGAGTTTGTCTTACGAATTAAACCTAAGTGACTCATTCTTGTTAGATATTTAAAGTTTACATGTCCTAATCTACCATGCCAGTTTTCAGAATTTTCAGTAATCAAGGTAGTCAGAGGAGAAGACTTAGCTTTAAAGGGAATGACATTTAATTGAACAAGGAGAGTCTCCTTAGAGATTACTGCTTTATTTGCATCTAAAATAATTTTAAAACCATTTTGAACAATGAGAGACCCACTCATAAGGTTCCTACGAATCTCAGGTATATGGAGCACATTACTCAGAGTCAAAAATTTTCCAAAAGTAAACTTCAGGATTACTTGACCGTATCCAAGTACTGCTGCTGTGGAACCATTTCCTATTATTACATTTCCTCCACTTGAGTCTTAATAGGAAGTAAACCATAGTCGGTTTGAACATAAATGAATGTTCGCACCGGAATCTAACCACCATTCAGAATCATGGTGAGTTAGGTTAACAGTGGGAAAATTATGGTCTATCCTTAGAGTTGAAGTTGAGGCTGATTGATTTTCAACAATGTTGACTTAAGGTTTGATATGAGGTTTTTTAAATTTCTATAAAAGAGTTTCTATTAGAGATGTCGAGAGTTCTATAACTATCTCATACTTCCTATATATGACATATTTGAGAACAGAAAGACAATAGAGGATCCTGAACTTGCAAATGAAGTTAGTCTTCACAGAGGTTTTAGAAGAAGAGGTTGAATCAGTTATTTGAGAATCAGAAAAGGAGGAAAATTTATTGGATCTACCAATGACACTGATCAATCCAAGTGTTATTAGCCACATATCCATTTGTTCTTTTCATCTTGTGAAACCAGTTCCATTAAACTTTTTATGTTTTAAAGAAGAAAGTTCTCTGTTAGCCATTTAATGTGTTATGTCAAAGAAATGTATTATGACACTTGTGACAAAACTGTAATTATTAAATAGACAATATTTGACTATGATTAATGTCTATTATGTATCAATGTTTAATTTGAAACAACAGATAATATTTATGCAAGTAAATGTAATTGCATGTAAAATTAGGCTAATATGCAGAAAAAGTCTAATCAAATATTTTAGGCAAATGATGTACAAATAATTAAAATCAAATAAGAAGTTTACGCAAGTATATGCAAAGGTTTAAATAAATAATCACAGAAACGATTATATATATATGATTTATATATGTTATATTATATTAACAATGAAAGTTAGTCTTGGCGGTCAACTGCTTGTGCAAAATTTGTGTTGTGTTTGCGCACATCGCGGGTTTGAAGCCCGTGGCCGTGTTTCTGGGGCGGGTTTTACCGCCTTTATCGTGAACCCTCTTTTCGAGCATGCGAGGCACGTGCGCGAGGGTAGCGGATGAGAAACAGCGGCAAAGGATCAACAGACGTGTTTTGCAACACATAAAAAAAACGGATTTGGAATGTTTCGTTTATGCGATCCGTTCGTTGGATTAAATCCAAACGGACAATCCGATCTGAAAAGGGGCGTAAACAGTAGACTTGAGAGATCAGCGAGAAATAATTATGAGATTTGGTTCCAAAAATTAATCACGAAATTCGAGGGAGTAGTAATTTTATTACTGTGGATTAACGGAATATGATTAAGCATATAAGCATGCGATTAAGGAGATTGCAAACAGAAAGCATACAATAAATCTGATAATGTGATGATGCAATAAATCTGATAATGTGATGATGCAATCGATCTGATATAAACAGGAATTTTATTAACCGAGCGAGAAAAGCAAGTGAATATGCGATTAATTAATTGATCATGCAATTAAACAGGAATCGAATTAGTCAAGAGATAACACACGTAATGAATCAATTACGGGAAACAAATTTAGCATGCGATTAGGGATCAATTACGAAAATAAATCTAGCATACGATTAAGAAATAATTAATTGCTAGATTAAGAATCTTTGTCTTAGATTGTTGGTGCAATTAATCCAATAAATAAATCAATAAAAGAACGAGCTAACTGGAGACGATGAGAATGTGTCCTAAGACAAAGATTCTGACCCTCGCACGGGTTTTTGTCCGGATCTCTTGTCCCAAGATACAACCGGTGTTGCTTTCTACGCTACGCTGCCTCTCTTTATATAGAGGAGACGCCCCGTCTGAAAATAATAAATTCAGTCTATTAATAAATAATGTCTCGATTGCCCACCTCTAAATAGGGAGGCTAACAGCTAATTAAAATCAAACAAATGATTTTAATATTATTTATTAATAGTATTTTAAAAATTATTATTTATTAATAATATTATTTATGTTAAAGTAGTGGGTACCTAAACTACATTATCTGTACCTTACCCAAATATGACTCATGTAGTGTTCATACTACTCATATCTAAACCAAATTTGATTTATTTATAATCAACTTCAGGTAGCTCGAGTACCCACTTAAAATAAACCCGGCTGTTATCTCTAATTGAGGCAATGAGGAAGACATCACTTGTCTTGTGTTCCTGGTGGACCTGGATTTTGTCCATTGATTAGAAAGGTAAGGGTAGAAATTTAAAATGAGAATAATTAAGTGAATTTTTTAAATTAAGGGGATTGCTTAACTCACTTAAGCATAGCTTTTTAGGATGCTCAGCACCAATCACCACCCCTAGTGTCACGCCCCAATTTTTCGCGCCTAAAATCAGAGCGTGATAGCACAGATCTACACAACCACTGTGTAAACCTGTCAGCTAATCACCTCAACACAATAAACTAAGCGGAAGCAATACAAATACAATGCGCGTAACCTCACTACAAAAGATCGCTCTCCCAACAATACAGATCACTCAAACCCCTATCTGCCTAACCAGAACTGTCTCTAGCTCCGCCTAATGCACTGACCGAAACTCTGAAGCTCTGAGCTGATAGACTAAGTGGCGGGTTAGGCTCTTCCTCTGCCCTAACCGCTTTGCACACTTAGTTGCGCCCTGTCACACACACGAGACGCTGGCAGATATCGCACCCAGAAAACCCTAGCAAGTAATCAACTACCGACCTGCTTAACCTAGGGCAAATATATGTCTACACAGCGAGCGAGGGATGATAACAAGCACAATGCTTGCGTCTCACCCAAGCTAAATCCGAAAGTCCTCAACAAAGCCAATCCTCTACCAAGTCTCCAAATATGAAGCTTGATATACAAAAGGACCCTATTCCCTAATCCCGGGAATAGGTACACAAATATATAATAATAATCAACAAGCGTTCATACAATCACCCTAGTAATCTAAGTTAGGGTTTATACCACTCCAACGCGTATGAACAAGGATGATAGTGGAAGAACAGCCCCCTCTCCTCAAGAAGCCGCCCCTCAAATCACTCCACAAGGATGAATCCTTGTGGCCCGGACCCTAGAGTGGAAGACTCTAGGGTTTGTTGATGTTGTCTTCCCTTGTGCTCGCCTCTAGCACAAGATCACGCCAAGAACACAAGAGGACAGCAAGGTGCCGACCTCCTCAAGTGCTCGCCAAAGTGGATGATGATGAAAGGAAGCCGCCGGATGCAATAGTCCTCACCTCAAGGACTAGCTTAGCCAAACGCCTCCTCTTCAATACTCTTCCTCGCCTCTAGGAAGAGTTCGCCAAGAACAGCAGGTTGCCGTCCAAGATCACGCCAAGAACAGCAAGGTGCTGCTCCAAGAAGTCGCCAAGAAAGATTCCCTCAACCCCAAGGGAACTCGCCAAGGAAGAAGAAGGTAGAACTCGCCAATACCTCCAAGCCGAGAACACCAAAGCAATCTCCTTCTTCTCCAAGGTCGTCTTCCTCACCTCAAGGAAGAAATCGCCCTAACTCTTGTCGCCACAACAAGGGTTACGCCTTAGCTTGAGCGTGTGAAGATTCTGCCGCCAACAAGCCTTCACGCCATCTATTTGAATTGTTGGATTCGGATTGATGCAAGGGACCCGGATCCATTAGGTTTAAACCCTAAGTGGATATGCGCCCCCTTGATGATGGATCCAAACCGCCTAAGTAAGTGTAGATCCAATTAAAGACTTAATGGATCTCCACTTACTCTCTTATTGGATGTTCACTTAAGTTGTCACATGCCAAGCATGTGCAACTCATGAACACTTAGCCAATATTGCGCCTAAGGCATCAAGAAGCTAGATCAGCCCCCTTAAGCCCTACCAAGTGAACTTAGGTCAAGTCCACATGCGCCCAGACTATGGTTAGGCTAACCCTGGTTAGGTTAACCATGGTTAAGCTAACCCTAGTCTGTAAAATGAGTCCAATGCCCTCCATAGAACTCCAAAGCACCCCCAGGCCATGCCCAAGGATAAGTATGTAGATGTACCTGCAAAAACATACTAACACAGATGTTAGAAACCTAACTCCTCTAGTAGGCTCACTACATCTTCAGCCTAGCTTCCCCTCTAGACTCCTCCATCCCTCCCCAGAACCCCGCTGGATCCATAGGATGGGCTGGGGTACAACCCCAGCATACCCAGGGCATCACAATACTCCCCCACCTGAGATGGAACTCGCCCTCGAGTCCATGTGATCCTGGTACGCTCTAGCAAGCTCCTCAAAGTGAGCTATATCCTCCGTCTTCTCCCACGTC
The DNA here is from genome assembly GCA_027563935.2 of Costus lasius. Taxonomy (NCBI): domain Eukaryota; kingdom Viridiplantae; phylum Streptophyta; class Magnoliopsida; order Zingiberales; family Costaceae; genus Costus; species Costus lasius. Next base: position 11,500,644 of record CM050447.1, on the reverse strand, counting down.
GCATCCTCCTCAGGCTCCTCAGCCCACTGAATCAAAAATTCAGAACGTCGACCTCCAGGTGAACTAGAACCATAGACTCTATGGTCTAAGATCTTCACTGGCCTCTTGCCAAATTCAACTCTGCCCCTCGCAGGTTGCCTTCTCACCTGTCCCCGGTCGGGATGCCTATCATCCACATGATATTTCTTGAGAAGACTAGTGTGGAATGTCGGGTAAAACTGTAGCCATCTAGGTAAATCAAGCCTGTAAGAAACTGGACCAACTCTCTTTATGATCCTGAAAGGACCTTCATATCTTCTTACCAAGCCTCTGTGATATGTCCTGGCTTCTGTTTTTCTCCACATCTGAGGTGTTAGTTTGAGAAGAACCAACTCTCCTACCTCAAACTCAACGTGCCTCCTATCTCTGTCGGCATAGAGCTTCATCCTATCTCTAGCCTCCCTCAGAGAATCCTGAGCTTCCTCCCATAGCTCGGATCTATCCTGCACATAGTCTATGGTAGCCTGGCACTTCCCCCCTGCGCCCCTATTCAAAGTATCCATGGGTGTGAATGGCTGCCACCCCAATACCATCTCAAACGGGCTTTTCTCTGTAGCAGATGACTTCTGTATGTTATAGGCAAACTGGGCGGTATCCAGTAGCCTAATCCAATTCTTCTGTGTGGCAGAGACATAATGCCTAAGATACTCCTCCAGTAAGGCATTCACTCTCTCTGTCTGTCCATCTGTCTGTGGATGGTATGCAGTAGACATCTTAAGATCTGTACCCAGCTTTTTAAATAAAGAAGACCAAAATTTCCCTGTGAATCTAGGGTCTCTATCAGATATAATCTCTCTGGGTAAACCAAAGTGTTTGACTACATGAGTCATAAAAAGATTAGCTGTGGTCTCAGCTGTGCACACCTCTGGTGCTGCCACAAATACTGCATACTTTGAACACCGGTCCACCACAACAAACACCGATGCCATCCCATCCACTCGGGGAAAATGGGTAATAAAATCCATGGATAGAGATACAAACGGTCTGTCTGGAGTAGGCAGTGGCTGTAGAAGTCCTGCCTCTTTCTTCCTCTCTATCTTATCTTGTTGGCACACTAAGCAGGTCTTAGTATAGTGCTCAATCTCTGCTTTCATACCCGGCCAGTACCATGCTCTGGATATAAGTGCATACATGCGCTTCCCACCAGGGTGTCCAGCCCACACCGTGTCGTGGTACTCCCGCATCAAACCAAATCTGATGTTCCCAGCCGCTGGAACATATGGTCTATCTCCTCGTGCCATTATCAATCCCTCATCATTGAGATAGTATCTCCGCACAACCCCCATGCGAATCTGAGATACTAACTTCTCGTAGGCACGGTCTGCCATCGCAGAATCTCTAATCAGACCAACAATCTTACTCTCAGAGTAAGACATAGCACAGCAGTGTGCAACCTCTGCAATCCTGCTTAAAGCATCAGGGACCTGATGAATCCTCCCTGGCTTGTGCTCCCATGTAAAATCGAACTCAGCCAGCTGCTCCTGCCATCTGGCCTGTCTAGCAGATAACTTCTTCTGGGTCTGGAAGAAGGTATTTGCCACATTGTCTGTCTTAACTGTGAACTTGCTCCCTAGCAAGTACACCCTCCATAACCTCAGACAATGGACAACGGCTAACATCTCCTTCTCATGAGCAGAATAGTTTGCCTCAGCACTCTTCAACTTTCTGCTCTCGTAGGCAATCGGCCTACCTTCCTGAACTAGAACCCCACCCAAGGCTCTGTCACTAGCATCTGTGTGTACCTCAAAAGGTAAACTGAAGTCAGGAAGTCTGAGAATGGGATCTGAAGTCACCCTGCCCTTCAGATCATCGAATGCCATCTGGTGTTTGTCTCCCCAACACCAGGAAACATCCTTCCTCAACAAGTCAGTAAGTGGCGCCACCACTTTAGAATAACTCTGGATGAACCTCCTGTAGAAGTTAGCCAACCCTAGGAATGACCTCAGAGTGCTAACTGATGTAGGGGCCGGCCAATCCTTGATTGCCGCCACTTTCTTCTCATCCATCTTCACCTGACCTGACCCAACGACATGCCCTAAGAACTCAACCTCTGACTGGGCAAAGTCGCATTTCTCAAGCTTCAAATACAGCTGGTTCTCCCTCAGAACCATCAAGACCTGTCTCAGGTGATCCACATGCTCCTCCAAGCTACTGGAATATATGACTATGTCGTCCAAGTAAACAACAACAAACTTATCCAGGAATGGATGAAGTATGTTGTTCATCAAGTTACAGAACGTAGCTGGAGCATTGGTTAGCCCAAACGGCATAACCAGAAACTCGTATGACCCATATCGTGTAACACAGGTAGTCTTGGCCTCATCCCCCTCCGCAATCCTAACCTGCCAGTACCCAGATCTCAAATCCAGCTTACTGAACACTTTAGCATGCACCAGTCTATCAATCAAGTCCTGGATCAATGGTATAGGATAGGAGTTCTTAACAGTAACCTTGTTAAGAGCCCTATAGTCAATACACATCCTCATTGACCCATCCTTCTTTCTCTGGAAAAGCACTGGTGCTCCATATGGTGCCTTCGAAGGTTGGATGTACCCCGACTCTAATAACTCATCTAGCTGCCTCCTCAGCTCAGCTAGCTCTGCAGGTGGCATCCTGTATGGTGCCTGTGCTGGTGGGACAGCACCTGGGATCAGCTCAATAGCATGATCGATATCCCGCCTAGGTGGTAACACCTTCGGCATCTCTGGTGGCATCATATCACTAAACTCATGTAACAACCCTCCTACTGGTGCAGGTAACTGCTGAATGCGCTCCCCCAGAGACATCTTCGCCGCCCCCAATCTCACTCCAACCTCCTCACTGCTAGAACTAGGAAGGGTGATCAAGCCTCCCCTATGTCCTCTCTGCTGATCAAAAGTCGAACTGATCTGGGGAAGATCCTCCACCAATCTAACATGTGCTAGATATGTGGTCTCTCCACGCCGAAGACCTCTAGCAACAACTGAAGCCGCCATGACCTCTTTTCCTTTGTTGCTCTTCTCTACCCTTGCCCCAACGTGGCAAGGTATGAAGCAAGGAGCACGCTCATCTGTAATCTGCACTCCATTTAAGTGAGGCATTGGAATTGCTTTAGCTCGCCGCAGCAAATCCATGCCCACTATGACATCAAAGTCATCTAGGGTAATTACCATCGCATGTACCCTACCAGACCAGGTTCCCAACCTCACTGGAACATCATATGAAACCCCTGAAGCTTTCTTCGGGTCTGTATTCACGGTCTTAACACTGTTGGTACAGGGCATTGTCTTCAACTTCAATCTCTCTTTCACTCTGTCTGAAACAAAGAGATGTGTAGCGCCTGTGTCAACCATGGCTGCTATCTGAATGTCATTAATAACAATGTCCACATACATGAGAGGACTAGACCTAGCACTGATATTAGCTATTACCAAGGGGTTAACTGAAGCCCCTGTGCATCCTTGGTCTTCTCTCCTCTCTGAACTCTCGCCCATGGCTAAGGAAGCTATCCCCTGCTTCCTTGGACAGTCTCTCATCATATGAGGACCTCCACAAATATAACATCCTGGCCTAGCTCTGCTAGTGGATGCGCCAGTAGTCACTCTCGCCTGCTGCTGTGGCTGTGGCCTGTGCTGAACTGGCTGTGGCTTTCTCTGCTGTGCCTGTGGCTGATGGGTCATGGTTTTCCCCTTTTTCCAATTGGGCACCCACTTCTTTACCTGCCCCTGCCCTGTAGGCCGCCTAGGTGGTGAAGAAGTGGTCCTGGCTGCTGTGGTACTGACTCCTGCCATATCCACCAATGCATCTGCAGCCGCTACTTGCCTCACGATATGTGGTAACTCCCTTCCTCTGGAGTTCTCTGTATGCCCAATCCTTCAAGCCACCGGTGAAGTCATGAAACTTCTCCTCTTCACTCATATTTGGCACCTCAAGCAGTAGAGTGCCGAACTGCTTCACATACTCCCTGATGTGACCAGTATGCTTCAGATACCTCAGTGCCATCCTCGCACTGTGCAGCGTATCTGCAGGTCTGAAATGTGCCCTCATCTCAGCCTTAAGAGCATCCCAGTCTGGGATCTCTGGAGCGTCCCCCTCAGTCCTCGGGGCTATGTGTGTCCTCCACCATAGTTTCGCATCGCCTCTCAGATAGGCTGCGCAAACCTCAATCCGCTCCGTCATAGGGATACCCGCTGCCCTAAAATAATGCTCCATATCAAACAAGAAGTTCTCCACTTCTTTAGCTACTCTCGCCCCTGCAAAAGTAGTAGGCTCTGGAACATGGCGTCTGGCAATCTGAACAGGTGCTGGCGCCACTGGTGTAGGTGGGTGGGCTGTCAAGTGCGCCAGACCGATCTTCACTAGATTCAGGTCTGCCATGAGATTCTCCATCCCCTGAGACATCTCCGCCATCTGACTCTCGAATGCCTGAGTCATAGAAGCAACCTGAGCCTCGGTCTCCTGCTGAGTCTCATGGATGAGACCATGCAGTGCCGCCACTCTCTCCACAAGTGGGTCTCCCTGCCACTCGTCATCCTCAAGTCCAATAGACAGTCGCAACCTAGCAACTGCTGCCTCCAGCCTCGAGAACCTCTCCTCGAGCTGTGCCTGAGCTGCCATACTCCTCGTAGATGACGCTATCTCTGGAAACGCTGTGTAAAAGGGTGGAACTAAAGGAAATACTGGGTAATGACTCAAAGTGATCGGAACTGACCGATTAGAATAAGTTACTGAGGAATTACGCCCCGGGCACTAGGCTCCGACGTACGCAACCCCCAAACAGTAACCTAACTAACGTCGATATCCCAGACTCACTAGTCCCAACTCTGTGAAGTCCCAGTAAAATCCTGCTGATATGTGCTGGAAGTGGCCTCTGATACCAGTTGTCACGCCCCAATTTTTCGCGCCTAAAATCAGAGCGTGATAGCACAGATCTACACAACCACTGTGTAAACCTGTCAGCTAATCACCTCAACACAATAAACTAAGCGGAAGCAATACAAATACAATGCGCGTAACCTCACTACAAAAGATCGCTCTCCCAACAATACAGATCACTCAAACCCCTATCTGCCTAACCAGAACTGTCTCTAGCTCCGCCTAATGCACTGACCGAAACTCTGAAGCTCTGAGCTGATAGACTAAGTGGCGGGTTAGGCTCTTCCTCTGCCCTAACCGCTTTGCACACTTAGTTGCGCCCTGTCACACACACGAGACGCTGGCAGATATCGCACCCAGAAAACCCTAGCAAGTAATCAACTACCGACCTGCTTAACCTAGGGCAAATATATGTCTACACAGCGAGCGAGGGATGATAACAAGCACAATGCTTGCGTCTCACCCAAGCTAAATCCGAAAGTCCTCAACAAAGCCAATCCTCTACCAAGTCTCCAAATATGAAGCTTGATATACAAAAGGACCCTATTCCCTAATCCCGGGAATAGGTACACAAATATATAATAATAATCAACAAGCGTTCATACAATCACCCTAGTAATCTAAGTTAGGGTTTATACCACTCCAACGCGTATGAACAAGGATGATAGTGGAAGAACAGCCCCCTCTCCTCAAGAAGCCGCCCCTCAAATCACTCCACAAGGATGAATCCTTGTGGCCCGGACCCTAGAGTGGAAGACTCTAGGGTTTGTTGATGTTGTCTTCCCTTGTGCTCGCCTCTAGCACAAGATCACGCCAAGAACACAAGAGGACAGCAAGGTGCCGACCTCCTCAAGTGCTCGCCAAAGTGGATGATGATGAAAGGAAGCCGCCGGATGCAATAGTCCTCACCTCAAGGACTAGCTTAGCCAAACGCCTCCTCTTCAATACTCTTCCTCGCCTCTAGGAAGAGTTCGCCAAGAACAGCAGGTTGCCGTCCAAGATCACGCCAAGAACAGCAAGGTGCTGCTCCAAGAAGTCGCCAAGAAAGATTCCCTCAACCCCAAGGGAACTCGCCAAGGAAGAAGAAGGTAGAACTCGCCAATACCTCCAAGCCGAGAACACCAAAGCAATCTCCTTCTTCTCCAAGGTCGTCTTCCTCACCTCAAGGAAGAAATCGCCCTAACTCTTGTCGCCACAACAAGGGTTACGCCTTAGCTTGAGCGTGTGAAGATTCTGCCGCCAACAAGCCTTCACGCCATCTATTTGAATTGTTGGATTCGGATTGATGCAAGGGACCCGGATCCATTAGGTTTAAACCCTAAGTGGATATGCGCCCCCTTGATGATGGATCCAAACCGCCTAAGTAAGTGTAGATCCAATTAAAGACTTAATGGATCTCCACTTACTCTCTTATTGGATGTTCACTTAAGTTGTCACATGCCAAGCATGTGCAACTCATGAACACTTAGCCAATATTGCGCCTAAGGCATCAAGAAGCTAGATCAGCCCCCTTAAGCCCTACCAAGTGAACTTAGGTCAAGTCCACATGCGCCCAGACTATGGTTAGGCTAACCCTGGTTAGGTTAACCATGGTTAAGCTAACCCTAGTCTGTAAAATGAGTCCAATGCCCTCCATAGAACTCCAAAGCACCCCCAGGCCATGCCCAAGGATAAGTATGTAGATGTACCTGCAAAAACATACTAACACAGATGTTAGAAACCTAACTCCTCTAGTAGGCTCACTACATCTTCAGCCTAGCTTCCCCTCTAGACTCCTCCATCCCTCCCCAGAACCCCGCTGGATCCATAGGATGGGCTGGGGTACAACCCCAGCATACCCAGGGCATCACACCTAGTGACACATCGATGATGTTGAGGGAGCCATACCAATGCCCACATTGCCGAAGGCAGCAGCAAGGGGAGCAGTAGTAGGGGTGCGTTTTCTAGGCGCACGCATGCGCCTAAAACCATCCAAGTGGTTGTCTTACATGATGACACGTGTGTAAAACTTGATCAGATGGCTAGCATTTTTGCTCAACTCTTGCACTCGATTTAGGCAGAAATTTGCCCTCTACCCGGCAGCCGCTGGACTTGCAGTGGCACCTGAAGCGGCTCAACAAGAAGCCTGTCAAGAGCATTGAGGTCTCTATCTCTCTTATCCTCGCTAACCATTGGATTTTTTTATTTAGGGTTTATTTGAAAATCCATTATTGTCTTCGTTTCTTTGCCCTGAATATTAATACCGTTGAATAATTTAGAGTACGTAGATCATTATAATATTTTTTATTTTTTTAAAAATTATTTGAATGCCAAAATTGCCACCCTTCGTTGTACCTGCTCGCAATTTCTGTTATGCTAATTTGCGTCGGCCAATCATCATCTTCGTTGACATGCCAGGTACAAGTACAAGGCTGGGTACGTAGAAGAAGTATCACTTATTCAAAAGTTAATTGTTTAACACACATGACGTGTCTCTCTAACCAAGGAACTCCAATTGCTTGCTTCGGTAAGTTCACCAACCGTGATGCCCGCATCTAACCTGGCAATTTCAAATAAACCAATCAGCTTCGATCTACGGGAGGGTCCCCTCCTTCTCAGTCGTATCTCGCCAGAACCCTTCGAACAAGAGAGAGAGAGAGGAGAGATCTGAGCAATCGAAACGAGGGAGGGGGAGGTGAAGCGAGTAAGGGAGTCAGGTGGAGATCGGATCAAGTGGGGGATCAGGGAGATGGCGACGGAGCGAGAGAAGGAGAGGGAGGCGGAGCTGGAGAGCGCCATGTACACCAACTGCCTCCTCCTCGGACTCGATCCAGCAGTCCTCGGCATGGGTCCGGCCGGCGGAGGACCCAGAGTGGGGCATTTCCGACACTCCAATCCTAAGTTGGGGGAGCAGCTCCTTTACTTCCTTCTCTGCGCTCTTCGCGGATCTACCAAGGCAATGATTCCTCATCGACTCAGATTGTTGTTTCCTATAATTGTTCGAGACTGATCCCGATCTGCTGATTTTTCTCCAGGATTTCGATAAGGTCTGGCCTATCTTTGATTCTGCACAATCCCGTGATTTTAGGAAGGTTAGAATTGCGTGAAGATTTTGCGTGTTTTTTTTTTTTGCCTTTTCTTTTCTTAGATTATTCTGCATAATTCTGCTGTTCTCTGTTCATAGTAGATTGTGCAAAGTATAATTAGTGAGCTAGAGTCGCAAGGGGTGCTGCCGCGGAGTAATTCTAGGGTTTCATCCCTCGCAACTTGTTGTGGACCGAGGTTAGCACAAATTTTTTTTGGCGTGCTTTTACGCTCGTAATTGTGAATTATGTTTTCCCTTGTGAAAGAGATTGGAACCTGGACTCTAGCTTGTCTTATGTCCATATTCCTGTTGATATTTTCCTTGAAATGCTATTATTTATAATATGATTGAATGTGTAATCTTAAGTGAATAATGAGTAAAAAAAGGACAAAATACTAGCACTCCTGCAAGGTCTGCTACTTTCCAGTATTAGTGTCATATAGCTTGCAGTTTTGTGCTGCCTTTTGCTTGGTTTCTTAAATATATAATTTGAGGATGTTTTGATATTAGTTTCATGCTTAAATGCTCAAACACACTTTAAAATTGTGGTCCAAGCACCTGTCGCAGACTGCTGGTCTAGAAATGTATTGGTACTGTGTTGTGCATTACAAATTCACAACATTCTCATACCACGATAGTGTCATCTCTTTAAAATCTTGAATGTGTAATTTGGGATGTGATGATATTAGTTTCATGCTTAAACGTTTCAAGCACACTTTAAAATCTTTGTCCAAGCACCTGTCTCGCACTTCTGCTTTTGTTGTCCGCATCGCAGATGGGTCATTTTAACATAACACATCAAAGAGGATCACTAGTTCTTCTTGAATGTATATTGAGCCTTTCAAGCACAAAAATTGAAGTCTTTTCTATGTTAAGGTCCTCTAAATTCATATCTCTGCACCTCTCATGTTGAATGTATATTAAGGACTTCACTGGTTGCCGATCAATGTTGAGTTCTTTAGCTAGATATTGTTTGTTGATTTTACATATTTCTAGCTGCCCCTTGAAGCACATTGATTGCTTGTGGGACTATTGTGCATTTGTTAACATTAGGATGGCACTTGAAAAGATATTGTTTCCATTGTTTATTTTTTAGTTGGACGATTGTATAATTTGCCAATTGTTGCCATATGGGATCAAAATGTTTTGTGGATTAAAAACTAGATAAGTTGATTACAAAGGTAAAAAGAGTTCGAGGTGCTTCTAATAAGGATGTCCTAGGCAATTAAATAGGTTGAAAATTGAAATATTCTCAAAACTAACCTAGGTGGTCATAGAATTGCTAATAACCATTTGTAAAAAAATTCTAAAAAACTAGGAATCTAGTCATTGAACATGTACTAGTTAGCATGCACCAGTGTTATAATTGTGCTGGTACAAGATATGAAGGCTTTGTATTGGTGCTGACTGGTATGCTCGGAACACAAAGGCTGATTGACATGAGCTAGTCTTTAAGATGATTCTCTGTCGGATCTATGTGAATTGACCAGATCGCTCAGATCTTATTGAGTCCTTGAATCTTGTCCCACCATGCTATATATATAACTATTAAAAAAAACCCAATTTTGCTTTATTAAGATTCTAATATGCGTGTCACATCTAGCTAATAATAGCAGGCCTAAGTTAAAGTCTGTTTAGTTGGATAGGTTTGAAAGATTAACTCACTAAAATTTTGCAGTTAATTACTATTCTGTGTACATTTATTCAAGTCGTAACTTCATTAATGTAGTGCTATATTACCAATGTTCAAAAATGACTTACTCAATGCTTACTTTTACTCGCATAACACCTTAGAAAAACATATAATGCATACCTGCTAAATGCATAGAAAGATGAGCTAGTTTCTAGCTCCTCTTGAGTAGCACATGCAGAACATTAGTGATACAGAGCCTTTGTACTGCCACTATTTTACTACAAGGTGTAACTACGTGATTTGACTCAGATTGAATCCATTGAGTTGAAGAATCTCAGTTATATACTAGGTTAATTTTATTGATTTCAGTAGCAATTTAGTCATCAAAAGTTTTGCTCAGCAGTGGTTGTATTGTTGAGGAGTTTTTATATTATCAATTAATATACGATAGTCATACTCAAATAAGTTAATGTTCAAACGTGATTTTGCTTTATTTATTTGATTATTTGTGATTATAAGCCCTTTATAGTTGGAACTTGAGATTAGGGTATTCAAGATAGCAGACAAAATCTTTACAGTTGCTGCATGACACATCACATTCAGTAGCTAAATCAAAGTATGAGCCTATCTCCATTCTTTCTGAATAGATTGTTTTATGTTTTTCTCTTTATTGGAGGTAATTGAATCCCAAAAGGTAGTTTGGCTACACTGAGCATGTCCTGCTCTTTCTTTCCTTGCTCAACGAATTATGTGTTTATTATACTTGTCTCTTTTTTGAACATCCAAATAGCTGTAAATGTTTTGTCATTTATACTTCATTAAAGTTTCAGGTAGTTCTTTCCTATATCTGCAACATGTGGAAAAAGCTAGTCTTGTAATTACGATAGTAGAACCTTGCAATGAAGAAACTTTGTTGGACATATTATTCATGTAATATGATATTCTAAATACAATAATAGAATATAGCACGCCTGCTCTCTTAAGTCTTATCAATTCTACTAATCCATTTGACACCAACACAACCTAGATTTTTTAAGTGCATCTCATTTTCTTTCTTACTTTTATTACACAATTTATTTTGATATTTCTCTCTATTCCATGGTGATGTAGCTAACTTTGTCAGTTTAAGTTCATTTGTTTTCTTATGGGGGTTCAATATCATTCATTTATGTGTTATTGTTAACAACATAGGGTGCATTGTTGAATTCTTTAATGCAGATTTGTTGAGCTTCTGTGGCAACTTTCTGTACATGCTTTACGAGAGGTTCACAAACGGACATTTGCTGCTGATGTAGCTTCTAACCCTCTTCCTCCTGCACTCACAGATGCTTCTTATCAAAACGCTGCTGCTTTGCTTCCAGTGACGAAGGTACTCACACTAATTGATCTTTTATTTCTTTGGTTTACTTCTAATGATTTTTGGAGCTTTCTATGTGGTATAAATAATTAGTTAGTGCAATTGTTGTTAGTAGGTTAGCACCTTAGTGGTAGTAGTTTTATCATGTTAGTAAGTGGAGAACTGTGTCTAAGATTTAAAGTCAATGTTAACAAAAGCTTAAATTGCAAGGATGCACAATTTGCTATAATCTCTCTCAAGTCCTTTGAATCGGTCACATCAAATCAATTCGACAGAGCATCTTCACTTCAATGTCTTCCCCACTAGGCTGTGTTAAATTATTATCGTCGGGTCATTGTTTCCTCTGCCTCACAATCTCCTTCTCACTGGCATTGTGTTTGAGGGGAAACATTGCTCGTATTGTCATTCCCTCTTGACCCTTGCCTTACTACATCAATTCAGAATCACTAATGGGAGTTGTTGTCGCTGTCTTAACCACTAAGCATCCATGCTCATTGCCTTGCCAGGAGATGCCTTCCGTGAGGTTGTCGTTTTCTTAGATGTTGAGCACTCAACAAAGCTACTATTGATAAATAGCTACTACATCTCACCTCTTCTATTGATTAGGAGCTGAGTGATGATAGGCTACAGTAGTGCCTGCTCGGTTAGAAAAGGGTTCAGCTGGAATTCAAATACAGGAGAGAAAATAGTGTATAGTAAGGGATGAGAAGATGTAACGGAACAGAGAAAAGTCTGGAACCTTAACAGAACTGCGGCTCAAGAAGAACTCACCAGCTATCTTATTTGCCTGCACCTAGAAAATGAGAGCTTGGTGGCAGGAAAAGGAGACAGAACGCGACAGAAAGCTCACGATAGGAGTTCAGCCGATGGAGGAGCATACCAGGAACGAATCTGTTCTTCTAAGCTTTGTTCTATTTCTTTTCAATAATCCCTGTTTGCCTTTTTTTTTCTCTGTTTCTGGAAGTAGCAGAAATTGCTGGAAAACTCTAGAAATGCACCTTTTGCATTTCAGCCCACCAATTTTTCATGTTTGCAATCCAGTTCTCAAAATTTACAGATCACTTCCTGAAAATTAAATTTGTTTAAAATTTTATATCCTAACAAATGTAGTCTTGTGAGGATTACGTGACCGTATATGAAAAGGGAATTGATAGGACATTATTAGGGAAACATGGAAAAGGAGAAAAATAAGGTAGGGATGAAAATAGCTAATATTTACAAAAAGGAAAAATACATGAAAAAAAAGAAAGAGACGAGAAAAAAATGTGGAGATTGTGATGGGAAGTTTCTTTGATTAGGGCATCCATTTCGTTGCTTGGTCACTCATTGACCCAATTTATTTTCAGTGGAATGATGTAGTATAAGTAATTAAATAGTTAGTGTTGGTTGCGGTGGTAATTTTATCCTCCTAGTATTAGGCCCAAGCCCAACGTAGCTGTGGTCAACTGGGCCATTGACCAAAGGTCAAAATTGGCCCAGGCCCATAACTTGATTTGGGGGAAGTTTTGATTGGCGGTAGAGTCGAATCCACATGCGTCGATCGGAGGCAACATCAGAGGTGCCTGCCGGTAGCCGGGAGGTCTTGGATAACCTGACAAGAAGTGACGCCAGTCGAGGTCATGCCGCCAAGTGGCTGTTTCTTCGGCAATCGAAGCAATGTCATAATCGCAACAGCAGGTGGCAACGAGATAGGCCGATTCATTGTTTCAATGTCAGGCAGTGATGTCTTGGCTTTGGCAGCTCCCTGTGCCGCCAATAGTGTGTGCATGGCCATGTGGATCTGGCACAGTGGGGAGTCTGAGCAGCACGACTGCGTGGAGCAAGGGACTGCAGACACAAGATCTAGCCGCATGTAAACTCGTTGGGGGAAAAGAGGCATCCACAGCAAAAATGACGCGCCGGTGCTGCGTGGCTGGAAGCGAGGCAGTGATACGCCTTCGAGGCGGATCCTCACATATAGAGGGATACACGACCAGGTGAAGGAGATCAGCGAGGAGATCGAACTCGAGCAGAGCACCGCCAGGCTCCGGTCGATGTCGTGTGTGGTTTCAATCGCGTGTGTCTGGGTAGGCAGTTGAGTGGACGTAGTCGACGACAAGCTCGGCCTATAAAGGGGAACGACTGAAATAGAGGGGATCATCTGGGACAGAAGGACTGAATTGCGGGATGAACAACTAAGAACGGTGGGTAAGTCAAGCGATCGGAACTTGCTGAGAACGACTCCTCTGCCCCTCTCTGTGCCTCCCCCTTTTTGAACGCGGCATCGAACATCCCGGCGAGGGCAAGTGGCCTTCCCTTGTCGTCGTGCTCTAATGGTGAAGGTTGGCCAGTTCGGAGCAACTTTGACGCCAAGCTTCCCCTATGAACTTCGTCCTTCCTAGCGTCTTCCTTGTCTCCCTCACGTCTCTAACTCGGTGTACGGGCATCCGGTGAGGGCTTGTGAACCCCCTCTCGGTGTGCTCCGGTGGTGTGAGTGGCGTAGTTCGGAGCTTCACCGACGCTATGAACTCCCTCAAACTCCCCTGTCTTCCTCTTTCGCTCTCACCTTCCTTTTGTGCGACCCCAGGCGAGCCCAAAGCGGCGGCCTTGGTGGGATGACGAGTTCGGACAGCTAACTTGCGTTCGGTGGAAGAAGGCTGAGACTGCACGTCAGTCACGAGCGGCAATCGTGCATTCATCGGAAGGAGACGCGCACTCCTTCGCATCGATGCGACAATGCGAATGGGTGCTCAGTTTCGGATGCGGGCAACGTGGGGACCCGGATCCCAAGATTAGATCTGATTCGGCAAAGGTATATTTTCCATTTTCTGTTTGTATTTTAATGCTGACGTGGCCTTTTCCCTTCCCTCTCTCTTTCTTGGGCTGGACGAAGGTCGGAACCCTTCATTGGCTGAGGGACGTGCACATGGGTGTGCCCCTGCCGGTCGTGCTGAACCTAATTGAATTGCTATATTCGTCTCTTGCGTGGGATTATTAAATGATTTTGGGCTCTGCGTGGCTATTAATTTATTGTAATAATTAACTTAGCTAAAAATTTGTATTTGTATAAAACAGGGTGTGACACCTAATATATTAGTTGAGAGTTATTATCTTGGCTGGAGGTTAAAGATCTATATGAAAGCCTAAATTGTAACGAAAGGTTTAATTTGATTAAGATGTCTCAACTACTTCTCTCATGTTGTCTCTATTTCTGTCCAAGCTCCTCTCACCTCTCTCGGTATCCCTATTCATCTTCCTCCTCCCTCTCTTCTAAAACTTGTCTCCCACCACTTTATTTCTAGCTTCTTGACTTGTGATGATTGCTTGTCTCAGTCAAATTATCACTTTATGGTGTAAGTATTGGCCACGTCCCCTTTCCACCACTTGCAATACCAGAAGTAGAACTAAAAACTAGTATGCACTCCAAAATTGTTGAATTAATACAAAGACGAGGTTCCTTCCTGTGAAGCAAAATCACGACTCACCAATTACACTTTTAACACGGTGATCTTTCCTCTTCACCAATCTCAAGCCTTATCTTTATTTGTGTTGCTTGCTTGTCGCTAAATATTTCATTTGAAAATTCTCCATTATTTGTGCTTTTCTTCCATTCTTGATTCTCAAGGTACTAATGCGACATTGTACTTGTCATTTACTTACCAAGTGAACATTAATAGCTTGCGAACTATTGTAAGCTTGACCAATTGTTGGGATATTAATGCATAATATTATCTGTACACATTTGATCTTTTCTCTACCAAATTCAGACCTACAAGTCTCTGGCGGGCTTGTGCCGCATGCCCGACACGAGGAAAATACCTCAGCCCGACATGACTAGACTATGCTGGGCCTAGCTCGACTTAACAAGCCCTTGGCCCATGAACAACATGTAGGCTGTTCCAGGCTCGACCCGTGTTAGGCATGTGGGCCATTCACGGCCCAATTATAAAAATATGGGCCCACTAAGATTCAAACCTATACCATCTCAACACTAACATGCTTAGCTAACTAGAAAAGCACAAATCCATTTCATTTACATATTAAAAATAATATTACAAATATAAAAGCTTCTAGAGAAATATATAAAATATTAATTTATTAATTTTTTTTGATATTAAATAATAATAATATAAAAACTTTGGAAAGAATATATAAATGATTGGGAGACGGGTTATGCCGTGCTTGGTCCGCGTGCCATGCCAGGGACAACCTGCATGCTTGAAGGCCTTAGCCTAGCATGGCCTGGACCAGTGTTGCATGCCGCCCTTGGCCCGTTGACTGGTTAATAGGCCGTGTCATGCCTGGTCCAAGTTGGGTTGTGCCAGTGTGGGCTGCGGGTCGGCCTGACCTATTGGCCAGCAATGATTAGATGATTAAATAGTCTCAAACATTTTTAATGAACTTAACATATCTAGCTAGATTACAAACAATTAGGGTCGACAATTCTTGTTCACGGGTCGTAATTGATCATGTCATACTTGACCCATGACATGTTTATACATGACACAAGCATGACCCATTTATATATATATGGGTCAATGTATAAAATACAAACATTACCGATTTATTAAATAGATAATACGACACGACACGAGTAACCAATTTAATAAATAGGTCGTGTCATATGACACGATACGATACAAATAATCTGTTTAATAAATAAATTTTCACACGTTACTACACGACAACATGACACAAATTTGCTGTTTAACTCAATGAACATCATATTTTGAAAGAAGTATAAACTAAATATTCCATAGTTACTAACAAATTAAAGTGTAAAAGTTCTAATAACTCATATTCGATTATCCATAGTTTATAAACACATTCATACGATATAATTATACCATGCAAGATAGCGAGAGCATAAGTAAATAAAGTCATAATCTATGATCCACACCACATCCCATATTGGGGTACAAGTCAACTAGTTAAATATTACATCAAAATATTCAAAAGAGTTCATCACATAGTTTCTTGAGCTCTTGAGTATTGACCATGCCTACAATGGTACACCCCTACAAAAGATAAACATGTTTATTATTTAATAAGAAAAGTATAGAAAGAAATTTAATGATTAAAAATAGATGCACAAAATTTTAATACAATATAACTTTTTGTAACTCCAATCTACAAAATGTATTTTGTAGTGAGGGTCCAACCAAAGCTATAGCCAAAATAACACTAAATTTAGACCAATATTCATCAAACTTTTCAAACACCTGAGGCACCATTTTTCTCAAAAATTCATCAGTCCCTTCCATGCTTTCTTTCAGAGTCAAATAAGTCATAAAAATAGATGGAAAGTATAAATTTTTTATTGGATATCACAACTAATATCATAGAAAATTCTTTAAATCTCATAATTTTCTCTCACTCATCCATTGATAGACAATGTTTATAGTTTAATCACTCAATTGCAAATGATAAAATGCACGACAATAGTGAATAAAACTCTCCAATATAGGGTATGTTGAGTTCCATCTCATAGGAACCAAGGTTTGAACCGACCGAAATTTTTGGTTTATACTGTAGTATAGCACAGTGTTACTTTCATTATAGCAAACTGATCCGAGACTAGATCGGTATATTGATTTGGACCGGTTTTTAAAATCTTGGTAGGAACATCTTGCATCAATCCTTTCGTTGCATCCATGTTTAAGTAATTAACGCATTCCAAAAACTTTTTTTTTCTTACTTGAGAGCCTTTGATGTACTTAACACTTTTACAAACTTTTTCAATAGCATTATCAACTTCTTTCAATCCGTCTCGTACAATCAAATTAAGTACTATGAACAAATTCACCACCACATAAAAGTGTATTTGAATGATTTAGCTTTTATTTTAACAATTCAACAAAGGCAACATTAGCAGATGTATTGTCCAAAATAATCACAAATAATTTGTTCTTAATTTTCCAGTCAACTAATAAAGAACTAATTTTTTGAGTTAGTGCAATACCGCTATGTGGTGGCGGCATATGAGAAAAATTTAACAAATGCTTATGTAAACTCCAATTATTGTCAATAAAACATGTAGTGAGAGATATATAACCATTAGTAACTATTGATGTCCATGTGTTAGAACTTAAAAGTTAAAGAAATTTTGCCAGCAATATGATCACTAAGTTTCTTTCTTATGTGAATTTTCAACAAATCAGCTTTGATAGTATTTCTACTAATTGAAACATATGTCACACAAGTATGAAAATAGCGACTTGATAGCAGGATACTCAACAAATGGCAAAGGTAAATCATGCATCACAATGGCACTGACAAGTAACTCAAGAAATAATATAAGATCAAATGTTGTTTTTCTTTAAAGCCAAATCATTAATAAAAATCGTTTGACCTATATCTCTAATATCTTTTCTCACACAATGTCATCTCAAATTGTTAGTTCCATATTTACTATCATATAGAAAAACTGTATTGCATCTCTTACATTTGCATTGTGCTTTTTTATCTAACTAATTTTTCAAAGCTCTCAAAATATTGCATACAATTGATGTTAATTTTCTCTTTTTTCTTCCTTTATGTTTGAATCAACATTCTTAGAGTCTAAATTATCTATCTCAACATTATTGTCGTTCTCAACCGATATTACATTCTTATATTTGTTATTGGATTCTGTATTATCATCCATCTACATAAAAGATTGGGCATAAGAAATTGAAATAAGTATTAAGTGTAGCTACTAACTAAAATGTAATATCTATATTTAATGCTTGTAAATCATATGAAGCTTAGAGGATGTAAATGATGCTATATAAATGTGTAAACAAATTTTGTTACCTATATTAAGCACTTAACTATACTAATTGCATTATACTAGGCTGTAAAAGTAAACCATAGAAGCATTGGGAGGGGGTCTTACTGTAGCAATTGGCAGCATTAGACAGCAATGAGTGTCACTTCTAAGGTGAGCGAAGTAGGTAGTGGCGGCAAGCAAAACAAGCGGCGGCAATGGTGAGCCGATGAGGGGATGAGGGAGAAGAGAGGTGAGAGTTTGGGAGAGGCGGCAGGGAATATATATAACTATAACATGGGTTAGACAAGTTGACATGTTTATAACACGAACACGATTAGCTATGACCGAGACCTACAAAACTTCGTGTCTTATTGTGTCGTATTTTGCTGGCCCTACAAACAATAAACAAATTATCTATTCAAATAACATTGATCTTTTGGTTGGCAGTTAAAATATTTCATCTGGAGAATGGACCTTAGATTGCTTGTATTAATCTAGTTTTTGATATGCTACTAATTCATGGGATGCATTATTGAATATGTTCAGGCAGAAATATTTTTTAAGAATAATAGATCTTCTTGTGTTAGACCTTACATTTATGCTTGAGTGAAATTGGCCCGAACAAATGTATTGAGTTACTTGCACAATTGGGCATATTGGCCTTTCTGCTGCCACTTCCCTTTTGTGCAATGATTACATCTTTTACTCCTACAAATGAATGATTAAAAAAACAAAATGCACGTTGGTTGTTGCACTTGTGCCTATTTTGTTAAGTATAAAATGGTATAACCTTTGGTAGTCCCTTTGTTTGTGAATATATGAGAAAACATGGATTTTTTTGGGTATGATGTTTCATGATAGAGCATTTTTTTCGAATTTGCAATTATTATGGTTTATCAGACTGGATTGTTGGTGATCTTGGTTACATTGTTGGTCTTGTTTTGTTGGGCAGGCAAGAATAGCTCTTGAAAGAAGGAAATTTTTGGAAAACGCAAATGCTGCTGTCATTAGACAAACTACTTGGTCAAACTTGGCTCATGAAATGACTGCAGAATTTCGTGGTCTTTGTGCAGAAGAGGTATATGATAACTTCCATAGAATTGCTATATTTAGACGTTGTTATAGCATCTCCTAAATGCAAATTGCATTATTTAGGCTTATCTGCAACAAGAGTTAGAAAAGCAACAAGACCTAAGAAGCAAATCTAAATTGGAAGGGGAATTTTGTGACGAACGCATCTCCAGTACTTCTGGTCAGAGTTCACAGTTAGTAGCCAAAGC
This sequence comes from Costus lasius, assembly GCA_027563935.2. Classification (NCBI taxonomy): domain Eukaryota; kingdom Viridiplantae; phylum Streptophyta; class Magnoliopsida; order Zingiberales; family Costaceae; genus Costus; species Costus lasius. The sequence continues at coordinate 11,481,687 of CM050447.1, read as the reverse complement.
TACTCGCCTTTGGGAGTCGCTATTAGCTAGGAGGAGTAAGTACAATTCAATTACTATTTGACTATTTATACATGTTCATATTTTCAAAATTGATGTTGCACCAGCTACTCAAAATTCTGGCTTTTTACAACAGCATCAAGACTATCTCAACTTTTTCTCTGCAATATTTTCAGTATCATTCTAAAATATTGTATTGCAATATTTACATAACTGTGAACGAATGCTAGATGTATTTAGATGTGTGGCTACTTCTGCGTGGCTTGATTAGGTGCTAACGTGACTATCTCAACTTTTTCTCCGCAAACTCGACCTCTCTACGGTTTTATGCAAAGCAATGGTGCCACAGGTTGAAAAAAGCAATCAGGCAAGATTTTCAGTCTATATCTGGATAACATAGACCTCTATATCCAGAAGTGGCATTGAATTCCATATCCCCTTAAGCATGTTGAAACTGAGAAAACGAAAAATACAAGATAGTGTCAGCCAAGAACTTCTAGTCAAATTTTGAAATGATAACTAGACATCATTATGAAATTCATACAAACAATTGAATTTGGAGATTGTTGTTTTGATTAAGAGTATTATTGGAGCTCTTAGAGTATTACTTTGACCGATGGATTCTTGATTATCCTTCCTTTCATTTTTTCACACCTATGTAATGTTTTAAGTCATTATGGTACATTGATGAAGGCATTGCAATTTCTTCAACAATGCAATGTTTTAGAAGATATCTAGCCAGCAGTAATTGGTTGCTTTTGTATCTACCTTTTGCAAAATTGAATGTGTTTTGATATGCAGGTCAACATGAAATTTTAGCATCTGGTCCAATTGAGGATCTGATTGCCCATCGTGAGCATAGGTAACTTTGGATATTGTTTTTAGGTCTTGGTGTTGTGATTGATATACTTATTTGTTTACTTGTTTTTTGGTAGATATCGAATCTCTGGGTCATCTTTGCTTGCGGCTATGGATTTAAGTTCACATGCTCCACATTCAGATGTTCTGTCAGTTAGTTCTGGTGAGGTATCTTCGTCTGAAGACACTAAGGAGCATATGAGCTTGTCTCATATCCAAGGGAAAGGTGAGAATTTATCAAAGACAATTGATAGAGGAGGGATAGTTCATCCAACAGTAGATGTCGCTGAAATTCTTAGACGTTGGACTCATGCATTACAACGTATTCATAAGCAATCTTTGCATTTGGTAAGTTATTTCTTAAACATTGGAATAATGAATATGATAATTGCATATGTATCATTCTTCTTATGTTTCCTATAACATTTGTTGGGATAAGTTTTTGATCTTAACCACTACTAGTTTACTGGGCATACCAACATATAGATGTACTTAAGGTTTTATATATACCAAGGTTTTGAATTTCGGTCTGTACCAGTCTGAGAAGCATCCAATTTGGTACTACGTTATGTCAGTACATCTAATATTGACACATGACACATGTTTGGTACTATGCTATCTTGGTACATCCAATACCGACACATACTGTTACGGGCCCATTAGTGTTAGTAGGTTATTAATAAGTGGATCCGGGTTAGCTTGTCATACCCGGTCCGCTAAGTAGTAAGAGTCTATAAATAAGGGCCTAGGGTTAGGGTTGAATTTTTGTCAAGTGTCTTGTTATTTTCTCATTTGGGCGTGCCTTGCACGATACTCGTCGGTAACGGCTGAGGGGATCTATCAATTGGTCCGACCTGCCGGATCGATTCGTCGGGGAGCCGGTGGTCCAGCGACGGATAAAGGCACAAGAGATTCCGTTGTCGGTATTAGATTTACATAGCGGATCTAGTATCGTAGGTAAGCTAAAAAAAAAAAAAGAAAAGAAAAAAAGAGAGGGGTGGAGGCTGCATCGACGACGACTCGAGTTCGAAATTCGGCTGTGAAGAAGATTCCAGCCATTGAAGATTCTGGCAGACGTCGAAGGGCATCAGGCGGCATCTTCCCGCAGCAGCAACTCCAAGAGACAGCGACGACGTCCTCTCTTCAGAACGAGCCAACGACTTTCCCCCGACGGCAGCGGCTGCATCGCCTCCCTACCAACGGCAGCAGCTGCATCGCCTCCCTACCAACGGCAGTGGCTGCTCTTTTCTTCGCTTCCGGCAGAGGAGGTGTGTGGCAACGAGATCTGTGGCGGTGTCCAGGTGGATCTATGACATCTGGCGTCGGCTGCAAGGTTTCGAGTGAAGCGGCGGCGGCATCCACTTGACTGACGAACGTAGGGGAAACGAAGACGGATACCCTAGCCGGCGACGAGTAAGGTTGGCCGGCGAAGGGGGCGTGGACAGAAGCGGCTCGTGGGGAAGCGAGCGCAGGTGGGTGAAGGCGACTTTGGGCGGACGAATGCAGCTCGGGTAATGTAGCTAGGTTTAGGGAAAAAATACTATGCGAGCACTGTAGCACGAAAAAAAAAATCTGAAGGATGACTACATGTAGTGAGGCTAGATTGGAGGCTTTGGAGAAAACAGTAGGAGAAGTGCAAAGTTCTCTTGCGATTATACGAGAGGAACTTCAGTCTGCAGGAGAGAGAAGGAGGATTGAAGTGCTGGCAGTAGAAGAAGAGCGGAGTCTATATCGAGAGGAAGTAGCTGCAATTACTACACGACAGGCTGAGATGGATCGTCACTTGGGGGTTATTGATGAGTTGAAGAACGAGATGAGGAACTTGGCTGCAACAATAACAGGCAGACGAGACGAGCAAAGAGAGGGTTCAACGGGCCCTTATCATCGCCCAGGCAAGGAGCCATACCGTCCACCACTTTTACGGGAGCATTGGTCACCACCAAAGGCAAATATGAGGCCAAACAGAATAGAAATCATTGATGAAGACAGACTAGGAGGTGGAGTGCACTGGGGAGGAGAACCAAATAGGGGGATGACTTCGGGGGAGAACACGCGTGGATCCATAAGTGCATAGAGCTGCCAGGATTTGATGAGACTAATCCTGTAGGATGGATTGCACGGGATGAGCAGTACTTTGATATCCAGGGGACGACAGATGAATACAAGGTCCCGATGGCTTTTGTGAGCATGGAGGGATTAGCAGGACACTGGTTTCGGTGGTTGAGGCGGAGGACTCCCAATTTGACATGGGGGAGGCTGAAAGAAGAAATGCTACAGCGCTATAATGAGTTTCCAGCCACTTCAGCCTATGAGCGTCAGGCAGCCTTAGAACAAGGTCTCCTGACTGTGATCGAGCACATTGGAGTTTTTGAGGAAATTGTTTCATAGCTACCTGACCTGTCTGAGGAGCAGTACGTGGGTTTCTTCTTAAAGAGCTTAAACAACACTATCAGAGAGAAGGTGCGCGCCTTCTTACCCACTGATGTTATGCGTGCCATGACTCTCGCTCGAGTCATTGAGAGGGAGCTGATGAGGGGGTCCACACCACAAGGGCGGACAGGGACAGAAGGGGTGGTAAGCAAAAGTCAGACAGGCAGTGGGTACTACTCTTGGGGAGGAAGCATTCCTCATAATCCAATTATGCCAGATTCACCATCCCAAGTGGTTTCGGCCTATAGTGTCCAGCAGCCGAGGAGGAGCATTAGTGTAAATTCTAGCATTACACTGCCTGCTGAGGGAAAAGGAGGTGTGCCATCCCAAAATGGTTCCAAGGAGGTGGGAGGTCAACGCACATCGTCAAACACCTATGACCGGTCTAGAAGGAGTCGAACTATGTCCCACCAGGAATATATCAATAAGAGAGAAAAAGGATTATGTTTCCTGTGATTAACCATATCATCCAATGCACCGATGCGCAAACAAGCAATTCCGAGTGATGTTGCTAGCTGAAGATGAAGATCTGGAGGGAGAGGATCGTGTGCCGTGGGACCCTGGAGACGACACAAGAGGAAGTTTTCAGCCTTGAGGACAAGGCTAGTTCAAGAGGGGGGCAATTGTTACGGGCCCATTAGTGTTAGTAAGTTATTAATTAGTGGATTCGGGTTGGCTTGTCATACCCGGTCCGCTAAGTAGTAAGAGTCTATAAATAAGGGCCTAGGGTTAGGGTTGAGTTTTTGTCAAGTGTCTTGTTATTTTCTCATTTGGGCGTGCCTTGCACGATACTCGCCGGTAACGGGTGAGGGGATCTATCACATACTATATACTGTACTGAACCAAAATTCAAAATCTTTATATATGATAATTTGTACTGACACTAGGTACTAATTAGTCATACTAATATTTTATATATATGGTGTTGACCTTAGACTTGTATTGGTATTAGATTGTACTGGTATATAAGGTAAACTAGTATGAATTGGTGTTCTGATCCAAGCTTTGACTAGTGTTCTGCACCAGTACATACTAGTTCGTACTGCATAAAACCTAGTGTCACTTCTTCCTTCATCTGCTCGTGGATGAAGCTTTGCTTGGGATCATCATTAGTTCCAACTGGTTTTCCTAGTTCCGAGTACTGGTCCATCATATCCTTGTTGGTATGTATTGTTCATATTGGCAAGAGGGACTGGTTTTTGAATCTATGAATGCACTAGTTAGGTTATATTCCGAATTACAATAGTTTGGATCAATCTTATTTTGTGAATATTTCAAATGACCTGGTGACACAACTGACATACTTGTCCAAGGTCGCTCAATTGTCAATTTTGCCTTAGTTATAATGGAATTTGCAGTGTCATATGCTTGCTGAGATGGTGGTTATCCTGGTGGATTATATCACATGTTTAGGGTTCTGTTGCTTCTGGCTGTGCCTCTAAGGCACGACTATATAAATATAAAGTAAATAGAGTTTGCAAATAATTGTTAGCCTGTTCTATAAAAGAATTCATCTAATTTATCTTCTAATTTCGTAGGGTTGACTGAATATTTATTGCATTATATGGTAGTTACCACTTATAGTGGCATGTTCCTGGGCATTTGCATATTCGATTATGTTTATAACATAGGGCCATGGGTTGTTGAATTAGAACGATAAGCAGCATAGTGATTCCAGCATATCCAGGGTACAGTGTAATTTTTCTAAAAATTTCATTTTACGAGTAGGATTGGTTGTCTCACTTATGTTAGTGCAGGTTAAGGCTAACGATGGAGAGGGCCCAGATCTACTTCGACATTCATCTGATGATGGTACCAATGGGCATGCCGAGTCATTGGCTGCAACTCTTGCAGAACATCGCCAGCATTTAGTTAGCATACAAGTAAGTGATGTTTCCATTTGTTTAGTGTAAGGTTAAATATATTGCCTAAACTGGTTGGTATGGAACGGTTTCTCGTACCTAATTTACTTTTCTTCCTTCTTAAGATCGATGAAACTTCTCTTTTGGAGACTAAACTTAACAATTTTTTTCATAGAAGTCTTGGCCTTATTCTGTATATTGTTTTATAATTCTTTACCGTTCTGCAATATAGGGACTAATTAGTCAGTTAAAGGAAGCCATTCCAGCAATGCAAAAGTCCATTTCAGAGCTAACTGAAGAAGCAGAACGTATTTCTTCAACTAAAGTGGATGGGTTTAATGCACGATCAATGTTAAATATGCAGTCCCAAGTGCCTCTAGTAAGCATCTAGTTTGCAACTGTTAAACGCATCTTGATATTTTACAATCACTGCATTTGATTCCTCCACTAATAATTTAACATTCAAATCAGGATATTTTTAGCGATGAAGCTGAATTAAATTCTAGGCTCTCGTCCATTCAACTTGAGAAAGTTTCCACTAGTCCCGTGTTGAAACTCCCTCATTTAATTAGCCTTGCTCCAAATTCATCAGGGAAAAGCATGCACACACCAAAGCGGACTTCTTCAACAAATCAATCCTTCCAGGAATCTTTGCCTGTGGACACATTGCTTGCACCACAAGTTCCACGTGATCGTTTAGATGGCACGGCAAAAGGTTAATATCCTGCAACTTCTTTTGGTGGCATTGTCTTATTTTGATGATGATTACACTAACCTCAGCAACATGTCATATTTGTTTGCGTTCCCTTTTGCTTCTTATACAAAGACTGATAGTTCTTTTGTTTTCCCTTTACAGAGGCTGATAGTTTTGATGTTCAGAGTATTAGGCGCTCAGTTCGTGAAGAAGCTCTTTCCAAACCATTAAGCAACTCAGTATTGCTTAAAAAAAGAACCAAAGATGATGGTTCTCAACACTTCTTCATGCCTTTGTCCGCAGGAGATCCTCTAAAAGAAACAGATGATTCTCCAATTCAAGGAAAACAGAGACTGGTTTTCTCTCCACCAGATGTTCGTGTTCCCTGGAATTCTAAAGATCTCTTCAGTACGGAAGGCCAGTTAGATTATTCGCTTACAACTTTATCAAATAATACATATGGTGTCGATAACCACACAAATCAGGAAATCTTAGTTCAACCAGCCTCAGTTAATTTGCAAAATGCATATCTTGATTTTGATGACGCTCTAGATCAAGTTTTCTCACCTCCATTACTTCTGGAATCATCATTCTTCCAAGATACATACGAGGACTTGCTTGGTATGCTTGTCTCACCAAGTAATTTTAACTAATGCATTTATATACTGCCTCTAGAGTTCTCAGTGTGTCACGTCACAGGCTGCAGTTTGATTCAACCGACATTCTAAATGCAGGTTTCAAACGTGGAAAGCATTAACAATAACTAAATCTTTTGTTTCCTACACGAGCTTATTTTTTATGATCTCATCTGCAGTATCTGCTTAGTGTCATTATGTGCTGGTTTTTTATTACTAAACTAGCATCCGCTGGCACCATGTAGTTTATCTCTCTCGCATTTTGGTGTAAGATTTTGACACTGATTAATCTGCAGCGCCATTATCCGAAACTGATGCTGCGCTAATGGACCATTAGAGGTAGTCTTCCAGAACTCTCCGAGCCATGAAGCTGCTTAGCCTGGTAAATATACCCTTACATTTTCTGGTCCTTCTATAGCAAGGAACTACACAACTGTACGGCGGCATGTCTGCGCCGTCGATGTGACGTTTTCTTCTTACGAACACAAACCTGGAAAGCGAATTTGGTACATGGAAGCCTTTAGCTGCAAGCAGTTGTGCCTGTGAAGACGCTTTATACGCGTTCACGCACATTGAACACAACATTTCTGCAATCTACAGCAGATGTATATTTGTGATTTTTGCAGGAGCAGCTGTCACTGTTGTAATAATAAATTGTCAAAATGCTTCTATCATTCAAAGGTTCGATTGATTGTTTTTGTGCCGTATGTTCTCGATATCTCAGAAGCATAGTTCATCTGTGGTTCCTATCATTTTTGGATACTCTTGATGGTAAACAATTAATATACTGTAATTCCAGAGTGACAGTTCAAAGCATTTCATCGGGATAAATTGAATCCCAGTGTTGTAGATTACTAGAATAAACACTAGAAATGTGCGTTTCAGTGTCTTACTTATGTAGCCATATCGATCTTCTTTCCTCGTCTCATTCTCGTGACCCATTTGGATTCTTCTAATCAAACTAGAGTGTCTTGATTTCTCCGCCCGTCACCCAATCACCAGTGAACATTATTTATAATTTCGGTATCAAATCCGTGCCTGGAGGTCAATTGGCCAATGTACTTGTGTGCATAAAATTCGTTTGGTGTCCCGTAGTTTTCAAACGAGCCGCACTATTCCAAACATTGACCAAACAAGCTTAATACTCGTATGTTTGCAGTTAACAATAACACTAATGTGGAGGAGAAAAGTGGATGAGAAAGTTTAAATAGTGAAAGATTTTTTTAAAAAATAAAAATAAAAAATAATATACAGGTAGAAATACATGTGTTTCTCTTCTTCCAAGCATCTAGGAGAGTGTGGGGATATGTATAAAAACTTTGATTTGCTCCGTTAGTAAATTTTAATTTTGCCTCATTATTTATATATTAAATTTAAATTTTAATATACTATATAACTTATTTTTGTCTAGAGAACATGGATAAGAAAAAGTTACAGGGAACAAAATGTGATAGGAAAATTTCTTTAGTTCCCTTTCTTTTACCCGTTTCAGCTTTTCAATTCTATTGAAAAAATTAAGGAAAAATAAGTTTTTTGTTATTCATTGGGAGCGGATTGACCAACAAATCTCCATTGAGAAAGCCTATCAAGATGGGAAGAACCGTTTGGATGCTTTGATATCAAGAGTGCATGCGAACAATGTGTGAGTGTCTAGTCTATTGTTTCTATTGGCGTAAATTTCTTTTACCTATATAATTTTTTACTCATTAATCTTTTCTTATCTTTATATTATAGTCCCAAGCTGGCAGCCAGCTCTGTAAAACTATACTCATAAGTTTGGTACTAATTTAAGACAGTCATGAAGAATATAAGAAGGCAGTTTTGCAAGCAAAAGAGCACATCTATGTTGGTGATATTTTTCAGATAATTTTGAGTCAGCATTTTTAGCGGCGTACATTTGTAGAGCCTTTTGAAATTTGTCGCGCACTAAGAATTGTGAATCCAAGTCCATATATATGACATTCTTACAAGTGTGTTAAGCTCTCATCTCCATAATGAATTTAAGTTACACATAAATATTTATGTTGATATTTGACTTAGTGCAGGCCTCTCGTTCTTTTCTATTTTTTATAGTTACAATTATATTTAAAATATTTTTCTAACATTATGCAAAATAAAAATGCCGGCAAGAAGATGCATCGAGCCTTGAAATTCTTACCCGTGTGGAGAAGGTATCTCTAGAAATTTTATTACCACCAAATACTCCCATGATGTAAAATTGAAGAATGACTCGTCACCAAAAGCTAATTTATGTTTTGTTGCAGAGGACAATCATTAATTGACCTCCTGCTGGGACAGTTAGAAGAGGAAGAACAGAAGAGGAGGATGAGGTGCTAAGTGATGAAAAACAATGTGCTGATAGATTTGGGGCGGAACGATATTGACAAGGTTTGTGGTCATTCTTGATTTCTTTGTATCATATTCATTGGAGTCCTTTTACTGTAGTGTAAAAAAGAGGCAACTTGTTATTCTTCTGAAGATTTTGCATAATAAATACAAAGTGTCAAATAGTGTTCCTTATGTTGGGCATGACATGTGAGCTTTTTTTACCCTAAATTTTCATATTTAAATATGTTTATCATGACAGGTATCAAAACCTGGATTAGGTGAAGGTGGAGAAACTTATGAATGTTGAGAGCTAGTCCCATTGATCCACATCAGTTCTACAGTAAGACTAATTTCTCTATTAAGAATAAAATTCATGGTAGAAAGGATGGAAAGTACAATAAATCTAAATTAATTTTATTGTACTTTCCATTCTTTCCACCGTGGATTCCATTCAATAAAACATAACTTTAAAGTCACACAAACTAAAAATTGCAACTAAACTCAAATTATTAATATATACAACTCCACTCGTTGAAATGAGTTTAAATTTTATATGTTGAATTTAAATCAGATCAAATATAATAATATTAGTTCTATATATTCAATATAAAATATACATATAATTTTATCTTAAGACTGAAGTTTACATTGAAAATTATTATATAAAAATATAATATTATTTTAATCTATAAATATACATTTATTAATAATTTTGAGGCGAAAATATTCGTTAAGGATTTAATTTGATTAGATAAAATATCTCCATGTATCCTTTGAAATACTCAAAATTAAGTTCGGAGTATATAACAGGGTATTAGATATTCAAACTCATGTGAGCTGATGTCGGCCTAGTTTGAGACCGTTGGAGTTTTTGGTTTTGGCTAATTTGACTAAAGCTGGTTGAAAAAATTAAGGCTATTTGGGTAAAATAACTGGTCTGATTAGCAGTTTAGAAATATTGTGCTGTAATGTTCTATTCTATTAAGTGAAATTTATAAATATATATAATTTTTAATTTGCAATAAAAATAAAATTTTCTAATATCTAAGAATCTATAAATTTTAAAATTATCTAATATAATAATAAATAATAAATGTTTTTTGAGCTATAACATGTATGAATTTTATCTTAAAGGTGATTAATCATAAACTTTTTTTTTTGCAATTATTCTCCCTATATTTTAGGCAACATGATATATAAATTTAAAAAAAGATTATATACATCACAAGTACAAAATAACTTAAAAAATAACATATACCGTATAAATATCAATATACAAAGTAACCAAAAAAACAAGATACAATATATAAATAAGTAGGGGTGAGCAAACGGTACCGGTACCGAAGTATCGGTACCGAAGTACCGAAGTACCGGTATTTCGGTACTTTAGTACTTCGGTACCGGTACCGAAATTTTATTCGGGAAATCGGTATCGGTACCGGTACCTAAAAACTATTTCGGGAAAATCCGAAGTCTCGATTTTTCATGTATTATTTAATTAAAAAATAATATTTATATATTAATATTAGGTATTTTTTTTAATATAAATACCGAAATACGTAATACCGAATACAAATATCGAAATACGTAAATTAGAATTAAAAATATTTGGGATTTCGAAAAATCGGTACCAGTACCGATTTTATTTCGAGAAATCGGTACGGGTACCGAACTCCCGAAGTAGAATTCTTCGGGAGTTCGGTACCGGTACCGGTACTTATAATTTGAGGTTCGGGAGTTTGATACCGGTACCGGTACAGAAATCCCTATTGCTCTCCCCTATAAATAAGAGCAATTAAGTCAAGGCAATGGTCCATTCTTATAACTTCATAAATTTGAGGATTCTGTATATAAAGCATATTTATGTAAATCATATTAAGTTAAAATATTTCCAGTTCCAAGTTCTATCATTGAATCAATATCGCATTGCATTGAAAAAAAACATCAAGGTGAGAAATAGTCTGCTATCGTATTACAATCAATGCAATGAATCTCTTTAATACGATAAGAAAATGCAGTAGATAAATTGCCTGCTTCCTGGCTGGCGATCTAGCATCCGAACTCCCAGTTCTTGATTATCCTCCTTTGCCTCCTGTCGAAAACCTTCTCCCGGGCACTCGATTTCCTTCCACTAAAAACATGCGGAACATGAGAGACAAAAGATTGATCTCCGCCACTTTTTCCTCATCGAATGGCAAATTGTTTGCTGTAGAGGAGATCGCAACTCTGCCCGCAGTTGCGCCCAAACCTATAGGCCCAGGCATCAATCCGGTACTCATCCTTGCTTCATTGACCCCCACAAGTCCTACCCCTCTAATCCCCTGAGAATTCCCCAAATCAATAACACCGAATGTCCTCCCCCTCTAATCCCCTGAGAATCCACTCAACAACACCGATGCCAATGTGAGACACCATGGGTGGCTGCGATCGTTGACGGCGCCTGCGGGGGGTTAACAAGATCCCTCCACACCTCGTCGACCGTCTTCTGACTGAGGCCCCGGCCATGGCCTTGCTCTCCTCTGCGGTCCAGATGTTCTTGAGTAGCTCGTCCATGTTCATGGAACCGAAGTCCTTCCCGATTTCGCCGTTCGAGCTTTCGAACTCGTCGAAGGTCAGCGAATACATTGAAAGCTGCCGCGCCAGGTCAGATCTCTCGTCGCTGATGGGCGTCGAGCGTACAGGACCGACAGCAAACGGACGTCGGGCGAAGAGGAATTGAGGAAGGAAACCTGAAGTGGAAATCAGGCGGAGACGGGAGGATGCGGCGATAGGCGAAGGCAGCGACGAACAAGCTATCGCGGGCAAAAAAAATCAAGAAATTGAGTTACTGTAGTGAGCCAGCAGGGGCTCAACGGTAGAAAGCCAGCCCTCGACCACTTGTGCACTATAGCGTCGCTGAGAAGCTGCGCCCCAAACGGACAGGCTTCTCAAATTCGGCTGCTTTTGCGCTAGGAAGCCACCCCAAACAAGGCATCATCTTACATAAATCAATGAGAAAATAAAGCACAATTGAACCCTAAATGAATCTTGATCAAAGGAACCGAGTTGAATTTCAAAATCAACAAAGCCATCCAACGTATGATATTTGACTCATTTATTTTGTAATTGTGTGTTTAAAATCATTGCTAAAGGCAAGAGCAAATATATAAGATCCTACACCAAAACTTTTAAGAACAATGAAAGCATAGTACAATGAAGGGCCTTCATGATATTATTAAAAAAAATTTTGTCCTCCTAACCAACAAAATCAATCCTAAACAAAGAAGCTTCTGCTAATCAATCATGAAAAAAAACATTATTTTTCATTATTTGCCTATCGAGGAGGGGTTTCTAAAGGAAAATTCTTGAGCACTAACAACAAGAAACCTAATCTTGGTTGTTCTAGAAAAAATACCAAAAACCTTTACTTGAAAAGACTTCAAAAACCTAATCACGAGCACTCTTATGGAGTGAATTTTCCTTCTTCTAGCCTCTACAACTGCAGGAAAGTAGCCTCTGCAAGATCAATGGCACGAGCAAGGCCAACCGCTATGTTCTCGCACTCTTTTGTTCATCATCAGGCTTGCTGTCGGCCACAATGCCAACTCTGGCTTGTAGGTGGGCGATCCACTCTCAGCGCCTGTTCATATCCTTGTAGAAGCGAATGCAATGTCCATGTCGCCAGTGCATGAGATGGCTCCAAATCCACCACTATATGGCCCTCGCCTTGTGACCTCTATCTGATCAATCAACTCCATGGCTTTCACCTAAGAATTGGAAGTTTATTAGTGTGATAGAGACAGTATATGAATGACCATGTGCATGCAACATGCGATTTAATTATGGGAACATAGTTCATAGAAAGGCTCCAACATTCTCGGACAAGTGCCAATGGTCAGTAGCGGATCAGCATAACCGACCAACTTCCACATATCAGCGTGGAAGTGGCAATGTGAGATGCATCTTTGTTTTAGCAACAAATAATTTTATAAACATGATATATGGTGCACATAGTATATAGAAGATGATAAATTCTAGATAGCGAAATATTAGACAAAACCTTTGGAGCTCCACTAACCGTTCCGAGTGGCAATGCAGCACGGAGAGCATCCCATCATGTGAGATGATCCAACAATTCTCCAGTGATCTATAAAGTAATGGACATCAGTTCACTTCTCAAAAGCATTAGTGATAAGAAAATGCTTCCACACAAGTGTTGAACCATTAAATTTCAGTCCAATGTGCAGCATGCTCATACAATATCAAGCTTTAAGGAAGTTATTTAACATAGGTGCATGCCTCCAAAGATTAGATTTGATAAAGGGCACAAATCATAAATCCATGTGCCGTGAACTCTCAATAAGTGTATGGAGAAGGAACATCTGAAAATTAGCCGAAGCAACCCTAAAGAAAGGAGGGTCCGCTAGTTATAGAATATCACAAGAGTGTGTAGGTTTATCAGGGTTATACAATTCAGAACTTAATCAAAATGGTATACCCAGATCTGTGACAGTGTGTTCAAAACTATGTGTGCATAATAAAGTTTAGTCAAAATTAATTTTGACCAGTGGTGAAATATGGTAACACATCAATAGCAAGCAAGAAAGAGAGAATTCCAATGGGTTAGACTTCAAAATAAATAAAAGAAAGAAAATCACCAAATCCTACCAAATGGCCGTAAGACAAGATAAGTCAAAAGGAAAAAGTAAGAAGGAGATTTAGAAGAGAGTATGGCAATAAACAAAACAAGTAAGGGAGTGGTCTGTAGAGAAGACAAATCAAACAAAAAAAATCAACCAAGCTGCCGGCAAGTGAGGGAGTAGACGGATGACGAGAAAGAAAGGAAAAGACTTGTTGCAGTCGGCTAAAAAAAAAAGGAAATGAAAGAAGAAGATGGGAGCAGTTGTTCTCATCAGGCTGTGGCCTGTATAAGGAAAGGCCAACCAAGAGAAAGAGACACAGACGAGTATCGTGAGAAGAGGGCAGAGCAAATACAAAGAAGAACAGAGGCGCAAAGGACCGCAAGGAAAAGAAGTTAAAAATGAAAGGGGAACCCTTTTTTTTTTATGGTATTCATCTTCTGAGACTCCATGAGGGTGGCGAATATGAAGGGGTAGATCAGCAGTCGAAGGGCTGATCCTGGGAGCTGACGCGAGGAGAAGAAACTGAAGTAAAAAAAAAAAAGGAAATCATTGGGCTGAAGAAAAGATTAAAAGCCTGGAAGCTGACAAATGAAGAAGAAGAAGAAGAAACTGAAGTAAAAAAAAAAAGGAAATCATTGGGCTGAAGAAAAGATTAAAAGCCCGGAAGCTGACAAATGAAGAAGAAGAAGGAGAAACTGAAGTAAAAAAAAAAGAGAAGTCATCGGGCAGAAGAAAAGAAAAATGCCCAGCATAAAAAAGAGAGAAGAGAAGAGATGCAAAAAAAAGAACGAGAAGAGAGAGGCAGATTAGCAGCCAAAGGGCTGATCTTGAAGGCTGACATAAGGAAATGAAAATAAAAAGGAGAGAGAAATCATCGGGCAGAAGAAAAGATTAAAAGTCCAAAAGTTGATCAAATGAGAAGAGATGCGGGGAAGCTAAGAAAAGAGGGGGAGGCTAGCAAAACCACAAAAAAAATATGTTTGCAAAAGAGGATAGAAACCACGTAAAAAAAAAGGGGGAGAAAGAAAAGGGAACAAAAAAAGCAAAAGGGTGCATGAGCCGAAGAAGACGTGTGAGTAAGAAGAAAAGAACACCTGGTTCGGGCCTTCTGCCGCCTTTTCTCGTCTACTCAAACTCCGACAGGATGGAACTCAAACTCCTTCTGCTGATATTTTCGTCTGCTACATCTATCCGCTACGAGCTTCGTGAGAAAAACATGCAGAAGCGAGTTTCTGGCTCAAGCTGAAGCAAGAAGAAGACCGAGTTAAAAAACGTGGCAGGAGTTTCTAGCCCAAGCTTCGCTGTCCAGGAAGAAGAGGGGGAGGCTGGGACAAAATAAACAAGAAAAGAAATCCAAGATAGAAATGGAGTTTATCACCTTACCGAGAAATCCGACCCCCTCTCTACCATAAGGAAGATGATCGAGAGTGATTCTCCGTCAAAATGCTGGAAAAAAAAAATGGATCAAATCCTCAGCAAAAGTGTTGAAAAAGATCAAAGTGTGCGCTCCCACAAAAAGCTCATTGATAGATTTTGGCAAAAAAAAGGAAGAAAAAAGAAGGGACCCTTTTCTTGGCTGAAGCATAAGAAGAGGAGACAACCTTGACAAAGAGGAACCGAAGAAATCTTCAGGCG
Source organism: Costus lasius (assembly GCA_027563935.2). Lineage (NCBI taxonomy): Eukaryota > Viridiplantae > Streptophyta > Magnoliopsida > Zingiberales > Costaceae > Costus > Costus lasius. The sequence goes on along the minus strand of CM050447.1, from coordinate 11,466,626 downwards.
GCGAAGTATCGTGATTTGAAATCGAACCCTAATTAAGTTTCGGGTTCCAAGCAGAAATAAAGATCCGATACCATTGGACCTGATCCAATAGGAGCCAAGAGGCTCCTCTTTTCAACCCCCTTGCCAGCAAGGTGATTCCAATATAGAATCTTAAAATCCGCAACGAAAAATACCCCTGCACCATTAAGACTTGCATAAAATGGGAATGATTAATAAAGTCCTTGAAATCTAGAACTCGATCTTGAGTTTATACAACGCAATCCTGAGTTTAAAAGGAGCAGATGCCCACCAAGCCCAGGAAGCGGCAGGGAGTGGACAGAGAGGGGAATCAAGAATGAACCTAGCCAAGGTGGCGATAGTAGGTCAACACCCTGCCACCGCCGTTCCCGACCACCTGTAATGATGACTAGCCATCCCCATCTCCGCCGGCTCTAACCCTTCCTCGTCTCCTCTTCGTTCGGTCCAGATTCACCAATTATCGGACGAGCTGAGGTCGTGGCGGAGCTCACAAAGGCGAAGAAGAAAGCCCTGCTCGCTGTTGAATAAGAACATCCGAATCCATGGAGATTCAATCGCCTTCGGTACTATCACTCTCTTTCTTCATCAATCTTTCCCCTGCACTTCCATCGGAGGAAAAAGTCACGAGAGATTTGGCCATCGAAAGAAAAGACATCGGACGGGGTCAAAGAGGGATCCTCCACCAGAAGCTCGGCTGCGCCGTGACTTCACCAGCTCCCGCCGCCTCCAGCTACAAACAAATGTTGATCCCCGATTTTTCCCTTTCCTTTGGATATGGGAGAATTCTCCTCCGGCGCCAAGATCATCAACCTCTTCGCGCCAGCCTCTCTGCCCCTTTCGACGGACCCCATGCAGCGGCACCGTCGCTCTCCCCCACGAGTTTCTCGCTGGACACAGTCTCGCGGAAGAATAAAGTTGTTCTTCCGTGACGGCATAAAAGGCGGAAACGGAAAAGAAAAGGAAATGGAAAAGAATAAAATCCGATTAACGTAAAAAAAAAGAAAAAAAAAGAAAGAAGCAAATAAAATATATGCGGCGCAAAATGACGAAGCATCACCTTCCCGAATGCTATCGGTCACGTGCGGCTAAATGGCAAAGTCAATATAATGAAAATAAAATTCACCTTTGGTTTAGCTGTTTGGCTCGCAATCTAAAATCAAGTTACTTAAAGTTAACCCCAAAATGATAAAAAGGATGAAATCAAACTATCTGAGAGTTTTGTACCGCCGCGATGAAATATTATTTGGAGGTGCGTACGTCGACGTTTGACGTCGGAGCGCAACTCCCCAATATGGTGTCGTGTTCATTAAGGCCGGATAAATTACAAATTAAATTATCTAACACGCCGCAAGGCCGGATAAATTTCTAAATCGAATTATCCAACACGTCGCAAGACCGAATAAATTTTCAAATCAAATTATCTAATACGCCGGAAGGCTGGATACAATTTCCAATTAAACTATCCATCACGTCGTAAGGCCGGATAAACCCCCAATTCTAATTATCCAACACGCCGCAAGGTCGGATAATTACCAAATCCAAGTTACCCAACACGCCGCAAGGCCGGGTAACCCTCAAATTCAAATCATCCGCCACGTCATCACGCCGTCAAGGCCGGGTGATCTTTTAAATCCAATATCCAACACGTCTAAATGCAATTACGATGAAATATTGTTTGGGAGGTGCGTATGTCGATGTTCATCATCGGGGCATAGTTCCTCAATATAACATTGAATTGCCTAGACCGGATATCACTCAATGAGATGCTCCAAAGCCAAACGCCCGACGGACACAAAATATCCAAATTGATGAAAGCTTGCTTTCTTATCGTTTAAATATTATGTCAAATCTTGTATTTTCAATACGTTTATAAATGATATTGTTCAACTTGTTTAATTTATATTTGTTGCGTATTATAGATCTCTTAATCAAAGGTTCCCTAATTTTAGGGGTAATTAACAATGAGCACTTGTGCTCATTGGAGGCCAGAACCCATGAAAGAGTCATAATACATTCCTAATGTAACAAAAATGACCCCACAACAAGTTTCGTTAAGGGTCTGTTTTCTTGGAAGGAAAATTAGAGGAAAAGAAAAAAAAATTAAGTTTTTTGTTGTTTCCTTGGGAGGAAGGAAAAATTTGAGTGGAAAAGTAGATGGAAAATTTTATAATTTTTCCTTCGAAACTTTTCCGCCCGAATTGGACGGAAAAGTTAGAGAAAACACAACGCCACTTCGTCCAACCTTCAAAACTAATTTTCCTTCTTCTTTTCCTTCCTTCCAAGAAAATAGGATATGAATTTTTTTTCTTTCCTTGAAGTTTTTTTTTATTGCAGTTTTTCATTCCTTATAATTTTTCTTCCTTCCAAAGAAACAGAGGATAAATATAGTACCGCGATGGGTTTGGACTCTCTACAAACATATTTAAAGTAAGTTTATGCTCAATCTCATGTCAAATTAATAAGATTGATCCGTACGTGCACGAGAAACAGCCAGCGGGATTTTCATTATGTGAAACACAAGCCAATTATCAACTTTTCAATTGTAGATAATTCAAGAAGATCAACTCAACCATATTGTCCCTTATCTATGCAATGACTACCAACATTTGAACCAAAATCAGTCCTTACAGTCTGTTTACTAGGAAAGTTTTTAGGAGGGAAAAAATAAGATTCAAAATAATCCGTCGTATATTAGGATGGACAGATCAGCGGATGGGAAAATTGAACAGAAGGACTAGAAAAAAATCCCTCATTTTCAATCCGTCCAAATCGAGCGGATTGAAGAAAGGGGAAAAAAATTTTGGCCGCTGAAACTCTCTCGCAACCTGATTCCGTACCTGGAGTCGCCGCCCGAGCTCGCCGCTGGAGCTACTACCGCCCCTGCCACTCGCAGCTGGAGATGCTGCCATCGCTCGTCCGAGCTCCTCCCCTCCCTCGAGATGATGCCGCCGCTGGAGATGATGTCGCCACCGCTAAGATGCTGCCGCCGCTCGTCCTCCCCTCCCTTACCGCTTGTCCTCCGCTCGACCTCCCCTTGCCTGCTCGCCCCTCGCCCTCACAGTCGCTTGCAGCCACTTGCAGCTGCTCGCCAACGCTGCAGACGCCACTGCCAACAACGCGCCCCTTGCGTCCGATGCAACTGCAAACGCCGCAAACTCGCTCGTCCTCCCCTCCGCTCGCAGACGCCGCAGACTCGCTCGTCCTCCCCTCCTTTCAGACTCACTCATCCTCCCGATCGCTCGCAGACGCCTCTCGTCCTCCCCTCCGCTCGCAAACGCCGTAGATGCCGCTCGCATACGCTCGAGCTCGTAGACGTCGTTCACATGCTACCGCCGCAGCTCGATCTCCCCTCTGCTCGCAGACGCTGCAGCTGCCGCTCGACCTCCCCTTTGCTCGCAGACGCCGTAGCCACCACTCGCCGTCACAGACCTCCCCTCCGGTCGCAGCAGACACGCCGCTCAGCCCTCGCTGCCCTCGCAGCCGACGCTCACAGCAGACACGCCGCTCGCCCTCCCCTCCGCTCGCCGCGAGCGGAGACACGTTGCTCGGCCTCCCCTCCCTTTTCGTGGACGCTCGTATCCTGTTCACAAACGTTGGCACGTGACTCTCACGTGTCTACAATCTTCTCCCTTTTAATATCTTTTTCATCTAAAATTTTTTTCCTCCTAAAATCCCATCCCCTCTAGTATTAGAGCTAATTTTAAAGTAATATACAAAACTTAAAAAAAATATGATACTATACATAGTTATTTTATTACCAAAAACTATTTTTATATAAATGTAGCTAGGAATTCATAAAAATATATTTATATTTTATTTTGAGTATATAGAACTAATATTATTAAATTTGATCTTATTAAAACTCGCTGCATCTAGTCGAGTTGTATATATCAATATGATACTATACATAGTTCTAGAAATGTTTTTCCATACATCCCTTGACTTGGATTATAATAACAACAAAATTCCTAGCTTATATATACACATTTGTACATACATAGGTATTATAGATTTCTCTAAGTTAATAATAAATACTAATATGTTAAAGATAATATAAGGTACCATTTTACTTTTATGTGATTAAGATAATCAAATAAAACTTAAAATTATTGATTATATGGTTTAGTGTATATATATAACAAGTTTACTGCGAAAATTTGATTGGATTCGTAAGTCAAACCTAATACTAAGAATATACTAAAGAGATACCCCAAAACTAACCCTTAATATTATCTAGCTTCAATCACTGGTGTTAAGTAAAAAAACTCAACACTACATAGGCCACGTTTAGGACTGCATTGCTTTTGCCATACTAGGTGTCACGCCCCGGTCGGAACGGTCTAAAAACAACGCTTATCCGTTGTCTCAAGGCCGTCCGGCGGAACACCGGAACGTGATCGCGCTAGGGTTTCCGGACCGAATTTCGTCCCCAAATTCGAAACCCTAGTTCACGCTCACTTTTTACCCCCAAATTGCAATTCTCTCGAGGAAAGGATTGGAAACCCTAACCCTAATTTGAGAAATCGAGAAAGAATCGAAAATCCCAAATCAGAAAATCAAAATACCTCTTCTGATTTTGACCCGGTCAAAATCACGTTTACTGTGCAAACTCGCCGCCGAATCGCTCTTGCTGACGTCACGATGACGTCAGCGACCGATTAATTCGTCGCCGCGAACTCGGCTTCCTCCGATGACGTCACGCTGACGTCGCGAACGAAATCGAATTCGATTTCGAATTGCGCCGCCAATTTTGACCCGTTCGCCTCGCTGACGTCTGCTTGCGTCAGCCGCCTATGTCGTCTTCGTCTTCCTCGCGCCGAGCGTTCGCACGCAGGAACGATGCCGAACGCCGCCTGCGTTCGACGGTTTGCCGGAGGAAGGGAAAGCCGGCGGGGGAAAGACGCCGCCTGCGTCTCCGATTCGTCGCCGATCGTCGACGACCTCACAGCCGCCTGCTGCCGAGGTTCGTCGCCGCCGTACACCGAAGAACAGAGGATTTCGCCGGAAACACTCGTCGGAAGGGAAAGCTTCACTTTATTTCCTTCGTAAATCAAAGTTACAAAACCCTTCTCTCAACTTCTCACGTCGTCCTCACGTCGCCGATCTTCGATCTCTCCTCCAAGCTCCCTTTATAGGAGTAGGCGCACGCGAATCCGCTCTGCGTCCGTGCCTTCGATGTCGCCGCAAGACCCGCTCCTCTTTCCAAATCCAGACGATCATGCCGCCTCCGCGCCGATTGAAGACGACGCTGCCTCGCTCGTCTTTTCCCATGCTCCAGCCGCGTCCGGGTCTCGCGCCTGAAGACTCGCCGCCGCATTCCGCTTCGTTCGCGTACGAGTCAGCCGCTCGACTCCGTCTGGGAGCTCGCCAACGAGCTCGCGTCCGCGCCGAAGATTTCGCGTCGCGTGCGAGCGCCGTTGCGTCGCCCGCTTCGCACGAGGATGCGTGCGTTTGGGGTCAACGCCTCAATCTTTACCCTGCATCTTCCTTTTGGGCTTGGGCTTGGGCTTGGGCTTGGGCCACCCCCTCTGGGCTGAACCGGGGAGCCCAGGGCCTAACAATTCTCCCCGGCCCAATTTGGACATCGCCCTCGATGTCCGGCGTGGGCACGCCGCTCAACGCCTGGCGGCGAGCCGCCGCTCCTGCTCGGCACGATTAGCCTCGTAGGTCTCTTCCTCACGTCGGCATTCTTCAAGAGTTTTATCTCCATAAAGTTTTGCTCCACAGAGATCTTTCTTAAACCAATCTGGACCTTCAGCCTCCATTTCCTTCCATCGCTCGGCAAAAGATCTATAGGGAAAGGTCTTCTTTGTTGTCGCTGCTTCCTTTGCTCCACAACCTTTGCCTGAAGAAGCTAGTGGGGGAGACGTTGTCTTTGCGTCCCCCTCACTCGCCGAAGATGTCACCTGCGCCCATGTCCGAGTTTCCTGCGGAAGTTTCGCATCTCCGGAGCTCGTCTTCTGTTCGATGTTGCTTTGGCCGACTGTGTCCTTCGGCTCTGCTTCTGCGGGGGTCGAGGATGATCCTCCTGCCACCACCGAGGCAATGCGCACAACTCCTATGCGAGCATCTACTGGTTCCTCGTCATGCACCTCCGTCGGTTTCTCAGCAAGCTCGCGATGCACAATCGCTGCAATTGCGTTCAATCGCTGTCGATCTGGACAGTCGCGTATCCGGTGCGGTCCTTTGCACAAAAAGCAGGCAATCGGTCTCAGTTGACCTTGCCCTCGCTCTGCAGGTCTAGTGTTCCCCTGCCACGCTGCTTGTCCTCCGTTTCGTCGGGGAGAGAGTCTCTCTCTCTCTGGTGCTCTGGGTCTGGGTGGAGATGGTCGCTTCGGGGGCGACCTTTGTGCTCTCTGGAAGGTCGTCCCTGAAGTCCTCTGGTCCACCAAGGACTCGGCTATAGCAGCAGCCGTCCTCCAGTCCTGTGGTGCATGTCTTCGTACCTCCGTTGCCGCCCAAGGTTGGAGATTCCGGAGGAAGAAGTACCTTCTATCTCCCTCTGCCATCTCAGGTAGCTCCAACATCAGCGCGGAGAACGTCCTGACATACTCCTGGATCGTCCCTGTATGCTTTAGCCGATCCACCGCCTCTCGCGCTTGGTCCACCGAGTTTCCGGGAAGGAACTGTTGTCGCAGTTCCTCTCGGAACACCTCCCAAGTCCAACTGGCTGCCTCTGATGTAGAATCAACTTTAGTTCTCCACCAGAGCTTCGCATCATCTGAGAGATATGCTGTGCACACTCTCACCTTCTCCTGATCTGTGACATGGTTAGCCTCAAAATATTGTTGCATGTCCCATAGAAAATTACCCAACACTTTTGCAGATCTGGCCCCCTTGAACATTGCAGGTTCTGGGGTGCGAACCTTCCCGTTGCCGTTGGGAGCCCCATACTCTGCCCCGGCTGCTGTAGAGCCACCCCCTTGTACCTGCGCCAAGGCCATGCGCATCACCGCGAGGTCTGCCAATATCTGCTGCTGAGTTGCCGTGGTGTTGGCTACCTGCGTTGCCAACGTCGTCACTTGTCCTTGCAAAGCCCCTACTTGTTCTTGTAGGGCCGCCATGCCTTCAACATTCTGGGGAGCCTCCACTACTCCAGCCAAAGTTTGTTGGAGAGCAAGGATCTGCAGTCTTTGCTCCTCTATTGTGCGATGGAGTTCCTCCACTTGAGGAACCACCGCATCTCTGCTATTCCCAGTCAAACCGAGCACTTGCTCGATCCGGGCAATGCGATCTCCTTGATTCACCATGCTGTTGGATCAGTTTAAGCTCTGATACCTGTTGTCACGCCCCGGTCGGAACGGTCTAAAAACAACGCTTATCCGTTGTCTCAAGGCCGTCCGGCGGAACACCGGAACGTGATCGCGCTAGGGTTTCCGGACCGAATTTCGTCCCCAAATTCGAAACCCTAGTTCACGCTCACTTTTTACCCCCAAATTGCAATTCTCTCGAGGAAAGGATTGGAAACCCTAACCCTAATTTGAGAAATCGAGAAAGAATCGAAAATCCCAAATCAGAAAATCAAAATACCTCTTCTGATTTTGACCCGGTCAAAATCACGTTTACTGTGCAAACTCGCCGCCGAATCGCTCTTGCTGACGTCACGATGACGTCAGCGACCGATTAATTCGTCGCCGCGAACTCGGCTTCCTCCGATGACGTCACGCTGACGTCGCGAACGAAATCGAATTCGATTTCGAATTGCGCCGCCAATTTTGACCCGTTCGCCTCGCTGACGTCTGCTTGCGTCAGCCGCCTATGTCGTCTTCGTCTTCCTCGCGCCGAGCGTTCGCACGCAGGAACGATGCCGAACGCCGCCTGCGTTCGACGGTTTGCCGGAGGAAGGGAAAGCCGGCGGGGGAAAGACGCCGCCTGCGTCTCCGATTCGTCGCCGATCGTCGACGACCTCACAGCCGCCTGCTGCCGAGGTTCGTCGCCGCCGTACACCGAAGAACAGAGGATTTCGCCGGAAACACTCGTCGGAAGGGAAAGCTTCACTTTATTTCCTTCGTAAATCAAAGTTACAAAACCCTTCTCTCAACTTCTCACGTCGTCCTCACGTCGCCGATCTTCGATCTCTCCTCCAAGCTCCCTTTATAGGAGTAGGCGCACGCGAATCCGCTCTGCGTCCGTGCCTTCGATGTCGCCGCAAGACCCGCTCCTCTTTCCAAATCCAGACGATCATGCCGCCTCCGCGCCGATTGAAGACGACGCTGCCTCGCTCGTCTTTTCCCATGCTCCAGCCGCGTCCGGGTCTCGCGCCTGAAGACTCGCCGCCGCATTCCGCTTCGTTCGCGTACGAGTCAGCCGCTCGACTCCGTCTGGGAGCTCGCCAACGAGCTCGCGTCCGCGCCGAAGATTTCGCGTCGCGTGCGAGCGCCGTTGCGTCGCCCGCTTCGCACGAGGATGCGTGCGTTTGGGGTCAACGCCTCAATCTTTACCCTGCATCTTCCTTTTGGGCTTGGGCTTGGGCTTGGGCTTGGGCCACCCCCTCTGGGCTGAACCGGGGAGCCCAGGGCCTAACACTAGGACTGCCAACAGAAGCAAGCACTGTGCACCTATTTGGCACGCCTGTTTTGCTGCGGAACAATAAAATTTTGGCAGTGTTCACTAAAATAGGATTTTATTGTTTTTGCTACTTTTAGCTAATGTAACTGCGGGGTTCCTTGATATGATATATAATAATTTTAAATTAATTAATTTAGAAATAGTTAATAAATTAATTTTTAATAATTAATCTTATAAAAATTGATAATTTCATAAAAATAATTATTTTAAATTTTAAAAACAAAATTTATTTAATTATAAAAAATATATAATATATATACAATCAATTAATTTTAATATATTTTTTTGCTAATTATATTATATATTAAAATTTAATTAATTAATTACTTATATATATTTTTGAATAATTTTATGAATTTAATTATTTTACTAAAATTAAAATTTATTTATGTATAAAAAACATGTATACACACTTACATGTCACTATTATTTAATTAGAATATTTAAAATATAAAATTATATGAAAACAATAGTAGGAGCATAATAGTTCTAACAAACACTTTTAAAAATCTATAACATCAGGTTCTATAATCATAACGCAACTATGACAGCGCAGCTACGGCAGCACATCAGAGCAATGAGAATGCTGATAAGACACAGAAATATGCAAAGCTCATGGATGCCGAAAAAAAGTCTCGGGAAGGGACCCTTCTTTTCATTTTGTGGAGAAGGATTTAAATTTTCAGATTTAAATAGGTTTAAAAAAATAAATAAATAATGTTATGATAATCTACTCATCGAGATCTATCCAACAGTACCAAAATCGTCGCAATCCAAATCGTATACGATGAGAAAAAAAAATCGGGAATTATAGTAGAATATAATCTATCATAAATTTTATTATACTTCTTGATTTTTTTCTCCTCATATAAGATTTGGATCACGGCGATTTTGGTACCGTTGAATAGATCTCGATGAGTAGATTATCATAATATATATATATATATATATATATATATATATATATAGCGTCATCTAATAAGAAGAAACTAAAGTTCAAACCCGTTCCCTGCAATCTAAAATATGAATTTTTTAATGTAATTCTACTCATCCAATAAGGCCCATAGTCCTCATCGCCCATAGTCCTCTTCGCTTAAGATTTTACTTAGTACAGCTCAGAGCTTATCTGAGCTCTTTAAGGGTGAGCATAATAAATTTGATATTAGTAACAGTAATAATATTTTTTTAATTATTCAGTTATTGATATTGATATTAGTAAATTTTTTTATTCCATAAAAAAATTATTAAATAAATTTTATATAATATATTTTTTTATCCGCAATTGGGCTTTTGGGCTATCTCAACATACTCTGTTGTGCTGCTAGGGCTCTAACCATCAGCCCATTATACAACCTTCTAATTTATCAAATTTATTGATTTTTTTAGTAAATACAATTCGATAAGCTTTCGAATTTTCATAAATTCAGTATTAAAATTTTTAGAAAATTTTTTTTCTGTAAATACCGATTGCTAATCCCTACTTTTTTTTTAAGCACCTGTTTCGATGGAGAGAATTCACATAGGAAAAAAAAATATAATAAATCTCATAGTTTTTACATCCAAATTCATTGTAATATTTCTTCTCCTCTACGTGGATTCTCTCCATAAAACAGAAAGTTTTTCTTAATTAAAGTATTTGAGAGGGGCAACTAAGGATACATAACAATAACAGCCAACTGAAACATAGTTTTTAAAATATCCTTCATAATGTTAAAACAATATCAATATTTAATTTTTAAAAAAGCTATCACGATATTTTTTGTATGCTTTTGATAATATATATTTTAAAATGATTCGTAATATTTTAAAGTTGCTGAGAAATTTTACATATAAAAATTATAAGAAATAGAAAATATGATAATTTAATTTAATTTAATTTTAGAAAGTAGAAGTACGAGGCACTCTTTAAAATGAAAATAAAGAGGGATTAAATTGCATAGCCGGGGGGTTATTTACCTTCTTCCCTCACGATCTCCTCTCTCCGGCATCGAATTGCTCAGCCGTGGGTCTCGGGTCTCCGGTTAACCGGTCAACTGTTCCAAAGCACGGCAGACCAAACCATTCATTTTCTTTTGGGTAGTCTCTCCCAATTCCAGATCTCGAGCTCGGCTGATTTCATATGATCGATCCTGTTTGGGTCTGGTGAGGGTTGCCGGAAGTAATGCCGGACCGCTCGGATTCCGACTCCTCCCCCAAGTCTACGAGCAGCGGGGGTTCGAGATCCAGCGGCGAGGAGGTGAAGCCGATCCCCGATGCCGGGTCGCCTAGACACGGTCAGCAATCCTCCGACGACAGCGGCAGCAGCGACGGTGTGCTCGTGGAGCTCCCGGGGCAGCCGGATCAGGTACTGGCTTTGGATCCTTTTATATTTTGTCTTTTCTTGTTGGGGTTAACGTTGAGATCTTTGGTCGATTGGGATCTTTGTGTCGCGTGGTTGGATGCTAAGGGGTTTGCGACGCAGGATTCCAGGGGCTCGCGAGGGGATCCCGAAAGTGGCATCCTGGTAAATATAGATGGGTCGATGCAGGAGCCCATCGACGAATCAGGAAGGGAGGAGGCCTTCGAGGACGCGTCGGAAGATCTGGGAGGCGCGGGCTCGCGTAGCGTCGGGTTGGAGGACTCCATTGCAGTTATCGATATCGGAGAGAGCTCTAGCGGGGATGATCTTGCAAGGCTTCAAGCTCGGCTGGAGGACACAGCTGCTGAGTGCCGGAAGTATAAGGTGAGGTGCTTCTTCTTTTCATCCGACTTGGTTTAATCTTACTAACATCTTGATTCAGGAAGAGAGAGAGGTTTTCAGCAAGGAAGTTGTTATTCTTCGGCAAAATATTCAGGACATCTTCCACCAACATTCTCTACTTGCTACTGCAAAGAATGACGAGTTTGTCAGTCACCTTCAACTTCAAACAATTGGAAGTGACGACACGGAATTGTCATCGCCCACATCATTGCACAAAGTGTTGAATGATTGCTCCAAAATTTTAGTTGATCTGAAAGCCACTATAGGCAAGAGGATAGATTCTGAGAGCAAAATAGAGCAGCTTCATTCCGCACTGAATGAAAGAGACCAAGAAATTGGGGACCTCAATGCCAACTTTTTTAAAGTTTCAATCTCGCATGATGTCATACTTTCGTATTTGGGCTCACTTAAGGATACATGGTCGAAGTCTTTGGAAGAGTCAACTGGTGATGTTACCAAAAGGTTACTTCCTTCCCTTGATTCTGTGATAGAAGAAGAACATGTATCTGCTGATGATTCTCCTAGTGACGACCTCTCTCTTCTTGAGAAGAAAACACTTATGTTGATAAAAAAGCATTCTGAGTTCTTATCAGAAATCCATCTACTTCGACAGTGCTTAGAAGACGTCAAGCCTGCATTTATTGCCTTAGAAGATCATGATCTGGGAAAAGTTTTCAGTTTTGCTCGCGATGAGTTGTTCGAAAGCAAGAGAAAAAACACTTCTCTTCAGGAGAAATATGACAGACTTGAGGAAGAGAACAAGAAACTAACTGAACAAGCTGAGAATACAAGAGAAAGTTTAGAGATGGCTCATACAGAGATAAACAAAACAAAGTTGGAACTTGAGCAGGCAGAGAACAAATTCATGGCAGCCAAGGAAAAGCTAGGTATTGCGGTGACAAAGGGGAAATCACTAGTCCAGCATCGTGATTCATTAAAGCAGTCCTTGGCAGAAAAGACAGGTGAACTAGAGAAATGCATGCAGGAAGTACAACACAAGTCTGAGGCTTTACAGACTGCTGAAGCAAATCTTGAAAGTCTGAAACTCTTACTGCACGAAAGGACAAGTGAGCTAGAGAAGTGCTTAGAGGAGTTGCAACAAAAAACCAATGACTTAGAAACTGCAAAGGCAATTATTGAGGATATGAATGCAAAGTACACCTCGATGTCTTCTCTTCAAGAGTCGCTTTCACAAAGGAGTAAGTGTCTTCAGGAAATTGAAAAAGTTGTATCACTAGCCGATTCTCCAGAGGAAGTGATTGCTATGGAGTCCATTGATAGGGTAAGGTGGTTCATTGAACAAAAAAAGATTGCAGATGTAATTCTCCTAGAAAATAGGAAAATCAGGGAAGCCATTTCTTCCATTGAATTGCCGCAAGACATTTCTCCTAGAGAATTAGATGATCAGATTAATTGGCTTGTGAGAAAATTCATTCATGCTGAAGTTGATATTAGTAAATTGCAGAATGAAATGAATGCTGCTCAGGTAGCTATGGCTTCACGAGAATCAGAAATATTAGAGGCACGAAAGGGAATTGACCAGTTGGAATCATGTTTGTTGGAAGAAAAGCTGGTGACAGAGACTCTGCATAATGAGCTTAAAGAACTAAGGTGCGAATATGAAGAGGCAATTCAAAAAGTGTCTATGCTTTCTTCTGACAAAAATCAGTTGATACAAGTATTGCTGGACTTATCTGAAAGCACATTGAATGAACTTCCTGTTGATATAAGTATGATAACAGAGAAGTGCATGCTTAGGATTAGTGAAAAGACAAAATCATCACTCACTGGAATTGAACAGCTTGAGAGGATGCAGAGTATAATATTTCTGAAAGATCAAGAATTGAAATTATATGAGAAGATTATTGAAGACGAGATGATTGATAGATCTTCCATTGCAAGACTATCAGATGAACTGACAAAAATGTCAAATGAAGCATTAGTTTTGAAAAATGAGAAAGACTCCATACAAAAAGAACTAGAAAGAGCTGAGGAAAGAAATTCTATGCTAAGGGAGAAGCTATCCTTGGCTGTAAAGAAAGGGAAGGGTTTAGTGCAAGAACGTGAAGGCTTTAAACAGTCCCTGGAAGAAAAAACATTTGAAATTGAGAAGCTAAAGCATGAGCTGCAGCTGAAGGATTCTACCATTAGTGAGAATCAAGAGCAGATTCATAATTTGTCAGCTAATATTCAGCACATTGAGGAATTAGAGGCAAATATTATCTCATTGAAAGTTGAAAGAGATCAAATCAAACATAGTTTGCAGGAGACTAGCACTAAATTAGTAGATTTAGTTACTTCAATAGAAAAGCTTGTTCTTCCTGCTGTTGATGTCATTGAAGATCCTTTGGAAAAGGTAAGCTGGATAGCTGAGTACATTGAACAATCTGAAATTGGAAAATTTCATGCCAGAGAAGAGCTTGATAAAGTAAAAGAAGAGATTGGTTTGCAAGCCAGCAGGTTATCCAATGCTTTTATTACTATTAAGTCATTAGAAGATGAATTGTCAAAGAAAGAAAATTACATTTCTTTTGTTTCTGAAGAGAAAAATTTGATTCAACTTGCCAAGATTGCTGTGGAACAAGAGTTGGAGGAGGTTAAGGAGGAGAAGGATTTGACTGCTAGTAAGTTATCTGAAACTTATGCTACTATCAGATCACTTGAAGATGCATTGGTAAAAGCAGAGAAGGATATCACACAACTGAATATTGACAAGAATTATTTGGAAACCAAAAGTGAACATGAGGTTTTAGATTTGAGGGCCAAGTTAGCTGAATGCAGGGAAGAGTTGGTGAAAACTCAGGGAAGCATGGAAAATTATTCTGCAAAGATGAACAATCAACTTGAGGATTTGGTAATATTTATAAATGATGACAATCTATTTTCTAAATTGACCGAACAATTCAACAAAAAGATTGAAGGATTGAGACAAATGAACAATATTGTTCAGGATATGCATGACCACTTTGCTCCAAAAGGGTTACAAATTCATCCTAGCATGAAGGTACTTAAGATTTAAGTGTCAAGAATATTATATTTAGCTCTTATAAGCAAGGTTCAAAATACCGTTCCGAACTGGTATGCCAGTCCAATGTCAGGCCGGTATATACTTGTTGGTACTGGTTGGTATTAGCACACTGTCCTAATTCAGCCAATCGGTTTCTAATTTTTATATATATATATATATATATATATATATATATATATATATATAGATGTGTGATAGTGTATATATATTAAATAGTGTACTGCTTATTATAGGCAATTTTCTCAAAACTTATTTAGCTGATATGTGGTTGGTCTTTAATCTACACTAGATAATCATTGCATCATATAGTTTCCTTGAGAATAATGACTTCGTCCATTTATATTTGTTTGTTTTAGTCAACCAAATATCTATGGCAGACTTCCTTCATCGCAGCTCAGGCTTTAGTGAATTGAGGTTTGCATGGAAAATAATTAGAGAGAGAACATTCCAGATTCCCATATGTTTTTTTATTGAACAATTTATCAACCACCAAAATAGTAAAGAAACACAAATGACAATATCCAAGTATAAAGTATAAAATAATCCACTAAAGCAGAGTATATGTACTGCCAATATCATAAGCAATTTTTTGACTTGCCTTTATTAGCTTACCCTAGCACATTGGCTGGTGCGATAATAAGAATGATGGTATTAAATCCTTGGCTTCTATAAAAATATTTTAGAAGAAGTGAATTTGTACGGCTTCACCTATGCTCTAGTTAGTTAAAGTTTCCAAGTAGTAAAGATAATAATTCATTTCAAGCATTCAGGATAATGTACTGCAATTCTTTACAATTTCAAGAGAATGTGATGGGTCAAATTGCCTTATGCTCTTTTTTTGTTCTCTTGATTTATTTTAACAGTTCTAGTCCAAAGTTCCTCAAGTATTCTTTTGTTTACCCTTTGTGGAAACTATGGAAACCTTAGCCAAATTGATTCATGATATGCTCTTTAGCAGCATTACCCTGCATTTGGGAAGATTCCTTCTCCACCAAAATTTGAGGACTTCACAAACAATTTGGCCATGCAATTTGAAGCAAGTCCAACCGATGGTTACCCTTTGTTAGCTAGGATTGCTGGAGGGCTGCATGATCGAGAGCAGCTCCTTGGCAATTATTTCGAAGTCTTCTGCAAAAGTTTGGAAGAGTACATTGCAAGTTTATTGCAATCTTTACAAGTTATTAGAAACGAATTTCTTCATGTTCTTGAGCTTGATGAGTCTTTGAAGTTGGATATTCAAAAACTGGAGGCGCATAGTGAGGCTCAAGCAGAAACTCTTATTTCTTTACAAAATGAAACTCATGCCCTTTTTTCTGCTTGCAATGATGCAACTCGAGAACTTGCTGAACTTAGTTCTTCAGAAATCCCTGCTTCTGCTTTACAGAAGGCCGCTTTTTCTGGTGGAACAGAAGAGGATGCAAGCCGTTTTGTAATTGCAGCAGAAAATTTATTAGTTGTAACAAAGAAAATTAAGGATCAATTTCAACAGATATTAAGTGCAGAAAAAGGCTGGTTAACATCCAGAGATGTTTTGAAGAATAAGCTGGAAGAAGCTGAATTGATTGCTAAAACTGCCATTGAAGAGAGGACGATAGACCAAAAAAGAATTTCCACATTGGAGAGTGAGTTTGAAGCTTTGAATGAGTTATGCCATAATCTGAAAATTGAAGTAGAGAATTATCAGGCAAAAGAGACTATACTGAGGGAAAAAGAAGAACTGTTGTCCATGGAACGTTCGTTAGACAAAGGTAATCCCTATGATTCTGCTTTTCTGTTAAATGTTTGATTCATTCAAAATAATTAACATTCTCACTCTTGTTTTCTCATTGTCTTCAGGAATCGGTAACCAAGAATTGTCAGAAAGCCAAATAAATGCGCTGATAGATAAAGTTAATAAGTTAGAAGTTCATATCCTTGAATCAGGAACACTAGATCCTGAAGTTCATTTCTCTGGCCCTGCTGAAAAACTCTTTTTTATAGTCGATAAATTCATAGATATGCAGCAAAGAATGGATATCTTGACTTCTGAAAATAAAGATATGCAACTGATACTTGCATCACATGTGCATGAAATTGAACATCTAAATAAGGTAGCTGAAGCAAGTGATGCCAATTATCAGGAATTAGAACTGAAGAAGAAAGAATTGTTGGAAATTAGTGGTGATTTGGGGAGAATCATAACTAGGTTAGGGGGATCTGATCCTCTTCAAGATCAGAAACCTTCAAGCATAAAACTTCTTCTAACAGTGTTGGAGAGACTGACAACAGCCACATCCTTGGAGTGTGCAAACTTGAAATCTAAAGCACAAGAATTGGGAACTAAATTGCAAGAAAAAGAAGATCTTATTCATGAACTATCTGAGAAGGTAAAAGCACCTGAAGGTTCGACTCATGCTCGGAGTATGCAGCAGGAGATCACAAAAGAGAGGACAGGTTTTGAAGCTTCCACAGCAATGGATTCTGAGATATCTGAAATTGAAGATGTGGTAACTATTCCAAACCTTTAATAATTTTGTTTTCCTTAATCTTCAATTCATAAAGCAATTTTATACACTAGGATGCTGGTAATTTGTTGGTACCGGTCCAAACTAACATATATGTTGGACCGGTATATACTGGTCGGTACCGACACAACTCAACTGCCAAAAAAATCGAAGCGTCTAGACATTCGTTGCCGACTAGACATTCCCTGCGTCGACAACGATCCACCAATTGGATTGAAGCCAAACTTGCTCCAGACCTTCCCAACCCAACCCAACGCTGAGGCGATTCACAGTGAGAAATATTTGACAATCAATTTAGCATATTGCTAGAATCAAAAATACTTTTAGACACCCATATTCTGCTTGAACATCCTCTATTTAGGGTCATTTTGATGTTGATCTGCCCTTGATCAGCTCCATACGGTGACAAGTTTGCCTTGACACAAACGACCTTCAATTAGAGCAATTTCAGTGGTTGAACATGAGATGATGAGTGGCAGTGGGTTTTGACCTCGCAAAACTAGAAAAGGTTATATATATTAATATACCGGTCTAGTACCAACTTGTTTTGAGTACTGGTCCAAATTTGGACAGGTACAAACTGAAAGTGCAAACTGGTATTTCAAACGCCGGGTACAGATACTTGTAAAGGGAATCCATTTAACCTTATCTAGGAAAAGGGTGAAGGCTGGGTGCATGAAAATAAGTGAGGTTGAATTCCAATCATTGATTTACATTTTAACTCAGGGATTCATTTAATGAAAATAATCCTGGAATACCATAATGTAATTCTTAATGAACTTGTCATATGCATGCATTTAGTTTCATATATCTTCAATGAATTAAAGCAAACTGAATAGTTAAAATTCTTTTCCAAATTATCCATGTTTATTTATATTGACTTTTGAATAGGGTGGCAGGTTGGGCCTATACCCAACCTCCCAAGAATCATCGTCAAACCCAACCTTGAACCCAACAGGTTTTAACTGCCTTAAACTTGATCTCACTCCTACTCTATTTTTAAATTTAAAGATAAAAAATAAGGAAAATATTTATTTAATTAAAATACAATAATTATGTATGATGGAAACAAGGAGAATGTAAGGATTATAGTTGGATCATAATAAATAAATAATAAAATATATATTGGAGTAGATTCATGTTTGGGTTTGGGGTAGGTTTCATAATCTTTATACCTAACCTGAACCCTGTTCCCCTAGAGTTGGGTTTTCCCCAAACCTGACTTAAAATTCGATCAAATTGGGTTTTCCTCAAAGATGGGTTTGACAGGGTTGGGTATGGGTTTTTTGTCATCCCCACGTTTGAACTATTTCAAATCAATCTTTTGCTTTCCATTTTTAAGCATATTAACTTGCAGTAATACATTGTTGAATAGTAGTTATTTATCTCCAATAAATTAAAGTAAAATGGAATTAGTTAAAATGCCTTTTCTACTTCTGCATGCAGATTATTTTTTGACTCTTGAACAGTTCCATGTTGATCTTTGGCTTTTCATTGACAAAAACATTTACTTGTGGCTATACATTGTTTAGATCAAGGTTAAGGGTTCTTAAAAGTGGTCTAGGATCAGTATGGATTGATATTTAAAACCTAGATATATATAATATTCATTAAGTTGCTTGTGTTCCTAGAAGCATACCCATAAAGCTGGCATAGCTTCGTCTTTACTTTCTTATTTATTTGTCATAAGGTTAGAATTGTGATAAGCACACAACAAAATAGTTAATCAAACCATTCAAATTGAGCATGTTATTTGTTGATGATTTATTAAAGAACAAAATGAATATGTGAAAGTGGGAGAGGATTGTTGATATATATGGCTTAATGAGTTTATTACTATTAATTTAAGCATAAACATGTTTAATTGAGTCATATTGTTTCAAGCTTATCAAGATAGTGAGTTAGTTTTCTTATTAAATGAATTGTAATAAATGATATAAAGCATACCTAGTTTTAAGCATGACGAAATTCCATTAGCAAGGTTGTCTTGGATGGTGGAACCATCACTGAATTGATCTCACATCCCATTGACTAGATGGTGCTAAACTATAAGTTAGGCTTCTGGCTTGATAAGGATATTAAGTCTTAAGAGAAGAAGATTGTGGAGTCCCACATAGTAAGCGGGACAAAAATTGTTATTTACTTTGGCTTAAGGATTTTCAATGGAGTAATATTTTTTCAATCTACTGCTAACTAGCCAGAAAACAAGGTTGTTAGTGAAGTGCAACGATGAACATAATTAAAAATTAATGTCATTAAGGTGGTTGACATCTAGCATAGTTAGAATTTATATAACGTATACAACATCTCTTCTTGTTGACTGGTAGTTTATGCAAATAAACTTTTGGGGCTCTGCTAGCAAGGCTAAACTAAGAAATCATTTTATTATGTATGAGTTAACTACTCCACGACACTTTTATCTTCTGCGTGGTGCGATAAGGTCTATGCAGTAGTTTCGCTACCATGGTGTTATGGCGTGAGACAAAAATCATATTAGTGCAAAGCCTGATTTTGGTTGAGCTGACTATTTCCGCCGCCCTTCCTATCCCTGCTTTTAGATATTTGGACCTTGCAATTAGTGGGCTATGTTAAAAATGTCTTTTTAAAGGTTACAGTTGCTATCAAATATTATTGTATTTAGAAAATAATTAGTAAGAAAATAGGCTGCTTTACCTTTCAATATCTCTAGGTGATTTTTACTTATCAGAATGATGACTAGCTTGCATGTACATTTTTATAGGGACCACTTGGTAAGAACACAATATCAGCTGGTTCAACAGCTGCTCAATTGAGAACAATGCGGAAGGGGTCAAATGACCATCTCGTTCTTAACATTGAATCTGGGTCTGGCCGTTCCCTTCTTTCCCAGGAAACTGATGCTAAAGGTTGGTCACGAAGTTGCTCAATTTTTTATTCTTGAAGGAGCACGTTACTGGTTCAAGTAAATTACTGAAAATTATTCCCATTCTTTCTTGAGCAGGTCATGTTTTCAAATCTCTGAATACTTCCGGTCTGATCCCAAAACAAGGAAAGCTGATTGCAGATAGACTTGATGGTATTTGGTGAGTCATTACCGAAAGCCTTACTTTTCTTAAGCCTCTTATAATCTTGATTGCTTTCTTAATGTCTTCCTTGAAGGTCAACTTCTTCAATATATTTATTTTGAACTGTAAACAGTCTTGTCATCAATGCTCAGGACATCTGATATAAAAGTAACTCAGATAGTTAGCTTGCTGATCTAATTTTCTGCATTTTCTCTGTGTAATTCAAATTGACATTATTTTCTTAATAACGAAATCATAGACATTAAGTAGAGCATCCTAACACTCTAAACTAGCTTATTGTTTTTGACACTCATTTTCTAGAGATTAATCAGAGTACAAGGTTATAAATTAGCGGTTAGGGTGAGTGTGTGATACCTCCAAATTTGTCCCATATAAGAATTATAGTGAGATATTCAAAGTTTAATGAGCTTATTATTATTAACATGGGCTTATATATTTTATATCGACTTGTATTGTCTTGCATCTATCAAGTTAATTAGTTTTCTTAGGCGAATCATAGCAATTAAGTATTGTGATTTCCTTTTTTCTGCAGGGGAGAAGACTTCCCAAAATTTCATGCATAGTGACTGTCATTAACAAAAGAAAACAAAACAAGAAAACAAGTATAAAATAGAAAAGAAAATGTTGAAAGAAAGAAAAAGAGAACACAACTTATCCCAGTGCCTGTATACATACATCACGCTCAGCCTTCTAAACTTTTCATATATGTAGAGAGAGGGAGAGCTTCTCCTTGAAAATGATTTTGTTCCTCATACACAAGCCATCACTACTCTTTTGTAGAGTAGGGAGAACTGTTTTTTTTTGTTGGAGGAGGAAATGAGCAGCATGGTTTAGATCATTGAACAAGCATCGTTACAGCCTATCCTCCATCCTTTAATGGTGAGTTTAAAGTGTTATTTATCATCGTCATCATCTTCTTCTTCTTCTCCATATAAAGAACAAATTGGATCCCTAATCATCCCCCTCCTTGACCTTGTAGTTTTGAGTTATAGCTGTTGCATAAATTGCATTAGCAACTAAAGCTGTTCCAATTGAAACGAGGTAAATATGAAACTATGCAAATATTCAAAGAACACAAATTAGATGAAGATTATCATGATTAACCATTAACCAATTCATTGTAGCTATCATATTTTCTGCTAATTTGTTTGGTACGTATTATGAAGTGAGCAATTTGGAACTAATGTGAGATGCTTATTTCGTGACTAGCAGCTTTCAATTTCTTATTACGTGTCATTTGATCTCACGTTCATCGCTTCTGCAGGGTTTCTGGGGGTCAGTTATTGATGCGTAGACCTGGAGCAAGGCTCGGGCTGATAGCTTATTTGTTCTGCTTGCACCTATGGTTGCTAGGCGCCATCTTGTAGCACTTCCAATATTCATAGATTATAAATTGTATTATAGAATGTAAAAATATATTCTCATTTTTTGGCTAGTTTATACCCCCATTGATTTTCCCAGTCACTTCACTGGAACTTCTATTCAACCATGTATTTTCTATTATAAAAAAAAAAGTAATGCGGTAAAATATTTCTGCCCGTCGAAGCATCATGCTTTTTTATACGATGAAATGCTTTTTAAATCATGGACGGTCCGCTTCCAAATTATTACAATGAAATCCTATCGCATTGTATCGCATTGTCTTAGATGCATAGTGTAAATGACGAATTACAGTAGAGCGTCTCTGCTTGAGAATTTGCAATATAAATTTTATCTAAAATTCTAAATTGATATATGAATTTTGTTTTAGCTCTTTATGAGTTTATAAAATTGTTTTCATCAAGTTTATTCATTAAATATGTCAATAAAATTATTACTATGCATTTCTTTCTTTCTCACCTCACATGAACGCTGTGTCCATTTTTTTTCACTTGCACATGATCACGGGTGAGAGTTTTGAGTGCTTGAAATGGTCACTGTAGAGAAAGCTTAAATGAGATCCAAGTTACCAAACAAGATGAGTGGACAACAGCCTCTTCCACCCTCACTCTTATTCACAATCCTACCATTTTCTTGAAGATGCATAGAAAGTGTTGTTAGAGATTATCACATTGGATGTATTGTGAGACATATGTACTGTATTTATTATTTGTGCCACAAGACAATTTATTTGTCACTAAGTTGTGGATGATCTGGCCTGCTGAAGCAAACCCTAACTATAATTGGCATGGCCTATTGAATCTCTAGTTAAGCAATTTAGGAACTAAAATTGTGATAGGTGAAGACTATGCAGTGAAGAAGCGTATGTATGTCTACTAATATTTTATTCATTCTTCTCTTGGAGGTATTCAAATCTTTCTTCTAAAAAAGAGAACCAGTATTATTGCTAATCAGAGACGAGGTAGAGATGATAACTTTAAATCTCCTTTCTCATTGCCTAAAATTTTGTATGAACGAAATTTTATACCTGCAACTAGTTATCATGAGATAATTTACCATACACTAGTCATCTATTCATTATATTAGTGCTAAAGGTTATATATATATATATAGACAATATCAGCCTCAATGCAATTTATAACTCACTAATGCTAATTAAACTTCTTTCGTTGAAATTCTAGCTAGCTTCCTTCTCGTTATAGGACAATTGATCAATAATTTATTTAAGAGAGGAGTGAAAGTTACAAGCCATGAAAAAATTTACATAAAGGAAAAATATAGGGAAGAGAAGGGGAATTATGATAATAAAAATAACTTAAAATTTACAAATATATATTTAGGCAAAACCACAACTATCTTATCTAACATAGGATAGATACATGGGACTCAACGTGCGAGGATTTAATTCCAAGAAAGATGAACAGAAGCTATAGACCACATAATGTTTTATAATATTTTAAACATTACTTTAGAGACTCTAGTTCCTCCATAAAAGTTGTTTACCTTGGTTGAGTGAAGGAAAAAAAAGATCTTCAAAGATTACATCGAGTTAAATAAAACATTGAGAATGAATTTAAATCTATGATTATAGTCTAACATGAAAAGAAAAAAATAATGGCTAATACATATAATATGTTGTAAGTGAACTAAAAAGTATAATAATTTAAGAGCTTTTATTTATTTATATTGAGAGCAAAAGCTACAGAAGGCAAGGCATTATTCTCTCGAGCTGAGCCTTGTTATTATTAAGACACTCAAGCATCCTAATTGTCTATGACACTCTTGAGTACATTAGATTGTAATTGTTCTTGCTCGAACCTTGGAGTAAAGATAGCCATCTCACTTCCCCTATTAAACTTGAGCCTTCTAGCCTCCTCCCTGGAGACACGATAAGAGTGCATGATCACCTCCACTGGTAAGCCCCGGAATATTGATCCCTTCCCCACAACATAGTTAGACAATGCATTGTCATTTGTCTTGAATAATATCCACTCGAATTGTTCACTTTGAGCTTGTTTGATGACGGCATGGTGTTGTGGGACCACAATTAGTTGACCTTGACCAAGTTCACCATCAAAGACTCTTTGACCTCGATGCCCCACCACTTGTAGGCGACCACTTCCTCGTACGACATACATTATGCTATGAGCATTGATGCTCCAATGAAGTGCATCGATGGCGTTCTGTGCATAAAATAAGTCAATATATGAATTTGATAATATTTTAAAAGTTATAAGATTATATTTTTAAAAAGTAAACAATATATGTACCCGTCGAAGAATTCCTCTTTTGGCACTCATTTGGATGAATCTAAGAATGGGAAGCTTTTGACTGTTGATAGTGGTGTGTTTTCCGGCTCGTGGATTATAATAGTCTACAACAGTGGAATCAACAATATTCTGTCTACTCTTCAAGTTGCAGAAGGCCTCATCTAATCCATTGGACTCACATCCTCTTCTCTCTCGACTTTCTTGCCTTTCTTCTCTCTCTTGCTGTTGTATTTCTTGTTCACTAATCCTTTGCAATGGTTGGAGCACCCGAAGCCCTCTTTCCACAAGCACTATCTCACCCCTTCTATCATCTGGATTTTGAATCTTCCTCACCACCTCCTTATCAACACCAAGGGCATTAGCTAGTAGCTCAAGTTGGAATCCATTGAAGAGATTGTTCCCCTTCCTTTGTTCAAATCCTACTTGTAATGCTTCAGCACCTTGTTCTTGGGATTGCCTCTCCCTACCCGCTAATAGAAATTCCTAGAAACATATTTACAAGTTGAAGAAGGTTAACTATTTTTAGTATTATATTAAATATAAATCCATATGGAGTACGAAGAAGGTTAACTATTTTTAGTAAAATTTGGTCTCACTCTGTGATGACGATCAAGTTGGTTGGCATTATTACTGACATCAGAGATGGTAATGGCTACGACAGGAATTTCGCCATTGTTATAGCTCCAATGAACAACCCCTGCAGGCACTGCAATAATATCTCCTTCGCGGAAATGTTCAATCTTTTGGTGCTCATCTCTGAGTCGTTGGCTTTGGATAGCTTGTTCCTCTGCCCATTGTTGCTCACCTTGTTGGAGGGATTGGAATGTCTCTGGGCATCCAGGGAAGACTGTTCCTCTAATGCCCCTTCCTGTATGTACATGAGTTAATCATCTAATAATGAATTAATCAAGATCGAAGATATTAACATCAACTAACCTTGAACTATGTAGATAAGACTAGGGGAACTAGAGTAGAATGGTAACACAAGGCCTCTAGGGCGAATGGTACGTCTATGTGCTGCTACACCAGCACATTGAAATTGCTCATCGAACTGGTTAAAGTATTCAGTGAAGCCAGCCTCAGATGTCACACGATGGGTGGGCTCGAGAGTAGCAAGCCTCTCGATTTGGCATTGGCCTTGGTAGCCAAGGCGACGTTGGCTGGTCCACGGTTGCCCAACATCTTGTAGGCCAAAACCGAGTTGGGCGAGAGAGGCAGGAGTTTGTAGGAGGAGACAGAGTGTGAAGGAGAGTAGAATGACAGTGGAGGAAGCCATGGTGGATGAGTTTGTACTACTTTGCATTGATGAGAAGGGGAGAGTGGAGTTGAATAGTACTTATAGGATCAAAGACGAGGAGTTTGTGACTAGGGTTTGTTGGGTGGTTATGGGTATTCTTGCTCAAGCATTCACATGCGCTCTCCCGTCTCTATGCATTTGACCGCATAAAGAGGAAGGTGCAAACCATGCCTTGCATGTGGCGATTGGTAACAAGAGATAATGTAGCTTGCTTGCTTTCTTCTTTGCTGCAAAGAACATGTGAGGCTGCAGCAACGGCTCCATGTTCCTTCAGTCCTTCTCAGGGAAGTAATTAGGAAAGAGTAACGAGACCAATACATCATTTTGGCTGATGTAATTTTAGCTCTTAAAATCCAGCCAAGCATTATTAATGCACTTAATGCAAGAATCACATCTAAGTTGCTTTGAGATTCACACATCTTATAAGATGGACGGCTGAGATGTAAACCTACTTAATATTCTTAAGCAATGACTTGTCTAGGAATTTTTCTTGGTTTGTTAGGCTCTCTTATCTCCTTGCTACCACACCACAGCATGCACCCTTTAGCAATTTCTTATGCAGTGAGTCGCATAACCACCCACCAACCTTGTCACAACCCGCCAATTTGAACTCTCTCTTTTCCAACCACTCATACGACCGTTTGATTTTTATGAGCTAGTGTGCATACTCGGCTCACGTGTAAGTTCGCAAAGATAGAACGGTCAACATCCATATGCACTTATATCATACAGAATAAAAGGAAGTCCCATATGTTGCACTATGGGCAGAGTCTTATAGTTTGTTTGTTTTTTTTTTTTCTTTTTCTCTGGGCTTAGTTAAGGATCAGGGGTAGAGAGCATCTTCTTCAATGTAACATTTTCAGTGGAATAGTATACCACAACTTAAGTGAAATAAATCCTTGGTTGAGACTTACTTTAAGCTTTCAATCTCATTGTTTAGGGTAAGTGGTTAAGTAATAGCTTTTGATCTTGCAAAGCCGGCCGCCTACAAACCGTGCCATTCTCCCGAAGCCACTCGCATCGCCGCTTTTGCCCATTGTCGCTAGCATTCGTTGCCACCTCCGCCCGTCGCCGCCACCTAGCGTCAGATCAACGTACACCCTTTAATCCTAATTTCCCCTAAGTTTATTTGAGTTTTTTGGCTAACCACCTTGCCTCTTCGCCAATCGCACATCCTCGCCTCTTCACCGGCTCCTGAAGCAGCTCCAACCAATGCCTCAGCTCCAGCAACTGTCGATGCTTGAAGCAGCTCCAGCATCAGTCGATGCCACAAGCAGCTCCAACTGACACCTCAACTCCAACTACCACCAACATCTGAAGCAGCTCCACCGCCAGCCGCCACAAGCAGCTCCAACCAACACCTTAGCTCCAACCGCTACTGTCGTCTAAATCAGAGCTCCAGCCGACGCCTGATGGTTTAAAAACTTCTCCTTGTTAAACCATATGAACCTAGCTTAAATCAGATTAAAAGTCCAATATTTCCTTGCTTTTGCTTCATGAATTTTTGTCTTGATGATCTTGAACATTGGCATTTAATATAGAGTTCTGGGCACTTAACAAATACGTTCTTAAAAATTGAAAAACATACTTGTTAAAATAAGGAAATATCATAACAATTTCTACATAACAAAGATTTAAATGCTAAAATAATTGTTTCATAGTTTGCAAGGATAGATTAAGAACCAACATGCTAAAATAAGGAAATATCATAACAATTTCTACATAACAAAGGTTTAAATGCTAAAATAATTGTTTCATAGTTTGCAAGGATAGAGTAAGAACCAACATGCTAAGGTTACTAGAAAATATTGTGACCCGACAAAGTACATCAATTCCTAATTGGTATAGTTGTTTCACAGGATAAGTCAACATTACAATTTACAACATCAACAAAGATTTTTGCATCGAACTTAGATGTGAGTGACATAATAAAGATTTAGATATATGCTAGCTTCGTCCGCATATTTGCATGATATGAATGTTTTAATTATGGTATAATATATCCTTTGTGTATGTGTTGTGTATCATAATCTAATATTCAAAGATCTATCTTTTGGTTGTTGTCATGATTACATATATTTCTTTTTCAGCTTAAAAAATAAGTGATATGTTGAGATTTTTTGAGTTTCCTTGATGCCTAATATTGTCAATTATTGGCATACTTATATATTAGTCAACACACCTCTCTGATTATTAATATTGAGTTATTTCCTCTTTCCCAACATGTTATTGATCTAATTTATTAATATTATTTGTATGTTCAAGTATCAATAACAACCAAAGGTAGCAAAGCCGTTTGCAATTTACAAACAATGTTATTTTTTTTGCGAAGTTTGTATTGTTGCCATTGAAAAAGATATACGTCCTAGATCATACTTCAATGTGAACGGATGAAAATATGTTGTTGAAAATTTTCAACAAATTAGTGGATTATCATATGATAGAAAAGTGCTGAAAAATAAATTGGATCAATTAAAAGCATACTGAAAATTATGAAAAGAATTAAATGATAAAGAGACTAGATTAGGATGAGATTCAAGATTTGAAATAGCAAATGCGACTCTAGAGTGGTGGACTAGTAAGATTTTGACATGTACTTAGATTATTATTAATATTATTAAATTTAATAATTATAATTTATAATCCAAATGTAATTGTAGATAAATAAAGATTATGCAAAGTTTCGCAAAAAAAAAGTATCCATCCTGATATTGAAACCGGGTTGGATATTATGTTTGAAGACATAGTAGCCACCGGAGAGTATACCTTTACACCAGCTATGGATGAAGAGCCAGCTGAAGACTTGGATGTAGAGCATGAAAGTGATGTGCCCATGAATGCAACTAATGAATCAAGGCATGTTGCTTTATCCTCTTGACAAAATATTAGAAGCAAACGTCAAAAAAGAAAAAGTATGTCTGCATCTATGTTAATGAATAATGTAAATGCAATGACAATATTTCTTCACCAAAGAATAAATTTTGAATCTCAACTATCAGGCACTCCAGGGCAAGGTTGTCAGGATCGAGATCCCACTAGGAATGATAAAGGTTTTATAGGATCAAAACGTAGGATCGGATCGTAAGATCGTAAGATCCTACTAAATTACTTAAAATATATAATTTTTTAAAATATATTTATCTAATTAGACTAAATAGTATAAAAAAATATTCTAATAAGTAATAAATAATAAAAAAATAAATATATATCTATCTACTATTAATTGTGTAGTATATAACAATGAAATTGAATATTTGTGAAATGATGATGATGGAGACAAGTTAATAGAAAATGGATATAATAAAAGTGTACAATGAAACTAGAAATAACAAAGTCATGCAGTGACATGAAGACAATAAATAAAAGCATGGAAAATAATGAAGGTAAAGGTATATATTGTAATGACAATAAAAATGACAATGAAAAAGATTACAAAGTTTATTTCAATAAATAGTTGAAGTAGACAAATATAGTTGTAGATGATAATGAGCTTAAGTTGATGAATGTTGGTCAAAAAAAGAGAAAATAATAACAATTAAAGATAGAGAAATTTTCTCTCATCAATTAAAAGCTTTTGACATAATAGATTATTGATTTTTAGTATAATATAAACTTATTTTATGTATTAACTTAGGATCGAGTAGAATCAGTGGGATCGTAAGATCCTATCCGATCCTAAGACCCTGATTGTGAGATCATAAGATCCTATCATATTTCAGATCCTACATTCGCTCTGGAACGATTTACTTAATTTGGGTCGTAGGATTGGAAGATCACCCGGAACGCATTTTTAACAACATTGCTCTAGGATACAGTGTTAAGGAGGTGAAGGAGGATGTATAGTCTCTTCTTGGTGAAGATAGTAGTTCTGGGTTATTTTATTTTATGGCGAGAATGTTTAGAAACAAAAAAAATAGAGTAATGTGGAAACAGCTAAGGACAATTAAAGAAAAAATAGGATGGTTGACGTATATGCAGCAATCATCTAGAAAATTCAATCCATAGCTTGTTTGTATTTATGTTGAAACTAGACTTGTAAGCTTATTATATTATGTTGGATCTGGGATTGAACATGCGTAATTTATAATACATTTAATATTATATGTGGGTTTAAATATTTGCTAAATTTGTATGTGGTAATACTATATGTGATCTATGTTTGTGAGAGATTATGTTTTAAGATATGGATTGATATTTTATTTAACACTGTAGCATGATTTTTTATTTGTAGATATGATTGATCATAATAGTGACAGTAGCAATGATAGTGAGTGAAGCTTCACAGGAGATCGATGTGCAATAGTATATTGAAGATACAATAAATGAGACTTTGATGTTGGTCAATTATAATAATATCATGATACACGAGTATTATTCAAGGTATTTACAAAAGTCACCTTGCATGGTATCTAAGCATACATGCATGGGATGAATGAGAGAACTAATGGAAGGGAACCCTAGAAGGTGTAGGCGAATGATGAGAATAAAAAAAATAATTTCATTCAATTATGTACTATTTTGAAGAACTCATACGGTCTGAAGGCCTAAAAAATAACAATTCATGAAAAAGTGAGTTTTTTATTTATATATTAGGACATAATACATCTAATAGACCGACACAAGAAAGATTTCAACACTCTGGTGAAGCAGTAAGTAGGATTTTCATAAAATGTTGAAATTGATATTAAGTATGCAAAGGTCAAGGTCATGATAGATCCCTCTGATAGAGTTTCGAGACATTTCACCACAAATATTATATGATACTCGTTATTACCCACATTTCAAGGTAAGTCTGTAATTTTATTAATATGATAAAATTTATATTGCATTCTATTCTAACCCTTTTGTTCTATTTTTATAGAATTACATTAGAGCTATAGATGGAACACATATAGATGCAATCGTACCTCTTAATGATCAAGTTTGATTATAAGAAGAAAAAGTCATCCAACTCAAAATATCTTAGCTGTATATACATTTGATATGAGATTCATATACATACTAGTTGGATATGAAGGTTATGCTCATAATGCTCGAGTTCTTTCAAAAGTGATGAATTTAAACTTTCCAAAACCTCCTATAGGTATAAATTTCATTTCATTTATATACGTACTACCTGACTATAAATTTTATACCAATTTAAAACCCTTAATCATTACAATTATTAATTAAACTTTCTCTTGAAATTTATAGGAAAGTATTACTTAGTTGATGCTAGATATTCACAAATAAATGGGTTCCTTGAACCTTATAGAGGAGTGAAATATCATAAGTACCAACAAGGACATCCACCACAAGGGCTTAAAGAAGTATTTAATAAATCTCACTCATCTCTTAGAAGTTATATTAAACGATATTTTAGAGTATGGAAGAAAAGGTAAAATATTACGCGACATGCCTTCGTATGCATATGATACACAAGTCAAAATTGTAGTTACATCAATGACAATCCATAATTTTATTATGCAAACAACAAACACAAAAGATATTTTTTAAGAATTTGATGTTAATCTTGATTTTATCCCACCAAATGATTATGAAGTAAATGAGGAGACTGATGAAGATCAACAAGATTCTATGGAGATAAATATGCTCTGCAATTGGATTGCATTAAATTTAATAGATTCACATGTGTAGCAAATATTTTATTTCATGTATCTTATATGTATGTGGTTATGTTGGATTGCATTAAGTTTAATAAATTCACATGCGTAGCAAATATTTTATTTCATATATCTTATATGTATGTGGTTATGTTGGATATTGTGATATTATATGGTTTATCTTGTTTTCTGTGTGTGAGTATTTATGATGTATTATAGATATTTTGTATTTATGATGTATTATTGTTATTTTTTTATTTTATATATTATGTATGCAGGGTTTTGCACTTAAAATATAGGGGAAACTCTTGTAAATTCTTTTTAGAATATCTGTTTTAAGATTAAATTCATGCATATAATGGCTCAAAAAAATATTTATTATTGTGTTAAATAATTTTAAATTTTATATATGCTTGGATATTAAAAAAATTTACTTCTATTATAAATTAAATTTTTTCCATTAATAGAATAGAACAACACAGCACAACACTTCTAAACTGCCAACTAGACCAGCTATTTTACTCAAACAGACTCAACTTTTTCAATCAGCGCCAGTTAAACCAGCTCTGGTCAAACCAGCCAAAAGCCGAAGCTCCAGCCGCCCCAAACTAGGCCATAGTCATTTTTTATCATCAAACTTGTACATGTCCCAGATCTAATAAAATATAATAAGCTTGTAAGTCTAGTTACCAACATAAATACAAACAAGTTATGGATTGAATTTTCTAACTAATTGTTGCATATACGTCAACCATCCAACTTTTTCTTCAACTATCCTCTGTTGTTTCCACATTACATTATTTTTTTTGTCTCTAAATATTCCCGCCACAAAATAAAATAACCTAGAACTACCATTTACACCAAGAAGAGATTGTACATCCTCCATCACCTCCTCAACACTGTCCCCTGGGGCATCTGATAGCTGAGATTCAAGATTTAATCTTTGGTGAAGAAATGTCGTCGTTACATTTACATTATTCATTAACATAGATGTCGATATACTCTTTCTTTTTCCATATTTGCTACTAATATTTGGTCAAGAAAATGAAGCAGCATGCCTTGATTCATTAGTTGTATTCATGGGCACATCATTTTCATGCTCTGCACCCTTAAGTCTTCAGCAAGCTCTTCATCTACAGTTGCTGTAAAGGTATACTCTCCAGTGGCTATTGTGTCTCCAAACATAATATCCAACCTGATTTTAATATCATGATAAATACTTTTTTTGCGAAACTTTACATAATCTTTATTCACCAACAATAATATTTAGATTATAAATTATAATTATTAAATTTAATAATATTAATAATAACTCAAGTGCATACCACAATCTTACTAGCCCACCACTCCAAAGTCGCATTTACCATTTCAATCTTGAATCACATCCTAATCTATTTCTTACTCTTTAATTCTTTCTATAATTTCCAATCTACTTTTAATTGATCCAATTTGTTTTTCAGCATGTTTATATCATACCATAATCCACTACTTTGTTAAAAATTTTAAATAACATATTTTTATCTATTCACATTGAAGTGGGATCCAGGGCGCATATCTTTCTCAATGGTAACAATACAAACATAACAAAAATAGCGTTGTCTACAAATTCTAAACGACTTTACAACCTTTGGTTGTCATTGATACTTGAACATACAAACAAGATCAATATCAATATTGAGAAAGAGGAAATAATTCAATATTAATAATCAGAGGTGTGTACTGATTAATATACAAGTTTGTCAATAATTGACAATACTAGGCATCAAGGAAAGTCAAGAAATCTCAACGTAGCACTTATTCTTTAAGCTAGAAAAGAAATATAAGTAATCATGACAACAACCAAAAAATAGATCTTTGAATCTCATATTATGATACATAGCACATACACAAATGATATATTATGTTATAATTAAAACATTTATATCATGCAAATATGCGAACAAAACTAGCATATATCTAAATCTTTATTATGTCACTCACATTTAAGTTCGATGCAAAAATCTCTGTTATTATTATAATGTTGACTTATCCTATGAAACAACTATACCAATTAAGAATTGAAGTCTTTTGTCGGGTCAGATAACATTTTCTAGTAATCTTAGCATGTTGGTTCTTTCTTTATTTGCTCTTGCAAACTATAAAACGATTATTTTAGCATTTAAACCTTTGTTATGTAGAAATTGTTATGATATTTCCTTATTTTAATACGTATGCTTTCAATTTTTAAGAACGTATTCGTCTAGTGCTCAGAACACTATATTAAATGTCAATATCATGCTTTGCAAACGTGGTCGAAGTTTTGGATAAAACATTTAGGATCATCAGGACAAAAATTCATGAAGCAGAAGCAAGGAAATATAGCACTTTTAATCAGGTTTAAGCAAGGTTCATATGGTTTAACAAGGAGTTCTTAAACTTTCAGGCGTCGGCTAGAGCTGCTTGTGGCATCGGCGGGTGGTGGAGGTGCTTCAGGCGTCGACGGCGATTGGAACTAAGGCATCAGTTAGAGCTGCTTGTGGCGTCAGCTAATGCTAGAGCTGCTTCATGCGTCGGCAGCTATTGGAGATGAGGCATTTGTTGGAGCTGCCTCAGCCGTCGACTGGAGCTGGAGCTGCTTTAGGTGTCGACGTCGACTAAGAGGCAAAGAGGTGAAGGGGCGAGGAGGTGCGATTGGCAAAGAGGCGAGGTGGTTAGCTGAAAAACTCAAATAAACTTAGGAGAAATTAGGGTTAAAGGGTGTACGCTGATATGACGCTAGGCGGCGGCGGAGGCTGGAGGCTACAACAGGTAGCGACGACGGCTGGAGGCTACGATAGGCAAAGGTAGCAAAAAAAAACACTAGCGATGATGGGCAAAAGCAGTGCCGCAAACAGCTTTGGGAGAATGGCACTGTTCGTAGGCAACCAGCTTCGCAAGATAAAAAGCTATTACTTAATTGCTTACCCTAAACAGTGCAGAAGCTGTGCCCCAAACACCCTAGCTTCCAATTTTTGGTTACTCGCAAATGCAAAAGCTTGTAGGCAGCCACCCCAAACGCCTAATAGTCATTCGCTTGCTGTGGGCAGTGCATAGTTTGTCCTAGTTGTGAATTATAGTGCCCAAAGTTGAATAATAATTGATGTATCCACGAGGCAATCCACCTAATTTAAATGGTCCCAGTATAGGAAGCCTAAAGGAGATCCAAGCAAGGTTTTGAATGTTGGTTCGAATTAGAGTATTAATCCACTTTCAGACCGGTATGGTGAAATCAAGTAGCACCAAGCGAAATCATGCGGAATTGGGAAAGAGCAGTAGAAGAAAAGGAAGAAGAAGAGGAAGAGGAAGAGGTGGAAGAAGAAAATGATGATGATGAAGAAGATGAAAAGAAGCAGAGAAAGAGAAGAGGAGACGAATAAGAGCATCCACTTCTACCTCTGCTTGAAGCGGAACAAGTGGGAAGAAGAAGAAGAAAAAGAAGAAGAGGCAGCAATGCCATTCCGCTCAAATTTGCATCCGCTACACCTCTCATGTTCTGCCAAGTACCGATCCTCCTTTTCTTCTCTTTCCTCTCCTATTCTCCTTTCTCTCTTATTCTCCTTCCTCTCATTATTTCTGCTACTTCCACTCAGTTTCGCTACGTCTATATACCAATCCTTGCTCAGACCAATATAAAGTATATAATAGTTTCTTAAACCTTGGATCCAAGTTACTATATAGGTGGAAAAAAACCTCTCTCTCTCTCTCTCTCTCTCTCTCACTCACATTCACAATAGCCTAACTTTTTCCTTGAAGGTGCATAGAAAGTGTTGTTAGAAATCATCACATTGAGTGTAGTGTGAAACTAAAATAACCTATATCAGCATATACAACTAATATCAATTGACCACATATATTGCAAAAACCAACACCAATCAATCCAATATCAAAAACCAAAAAGCAACTCAATTGATCCATAAACCAAAACATGGAATTAGTATCCAACATAACAAATCAATCACAACTCCACACAACATATACCAATCTAAAACTAAAATTATAATCACTATCTAACTACCCCCGGCAAAATAAAATACCCAAGCTCCAGATGGTCTGTAAAGACTATCTACCCACTTCTACTAAGACCAACATCCAAACTTAGAGGCAAAAAGTTAGCAAAAGGCTAATTAGGAATCATAACAAGATGATGCAAACAATAAAGAACAAGATAAACCAACAATTATTATGCTGTAGTTACATGTCGAATATCATAATATATAAAATACATCTAAGCACACATGTCATAAAATCATCAAGCTATAATCACAAATTCCCATTACGAGTCATACTCTTAGGTAGAGTATTTCCCCTGCCATCTCCCAGTAGAACGACTGTCCACAAATAACTCAAAGTTGTTGCATCCAACACTTGGTGACCTCAAAATTATCTGAAAATAATTTGATGATAAGCCTTAGCTGACACCACTGTAGTCAGATGGCCAATCGAAACATATAGCCTAAACCGTGGTTCCTGGTCCTCAACCCAACTAGCCCATAACATCATCCAAGGCCACAACATTTCATGCACACACCAATCCATCTCACGAACAATCATAACACGCAATATGCATAAATATCTAGTATATGAAATAACTCAATACTAGCCAAATGCAATATTAATATGCATTACAATAAATGACAATGAAAACACACAATCATATGCATGCTTCAAACAATTAAAGTAAGGAGTGCAAAGAAAGCGGAAGGAACAATAAGCGATCATGATATTACTACATATAATATAATAAATACTATGATTTTCAAAAGAAATGACAAGATTCCTACCTCTAGATTACCTCTCATCATCATATGACACAAACATTTAATCTAGAGTCTCGTTTTCTTTAATCCCTCTAAGGTACAAATAAAAATAATTATTATAACTCAACTGATTAACTACTTATAACCTCAAAAGTCTTTGAACATACAAATATAAATAAACACATGCTAAATCTATTGTACAAGGTAAGTTGTTGTTACCTATCAATAGAAAGAAAATCTTATGTCTAGTTTCAATTACTCTTATAAATCTCTTCTACTCATTCCCATGCAAATTACATATAAAAGGAAAATTATTACTAGGATAATTTACACTCATTGATCTAAGTTTTATTCATGACATTGGCAGCTAGTGGATTTGTATGTATATTTTACTTGTTCCATCTCATGCATTTGATGTTTAGCTATTGCGTACATAAAAAACGAAATAACCACTATTACTCCTAACTAATTTGGAGTGTGTGCATATATGTGCATTACCCCTTTCCTAATTCAAATTAAAGTTACTATGTGTATGCAGTAACAAAATCTAACTATATTTAACCTTTTTTTCTTCTCTTTTTTTTTCAACTATCTAGCATTACTAGTTAAGGCTGTGAATAACGAACCCAGAAGACAATATTATCGAATACAAGAGAATTAATCAGCTAGCTATTTTACCAGAATATAAATCCTTCAATTTACGTTTTATACATGACTGAGATTTGTAACGGGACATGTGCAGAAAATTGGTAAACCCTAATACATAAATTTTCTCAACATGAATCTCTTCCAAGAACAATAGAAATTTAATGTAGAAATCCTAAATATCAGGAGCAAAGTCAATAGCAAAGAAAGCTGTAACGCTAACACACCACTATGAGGGGTTTGTAAATTGTAAGAGGCTTTGGTGGCGGCAAGGTCAAGAAAGAGGCTTAGATAAGAAGGAACCACCATTGCAATCGGTGAGAGGCTTACCTAATTTCTGCTGAGAGAACGAAGAAAGTCTCCGACCCTTGATTGGAAACAAGAATGTCGTATAGCCTCTGCGCAAGCTCCAAACCGAGAGGAAGGAGGGAAGAGAGAAATGGAGCAGCGTGGGGAAACGAGGAGGCGAAAAGGGAAAGAGAGGAAAGGAACCAGAAATAGTTCGCTGTTACTCTTTCCTTCTATGAATTAATGTTCGCCCTGGCGTCCATTTGCTTTATTATATATTTATATGACGCCCTTTTTCTCGAGAAATTGGCGTGCGCTCCTTCACAAGAGAAAATTTGCATCCAAACCATCTTTAAAAAAAATAATATTATGATTATCTGTGCATTCTAAATTATCTAATTATATTAAAATTATCAAATAAAATCTTTTATAATAAAAAAATTATAAAGAATAATAGAATCCATGTATATTACAAATAATTTTTTAAAAAATAATATTATGACGATATACACCCTCTAAGCTATCTAATTATATTAACATCATCGTGAATAAAATCTTCTAAGATAAGAAAAAAATTATTAAAGATAGTAGAATCTCTACTACAGTAACATAGCATAGATTCTATAGTCTTTTAGGAATTTTTTTCTATTTATAAAAAATTTTATTTATAATGATATTAGTACTATTGAATAAGTTAGGATACATAAATTATAATAATATATATTCTTTAAAAAACTGTTGAGGTCAAATTTTTGGGACTCTTTTCTTCTTTCTGCTCCTGACTTCTTTTTCCTTTTTCTCACTAAGCTGGTGGAAACATCCGGAATGCATTAACTTCTTAGTCAGTGGAAAGTGGAAACATCTATTAGTACAATTTTCCTCGCAAGTCCCCTAATTGTATACATTTACCATCAGCTCCCTCAAATTCACAAATATGTCCCTAAAAAATAAGATAGTTATAACTAATTTTAGAGCTTTTATTGATTTATATTAAGGGAAAAAGCTACAAAAGCAAGGCTTTATTCTCTCTAGGTGACCTCGCTATTATTAAAACACTCAAGCGTCCTAGACAACGCTCTTGAGTACATTAGATCGTAACTGTTCTTGCTCGAACCTTGGAGTAATGATAGCCATCTCACTTCCCCTATTAAACTTGAGCCTTCTAGCCTCCTCCCTGGAGACACGATAAGAGTTCATGATCACCTCCACTGGTAAGCCACGGAAGATTGATCCCTTCCCCACAATATAGTTAGACAATGCATTGTCATTTGTCTTGAATGATATCCACTCGAATTGTTCACTTTGAGCCTGTTTGGTGACGGCATGTTGTTGTGGAACCACAATTAATTGACCTTGACGAAGTTCGCCATCAAAGACTCTTTGACCTCGATGCCCTACCACTTGTAGGCGGCCACTTCCTCGTACAACATACAGTATGCTATGAGCATTGATGCTCCAGTGAAGCGCATCGATGGCGTTCTACGTGCATAAAATGAGTCAATATGTGAGTATGTAATAATAATTTAAAAAAAGAAACAATATGTGTACCCGTCGAAGGATCCCTCTTTTAGCACTCATTTGGATGAATCTAAGAATGGGGAGCTTTTGACTATTGATAGTGGTGAGTTTTCCAGTTCGTGGATTGTAGTAGTCTACAAGAGTTGAATCAACAATATTCTGTGTACTCTTCAGGTTGCAGAATGCCTCGTCTAATCCATTGGACTCGCATCCTCTTCTCTCTTGACTTTCTTGCCTTTCTGCTCTCTCTTGCTCTTGTATTTCTTGTTCACTAATCCTTTGCGATGGTTGGAGCACCCGAAGACCTCGTTCTACGAGAACTATCTCACCCCTTCTGTCATCTGGATTTTGAATCTTCCTCACCACCTCCTTATCAACACCAAGCGCATTAGCTAGTAGCTCAAGATCGAATCCATGGAAGAGATTGTCCCCCTTCCGCTGTTCAAATCCTCCTTGTAATGATTCAGCACCTTGTTGTTGGGATTGCCTCTCCCTACCCGCCAATAGAAATTCCTAGAAATGTATTTACAAACATTAGTATTATATTAAATATAAATCCATATAAGTATGATGGTTAACTATTTTTAGTAAAATTTAGTCTCACTCTGTGACGACGATCAAGTTGGTTGGCATTATTACTGACATCAGAGATGGTAATGGCTACAACAGGAATTTCACCATTGTTATAGCTCCAATGAACAACCCCTGCAGGCACCGCAATTACATCTCCCTCACGGAAATGTTCAATCTTTTGGTGCTCATCTCTGAAACGTTGGCTTTGGCTAGCTTGTTCCTCCGCCCATTGCTGCTCATCTTGTTGGAAGGATTGGAATGTCTCTGGGCATCCAGGGAACACAGTTCCTCTAATGCCTCTTCCTGTATGTACATGAGTTAATCATCTGAATTAATCAAGAGGGAAGATATTAACATCAAACTAACCTTGAACTACGTAGATGAGACGAGGGGAACTAGAGTAGGATGGTAACACAAGGCCTCTAGGGCGAACGGTACGTCTATGAGCTGCTACGCCAGCACATTGAAATTGCTCATCGAGCTGATTAAAGTACTCAGTGAAGCCGGCCTCTGATGTCACACGATGAGTGGGCTCGAGAGCGGTGAGCCTCTCGATTTGGCATTGGCTTCGGTAGCCAAGGCGACGCTGGCTGGTCCACGGTTGCCCTGCCCCTTGTATGCCAAAGCCGAGTTGGGCGAGAGAGGCAGGAGTTTGGAGGAGACAGAGAATGAAGGAGAGTAGCAAGACAGTGGAGGAAGCCATGGTTGGTGAGTTTGTATTAGTTTGCATTGATGAGAAGGGGAGAGTGGAGTTGAATAGTATTTATAGGATCAAAAAGAGGAGTTTGTGACTAGGGTTTGGTGGGTGGTTATGGGCCTTCCTGCTCAAGCATTCACATTTGCTCACCCGTCTCTATGCTTTTGACCGCATAGAGGGGAAGGTGCAAGCCATGGCTTGCCGGTGGCGATTGGTAACAAGGGACAATATTGCTTGCTTGCTTTCTTTCTTGCTGCAAAGAGCATGTGAGGCTGCAGCAACAGCTTCAGGGTCCTTCAATCCTTCTGAGGGAAGTAATTAGGAAAGAGTAACAAGACAAATGCATCAGATGTGATTTCAACTCTTGCAATCCAGCCAAATGATTTATTACTTAAACTGCACAAGGATTATTAATGCACTGAATGCAGTAGCATTGCCGAGATCCTCTTGTTTGCTTGCTGCTTGCTCTCTTATTTCATGTTCACATGTAAGTTGCAGAGGTTTGTTGGGCTATTCTTGTCTCCTTATTACCACCCCACAACATGACAACAGCATGCACCCTTTGGCAAGTTCTTATGCGGTAAGTCGCATAACCACCTACCCACCTTGTGACAACCCGCCAATTTGAACTCGCCTTTTCGATGCCATTGTGTGTAAGGTTCTTCTTACACCATGTGATACACGAGCCGCGCCTCGGGGCTGGACGTCGCCAACTCCTGTGACGGATCAAGCTTCGAATTCACGAGCATCACCCTACCATAGGCCCCATACTTCCCCCCTTTCATCACCGGAGCCGCGCCTCCACGAGCCGCAGCCGGTGAGGAGCAGGAGAGCGAGCCGGAATCAGGCGTCGCCGAGAAGCGCATCGCTCGAGCGCGTCCATGCTGTCGGGGGTCCGTGGGCTGGGCGGGAGAGTCGACATGCGCGAAAATTCGAAGGACGGGCGGGTCTTCCTCGGCCCGAGGCCGGTTCGGCAGATGGACGGAGGGGCGATGCGACGGCGGTGCAGAGCTGTTAGAGGCGGCGGGTGGGCAGCGGCGGCATGCTAAACCATGGCGGCCTCAGCCCTCAGCTTCCCTTCCGCGAACTCCCGCTCTGGTCGACCTCTATTCTGTCGTCTTCTCGATCGTTCCCTTGCATTGCTTGTCGGCGTCCGATCCGCCGCGTCGTGCTTGGA
Organism: Costus lasius; assembly: GCA_027563935.2. Classification (NCBI taxonomy): domain Eukaryota; kingdom Viridiplantae; phylum Streptophyta; class Magnoliopsida; order Zingiberales; family Costaceae; genus Costus; species Costus lasius. The sequence continues at coordinate 11,426,480 of CM050447.1, read as the reverse complement.
TCAAGTTGACGCGAGGAGGCGACCCTGGAACTTTATTGCTTTAATAGTGGCAAAATTTATAGAACGCTGTTAAATCGGATCCGATATCTATAAATATTTTATGTCGGTTTATAAACCGATCCAGCAATGTCGATTTGTTTGTTATATGCAGGGATCGTATTTTATTTAATTACAGTGACTTAGTGCGTTATATTATTTTATTTTCTAATAAATGTAATTTGAAATTTTAATAGCATTTCTTCTTTGCTTTCCATATAAATAATAATTTAAGCAAACTCAAAAAAGGGGAGAATATTTTAGAAATTTTTAAAAATACATATTTATAAATAAAAATAGATAATATAGTAGACGAAGTTACTATAATTCTTAAAATTATCTAAAAAAAGATAATTCAATGTCAAATATATTAAGTAAATATCCTTCAAATGACAAAAGCAAGAATTCAATATCACAAAAATTGTTATAAAATTATAAGAATGATTATCCGATAAGCCAACGGTCCTATTTGTTATGGGCATTGTGATAAGTCCCTCGTCTTATCAACTAATTTCATGGATTTGTACCCATTCACACAACCAAGCTTTCACTACTTAAAAAGCTCATGGGATGGCTAAAAAAATTAATTAAAGCCCACAGAACAAAGTTTCCTTAGCCCAACTAACAGGCCATGCTTACATTAAAGCCCATATTTTTATTACAAATTTAAATATAGCCCTATTATATATATAATGAAAACATAATAATTATGATTCTCAATTATAGAACTAGTATGAATGAATGACATGCTACCAAATGCCACCTAAAAGGTTATGAAATATGCACTAGTGGGAGGAATACATACATGTAGGTGGCTGGCAAAGGCAAGTATTGAAAGCCAAGTGTCAGCTAATTTTTTTAATGGTGACTGAAGCATTAGGGCTTATCAACGATATAATCATTAAGAGCATCACATGGGGATGTGTCTAAAGCCCCCCTAACTAGTCCCTCAACTTTCTTGTCTTCATTTTATTTGGTGCAAGGGAAATCAATTAGAGTTTTCTTTCATTTTCTCTAATTCAACAAATTTATCTAAAACGATCATTAGTCTGAAAAAAGTCAACAAATTTATCTAAAAGTCAAAATTTTGACTCTTGATGCAGGCTTAGGAAGTAGGATCTATAATGTCAAGGTACTTCCCCTGAGTATAGGCAACACTCATCCACATTCAAGCCACCCTTAGCATTGCATGCTATTGGCACAGCATTTTTGAAGAACCAACACGCAAATCAGAGCCTGTAAGATATTTTAAAAAAAAAAATATCGCTAGGATTAATTTCTGCCCTATGACCATGGCAAGGTGTAGGGCTGCCCCCTCACCTACATAAATAATTTCTTTTATATGAAACCCTAGAATTAAGACTCAGCTAGAAAGGAACCATTCATGTTGCGTGCCTTGAAGTTTCACAACAAAAACCAGGCACGGAAAGCTCACGCGGGCCAAGCGGCAAGCGCATGCTCAGTCTCAGAGCACGAACCTCAAGGCGCGGACCCTCGACTCCGCCACTGTTTCCCGCGCTCCCTCCGCGGAACCGACGGTCGGGATAGTCTCTCACCTACTGATCGACGCTCACCGTCGCCCCCCCTCTCGAGGCTTCGCGGGCCCGCGCCGCGCGGGAATTGGCGCGCAGCTCACATGGGAGCACATGCCGTGCCTCCCGCCCGCCGCATCGCCGTCACGATGAAATTATTCGCGACCGCTGACGTGTCGACGACGCGGGCCCGCACTCGCTTTCCACGTCAGCGCGTGGCGCTGCGGGCCCCACCTTACGTTCCATCGGTCGGGTTCGAGTTCGTTGGTGGCGAATTTAATCGCGCCAAACTAATGGTTGCCGCCGCCGACAATTCCGGCCAATGAGGCAATGACCATCAAATAAGAATAAAAACTTAGGCTAAAATTAAAAATAAATGTATAAATATAAAGTAAATAAAAATGTACAAAATATAAATTTATTTTTAAAATGTGTAAAACAAATGAAAGTTCAAGGATCTAGCCACTTTCTTGGAGTGGAATTAGTGTGAACATGAGATGGTTGGAGTTTGAAAAGAATTCGGAGTAAATTCACATGCATTGGATGGATAAGGAATTAAATGGGTCCGGAAGCATGTGCCATCTCCTTGAGAGATGTGGACTTTGGGCAAAAGATAAGGGAGATGCATATTAGATTTATACTTATTCTTATTTTGATTAAAATTGACTTAGTTTAGTGACCTCGATCGATCTAATCTTATCGCGAAAGATAATCTCGTAGAAGCTTTGATATGTCGAAGAAAGCTTACGATTATTCGGGGGTGTTCTTTCTTTGATGCTCAAGTTATTTTGACGATAATTGATGAGCTAAGTTATAAGTCAAAGGCATTTAAGAGTAATGGAGTGTGCCGCCGCTTGTCTTGTGTTGGGAAGACTAAAAAGGCTGAGTGATCATTTAATGAGCACGTTTGTGCTTTCATTTGCGCAATCGGTTCTGCTCACTGACGTTGGCCATGTGAGTAGTGTTCTATGCGCTACTCCCTTGCTCTGCGGTAGGAGATGGAGATGAATAATGAATTCCACCTCTCTTTCTCTTTCTATAAATAGGGTTTTACAAATATTAAACCCAAATTTCAATTAAATTAAGTGTTTTTTTTTTCCAAAATCTAAGGCCAAATTGGATTGGACTCAGGTATTTTTGCCTACTATCATAACTTTTAGTTAGCTCACTAATTAAATCCATAAATTAATTTTCAATCATTAGACTAGTCATAATAAATGAGATGAATGCTAAAAATTCAATAGAAAAGTTTCCATAAATGATAAGAGTTACTATTAGACTAACGGTTATCCACTATGAGTTAGATATTGAGTTTGACTAGGACAAGTGCGAGAAGAATTATTAACATATGTAAGATTATTGTTAATTGAAATTTAAATATTTTAAATTAGATTTTCAGACTCATCAATTAGTTGACGCGGTAGCTAACTAGTCAAATCACTAACAGAGATGCAAAACAGAGCATATAGTTAACCTGTTCATGTTTGACTCTAATTAATTGAAGGAAAAAAGCTTTCCCAAATTACGACTCTTGTCGCCGGCCACAAGCTCACGCCTTTAAATCCGCCCTTCCCTCCTTCCCGTTTCCTCGCACCTCTGGCAGCAATGGCGGCATTCATGGCGATGGCGGTGTTTTTCCTTGTCATGTACCCGTGCTTCTCCCTTCCCCTGTCCTCCGCTCGCGCATTACACTCGGCCGCCGTCCAAGACCCAGAGTCGGTGGTCGAAGAAGTGCAGCGGAGCCTGAACGCGTCCCAGGTCCGGCGGCAGCTGGGCTACTTGTCCTGCGGCACCGGCAACCCCATCGACGACTGCTGGCGGTGTGACCCGGACTGGGAAACCAACCGGCAGCGGCTGGCGGACTGCGCCATCGGGTTCGGCAAGAACGCGATCGGCGGCCGCGACGGAGAGATCTACGTGGTCACCGACAGCGGGGACGACGACCCGGTCAACCCCAAGCCGGGGACGCTCCGGTACGCGGTGATCCAGGAGGACCCGCTCTGGATCGTGTTCAAGCGCGACATGACGATCCAGCTCAAGGAGGAGCTGATGATGAACACCTACAAGACGCTCGACGGCCGCGGCGCGAGCGTGCACATCGCCGGCGGGCCGTGCATCACGGTACAGTACGTGACGAACGTGATCATCCACGGCCTGCACATCCACGACTGCAAGCAGGGCGGGAACGCGTACGTACGCGACTCCCCCGGGCACTACGGCTGGCGCACGCTCTCCGACGGCGACGGCGTCTCCATCTTCGGCGGCGCGCACGTGTGGGTCGACCACTGCACCCTCTCCAGCTGCCGCGACGGCCTCGTCGACGCCATCCACGGATCCACCGCCATCACCATCTCCAACAACTACTTCAGCAACCACGACAAGGTGATGCTGCTCGGCCACAGCGACGACCTGATGTCCGACAAGAGCATGCAGGTGACCATTGCCTTCAACCACTTCGGCGAAGACCTCGTCCAGAGGATGCCCAGGTAATGAGCGGCGAGCTAGAGTACTACCTCCAACCTTAAGTTTGACTTTTGCTCCGAGATCTAAGGTTAAATCCACAGGTGTCGGCATGGATACTTCCACGTGGTCAACAACGACTACACCCACTGGGAGATGTACGCCATTGGGGGCAGCGCAGCGCCCACCATTAACAGCCAAGGGAACAGGTTTCTGGCCCCCAACGACAGGTTCTCAAAGGAGGTAAGCCCTGCAATAATGACGCTCCATCACCGACAATTTTATCATCTTCAACTATTCCTTTTAGCTGCTCCAAATCAATTATGATTTGAGCCACTGAATCATTAATCAAGTGCTGTTCATGCGAATTTGAGAACAAGAACATCTGATTTGCAGGTGACGAAGCGCGAGGAAGCGACTGAGAGCGAGTGGAAGAAGTGGAACTGGAGGTCGGAGGGTGACCTGATGCTGAACGGGGCCTTCTTCACGGCCTCCGGGGCCGGATCTTCATCGAGCTACGCGAAGGCGTCGAGCCTGGGTGCAAGGTCGTCGTCGGTGGTTGCAGAGATAACGGCGTCGGCCGGCGTTCTCAGTTGCAAGAAAGGATCCGAGTGTTGATTCGAGCATCATCAATTGGAGGCGATGAACTGAAATCAATTGAGAATTGGCAATTGATTGATATATACATAGCTAGATAGATAGATGGATAGATATATAATTATATGCCGTATACGTATGGATTTGTACTATTTAGCCATTAATTACGATACAACCTCGGGCCTCTGAACCTGTGAACCGGTTGGGTTGAAGGAGAACCCTTTTGGTTACAAAGGCAGAGGGGGTAGATGTGTTGATAATATTGCAACTTGAAATCAATAGTGCTATAAGTTTTCAGCACAATTCTTATCTTTCTCACGCATATATGTGATAGCTATAAAAGTGGAGCTTCAATCTAATTGGAAGTCCTTTCAATTGTCATACTTAAGTTGAACCTCTTAGCAATTAAGGTTGAATCAGATTTATTGTTGGATGATGGAGACAAATATTGAATGTTGCATGTTAGTATAGATTAAGAACTCTTAGGCTATCAAATGAAAATGCCACTTTATAATCTAGCTTGAGCACTTAGTGTGGATTAGGATTGATTATGTTGATTAGTGTTTGCAGATATTAGCTCTTTTCTAGCCTATTATTATATTCTTTTTTATCTTTGGAGGACAATATTGGTTCATCTTTACTATTGACAACTAAACTAACCATAGGTGTATAACTGCAATGAAAGTGAGGTATTTGGTAATGCTTAGTTAATAATGGAACGTTGATCTTGTAACACGTAATAAAGCTTGGTAAGATTTTGGATAAGAGTGACTAGGCTTCACATTTTCATCATTTAAGAGACTATCTGAATGACATTATTATCCCATCATGTATCTCCCACATACACATAAGACGACAACAACCTAACTAAGCTCAAACTGAATGATATTATTATCATCCCATCATGTATCTCCCACGTACACACAAGACGGCAACAACCTAACACACACATAACTTATACCACTAACTAATCCTCAAAAGTCACATTAGCATTCAAAGTGGTAACATGATACATTATGTTAGGCCTATAAGCCAGAAATTCAGCCCAAAGCCCAGCCTAGTCCTGCTTCTATTGGGTCGACGGATCGGATCGGGCGTCGCCCGAATTCAGATCTGAAACCCATTTCGCCAATGGGCGAAAGGTTGCGTGCATTGTGCATGCTGATGCTGAGGGGACGGCTCGAGCGGCATGCGCAGTGGTGGTCTCGGGCGCCGCGTTGACCCGAGCAGCGTGGGCACCATGTCAGCCGCGGGCGGAATGGGAAAAAGGTGGTGGAGGCGGACTAGGGGGGGGGGGGTCAACGAGCAGCGTGGGCACCATGTCAGCCGCGGGCGGAATGGGAAAAAGGTGGTGGAGGCGGACTAGGGGGGGGGGGGGGGGGGGGGGGGGGGGTCTTTGTCTTCGACGGGATTCTCCTGGATCTTGGTCATCACCGCCACTTCCCTCTCGGTCGAACGTCGGACTTCTTCTCGTCGGAGTGTCCCTGGTGTTCCGGTGCTGCGGGTGGGAGGTGGAACATCGCGGCAAACTCCGCCCTCTCTCTTGGCCCTCTCCGCCGTCGTCCTCGCGTTCTTCATCTCCGACCCCGGCGCCACCTCCAGATCGCCTTGGAAGGCGGCTTCGCATCAGCTTCACTGACTCAACGGAGCCGGGGGCCTGAGTGATCACCGAGGTACACTCGACTCCTCTCGTCCTCCGTTCCGGTCGAGCGCGCCCCTCCCGGCGACACCCCTTTTCAGCTTCTCTCTCTCGCTTTTCTGCCTGGCGTGGTCGTGCTCGTCCAGTGAGCCCCTCCCCTATCTCCCTAGTTGTCGGCTCGCCTGCGCACGAGAATTTCCGGAACCAGAGTCCGCCTGCGTGCGGACAGTCAAGTTTGGTGACAGCCGTCGCCTGCGTGCGACCGTGGCCGTCTGTCTCCCCCTTTCGCCGCCTGCACCTGGTAGCGGTCGTCCCTTCTTCGTCGAAGCAGCAGATGGTCAGGCTTTGGTCGGCGTGCAGCTTTGAGGCAGCATCGACAGCCGTCTTCCTCACCTCCGGTGTGGAGCTGGGTGACGTCTTCAATGTCTTCAAGGGGGAGCAGTGTGGGGGTCTTCTTCCCGGCGGAAGAGCGGCGAGGTGGTGAACGCCACCTTCTTCACCGACGCTTCTCCTCAGCCGAGCTCGCCTCCGGGCGAGTGTGATTCTTCCGGTGTTGGTCTTCGCCTACGAGCATTTTCCTCCGGTCGTTCTCGCTCACGAGCGAGAGGGACGAGGCCGTCGGTTCTCTCGCCACCCACGTGTGACGTCGACCACGGTGCGTCGTTCGGCCTCCCCGCCGGCGTGCGAGTAAGGAGCCGACCGGGTTCTTTCAATCACCGGCGTGCGACGCCGCGTGGACAACCGTCTACGATCGCCGGGCGCCGGCTTGATCTTTGGACAAGTGGGTGAGTCCGGCTCCACGGTGTGGGACGTCCCATTACTCCCCTTTGGTTCTCTCCACGGCACGCGTGCGTGCTCGGAAACTATTTTGGACCCCGTCCGACGCGGTCGATTACGGGTGCATCCCTTTCGGGTTCGGGTGAACCTGGTTCGATTCTGTGATACCGGTCTTCGGTAAATCGCAAGCGTTGATCCAGTCGTGTTGGAACGGCAGCGATCCTTGTTGAGTCCATAGTCGGGTTGGCAGTCGGTTCGAGGAATTGACTCCGTCAGTCACGCCCAATCCAGTGGTTCCGACCGTTGTGATACTTGTGTTGACGTATTTGGACTCGAGTCACTCGTTAACTCACATGGAAATCCATAAAAAAATATTACCATAATTCAAAGCGTCACACATTATATGTATATTAGGCATCTTCTACAAATACCCCAACCATAGGGTATTCGAGGTAGCTCAAGTATATAAAACCCTACTTACTAAGGCCTCGTTTGGCGCTATGGCGCTACTTGCGGCGAGGCAACCGACAGCCGTTGCATTATTTTTTTTCTTTGTTTGGATTACTGCTTTAGCTATGTAACAGTATATATTTGGTCACTGTAGCCGGAAGTTGCCTTTCCCTGCTTTTACCGCTGCCAATCTATTGCCTCAACTCACGTGCACAATTGGAGGAGAGGCACGGTTCGAATCCTGCTGCATCATTGTTTTTATCACCTCTTACCTCTTGTTCTTTCTTTTTATAATATTATACATTTTAATAATTATATATTTAAAAATTAATTATATCTTTTAAAAGTTAATAATTTTATAAATAATTATTATTTTAATTTGATAAAATAAGTTTTCTTTATTTATAAAAAATATGTAATTTTAACTTTATTTATTTTACTAATTATATTATATGTAATTAATTAATTAGTTTATATATAAATTAATTAATTATATATAATATTTATTTATTAAAAAATATATATTAATATTATATTTAGTAATATAATATTCATTAAAAATAAAATTAATAATTAAATTTTATATTAAAATTAATTATTTGATCTTATAAAATTTAATAATTTTATTAAAATAATTAAAATATAAAATTAAATAATTAATTATTATTATTTATTTACTTATTATATATTTTATATTATAAAATAATTATTTAATCTTACAAAAATTAATATATTTTATTAAATTAATATTTATTTATTTATTAACAACACTAACAACTCGATAAATTTATAAAATAACTTTAATAATAGTTGTTACAGTGACAGTACAGTTAGATTCACCAAACACCCTTAACAGCGGGTGCTACAGTGACAGCACAGTTATCATAGCACAGCTACGGTAGCGCGGCAGAACCAAACTAGCCCTAATTCTTTCTCCACTGCTAAAAGCCTAAAACACATGCACCATCACCCTCTTATATTATTAATTTGTATTATTTTTCATTTTCAATAGCATAGAGAATATCTAGGTAAATTTTTATGCCTACTACTTCTTTTATATATAGTAAAAAAACTTTCTACTATATATAATAAAACAAAGAATTTTATGCCTTTCTCCTCTTTCATGCATAATAAAACAAAAATTATTCATGGAATTCCTATTGATCCACAGCACACAAGATTTTGTTTTTCTAATAGGATCGGCAAATGAATAGCAATTTTGATAAGACATGAAGGATATGAGAGTACAATATAGCATGTGATGCAGCAACACTCTTGGTCATGTACCAAATCTGACTCTTCTATATGGGAATAAAAGTTGACATAAAAAATCTTCTCTCTGCCGGGTGCGTAAGTTTCGGGAAGAAGGCCCTCACTTGAATAGTCTGATTGATCGAGTAATTCACTTAAATATAAAAATACAAAAAATTTCGAGAAATATATTTCGATCAAGAATCTCAAGATGTCTGATTAAATGTAAAAATAAATACTTCAAGAAATATGTCTTGATTAGGGGAATCTAAATTGTAATGATAGCTAGCAAAAAATAATTTTACAACTAGATTTTTTTAAAAAAAAAACTGAGGAGATCCAAATTAAAATATAAATATATTTAGATCATAATCAAATCAATCTATTCGTGGTCTAAACATAATTATATTAAGTACAATCATAATTGGATTGTCCTACATTCTGATATGTAAATGCGATATAATATGTTCTTACATGCTATAATTCTAAGTAAATGCTTATAATTTAATATACAATATTTATTTTAATGTATAGTGTAGATTTCTATTGTATAATTTTACATATTACTAAATGAGTTGTGTGGTATATGTTGGATTAATTTATTTACAAATAAGTTAGATTTGAGTTGAATACTTTTGATGTAATTACTAAATGACTAGAATTTTGATTTATTTTACATATATCTTAAGTCATATAGATATGATCTATTTATGACTTGTGAGAACAAGTGCTGGCAATTAAGTGATTGGTTATGTTTTGAGATACTCAAAATCATAATATTATATAATTTTGAGATAATTTAGCAAGTGTAGGTCTATTAAAAATTTGAGATAGAAAATACATATTTTAAGTAAAATAAAAAAACATAATATATTATGATGGTTGAGCATTACAAGGTCATGGACAATGACAACTCACATGGTTGAAATTTGTCATCAACCACCAGAGGAATTTTAGATTCCCAAAGAAAGTGCTTAACTTTCTTAAAGAAATATACAATAAATGAAAAAAAAAATCAAACTTATTTTATGAAAAAAAGGTTCTTTTTCACATAAAAGCGTCCTAACATTATAATTACTCCACCGAACAAATTAAAGCGCGTGACTTGTGGGGGCACTGCCAAACAGTTGAAGTGAGGCTTTTATTGAAGTGAAGCGAGAGGAAGGCCATGTGGGGGTTCGGGTGGGGCTCCACCAACCAAATCATTTAGACGATGACTAATGTTGGAACTTGGCTTGTCGGTTCTTAATTTGGTAAGAACACGCAACTTGCACGTGAACGTCGCTAGTGAAGTGGCCCGTCTGCACGTTCAGATTCTCTAATTGTGCTTATCGTGGGTGTATGTGGTTTTGCATCAACAAGCTCAAAGACAAGAATCGAAAGTAGTTAGTCGATCAGTCTCGAGTCCAACTTGCACATTTTGTCGATCCAACTCAATATCCAATAGAGATCGAAATCGAGTAAAACTTTTAAGCGCACCATGCGCTTAAAAGTTTTAAGCGTAAATTTGTTATTTAGAAAAAAATTTTTATTTTATTTTTAAAAATGATGTACACCTTGTAAGCTATCTAATGGTATCAATATTGAGATATTTTAGATCACGTATACGTAGGGAATATCCTAACCAATATTAGAATTTTTTTATAAGATGAATAGTATTTTTGTCTTATATATGATATTGGTTAAGGTATTTTTCACTTACATATTATCTAAAATATCTCAATATTGATACCATTGGATAACTTACAAGATATACATTATTTTTTATAAAAAAAAAATTCTTAATAACAAATTTAAGCGGGACGCTTAAAAGTTTTACTCATCGAAATCCATGACGACTTGTTAGCAATTCTTTCAAATTCATATTTGATTTAGGGCCCGCTTGGGAGAGCAATACAATTTTGACATCTAGCCAAACAGTTGCTGTAACAAGAGAAAGCTGATTTTAACTAGCCTTCCAAATTTCGGGCAGAAAGCTGAGGTAGATAATAGTGTATAAAAGTTGGACAAACAATTCTACCAAACACTCCTTTATTCAATGTGGAGCACAAAAAAACTTCATTTTCTAACTCAAGCTAAGATAACTAAGTGTCAGGCCCAATTTTTGAAGGCCGGGCCGAAATCAACTGCATTGGGCGGTGGCCCAAATCCACAGTAAAATCCAAATGAAGCCCACGTCTTAGATCCGTCTAAAGCCCGAAATCTGAGTCAACCATCCGATCAACATCCAAATCGGAAGCGTGGACGTTGTCTGCGCGAACGAAGCGGGACGAGCGGGTGTTTCGGCGTGACGACTTCCTCCGGTGGTTGGGCGGCCTCGGCGGAAGTGGATAACGTGGGAGACTCGACAGCATGGTGCGTGGTGGCGTGGTCCACGCGACTGAGCTTCCTTCCCTATAAATGTCCAAGAGGCGGACGAGGCAGGGGAGCGCAGGGGCGACACCACAAGGAGAAAGCTGGGGGGCATCTCCTCCGGCCACGGCAAAGGCACCGTCACCTTTCCAGAGCAGGGCTCTGATGCCGCCAGGGGGCGAAGATTCCGGCGCCATGGGGCATCGACGAGCGTGAGTTGGAGTGAGCGTTGAGCGCTTGTAATCGACGACAGGTGTGCCGCCGGCGAGAGGTCCAAGTGGGAGAGGGGCGGGCAACGGGGGTCGTCGGCCCTGAGAGATTTGTAATCGATTTTGGGAGAGAAATAAAGTGGTAAAGTTTTCACTCAGTTCTCCGGCGAGATTTCGGTTTCCAGGCTTCCACCCATCCAACAACGATTCCTGCCTACAGGCGGCTGCCGTTCGACGACACGAGGCGGAGGGAGAGACGGGGGCGTCCTCTTCCTGCTAGTCGCCCTCTTCTCCGGCGACGCAAGGTGTCGGCAAGGAGGACCCAGGCGGCGTCGCGAGATGCGCAGAGACAACGGCGTCGATCGAACGCGGTCGGCGTTCGAAACGAGGCGGTCAACGGATCGAAGTGAAAATCGAATTCAATTTGGCAGCTGACGCAAGCCGACGTCAGCGGAAGCGATTTCGCGCGCGATGAAAAAAATTGGGAGGGCTGACGTCAGCCATAAAAATTAAATCGACGACGCAGAATCAATTTGGGGGCGTTGACCAGTCCATGTCAAAATAGCGTTGACCAAATAAGGTAAATTGATTAGGGTTAGGGTTTTTCGACTGTGGTTTTTTGATTTGGGGATAAAAATGGTACGAATATTAGGGTTTCTTATTTGGGGGTGATTTTGCACTCGGAGATTAAGGATTTCACGCCGGTCTGAAGGTCCGTCGGAGAACCTTAAGGCCAAGGCGTGACAACTGGTATCAGAGCGAGGCTCCGACCGAGCATGGGGATGCGAGGTTCAACTAAGTTCAGCCAGGTTGCTGCAAGCATGACGATCCAGTGTGTTAGACTGTAAACTCTAACTTGCAGGTTGAGCTGAGTATCTGGGAAGATACGTTATGGATGTGACCCTGTAAGCATTGAGTTGGGCGGAGCACTAAGGCGCTATACGACTAGGACACAAGGTTGGGCGGAGTATCAAGGTAGTGTGATAGTACGCAAGCCTGGTTGTGTCAAGTCAGGTGGAGTGCCGAATTCCATGCAACGGGGTTCAGTAACATTCAACATCAGACTGGAGACAGGATGCGCCAAATTTGAACATTGGGGGGGGGGGGGGGGGCCAATGTTCAACTCGTATCGAACATCGAGGGCGAAGTTTAAATCAAGTGGGGGAGAATTGTCAGGCCCGATTTCTGAAGGCCGGGCCGAAATCAACTGGATTGGGCGGTGGCCCAAATCCACAGTAAAATCCAAATGAAGCCCACGTCTCAGATCCGTCTGAAGCCCGAAATCTGAGTCAACCATCCGATCAACATCCAAATCGGAAGCGTGGACGTCGTCTGCGCGAACGAAGCGGGACGAGCGGGTGTTTCGGCGCGGCAACTTCCTCCGGCGGTTGGGCGGCCTCGGCGGAAGTGGATAACGCGGGAGACTCGACAGCATGGTGCATGGCGGCGTGGTCCACGCGACGGAGCTTCCTTCCCTATAAATGTCCAAGAGGCGGACGAAGCAGGGGAGCGCAGGGGCGACACCACAAGGAAAAAGCTGGGGGGCATCTCCTCCGGCGACGGCGAGGGCGCTGTCGCCCTTCCAGATCAGTGCTTTGATGCCGCCAGGGGGCGAAGATTCCGGTGTCAGGGGGGCATTGACGAGCGTGAGTTCGAGTGAGCGTTGAGCGTTTTTAACCGACGGTAGGTGTGCCGCCGGCGAGAGGCCCAAGTGGGAGAGGGGCGAGCGACGGGGGTCGTCGGCCCTGAGAGATTTGTAATCGGTTTTGGAAGAGAAATAAAGCAGTAAAGTTTTCCCTCAGTTCTCCGGCGAGATTTTGATTTCCAGGCTTCCACCCATCCGGCAACGATTCCTGGCAGTAGGCGGCTATCATTCGACGACGCGAGGCAGAGGGAGAGACGGGGGCATCCTCTCCCTGCTGGCCGCCCTCTTCTCCGGCGATGCAATGTGTTAGCGAGGACGAAGCAGGCGGCATCGCGAGCTGCGTGGAGACAATGGCGTCGATCGAACGCAGTCGGCATTCGAAACGAGGCAGTCAACGAGGTCAACGAATCAAAGCGAAAATTGAATTCGGTGAATTCAATCTGGCAGCTGACACAAGCCGACGTCAGCGGAAGCGATTTCGCGTGCGGTGAAAAAAATTGAGAGGGCTGACGTCACGCTGACATCAGCGCCAGCCATAAAAATTAAATCGGCGACGCAAAATCAATTTGGGGGCATTGACTAGTCCATGTCAAAATAGCATTGACCAGAGAAGGTAAATTGATTCGGGTTAGGATTTTCCGACTGTGGTTTTTCGATTTGGGGATAAAAATTGTACGGAAGTTAGAGTTTCCTATTTTGGGGTGATTTTGCACTCAGAGATTAGGAATTTCACGCCGATCTGAAAGTCCGTCAGAAAACCTTAAGGCCAGGGCGTGACACTAAGAGCGGGCGGGCCACAAATGACACTTACAAGTTCTAATGGCGGTGTTACCTAGTAAAATAATTTGACCTTAAGAGCTAATTAATTTCTCATAAATTATGATGACCCTAGAGGTCTATTTAAATGATTTCTCTCCTCTCCTTCTCTCCTCTATGTCGATCCTCTTTGGTATGCATTTTTAGCATCCTAAGACTTACTTTCAAAGTAGCTATCTAGGATAAAGTTGAGTGCTAGTCTATAATAGATATGTGATTGTATTGTGCTAAGCGCTGTGCCCAACATGTGACCTTATAATGTTAAATGATGTGCCGAAGCACTACTGTCGGCGGTGGTGCCCTGTGAACAATATAATTTTAGTGTTGATTAAATTGGCCAATCTGGTTAAACCTGTGTGGTAAAGAAGCTGGTGATTTGAAATATACGGTTTTTTTTTAACTTTTTCTTATTTTATTTTTCTTTACTGAACTATCAAGCCTACTTTGATATGTAATTCTTGTGACCTTTGACATGAGCTACGAGTCTTTAAATTAACATTACGAATCAACCATAATATTCAACTCGTATCGAACATCGAGGGCGAAGTTTAAATCAAGTGGGGGAGAATTGTGAGGCCCGATTTCTGAAGGCCGGGCCGAAATCAACTGGATTGGGCGGTGGCCCAAATCCACAGTAAAATCCAAATGAAGCCCACGTCTCAGATCCGTCTGAAGCCCGAAATCTGATTCAACCATCCGATCAACATCTAAATCGGAAGCGTGGACGTTGTCTGCGCGAACAAAGCTGGACGAGCGGGTGTTTCGGCGCGGCGACTTCCTCCGGCGGTTGGGCGGCCTCGGCGGAAGTGGATAACGCGGGAGACTCGACAGCATGGTGCGTGGCGGCGTGGTCCACGCGACGGAGCTTCCTTCCCTATAAATGTCCAAGAGGCGGACAAAGCAGGGGAGCGCAAGGGCAACACCACAAGGAGAAAGCTGGGGGGCATCTCCTCCGGCGACGGCGAAGGCGCTGTCACCCTTCCAGATCAGTGCTTTGATGCCGCCAGGGGGCGAAGATTCCGGCGTCAGGGGGGCATTGACGAGCGTGAGTTCGAGTGAGCGTTGAGCGCTTTTAACCGACGGTAGGTGTGCCACCGGCGAGAGGTCCAAGTGGGAGAGGGGCAAGCGACGGGGGTCGTCGGCCCTGAGAGATTTGTAATCGGTTTTGGAAGAGAAATAAAGCAGTAAAGTTTTCCCTCAGTTCTCCGGCGAGATTTTGATTTCCAGGCTTCCACCCATCCAGCAACAATTCCTGGCAGCAGGCGGCTGTCATTCGACGACGCGAGGCAGAGGGAGAGACGGGGGCGTCCTCTCCCTGCTGGCCGCCCTCTTCTCCGGCGACGCAATGTGTTAGCGAGGACGAAGCAGGCGGCATCGCGAGCTGCGTGGAGACAACGGCGTCGATCGAACGCAGTCGGCATTCGAAACGAGGCAGTCAACGAGGTCAACGAATCGAAGCGAAAATCGAATTCGGCGAATTCAATCTGGCAGCTGACGCAAGCCGACGTCAGCAGAAGCGATTTCGCACGCGGTGAAAAAAATTGAGAGGGCTGACGTCACGCTGACATCAGCGTCAGCCATAAAAATTAAATCGGCGACGCAAAATCAATTTGGGGGCATTGACTAGTCCAAGTCAAAATAGAATTGACCAGTGAAGGTAAATTGATTCGGGTTAGGATTTTCCGACTGTGGTTTTTCGATTTGGGGATAAAAATTGTACGGAAGTTAGAGTTTCCTATTTTGGGGTGATTTTGCACTCAGAGATTAGGAATTTCACGCCGATCTGAAAGTCCGTCAGAGAACTTTAAGGCCGGGGCGTGACACTAAGAGCGGGCAGGCCACAAATGACACTTACAAGTTCTAATGGACCTAGTAAAATAATTTGACCTTAAGAGCTAATTAATTTCTCATAAATTATGATGACCCTAGAGTCCTATATAAATGATTTCTTTCCTCTCCTTCTCTCCTCTATGTCGATCCTCTTTGGTATGCATTTTTAGCATCCTAAGACTTACTTTCAAAGTAGCTATCTAGGATAAAGTTGAGTGCTAGTCTATAATAGATATGTGATTGTATTGTGCTAAGCGCTGTGCCCAACATGTGACCTTATAATGTTAATTGATGTGCCGAAGCACTACTGTCGGCGGTGGTGCCCTGTGAACAATATAATTTTAGTGTTGATTAAATTGGCCAATCTGGTTAAACCTGTGTGGTAAAGAAGCTGGTGATTTGAAATATGCGATTTTTTTTTAACTTTTTCTTATTTTATTTTTCTTTACTGAACTATCAAGCCTACTTTGATATGTAATTCTTGTGACCTTTGACATGAGCTACGAGTCTTTAAATTAACATTACGAATCAACCATAATGTAGGCTAAGATGTAAAAAAGGTCACTTACCCTTCACAAGGACGCATGGCTGGAAGCCCATTTTTATCATAATGTGTACATCGTACTACTATGAGGCTTAACAAAACCACCCCCCCCCCCCCCCCCCCCAAAAAAAAAGCATCAATTGCATGATATAACCTGTCTGAGGGCAATTGGCAACTGCTATTTCTGGTTTTTGGTGTGTCCTCGGTTTGGCTTCTCCCAAACTTGTTCTGTAGGCTGTAGCCATGCTGTCAGGCCTACGATCAATGGCTAGTTTCTCCCAACAAAAAAAAAAAATAAAAGAAAAACATTGTAATCTCCGTCACAGCTAATAATATAAACATTATGGCCCAAGTAAACATACAAAAAATAATTATGGATAAAAAATCCAAATTATTCAGTGCAGATTATATAAATGTTCACAAAGAATAATCATTTGGGGTGGAAGTAACAAATAATATATTTCTAGTTTCTTTTGTTTTATCCGCATAATTTTCTAAAGAAAAGAAAAAAAAAATATTTCAGCCACTGAAATATAATCCGAGAGCCGGGCAACAAATGTTCTAAAGGATGCATGCAAAAGATCCTTGTGTTCACAACGGGAATGTCCCTGTTGATTTAATATGATCAAGAGTCCGTCGGAGGCCATATTTAAGAACTGCCTGATTACCGGCTCTAAAACCATCTCCATATGCTGGTGACGTGTCTGATTCGATCTGGTGCTTGAAAAAATCTCCCAGTTTTCTCTCAAACTGAGACCTTGTGCCCTTTTTTGATGAAGTAGGTGCCGAAGAGGAGGATGATGCGGAAGCGACAGTGCTGCCAGACCCTGAGATGATCTCCGAGTCCAGCCACATATGGGCTAGAACCTGGCAGATCCCTTCTTCAACTTGTTGACTAAGAGAGCGATACCCTATATTGCAATTAGAAATACAGTGGTTGATATTAATACAACGCATAAAAATGGAATTAATGCAATTTAGTTGACCTCCAATTGAGCAACAAGCCTGTTTGCAAAAACTAAACAATTATAAATCTCTGGTTTCCTGTTGCTAAGCTACTCGCAATCGCATCATCTATATTTGCAAGTAGCAATTGAAGGTCAATTAACTACAACAACACTCAGCAACTAAAATTATCCAAAAATTGCATTTGCTTATTGCAAGCGATTCATATAACACCCCTTTCTCAAGAGGTAAGATCGTTTCTATTGATTATACTATATATAGATATAGTTCTTATGCTCTTGAGTTCAAAACTCAATAAATTATTTAAAAAAATCAATAAATAACTTTTATTACTTCAAAATACATATTTTATTATAGAATACAAAAATTAAGTATAAAATAAAATCAGTCTAAGATGTTTCACTACGGAAAAAAATTATGTCATCCCTTAATTACCAGTTTAGTCCCTAAAGTAATACTACTTTCAGTTTGAACCTCAAAGTCAGAACTACTCAGTTTAGTCCCTAAATTTTATGTTTTTAATTTTATTCCTTAACATCTAGGAACGAAGTCAAGAACCAAGATAAGAAAATAAAAACTCATTAAAATGTGAAATGATAAACTTGTGGAGCAAAAGTAAAAAAAAAAAAAAAAAACTTAGGAATAAAATAGAAATTTATAAACTTCAGAGGGGCAAGTTAAAAATAAAAGCTTACAGACTAAACTAAGAAAATTTACCTAAATCCAAAATATTTCCTTTCATCATTAACTTAATTTGTGATATTAGAAGTCCAATTGTTCATTAATTTAAATTTTGTTTTTGGATTTATAATACTTGATAACTATTATTAGTTTAAACAAAAATAATTTACCATATATTGTACATATTAAATATTTTATTCAGTACATTGTTTCTTCATTTGTAGTATCCAAACAACTATTGCTGCAAGTTGTGACTTGCAATTTTATCTGGAGCAGTCAATACAACTCCATCGCAACCGCAACATGCAACTTTTACAATAGAAGTAATTAGCATTTGCAGTATTTGAACATGAGCTCAGATTTCGACTTGTAATTTTAAGTAGCTCTTTCGTTCATATAACCAAACCAAGAAGGAATACCCAAAAAAAGAACAATAAGAATATCAGGGCAATAAAACTCAACAATTGAAATACCTTTAAGCCGAAGCCATGCATGCATCATCTCATGAGCTAGAATAGACCCTGTGAGTAGTCTATACATTCCAAATTATGAGTAAATACAGAATGCCTTCCAAGAAGAATATATATCCTTTAAAAGTGAAAACTTAATAATAATCTAAGCAACAAGGATAAATGACAAGAATGCATTAAATAAATTGGTAAATATAGATGACAGATTTTAAGGGAAATAAAAAAACATGTTTCATGGCAACCAAAATGTTGTATAACTAAACTAATACCTTGGAAGGCCATATAAAATGAGAATTGCAGTAACTTCACATCGGCGAGTAAGCCTATAGGGCTCAGTTATCATGTTCATGATTTTGTTTCCAGCTCCAATCCTAGGCCTCCTCGAAATCTGTTTTGGACATTCAAAGTTATCCGTGCGGTAAATTCAAGAGGCAAAAAACTGTACTTACCTAAATGAAATGACAGTTCAGTTTTAGATCATTATCATTTTTACCGTGCTAACAGTCTGCTCCTCAGATAGGCAAAGGCCTCTTGTTTCTGGGAGGTGATGATGACCCTACAAGCAAAGAAATATCAAATACAAAAATAATATAGTAAAATTATATGTTCTTCAAGCAATCAACTCACCTGCTTTTCTCCTTCCAATGCCTCGTTTAAAGCTTGTCTCTCAACAAGAAGCAAAGGAACTTGCTGTTCAATTTTCATATTTAAACCTTCATAGAATTCTTGTATATCAAGATATAGAGGTTGGCATTCATTCGTATCCATTATTGCAGAGTCCAGACATTCCAAGCAGAGTTTCCTCCCATCATCCAAAATGACATATCTTGAGTCTCTGGGCTGGAAATTCACAGAAATTTCAACGTAGAAAAGAGCGCCACAGGAACTTAAAACGATGCAAATTATTCAGAGAAGTGAACAGGTACTTGAAATCATTTGGTAAGTTATCAATAACGAATCTTCGTCAGGCTATGAGATGATTTTATAACACCTATAGGCTGATTTTCAAATATTTAGACCAACCTCCATTCGTTCACAACTGCAGCACCTTGGTGTACCATCAATCTCATGTGAGGGACAGTACTTCTGCAGCCAGAAGGGATGTGCTCTGTACTCAATTAGGCCACTCATATTTGTTGGAATCTGAAAAGATCACAAGGATATATTCAAAGACAAAACATAGGCCAATTCTTTTTCCAATTGGTTTGAACCTTCATAATTTGAATCAAAATTTGATGAGACTATCCTAGCATTTCACTGTAGACGAACATTCTAATACAAAATTCCTGTTTCGACTTTCACTTTCACGTAATCACGATTTTTCATGATAAAAAGTCATTTTACATATACTCATTTGGTTAATGAAAATCATTTGCTTGATTCATAGGCAATAGATACTGAAAAGTAAGACGTTTTAGTTGGCAAACACCAAATATAACTATTTGAATGAAATTACTAAGAAACAACCTTGTCTTGGGAATTATCAGGTCTTACGACAGATGGTAACTAAAAGTATCAATTATGAAGGAAAACACTAAACATATCCTTCCTTTTACAAGTAACATAACTACTTTTGCCAAAGTTGACTTTGGGAGAAAGTTGCACCAAACCTAACTTGATAGGGCAGAGTAATATAAATAAGAAACTGTTCTTATGAGTGTAAGGACAGGACTTTGAGTTGAATAAAAACAATAAAATATTAAAATGACCAAAAATTCAGTAGAGTAGTATGCATTATCATTTACCAAACTGTGGCCCCCAGCTTTTCGGTCCAAGGAAAGACCAAGGTATGAAACCTTAAACTGTTGGCCTATGGAAACAGAACTACAAATTTAAATTAACATGAAGAGAAAATTTTACTGTACAAAGTGGTCAAATTATTTGATCTCGAAACTTCTATGTGATCCCAACTTCAATTCAAGAATGGAATCAATGGATTACGATCCATAAATGTGAATCAAAAGGATGGATTCCTTATTGAACCTTTTTTAATTTGTTCCCCAAAGCATTTTGTTTAGTACAGTCATAATGTTACAAAAGTAACTAAACGCTATTACTAAATACTAAGTGTTGATAAGATACACATTTCTTTTTCACATAACTAACATGATCTGCATATTCAAAAGTATATGAAGTAATGTACATGATTTTGCTGGCGTTAACTTTTGAATTCCAATAATTGGTTGAAATAATTCATTTCCAATGATTTGGTCATTTAGTTAACCATTGCTAGAAAAATTGAATTACAATTGAATAGATGCAATTTCATCCTAAAGGAGAGCTAATTTCACGGGCTAGATTTTCTCCAAAATAAATAGGAATCTAGCTTCCTCAATACAATCCAGCTTGAGTTATTGAAGTAGTGTGCTCCATGTTCTCCAGAACAATCAGTGTAGCCATAATAGTTTGATCCAACCTGTAAATGAAATATCTCTCTCGTTAACATAGAAAATATTTAGTTTTGTAGTCAATTTTGGTGTCTGATATCTCCACAATACAACCACAATAGGAAGTTCCATGTCATTAGGCCATGCTCTGTTATAGTTACTCTGCATATTATGAAATTAAATAGTCAACTTCAGATGCTTCAACAAGATCAAACTTTTCCATAGTCCTTCCAGAGAAAAAATGGTTAGAAAAAAAAAATGCTTTTTTTCATAGTTGGGTACTTGGGTACTATAGTTTAAATACATTACAACACCAGAAACTCCTTTGAATTCACACGAAAGGTATTTCCAAAGTTTCAAGAATTCCTTAACACGTTCGTTTATAAGCATAAATCAGAATCTGATATCTTGATCTTCACATCAGGTTATCATTAAAAACAACCTTAAGCACACCAGAATAACATAAAAGCTATAACTTTTTCAACAAAAGTACTCACAAATTGCTTGCAGACATCACATTTTGGATGATAGAGGTCCTTGTAACATGCCTTATGGTATGGAAAATGTTCAGACATGGAGAACTGTATCAAAGAGATGGAAAGATTTAGATGCAATCTTTGACAGTTTGCAAGAAAGACCAATAACAATTGATCCTTACTTCATTATCAGATATCGGTTGTTTGCAGGAATGACACCTGAAACATTCTGGATGCCAATAAGCATCCATGCAACTAAGAAAGCGTCCATGGCCAATCTCACTATTACATCCAGCGCATATCCTGCAGCAAAAAAGCATCATAGAAATAGTTCTGACAGAAACTAAAAGCAGTGAATGTAGATTATCATAGTTTCTTCACTTAAATAGTCATACATGGTTAGACCTGAATTGTTATCATACAGCAATGTGAACCTATTGGCAATTGGTTTACTAGATGATCATCATCATGGAATCAAATAACTCGTGCATGCAAATATAGAAATTACTAGACACGCCAGTACTCAATTCCGTGCTGACGAGCTTATATATGGTTTCCTTCTAACAATTTATACAGTGCTATTCTCTTGCTGCTAGGCACAACCTAGTTGATGCAATTAATCATTTATTTATTTAATTAATTAATATAATAGTAGTATAGAATTAATTAGCATAATTATAAATGATTGTGTTCCTTATTAATTATAGGCTTAGAAGTTGACTAGGCATAAAGTAATATGTGGCTATTATATGTTGTTAAAGCCTATATATGAAAAGGCTTAAGAAATGTTATAATAGGTAACCGTTGATATTTAAAATACAAATCATCACTGCACCAAGTGATATCAGAGCAAGCTGACCTCACATAACACCATGTTCTCAATTTACATGCTCTGTAAACAACCACTCTCCCTACCCTTGCCCATGCACATCGTTAGACGCTCTCGCTCTCCCAACATTGCTATTGCTCGCCTGCTCCATTCACAACGACTAAATAGCTTTTCTCTCCCATCAGTCACTCATGTATCCACAATAGTGTCCCTTCCACAATAGTCTACGCATCATCATCTCAAGCACTCTCTTATGCATCACATTCTTGTGCCGATAATAACAAGGCAGCATTTCTGTTGTGCTCCTCTCAACTGCCTAAAATGCAATGGAGCCATATCAACACCTAGCTTAGCAGCTCATCTCCTTGGTGTGCAAAGAAACCATCATTTCACTTGCAATCTGCTAGTAGCAAATTCACCCCACGCCCAACCCCCATGTGTTGCACAAAGTAGCCTTATTACTTGCTGCCTCTCTACACATCCCTCTCACTCCAATGTTCATATGGAATTTACTAGCAACTTCATGTTGTCATCACCTAATTGCAGCATCGTCAGAGCAATGTGACATAGCCGTCATCACCATCTCCCCAATCGCTCGTGTCCCCTTGTTCTCCTTCACCCACAACACCTTTCATTTGCAACATTCCCTTCTCATGCTCAAGCTTGGCTTCCTTCTCCTTGTCTATACACCACAACTGACGTTCTCCTCTTCTGCTTCATCTGCCATTGCCAACTCTAACATAGACAATTTCTTGAATGACTCAAGATTGCATCAACTTCTACTCCAAAGACAATCCTGTTGCCCATCACCTACACCCTAACGAACATCCACATCTCCCCTGTGACAACCAGCAACACCACCCCAGCTCCTGTTTGGGGCACCCGACAATAGTGATGACAGCAACACCAACGCATAGTCATTTTTCTCATATAAACCTCACGTGTTGTGATCTTCCCCCCAAGGACATGACACAGATGTGGACCAACTAAGTTGTGTGAATGACTACATCTTCAAACTCATTGCATAGTTCTCCATAGCATAAAATAGTAGACAAAGGGCCAGTTTGGTTGCTGCTGTTGTAAGTTTTTAAGAGGGTTTGTTAGAGCTACTGTATTGTTTATTTTGTTTTAATGTTATTTTATATTTTAAATATTATAATTAAATAATAGTGACACATAAGAGTGTATGCATATTTTTTATACATAAATAAATTTTAATTTTTTTAAAATAATTAAATATATAAAATTATACAATAATATATATTTAATTAATTAAGCATTTAATTTTAATTAATTAAATTATAATGTATAATATAGTTAGCAAAATATATTAAAGTTAATTGATTGTATATATTATATATATTTTTATAATTAAATAAATTTTGTTTTAAAATTTAAAATAATTATTTTTATAAAATTATCAATTATTATAAGATTAATATTTAATAATTAATAATTAAATATTATATTAATTATTATATATTAATATATTAAATTATATATGTGCTATAGTAACCCACAACAGACAAAAATAGCAAAAGCATAAAAAACCTACTACAAATTTTCATTATTCCACTTCACAGCGAGCGCATTGGCCGCCCTAGCATAGCAAGAAGTGCCGTAGCACCAAATGCACCCAAAGTGACCGGCACTAGAGGCCTATTGCGTCTTCTCCCACTCCACCACGCAGCTCTCCCCACCATAGGCAACATTCTAAGAAATATCAAGAGACAACCACTTGAGCCTACAGAGACCCATGTCTCATGAAAATCTTGCATGTCATGATATTTTCCCCGACATAGGTAGCAAATGTTGACAGTCATGTCTTGTGAACAATCGCATCTAACAAGAAGTTTAAATTTAATTTGTCAGTTATTGTGGTTCAGAATGATGGGATTAATTAATTAATTAATTAATATATTAGTGGTGTTGAATTAATTGTTGTGGTCTTTATTATTAGTTGTAAGGTTAAAGGTAGGCTAGGTCTAAATTAATACATGGTTAATATACTTCATAAAATTCTATATAAGTATCTTTGATATATAAAATATTGATTATTATGTAGTTTTAGTAATCTCTCCTTCCTTCCCCTCTTCTTGTTCTACATCACTAGTTTGAGTAATTAACCTAATCTTATTAGTCAATAAAGTAAAGAAGCAATATTTTACATGGAAACAACAAGAAACCAAGGTGCTAGTTAGCTTAAATGGTAAAGCCTTCAGTTTGTTGATAACAAGATCTTTAGATCCAATATTGCCCTGACTACTTCCACTTGCCTTCTTGCAAAAATAAATAAATAAATAAATGTTACAATCCAAAATTTATGGGATTATGTAAATGTCTTTTTAATACAAAATATGATAATTTTGAGTGAAGAATATAGTTGTCACATTCAAGAACTTGCATATTTTTAAAATATATATATATAGCTATGTCCCAAGGACACCCTAGTGATTTCATCCTGTTGGAAAGAATGTGTTAGGGACAATTGCAAAAAGCACAAGGCAACTAAATCACTATGCTGAGGGCAAAGTAGATGAGTACCTTAGAGGGTTGTGCAATCCATCCAATTATCCTAGTAGACTTAAAGGATTCTGTCACAACTCTAAGTTGTGTCCAGTAGAGAAGGAAACCTTTAGACTTATCACCAATGATGTGTGAGTTGTGAAGCTTCATCAGGTAGGACTGTGTGCATAGTAAAAAAGGCTCCTTATCTAAGCTACTACAAGTGAGGATTTCTGATGTGCGCACCTTTCCATTTGCAAGAGATGTGTTTAAATTTTCTCACCTATAGTTTCAAGTCACACCATATTGCTCAGTATGAGGGATCACAAGGCAAACTTAACTCATTGACCCTATTCCACCTCTTTCATTGAGTTACAAGTTGAGCATAATTTTATTCAAAACCAGCCGGTATGCAACCATGAAACTGAAGAGAACCCCCTGCTTGTTTTCTTATTGTTGTTTACTTGTCTTCTCTTTTCAGAGATCAACACTTCAACAAGTGGAAATTGAGATTGCTAAATTTAGAATATGTAAAGACATGTCCATCTCTTCATGTTGTCATAATATTGTTTACAAAGTATTATGTCACTTTGAACTACTTTAATTAATACACCATGTTATATTTTGAGTTGAATTATGTAGAGACATTATTCATGAGGAATTATCATATTAGACTTGAGGAATTATCATATGGTCATGAACTAAGTGTAGTTCTATTTATCTTATGGTTATAAAGTGCTAATTGTTTCAAACTAAAACAAGTGTTCAATGTGTGACGATATAACTAATAAGGAGTAGAATAATACTACTCTTCTTTGGGCATAATGTTATCTTTCACGAGGTCCATTTTCTATGAGTAACTGAGTCATATAAACACACTAGGTGGTTAGTAAATAGATAAAATAGAATAACAGTTTGTAGGGTGAGATGCGTGAAGTATTATGAATATTCTTGCTTTCAACGCACACTGAAACTACTCATATATGACAAAATACAAAAAGCAACAAACAAAATTAATATATAAAAGAATTCAGTAACATCTCAATCTCCCCACGATAATTCAATTTTCCTGAGGCAATAAAATATCTTTAGTAGATTAATTTGGCAAGAAAATCACCTGAATCCTGAAGAGAAAAGGAACGGAATTGGTTGATATGCATGACCATTTTCTCTGGGAGAGGAATATGCATTAATACTTTCTTGCAAAGCTCTTGCATATTGCTCATCATCTTCCAAGGTAGAAGAATTTTCTAATATCAAAAACAATTCAGCAGAAAATTCTCCAGTTAGTGCTAATAGAGCATCAAAAAACCCTTTGATAGAAGTATTAATTTCTACATAATTAATTTAACTATCAAAGATTTCACAGTTTCAGAAAATCAGAAAATCAACACAGAAAAATAACATTAGAATTAAGAAAAGATAAGTGTTTTGATCTCAAAAAGCATCTTTGCCAGGAAAAGCAGATTATAGCAACAAAAGTCATAAACTGAAGCAATAACACCTTAATTATTCTGATTTGAAAAGGCCTAGAAATGCTATAATATTGAAAAAGTGAAACTCTTGATTTTTTTTTTTTTTTAAAAAAAGAAAACACCACAAATCCTAACAGAAAGAGATGATAGTTCTCCTGTCTTTGAGCAACTTGTGCTTGTTAGTGCAGGTAAAATGTCGATGTGAAGTGAAATCTCAGTACGGAAAATCAAGCATTCAACTATACAGTACAATTTGGCAGAAATACAGCTATAGTAATAAATGAACCAATAGTTGATGTACATGTGACCACACACAAGCTGGAAAAGGATCCTGAATAATTATGTAATGAAGAATCAGCTCTGAAATTATCTTTTTTTTTTCTCAAAAAAAAAGTTATCAAATGAGCATAGGAATAAAATTGAACGAACCAATTGCCTTTGCTTTCTGTTGTTCCTGTTCTAATAAGGAAAGTTCAATAGCATAGGCTATATCTTCATTTTCATTTTCAGATAGCGCATCCTGCCACAAAAACAAAAAATTGAAGAAACCATCTCAGGTAAAAATTAATTTAGATTAATATCAAAAAATATAGTAGTAATACCATTGGATGGAAGTTTTACTTACATAAGTTTTCATATCAATATGAAACAACTATGCAGTATTGCAAGGCATATGATCAATGGCATATCAATACATGGAATTGCATCATGCAGGAAAAACAAATAAGGCATCACCTCCTTGATCACGAAATGCTTTATTCGTATTACAGTTTGTCAAGAAATTGATGATGTTGAACACATCAAAAGAATATTGAGCCCATGGAGAAGTATTTCCAGAAAAGCCTACACCCATGGATTAGAATACCAATTGGACTAGTATTCACTAACCTACTGGTACCACACCAAATAGTCTGGCACAGCTTGGTACACTGCTAATTGTTCTATTATTGTTTTAGTTAATTATATTGGGTGGAACAAGTTGGTATCAAACACTCTATCTTTGTATATTAACAGTGGTGGGTTCACAGAAACATTTTTGGAAGCCCAGCTTGGACCACAAATAGGCAAAAATAGTAACTGACAAAATGCAGAAAAAGATTGATATAATTCATGTTGTGTCATTTTGGGAAGTGAAACAAATCATATATTTACCATGAAAGAGATTGGAGTGTCTCCTTGTAGTAAGCACACTTACTCAAGTTGCAGGATCAATAAAAGTGACACTGAATATATGGTACATATATAATTAGTTCGCTACTACATGCATAACTCATCTTCTGAAAAGAAGCGAAATAAAAGGAAAATAAGTTTTAGAAATGCAAAAACACTAGTGACGCACAGGCTTATCAAGCCTTTCATTTAAAATATGAAATGGTACAAGATTTAAAACAAGCAATAAGAAAGTACAACGTTTGTGTACCAAAACTTATGACAGGCAGAGTATATCAATTTCCAGCAGTTCACTAAACCTTATGTGATCCTAGGAACGTATTATCTTTCCTTCAATAATTTTTCAGTTCAATTATGCTTAGTTTTCTACCTGAGTTATTCAACCTGGAAATATCTGCAATGAGAAATCAATTTCACGAAGAAACAGAAAGAAAACCTGAAAGGCAGTGCTAAAAAATGAAAATAAGGGGGAACACGCAAGTTTAAATTGCTACCCTAGAAGTCGAAGGTTCAGCGCAAACTTCCTCATCTTCAAATCTTCCATGGTATTGCCCCTCTGAAATTCTATGGCTGGAGCCCTTGAAGATTTTGCGCAGCCAACTCATAATGTGAGTTTTTATCTTAACATTCCTGCTGTTGTTCTGGAAGCATATTTATCCACAATCAACATAACAAAACATGTGATGAAAAGGCAAAATAAGTCGGAAGTACTAAATAATTCAAGAGGATTCACAACATTGCTTGAATCATGTTTCTGAAACAAATTCGTAATGAAGAACATGGGGTAAAAAAGAGTACAGAGATGTAAAGATGTACAAGTACTTGAAATTGTAATAATTGCAATTGTTGATTCATTATTGATACAGCATTAGGATTTGTTTTGGAAATACCATATTTCAGGCAAGTGCAAATACTGGAGTACTGAATGGCAAGAAGTCAAAATTACACTAATGGTGAACATGTGTAGAAATTCCCTGATTATCCTACTAAATCTCAAAAAGAAAACTCGATCAAATGGATTGCACATTAGAAGTACAGCCATTGCTCTTCAACTATAAGATGGAATATTTGCATCCTTCTTTAATCTATCAGAAAATTTTTTTGTATCCTTGCCACGTATTAATGCAGTCTATTCGTTGATAAAGCGCAGTGAGATACGCATGTATCTATCTTCCCCTTTGCTAGTGGAATATTATGTGTTTTGACACTACTCTGTTTTCTAAAACAACAATACTGTCATCTACAAGGCAGGAGCCAAAATCAAGTAGCAGCAAAAACAATATCCAGCAGAAGGGCCTAGTTAGCTGATATTTCATGAATAAGTAAAAAATGACTTTCAAAAAAAGCATTGTGCAATAACATTGCAGAACATGAGAAGTGCATCACAAGAGTATTCTTTAAAGAAGTTCAACCTAAATGGATGAAAATTTAAACATTTATCAATACATGCAATTTAAGAAAACGCAGATTTTAAAAAAACAAGAAAAGACAAGATTGTCAGTAACGAAATGGAAAGTTAAAGCCCCATGTTTTAAGAAAGCAACACTCAATTAACACCGCCTAATCTAAGGATGCTAAGAAAAGATGCCTTTTTTACAATGAATAATATAAGAGCATGTTATCAGAAGAAGTACTACCAAAGTGGAAGATTGCAACCAAATTATTTACACGGGAAACAAAACAAGCAACAAGACTAATACATCCAGTTTCTGAAACAAGATGAAAAGTAAGAGAGCCATAACATTCTAGTTGGACAATTCTAGCTATTACTTTTCTTACTTTTAATAATTAACATGAAATAAATATATTACAGAATCATGGCGTACAGTGGCTACAGATTGACTATCTGAAACAGAACCGAACTTCCTGTGCATCTATAACCTCTTCAGTTCATGTATTCAATATTTCAACTTTAATCAGGATATTGTATTTGAAATCAATGCCAAACTTTTTTTCACAGGCAAAAACTTCCCTATCAACACCTAATACATGAGTTATAAGATAAACCAAATAGTGCCGACAAGAAAACATCCATTTGAAAGCCAAAGGAAACGAATAGCTACAGTAATCAGCATCATCGGCATGATTTATGCGGTGGCGCACTGTCTCACGGGAGAAGAGAAATAGGATGACAGGAAGGGACTACGTGAGGCCTACAATCAGTTATCGGTGTGCTTGGTAGTTATGCAACATCAAACCACACCAGGACGCATGTGAACAAAATTACTATTTTAGTAAGGAACTCGCAAACTAAAAAGTCGATTACAAAAGCAGACTCGCACATAAAGAACACGATCTCCGCGTCGGCAAAGCTCTGTTTAGCGGAAGCATCGCACGCCCAGTCAATTGGAGGAGTCACGGCGCTGAGACGCGCTCAAAGCAGGAGATGCTGCGTTGCCCAACCAAATTTTGATTCTAGTGGCCAAGGATTCCCCTTTGTCGGAAATCCGATCATGCTAGTCGCCCCTGGGGATTTTGTAGACGGCGTACGGAAAGGAAGCGGATGGAAGAAGGGAATGGAATAGGAGGAGTACCTTCACGAGGATCTCCGGCGAGGCGAGCGAAGACAAGAGGCGGAGGAGGGGAACGGGGCGAGTTCCAGCTTTTTCCTCAGGGAAGGAAGAGGCAGAAGGGATGCCGGAGAGCTCACGTCAAAACGAAGCAGCAGATGAAGTCAAGATTCAAGAAGAACACGTCTCTCTCTCTCCCTCCTCCCTCTCTCTCTGTCTCTCTCTCCTCCGTAATGCTGTACCTTGACGTGTGACCCGACGTGTGGGTCCCGACGCGGTAAGTTTGCGAGAGAGCACGATGCAGTGGGGACACGGGTCGATTAGGAGGGCGAGTGGTGGCGGGGACATGTTTTGACGTTAGAATTATAAGGGATTAATTGCAAATTAGTCTTTGCTCGTATTTGCAAAGTGGCCCTTAGAACAATAGAACTTAATTTTTTTTACCCGAAAGAAATGAACTCCACGAGTGGATAAAAATTATGAGAATATTTTATATTTTTTTAAAATTATAGGAATATAATATTTAGGGAATAGAGCTAGACTTGGTAATTCGGATCAGTAGTGGATCATAAATGAATCGTGTCAGCTGTGACCCATGACCCGATTAAGTTAATCCGAATACGACTCGTTTAATTAATTGGATTAAACAATCTAACACGAACACGACTCGAATATAATCAAGTCAACCGGACACAATCCGAATAACCCGTTTATTATTTATATTTTAAATATAAATAATAAATTAATAAAAATTCTATTAATATTAATAAAATTTTAGGTGTATAGAAGCTGAACTCTAGGTTAAAAGATAATTAGAAGATATTTGGGCTTATAGTATATGAGTCTATATTTAAATTTTGTTTATATAAATATATAATGTAATCGGGTTAAGCAGGTCAATCCATTTATAACCCGACATGACCCAATTATTTTTGGGTCATAAACGGGTTGACCTGTCGTTTATGACCTGTTTATGACCTGAACAAGATTATGGCTGACTCGAACTCACTTAACTTCGTGTCGAGTTATGTCAGGTCAACGGATCCGATCGAATTTTGCCAAGTCTAAATAGGGCATTGTAATTTTGGAATTAGTACCCAAATTTAGGATTTGAATTAGGGTTTTGTTATGGATTAAAATATTTTTATATATTAATTTCTACGCTTATAAACAGTCTATAATTATATAGATTAATAATACTATTTAATTATATAATCATAAGAATTAAATCTCACCTTCATTACCGATTTTAATCCGGTTTAGGTTCATACTAATAACAAGGCTACAAAGTTTTCACACAAAGAACCGCCTGTGCCGGCCTGCGCCTTGAACCGAGTCCCACGAAAAACCGCTTCCCGGAGCCCTAAAGAGACCGGCGATCGCATTCGAACTCCCAAAGCATCGGAGAAGAGTAGATCCGTAGAGGAAGAAACAAATATGGTGCGGGTGGCGACCTACTTCGCGATGACCTTCGGCGCTTTCCTCTTCTGGCAATCGATGGACAAGGTCCACGTCTGGATCGCTCTCCACCAAGACGAAAAGGTCTCCCCTTCCCCTTTACATCCGTTCCCACAATCTAACTCGTTCTTATCTTGTATCGTTCCTAACTGATAATGCTCGCATTCACAAAGCCTCGTATTTTGGATGGCCGTTATGGCCCCTTGATTTATTTTCTAGGTCGACCACCAAGTCTCCTTTTTTCCCCCCATTTTATGTGCGAAATCTCGGCTTCTCGCTCACAACAAGTCGATGTCAACTGAAATATGTGTAATAGATGCATTTCCGTGCAAATTTGCCCCCTTTCATTTGGTCTTTTTTTGTATTTGGAATATGAAAAATAGTTTGGTATGACATCCCTTAAAAAATTAAGAAATATGGTAGGTCTCTAATGGCTGTTACATATCACACTCTATGGGAAAGAACTGAACTTTGTGCGTATGTAATTGAATTTATCTCTCCTACTACCTGATTGGATCTTGCAATTTGTGTTTGAGCTCATGGCTATGGGTGATGAAGTTAGAGATGCCAGTAGATCATTTTGTGTGTTGTAATAATTGGATATGATCTATTAAGGCATGCATCACTTTGTAACTTCCATGAGCTAGTGTTGATATTGGAAGCATTCTTAGCCACAGTCTGAGCGTTGAATGATGGTGTGTTTTAGGTCCTAAGATCATAGTAAAGAAGACATTAACTTGAAAGGATAGTACGTTTGACTGTTTACCACTCCTATAAGTGGCGCTAGGAAGATCATGCTTTCTTATAGAATTGAGGGAAATCATTTTATAACTCCAAGATAACTTTACGAATATGCTTTTTGGTGTTCTAACTCTGTATATTCTAATTGTCAGTTCACTGAGGTTCTTCTGGCTCTTCTATGCTCACTTTGGTTTACAGGATCACCTGCATGTGTTCCGATGTAGATTAACATGTTTTATCCATCTTTTTTGGTTGTCATGAAGTTGAATAAACTCCACCAAGTATTGACACTGAAGCAAGAAAATAAGAAGAAAGAAACTCTACACACATTGAAACTCTTTATTATGCCATTTGCTCTAGAACTATTGAAACTCTGTCATTCTATGTACCTCCACATTGTTGTGACATGCCTATGCGGCTATGCTACCATATCTTTGTTTTGTTGTTCCATGGAAAGACCAAGGAGAGTAGAGAGTTTCGAAAGGGAAATAAGTGATACAACAGATGTGTTTCTGTTATTCCATGAGGTATAACTTTACGGTTTTGGCACTTAGGTGCCAGCAATTGTGAAAGAAAATATGGTAGATTGATTAATCATTATGAAAGATCGCAAGCTATAACTAGGCTCGATAACCACTAGACCAGATTAACCAAGACCAATACATATTATTAAATGAAACTCGAGATAAACCATATATATTAATCATGCAGTACAATCAACCGCCAAGATCTATGGATTTCAAGAGTTAATAAAACCTTATAAGTGTTAGCAAGGCCATATAAATTCATTAGTTGCATGAACTCTAGCTCTCTGTACTTTGCTTGAGTACAACAAAATACAATACCCCAATTCTTTCCATATGGGACATGAAAAGATAAATATTTCATTTCCATTTGTTGGGGACAATACATGCTTGTTTTTATATATTTGATTAGAAAATTCGTTGGCTATGAATTTAGGCAGCTTTTTGAGTGATGGTATGTTCCTTTCATGGAATGCACCGTTTTCTTTATATTTTAACCATCTCTTATCGTATTTAAGTATTAGTTTACGTGACAACTAAATGTTTTCAAATCACCAGTTTACAGTTTTTTAACATAATATAGAAGTGCAAATCACAAGAATTATGAAAATTAACTCCCGAAAATGAATGCTCTATGACTTGCGACAAGTTATTTAAAAGATTTCAACATTTTCATTGATTCTCTTTTCATCCTTTCAGAAAGAAAGATTGGAGAGGGAGATGGAGATAAAGCGACTCAGAGAAGAGCTTCTCGCTCAAGCAAAACAGAAGGACTCGGCTGCATAGTTTGACCATTGCTTGGATTTGAAAGTCTGATTTATTTTACAGAAGGAATAGCTTTTTTATAATGTTGAGATGTCTCATGAAAATTATATCGTGTTATTTATGCTAATAATTAAGCTAGGAGGTGTATTTTCGACTTCCTCGCACTACCATGAGCAAGCCTGTCAATTGCTTGGATTTGAAAGTCAAGACTTTGCTTGATGTTGAACCCAATCTGAGGTAGATGATACTTCAGTTTGGATTGTGATGATAAGAAAGAAAACCAATGAATGTTTTAGATTCCGTTCCAACACCACCAACGTGTTTCTTTGCACCTTGAAGCTTTGTCAAAAGTATTGCTTGGCTGCTTAATAACAGCAATCATAGATTATGCTGCAAGTGAAATCGTGACATATGGTGTAAATGTGTTCATAGCATTCAGTGCCGTATTTTCTTTATTTGCAATTACTGTTAACTATCAATTAAATTAATGGCATCATGAAGTGCGACTGTGAAAGGTGTTTTCGTGAACCGTAACTGGAGTTTTTCTATAATGTGTAGGGATTAATTTGCATCCATAGTGAATAGCTTTTGCAATAAATGAAAATGAGGTATGTTGTACATAGTGAAAATAAGTTTTTTTTTTTTGTAATTTACCTTTTAAAACTCTTTTTGGGCGAGGGTGAAGGATTTACCTGCACGTTTACATTGAGCAAAGTAGGCATTTCTTTTGTTTATTTAGAACATGGAAAACTGGAAGTAATATTAGATTTATTTTTGCAGTGTACTGGTTTTCAGAATTACAGTGACGGAAGTGAAATTATATCATATTATTTGTTCGGACGGATTCATTTGAAGGAAAATAAAAATCATGATGAGGTTCTCTTTTCTTCTTTACAAGTAATCTAAACCATCTAATATCAGTTGCAGCTGTATCTATACTAGATCTGAAGCTGCGACAAAGGAACAGTGAAGGATGGCATCCTTAAAATGGATGCAGGACTGTGGATAAAAATCGTACGCACCTACATGCACTCAGTTAAGGGGTATCTCACGAGTTATTTAATCAAATAATTCTTATTTAAAATTACCCCATTCAAATATAAAAATTAATTAAAAATTTAATTGTTTTTCTATTTTTAGTGACATGATGCTTTTACGCACCTTCCCCACAAATTTTTTTCTCGCTTATCTTAGGTGTTAGGGCCTGGTTCAGGCGGTCCGGCCCAGGCCCGAACACAAGCCCAAGCCACCGAAGCCCTGTCAACGTGGGCGATTGACCAACTCAAACGAAGCAGAGGCTTTGTCTCATCCGCGTGACGCTGATTCGGCGGGCAACGCAGATGCACGGAAGGCGTGCGCGTCGCAGCGTGCGAACGCTCGTTCGCCGAAAGCTTCGCGAGCGTAGCGGACGACGCGGACAGCGACGATGGAAGCCGCACGGCGTCGTCTTCACCCCACGACGCGGGCGCTGGCTCGACGAGAAAGGCGGACGCGGCTGGCGGCCGCTGAGGACAGAGTCTTCGGCGGAAGACTCGGACGGGACGCATGACGCGGAGCTCGCGGAGGCGAGATCTGCGGGAGACCTGGTCCACGCGACCAGATGGAGCAGAGGCAGCGAAGCTTCTCTATAAGAAGCTTGACGGCGACGAGATTGGTGTGTGCGCAGAGGGCGACACCATAGTGAGCGCCGGGGAGCGACTCCACCGGCGACGGCGAGGGCGCCGTCGCCTCTTCCAGAGCTGGGCTCTGATGCCGCCAGGGGCGAAGGTCGGTGCACAGGTGCCGACGAGCGAAAGAGCGAGTAATAAGTGCTTGTAGTCGGCTACGACCGGCGAGGGAGGGATTGAGGGCGCCGGCGACGGTGGTCGTCGGAGCAGGGAGAAGTTTGCATCGATCTTTCCAGTGAATAAAGTTTGGATTTCTTCTTCACCTGCAATCCTTTCCCCTGTTTCGTGCTATTCTCCGGTGAGGCGAGGCGACGACGGACGGAGGTGAGAACGACGTAGGCGACGTCGTTCCCACGAGGTGGCGACGCTCGGCTTCGACTCGAGGAAGAAGACGACGCGCGTTTCGAACGCGTCGGGCGTTCGAAACGAGGAGGTCAACGGTCAGCAGCGGAGCGGAAAATCGAAATCGAATTCTCGATTTCGGTTGACGTAGGCGAACGTCAGCGAGACGAAAATCGACGCGGTGATTTCGATTTGGAGCGCTGACATCAGCAATGGAGATTTACGCGCGCGGCGAGATTTCGATGAGGGCTGACGTCACGCCGACGTCAGCAAGGTGATGATTTTGACTTTGGTCAAAATCAGAAGAGGTATTTGATTTAGGGCTCCGTTCTTTTCCGGATTTCTAAATTGGGGTTAGGGTTTTCTCCGTGCGATCTTGTATTTGGGGATAAAAATTATTCGGGGAGATTAGGGTTTCTAATTTAAGGCCGAAAATCCTAGGGCGAGTTACGTTCCGGTATTCCGCCGGACGGCTCTAGGAAGCAGATAAGCGCCAATCCTAGGCCGATCCGACCGGGGCGTGACATTAGGGGTACCACAGTGGCATCGTATACAAGTTTTTTCCCAGCGGCATAGCCTCCGAAGCAATAACACTATACTTGTTTGTGTTACTATAACGTTTTACACTTTTGATACATCTTCCTCTTATAACAAGTCTTAGAATTGAGTTTCAAACTTCGTTACTTCAACTTCACTGAATTTTCTCGCTTATCTTAGCGGTACCAGAGCCTCCGAAGTAATAACATTTACTTTTGTATTACCATAATGTCTTGCACTTTTGATATGATAACAAGGCCTTAGAATTAAGTTTCCACTTCCTTACTTGACTATGTCATGTATCATGTTGCTAGAGAGATACTTTTGTTGAAAAAGCAAAATGTCATGTTAATAGAAGAAAAACAAACGATATACATACTCCTGAAAACGTCAACGAAAACAGCAATTGTATATGGTGAGACCCTAACCAATAACCATGCTTGTGTAGACAAAAAAAATGTACACATTCAGGCGAAGAAAAATCAGCTACTGAAAGCCACCACTCCACAAGATTTAACTTCATTCCCATAGAAAGAACCTATCCACGTTCGTTAAACAAACTATATTACTTATGTGATCATTCTAAAGTTACAGCAATGTAAAGAATCAGTTTAATCAGCAGGAAATGAAAAATCGTCGAACCATAAACGCAACAACTGCCTACAATGACTCATCCACTAGGTGTCTTTCTCACATCCATCAGATACTATAGACAGCAGCAAGGATATTATACGATTTGTAAGCACAAATAAATGTACAGATACCCAACACAATAAAGCCAATCTATGAATTATACCCAGTAAATCAACAAGTTCATCCCGCCCAGATCCTGTCCAATCTGTCAACGCTCCTCCGACCTCTGTCGATCTGTTCTATGTGCTTTCCAGGCTTACCGAAGCAATCTAGACTCCTCCTCGACCTCTCCATTTGGTCAAATGGCAGCTTCACCTTTTCCACCTTCTCCATGCCGCAAGACTTTCGGTCCTTCATCCTTGACTTGTCTGTACTAGGCCTGGATTTTTCTCGCCGGTCAACGCTTTTCCTTGAGGGTTCGAAGCAGTCAGTGCTCTTCCTGGGGAGTTCAAAAAGATCTGAACTTTTTCTCCAACTTCTCTGAAAAGGTGATTTCTCTACAGTTGTTATAAACTTCTTAAGGTGTTTAATGTATTCAGGGAAAAGCTCCAAGTCACAATGCTTTCCTCCTTTCAGCCAGAGCGGTTCATACTTCTCCTTACACAATTCCCACAGCTTTTTACCATGAGAAAAATCCACAACTTCGTCTGTTGTTCCCTGCAGATTAGGGTACAAGTTATTAGACAAAACATTGGAATAGCTTGTCTTTGACACTTACAATATAACTCGTAAATATCGTAAATATCTACCGAATTTCAAAAATACTACACATTCCTAGATATAAAGATGTAAGATATCAGTAATCTTTCAATCTAGGAGCAATTTGTAGTGATTCACAAACCATCTGCACAAGTGGAAACGCTATGATTGACAGCTTTAATTCATGGCATGTGCTACCATTTTTTGTTTCAGATTGAAATTCCAAAGAACTAATAGCATAAAATTTAGCACCAAGTGGAACATTATCTTAAGAGCGTAGCCTGGAGCTTCAGTATTTGATTGCTCATCCATTTAAGAGCTCTGCATCCCTCGCTAATGTAAGTTATGGAAGCGAAGGAGGAAGAAAATATGAACATATTGGAAGAAATAAAGCATAAAAAGTAACATTATAGTATTGCATACAGAATGCTTGCAATCTTTCTTCTTCATCCACTTCCATCTTTTCCATCCCTTGTTGGTTCTCTATTTTATTTACTTCTGTCTTGTTCTCTTTCAAAGTATGTGATCGTGTCCAATTAGATATCCTCATCTCCGGAGATCGAACCGACTATGCATGCTTATTATTTCCAACTTTACCAATGTTTTAGAAGCACAGGTTGTTCGTTCAACCAAATTGTAAGACACTAGATGATTCTAAACAAGTTCTATCTATGGCAGGATATAAGAAGCGAGAGAAAATGATAAAAAAGCAGCAGATAAATGAACTTCACTGCATTCTAGTTCTACTTATCTCTGTCTGGACCTATTTGAACAGTCGTGATAGAACATCATTCAAGAAGGATCACCAAGTAGACCAATACAAAACATACTGAAAAATTCAATAGCCCTTCACTAAGTTAAAGAGAAAACGTATTTGTATTTAGATGAAAAATCATCACTTTACATAGTTGTTGATATGAAGAACTTAGTTGTGTTTTGTAAGTGCCAGGTAGTGCAGTTGGTAAGGACCTTAGTTAATAACAAAGTTCAAGATCTAAGTCCCGCCTTTATTCCTTTACTTACCTATGTCACAAAGAAAAGATCATGGAATTTTGTTTCACTTGATATAGTATTTAAGTAGCACACTAGTGCCTTATGTGTGTAAAATATTCAGTTGTTTCTTTTTTTACAAAAAAAATCAACCATGTCCTAGTTTGAAACCGACAAGGTGTGATGCTTATGTGTGTTTATATTGTTGCATAGTGGTTTGACCGGACTATTATGTCCCATACTGTGTTGTCAAAATTTATAAACTATTTGGTAAACAAATTTTTATCTTCCATCAAATTTTAAAATAATAAATATATATTATTTTAAATTATTTAAAATAATAACAATTTTCCTTCATTATTAAAATTTTGAATTATTTAAAATAGTAATATTTAAAATTTTAACCAAAAACAAGCAAATAAGTAGAAGCCGAAAAGCATCTAATTATAGCTTTCCTGCTTTTTCACTTTTTTTTCTATTTTTCATTACCAAACTTTTTTTTTTCTATTTTTCATTACCAAATGACTTTTTAACTACTTAAAAGCAACTTAAATGCAATTTAAATGCAGGCCAAACAACCCTTAAGTGAAGTATAATTTAAGACAGATGAAGAGGGCAGTATGGAATATTTTTTTCAAATAATTTAAAAATACGATTTTATTTGCCAAAATTTCACTAGAAAGGAAGTATATATCACATTAAACAATATTCAATACTCAATCCCAGCGAACATACCAAGTAAGCAAAAAAAATATACTTACATGAATCACTAGCACAGGACAATTGACGGATGATATTTTGTCAATATTCTGGAAACATAAGGATTATGATGTTAAGATATGAAACAAACCATCAAAAGAAAGACAAAAAGGCATTTGAATAAAGTTCAACCTTATAGATATCAAACCAGTATGTTCGTTTTACGGGATACATCACTCTTAAACCTGAGAGTATAGGGCTGTGCAATACAACAGCTCTTAAGTGAGGTAGGCGCGCAGCCAAATCGACGGTCGGTCCGCTACCAACAGATTGACCATAGAGAATTATTTCTTCCTCCTTTGCACCATAGTTCTCTATGAGGCACTTATAAGCAGCCTCTATATCAGAATATGTGTTTTGTTCGCTTGGCTACAAGAAAGACAAGATCAGTTAGTTCCTTCGTACTCCTTTATCCAATCAACTAAAAAAACACTAAAGTGAATCTTTCTTCATGAAGAGTTAAAGAGATGAACAAGTAAACCTTTCCTGTCGACTGGCCATATCCAGAGTAATCGTACCTGCAAGTGTACAGAAGCTTCAGATACAATTTGTTGGTAATCTCACTTGAGACAAATTGAAGGAAGTGATATCTTGCTTCTCGTAACAAATTACCACAATTGCATCAATATTGTCATGCTAAAACAAGCAAGCCCTGTGCTAATCCTACTTGAAGCAGTACGGATCGGAAAAGCAAAGGTTGATAGAAATCAAGAATAACAAAATTTCTCAGTTGTGGTTCATAAACTTAAAACTGGAATTTGGAACAAAGCTAAAGAGCCAAACCCTTTGATTCTTTTTTTTCTTCTGAGTTTTCTTAATAGAGCCAGAAATATATGAGTTTTCCATATCGTATCATCCTACTATAACAAACTAAGTTGTTATTTGACAAATTCCATTCCAAGGACCATCATTTTTTTCTTTCATAGACGTTCATCAATAAGGCATTCTCTTGAACTATTTCAGTTAAAAGCCATCACACATTACTGAATCCCCATAGTGTGACACATATAAGCAATTTTTTTGTTCGAAAACCTTTATATTACTCATTTTCTTATCCTTTCAGATTCAAGTTCTGCTATCTTGGACCTCTTCCTGACCACCCCTCTTTATGTACTTTGCAGGATACTTTAACAAAGAAAGACTTTGTCATTTATGGCTTTAGCCATCTAGGTTCATTAAGGAACTTTATTCTTTTAACTCTTAACATCAGGTGCTAAAAAAAGAGAACATATAATGGGTTACGGGTTACCCTTGTTCCCTCCTAGCGAAGCTGTCCTCTAACATCGCGAAATCGTATGGGACTCTAATATGC
Source organism: Costus lasius (assembly GCA_027563935.2). NCBI lineage: Eukaryota > Viridiplantae > Streptophyta > Magnoliopsida > Zingiberales > Costaceae > Costus > Costus lasius. The sequence goes on along the minus strand of CM050447.1, from coordinate 11,386,446 downwards.
AGTTGGATCTATGAATAGAAACCAAAGGAACAATGCCAAATAACAAGCAACAGATCAAAAGATGCAATTTCAGGCTAGGATTGAGCTTTTTTCACTAAAATTTGAGCCACATCAGTCCCAAAACCAGAAAATAAAAATCATAATGATCATACTCACACAACCAAGAATAAAATAAGGCATCATTCTGGCAATCGAAAGAAAGGAAAGTCCCTTGGTATTTTACATTGACTGCTGCTTGAAATAAAAGTGAAAAATTAAAAAAAGATGAAATTTTGTATAAAGAAAAGTTAAAGTAGTCTGACCTTTATGATTGGGAGAAAATGCTTTTCTTTTTGGATAAATATTGTAGAGTTAGATACTTAGATCCGTTCTGAAATGGTAAGTTCATAGAATTGTAGCAAAATTTACTAAGACAAACTTTATAAGTTGTAAAAACAAAAAAAATTGTTGAACGCTAAAAATCAGGATATTAGTAAATTAGTTTAAATAAAAAAATCGATTCCTAAACTAGCAAGATACTAAAAACAGCAGAAGCAAAAAGCAGCCAGCATCAATCACCAAAATACCCACATTACTATTTTGGAAACAAGGCACACAACTAAAATCATATGAAGGGTATGCGACCTAAGAAGAAAATTTCGATAGGTTCGTCGGATTTGATAAAAGTATGAATCTTCAAGTGACCCTAACACATACCGTGGTTTTAAGCTTCGCATTTTCTCATGACCTAAAACTATTAGCCTCAATGAACTCATCAGTATCTACTTGATAAAAATATTTACCCACCTAAATTTTCATTATCATATTGCCAAATTTCACATAAATCCTCCATAAAATAGAACGAAAATCGCAATCCACGCATTGATATTGAGCCACAATGCGGAATTAGGTGCTCAAATAGACGCAGAAATAAATTTTACTTATCAATTTAATTTGACCCAAAAAACCTAAAGATACTAGTTCAATACTCTGCTCCGTCTCAACTCTCAAGCTATAATTTTCAGGGAAAAATAACCCATCGCATCAAACTCGAACACGACGATGCATCCAAAATTTCCAGAATTGAACAAAAGAACACTTTGCCAACATATCCGTCCTCAATTTCTCACCCATCAAAATTCGATCTTTCAGCACCGAACCCGGCCAGAACGAGAAAGGGCCGGAACAAGTGGAGCAGTGAGCAAGGGATTGGAAAGAGAAGGCAGAGCAGCATACCCCATGAGGTTAACGCGGAGGTGGATGCTGAGCTCGACGAAGAGCTCGAACATCTGCCCGAGATCGGCGGCGTTGCCGTGTGAGTAAAGCACGGTGGACGCCGCCACGGGGTTGCGCACGTACATGGCGACGATCTCGGTGCCCTTCCTGGTGGGGAGGCGGAGCACTTCCACGTTCTCGCGGTGCGGGAAGCAGCTGAACCGGACCACCCCGGACTCCGGCTCCGTCACCACCTCGTACGATGGCGGCGTCGGCGGGAAGAAGGCCAGCTTCGCCGCCACCGACGATGTCACTCCCCCCATTTCTCTCTCTATCTCTGCGGAAACTAGATGCGGGCGTGGTACAGGAAGAGGGATAAATATTACTAAAATTGGGAAAGGGTTGAACCGTTCAAGGAGTTAAGCTGATGGATTCGAGGGAAATCTAATAATAATATAGTTAGATTCCCTGGTAAATCCATTTCTTCTTTTTTATTTGAAAAAGGATATAAAGAGGAAAGCATGCTTTGCTTTGCTTTAAAAAATTTCCTTTTTTTCCCTTCATCTATGCGTCTCTTTTTTCCTTTTTAAGGAAAAAATATATGTATGTGGACGTATATCCATGGAGAGGGTCGAATTATTTTTATTGCTTTATTAAAGGGAAAACAAGCATAAAATTACAATATTATATCCATGTGAATAATTATTATACAATATTATTTATAAATATAAATAAAATTACAATATTATATCTGAGGAATTATTTAGTTATTATTGCAACCACAATAAAAAAAATCAACTATAATTATTTCTATATACGTCTCTTATAAAAATCCGCCTCAATTTATATTTAATTCGAAAATAAGATTAAAAATATATTCGTAATTATATAATTTTAACTATTGATAGAACTCAATCTAATTATCCATATCAATATAGGAGGTGGATGAGTTACATTCAACTTTGTGTAATAAGTGTCTCGCCCATAATTACGGTAATATTTTTTTTGGATTTCCACCCGTGAGTCAACGCTGACTAGAGTCCAAATCTGTCAACGCACGGATCCTAACGGTCGAAACCGCAGGATTGGGCGCGACTAGCGGAGCTGATTCCTCGAATCGACTCCCAGCCCAATTGAGGACTCAACGGATCGCTGTTGTTCCAACATTCTCACAATTTGCCAAGGACCGATATCACTAGACCGGACCGGGTTCACTCGAACCCAAACGAGACTCACTCGTATCCGACCGCATCAGACGAGGTCCACCACAGTAGTACCCAGTTGTCCACGGATCAAGCCGGCGCCCGGCGATCACGAACGATCATCACATGGCGTCGCACGCCGAAGACAATGACGATCCAGCCGGCACCTCTCTCACACGCAGGCGAGGATAGCCGGAGGAGAAGGGTTACCTACAGGCAACCGGCCACGTCGCACGTGGGAGTCAGCAACGGACGGCGTAGCCGCCCAAGCACGCCTTGCGTGTGTCCACCGGCTGCCCCAAAGGGGTCGCCCATCCACCCTCACGCGAAGGTGAGGTGGGGACGAAGGAGGAGGAGTTATCCTCCGACGACCAGCTGTAGGGGAGAAGTCCGGAGGCTGGGGAGTATACGCAGACGGTGGCTGGTAACCAGTGGGATTCAGGCGAACGGCGGTTGAGGACACGGGCATCCGCTCCCACGTGATCGAAGGAAACGCCACTCGCACGGCCTCACGTCTAGCAGGGAAGGCAAGCACGAACTCGATGGAGAGTCGCAGGAAGAGGGAGGCGGCGCCGATCCGAATGCTCGCCGACCACGGGAAGCCACCACACACCGACGACGAGCGGAGTAACGAGAATTGCGTGCAGGCGACGGCCAAAGCTCCTCGCACGCAGGCGAGCTCTGGCGCCGGAAGTTCTCGCACGTAGGCGAGCCGGCCGCCAGGAAAAAGGGAAGAGGAGGGGGCTCGCTGAGGGAGCTCGTCGACCAGCCAACTCACGCATACCCGCGTAGAGGAACCAAAGAAACAGGAGGCGCCACCGGGGAAGAAAACGCGCCCGGGACGGAGACCAAGAAATGGAGGAGGAATACCTCGGCGCTAGGCACCGGCTCCTTCCTTTCGATGACGTGGTAGCCAGCCGCGCCTTCCAAGGCGGTCTGGCGGTGAGGTCCGGCAGTGGCAGCAACGGCGACGATGGCGGCGACGCGAAGAAGACGACGAAGAGGACAGGGAGCTCCAGGGTGCTTCGTCCACCCACCCACACCTCCGAAGCGGCTTGGAGATTCTGCCGACCAGGGCATCCGACGAAGGCGAAGATCGGAGAGGAAGAAGGTGAGGAAGCAGCCGCCGAGTTTTTCCCGTTCGAAAGCTCATCCGTTTTTCTTCCTCGCCCATATCTCGCACGCCACCCGAGCGACGTCCCATCCTCTCATCCTGACACCTTGAGCCACACGCGAAGTCGTGTGATTTTCGTCCGTTGGGGCGATTTGAAATCGGATCCGGATTCGGGCGGGGGCCGATCCGATCCGTCCCTTGTGTAAAAAGGATGGGTTGGGCTGGCTGGAACTGGGCCGGAAATTGGGCCGCGCCCAATTTCTAACTCATTGGTAGGGATGGCAAAAAACCCCATTCCTGACCCGACCCGACCCGAAGTCAACGGGGAAAACCCGAGTTGACTGGGGGTCGGGTCGGGTTCGGGGAAAACCCGACGGGGGTATAGTCGGGTCGGGGTCGGGTATGGGAATTTAGGTACCCGCCCCGAACCCGCCCCGACTATTAAAATAACAAATTTACCCCTTATAAATTATAATCTAGTTACTAAATTTTAATAATTTATGTAGAAATGATGATATAATTTATGTAAAATATTTTTTTATTTATATATTATGAATAAAGAATGCAAATTAATTTTAAAATATTATTTATAATATATATTTATTTTTTAGGTCGGGCGGGGGTCGGGTTCGGGGACGGGTTTGGGGAAGTCGGGGTCGGGTCGGGGATGGCAAAACCCGATCCCGACCCGCTCCGTTGCCATCCCTACTCATTGGCCTAACAATAAGGTACTTGACTCATACGAGTGCTGTTGAGTTATTTGGGTAAAAAGTGGGTAATAATAAGAGGAGTAGGTGGTTTGCGGTGCCAGCTAAGCACTGCAAGCTCAATGCTGACCACATGATGGAGGAAACAAAGCCACGTGGGACCTGTCAATTTGTTGCGTCCCGTGCATCGAGCCCCATCAACTACAATACCAATAATAAATAAAATTAATTAATTAAATTTTATGTGGTGCTGCTTGGATATTAGATTAATTATCTGTTGTGTTCACCATATAAATTTATATTTATATTTTATTTTATTTAAATTAAAATTGCGAACTTCGTATCATCTGAAAAATCGAGAATCACATGCAACGCGCATTTATTATTAGGGTTAGGTCAGGCCTCGTGTTATAACTCAATGAGGCTATACTGTACGTCTCCCATTTTATTTTAAAAGAAAAATAAATTATTTTTTGGGTTACGCAAGCGGCCCTTATCCTGGTGAGCTGCCTCCCCCAAGTGAGAATTATTTAATTGGTCTCCTTAATAAGAGAAGGAAAACATTAGTTTGACTTTGACTGATATCGAGCTTTTCGCCTCACTGCCTTGGGAAGGTCAACTAGAAGCTTGTTTGACCTGCCTACTACGGTGTGGCCAATTTGTGTCCGCATAAGAGGATTCAAAGTAGACGTTGACTGAGCTTTTCGCCTCACTGCCTTGGGAAGGTCAACTAGAAGCTTGTTTGACCTGCCTACTACGGTGTGGCCAATTTGTGTCCGCATAAGAGGATTCAAAGTAGACGTTGACTGTTTTATTGCAAATATGGTGTCAAATACAAAACATTCGAGTCTAATTTTGTTAATGCCGATATATAAAGTGTAATATTCAAGTTTAATCTCGTATAAATGATAAAAAATAATAATATAATATATAAAATTTAATAAACTTATTATATAATAAAAATTTTAATCATCGATAAAAGATCTATTATACGAATTTAGAATAATATACTAAAGCATGCTTGATAGTGTCATTGGTATTTACTTGCTTTGATATCCACATATGCAGCTAGCTAGTGATTTTTCACTGCTATTCCTCTTAAAACAATTTTTAACTGTTTTTTTATAAAATTCATAGGAAAAAAAATGAAAAAATATATTGCGTCTAAATTCAGTGTATTTTTTTTCTTTTTCGTAAAATTTTATGTGGGTTTCTTTTAACAATTTTCTTGAATCAAACCTACAATTTAACTCGGCAGTACGTGAGATCAATTACACCATTCATACAAAATATATTTTTTATTAGATCCTCACGAATCAAGTAAACTTTGTACAATAATCTTGTTAAACAATATTTTTAAATTTGAGATCAATTTAGAACTACACAATCTTTTTAAATAACGGATTTATGGAAGCAAACCAAACTTAGCCCCCTTTCTTGACGGTTCTGTCGTACTCCGCACCGCTCACTTTCTTGGGGTTCGATATGGATGAGACCTTCGATCCTGTGAGACCTAAACCCCTTTCCTCTGAGCGTTGGCTGGCCGGAATCCTTTCGTCCCTGACCGCCGAATGTGGTCTTTGTTTCTCTCCAGGATCTTATTCGAGCGATCTTCAAGTTGGTTTGGAGCAGAAGGACCGAGCGGAACGATGACACCGAAGACCCTGAAATTGAGGTTTGGTGCTCTTTTGATCTCTTTTTTTTTTCAAACGATTGTCGTTTGTATTTTGCTGTTAGTTGTAATTTTTGAGATAGTTCACTCCTATGATCTCCAGCACAGTTGTGGTTAATTCGTGTCAATTGCCAGGTAGGTGCTGCTACCTGCAAGAAGACTCGACCAACTACAGGTACCGAATACCCACAGGATTTTTCACATTCTAGTCAACACAGAATTTTACATTAAGTGACAAAGGTGTTATTTACGATCAGCTATAGGATTGTGGCTAGGATCAGTCCCTTTGTTGTGCCTAATTTTTGAGTGTAAAAGTGTGTTTTTTTTAGTTTCTATATAGCATTCTAGTCGCATTTTATGATTGTTTCTCTAAAGTTGCACATGTCCTTTGTCATTCCGAAGAATGTCCACAATATTTGTCAACTGTTTAGGAATGAGATATTTGCAAAATTTCACAAGAAAATGTCTAAGCGTTGTCCCTTATTTCTGGTTCTCACTCTATAATGAATTTGTTAAATTGGACCCTTAATACTACCGCAGAATGAAGTTATAACATCCATTATTCCAAGTTGGGCATTCATCTGTCATTCTATTCTACCACATTATATTTTGCTCCAATACTCCTTTATTGGAATTCTGATCACAAATACTAGATAACACACAAATATTGATGGAACTAGAATGAAAATGCTCAAGGCATCTTGTAATGGTTATGTTGCGTTTCTTTTAAGCTTGAAAGTCAACCATTTTGAATTTAATTGCAAATGAACTATTTTAAAAAAGGAAGATTAGTTAAGAAGAATCAGAGAGCATGATTGATGTCTTTAGGTGATTTGGCCTCTTGTGCAGATAAATTGGGATTCAATACTTAAAGATATGGTTGGTGTAACCCCCTCATGCGAGCACAATCATGGAAGATCTATTTGGATTTATTTTTGGCACACACAAACAACAAAAGGGTAGAAGTTCAAAATAAGGGAGAGGGAGAGAGCCTTCACATGATAATTCCAGGATTGGAAAATGCGGTCAGCCTTATATAAATCTGAGACACCTCTTTCTGCACCTGCACCTTTCAAAAAACAAAAATAACTTTTACACCCACATCGGTATCTTGCAACCAACGACCCTCAACTTATGATCTGAACCTAAGACTAACCTAATTCAATTCATTTTGTTCTAATTTATAAGTTGTTTAATTTGGGTTCAATCAATAGACCTTAACAGCGATAATGGGTTCTTTATCCATCATATTATATAAGTGGAACCTCAATCCATATTTACCCTCATGTGGGTCTACAAGTAGGAAAATTTTATAGTATCCCTAACAATCCCCCATACTATCAAACTTTTTGAATATTATAAAAATCAATAGAAGAAATCAAAGTTTGCTTAGTGCTTATGCTATGCAGTTGAAAATAGGTTTTTAAAAGCTTGATTTTTACTTAGTGAAATAAGATTTTTTTTGAAGAAAATACAGTAAACCAAATCTTAAGCTTTGTTGCTTTAGATAAGACTTAAACAAACTCACTCATAATAATGAATATTCTAATTTTTTGGGTAGAATTTTGGTTTCGTGTAAGTGCTTCAATTTGGGTTCGTCAATGGAACTGAGTTACTAGACTTCAAAAGCCCTAAGGTGCTCTTTGCCCATCATGTCATGTAGGTTTACCTCAATCCATGTTTACTCTCATGTGGGGTCTAAAAGTAGGAAAATTATATATTTTTCCTAACAATTCCCCGTAAGATATCAAACCTTTTTATTATTATGAAATAATCAGGGAAATCAGAGTATTGCATAACACTTATATTATGTAGTTGGTAAGGTGCCTTTAAAATCTTAATTTATACTTAATGCAATAAGCTTTCATTTGAAGAAAACAGAGTGAACTAGTTCTTAAACATCATGTGGTACCTCAATCCACATTTACCCTCACATGTATCTAAAAGTAGGAAAACTTTCTATTTTCCCTACAATTCTCTTTAAAGTATCAAACTTTTCTAATATAATAAAATTAGTAAAAATAGAGTATTGCTTAGCATCAATTTTGTGCATTTAATAAGATACTTTTTAAATCCTAATCTGTACATAGTGAAAACATTGTTTTCAATCTCAGTTCATAAATGGTGGTGAGCCTAATAGGTGTCAGTCCTTTCCTATATTGGGGCACAAAATATATGTGTACAAAGTACATATAAGTAGGGTATAACGGATTGTAAGCACCTAGTGAACATGAGGTACCACATATTATTACTTATTGGACTTTTCGGTCTGGGCCAATATTAGTACATTGGCTGAAATTCAAGATTTTAAACTTTGAGAGGATGAGCTTTCATTTGAAGCAATTAGAGAAAACCTAATCTTAAACATTTTTTCCTTTGAATCAGACTCTAACAAACTCACTCAAGTAAATTATTCTTTGAATGAGGGGTAGTACATTTTTATTTTTTAGTATCTTATTCATTAGAGCTTTTGACAGTTGTCTAAGTCTTCAATCCAATATTTTAAACTTTGAGTCAATGAGATTCATTTGAAGGAAATAGAGAAACTTAGTCTTAAGCATTTTTTTCCTTTGAATCAAACTTTAACAAACTCATTCAAATAAATAATACTTTGAATGAGAGTTAGTACATCTTTAATTGTATCTTATTGATTAGAGCTTTTGACGGTTGTCAAAGTCTTCAACCATGGTTGTACTAATACTATCATATAGGAAAGTCTCTCCAAAAAACATGTGGAGTGTCATCTCACAGATTTCACTTATTTGGGTCATTTTCTCATCCTCTACATAAAAACACAAGTATATCACAAGGAATGAGGTGTTCTATTTAACTCTATAACATAAGTTTATCAACCAAAGTATTTTATAATTTTAACTTGTTCTTCTTAGTCTTCTTCAAGCCTTTTGGTAATACTATTAAACTTGCTATGGATTGATATCGGAGTTAAAGGAGCGATACTGATGAGAAAGAAAATTCATCACAACTGTTGATTTGCATTAAAAGAAAATTCTCTGTTATAAAAAGGCAGCTTAACACGGACTAGGCATGAGGTCCCGTATCTTTTATAACTTGTCAACTGCCTGCCACAGCTTGCACTAGATCACCACTTAAAGGCTAAGCAATAGTAGCTTTTGCTAATTCTGTAGATATAAGAGATTTCGGAACTTACTGTCTTTTGTAGTTTTACCAATGGAAGGCTTCCTGCTCTAGATTTTTCTTTCATCTTCTGTTATATACTATCTTGATTTGTTACTTCTTATTGTTCAGAAGATGGCAATTTATCTTTTCAACTATTTCTTCATGCAGCAAATCCTACTGCTCTGAAAGTAAGCTGTGAACTTCTCCGGCTATTTGTAACAGGTATATGCAGTCAGTTCTTTTGCTTATCATGTCTTAGTGAACTAGAGAGAGCTTCCTTACAGAGGCTATTGAACGTGCTGCTATAATTGCTGAAGCAGAAGGTATAAATAAAATTGAACCTACACATTTTGAGAGGATTCTTCCGCAGTTGCTTTTGGATTTTTAAGGTAATATTGATTTGCAGTCGCCTCATGCATGGTCTCTTTGTTATACTCGCAAGTTAATAGTTGTCTGCTTGTTTATTTAGTTGATTTGAGTATAACTTTCTGTTTATTAGTGATAGCCCGTTAGGTTTGCAGCGAAGACCTAGTTCATTCAATATGGTCTTTGTTCCTATCAAATTTCTTAGTGGAAGCGGGATTGTTGAATTGGATAAAGCTAGAAGCAACTCCACCAATTGCAATGGACATAATCAGACAAAAACATTTTTGAATATAGTCCGTTAGAACTAACATACTAGTCTTAGTTTAGGCATTTCCCGTTACCGTTCAAAAAGCTTGCTACAAAGAGTTATAGCTGTTAACACAATTAGTGCAGCCAATTTAGTTAAACTTGTAAGGTCGTACTAGGTTCTTCCTTGGATTAGACAGAAGAATGATTATTATACACAATTTTAGAAGAGCCAAAATATAATCATAATTATTCAGTTAGCCCCTGAAAATGCTGAACCAAAGGAATGTAATTCACATGAATAACTAGTGGATTCACTTTACTGAATTTTCTTAACTTATATCTCACATTGTGGGGTTTGTATTGCTCTATATTTTGACTGCTGGAATCAGTATGTTCATACTGACAACATAATAGATACGTGTTTAATTATCATCTCCATTACCATAATTAACGTTCATGGAAGGAAAGGATTTCCATGCTCATTCCATTTTTAGTAGGTAAACTGCCCAATGAATACCATTCAATGATCTCAGCAGCTACCAAACAGTGGTTTATTTTCACAGGGCTTGGACCTTTCATACCTCTAGTATGTTATTCCTTCTCTGTAATGTGGTATCGTTTGATTAAGTTAGTTTGCAATGTTGAAATGAAGGTTAGGAAGGAGTTATTGACCTCAAGTCGGCAAGTTACCTAAGAAGTGATGACCTATCACCTGCTTAGTTAGGGGAATTCGAGGCTCATTGATGTTGGCAATTTCTCAGCCGTTTGTAATGAATCAGAATTTGATTTAGCTATTTTGGACAGCACAAAATAGGTGGCCGGGATTTAAAATATTTTCTTGATGTTTCTATGGTTCAATATCACATTCTTAAACCAATTAATGATACTGGGAAAGCACTGCCTTTTTTTAGTTTCTTTAAATATTCCTATTTTGATATGTTTTTGCTTCCTTGGTGAAGAGTCGTGTGCAACATTTGATTGAAGTAATATTTACAAGTTCTTGTTGTAAAGTGAGCGTGCATTCACTTTGCAGCCAATGTTTCAAATTTCAAAATTATATATACAATATATTATGAATATAATATATACATATACTATAAATTTGTGGTGTATTATAAATCTAATATTGTATATTGTAAATGGGTTGCGTGGGTTGACTTCTTTTTTCAGAAACATAATTTTCGTTCTCTCTTATTTTCTTTTCCAAGTCTCTGGGAGAAACTTCCAAGTCTCTGGGAGAAACTCGAAACGTGAAATTATTTTGTTAAACCTAGACTTGGAAGTCAAGAGTGCGTATGAAATAAGTCTAGTTGGCTGGGAGGTCATGTTACAAAGAGAAAGTAATTGTCACAAAGAAAAAGCTGCACCAAACTAGTGCCCGCACTTAAGCTCTGTTTTCCAGGCTCTCTCTAGTGGAAGTTTCCTCACAGCTCAAGCTTTAATGTTTTCCAAGCTCAATTTCCTGGCTTCTCTTGCATCAATTTATGCTTAGATTTAATTTCTTCAGTTTATAAGAAGCTGGTATTAAAATAAATTGCATCTGCATACTTGTTTCTGACGCTGTTTTGTTGAACTGATAAATATGGTGTCACTTTTATGTATCAGTGGTCTTCATCTCATGGCAATCTTTAATCATTGACCACCCTGGGATGGGGTTGCCCCAAAACATGGAAACTCCATTAACATGCTTTTAAGAGGCACATGATTAGATGAGTACAATTTCAGTATCCTATCTCCGCAACTACCAGTATTAGATCTTGTATGTAGAGTTGTCATGTAGCTCTCCGATGCCCACATAGAAAAGTGTAGGTCGCCAAGTATGTGCAAACTCTGCATAGCACTGTGCATCGGCTACAGTATTAAGCTCCTTGTGCAGATGTGCAGCATCCAATGGCCTAGTTGTCTCCGTGTGGGCATTGAAGGGTTACATGGCAACCCTTCTATTAATTCTGATCCCATAAAAAAATTTTTGTTCAAGAGTGGAAGAAATTACTTATCTTGCAGTTCTAACATTACTTTACAAGTTAGTCATGTACTTATGTTTTCCACTGATATGATACTATATTATAGTAAAACTGTATGTATTGACATATGCTACAGTAAAATTAGTTCGTTTTGAATCGATACAAATTAAAATTTTTAATCCGGTCAAACATTGCTCCTAGCTAGAGATGGTCCTGAGTAGAAATTTATCTAGTATCTCTTCTTACTTGACCCAATTGAATAGGGTTTGATTGCCTTTTAAATGGATATGGGATGAGTTCCAGTACTATATATACGCTACTTAAGCCGGGTCTTAATAGCATTTTGTATTTAAAGTATAAAGACTAATAAGGTTTGGGTAAGGGCTACTACTTGATTAATTATTTACTCTCTTGTATCCCTCCTTAGTAGTTCATTGGTTTTAATATTTATTTAGATATTTATAAAGTTTGGATTGTTAATATATAGCGATAATTTTAATGGGGTTGGATTCATAGAAGTAGCTGGGTATATGATCAAATTTAGGTACTATATATGTAAGACTAATTCTATAGGCATCTATTACACATTATGACTCTTGTAATTTTGATATATAGTATTTTAAAAATAATTTCTTATCAAATGTCATATTAGTCAAGAAATATTAGTTTGTTAAATAAGATATGTTCATTGTTTTTAAGTAGCTTACTATTTTTGGATCAACAAATGGATATTTGGAAAGCACAAGATAGTTGGAGCTAATTGAAAAAAAACCTTGTTTGAGTGTTTGACTTGACTGGCTTCTTTGTTGACTTCATGCATCACGTCCAAGCTCAAGTCCTCCAGCTAATCGCATCGCTACCGTATAAATTCATCAGGACGATTAATTTCCATCCGTTGATCTGGTCCACCAGGCTGATTTTTTCCACAACCTCTTCTGCCGCATTAATTATTTGTTCCATCAGGACCATCACCACCAAACAAGTCGTACACCGAGCAGAGGCTGCATGCTGCATTTTGCACAGTGGTGTTATTGTAGCGGTGATAGTGAGTAGATGTTGCTTTTTATAGGGTCCTTGCTGTTGTTATTATTATTTTAAAATTTTAAATTATGATTAAATTATTTTTTTTTCTTAAACTATATAATTAAATATTTTATAATGTCGTATTTATCTGCATAAACTTCATATATTATCCTTTAATTATTTATTTGCTTTAATCTAAATGTATATATCCTTCAACAGCTATAGCTATAGTGACTGTGGAGTATGAGAATCCACCATATATTTATTTTTTACAATTAAGTAAATTTTAAGTTTTTTATTTTAAAATAATTAATTTTATAAGAAAATATTAAAATTTCATATATAAACTGATATATTTATTTTATATATTAAATATATAATATAATGTTAATAAATTTATTTAAATATTTTTAAATATTTAAAATATATATTATTAATGTATATATATATAATAGTTAATATTTTTAATAAAATTATTAATTTAACATTATATATAGAGAGAGTTGCAGGGGGCTTCAAATCGACCGGGCGCGTTTTCTCCGCGGGGGGGGGGCCGCGGAAAAATTTTTCCGCGGTTCCCTTAATTTTTATATTTAAAAAAATTTTTTTTTTATTTTTTTTTTTAGAAATACTCTATTTCTTATTATCTATCCAATGGTATTAAATTTAGGGTATTTTAGATTATATACATGTATGAAATACCCTATACAAACTCTATACAAATTTATATATAAAATATTGTTTTGTCTTATATGCAATTTTGTATAGGGTATTTCATGTATGTATATAATCTAAAATACCCTAAATTTAATACCATTGGATAGATTATAAGGAGTAGAGTATTTCTAAAAAAAAAAATTTAAAAAAAAATATTTTTTAATAGGAAAATGAAAGGAACCGCAGAAAAATTTTTCCGCGGCCCCCTCCGCGGAGAAATTTTTTCCAAATCGACCCGCTTCCGCTCGCCCACTAGTGCTGCAGGGAATTCAACTCCCCGCAACAGTGCTCAAAATATTGTTTTATCGCACAGTCGAGGGGGCAAACGAGGAAAAATTTTCCTAGGTGGAGACTCCGCCTATGAATGCTCAGCAGGGGCAAATCAGATCGTATATATTATTTTAAAATTTGCATAGCACTCATCCATCCTATGTTGTGCACGGGTGCACATCCTCAGTCAACGTTCACGATATGTAAATTAGCATTTAACCCTAGTTAACGTTCACAAAATTTGTGTTGACTTACACGAACCTATGTGCGAATTATACAAAAATTAATATTATTACACAAAATTCAGATTGGATTATACGAAAACTAAGTAGATTATGTGAAAATTAAAATTATTACACAAAATTCTGAGCAGATTACATAAAATTTGGTGGAATTATACGAAAAATATGCGGGATTATATGAAATCTGGGTGGGATTATACAAAAATTTAGTCGGATTACATGAAAATATGATGGAGACTAAAATCCTGTAAGTTGATCGATTTTCAAGGAAATTGACTTTTAAATTATGGTTAAAAGATAATTAAATTTTCATAAATGTTGACCAAAAATTGTGACAGTTGACCCAGCTTTGAAATTTGTGTCTCTGCATTAAAATTCGTGTCTTGGATACGAGGGCACCCAACTGCAGATTCGGCAGGAGGGCACCCTTTGCCAAATTTTTTTCACAAGTGTCCGCTTCGGCTGTTGCCGCCCGTGCAGCTGCTAGCGCAGCAGTGCCCACTGCGCTCCTCCCTTATCGCCTCCCCATCATCCGCCTCTTCATCGCCCCCATCACCGCAGCCCAACTCTACGACCCCCGCCGCCTCCCCTCTCGCTACGCCTTCCAATCTGCCCACCCCCGTCGTCTCCTCCCCAAGCGCTACTTATTGGACGAGACGAAGTCCACCGCCACCAACCCTGAAATATCCAACACAACCTCCCCGGCCCTCGCCCCGCCGCATTCATCCACCGACAGCTCCTTCTCCAACCAACAGCACCGCAGCCACAAGCACAAAATGTTAAACTGGATCCTGTGCTTCATCACCAGCTGGCTCGCCGTAGTCGCCGGTGGAATGTTCCTCTATGCCATATTCTGGCTTGTCGTGAACTGCACCCGCGGTCGGGGCCGCAGACGGTACTGGAACCCCGACCCCGACCGCGCTAGCATCTTCAGCCCCAAGCAAATCAAGCGCGCGGACCTCGCCTTCCTCGAGAAGGACGACGGCCTCGTCGCTCTTGAGGTAATCGGACGTGGCGGCTGCGGCGAGGTCTACAAGGCTAAGCTCCCGCCCGACCCCGCCCGCCCGGACAAGCCTGGGATGGTGATCGCGATCAAGAAGATCACGAGGCGCAGCGCGGAGCCGACCAACGACGAGGAGAGTGGGATGCTTGACAAGTGGATGCGGCAGATGCGGTCGGAAATCCAGACCGTCGGTCATATCCGGCACCGGAGCCTGCTCCCGCTGTTGGCGCACCTGCCGCTGCCTGACTGCCACCTGCTTATCTACGAGTTCATGAAGCAGGGGGACCTGGAGGCGGCGCTCCACGCGGTGCGCGCCGGCGAGTTGGAGCTGGACTGGCCGACGCGGCATCGTATCGCACTGGGCATCGCGGTGGGTCTCGAGTACCTGCACGCGCACCACAAGCCCCAGATCATCCATCGGGACCTGAAACCGGCGAACATCCTCTTGGGCGACAACATGGAGGCGCGGATCGCGGACTTCGGGCTGGCGAAGGAGATGCGGGACACACAGACGCACGTGACGGCGTCAAAGGTGGCGGGGACGTTGGGGTACATCGCGCCGGAGTACTGGCAGACGCAGCGGTTCTCGCCGAAGTGCGACATCTACAGCTTTGGGGTGATCCTGGCGGCGCTGGTGATTGGGCGGTTGCCGTCGGACGATTTCTTTCAGGAGACGGAGGAGTTGAGCCTGGTGCTGTGGCTGAGGAACGTGATGGCGTCGGGGAACGTGGCTGTGGCGATCGACCCAAGGCTGGAGAGGAACGGGTTCGAGGAGCAGATGCAGCTGGTGCTTTGGATCGCGGTGTCTTGCACAGTGGATGATCCCGAGGAGCGGCCCAACAGCGAGGAGGTGCGGGCCAGACTTGGAAAAGTAATAAAAGAGGACGGTGTTCATTAATTAACTAGAGTTGTGTGTGTATTTTGTGTCAACATAATGCAGGGCTGTCCGAGGTATAATTTCTGAGTTGGATGATGATAATGTACATTTACCAATTTCCTATATTGGAGCCCCTACATAATGCAGGGCTGTCCGGTGTTCCTAAATCATCTCATAGGTTCAAAATTATAGAAAATTTATTTTAAATCATAGAAAAATATTTCTTGTAGCTTTAACAACCATATCATCTTATTGTAATAATAAGTCTTCAACCATGGTTTCTTAACTCAAAAATACATATGAAGTATCATTTCACATGCTTCACTTCTTTGCGTCATTTCGGTGACCTCTATGTAAAAGCATAAGTACTTCTTGAGGAATGAGTAGTTTTAACAAAAACCCTTCAACCCGACTCGAGGCCAAAGGCAAAAACCTAAGTTGATTGGGATTTGAAAAAAACCTGAAATTTAATAAACGGGACAAGGTCAAGTTTGGGTACTGCAGAACTTACCTCAAATCTAATCCAACCCTTTAATTTACTAAAATACCTTTATTTTTACTTAATTATTTTTTAAAAATATATTTTTTTTATGGTGATTTTTTTGATAATTTACTATATAATAGTTCAAAATAGAATTAGGGTCGAAGGTCGGGATTCCCCTTGGGGATCTGATTCCCCAACGGAATTAGGCATAGGAATGAAATTTTTAACCTCGTCGGGTTTCCAACCCTAGGCATGAGTAACATAGGTTTATACATCAAAATATTTTATAATTTTTACTTGTCTTCTTAGTCTTCTTTAAGCCTTTTCGTAAGATTATCATCAAGATTGTACTTAGACTCTACAAAAGATTAGAGTAATAAATGCATGTGAGTCTAAAGTCATGTTATCAATTTCTTCTACTCTCGACGTGCCTACCTATCTTAATATTTATTAATTTTGTTTTTGTACCAAAAAAATCAAATGTTTGCATTAAGCTTGCAGTGAATTGGTATTGGAATAATTGTGATTGCTTCATGTAAGCGGTATCTAAAGCCACTAAAGTTTTGTAGTAAGTCAAAACAACTATAAATTCCTTAATCACCAAGAAGAAATGTATAAACAGAAATTGATATAACAAGCATGTAATTGACATCATTGAAATCTTATAGTGTAAAAGGGTAGCCCACAGTGAAATCTTCAAGTTATTTAAAGATTCTACCAAGGACATGATAATGGATTTCGCTGGAGTTGATAATGTATCGATATAGCTTTGAATTGCAAAGTCGATATCGGGTATCGGGTCAAGTCCAACTATAAAGATTAAAAAATGATCCAATAACTTGTGAATGTTTCTCTTGATGCATAGAATTTCCATAAAGACATACACTTGGACCGAAATGTACGGGTAAGGAAGAATAATTAAAGAATCTAAATTATCTAAGAACTTTTTGGTGTAATAAGATTGTAAAAGAGAAACAAAATTAGAATATCTGGTAATCATACCTTGACATTTACAGTAATCCTCTTGGATCAACCAAGCCCAACCAGGATCATCCTCGTTTGATTATGGCTAGCATTGACTATTTTTTATTCCTTCACGGACTAGACAATAAACTCTTAGCTTGCAAGAACATAATAAAATAAATCAGGGAAAAAAGTGAGGGATGCTGAGTAATAAATTTCTGATTTCAGATGAAATTCAAATTGGCTGCAACTTTTTGTTTGCATTTGATGCAAGTATCAAGAAGAAACTTTTATAAGAAGTTAAAGTTTCAAATTGCAAGATATTTGTGCTGTCTGAGCTTCAAATTGATCCTGTAACTTTCCTGCTTCTCGTTCTTTGGCGCAAGTCTTTGCTGCTTCCATCTGCTAATCTGAAATTTCATGCAATGCTTGAAGCTAAGAAACCTCAAGCATCAAAGTTTAAGTATCTTTAGTTGAAATGAAACAATAAGAACATAACAGAAATGATGGACTGTAAAAAAAATTTTAAAAAATAAGAAAGTCTATTCTTCTCAGAACATTCGTCCTCTTTATTTCTTTATTAAATTTGTTTTCTCTTGTTTTCATTTCAAAGTCTACGAGGGAAGAGTCTAAACATGAAATTATTTTGTTAAACCTAGACTTAGGAAGTCAAGCCTGCGTGTGAAATAAGTCTGAACATGGCTGTCAGTTCATATTACAAAGATAAAGTAACTGCCACAAAGAACAAGTCGTACCAAACGAATGGCCACACTTTATGCCCAGTTTTCCAAGAACTTTCCGGTGGACTTTTCCTCACAGCTCAAGCTTTAATTCTCTCTGGGCCGAATATCAATTTCCTGGGTTCTCTTCTTAGATTTAATTTCTTCAGTTTGTAAGAAGCTGGTACTAAAATAAACAGCATCAGCTTACTTGTTTCTAACGCTGTATTGTTGAACTGATAAATATGGTGTCCCTTTTATGTATCAGAATCTCCACTGTCTTCATCTGATTGCAATCTAAGTCACTGGCCACCGGCCACCCTGGGATGAGGATGGCCACAAAACATGGAAACTCCATTAACGTACGTTTAGGAGACACATGATTAGATGAGCACAATTAAGTCTAGTTGACTGATCACAGTCTTTCAAGAAATTATTGCAATATAACCCAACAGATTACTTAAATTCTAATAGTTGGGGGTAAAATAACAGTCCCTGTATTCAGAAATATCTGTAGGAAGAAGTTGTTTCCCTTACTGCATAAGGGATTTAAATAATTCCTTATTGAAGCAAGCTCGTGGAGCTGCAATACCTATAGATTTATACAACACTGTCCAATAAAATGAGGGGTGTGGACTGAGGTCCTTTCTAGTTGAACGATGTGATTGGTAAATATATTGAAATGATAAAAGATAGTGTCTCTATCTACTTTTTTTTTCTAGTGCAGGGACCAACAAATAGATACAATTTAGAAAGCATAAAAAACAAGGAGCTAAGTGAAAAAACCTCGTTTGTTCATTTTGAGTGTTTGACTGGCTTCTGTGTTGACTTCATGCATCACATCACAAGTCAAGTCTTCCAGCCAATCGCATCCCTGCCGTTTAAATTCATCAGGGCCATTAATTTTCAGCTGTTGATCTAGCCCACCAGGATGATTTTTCCACACTCTCCTCATGCTGCATTGATGATTTATTCCACATTTCCACCGCACAAGTCGAACACGAGTCGAACACCGAGCCGACGCAAATGGCAGCCACCGCGCTCCCCCCAATTCTCCTCCACCTCCTCCTCCTACCCCTCTTCTTCACCCCCATCACCGCCGCCAAATTCTACGACCTCCGCCGCCTCCCCTCTCGCAACGCCTACCATTCCGCCCACCGCCGCGGCCTCACCCCCAAACGCTACGTATTGGCCGAGACGAAGTCCAACCGCACCAACCCTAAAGCTTCCAACGCAACCGGCACGGCCCTCGCCCCGGCGCCTTCATCCACCAACACATCATCCTCCGACCAACACCACCATAGCCACAAGCACAAAGCGCGAAATTGGATCCTGGGCTTCATCACCGGCTGCCTCGCCGGAGTCGCCGCTGGAATTTTCTTCTCTGCCCTATTCCGTCTCCTCGTGAACTGCATCCGCGGACGGTACCGGAACTCCGACCGCGCTAGCATCTTCAGCCCCAAGCAAATCAAGCTCGCGGACGTCGCCTTCCTAGAGAAGGACGACGGCCTCGCAAACCTTCAGGTCATCGGGCGTGGCGGCTGCGGCGAGGTCTACAAGGCTGAGCTCCAGCCCGACCCCGCCCGGGCCGGCAAGCCTGGGATGGTGATTGCGATCAAGAAGATCATGAAACGGAGCGAGCAGAGCGCGGAGCCGACCTCCGACGAGGAGAGCCGGATGCTTGACAAATGGATGCGGCAGATCCGGTCAGAGATCCAGACCGTTGGCCATATTCGGCACCGGAACCTGCTCCCACTGCTGGCGCACGTGCCGCGGCCTGACTGCCATCTGCTTATCTACGAGTTCATGAAGCAGGGGAGCCTGGAGTCGGCGCTCCACGCGGTGCGCGCCGGCGAGCTGGAGCTGGACTGGCCGACGCGGCATCGCATCGCGCTGGGCATCGCGTCGGGACTCGAGTACCTGCACGCGCACCACAAGCCACAGATCATCCATCGGGACCTGAAGCCGGCGAACATCCTCTTGGGCGATGACATGGAAGCGCGGATCGCGGACTTCGGTCTGGCGAAGGAGATGCCGGACACTCAGACGCACGTGACGGCGTCAAAGGTGGCAGGAACGCTGGGATACATCGCGCCGGAGTACGGACAGACGCTGCGGTTCACGGCGAAGTGCGACATTTACAGCTTCGGGGTGATCCTGGCGGCGCTGGTGGTGGGGAGGATGCCGTCGGACGAGTTCTTTCAGGAGACGGAGGAGTTGAGCCTGGTGCGGTGGCTGAGGAACAAGATGGGGTCGGCGAATGCGGCGGAGGCGATCGACCAAAAGCTGGAGGGGAACGGGTTCGAGGAGCAGATGCTGCTGGTGCTTAGAATCGCGGTGTTTTGCACAGTGGATGATCCCAAGGAGCGGCCCAACAGCAAGGAGGTGCGGGCCATGCTAGCCCAGATAAAGCATTAGTAATAGCACTAGTATAATACTAGTGTCTATGACTATTGGAGTTGTATGTGTATTTTGTTTCGCAGATAATGTACTTTTGCCTCCTATATTGGAGCTTCTAATAAGTTGAAACTTATGAATTTAGTTTTTTTAATAAAAAAATATAAGGTATCCTTATAATATGTGTTTCTAAATCATCTTATGGGTTCAAATTTTAGCAAAATCATAGATATTTATTATAGCTTTAGCACGCATATCATCTTATTGTTATACAAGTCATTTGGAATTTCTTTTACGTTCAAAAATGTTTTTAAATCATTCTAATTAGAGTAAACTTTATCAACAAATTAAATCAAAATTATAAGTTTGGTATGGGCAAAGTTTGTGCAAGAAAATCCATATCTTGAACACGGGGGCAAAAAATTCCACGCGGCGTAAGCTATCTGAGAATTGTAGTCTTTCTCTTTTTTTTATCAGAGTTCTTTTAGTCAACGTATGCTGCTTTAAACTCAGGCCATCGAATTAGACTTTGACCAGTGGTTGGCTGGGTGGCTTTGCTCAAAAGAATTGGGTGTTCTCCTGTGCACACTATTATAATGGGACTGCAATTATCACATGTGATGCGATCCTTCTTAGGTAGATCTCAAACGTCGTTGAACCCTGAGAACAGGATGACTCGAATCCATGGCAAATCAGAGAGTTGATTGGCCGTCATGATCAAACAGGAACAATCCAACAGCCAAAAATTTCAGCGTGGAACAGCTCGACGACTTAAACGAGTTCCAGAAGATACATGTACTTACACACAAATTTAGCGTAGCCCACCTTCGTGCTCGTGTAAGGCCGTAATATTAAATTATAATACAAGAATGTGCAAGTACTTTAGCAAGCACGGCTCAGGCAAAATATATACATTTATAATTGAAAAACATACACGCTAATGCCTAACTAGAAAGAGTAGGTCCATAGACACAACAGCAGCATGATTCTATTTCATTGGCGATGTCCATCTGGAAGTGGCACAACTTTATAGAATGGCACATTTCTTTGAGGTAAAGAACCATCTTCTTCGTCATCATCGAACTCGAGAATGTAACTAGCAAGAACAAGAAGAAACAAAATTCAGACCGTATCCATGGGCTAAATACATAAGAATTAAGAGATTTGAGAATGCAAAGCTACAATTTTAGTTGAATTCTTCCATTAGGTAATGCAAGTTTGGATGTAGCAAGTTGCCTTTATCAAATTTAAAAAAGTTATCCTGACATAGTTTAGGGAAAATCGTCTATAATGCCTAGTAAAACTAAATGCACCTCTAAAAAAGCACTATCATATAAACCCAAGTTCACCTATCTCACATAATAACCCAAGTTCTCCTATCTCCTTTATGTGGGACTAAATTTAAAAAAAATTATAGGCTTGGGTTTTTTTAGTTTTCCCCCAAGGCTCCAACACTACGCAGGCCATGTTGTGAAAATATGCTCGGCTCAGCACGGCCCGAGCACAACATGAGAAACAAAAAATAAAAATAAGAAAAATATTTAAAGAAACAAATCTATAAAAAAATAGGAAAAAAAATCTGACAAAAGGGAAATCAAGAAAAATAAAAAAAGGAAAAATTAAAAAAAATCAAGAAAATAAAAAAATATGAATCAATATTACAATAATAATGCACAAGTTTTTAAATAATAATTTTATTATTTATTTTAGGAAAAAAAAGGAGCCTTGGATGCTTTTTTAAATGCATCTATTATAGAATAAAATTAAAAAATTTAAATGAAACATAATAGAGACAACTTAAACCGCATATATGTAACTAAAATCTAATCTAACCTAATTAGACGGCATATTTATAAATTGTACAATGTAGTTTAAACCAGCTGCCAACACAGTGGACAAAAGCAGTTGACCCAATGACGCACGTAGCCACTGTAGAAAATGTGCAAGCATGACATTAAGCATACTTGGTACGACCTATGTGTCCAATATAGCCCAAAGCCCTGCCTCGTGCACGTACCCATTGGCCACCTCTAACAACTACTGAAAATGTTAATTCTCTGATAGCCTAGCTGGGGTGCGCTTTCTAGGCCTATGCAGTTGAGATTTGCTCTCTTGCTCGTCAGATGCTATCAACACTCGTTGGACCTCTCCGCCTTGCTCCCATGCTCGCCAAACCTTCTCGCTTTGCTCCCTTGTTTGTCAGACATCATCAGCACTCATTGGACCTTTCCGCTTTGCTCCCATGCTTGCCGGACCTTCTCGCTTTGCTCCCTTGCTTGTCGAATGCCATCAATGCTCATCGGCCTCCCCGCTTTGCTCCCTTGCTCGCCGGACGCCATCAGCATTCATTGGACCTCTCCACTTTGCTCCTATGCTCGCTAGACCTTTTCGCTTTACTCCCTTGCTTGTCAAATGCCGTCAACGCTCATCGGCCTCCCCACTTTGCTCCCTTGCTTGTTGGACCTCCTTACTCTTGATTTGAGATTTGGTCCTTACTCACCCAATGTCATTACTTTGAGATTTTGCTCCCTTGCTGTATTCAAATGACTGCGAAGTATCTGGGATGAAAGTTGGTGATGATTGTATTTTGAAATGTTCTTTAACAAATGTGTATAGAAACAATTATAGAACCTCTCTAAAATAAGGTAGAACATGTCAAAAATAAGATAGAATTTGGCAAAAATAAAGAAGAATTCTTTAAAAATAAGATAAAATATTTCTAAAATGAGATATAACATATCAAAAATAAAGTATAACCTCTCAGAAATAAGATAGAATCTTTATAGAATAAGGTAGAACCTCTATATGGTATGATAGAACCTCTTTGAAATAAGGTAGAACCTCTATGGAATAAGGTAGAACCTCTATAGGATAAGGTAAAATCTCTCTGAAATAAGGTGAAACTTGTCTAAAATAAGGTAAAACATTTCTTAAATAAGATAGAATATGTCAAAAATAAGGTAGAGCCACTCTAAAATAAGTAGAATATGTCAAAAATAAGACAAAATATTTCTAAAATAAGATATAACATGTCAAAAATAAAGTATAACCTCTCAAAAATAAGGTAGAACCTTTATAGGATAAGGTAGAACCTCTTTGAAATAAGGTAAAATCTCTATGGAATAAGATAGAACCTCTATCGGATAAAGTAAAATCTATCTGGAATTAGGTGGAACTTGTCTAAAATAAGGTAAAACCTTTCTTAAATAAGATAGAACATGTCAAAAATAAGGTAGAACCACTCTAAAATAAGGTAGAATATGTCAAAAATAAGGTAGAACTTGTAATAACCCGATTTTAGTCCCATATTGGACATGGGAGAAACAATAGCCTAATATATGAAGCTTAGTGGACTTGCTATTGTAATTTGGGTTTAAACATTTTAATAGATTGGGTCACGTTGCAAATTAGCTCACCAAGTTAATAAATAGTTTGCTTATTAAGTGGGTCATTACAAATAATATCAAAGCAAAACTTAATCCTAAGCATAATGAGAGATTACTTCATAAAATAAGGTAGAATATGTCAAAAATAAGGTAGAATCTATCAAAAATAAGATAAAATATTTCTAAACTAAGGTATAACATGTCAAAAATAAAGTATAATCTCTCAAAAATAAGGTAAAACCTTATTAGGATAAGATAGAACCTCTATAGGATAGGTAAAGCCTCTCTGAAATAAGGTGGAACTTGTCTAAAATAAGATAAAACATTTCTTAAATAAGATAGAACATGCCAAAAATAAGGTAGAACTTATCAACAATAAAGTAGAATCTGTCAAAAATAAGATAAAATATTTCTAAACTAAGGTATAACATGTCAAAAAATAAAGTATAACCTCTCTAAAATAAGGTCTTATAGAATAAGGTAGAACCTCTATAGGATAGGTAAAGCCTCTCTGAAATAAGGTGGAACTTGTCTAAAATAAGGTAAAACTTTTATAGAATAAGGTAGAATTTTTATGGGATAGTAGAACCTCTCTGAAATAAAATATAACATGTCAAAAGTATGGTAGAACCTGTAAAAAATAAAGTAGAATCTCTATGAAATAAGATAGAATCTCTATGGGATAAGATATAACAAACCTCTAAAACAAGATAGAACCTATGTGGAATAAGGTAGAATCATTGTTTGATAAAGTATTAATTATATTAATTGTCGCAAAGTAGTAAATTACATAAACATGTAAATGCACAATGTTACAATTAGCCCGCTGTACAATCTAATTAAGATATTAAAGCTTTAGAGTCACAATTGCTCAGATTTGATTCAAGAGATCAGTGAGCTCGCCGGTAGCAAATAAGAGCGGGAGAGATGTAGGGAGGTTCGGCAAGCACTGATGGCATCGGACGAGAAAGAGAGCAAAGCTTACGAGCGATGTTGAGAGCAGAAATGATGATGCCAACAGCAACGTAGGAGGGCAGCAAGGAGAGAGACATCAGCAGCAGAATAGGGGAGAGAGATGCGGTAAGCAGGTAAAGCAAAACGTCAGCGAACAAGCGAA
This sequence comes from Costus lasius, assembly GCA_027563935.2. NCBI lineage: Eukaryota > Viridiplantae > Streptophyta > Magnoliopsida > Zingiberales > Costaceae > Costus > Costus lasius. The sequence continues at coordinate 11,361,642 of CM050447.1, read as the reverse complement.
CAAGGTCTAGAAAGCGATACTTTGGTGAGTAGGGTAGCAAAGCTAGACAATGGCGAGAAGAAAAGGTCCTACCCTCAGCAAGAAGGTCAACCCAGCGAGAAGGAAGGTCGATGCCTCAGCAGCGGGGAGAGGAGTGGGTGGGTAGGCAGCTGGATCCACACAAAAAATGGGCAAGATAGGGCAGGAGGGGGAAAAGGGAAAGGATTTAGAATTTTTGCTACAGTGTTTTGCTAAAGTGTTTTAGGGCTTTGAGATTCGTGTACAGAATCTCAACGGGGACCCGCTTAGGAGTTTTTTCCGCCTGGCTGGCTGCATGAGTTGATTGTTATATGTTTTCCATTTGATATTGTAAAACAAACTAGCTAATCTTTGCAGGATAAAGCAAATAGCAACTGCAAGCATCTTATACAAAGAGGAAAGAGCACAGGATAACTTACTCATCAGCTTTTCTCTGCACGTATCCAACCAGAATGAAGAAGCATGAGAGAGAAGTTAGTATGTGTTTCACAGAAAATAGATAGAAAATAATAATTTTTCCACAAATAATTCAATTTAAATATACTGTGTGAGTACGCTGAATATGCTGTAATGCTACGCGAACAAACAGAATTAACTTGTCAATGCTAATAAAAGAATAAGCGAACAGTTTCATTCGTCTACAGAGGACTGTGTATTTCTCTTTCTGCAAATTTTTCAGTCACCTAGAAGAATGTACAATTAGTTAACTTCAGAAAAAAGCAGAATCTAGTTCCAATTAAACCCATTTCAGAGTGCAATGTAATAGCAAATACATGTAGCTGCAGATCCCATTCTTATAGAGACAAATAAAACATTTTGGCTCTGATCCCTGGCAATTTACTACTGGATTTAAGTGCATCTTTTTCTTTATTTAGTTTACTATAGTAGCAATTGGCCAAGAACCTCCCCATCTGACAACATTCTGATAGCAGGAAATTCCCACAATTTGACTATTGTGTTTACCAACTATTTTTAGAATGAATATCTAGGTTATGAGCATATTAATACTTAAAGGATGATACTGAAGTCAAGAAGTTTCTATCGTATTAACATGTCTAAAAGTAGGTAGTATATGAAAATGTACATAGAAATATTTATACAATGATCATAACCATCATCATATTTCTCCATCAGCTATCATATAAGCAAATTGCTCAGATATCTTGCTGAGTATGTTAGTGAAATATACGAGGAGAAGATAACAGAACTAGGCAATTATTCATCAATCAAATAATCAATGAAGGATGATTGTCCTAGGAAAGCCCTTATTATTTAAAATTTACTGTTGTTCACCCAGTTTTCAAAAATGATCATGAATCGTCCAACTTTCAGAAACTAATAATTTTACCAAGTCATCCAAGTGTTACTAATCATGCAGCATAATACTAGGCTACAATTCACACTTTGGGGCTGTTTGGCAGTTTGCACGCAGAAATGCTACAAATACTAGTTCACCACAAATAGACAAATATTTTTTTGCTGTCACTCAAAACAAGAAACACAAATTTTACAAGTCATAATGCAACGTAACTGTTAGACGCTTGTAATCGAAGTAGCAACTTGTAGTCATAATTTGTTGATGATTATAGATTAAAAGTTAGTTCTTATATAAAATATTTTATAAGTCCATGACAAATAATATCTTTCTTGAAACAGATAATGATTATATTTATTTTAGAAAATAACAAACATATGAATAAACAGCTATTGTAATTCCACAACACAGATTGTGTTAGAATGAAATAAAAATTCTTAGTTTGGTCATTAAAGTTTGTACCTTTCCTTAGTTTGGTTATTTTTTTTTTTTCTTGTGACGCATCCTGTAAATTTGAGACTAGGGACGCCAGAAGTAAACAGTGAATCACTTCAACAAATACCTTTCCAAGATTTCAAACAGAGGACCTCATGGACCTAAAACCCTCAGAGCCAACCTGTTTCCACTAAACCAACACCTTGTTGGTTAGTTCTTAAAGTTTGATTTTTCTTAATTTAGTCAACGAACTTTTCTCATTTAGTTTCTACAGTAAATTCGACCATTAAATTTGAACTTTCCACTAAAGTGAAAGAAGTTATAAATCTAAATGACCAAATCAATAACAAAAATTTGTAAAAAATAAAACTCTAAGGACTACAATATGAAAATAAGTCTACGAATCAAATTGCAAAATAAAAACTTGGGGACAGATGAAAAATTTCCCCGTAATGAAAGAGCACAACGAATCACATAAGTATTAAAAATATTAAAATTCAATGCATTATAATACATGATATTTATTACCCTTTTAATCTAAAATATAAAAAAGAATACTCATACATAGAGAGTTATATTTTTTTGGTACTTGAGCATTTATTAATAATAGCATAAAGCATTTGAATCTAGGAGAATGAAAATATGTTTAAAATAATATATATTTGAAAAAAAGAGGTAACTTTACCACTTACAAGCTGCAAATTCAGTTGCACATTTTTAGTTGCACATGTGCTCATAGGTGTTTGACATTTTTAGTTGCAATTAGTTGTCATAGACAACCAAACACCAAAAGCTTACGAATTGTTGCAAATGGCTCATTTGAGAACTAAATACCCCGTGTCATTGTTCACTACAAGTCTACAATAAAAGATAAAGTGATATGAATGGAATGAACTTCGCATCAATTTATGAAAATTCAGCTGCTCTGCCATTACCGTAAATTTCAAAAATCCAATACTTTGTCTAGGTTAAGTCCCCTCATTACTGAACTTATATTTCACACCTATAGAACAGAAATATTACATAGAGAAATGCCTACATCCTGCAGAATGCGTATAAGTATTAATTACCCTGGTAAGCACATTCATGTGCCAGCCAGCATAGGTCAAAGAGTTGTTTAGCATTTCAGCTACATCCATATGCAAGTATATTTGGGTAGAGAATAAAGTGCCAAAGATTTTATATTGATAATATGGCAGTAATTGTATTATTACCTTGCGGTGAGAATTGACCACAGTTGCCTTGTATAAAGCAGTAGTACCAGGATAAACAGCCAAGACATGTCTTCCTGGTGGAAAATCTGGTGCACTAGAAGGATCATTTTTCTTTGGAAAAGGAATAATCTGTGATACAGGCAGATTGTACTTCCTGAAATTGGTGAAATGCAATATATCATCAGAAAGACATGCCAATTGTCATTCATCAGGAATGAAAGCGATAGTTTGGATCGTCATACTGTATCTATATTTAGGTGAATTAAGTTGTGATCAATGACAGTGAATTGAATTATTACTCTTTCACACTTCTGCAATATTTTTTTAAAAAAAAAAAAAAAAAAACTGGATGGCAACTCCACGAGCATCAACAATGCAAGAAAACACTGTTTCTCCATTCAACTATAAAGTTAAATCTTTAAGAATTTTTTGCCATGCAAAAGAGACCTTTCCCAAAAGGATAGCGAGGATGCATATTATTCTTTTAGTACTCAGTTCCTTGAGAAAACCTCTTAATATGAGCAGCAGGATAGGGATACAGAAGCAGAGAAGGATTTCAGATCATATTTTTTAAGAGAAAATCATAAGTCCATCAGCGAACATGATGGCTTTTTGAAGGTGCAATTTGACGATAGGGAGAGCACATAAGGAGATCTCAATCTAAGGGCGATGAGAAAACAACTGATTCTGTAAAGCATAAACAAGCAAGCTTAAATTCTTCAAAATATATTGGAGTAAGAATAAACAATATTAATAATTAAGGTGGAAGCTAGCAAGGTAGAATAAACAGCTGAAAGATAAGGTATATACTATATTACAAGGTCTTATAACGACCGACCATGTTAACAAAGAAAATATAATGTCAAGTGACAATTCCACCGTCGTGCCAAATGACAACACAAATAACTCTGATCACAACTAGATACACAGATGCACAATAAGTTCAAAATTCTAAGACACAAAGTACAACATTAATTTCTTTCCCGATTCATTAAAATTAATAATGAGAATACAACAAATCAAAACACAGATCTTGTCATCAAAACCTCTAAACCAACACTTAAAGTAGCTACCTAGCAACCTAGTAGGCCAAAACCTCTAAACCAACACTTAGGCTATGTTTCCTTGCACGGATAGGAAACGCCAGGGAAATCCTTAGGGAGAGGATACCAAATCTATAGGGAAGGAGATGGAGTCACGTGAGTGACTCTCCGCTGCTGATGCTCTGTGCACGAACGCGGAAGGGGGCAACGGCGGAGGGCGCTGCAGCGGACGTCGGCGTCTCCGGCAGGGGGGTTCTTCGCTGGCCGTCGGCGAAGCTGGTGGCCCTAGCGGCGAGGGCAGAGGGCTTCTTTGCCGGCCGTCGAGGCAGGCGGCTCCAGCAGCGAGCTCGGGCGAGCAGAGTGGCTCTGGGGCTCCAACTCAGGCTGCTGGTGGGGGGAGACTCAGGCGGCTCCGGCTCGGCGATGAGGGAGGAGCAGTGGCGGACGAAGGGGACGGCCCACCACCGGCTCCAGCGCTTGCAAGCTCTCGCCTGCCGCCTCCTCTCCTAAGCTCCCGCCTTCCGCCTTCGCTCCCAAGCTCCCGCCTGCTGCCGCTCTTGGACTCCCATGTGCTGCCACCGCTCCCGAGCTCCTGCGTGCTACTTGGTCTCAAGCTCTCACCTGCCGCCTCTTCCAAGCTTCGTCAATTTCTTCTTGGAGGGAAGGCGCGAGCAGCAGCTCTGACAGGGAGGGAGGGAGGGAGGGAGGTGGACGCCGGGGGAGGGGGCATCGTCGGAGGGCGTCATCGAAGGGGGACGCCGCAGGGGGAGACATCGTCGGAGGGTGACGCCACCAGGGGGAGGGGCAGGGGGGACTCGGGCCTACGATTCAAGCAGAGACGAGAGGCAGAGCGCTTGCTCCGTTCTCTTTTCCGCCTCTTTCGGAGGGGCCAAAAAAAGGGTAATGTGTCCGCCTCCTTCTCCCTCCCTTAATCCCCTCCGTTCAAGGAAACTACAGAAAATATAGTTATCCATCAGCCCCCTCTGGTTTTCCCTGCAAGGAAACACAGCCTTAAAGTAGCTAGAAAGCCTAAGAGCCAACCAAAAAGCTATATGATAACAATGTAAAGCCTACAACATGAACTAGTGATGCAACCCTCCTCAACCATGTAATGTACATCCATGAATCTGCAGCCTAACCACAACTGTCATGCAAAACCACATACTATCAGCAAAACAAGGTTTTTATCGTCTCATCTCTCACACATATCTTACGCACCATGACTTAACAACTCAACCACTAGCTGACATTCATCACATATATGTCAACAACATGAACAAGATTATGCAAGTCGCATGACACATGGATCTTGCATCAAGCCTCAAAACCAATGGGCTTGGGATCATACATCTTGCGACCTCACACTTTTGTGTGTTTCCACTGTCAACCTCCAAGTGGAACCACTACCACACCATAGTTTGGCTGTATTGTAATTTGTATCAAACATTTTGCAACCAGTGATGTCCCAACGAACACCATAGTGGTTACTATGGCTATCACACTATAGTCCATTCCTACGTATGCTACAGAAAATGCAAAACCACCCCAGTGGTTATAAGCCAAATAAAAATAACACATTATGCATATATATAGCAGCATACAAATCTCCCATGTAACATTAACACATAAACATGTCTTATAATGCAATCAATTGAATCCATCATACACATACAACATGACTCATAATGCGATCATTCATTGTATTCACTATACGTGCATGCATAATCAATGATACTAGCTATGAATGCTCGATGGAATTTATTACAAGTATTAATTGGAAGAATGAAATACAAATAGAAACTGAGGAACAAGGTACAATACAGTGATTTAAGGTCAAATACGGATTCAACTATAGTTCCACCGACTAACATCGAAGCTGACCTCACAAACTAATGCTAGATTTGCCCACATCATGTCCAATCAAGCTTCACATAGATTCCATGCAACCCGAACTCTAGCCATATATACAAAGCCAATAATACATCATTATACAAAGCCAAAGGTTTTACTTAATGACCTAAATTATCACACAATATTTATGACCAAAGTTCAAAGTATCAGTCCGACCAATTGTACCAGTTGGTGGTTTATACTGATCGAAATTGGAATTGGGCTGAGCAACGGAAGAAAGAGGAAGAAACAAGAAGAGGAAGAAGAAGAAAAGGAAAAGGAGAAAGAGAAAGAAGAAGAAGAGGAAGACCTACGTCCGTTGCTTGCTCACTCACATCCGCCATCACCCTCGCTCCACTACTTGCTTCTGCTGCTCCGCCCGCTCCCCTTCTTCCCCCTTCTTTTCCCTCTTCCTCTCCTTCCCATCCTCTTCTCCTCCTTCCTTCTCCTTCTTATGTTTCATTCTATTCCTTATCGTTCCAAACTGGAAAAATTAGCCAGTTCAGACCGGTTTTTAAAACACTATTTGTGACTTAGGCTCAATCCATTCTCATCTATAAAACTAGGCACAAGCCTAAAGCCCCATGATCATAATAACCTTGACATTTAGTTACACCCGATTTGAGCAAGGTGCCAATCATCCTGCATATGTCATGCATTATGTTGAATATTACATCATGACAATCCAATCTGACACTAATAACCAATCAAAAACACAATCTAATATCATCTCAAGTCGAGTTTTTAAGATTCTGAACCAAACTCTACTTAACAGATCAGTACTGTCAATGGGTTAACATGCAGTTCAACTCACTCGTAGCTCTTAACACTCAATCAGCACTAAGAAGGGTTAACAAGCGGTTCAAGTCACTCCATAACTCATAACATTCAGTCAGTATTTTCAATAAGAGACACCTAATGAATCTCTACCTCATATTTGATTCAGCAAAGGATCATCTCCTTCAAGGCACAACAGGTCTAAAAATCATCATCACATCACGTCAAGATTAAACAATAATGCTTCATTTGTTATCCTTCAATAGACCAATAACTATCTAGAATAATTTTCTAGATCACAACTTAGCCTACCATTACACTGTTGTGGATCCATCTCTAATTGTCCAACTGAAAAAGTATTAGGTCTTTCGATAAACAAATTCAATTCCGTTCATATAGATTAGCCCAATATGATAATGTTAATCAATGAAATTACGATTCAAACCAAAGTGTATAACAGATACCCTGTAGTTGTTAACTGACACGTATTCATACCAAAACACATGTTGGTCTCCCCCATTAGTGCGCAATCTAGTGACAAACAAATCATCTGTTGCAAGATAACAGAAATATGGCCTTTAATTTAACTGTTATAACGAATTTGAAAACCAAATTCAATCTTAAAGTTTGGTTCAACACTTGTTTAGATCCCTAACAGATTCAGATCAATACAGATCCTAACAAGTATTGAATTGATCAACCGCAAGAATAGATTTGATAGGCAACGCATCGAATGAAAAGATCCCACCAGTAGCATTAATCAAGGTTTGAAATTTTGGTCTAAACCAATTGAAATTTTTTTGTTCGTACCAATTTAAGATTGAACCAGTTTACTGTAGCACTGTGACTGTACATAATGTTGGCTTCAGTATAGCAAATTGGTCTGAGACCAGTACATGGGTTCAGATCAAATTTCAAACCTTGGCATCAATAGATATGATAAGAAACAAATCCATCGTATCACCAACTAAGTTAAGAATTTCATCGTAAATAAACTATAAATTGTAATCTAGCCTCCATTCACTCTAGATATCAGAATTGACAAAAGGAATCCATGCAAAATCATAACTTATAATGTGTGTTCAACAAGGATGGAAAGAAGAAATTGAAATGAGAAAAACAATAGAAGAAGGATCATGAAATAATAGGATTTTCACTAGTCCACCCAAGGTTTTAAAACTCAACCGGTGTAATAATCCACTAACATACTGGTCTTACAGGTACCGACATACATACTCATGCATAGTACCTACACCTTGTCCTCCCTTGACTACCGTCTCGCCTCTTCCTCGATTGCTTGCGTGCAAACAGCAAGAGGTGGCATTGCCTTTGAGTGCAAAGAAAAGAGCTGAAAAAGCTTCCATGCTCGAAGTGGCTCCGCCTCTCGCCAGTCAACCTCCCACCACCTCCTCCATTCTCACCAACATACTTGGGATATCAATCCCTACTCAGAATGGTACAAATCGGTCTTGCCACCATTCCTGACCAGTTAAAAAAACCTTGAATCCACTTAATTGGATTTAAGTTAAACAATTCAACCCTAATACAACAGTAGATAAAAGATACTTTCAGAATGCCGTCAGATTCAAATCTGAATACTATACAATTACATAAAAATAGGTTAGATTGAATTTGATCATGGATTACCAAATTCAGAATGAAATCGCTGGCTCCAGTGCATACAAAACTTTATGATCACAAACTAAATATGATCTAATCAAGGTTCCAGATTCAAAAAACAGTCAGATTCAGATGAATCAGATCTAGATAAAATTCCAGGTTTCAAGAGGGAGACATTCCAATCCTGATCAAAGTACATAAATATCCCAACAACTCTAACAGGATATGCACAATCAATAGCAGAACACCAATTGGATCAACAACTAAACCAATTTAATGCAAAAGCGCGCACACAATATCTGCAGTCTCAAAAATGTAATTTATTATCCCAATCTGATACATGTTGGCATAAATAATCACATGAACTATCTACAATGGCCACCGAATGATTAGAGTTTTGTCACCAATGTTATGAAGTCACATCATACAGCTCAAAGAAAATTATATTAAGGGAACTTAATTATTGGTCGACATACCACCTCTTCCACTAGTAGATTTACAAGTTGGAGTACATAATTATACAAAGCCAACAAACACTCAGTCATGAAACCGGAGTGATAATAAACTTTGTATATGAAAGGGATTTTTCAAGTTCTATCGATGTTTGGGAGTCAACAAACATAACATGATTGAAGTCATCCAGAAGATGAATATTAGGCATCATTAGGACATAACAACATAAGATGATAGATTGCTTATAAATGTGAATGTATTGTGTATACCTTCTATGCATTTTCTTTGATAGAACGGTAGCTTTGCCATTGGCTAAGCTAATGGGTACATTCTATGGATCAGGCAAGGAAAATTTAGACATAAGTTTGTAAAATCATCAATCTTAACTATTTTTACTTCAACAGGTCTTCCTAAGCTCTTTTGCTCATTGAGAAAGTAGCTGAGGGGTGAGAGGGTTGAGCTAAGTCAAATCTTGGGGTTTGCCTAAGTTTAAGATTAAAGTTTCTTGCTTTATGCCTTTAAGCCCTTGTAGTTATTTTGATCCTTGTAAGCATGCACATTCTTATATAGTTTTTTTTTCTCTTAACCGAGCCTTGCATTGTGGCACATTCTTTTGACAAACCATTGTTCAATGGAAGAGAGTGATTTGATACACTATATTGTGATGGGCAAAGAGTTGTGACCGAGACACTTGGCTTTATTTGTATATCGACGTCAATTTTTTGTTTGTCACAAAAGACCATTATTTTAATATAATAACATGAATTGCAAGCTTTATTTATTAGATCACAACAATCTAACTTATAATAATGTGGTTATTGTTTCAGTTACATCGGGTATCTCAATACTAAAGATACCAGAAACAACAAACCTGAACTTGTTCTCTAGTCTCTTAATTCTTTTAATTGCCATTTGATGGTTTTCATGATGGAACTAGACCTAATGAAATTTCAAAACTTCCAAGCCTTTCAGTTTCAGTGTTAAGTGTCAGACTATAAAATACGCTGTATTTTTTTTAAAATTTATTTCTATATTAAAAAAATTAAAGATAGCATACGTATAGCCGTATAGGTCTACCTTTGCTGAGCACTTTCTTCATCATCACCAGGTTCCTCATCAAGCACTTCAAATCTGTAAAATTTTTAGATAAACAAAATAAGGATCACAAACAATATGACACTCAAATTGTTTAACACGATTATAGATAAACTGACAATTGACACCCAACAGTTTAGCTATAACCAAGGCTGAGCATTCTATCTGAGGTTCTAAAGTATGTGCTGTTCAAAGAATTGAAAGCATGAATTTGCAATACACATAATAATAAATAAAGCCATTACTGAATTGAAGCACAAAACCATGCTGTGAGCTCATCAAAAAGTCAACAAAAACAAACACAAAAAATCTCAAGGATATTTGAAATCTAAGAAACATGTCTTTATTTTTCAATAATGGCGAGAATTTTGAAAATAAACACAAGCAAGAACGGATAAACATCCATTAGTATATATTCCAGCACAACTGATTTTGCAAATTGAAAAAATTAGGGTACAACTACAAATCAAAATCAAGTGGAAACCATACTGCCACTGTTACGGGCCCATTAGTATTAGTAGGTTATTAATAAGTGGATCCGGGTTGGCATGTCATACCCGGTCCGCTAAGTAGGAAGAGTCTATAAATAAGGGCCTACGGTTAGGGTTGAGTCTTGTCTAGAATATTTGTTTTGTCTACTTTGGCGTGCTTTTGCACGAGTTTGTATCAATTGGTCCGACTTGCCGGATCGATCGCCGGGGAACCGGTCCGGCGACGGATAAAGGCGGAAGGAGTTTCCGTTGTCGGTAGTAGATCTTATCAGCGGATCTACAATCGTTGATCAAGCTGGAAAAAAAAAAAAAAAAAAGAGAGGTGGAGGCTGCATCGTCGACAACGAGTCAGGGTCGGTGGTGCAGAGCGCTTCTTTGTGATTCCAGCGACGACAGAGTGAAGCGGAAGACACGGCAGTCATCCTCGGCAAGTCTTACGGGAGCAAACAAACGTTCTTCGTCCACTTCGGCAAGCATTCGGCGCGAAGCAGTTTCAGATCTATCCTTCGGCGGCCCCGATTTGACAGTCGACGACGTGAGGCGACATTGCGACGTCGTTTTCTCTCCTTCCCTGTTGCGGCGACGGGAGGCGTCGGAGACTTGCAGAAGCGCAGCATCAGGCGTTGGAGATCTTCTACGACGTGGGCTGGAGTCTTCGTTGGCGACACGAGGACGCGAGGTGGCGACTTCCTTCGACGGCGCGGCAGTATCTTCCCGCAGCAGCATCTCCAGGCGGCGTCATCAGCAAGGCGCAGCGACGCCTTCCTCCCCCGCCGTGCGACGATGTGCGTGTAGCCGGATCCCTAGCCGGCGGCGCACGCTCCCTTCCCTACCGGAAACCCTAGCCGGCGAAGCAAGCCGGCGACGAGGACGCTGCGTGTGCGTGCGCGACTGAGAGGGTGAGCACTGTAGCTAGGTTTTTTTTGGAAAAAAAATAGAGTTGGAAAAAAATCCTGGTTACTGTAGCAGTACTGTAGCAAAAATATTTCAAAAAAAAATCTGAAGGATGACTACACGTAGTGAGGCTAGATTGGAGGCTTTGGAGAAATCAGTAGTAGAAGTGCAAAGTACTCTGGCGATTATACGAGAGGAACTACAGTCTGCAGGAGAGAGTAGAAGGATTGAAGTGCAGACAGCAGCAGACGAGTGGCATCTACACCGGGAGGAAATGGCTGGATTTAAGAGGCGCCAGGAGGAGATGGAGTGATACTCCGAGGTGATTGATGAGTTGACGGGTGAAGTGAGGAACTTGGCTGCAACATTAACAAACAGGCGAGACGAGCAAAGGGAGGGTTCAACGGGCCCTCATCATCGCCCAGGCAAGGAGCCATACCGCCCACCCCCTTAACGGGAGCATTGGCCCCCACCAGAGGCAAACATGAGACCGAACAGAACAGAAATCATTGACGAAGACAGACTAGGAGGTGGAGTACATTGGGGAGAAGAACCAAATAGGGGGATGATTTCGGGGAAGAATATGCGGTGAATCCATAAGCGCATAGAGCTGCCAGGATTTGATGGAACTGATCCCGTAGGATGGATTGCACGGGCTGAGCAGTACTTTGATATCCAGGGGACGACAGATGAATACAAGGTCCCGATGGCTTTTGTGAGCATGGAGGGCTCAGCGGGACACTGGTTTCAGTGGTTGAGGCGGAGGACTCCCACGCTGACATGGGGGAGGCTGAAAGAAGAAATGCTACAGCACTATAGTGAGTTCCCAGCCACTTCAGCCTATGAGCGTCTGGCAGCCTTAGAACAGGGTCTCCTGACTGTGATCGAGCACATGGGAGTTTTTGAAGAGATTATTTCAAAACTACCTGACCTGTCTAAGGAGCAATACGTGGGTTTCTTCTTAAAGAGCCTAAACAACACTATCAGAGAGAAGGTGCGCGCCTTCTTACCCATTGATGTTATGCGTGACATGACTCTCGCTCGAGTCATCGAGAGGGAGCTGATGGGGGTAGGGATGGCAACGGGGCGGGTCGGGGTCGGGTTTTGCCATCCCCGACCCGACCCCGACTTCCCCAAACCCGTCCCCGAACCCGACCCCGAACCCGACGGGTTTAGAAAACCCTGCCCCACACCCAACCCCGCGGGGAAACCCGAACCCGCGGGGAAACCCGACCCCGCCCGACCTAAAAAATAAATATATATTATAAATAATATTTTAAAATTAATTTGCATTCTTTATTCATAATATATAAATAAAAAAATATTTTACATAAACTATATCATCATTTCTACATAAATTATAAAAATTTAGTAACTAGGTTATAACTTATAAGGGGTAAATTTGTTATTTTAATAGTCGAGGCGGGTTCGGGGTCGGGTTCGGGGCAGGTACCTAAATTCCCATACCCGACCCCGACCCGACTATACCCCCGTCGGGTTTTCCCCGAACCCGACCCGACCCCCAGTCAACTCGGGTTTTCCCCGTTGACTTCGGGTCGGGTCGGGTCGGGTCGGGGATGGGGTTTTTTGCCATCCCTAGATGGGGGGACCACACCACAAGGGCGGACAGGGACAGAAGGGGTGGTAAGCAAAAGTTAAACAGACAGTGGAAACTACTCTTGGGGAGGAAACATTCCTCCTAATCCAACTATACCAGATGCACCATCCCAAGTGGTTTCGGCCTACAGTGTCCAACAGCCGAGGAGGAGCATTAGTGTAAATTCTAGCATTACACTGCCTGCTGAAGGAAAAGGAGGTGTGCCATCCCAAAATGGTTCCAAGGAGGTGGGGGGTCAACGCACATCGTCAAGCACCTATGACCGATCTAAAAAGAGCCGAGCTATGTCCCATCAAGAGTACATCAATAAGAGAGAGAAAGGATTATGCTTCCAGTGTGATCAACCATATCATCCAATGCACCGATGCGTAAACAAGCAATTCCGAGTAATGTTGCTAACTGAAGATGAAGATCTGGACGGAGAGGATCGCGTGCCGTGGGACCCTGGAGACAACACAAGAGGAAGTTTTCAGCCTTGAGGACAAGGCTAGTTCAAGAGGGGGGCAATTGTTACGGGCCCATTAGTGTTAGTATGTTATTAATAAGTGGATCCGGGTTGGCATGTCATACCCGGTCCGCTAAGTAGGAAGAGTCTATAAATAAGGGCCTAGGGTTAGGGTTGAGTCTTGTCTAGAATATTTGCTTTGTCTACTCGAGTTCGTATCAGCCACACTGGACTCTTACATTATTTTTGGTTTAAAATATACCCTATAATTTCACTAGGCATAGAATTATTTGTATTTAATATACACGGAAGGCAATGAGTTTGATTAACCTTAATAATTGGATAAAAGTTTGAAGAAGATTAAGAATAAGATTCTGTTGCATATAAATAATAAATAATTTATGTGAGAACAAATATGACTGCACTTCAATTGGGACTCCTAGTTACGAGTCTCTAACAATGTCGCCACAACTAGGTTTCATTCAAAACTTAAAATAGCATGTTTGCAATGTAGCACTGATGCGCTATTCAAAATGAGGACAACCAAACAATACAAAAGCATAAAAGCATGATAATAATACATGAAATTTAAGATATTTAATATCTCCAGTTAGAATTATGAATATATTTATCATCTTCAACCATTAACTGAAGCGCAGTTGTAATTTTCACATTACTTTGGCACCAAAGCATGCAGTTCAATCGGAGAAGGTCCCATAAACAAGTAAACAATAAATATCATTATTTAAAATAAAGAAACCAAACAGGAAATTACTAAAATTAAATAGATCCTAATATTCAGTGCCTGGAGAGCAGTCCTACTGGCATTTCAGTATATTCAATTTAAGGAGATATTGCATCATTTTCCATCACATAAAAAGATAAACTCATAGCACATCAATGATACTTATTCATTCTGGACCTTGTTCAGCTTATAATAATGTTTGATTTAAAAAATAGCAACCTTAATTCTAAGGCAGAAAGCAAATAACATTTGGCCTCTATCTTTCCCATATATATTCTTCTTAATAGCACTACATTAATGCATAATCAACTATCATCGAAAATATGTAATACTTAGTCCAATTATGTCATATTGGAAATTAATCAAACCAAAAAGCATATTTTAAGATGCAAAAGGCTTACTCCTTTGTTTCCTTATCAAAATTTATGACTTTCACGATAAACCATTCATCTTTATCAGCATCATCAGATGAGACCCTAGCTGCCACCTGAAAAAGAAAGAATACTAGTAACGTAATTCCTGAGATATTTCAAATTGAATAATGCTAATAAAGTTAAAAATGAAAACCTTCTTAGAGAAACTGTATATAAAGGATACAAGCATAATGTCACTAGGCAGTAATATGCACAACAAGAAAAAAAATGAGAAATTGTTTATCCTTATATGCCATATGTTATCCAATTCACTTTCGAGACATTTTCTTGCCTTGGCATATGAAAGACATATGTTAGCATCTCCCATTATTTTCCAGGTATACATATTGAGAAGCATAGGCAAAGTGATCCTGAATTTGTTTTGGCTATTTTTAGGCACCTTAGATGACTTCAAATCATTTTAGCTTGAAGCTTAACAGTAGATCAAACCAAAACATTAAACAAGCTCCATGTCCAGAAATCCCACTGGTTCATCAGGTGAGTTTTTGTTTTTCACCTAACATGACCATCCACCACATTGGCGTTATTGGCTTCATGCTGAAGCCACCATCAAAACTAATTTTCTTATACTAGGTAGGAACCAGTCATCACGGGATGATGCATTCCTCACAAGATTCAAGTCTGTGTAGATGAATTATATTCTACCACTACCATGTGTCAAGTTTTATGATTCCCTTGTTATCAAAGATCTCTAGTGGCAGTGGAGCATGAACATCACTTATCAGGGCAGTTTACAGGAGGAAGCCTCTACAGGCACATGCAAATGTATCTGTTCCAGTGCAGTCTTCAGGCAAGGGTAAACCTCTATCACCATTGATCAACTTTTCAAAAGAGTTTGATTCTCAAGAAGAGTACCTTTACTTAATAAATTATAATGTCATGGGACATGGCTTGCTGTTGTGTGCTTGCTTTGAACAAATTTGAATCTTTAAGCATTAGTTATCTCAAACAACCCATATAAAGACCTTTAAGTCTTTCATAAAAGAGTTTATTTTACTAAATTAACCACTATGCAGTTAGCAAGAACTAGTAAATTGTCCTCCTAACAAACCCAAAAAGGAACATGCTAGCTCGCCCAAATTTCCCTAGCAAATCACATTATGAATTTATGTTCATAGACAAATTCTTTGCCATTTCTAAAGGTGAGCTCTCCTATATAATCAAGCATAATTTTTTTTTTCAAATCAGAAACTAACTAGGATTAGCAACACTTTTACACTCCAAGAGAAACTCCTTCAGGACAAAAGAATTTTGTTGAATTTCTTATGTATAATCATATCTATCTTTTTTCTGTATAATGTACATCATTAGACCTCACTTGGACTCCAAAGAAACCAGGCAACTAGCGTAGTTTTTGAGATTCCACACCAGAATTTAACTAAAGCATTAGAATATAAAATCTAGCACTAAAATTTGATATCCTTTAGTTTTAAAATATCCATAGTTCAGACAACAGGATTTCCAAATTCCAGTGGTTCTACTACTAAGCTGCAGAGATTGGAAGTCATAAACTAATACCATGGGACCACCACGGATCTTAAACTCAAATTTGATAATCATATACCTGATCACGCATCAACATCTAAAGTTTATATACTTGTGTGGTACCTAAACAAATTCATCAAGGTGCAAGATATGACCTTCAGATAGGAGAGTCTGCAATGTCCATTAATTGGTGCAAAAAGATATCTTGTTCCATGACCAACAACCAGATAAAGTGTCCTAAAAAGTTAAGAGACCTTGAGAACTTACTTCAAAATATGAAATAAAACAGAGAGCTTACGTGAACTAGATTCTTCACAGAAACAGTCAGAAAATATACAGTATAAGAAGATGTTTTATAAGAACCTGTTCACCCTTCAGATTAGCAGCGTGCTCAAGTTGGCTTCTCATAGATGCAGCAGGAGGGAATCTTGTAATATCTGAATCTTTCATTCGCTTCTTCACTTCTGAATTAAATCAACATTAAAGTGGCTAATATATCTATAAACGAGTTTCTCACATAATGCACCATCTGAGCATGCAATCTTAGAGAGGGTTAGATACAATGATCTTCTAAATTGCAGTGATACATTTCCAAATACATATCAAGGATGAAGTCGCTATTCAAGGATCAACATATTTCCAAATAAAGATAAAGAAATTAAAACTGTCATTTCCATATAGGTTCACAGTCCCATGAATCATGAAAATGTTAAAATTCGTATGGCAATTATTACAACAGAACAACGTTCTAGATAGCCATTAGCCAATGATCAAAATATCAAGACTAACAAAATGACATGATTATGTATTTATTTGTTTCCAGCACAATATTATAATGTTATGTAAAACATGGATTAAACAAATCAATCCATACTATGGGCTGCGTGTACTAGTCCAACCAGTGCCTAGCATACAGACCCATTGCAAGCTAGGTCTATATGCTAGAACTATAGAATCTGTATATAAACTGAACCAGTACGAACTCATGGTACTAGTTGGTAGTATGGTACCAATCAGTACCACGACCAACGGCTAAATTTTAGCCTTAGGAGCCTTTTATTATTGGCAAACGGCTAGATTCTGCTCCAGCCTTTGCTTTTTGATATGGGTGGGGGGAGAAGGGATTTCCTCTATATACAAACCACAATAAAGGAACAGTGTTCTGACAATACCAAGTATCAGTGTGGTTGGTATGCTGGTTCATATTGGTCAGTAAGGAACAGTATTCCGAACCTTGATGTAAACACATCCTAGTACTCTGAACATAGAAACCTCACAATGGCAAACTTTTCTATTCTAATTTCATTCTGAAAAAATATGCAACTTGGAATAGTGAAAATTAAGAAAACTTAACAACTAAGATACCAAATAGATCTTTATCTAAGAATAAAAAAATAGCCTAAAACTCAAATCTAATCAAATAAAACATATGATAATTTGGCTAAACTTGCAAACACCCAAGTAACCAACAATCAGTCAGTTGCATGTGACAATGTAAATTGGAAATTATATCTTGCAGGACATTTTGTGAAGCTTCATTATATGGCAAGACCAAGACAATTTGCATTATGATTCTGAAAAAGGATAGAAGTTGTCAAAACACAAAAAATCTGAAGTGTGTAGGCCTTACCGATTTTTTTTCTTTGTGCAGCTGAAAGTCCAGATTGTAGCAAAGCGTCAAGCTGACTAACCAAAGCAGTTGAAACACTGATGCACAAGGTCAAAGCGAAAGAGACACCATGAATAATACAGCTGACAGTGAAACATCTTAAGATAGGCAAAGTTACACCTTTAATTCCATGATAAATAGCATGTAATCACGTACCAAGAAATGCATAATTACAATTAGAAAATTGATCACTTTGTTATACAAACTCCTAGGATGTTGTTACCACTATTGAAAATATATATAAGTCCAATTTGAATTGTGATTCATCTCATCTAAAAGCAAAATAAAGCAATTCCATCTTCGGAACACACACATATTGACCAGTACGCATAACCAGAATTGGGTAATGCTCCAGCAAATTAATCTGATAAATAAATTGAAATTTGAAGAGAAAGAAAGCGTGCCCATCCAAAACATAGCCATCTGATAGCAGCACAAAAATCAAGAATTATGCACCAAGAATATAGAAAAGGCTAATAAGTCCAGATTAGTTTATCCAGAAAATTTTCTGATAGCCAACTAGAAGTTTAAACAGAGTAGTTTTCACATGTTATTCAATAGGGATCCGTATTTCCAGGCAATCAGAAAGTTCGCCTTGTGAAATAGTTTTCTAGTTCCTTACGAAAGTAAGAGTTGGTTTTGTGAATTAATTTTGTAGTTTCCTGCACATCAGAAATCAGGTCTTGTGAATTAATGACTAGTTTACTGCAAGTTAAGAGTTCTGATAACACTGTCATTAGATAACTTGAGCGCATAAATCCTACTTCTCCGGATCTGACGCCCCTCATTCTCCCCTTAGAGTCTCACAACTTCGCACCTATTAACACACATTCAGACTAGGCCTTTAATTAAAATGACTATATTCTTATAAAGGAAACTTTTAGGGGGAAAGACCAACTTCATATATTCAATCCCGAGGTATTGCGCTAAACAAAGAAGCCAAGGTCACTTTTTACTAGGTGACACAAAGATGATAGCCCAGAAAGAAACAAACCATGTCAGAATTATATTTTGGATCGGAAAGAAATTTAATTCATAAAGCAGAACATTCTCATTAACGAGCTATTTTACAAAACAGTTTTTTAATAATTCAAAAATATGACATGCATAATGCAACTTTGAAGAACCAATCTATCTTCAACAAATGTATACTGTAGTTATGACTAATGATGCGTCCAGTCATGCACAACAGTAGCGTCTATCAAATTATTTGTACTACCTGACTTCGTTTTCAGATAATTCTTTGGCGTGACAATACAAGTGTCTGAGCCTGCTTAACAAACTTTCTGGCGATTTTTCAACTCCCTCTGAAGCTAGACATATCAAAGAATAACCATAAAAAATGTTACGACCAGATTGAATAATCAAATAATTACAACGATTGTACTCATAACTTGCTAACAAAATTTAGTGAAAATGAGAAATAAATGAAGACCTATTGAACCCATGTTCATAGCTCCTACCAAACATCAAATGCCTCGATTTTAGTTTCCAAACCATTCTTTTAGCAACTTAAAGGCATTTAACGATCAACTAAAAAGCGTCTTCTAGTTTTGTTTGTCCAACTTATGAACAATTCGCACTCCTTTTAGTAAAAACAAAAAAGAAAAGTAATCGACAGCTGTCACGAACTTCCACAAGGAAAAAAAAAATCTTAAGTTTGCCTGTTGTTGCAGCAGTAAAGGGATCATATATATCAAGATGAACGGAGGAAGCGTTGAATACTGGTTTGGAGCTTCTTGTGGATCCTATTTATCTCCCCGAGGACTTCCTCTTGGTCCTTGCGAAGCTGGTCGAGCTCCTTTGACTTCTCCAGAAGCACGCTGATATCGATCCCCGACATCGCTACCTCCTCCCTGGCCCGATCAGCGGCCAAACGAGGGTTTGATGAAGTGAGAACTCCACAGTCGATGCGCCGACGACGGCCGCCTTGCCCGAAGGGAAACCGAAGGCGAACGGGAAAGATCAGAGAAAAAGAAGTGCGCCTCGAAGCGGGATCATCCGGGCGTCAGCATCACTGCGTGGCGTGGCCGATCGCTCTCGGGCGCAAAAAGGGGAGGGGGCGAGAGAACTGCGATGAACGACGCACTCAAACACAAGCCAATCTCGCCCAAGACACGGTTCACGTATGGTCTCGTCCGATTTAGAAGGAATCAGCCAGATTGGCTTTTTATGGTGGGCCGGAAAGCAATACTATACTGGGCAGTTTCCTGTCTCTAATCTCAGATAAGCAGCCCATCCTCTAATTGAATTCTTTATTCTCAGGGCCTCCATTTGTAAGTTATACATCAGGCCACGGCGTGATCGAAATTTCAGTTTGGCCATTATTTTTGACGGTTTGGTCCCTGACATTTCAATTATATCCATAAAAGTTCGCAAATCTTGCATTTAAACTTACTTTCTCAATGCAATTCCTGAATCTATGTGGCAATATTTAATGAGGTCATTTTTTTTCTTTTTATTCATTGATAATAACGAGCAAAAAATTAATGTCAAACTCTCGTTGTAAAAAAAAAAATTTTAAGGTTCAATTAATTAAAAAAATGTGAAGTTCTAGTACAAGGTTTAGTGATCTTGTTTTGAATAAGTTATTCCAAACTCTTTAGTTAGAGTTTTTTTTATTGTGGTCACAAAATGTCAGTAATAGGGTATTCGTATTTTTTATACTATTTATATTTTAACTCAGATAATTCTTTTACAACTCATATATGAATAAGTACTCGTTTAGTTTTAAAACTCCTATTCAAACTTTATCATATTAAAAATTTAACTACTAATTTAATACACGACTAAAATACCTATCATATTAAATTTTAACTCATATATGTTGTTACCTCAATAAAATTCGGGTACTCAACCCTATAAAAACCTTAATAATAATTTAATTTTAGGTAAGATAAAATATATATTAAAAAAGTATATATTTAAATACACAAATAAAATAACATATACACATATACACACTCTCTCTCTATATATATATATATACCTATTGTTCCGATGGAGAGAATCTATAATTAGCTTTTTTGGAAATTTCCAAACAAACAATTTCAACGAAATCTTTGGATTTCTTATTTTACTATGTTCAACTCTATGTATTCTCTGTCCATAGAGTACATTGAATGTACATAAATGGCTATAATAGAGTTTCTATTATTCGTATTAACAACTACTATAGGAGGAATGTTTTTATGTGGTGCTAACGATTTAATAACTATCTTTGTAGGTCCAGAATGTTTCAGTTTATGTTTATACTTATTATCTGGATATACCAAGAGAGATATACGATCTAATGAAGCTACTACGAAATATTTACTCATGCGTGGGGCAAGTTATTCTATTATGGTTCATGGTTTCTCTTGACTATATGGTTTATCTGAGGGGAGATCGAGCTTCAGGAAATTCCTACCTCTATATCTATCTTGAGATGTTTGGATTTTTCAAAACTCCATGGACATGCAGAAGACAAATGCTATCCACACTCGGACCAAGACGTAACTTTTACCAAAAGTTTATTGTGATATTTTTGTTCAAATAACAATTAAAGCGAAACAGGTCACGATTCTCTTTATGATAAATAGATCCATTTTGCAAGTTTGTTATTACGAGTAGTTCCTACTGTTGGAACCCCTTTCGAGAGGGGGGCAAAAACCCTAATCATGGCGCAAATGAAATTTATGCAAGCGGAAGCAAGGGTTTCAAGATCTTTTGCATGCCATATGTTCAACTATCATAGATTGATAAGAACAAGGGGAGATTCATACCAACGCCATAGGCTTGGAATTCGGCTTGGAAGAAGAGAACAAGTTAGGTCTCCTCCACAAGTCCACACACAAGATGAAGATGCTCACTTCCTTGACGTCCCTTGTGCTAGCAAGGCACCCAAGCTATCTTGTCGAATGGAAAGGGGGTGATTAGATGAATCCCTATGGCCGAGAGCTCCTCTTCCTTGTCTTCCTCTTTCGTCAACCACACAAACGAAAAGGATCAAGGCGTTGTCGTCAAGAGACCAACGCTTAAGCGTTTTGGCGTTTAAGCAAAACCGGCTTTGATGACTTTCCATAAATGGAAGACAATCAAGCCATGCGCTCAAGACAAACCAAAAACGCCTATTGGCATTGAACCAAGCGTTCACATTTGTGAACCGGTTCAAGCCAAATCGTCCAATCGAATTTGGTTCATCAAACCAAACCGAAATAGCTCAAGCCACTTGGTCTAGACCAAATTGAACCCTAAGGCTCACGATCTAACCACTCATCTCCTGATGCCCCTGATCTCCCCGATCTAGCATCATTTCTCTCGATCGAAGCTTACCGATCTCAAGCCCTAATCAATCAAACATGATCAGACCAGATCTCACTTACAATCAGAGATTAAATCCCCTTTAATCTGAACTCAAAGAATCCAGTCCATACGATCTGACTCAAGTAAGCCATATCATCAAATTGTGCGACCCTGAGGGTTTCCTTTAAATGTCGGTAACGATAACTTACGTTATCACGACCAGTGAGGGGTATCTAGCAACACATCACTGTCTCCCGATATAAAGGAAAGAGTCTTCCAAGACTTCTCCCAAACCATAGCACAAGTGTGAATCAAACTCACGAGGCATACATGTGTCCTTTGCCACTGGATGTTCTTATTGGACAAGCGTGCCAAGCCTGTAATTCCAATATGTTGAGCATGATTAGATCAGATGCACATAGTCATCTGGGTATGGCCATACACTATCTCAATCATCTCATAAGGGGGCCCTTTAGAACACCACACTCCTTAAACAAGGAGACGACAATCCTATGTCTATCACTAGTGTCCTAACCTGACTCATGATCATTATCCAAGATAGTCTATGATCATTATCTTTCAAATGATATTGAACTACCTCAAAACAATGACAGTCATCATTTAGAAACACAAGTGATCTCAAGTCAGAGGACATGTGCCACTTGTTGCAATCAAGGAATATTCACATTGTGACAAGCAATTGAATATCCTAGTAGGGTCTGTCCAGTACATCCAATGTACCCATGAGTCTACATCTTATTCCATGCTCGAAGCATCCTATAAGATCAGCACACATATTAGTCTCAATCATATCAAGGCTGTCTCAGGTTCACCAAGATATCTCGACTAAGGACATATAGCATGTCAGCCTAGCTGAACAGCTTTGAGACATTATTCAGAAGTACACTTATTACAGCAGACAAGGTAACAACCTGAATAATAACCATGCCTTTTATAAACATAAGAGTTTATTACATGATACTTTTACAATCCCAAGGCCTCAAACATTAGCCTTAAGGGCATACCCCAACACCTACAAAGGATCAGACTAATGGCGCATACAATGCTTGAATTTATCGATGTATATGCTACATAGTTGGCTCTCCTCCTTCAGAGACTACTCAGTGTAATAGGTATATATATATATATATATATATATATATATATATATATATATATATATATATATATAATTAGGTTCAAGGGTATCTGGGATATACTACTAAAATATTGACTTGGGTAGCATATATACTACCCATACTCTACTCGAACCCGAATAATAAGTATATAATTATCTATAAACAGATTCGGATAAAGACAGGTACCCACTAAAATACTACTCCGCTACCATCCCTACTAATGCCTTGCTTTACTAGGAGAGATGGAAATATAGAGGGAAGAGAAAAAAGGAGGGGGAAAGATTTGAGAGAGGAAGGGATTGTGGGTCACGTGACTTCGCTGGGAGGGAGAAAAATTTCTCGAAGGCGAGCAGGCAAGCAGGGAGCAAGTGGCGGCAATGGCGAGCGGGGAGCAGGCGGTAGTAGCAACGAGCGTGTGAGCAGGCGGCAGCAGCAACGAGTGTGTGAGCAGCGAGCAGGCATCGGTGAGTGGCAAGTAGGCGCCGAGCTAGTGAGTGGGAGCAAGCGGCGGTGAGCATGGACCAGGTAGCAGCAAGCGGGAAACAAGCGGCGACAACAATGAGTAGGCAGTGGTAGCAGCAGCAATGAGCGGGGAGCGGTAGCGACGATGATGCGCAGGCAAGCAATGTCGAATGAATGATGTACCCCCGGATTGCGAAATGAAGGAAAACACTGTGATTTTCCTTCTTAGCTTCCCTCCTCACAGTCCTGTTCGTCTTAGTAAACGAGGGAAAGGGTCAAAATTCATCATTTTCCTCCTCCCTTCCCTGCAAGTAAACAAGACATAAATGTTATAGAATCACTACTTCAAAACTTTTAAATATCAATATACAATTATTATTATTTTATGGATAAAAAAACTATATCAAAACTTTTAAATATCAATATACAATTATTATTATTTTATGGACAAAAAACTATATAGTGATTCTTTATAAGATAAATATAGATAATAAAGATAAAAAAAATTACTATCTTCAAAGGGTCGCATAATGATATTTATTACTGCTTTAAGATCTGTGTTGCCCGATCTCTACTTTAACCATCCCCCCGTATTGTGGTGAAAAAGCAATCTTGTCTGGCATCAAAAGTAGGATCATATTTATGGTTGTGTTTGGCTCAACTTTTTGAGCTTATGAGCTTGCGGTCGGTCAAAATAAAAAACTAAAGGCGTTTGGATATGCCTTCTCGATTTCAATCAATTAAAGATATACTGTAGCTGAGAAGCGGAGGAGGTGATTTTCTTGACCCGACTTCCCTCGGTTCTCTATTCTCGCCCGTCTTTAGGGTTTTCCCGATTCCCTGCGCTCGCCCTTCGCGTCCGCCGTCCCTCTCTCGCAGCCGGTGTCTTCTCTGTCGCCCTTCCGCCGTCGCCTCAGCGTCGTGTCCGCCGTCTTCTCTGTCGCCTGTCCGCCGTTGCCTCAGCGTCGTCCGCGGTCGCCTGTGTCGTCCGCCTCTTACCTAGCGTCGGCCTCTTCCCTCAGCATTCCCTCAGCGTCGGCCGCTGTCTTGCAGGTACCTTGGCTACTTGGGTTATAGTTTAATTTTTGATGATCCTGCGATCAAACACATGGCAAATCCTAATATCTTTCCTGCAAAAGTACTTAGAGCTCTGCTAGCCTCAATTGTTTGAAAGGATCCATCAGTAGTAAATTAACCAAACTATGCTCTAGTTTTTCCCATTTAACTTGTGTAGGTATGCTTCGAATGAGAGTGTAGAAAACGTTAGTAATAATAATTTGGCTACGATTTGGCTTCGATTCTCTTTATTGTTTCATGTTTCTGACGTTTTCTTCCATTCTTCTTTCACCAAACAAATATTCACATCGGAAAGTTTAGTTTTGAGACACTATCTAATGAAAACCATATTATGATAGAAACCCCTCAGCCATCACCGGCGAGAATCGTGCAAAACACGCCCAAATGAGAAAATAACAAGACACTGGACAATCTCTAATTTTAACCCTATATCCTTATTTATATTCCGCACCCCTTCCTTCACACCCTTTCACCCTCACACCTTTTCACACAAACCCTCACACCCTTTCCCATAAACCCTCATACCCTTTCCTTAATGGGCCTATGGGCCCGTAACATATTATATGGAGGATCATCTGGACTTGGCAAACAAACGATGCTACAATAAATTCCAGTCTTTAGCTTCTGTATTGGTTCAATTTTATTCTTCGCATACTTTAACTATTTTTTAATTAGCAATAACATAACAAAATTAGAAAACCTACTTATTGTAGGTAATTCATTATGAGAACAAGTGATCCGGATAGTAAACCCGATGTCTATTTTTAGTATTTTGAAAGTGTAGGTTAATGCACACTATCATGCAAGAAGATGTTATGAAAATAGAAAAGTACTGTTAAGTGAAATAGGATAATTATCTGATGCCTTTGTTGTTTGTACCAACTTCACCATGATTAATATTTAGAACTACCGTGGTCATAAAAAGTGATCCATCAGGCTGCAGATGTGTATGCAGTGGTCTACCACATTGCATTTCTGGTATGCAGTTTAAATGTGTCATACCTTTTTTATCAAAGGACCAAAGTTAACCTTGTAATTCAGTTGAAAAGGTAAAATAATCACATATCAGAAAATGACTAGGCTAAAGGTCTATGGGAACAAATGTAGTTTTAGTTACAAAAGCTATTTCCTGACTCTAGAAGAATTGAAGTTCCTAGCTGCAAGAAGCTCATTTACCAAAACCCCAATGACAGCCCTTTCTACAATTATGAAGATCTAGCTATTTCTTTCAAACCAAAATTGCAATTATTACATTATCATACCTTTGCTTTCCCTATTTGAGTGGATGCTTACATCCCATACATTCAGAGATAGATGCATTTGTTTTAGATTCTTTTGCATAATGTAATATAATCATCTGGTTATTGTGAAGGCACATTCATAGAAAATGTGTTTGATTGATTCCACAATCAATTTTCATAGTACACATTGATTTTCTATGGTCATCTCCCATTTTCTATTTCTTAATCTATTATTTATTCGCAATATCTCTTGGATTTTGTTTTTCTGGGGAATCTATTATCTCTGGACAGATAATACCTTTCAAATGAGTTGTTGTTGAAGATTTACACTTAAAGAATTCTGTCTTTATTGAATTCGTTATGGTAGCATCCGATTGAGAGACATTCATGAAGATTAGGCAAGAGAATTTTGAGGGTGATATTATTCTTCAAATATATTTATTTCAAAAACTATTGTTAGAAGTTAGAACCACGGTGAATGCGTTAATTGAGCCAAAAAATCATCATGAGCTCAGCAGCCAAAACACCATTCTAGATGAGAGACCAATGACCAATATCGCCATAAAAATACTATTTCCTATTTATGAAACAAATATGCAGTTCAATATTTGTCGACATATCCTTGTTCTGGATCACCTCTACCATTGCTTTTCAAGTGCCAAATTTGGACATTGAGTTTGATAAAGCCAAAGCTGTCATTTTCTTTTGGTCATGTTAATTTCCCAATTCTTTTAATTTAGTTGTTTTATTTTTAATGCTTATACTGATATTCTTATTATCTTTGAATGGTGCCTTGTCTTTCAAGGCAAATAAAATACTGTGTATTTCTTTTAGTTATAGAAAAAAATGCTGTTTAATGATTGGAGCTATATTGTAATATCATCTAAGACACAAAATGATCAGAATAACACCCTGGGTGAAAGCATTGGAATTTGAATCTTAGTTCAACCCAAAAAGGAGCTTGTGTGCTAAATCTGTCCTATAAAATATATATTATTACATAGGACCCATTGGTTCAGAAGGTTCTCTCCTTTGGGTAAAAAAAGTAGCATTCTGTTTTTCTTGTAAGTAAATAAAGAAACCCTATCTAGACAAAGTAATTCCCAATTTGACTAACTTAAGAAGTTAATTGCTGTTTTTCTGGTCTTGTCACTTTTGCACAATTTTCATTGAACATGTAAAAAGATCTGTTTTAGAGAAGCAGTCTAGGCCATTTATTTTGTTTCTATCTGGACCTGTAACAGTACTGCAAAATTGCGGAGATACTTTATTATGCTTTTGAGTGGGTTAACTTGGTTGCAGTTCATAAGTCATGCTTCTTTATCTAAATTACAAGAATATAAGCACTAAAATGATTGTTGGCTGGAATAAGTCTAAATCTGCTTGTAGAATCCTAATTCAATGGAGGTAGAGAATCATGAGGCCCTGGCTCTAGTTAGCGAAACCTTGGAAAGTTTAATCCATTTCTTATGGTCACTAAAACTGAAATCTGCCAGATCTCAATACAGACATGTTAACTTTTGGCATTTGCATTAGGTGAAGACTGAATACTGGTGTGTATATCAGGTAGGAGACAATTTTCTACCAAAATTGTTTAGAGAACACAAGAATTTTGTATCTACCTGTTTAATAATCTTTGGAAGTGGAGGCAGAAGGATGAAGAAGGCTCCTTTCATGGACTTGTAAAGAGTTGCCTGTCACAATTTTACAACATAGTTCATTCTTACACAATCTAATGAACTTGATCTTTATTAGGAACCATGGATGCACGTGGGCGCAGATCATCAGCCTATGGGGGGCGAGTCATCCAAGTACCTGGAATGATGCGACACGGCCCCCCTCCAGGTCCAGCTCCTGCTGGTCACCGCCCAAGCGAGCCCCTTCTTCCGACAGAGCAGCTTGAAAAGAAGGTTGCAGTTCAGGAAGGTGAGATGGAAAGGCTTGCTCAAGAAAACCGAAGATTGGCTGCAAGTAACGTGGCCATGAGGCAGGATCTTGCTGGTACTCAGAAAGAACTGCAAAGCCTGCAATCTCATCTTGGAAGCATCCGCACTGAAACCAATATCCAAATTAGAGGATTACTGGAAAAGATCGGAAAAATGGAAGGTGATATGCATGCCGTTGATGCAGTGAAGGAGGAACTCCAGCAAGCGCATTTGGAGGCACGGAAACTTGTTTCTGCGAGACAGGAACTGACTGCTGAGATACAACTAGTGACAGAAGAACTGCAAAAATCATCCACTGACTTCAAAAAGTTGCCCGAGTTGCACTCCGATTTAGATGGTTTGAGACAGGAGCACCAGAAATTGCGGTAAGTTATTAGTAATTTTCATGCCCACTGAAATTTACTTCATTAGTTTATCAAAATGTCTATAAACTCCTTGTTAATCTTTCGGTTAAAGCTCTATTTTCGAGTACGAGAAGGGCTTGAACATCGAGCAAGTAGAGCGGATGCGAGGCATGGAGAAGAATCTGATGTCTATGGCAAGCGAAGTGGAGAGGCTAAAAGCTGAAGTAAAAAGTGCCCAACAGAGAATAAGTGGTTTTTTTTTTTGATTTAGTGTGATTTTCTACACATTTTTCTTGGTCAATCTTTCTTAAAATTTCTGTCAATTTTATATGTAGCACCCAACCAATATGGAGGCACATATCCAGCTGTAGGACAACCTGTTGGCTATGCAGACAACCTCAGCAACGGAGTTAGCTACATTGATGGTGGCTATGTTAGCAGTTTCAGCAATGCTAATCCTGCCCACTATTCTGAAGCACATGCAATACCTCAAGCTCCTATAAACAGTGGGACAGTAGTCCAGGGAGCTGATTCTTACATTAGTAATACGATGAACACATACGGAGATATGAACACTTACGGAGGGCCCCAAGCCCGCTGAGTAGGATGCTGAGAAATGGAAACAAAGCTCTGTGACGGCATGACCAAAATATCAGATTGTCTGGTGTGGCAAGAAGATAATCTTCACAAACAGAAAGTATCAGTTTTATTTCGTGCATTGTGTGAGGAGCTAGTAACCATCGTCTTCAATGCTTAATTGGCCGATCACAAGACCTTGTGGTCAGTTTGGCGTTTCAAATGATAATTATGATCATAAATGGAAAAGTAAGTGAGAGGGGTTTAGTGTCAGCTGAGAATTCTTCTCATTCTGCAGTCGGTTCATTCAGCTATTTAGTTATCATTTTTAAATCATGTTTAGTTCCATTTAACTTCAATTCTGCAAGGTATGAACGCCGAGTACGAGTAGTAATTTTCACATGTATGAACCATTTGTGTAAGTGCACCACGTGTACCAATTACGTAAAGAAAATATTTTAGGGGGTGTACAAACAATGAGACGAGTTAAATTATGGACTGGTTAACAAGTTGGATCAGTAAGTTGTCTGATTGGATTGCATGTTTTACAAAACTTTATAAATATATATTGCGACACAATAAAATAGTTAGTGCTAAAATTATATAATAAAATTTACATTGCTTTAACCTGAGTTAATTTGGTCAATGATTTTACTCTATTTTGCCTAGAGTGGAACTGAATCAGTCGGGTTTTATAAATATGGATCAAACTAGCTTGCTACTAACCCCTCACTGATGGTTAATTGTGTTGTTTCGAATTTCCTTTTTCTGTGATGTGTTTAGAGAAATTCATGCAATTCTAAATCCTAAAAAAAAATTCCTCCAAGATTTATAAATTAAGCTGTGGAATTAAAAGAACAATGAAGAGGAGAACAGTGGAGGATGGCAGGGATAAGGTTGAGGATGAGGAAAATCCAAAGGAATGATCAAGAGGGGAAGCTATTGGAGGAGAAAGTATTGTGATATATCGTTTATTTCATCTTCTATGCTACTATTAGAGCAAACGACCTGCGCATGACATATTCAATCTACAATATATTATTCATTTACATATTGTTTATGATATGTCATTCATTTTCATATTCTAAATGTAGTAATTTAAACCTAATAATCTTAACATAATTATAATATTTTTGATGCAATATAAAAATTTAGAATATTTCTTTCGTCAATGTGATTAATGTGGACTAATCCTATGGCCATTTGAATCTGAGCTAACCTGTTTCAAATAACCTAATTAGATTTAAGTCAACTGAATGCTTCCATGTCCCACTAACTGTTCTCTGACTTCAATGTTCTCCCTCTACGAAGCAGCGTTCGTGCTATGATGATCAGTGAGAGGGAAACCAATTAACACAAAGTTTCAGAGCTGACTAATGGAGGTCAAATGAAACAAAAATTAGAGGGGTCAGCCTCGCAGTCTAAAATTTAAGGTTTGCTTAGTCATTAAAGTAGATTCAATCCTTCACATTCATGTTCTTGCCCAGCAATCATCTTTACCCTCTTAAAAGATTCAGTTCATTAATGCCATCGAATCCCCTTTCAGATATGAAGATATGAGAACATCTGCTCAGGGTTGGCAAGAATTGTTTACAAAAAGACACCAAATCTGGACAAACAAAATAGAAATCCTTTCAAGATTGTAGGAGTCAGCAAATCGAGGTATGGAAACTGCTACAGCTAAATGAGGTCACATACAGCGAAAAAAACTGGACTTATTTGGTTTTGCTGACACACATTACAACATCTGGAAAGAAAACTGAAGGACAGACATAAGCAGAAACTTACTAGTAAGAGATCCAAATGGATAAATCGCCAAATCATATGTTACAATATCGCTGTCACAAGAACCTAGTCTGGTGACAGAAGAGGAATACATTAACAAATCAATTTCAACTGATAAAGAATCCAGTGAATAACATAATTATTTGGAAATGCCACTCATTTTTGAGCCCACAACAATGACTCATCATCATATTGCAATGAATAAACTCCATGGCTAGAATCGGCTGAGATCATTTAGAAACTTGTAAACGATTACTTGTTGGTCTCAATATTTCAACTAGATCTTTATTTAAATAAAAAATATAAATTAATAAAATTTAAAAATTATGTTTAAAAGAGAGTTAGATAGAACCCAGAGACATATTGTGGCTTATCCTCAGGTGAATGAGTTAATTCCGGATTAAACACCTGAGAATACGGTGAGTATTCCTTTTCTGTGAGCACGATCGTTGGGAAATTATCTTGACGTTCTTTCAGCATTGAGTAGCGAAATCAAAGATCCAAGAAAATAAAACAAAATAGAAGAAAAGAATGAAGATGAGAGGAAGAGGAGCACCAAATCTCATGCTCTGCAAACCTTTTCTTAAGGCTAGTACATTAAATATTTTTTTAATTTTATTCTAACAATCCTCATAAAATTTAAAAAATAAATATAATTAAATTTTACAAGATAATTAAATGAATTTAAATTACCGCTCATGTCTATATCATGCGGTCAGTAAAGTGTATTTAAAGATATAATTTTTACTTAGTAAAAATATTTTCATATAAAGGAAAGATAATTAACTAGTCTTGAACTACTTCCCTTTGACCTAGACTTCAACAAATCCACACATAATAGAGGGTTTGTTCGATCACGGTGTTGCTCATTTTTAGTCGTGCGCATATATCTTCATGAGAGCTTCTAATGGTTGTCTATGTCCTCAGCCGTTGCCGTGTACGAACTCTCTCATATAGGAAGTTCCCTATAAGGAATGAGTGTATAGGCTCAACTTATGGTATGTAACCACTTCGAGAAGTTCTCCTTACCTTTAAAATTAGAAGCACAAAATATATTCTCATGTATGGGTGTAGATAATCAACTCTATCACATAAATATTTTTATACACTTATAAATTTTATTTTTCAAAGTGATTTCTTGCCAATCAATCAGCTTATTATTATCATATTAAACCTCTTTCAAGATATCTCATATCATATAAGTTGGGTTCCCATCCTCAGAGACCTATTTTCAAACTAATCTCATTCTTTTCTATCGTTACTTCCAAGATTATAATCTTGGGAAGCTTTGTCAAGCCAATAATTTTTTTGTGCTCAATTTTTATAAAAGAAAGATATGCAACTTTTTCTTAGTCAAACCATTTCATAAACTTTTGTCTAAATTTTTAATCTTATTGCTCTCTGGTTTTTACATAAGTCTATTGTGTTTTGGAATTTTAATAATTCATCTTTATATTTTTAAATAATTTACTCTTTGTTAAAATTTTTATTATTGAATTTAGAAAAAGTGAATATTTTTTTAAAAATAGTAATTACATAAATATTTAATTAGAGTTATTGCTCTTATGATAAAGTGAAATCATGAAATAAAAATTTCTGACTTCAAGTTACTCTCTAAAATCATTTTAAATATTAAGAGAATATTTTTTTTATGTATATAATAAAATTATTTTAATTATTATTAAAATAATTATCATATACATTATGTTTATTATGTATATCAGGTTCATTATACATATTATGATTATGATATATATCATATTATGCGCATTAGTTTTATTATGAATTATCAATTATATTATGACATTTTTGTTTTGTATTAGCATCATAATTTGCATAATGTTTATAAAATTATTTTATATTACTTAAATATTAAACATTATGCAAATTTTAAAAAGTTTAACCCGTTGATGATAAAATAGTAAAATAATTCCAAAAGCAATATAACCTCCGTTTCATAACTATTTAAATAATATTAATTTGTGTATATGAAACAATAAGTTGCTCTCCAATTGCTTGTATTAAATTTTTCTTCACAAAATTAATACTAGAGATTTTGGGTCCAAGACACTTTAAAATTTTTGATCAGTCAAATTATTTCATTAATCAAAGTTACTTTAGACAATTTAAAACTCCAAATAACACATTAATATCAATTTGATCCAAATGCTCAATATAATTTAATTTGATCCAAATACTCTCAATTAACTTCAATTTAAAGAGTACATCAGCACCAAAATAATAATTATCAATTACATAATTCTAGTTAATTATCTTTCTAAAATATGAGTTAAGCTACTCTAAATAAGCTACTTTTTGCTATTATTATTATTATTATTATTATTATATATTTTATTTACAAATTTACTTGAAAACGGGCCGAATCGCTCGTAGCAGATTAAAACTCCAAATAACCCATATTAATATCAATTTGATCCAAATGCTCAATATAATTTAATTTGATCTAAATACTCTCAATTAACTTCAATTTAAAGAGTACATCAGCACCAAAATAATAATTATCGATTACATAATTCTAGTTAATTATCTTTCTGAAATATGAGTTAAGCTACTCTAAATAAGCTACTTTTTGCTATTATTATTATTATATTTTATTTACAAATTTACTTAAAAACGGGCCGAATCGCTCGTAGCAGATTCTAATCCGTTAAGCACATTTTGCAAAATTGCAAGTTCGAGACTTAGCAAGTGACAGAAAAGTGGAAAAAATTTTCTGAGCAGTTTAGGATTTCTGAGCACTAACTCCCTAAGATTCGAGAATGTGTTCAATTTCTTGAATCTCAATAAAATAAACAATAATAAACAACTCAATAAATAGCTTCATTAACGAACGTTAATAGCTCCATTAACGTCATTAACGTCAGTCATTTTTTTTATATACGATTAAGCATGATGCATCGTGGATACAGTATCCACGATCATGGATATTAAAAAAAATTATGGATATTTATATAGGCTGCATCAACATTATTGTGGATGCAGCCTACATTATCGTGGATGTAGTCTACATAAATATTCATAATTTTTTTTAATATCCATGATCGTGAATGTTGTATCCATGATGATCGTGAATGTTATATCCACGATGATCGTGAACGCAATCTGCTTGAACATGAATATAAAAAAGATAACAGATATTAATAGAGCTGTTAACGTCTATTGACAGAAGTATTTATTAATGTTTATTTTTTTACTATTTGCAATGGACATGTTCGAATTCATGTTCTCGAATTCTAAGCAGCCCGGTCAGAAAATTTTTACAGAAAAGTGTGTAATAGATAGTAACAAACAGTAATTAAAACAGTAAATTGTAGCAGTCATTTATTGAAACAATGACAGTATTACAGGAATATAACAGTAAAGTGTAGCAGTCATTTTTCTGATTTAGGTGAATAATAATTCAATAAATAGGAACAATTTGAGAGATAATTTTGTTTTTTAATTTAATTGTAAATAACCGTAAATAACAAACAGTTTTTATTTAATATAAAACAAAATTTCACCAATCATTGTGATCTGAAAATTTCAAATAGGTCTTTATTTAAATAGAAAAATATAAATTAATAAAATTTAGAAATTATATTTAAAATATAGTTAGAAAGATAAAATCATAAGACATATTACGGCTAATCTTTAGGTAAAAATTCAATCTCTAATTGAATATCCGAGAATACAGTTAAATATTCATCCCTCGCGGCACGACCACAAACAAGTTGATCTAGACATCTTTTCGTCAATCAGTGGCGAAATCAAAGATTAAAAAAAAATAAAAGAAAAAAAAAAATAGGAGAAAAGCACCAAATCTGATCGAGTGGAGCAGATTTTTAAGCTTTTTTTAAGTTCAGCAACGGAAGCATTTAATGCTAATATTAAATAATATATATATTTTTAATTTTATTCCAACACGCTGCAAATATAAACAGGTGCTTGATCATCCAATGTTACTCGTCAGCAACGCAGACTAAGTGCGCAGTTCGTTCATGGATGTGAGTTATCATTACATCTCAATCAATCGAGCAACTATGCTATCTCAGCCACTTTCTCGTTTGCAGTTTCCAGGAAGAAGGTACCTGTACTGCTCAGCATTCTGTATCAAGTAACCAGGAAGATGAATGGCAGAGTATGAACTAGGAATTGGACCCAGCTTGGCAATGATCTTCTGGAAGGTGTGCTCCTCAGGAAGCATGTCGAAAAGATCAGCTCCATGGCATATCACATCCTGGATTCTTGAAGGATTCAAGTAGTGGGCAAATCTGATGCGATCCACATGGCTGTATGCCTTCATCTTGAAGGTGAAGTCGCTGATGTGCCGGAAGCAGAAGCTGCAGTGCCACCCGGAATCGGCTAACAGGAGGTCACCCTGACGGAAATGGGCGTATCTTGTCTTCCCCGCTCGGTAGCGGTGGACTGAACCCCTCCAGCTATCATCATCGAGGTAGAACTCAAAGGAGTAGAGGTAATTGCGGAGCTGGAGATGAAGCTTCTCCGGGATGTCATCGCACCACCTGAGCAGGTCGATGGTGTGGCCGCTTGGGATCTCATCGACATCGGACATGATCAACAGATCATCCTCGCTGATGCCGGCGATCCGAATGAGCTGGTCCAACGCCACTCTCTGGTAAGACTCTTCCACGAAAGGATTTTCTCCTTTCACGAATCGTCCCCCCACGGTGCCGTAAGTCAGCCGTGACTCTGCAAACTTGAATCGGTGGCGATTCTTGGCGAAGAAGAGGGGCTTTCTGTTGCTGGTGAAGGTCGAATTTGACTCGAGCAGGATGAACTCCGAGACGTACGGGCTGAGCTCGTTCCACCGGATTTCGAGGATGTCGAGCTCGACACTGAACAAGACGGCATCGAAGACGCGCCTCGGAAACTCCCGGACGCCCCACCCGTGGAGCTTGCACAGGTTCTCCATGGAGACATTCTCAGCGTGGTAGTGGGGTATGATCGTGAAGGGCTTCGGAGGGGATTCCCACAGTGGGCGAAGGAAGGAGGTAACCTTCGGGTGGTGGACATAGATGAAGACTACGAGGATGGGAAGACCGACGAGGAGAAGCAACAATGATTTGAGATGGAATCCACTCAGCGCGCACCGGAGTCGCCGGAACATGCTCAGAGCTGCCTTCGAAGCCTGCAACAAAGATCGAACACAAGGCCCTAAGAACAGCTAGAATCGAACAACCAAGGAAAAAAAAGCAGCGACTGACACAACAACGAACCCTACAGTTCCAATCGCTCCGCGTATCCAAATCCCCAAAAATGGGGAAAATGAAACAACTGAAAATGTTCGCCTCTTCAATAAACTATTTATTAACTTAGTATCTCCTAATTTTATTAAAATATTTAAGTCTAAATTAACAATAGTAAATTCACTTATATACCATATAATTATTTCTTTCACTCTCAATATGAGGCTAAGTCTACTTCACAGCTCCACCACTCTTAATAGCTCTTTCATATTGGTCTTTCACTATACTTAGATACCGACTACGTTTGACTCAGCTTTTATTTCTAGCTTTTGTTGGTTAAAGAATTGCTAGTTGAAAATATACTGATTGAAGAAGTTTAGAAGGTGTTTAGATCCACAACTTTCTAGTTAGATTATTATAATTTACCTAATTTTTTATTAATAATAAATAATTTTTTTATTAAAAATATTAGTAAGATAAAAAAGATTGAATTTTTAGTTAACTATAATTAAAATATTTATTAAAAAATATTATAAATTATACCATTAATTTTTTAATATTAATTAAAATATATATTAAAAATATTATAGATTATACTAATAAATATCTTTAAAATAAATAAAATATTTATTAAAAATATTATCAATACAAAATTTATATTTCTAAATTTTTATTAATAATAATTTAAAATATTTTAAATAGTACTAAACATATTTTATTGGTAAACTCAAAAACATAGAAGTTGGAAGCTTCTTAGCTACAATGCAGATTCTCCACCTCAATTAGATTATTGAACCTGATTACTCAAACAGTTTGGACTAGCAACTTTGCTGGGTGCATCGGCAGAAGCTGATAAGTAAGGGGGTCAAACACAGCCATCATTTGTTATAACTTTGTAAATAATTTACAACATCATCTAATTTATATATACCATATAATTTTTTCTTTCACTTATATGAAACTAAATTGGGATATTAGATCAAAATTCGAACAAAGAGAATCTATAGATCTTAAGAATAATTAGAAAAACAGATTAAGATCTTACTCCGCCGCCGACATTATTCTCGCAGATGTCATCCCTCTTCTTGCAACAATTTTGATACCCGGCCTCCGGCATACTGAATTCAAAAACACTCCCTGCAAAAACCAGGATCAAATTTATTTTTTCACGAACAAGGCCTTCCCTTTGTGTCCCCTCCACTCCAAAACTATCCGCGCCGATGCTTCCCTAAACGGATCGGATCTCGCAGCTTCTTCCCGAGCGCCCGATC
This sequence comes from Costus lasius, assembly GCA_027563935.2. Classification (NCBI taxonomy): domain Eukaryota; kingdom Viridiplantae; phylum Streptophyta; class Magnoliopsida; order Zingiberales; family Costaceae; genus Costus; species Costus lasius. The sequence continues at coordinate 11,324,666 of CM050447.1, read as the reverse complement.
AAGCCAATCTCCGGCCGCTCCCTCTTCCTCCTCTCTCTTGCTTTTCGTCTCTCTGTGTGATGTAGTGGTGGTATGCTGCCTCGGTGGCGGTGGGTATGCGAGAAGGGGTTCTTATGCAAGGCGAGGAGAGGAGGACAAACACTACGAGGAGGCAACCGCGTCGGGAGGAGTTGGAACCGTGTGGAGGAGGTCAATGATCGCAAGGCTGCAGGGGCCTCGGATGAGGGCCGAGGCGGCTGCGGCGGAGGTTGAGCCGTATAAGTTCCAAGTGCTGCTGCGGCGGAGCGCGCCACATTTAATGGACCGCGGTCGCCGCTGGACTCTGCTGCCGTGTCCCTACCGGCTTCGTTGTCATCAAGACGTTATCTTCGGAGCTCTTATCTGTCCATTACATATATAATTAACTGGCGCTTGACTTGTTCAATCTCGACGAAGTTGTTCTTGTAAATTTCTTCTGATCAAAGTAACTCAGAGGAGGGCGCTTGACTTGTTCAATCTCGACGAAGTTGTTCTTGTAAATTTCTTCTGATCAAAGTAACTCAGAGGAGGAAGAAGACGAAAGTATCATTCGGCTCGACGCGTCTTCTTCTTTTGGGGACAGAATCACACGATGGTATTGGTATTGATTGCTGACCTATTCTGTTCATCCAAATTGACGCTGATTATTTCTTATAAAATATACATCAGTAAACAGGAAAAAAAATTCAGGAACAAACAAGACCATCTGTTCTGATTGAAAATAGTGCGATAATGTCAACGTGTAACAAATCTGAAAATTTTAATGCACTAGATAGGATCTCAATTGATTAAAACCTAACTCATTTATGATTATTAGAACTCGGGAGTAAAACTGGGTAGACGTGGAAGATCCTTCACCATATTCAACTTTCAGCTTAAGACGCATTGATGGATTTCGCTTTTGTGCTTAATTAGATTGACTTGCAGTCAAGTCAACATGACTCTGTGCGCAAACGTACTTCACCTTTCAAGGTGGAGAAGAGATTGTGTTAGGCACTTCACTAGACAAATCAACCCTTTCACTTTCATGTTAGTAAATGTTTAGCAACTTGGTCAACAATGTGGGACTAATTTGTCCTGACTTAGGCATCATATGGGCTCAAACTGAAAAGTCAATTTCTTATAGGATTGAGCTAGTATGATTTAATTTTTAAGTTGAAAGTCATTTGGTTCTAAATATCAGCAAAGCTTGAAGCATTACTATATTTAAAAACTGAATAATGTTTTAAAAAATATCATTAATTTTTAAAATTAGTAATAATTAAAGCTTATTAATTTAAAATATTATTTATATTTAATTGCCACTTACTCTAAAATCTTAGACTTGTTCGATTAGTTGACTTATCTTGGAAATTAGAAGGGACATATCTATGATCTCATTGAAAAAGGTAGTGTTCAATAAAAAATTTCAATTCTTTGAAGATTTGGCAAACATTTCATATAAAAAATTTCAATCTTATGACATAATACATGTTTTACTGTGCCAACTAGCAAACCTTGTCTTCCACTGAAAAGACTCCAAGAATTTCCTTTTCCCTACGCTCAAGAGACAACTATGGAAGTTGTCTTGTTAAAGTTATTTAATTTAAAGACCCAATCACTTAATCCCATGTCAACCATGAAGTGCTTCCCTATGAGATCATGCTATGGAGTATGGAATATTCTTCTCAACAAATGATTATTATATGAAAGCCTTGCAATTTTCTACATTTGATTGACATTAACTATGCTTGTTTGAGTCATTAAACTTGGACTCATACTCTAAGATTAAGTATAAAAATAAGGTAAGTCCTAGTCTTGCCTATCAGTCTTTTTATATAATAATCTTTAAATTAAATAAATAAGAATTATTATCTCAATTAGTCCTTACTTTCAACATAAGCATAATGACAACATAGGCTTGATCAGCTTAAAGGTACAAATGAGGTGGGTATGATCACATTTATAAATTAGAAGAAAGTCAACCATAATTAATTAACCTAATTGTGTTGTCATGTGGATAGGTTAGTTCAATGAATAATATGAGACATTATTATTATTATTATTGTAACATAGTCTCAATAGTTATGAATTGGATTACGAATAAATGAATAGTGAGGAATCATTAATTGTTTCTTTATCCGATTTAAGAACAACGTTACTTGTATTCCTCAAATTGATAGGATTAGCGTCTAATATTGTTGAAAAAAATAAGGTTTCTCTTAATCCGTTGACCTATTCTTAGTGCATCATTGTTGATTTAATTACTTGTTTAGAACATGTAGAGTACATTCCTTGAACCATTCCGTTCACAAGATTGGGAAAAAGAAATAAAATTATTTAAATTTATGAAGTGATAACATTTGAGTGAACTAAAATGGACCAATTGGGATAAGATTCCACAAATGGAGTGGATGTATGGATACGGTGATTGACTTAGTCCAAACCGTATCCAATTGAGTCAAGCTTTATCCACACTTTGAATTTGTGGCTCAACGTGGTTAGCCAATCTATCTCATTTCATTGATAGATAATCATTGATAGATAAAGAAAGAAGACTTGTTAAACTTTATAGAAAAATTAACAATTAAATTTAATTAAGATCAATAATTTTTTTTATGTTCTTAATTATTTTTTTAAAAAATATATATTACTTTAAATTTGTGTAACCATCTATGTAAGTGACCCAATAAAATGTAAAAATTATAACACTTTATATTGGAATAATTAAATAATTATCTATAGGAAATGAGAAAAAAAAAGAATCTTGGTGTGTTGACTTGACTTTAATATATAATTAGTCAATGATTACCCTTGCCAAAACGACCAACAGTTGAATGTCTTTGTCCGCATTAAATTCTGATTAAATCAATGGCTTTTATCTTGGACCACTCGATTGAAATAAAAGATTATCTTAGTCTTTTGTATTTTTATTTGGGTGATCAAAAATAAAAAATAACGGTAAGATAATTCCTAAGATTATGGTCATATCTCTTCGAATTCTATCTTTAAATTTTTTTTAAAAAAAAATTAAATGTCAAAACTATTTGAAAAAAAAAATTTAATTAGAGCCTTACAGAATCAGAAGAAAAATATCCACACGTGCCATGACTCCTAACACAGCGGTGAATCTATAAATGGCCTTTCTTAATCCAGAGTTCACCTAATTCTGCATGCTCGTTGACGGTTCTCACAATGTATGACTTTTTGGCACGCCACCAGCAATTGAAGCTTTCAGCGTGCCAAGGAACCGGTTACGACAAGAAACTAAGGCTGTCTTCTTTTAAAAAGAATCGAAAGTGGAAAAAAAAAAGAAAAAGATACCTTAATTATTACTTTATCAAAATAATAATTAAAATATTTTTTTTCGCCATAAATTTCTTTCATGGAAATATAGCAACCAGTTCTGCTCTGACCTACCAGCTCAGCGGGAACACAGACGTTGACCTGGTGATACAATCCAAGTGAGTGAAAAAGACGGCGGCGAGGGAATCAGATTGCGAGCTCAATTTTGGTTGGCAGCTCAACTTTGGTTGGCTGAATTCTTCATGCTCGTTGACCGTTCTCACAATGTACGACTTTTTGGCCCGCCACCACCGATTGAAGCTTTCAGCGTGCCGAAGAACCGTTCACGAAGCCAATCCTCCTTTGACCAAGCAGCTCAGCCGAAACAAAGACGTTGAGCTGGTGGTATAATTAAAGTGAGTGAAAAAGACGGCGGCGAGGGAATCAGATTGTGAGCTCAACATTGGTTGGCAGGTCCGAGGTCTGAAGGCGGCCTGATTGCCTCCACGCTACTGATTAAAAAAAGCCCATTGCCACTAAGTACATGAACATGGATGAATGGATGAATTGTTCATCACTGATCCATTGATAAGGTCAACCCTCAAGTATCTGTTCACGGGTAAACGTCCAATCAGACGGATTTACGTTTCTTTCTTTAAAGAAAGAATGCAGCAAATATGAAGAATTTGATGTGTACGATTTTTTAAAGAAAATTATCTTCTTCCTTTCTTTGGGCCTCTTGGGCTCAGTTCAAGCAACAAAAGATCTTATCTTACAGTTGGACTCCATGAGCCTTTGGCCCACAGTAACGGAAGGGATTATTTTTGCTTGGATTTCTTAGGTAAAATCCTAGACAACCCTTATATACTGGTCCATGCAGGGTTTCACGTGCTCATGTAATGTCTACAGGAATTGGATCTCATTGACAGCTCAGAGAGAGAGAGAGAGAGTAATTGGATCATAGCAACTCTTCTTCATTGTTTCTTGTCTGATAACGTTGACTTCCAGGATTGAGTAAGTCAAAGCTTCAGCCTTCAATTTATTCATATCACTGACAGTTGGTGACTTAAAGGTCAAAGCAAGATTGAGAGAGAGAGAGTAATTGGATCATAGCAACTCTTCTTCATTGTTTCTTGTCTGATAACGTTGACTTCCAGGATTGAGTAAGTCAAAGCTTCAGCCTTCAATTTATTCATATCACTGACAGTTGGTGACTTAAAGGTCAAAGCAAGGTCCAATCTTGCTTTGACCTTTAAGTCACCATCGTCTTCACAGATAAAAGTTGATGAAGTGAAAACTGAAGGAATCTTTGCTCTTTCCTTCATCCTTTCTGTTCTTAGTGCTTTCTTAACTGATTCCTGCATGGAAATTGGGCCACAGACAAAACCCCAACTTTTGAATCTTCTGCGCTCATGTCAAACCTAGAGAGAATTTCTGCAAGAGTATCAAATTCCAATCAAAATTTGAATTAGGGCAAAGAATTTTAATCGTTGACTTGACCACAAGAGGAAAAAAGCATAACTTGCTAGATTAGGCCTGCTGCCAAACCTTATCTCATGCTTCTCCACTACTTCAGCTTGTACTTTTGCAGACGACATTTCTGCACATGTTTCCTTCTTGTGAGGACATGGCTGGCCTCCACTCTTTGGCCGCCTCCTCCTCCACCTTGACAGAACAGTGGCCACTGTGCAGCAACTTGCAGCAAAGGTAATGGAGCAGAGAACAAAAAGGTCCTCGACCCATGATGGATTGTTCTCATTGGAAGATTTCTTTCCTTTGTGCAAGAAAATAAGGCTCAAAAGGACAAGAGAAGCGAGAAAAAACAACGAAGCAGAATGCTGTGGTCATAGCCTTCCAAAGCAGTCCTTCGGCCAGTGGGACAGCATCCTTGGGAGAAGCCTTACTGAAGGTGATCGTCTTAACCATAGATAAATCTTGCAGTAGCTTGACAACTGTAACTGGTGGCACATCTTCTTGGGTCACAAAAATTTTCAGCTTGAGATTTCCAAGCTCAGCAGATTGGTTGAGCAACTATGGAGAAATCAGAGTTAGCATGCTGAGATCGTGAACCTTCTTCACTGCATATATTAGCTGCACCTTGGTTGGCTTCCTATCCATGGCGTCATTTCTTGAAGCAATGTCTTCAACAATGCTCAGCAATGGAGATATCCCAGAGCCACCAGCAATCAACACTAAGCTCTTGTACCTGTTCAGTGGAGAAAAATTCCTGCACGGAGACGATAAGAAGGGTGATCTTAAATTCATCCTTAATTTTTTTAAAAAAGAAATTCACGATGTGCTACCATTCTAAGCTATCAGATGATAATAATATTATTGTGAATAAAATTTCCGCGATGTAAAAAAATTTATTTTTTAGATTGTAAAATTTTAACATATTACTGTAGTATAATAATTTTATGATTTTAAAAATTTAATTTTTTTATCATATAAAATTTTATTATAATGATATTAATACCGTTGAATCACTTAAAATACGTAGTCCATCATAATTTTTTTTTAAAAAAATATTTAAAAATAAATTTATAGCCACCCTTCTTTGTCCTCTCCTTGGCTACTGTGATATTGTTCAGATGATCAGAGCTGCCTTCGACGGGATTTGTACCATTGATTATGGAATCAATCAAACACATTTCTATCAATGTGCTTTCATAATAACCAGATAATTATACTACATTATGCAAAAGAATCTAAAATTACTCGCATCTTCTAAATTCGTCCGCATAAAAAAAAAATTCAGCACGCTCTAAAACATTTTTGACCCCTAGCGGGTTAGCCTGAAACTATCGTTCGTAATTGAGCAGGAAAAGGAAATTTTGATACACAGTAAACATTAAAAATTTTGATTTCCTCTCTCCTCTTGCAATTGTCGAGGCTTGTTGTCCCCGACTAGGGTTTCTCCTCCGCTGCTCTACCTTCGCACCGCCATTGATTAGAGATCATTTATAATTGGAGGTAAGACCACCTTGCCATTCATTCGATGTCGTCGATAGGTAATTACGCTCATTACAGGTGATGACTAGGGTTTCGTTCAGATAAGTGCTACCTTCAATAATTAAGTATGGGGAATGGTTGTTTTTTGTTATATTTGTGATAAATTGTAGATATTTTCTGGCTTTCCCTTCTTTTTTAGCCCCTTGGCGGAAAATATGCACGACCATCTTTATGACTAAGAACAAACGGAAGTGCCTTTCGAACTTTCAGTTTCGTGGTACTTCTGTCATAAATCAAATTTGATATATAGCGCTTGGGAAATTGTAAAACTCCCATTTTTTTCTGGAGCGAACACTTGCTTATGATCATCTGGCTGCGCAGGCCAACTCTACAATCTACTCCAACTACTTCAGATTGTTTACTTTTCCAGGATTTATCTATTTCTTAACTCACCTAAGGTTACTAGTGATTCTCTAATTGTAATAATAATTTTCTGCACTCTGATTTGGCTTCGATTCTATTTATTGTTTCATGTTTCTAACGTTTCCTTCCATTCTTCTTTCACCAAACAAATACTCACATCGGAAAGTTTAGTTTTGTCAGACACTATCTAATGAAAACTATCTCTGATATGTGTTACATAGAGGATCATCTGGAGTTGGCGAACAAACGATGCTACAATAAATTCCAATCTTTAGCTTCTGTACTGGTTCAATCCTATTCTTCCGTATCATCTAACTATAGCAGAATTAGAAAAAGGTACTTATTGTATGTAAATCATTATGAGAACAAGTGATCCGGATAGTATACCCAATGTCTACTTTTAGTATTTTGAAAGTGTAGGTTGATGCACACTATCTTGCAAGATGTTATGAAAATAGAAGAGTACTATTAAGTAAAATAGGATAATTATCTGATGCCTCTGTTGTTTGTAGCAACTTCACTATGATTAATATTTAGAACTACCATGGTCATAAAAAGTGATCCAGCCGGCTGCAGATGTGTATGCAGTGGTCTACCACATTGCATTTCTGGTATGCAGTTTAAATGTGTCATACCTTTTTTTATCAAAGGACCAAAGTTAACCTTGTAATTCATTTGAAGAGGTAAAATAATGACATATCAGAAAATGACTAGGCTAAAGGTCTATGGGAACAAATGTAGTTTTAGTTACAAAAGCTATTTCCTGACTCTAGAAGAATTGAAGTTCCTAGCTCCAAGAAGCTCATTCATCAAAACCCCAATGACAGCCCTTTCTACAAATATGAAGATCTAGCTATTTCTTTCATGTGTATGCAGTGGTCTACCACAATGCATTTCTGGTATGCAGTTCAAATGTGTCATATCTTTTTTATCAAAGGATCAAAGTAAACCTTGTAATTCATTTGAAAAGGTGAAAATAATTACATATTAGAAAATGACTAGGCTAGGAACAAATGTAGTTTTAGTTATGAAAGCTATTTCCTGACTGTAGAAGAATTGAAGTTCCTAGCTCCAAGAAGCCCATTTACCAAAACCCCAACGACGGCCCTTTCTACAATTAAGAAGATCTAGCTGTTTTTTTAAAACCAAAATTGCTACTATTGCTCTCCCTATTTGAGTGGATGCTTACATCCCATACATTCAGAGATTGATGCATTTGTTTTAGATTCTTTATGCATAATGTAATATAATCATCTGGTTATTGTAAAAGCACATAGAAAATGTGTTTGATTGATTCCACAATCAATTTTCAGTGTAGACAATGGTTTTCTATGGTTGTCTCCCATTTTCTATTTCTTAATCTATTATTTATTAGTAATATCTCTCGGATTTTGTTTTTCTGGAGAATCTATCTCTTGCAAACCCACTTTTCTGGACAGATGATGCCTTCCAAATGGGTTGTTGTCGAAGATTTACACTGAAAGAATTGTCTTTGCTGAATACGTTATGGTAGCATCCGATTGAGAGACATTCATGAAGATTAGGCAAGAAAATTTTGAGGGTCATATTATTCTTCAAATATATATATTTTTTCAAAAATTACTGTTAGAAGTTAGATGTCAGAAGCACGGTGAATTTGTTAATTGAGCCAAAAAATCATCATGAGCTCAGTAGCCAAAACACCCTTCCAGATGAGAGACCAACGACCAATATCGCTAGAAAAATACTATTTCCTATTTTTTAAACAAATGCACTGTTCAATATTTGTCGATATATCCTTGTTCTGAATCACCACTACCATTGCTTTTCAAGTGCCAAATTGTGGACAATGAGTTTGATAAAGCCAAGGCTGTCATTTTCTTTTGGTCATATTAATTTCCCAATTCTTTTAATTTAGTCTGTTTTATTTTGAATGCTTATACTGATCTTCTTATTATCTTTGAATGGCGCCTTGTCTTTCAAGGCAAATAAAATACTATAAATTTCTTTTAGTTTAGAAAAAAGAAACGCTATCTAATTATTAGAACTATATTGTAATACCATTTCAGACACAAACGGAACAGAATACCACAATGTGTGAAAGCATTGGAATTTGAATCTTAGTTCAACCCAAAAAGGAGCTTTTGTGCTAAATCTGTCCTATAATACAAAATATATATTATTACAGAGGCTTGTAAGTAAATAAAGAAACACTATCTGGACAAAGTAATTCCCAATATGACTAACTTAAGAAGTTAATTACTGTTTTTCTGGTCTTGTCACTTTTGCACAAATTTCACTGAACATGTAAAAAGAACTGTTTTAGAGAAGCACTCTAGGCCGTTTATTTTGTTTCTATCTGGACCTGTAACAGTACTGCAAAATTGCAGAGATACTTTATTATGCTTTTTAGTGGGTTAACTTGGTTGCAGTTCATAGGTCATGCTTCTTTATCTAAATTACAAGAATATAAGCATTAATTTGATTGTTGGCTGGAATAAGTCTAAATCTGCTTGTAGAATCCTAACTCAATGGAGGTGGAGAATCATGAGGCCCTGTGTTACGTCCGTGATAAAAAACGGACGAAAGAGAGAAACTTTTAAAGTAAAATAATAGTAAAGTAAGTGGGTGATGGGACGTTGCTGGAAACGGTGGTCAAACTCATCCCCTCACCCATCACCCGTTGTCGCGTTTCACTCTTTCCCCTCTATTTCTCACCGTCGCTCTCGCCTCTCTCCATCATGAACAACGAACGCCTCCTCCTCCTTCTTCGATCGGCGCTTGCCCTCCTCCTTTGCTCGCGTCTCCTTTCCTCCTGCCGGCGGACGCTGACTGGCGATGAGCTTTCGCCGTCCAACGACTGAAAATCCGGCCGTCTTCGCCCCTACCTTCTTCTCCCTCGCGTCCGACGGGAAACTTCAGATCCGACGTCCAACGCGTCTCCGGCGACTCCAGCGACCTTCCTCTGGCCTCGGCGGACGTTTCCGCCACCAGCCGACGCCTCCCCGACACCTTCTTCTCCGGCTCCGGCGAGTTGCGCGAACGGCGCCGCCGAGCCTTCGACCTCAGATCTACGCGGTCTCCGGCGTCTCCCTGGAAAACCGACAGTACGGCCGGACTCACCTCGCCGGCGGCTACCTTGTGGCACTTCGGAAATTCCGATCGGTCGCCGAAGTCACTGTTCCGGCGATCACTGTAGCGGCGGCGCTACTGTTCCGGCGAATATCGAGTTCCGTGCTGACGACTCGGTTACGCGCGCGTGGTTGGTTCTCGCGTATCCCGACTTCCGGTGGTGATTATTGCGTTCGCACGTGGCTGTGAACTAGGTTTGTACCCGTGCTCCGTCTCCGTACACGTATTATACGAACGCATGCGAACATAACCCTGGACTCACGTATACCTGTCAAACTCGATTTAATAACTTGGTACGATCTGATTAGCATAATGAAACCGGATTAGCATGTTAATTGGTGTTAAATGGATTAAAATAAAATGGTGTGACTTATACATGATTTACCCTGTTAGGTCCTGTTGATTGATACTTGACACTGTGTTGGTTGGATCTTGTACTGTTCGGCTACTGTTGAGGTAGGGATTCTACCTCCGTTCTTTGTTACGGTGCCAACCGCATGTGTAGTTAGCGGCACCTCCCTTATTGCTTATTAACACTATTGATTACTGTTCTAATTCCCGTTCTACTCTGCGTACATTCCTGTTGACATAAACTGTTGTATGAAACATGGTATGAGTATTTTCGTTTCTTGCATGTTTACTTGTAGTTGGTAGGTGGTATGAGTTCTGTATATGTACATTGAGGATTGACTGTCTAGCGATAGACATGTCAGTATACCTCAGATACTGCCTGTGAGATTTCTGTCGAGACTGTATGATCGTCTCTGACCGAGAGAGTCCGACGTTATGGGCTTGAGGTCTGTTATCAACCCAATGAGGGGTTGTACTGAGTGTAGGACGCTACACTAGCGGGCTGTCGACAGACAATTGTCTCTACTGTTCGGGGAGCCATCAGTAGGGACCACTCTATTTTATAGAGTTGCGGGTCGTGGACCACTGCTGTACCAGCTCCCAGATTTTATCTGTGTATGAGGATACATATATATTGATATGTATATTGAGATTTGATTATACTTTATATGGTCATATAGAGTCGTGGTAGTGTTATGGTAATTCCCTGTATCTGATCATGCACCATATCATTGAAATATCCCTACTTAGCCTCTGGCTAACCCCCTTCGGTTTGCCTCCAGGTTCAGGCGCAGCTCCACCTGGAGCAGAGTAGATAGCTGGTAGTTGGCCACCAGTCTGGGTGGGTTGTGATGCATTTTGGTCTGTTGTTATTTATATGTTATGTTGTTGGACTCTGTCGACCGCTGCGCCGGTCATGTTATCTGTTGGTTTGTCGACCGCTGCGCCGGTCCTGTTGTTGTTATTTCTGTTGACCGCTGCGCCGGTCTATATTTCATATCTGTCGGTGTTGTATTATGGATATTTAAGGCCCGACTGGCCTCTGTTTAGACTATTTTATTTCAGTCTGTACCTTTCGGTTGTTAGGAGTGATTGACAGGTACAGTGTTGTGCGTCCCGAGGTCCGGGATTCCCGGCGTGGGATCCGGGTGGATTTTTGGGGCGTAACAATTATGGTATCAGAGCTTAGGTTCAGGATCTTATATGAGACATAAGGACTTAGGATTAAACCTTAGGATTTAAGGTCGCATTAGTGTAAATCGTATTTGATCATACTAATCTGTGATTTTAATTAACGTGACCATTTGTTGTTGTTGGTGCGTTACAGGAAATGGCACCAAAGAAAAGTTCCCGTCTTGGACGAGTGGCGGGATTAGCACGAGAAGCATTGAGTGCGCCACTCAGCTGGATGCGTAAAGCTTCAGGTTCTGGCAGTGAGAGAAGGGAAGAACCCTCTGTAGCTGCCCCACGTATTCAATACGACGACGATGTTAGTGAAGTGGGAAGTAGACGACACGCACCAGAACCTCCGGTCCAAGAACCTCCACGGCGTAGAGCGCGTGAAACTCCCTCGACTACAGCGTTGGAGTTAGCGTCTCGCTTTACCACCATGGGGGAACGACGATTTGGAGTGTTTTCTGGAAAACCAGACCCGTGGGAAGCCACCAATTGGCTGGAGAGTGTGACAGACACACTGAATTTATTGGAATGCCCTAATGACCAACGGGTGAAATTGGCAATTTATTTCTTTCAGGGTGACGCCAAGGCGTGGTTTGCGGGGCTTGAACAGACTATTTGAGCAGCCCGCTATGATTGGGACATTTTCTGTGGGGCCTTCCATACCGAGTACTTTCCTAGGACTTTTCGAGAGACGCTGCGTCAAGAATATGTCAATCTGGAGCAGAATGGGCGTTCTGTAGATGAATACTTAGCGGACTTCCAGCGGTTGTCGGCAATGTTTCTGTGACCCCTACAGTCGAAGATAAGTCGGAACAGTTTATTCGTGGGTTGGATCCTGAAATTTCACGAGGGACCAACTCAGTTCCTCTTGAGGGCTTTTCAGCTGTGGTCGCTATGGCGCGCCGAACTGAGCAGCGCGAAAAGGCCATTGAACGGAAACAGCGCAAAGGGCAAAGCTACCGCCTCGAGCCATTCTAGGGAGTCTGGGTTTTCTGCCAGCCGGAGTCCACCTATGCAGCGTTCTAGTGCTCGCTCGATCTAGCCGGGTCGAAAATCATGGGCCCCAGGGTCCATGTCTGCTCGTTCTTTCCAATCGCCTCCGCCAAGTGTTGGATCTTCTCCGGACACGAGGGCCTGTTATCAGTGTGGGGAGATGGGTCATATTTCCCGGGACTGCCCACTTCAGTATATTCAGTGCCACTACTGCCATGAGATGGGTCACTACAAAAGCCACTGTTCAAATAGGGGTAAGCAGCCTCAGGTTGCCCCTAGTACACAGAGATCTGCTCCACCTGCTCGACGAGGACAGCATCGACCTCCTCGCCGCGGTCACACTACACCGACTCCCCAGGGTAGACCTCAGCAGACACCCACGACGGGCCAGACTTATGCGCTGACTGAGCAGGATGCACAGCGTGAGACAGGCAACGTCATGCGAGGTATCATTTCAGTATTCGGTACACCTGCATGCTTATTGATAGATACTGGTAGCTCGCACTCCTTTATTTCGTATGCTTATGTGAAAAAGTTGGAATTAGAACCGGTTTTCTCTCAACATGATATGACGGTATCTGTACCCTCTGGGGGTACGTTACGATCGTACTTAGAGGTACAGCAGTGCCCTCTGAATTTCAACGGATTGATTATATACTCGGATCTGATGTTACTGGAATTCTCAGATTTCGAGATTATTCTTGGAATGAATTGGTTGTCTTATAACCGTGTGGTGGTTGATTGCGATGACTGCACGGTGATATTCAAAGGTCATGATTATATGACATACACATTTTCTGGAGTATCTGGTCAGATTGCTCCTATAATTTCTGCTATGCAAGCCAGGAGTTACTTAGCAGTGGATGTCATGGTTATCTTATGTCTATTGTTGATACGGGGGATTAGACCCCGATTCCTGTCGAACGTGTGCCGGTTGTCAGGAAATTTCTTGATGTATTTCCTGAGGACTTACCTGGATTACCACCCAACAGGGCTATAGACTTTGCTATTGATCTCCAGCCTGGTACGGCGCCTATCTCTAAAGCACCGTATCGGATGGCGCCCCGTGAGCTTGAGGAGTTGAAAGTCCAATTACAGGAGCTTCTTGATAAGGGGTTTATTAGACCCAGCGCATCTCCCTGGGGTGCTCCTGTTCTCTTTGTGAAGAAAAAGGACGGTTCATTTTGGCTGTGTCTGGACTACAGACAGTTGAATGCAGTTACAATGAAGAACAAGTACCCTCTACCAAGGATTGATGACTTATTTGACCAGCTCAAGGGTACTTCTGTCTACTCTAAAATTGACTTGAGATCGGGATATCACCAGTTAAGAATTCGTGGAGAAGACATGTCGAAGACTGCCTTTCGAACACGTTATGGGCATTACGAGTTTCTCGTTATGCCCTTCGGTCTGACAAATGCTCCAGCAGCCTTTATGGACATGATGAATCGCGTGTTCATCAATTATCTTGATCGGTTTGTCGTGGTTTTTATTGATGACATATTGATCTATTCTCGGAGCAGGGCTGAGCACAAGAGACATCTTCGGCTTGTGCTGGAGACCCTTAGAAGAGAGCAACTGTATGCTAAGTACAGCAAGTGTGCTTTTTGGCTAAGTGAAGTTACCTTCTTAGGACATGTGATTTCCGGTGAAGGTGTGGCAGTTGATCCTGAAAAGATTAAAGCTGTTATAGAATGGAAAAGTCCGAAGACTGTGGCAGAAGTTCGGAGTTTTCTCGGATTAGCTGGATATTATCGAAAATTTGTAGAGGGATTTTCTAAAATTGCCGGTCCACTTACAAATTTGACAAAGAAAGAGGTTAAATTCTGTTGGGATGAAAATTGTGAAAATAGTTTTATGGAATTAAAACAAAGATTGGTCAGTGCCCCTATCTTAGTACTTCCGACTGGTGACGAGGGGTATACAGTATACACAGATGCCTCTTTCCAAGGCTTAGGTGCTGTATTGATGCAGCATGGTAAGGTGATAGCGTATGCCTCCCGTCAACTTAAAGAGCATGAAAAGAACTACCCGGTACACGATTTGGAATTAGCTGCGGTGGTATTCGCCCTTAAGATTTGGCGGCATTATTTATACGGAGTCACATTTGAGATATTTACGGATCATCAAAGCCTGAAATATTTATTTTCACAGAAGGAACTGAATATGAGACAGCGTAGATGGGTGGAATTCCTTAAAGATTATGATTGTACAATTAATTACCACCCGGGTAAAGCTAATGTGGTAGCAGATGCACTAAGTAGGAAGACTGCAGGGGTGTTAGCTCACTTGCAAGTGACGCCGACTGAATTAGCCCAACAGATGGCAGATTTAAGTGTTGAGATTGTGTGCCCCACTGAGTATCGTTGTTTGGCCGTGATGATGGCACAGTCCCCTATGGTGCAGAAGATTATTGAGACGCAACCAAATGATTGGTACCTGCAGTCTATCATTGCAAAGGGCAAGAGAGAAGAATTTACCCAGGATGACCAAGGAATAATAAGGTGCTGGAATAGGTTATGTGTACCCGAGATAATTAAGGAAGAATTACTAGCAGAAGCACACAAGTTGAGATTCGCGGTACACCCTGGTGCCACGAAAATGTATAATGACCTTCGAAAGTCTTATTGGTAGGAAGGCGTGAAGAGAGATGTGGCAGAGTATGTCGGGCGATGTCTGGTATGCCAACAAGTGAAAATCGAGCATAAGAAACCTTCTGGGCTCCTACAGTGTATTCCTATTCCGGAGTGGAAGTGGGAACATATTACCATGGACTTCGTGACGGATCTTCCTAGGTCGCGTACAAGCCATGACTCGGTTTGGGTGATCGTTGACCGTTTGACCAAGTCAGCCCACTTCTTGCCTATCAGGAAGACCTATTCGATGGATAAACTGGCAAGGTTGTACTGTAGTGAGAATGTACGGCTGCATGGGGTTCCTGCCAGTATTATTTCTGGCAGAGACCCACGATTTACATCTCGGTTCTGGGTTAGTTTACAGAAGGCCTTGGGAACTGAACTGCGGTTCAGTACGGCTTATCACCCGCAGACTGATGGACAGTCTGAGAGGACCATTCAGACCTTAGAGGACATGCTTCGAGCCATCACTTTGGACTTCACGGATGGTTGGGAGTGCCATCTTCACTTAGTGGAATTTGCTTATAATAATAGTTATCATTCGACGATCCAGATGGTACCTTTTGAGGCTTTGTATGGTAGGAAGTGTAGATCTCCGGTGCTATGGGACGAAGTAGGTGAAAGTCGTGTATTGGGACCGGCTATGTTAGCACTCGATGCCGAGAGAGTTCAGATTATTAGATGGAGATTATTAGCTGCCCAAAGTCGGCAAAAGAGTTACGCAGACAAGAGACGGCGGCCACTTGAATTTGATGTCGGTGACCATGTGTTCCTTCGGATTTCTCCGAAGAAGGGTACGACTAGGTTCGGGTATGCTGGTAAGTTAGCTCCGAGATATATGGGTCCCTTCGAGATACTGGAGAGAGTTGGACCCGTCGCATACCGCTTAGCACTTCCACTGATGTACTCTTATATCCATCCGGTGTTCCATGTGTCCATGTTGCGTAAATACATCGCGGATTCATCTCACGTGTTGAGCCATGGTACAGTCCATGTCCAAGAAGATGCCACGTATGCCGAGATGCCTGTAGAGATCCTAGAGCGCAAAGAGCTCAAGCTGAGAAATAAAGTAATCAGCCTGATTAAAGTCAAATGGAGACACCACCCTGAGAGTGAGACTACTTGGGAACGTGAAGACGAATTTATGAGAAACCATCCGGATCTGTTTCCAGGAATGGAGGAGTAAATGAGTGATCGTTGTATCAATGCTTTTGTAACCTTATTTGCTTATCAGTAATAAATATGTTTTGAATTTGGGGACTAAATTCTTTGAAGGTGGGTATAATGTTACGTCCGTGATAAAAAACGGACGAAAGAGAGAAACTTTTAAAGTAAAATAATAGTAAAGTAAGTGGGTGATGGGACGTTGCTGGAAACGGTGGTCAAACCCATCCCCTCACCCATCACCCGTTGTCGCGTTTCACTCTTTCCCCTCTATTTCTCACCGTCGCTCTCGCCTCTCTCCATCACGAACAACGAACGCCTCCTCCTCCTTCTTCGATCGGCGCTTGCCCTCCTCCTTTGCTCGCGTCTCCTTTCCTCCTGCCGGCGGACGCTGACTGGCGATGAGCTTTCGCCGTCCAACGACTGAAAATCCGGCCGTCTTCGCCCCTACCTTCTTCTCCCTCGCGTCCGACGGGAAACTTCAGATCCGACGTCCAACGCGTCTCCGGCGACTCCAGCGACCTTCCTCTGGCCTCGGCGGACGTTTCCGCCACCAGCCGACGCCTCCCCGACACCTTCTTCTCCGGCTCCGGCGAGTTGCGCGAACGGCGCCGCCGAGCCTTCGACCTCAGATCTACGCGGTCTCCGGCGTCTCCCTGGAAAACCGACAGTACGGCCGGACTCACCTCGCCGGCGGCTACCTTGTGGCACTTCGGAAATTCCGATCGGTCGCCGAAGTCACTGTTCCGGCGATCACTGTAGCGGCGGCGCTACTGTTCCGGCGAATATCGAGTTCCGTGCTGACGACTCGGTTACGCACGCGTGGTTGGTTCTCGCGTATCCCAACTTCCGGTGGTGATTATTGCGTTCGCACGTGGCTGTGAACTAGGTTAGTACCCGTGCTCCGTCTCCGTACACGTATTATACGAACGCATGCGAACATAACCCTGGACTCACGTATACCTGTCAAACTCGATTTAATAACTTGGTACGACCTGATTAGCATAATGAAACCGGATTAGCATGTTAATTGGTGTTAAATGGATTAAAATAAAATGGTGTGACTTATACATGATTTACCCTGTTAGGTCCTATTGATTGATACTTGACACTGTGTTGGTTGGATCTTGTACTGTTCGGCTACTGTTGAGGTAGGGATTCTACCTCCGTTCTTTGTTACGGTGCCAACCGCATGTGTAGTTAGCGGCACCTCCCTTATTGCTTATTAGCACTATTGATTACTGTTCTAATTCCCATTCTACTCTGCGTACATTCCTGTTGACATAAACTGTTGCATGAAACATGGTATGAGTATTTTCGTTTCTTGCATGTTTACTTGTAGTTGGTAGGTGGTATGAGTTCTGTATATGTACATTGAGGATTGACTATCTAGCGATAGACATGTCAGTATACCTCAGATACTGCCTGTGAGATTTCTGTCGAGACTGTATGATCGTCTCTGACCGAGAGAGTCCTACGTTATGGGCTTGAGGTCTGTTATCAACCCAATGAGGGGTTGTACTGAGTGTAGGACGCTACACTAGCGGGGTGTCGACGGACAGTTGTCTCTACTGTTCGGGGAGCCATCAGTAGGGACCACTCTATTTTATAGAGTTGCGGGTCGTGGACCACTGCTGTACCAGCTCTCAGATTTTATCTGTGTATGAGGATACATATATATTGATATGTATATTGAGATTTGATTATACTCTATATGGTCATATAGAGTCGTGGTAGTGTTATGGTAATTCCCTGTATCTGATCATGCACCATATCATTGAAATATCCCTACTTAGCCTCCGGCTAACCCCCTTCGGTTTGCCTCCAGGTTCAGGCGCGGCTCCACCTGGAGCAGAGTAGATAGTTGGTAGTTGACCACCAGTCTGGGTGGGTTGTGATGCATTTTGGTCTGTTGTTATTTATATGTTATGTTGTTGGACTCTGTCGACCGCTGCGCCGGTCATGTTATCTGTTGGTTTGTCGACCGCTGCGCCGGTCCTGTTGTTGTTATTTCTGTTGACCGCTGCGCCGGTCTATATTTTGTATCTGTCGGTGTTGTATTATGGATATTAGAGGCCGGGCTGGCCTCTATTTAGACTATTTTATTTGAGTCTGTACCCTTCGGTTGTCAGGAGTGATTGACAGGTACAGTGTTGTGCATCCCGAGGTCCGGGATTCCCGGCGTGGGATTCAGGTGGATTTTTGGGGCATAACACCCTGGCTCTAGTTGTCGAAACCTTTGAAAGTTTAATCCATTTCTTATGGTCACTAAAACTGAAATCTGCCAGATCTCAGTACAGACATGTTAGCTTTTGCCATTTGCATTTGGTGAAGACTGAATACTGGTGTGGATATCAGGTAGGAGATAATTTACTACCAAAATTGTTTAGAGAACACAAGAATTTTGTATGTACCTGTTTAATAATCTTTGGAACTTGGAAGTGGAGGCAGGAGGATGAAGAAGACTCCTTGCATGAACTTGGAAAGAGTTACCTGTCACAATGTTACAACATAGTTCATTCTTACACAATCTAATGAACTTAATCTTCATTAGGAACCACGGATGCATGTGGATGCATATCATCAGCGTATGGGGGGCGAGTCATCCAAGTACCTGGGCTGGAATGATGCGACATGGCCCCCCTCAGCAGGTCACCGCCCAAGCGAGCCCCTTCTTCCAACAGAGCAGCTTGAAAAGAAGGTTGCAGTTCAGGAAGGTGAGATGGAAAGGCGTGCTCAAGAAAACCGGAGATTGGCTGCAAGTAACGTGGCCATGAGGCAGGATCTTGCTGGTACTAAAACAAAATTCCTCCAAGATTTATAAATTTATCTGTGGAATTAAAAGAACACTGAAGAGGAGAATAATGGAGGATGGCAGGGCAAGGTTGAGGATGAGAAAAATCCAAAGGAATGATCAAGAAGGGAAGCTATTGGAGGAGAAAGTAATATATCGTTTATTTCATCTTCTATGCTACTATTAGAGCAAACGACCTGCGCATGACATATTCAATCTACAATATATTATTCACTTACATATTCTTTATGATATGTCATTCATTTTCACATTCTAAATGTAGGAATTTGAACTTAATAATTTTAATATAACTATTATATTTTTGATGCAATATAAAATTTAGAATATTTCTTTCGTCAATATGATTAATGTGGAGTAATACTATGGCCATTTGAATCTGGGCTAACCTGATTCAAATAACCTAGTTAGATTTAAAACAGCTGAATGCTTCCATGTCCCACTAACTGTTCTCTCACTTCAATGTTCTCCCTTTACGAAGCAGCTTTAGTGCTATGATGATCAGTGAGAGGGAAACCAATTAACACAAAGTTTTAGAGCTGACTAATGGAGGCCAAATGAAACAAAAATTAGAGGGGTCAGCCTAGCAGTCTAAAATTTAGGGTTTTCTCAGTCAAAAAAGTATATTGCCAATCCTTCACATTCATGTTCTTGCCCAGCAATCATCTTTACCCTCTTAAAAGATTCAGTTCATTAATGCCATCGAATCCCCTTTCAGATATGAAGATATGAGAACATCTGCTATGAAGATATGAGAACATCTGCTCAGGGTTGGCAAGAATTGTTTACAAAAAGACACCAAATCTGGACAAACAAAATAGAAATCCTTTCAAGATTGTAGGAGCCACCAAGTCCAGGTATGGAAACTGCTACACATAAATGAGGTCACATACAGGAAAAAAAAAAACTGGACTTATTTGGTTTTGCTGACACACATTACAACATCTGGAAAGAAAACTGGAGGGCAGACATCAGCAGAAACTTACTAGTAAGAGATCCAAATGGCTAAATCGCCAAATCATATGTTACAATATCGCTGTCACAAGAATCTAGTCTGTGACAGATGAGGAATACATTAACAAATAAATTTCAACTGAAAAAGAATCCAGTGAATAACAAAATTATTTGGATGTGAGTCATCATCATATCACAGATCAAGAAAAATGAATAAACTCCTTAACTCCATGGCTAGAATCGACTGATATCATTTAGAAACTTGTAAGAATTGCTGCAAATATAAACAGGATAACTATATGTGCTTGTCTCTTCTTCATGTTGATCATCCACTGGAGTCAAGCACTCGTCTGCAACACCAGACTAGTGCGCAGTTCGTTCATGGATGTGAGTTATCATTACATCTCAATCAATCAATCAACTATGCTACCAATTTTCTCAGCCACTTTCGCGTTTGCAGTTTCCAGGAAGAAGGTACCTGTACTGCTCAGCATTCTGTATCAAGTAACCAGGAAGATGAATGGCAGAGTATGAACTAGGAATTGGACCCAGCTTGGCAATGATCTTCTGGAAGGTGTGCTCCTCAGGAAGCATGTCGAAAAGGTCAGCTCCATGGCATATCACGTCCTGGATTCTTGAAGGATTCAAGAAGTAGGCAAATCTGATGCGATCCACATGGCTGTATGCCTTCATCTTGAAGGTGAAGTCGCTGATTTGCCGGAAGCAGAAGCTGCAGTGCCACCCGGAATCGGCTAACAGGAGGTCACCCTGACGGAAATGGGCGTATCTTGTCTTCCCCGCTCGGTAGCGGTGGACTGAAGCCCTCCAGCTATCATCATCGAGGTAGAACTCAAAGGAGTAGAGGTAATTGCGGAGCTGGAGATGAAGCTTCTCCGGGATGTCATCGCACCACCTGAGCAGGTCGATGGTGTGACCGCTTGGGATCTCATCGACATCGGACATGATCAACAGATCATCCTCGCTGATGCCGGCGATCCGAATGAGCTGGTCCAACGCCACTCTCTGGTAAGACTCTTCCACGAAAGGATTTTCTCCTTTCACGAATCGTCCCCCCACGGTGCCGTAAGTCAGCCGTGACTCGGCAAACTTGAATCGGTGGCGATTCTTAGCGAAGAAGAGGGGCTTCCTTTTGCCGGTGAAGGTCGAATTTGACTCGAGCAGGATGAACTCCGAGACGTACGGGCTGAGCTCGTTCCACCGGATTTCGAGGATGTCGAGCTCGTTGCTGAACAAGACGGCATCGAAGACGCGCCTCGGAATCTCCCGGACGCCCCACCCGTGGAGCTTGCACAGGTTCTCCATGGAGGCATTCTCAGCGTGGTAGTGGGGTATGATCGTGAAGGGCTTCGGAGGGGATTCCCACAGTGGGCGAAGGAAATAGGTAAGCTTTTGGCCGTGGACATAGATGACGAGTACGAGGATGGGAACAGCGACGAGGAGAAGCAACAATGCCTTGAGATCGAATCCACTCAGCGCGCACCGGAGTCGCCGGGACATGCTCAGAGCTGCCTTCGAAGCCTGCAACAAAGATCGAACACAAGGCCCTAAGAACAGCTAGAATCGAACAACCAAGAAAAAAAAAGGAGCGACTGACACAACTAAGAACCCTACAGTACCAATCGCTCCACAGATCCAAATTTCAAAAATGGGGCAAATGAAACAACTGGAGATGTTCGTATCCCACGAATCCGATCCACGATTACAAGTTTTTTTTTCAAGTAAATCACACCAGAAATTGCACAAAAAGATCCAAATTCGAACAAAGCGAAACTATAGGTCTCGGAAAACCTAGAAAATCAGATTAAGATCTTACCCCGCCGCAGACATTATTCTCGCAGATGTCATCCCTCTTCTTGCAACAATATTGACACCCGGCCTCCGGCATACTGAATTCATAAACACTCCCAACAAAAACCAAGATCAATTTTATTTTCTCACGAACAAGATCCGCCTTTGTGCCTCCTCCACTCCAAAACTATTTTCGTGGATGCTTCCCTGCACGGATCGGATCTCGCAGTTTCTTCCCGACCGCCCGATTAATCCAATCTCCGGCCGCTCCCTCTTCCTCCTCTTCCCTCTTGCTTTTCGTCTCTTGTGTGATGTAGTGGTGGTATGCTGCCTCGGTGTGGCTCCCTACCTCTCTCCCTCCCTCTCTCTCTCCTCTCGTCTCTCTAATAATATTAACTACAGTATATAACACCCCAAGCCCCGCTAATTATAGCCGTTTGCAAGGTGTTCATGCTCTTTCTCTCTCCCCCACCACTTCGTCTCCCCCGAAGCTTCACCCAAAATAACTCCTTTTTTACCAGTTACCAAAGCCGGAAAGCATCCAAACCCCCGGCGAAAGCCAATCTCATGCGCGATGGTGGCCGTGGGGATGCAAGAAGGGGTTCTTATGCAAGGCGAGGACAGGAGGACAAACACTACGAGGAGGCAACCGCGTCGGGAGTTGGAACCGTGGGGAGGAGGGCGATGATCGCAAGGTTGCAAGGGCCGAGGAGGCTGCGGCGGAGGTTGAGCCGTTCAAGTTCCCAAGTGCTGCTGCGGCGGAGCGCGCCACATTTAATGGGCCGCGGTCGCCGCTTGACTCTGCCGTGTCCCTACCGGCTTCGTTGTCATCAACACGTTATTTTCGGAGCTCTTATCTGTCAATTACATATAAAATTAACGGGCGCTTGACTTCAATGACTTGTTCAATCTCGACGAAGTTGTTCTTGCAAATTTCTTCTCATCAAAGTAACTGAAAACTCAGAAGAGGAAGAAGACGAAAGTACCATCCGATTCGACGCGTCTTCTTCTTTTGGGGACAGAATCACAGGAAGGTATCGATTACTCACCTATTTTGTTCATCCAAATTGACGCTGATTATTTCTTATAAATATACATCAGTAAACTGTAAAAAAATTCAGGAACAAACAAGACCATATATTCTGATTGAAAATAGTGAGATCATGTCAACGTGTAACAAATCTGAAAAATTTAATGCACTAGATGCGATCTCAGTTGATTAGAACCAAACTCATTTATGATTATTAGAACTCAGGAGTAAAATTGGGTAGACTTGGTCGAGGTCCTTCACCATATTCAACTTTAAGCTTTTGTGCTTAATTAGATTGACTTGCAGTCAAGTCAACATGAAGATAAGTGCGCAAACGTACTTCACCTGTCAAGGTGGAGAAGAGTTTCTGTGAGGCACTTGACTAAACAAATCAACCCTTTCACGTTCAACCCTGTCAATTTGAAAGCCATTTGGTTCTAAATATCAGTGAAGTTTGAAGCATTACTACATTTAAAAACTGAATAATGATTTAAAAAATATCATTAATTAATAATTAAAGCATATTAACTTAAAATATATTTTTACATTTAATTGCCACTGACTCTAAAATCTTAGAATGCTCCAAAATATAATTGTTCAACTAGTTGACTAATCTTGGAAATTACAAGGAACATATCAAAGACAATTATGATCTCATTGAATAAAAAATTTCAATTCTTTGAAGATTTGGCAATCATTTCATATAAAAAATTTCAATCTTATGACATAATACATTTTTTACTGTGCCAACTAGCAAACCTTAGCTTCCACTGAAAAGACTCCAAAAATTTCCTTTTCCCTACCCTCAAGAGACAACTATGGAAGTTGTCTTGTTAAAGTTGTTTAATTTAAAGACCCAATCACTTAATCCCATGTCAACCATGAAGTCCTTCCCTATGAGATCATGCTATGGAATATTCTTCTCAACAAATGATTATTATATGAAAGCCTTGCAATTTTCTACATTTGATTGACATTAACTATGCTTGTTTGAGTCATTAAACTTGGACTCATGCTCTAAGATTAAGTATAAAAATAAGGTAAGTCCTAGTCTTGCCTATCAGTCTTTTTATATAATAATCTTTAAATTAAATAAATAAGAATTATTATCTCAATTAGTCCTTACTTTCAACATAAGCATAATGACAACATAGGCTTGATCAGCTTAAAGGTACAAATGAGGTGGGTATGATCACATTTATAAATTAGAAGAAAGTCAACCATAATTAATTAACCTAATTGTGTTGTCATGTGGATAGGTTAGTTCAATGAATAATATGAGACATTATTATTATTATTATTATTATTGTTATTGTAAAATAGTCTCAATAGTTATGAATTGGATTACGAATAAATGAATAGTGAGGAATCATTAATAGTTTCTTTATCCGATTTAAGAACAACATTACTTGCACTCCTCAAATTGAGAGGATCAGCGTCTAATATTGTTGAAGAAAAAGGATTCTCTTAATCCGTTGACCTATTCTAAGTGTATCATTGTTGATTTAATTAATTATTTAGGACATGTAGAGTACATACCTAGTACTACTCAGTTCATAAGATTGAGAAAAAGGAAATAAAATTATTTAAATTGATGAAGAGATAACATTTGAGTGAACTAAAATCGACCAATTGGGATAAGATTCCACAATGAAGTGGATGTATGGATATGGTGATTGACTTAGTCCAAATCATATGCAATTGAGTCCAGCTCTATCCGCACTCTAAATTTTTGGATCAATGTGGTTAGTCAATCTATCTTAGTTCATCGATAGACAAAAGAAAGAAGAGGACTTGAATTTCATGCATAAATCCAAAGCTATTAGAATTAGAAACGAATGATTTTTCTATGGAAAAGAGAGGTGTGTAGCATCGTGTCAACTTTGGTCTCTAGTAAGAGAACCACATGAATGCTTGGTTAAAAAAAAATAACAATTAAATTTAATTAAGATCAATAATTTTTTTATGTTCTTAATTAATTTTTTTTTAAAAAAATATATATTACTTTACATTTGTGTAACCATCTATGTAAGTAACCCAATAAAATGTGAAAATTATAACACTTTATAGTGGAATAATTAAATAAATACCTATAGGAAATGAGGAAAAAAAATAGTAACTTGGTATTTTGACTTGACTTTAATATACAATTAGTTAATGATTACCCTTGGCACTGGATGCAAGCAACCAATAGTTGACCTAACTCCTCAACTGTATATTTTACATTTAAAGAAAAAAAACAATGTCTTTGTCTGCATTAAATTCCGATTATTCGATAGTTAATAGCTACATCAATTTAGGTTTACGTTGACTTTCCTCTCTATGGAATAAAAATCTTACACAAAATTAAATTTAATTAGAGCCTCAGAAAATCAGAGCAAAAATCTCCACACTTGCCATGACTCCTAACAAGGAGGTGAAGGCCTTTCTTTTCCAAAGTTCACTTAATTCTTCATGCTCGTTGACTGTTCTCACAATGTACGACTTTTTGGCACGCCACCACCGATTGAAGCTTTCAGCGTGCCGAGGAACCGTTCACGAAGCCAATGCTCCTTTGACCAACCAGCTCAGCCGAAACACAGACGTTGACCTGGTGGTATAATTCAAGTGAGCGGAAAAGACGGCGGCGAGGGAATCAGATTGTGAGCTCAACATTGGTTGGCAGCTCGGAGGCCAACAGGAGGCTTGATTGCCTCCACGCAATTGATTAAAAAAAAGCTCATTGCCACTAAGTACGTGAACATGGATGAATGGATGAATTGTTCATCACTGATCCATTGATAAAGTCAACCCTCAAGTATCTGTTCACAGGTAATCGTCCAATCAGACGGATTTATGTATCTTTCTTTCTTTCTTCAAAGAAAGAATGCAGCAAATATGAAGAATTTGATGTGTATTGATTTTTTTAGAAAATTATCTTCTTCCTTATCTTTGGGCCTTTTGGGCCCAGTTTAAGCAACAAAAGATCTTATCTTACAGTTGGGCTCCATGGACCTTGTCCCACGGTAATGGAAGATATTATTTTTGCTTGGAAATCTTACGTAAAAATCTTATACAACACTTATATATTGGTCCATACAGGGTATCACGTGCTCATGTAATGTATACAGAAATTGGATCTCACAGTTCTCACTTACAGCTCAGAGAGTAATTGGATCATATCAACTCTTATTCATTGTTTCTTGTCTGATAACGTTGACTTCTAGGATTAAGTCAAAGCTGCAGACTTAATTTATTCATATCCCTGACAGTTGGTAACTTAAAGGTCCAATCTTGCTTTGACCTTTAAGTCACCATCGTCTTCACAGATAAAAGTTGATGAAGTGAAAACTGAAGGAACCTTTGCTCTTTCCTTCATCCTTAGTGCTTCTTGTGCAGAATGATGCAACTGATTCCTGCATGGAAATTGGGCCACAGACAAACACCCCAACTTCTGAATCTTCTGCGCTCATGTCAAACCCAGAGAGAATTTCTGCAAGAGTTTCAAATTCTAATCAGAATTTGAATTAGGGTAAGGAATTTAAACGTTGACTTGGCCACAAGAAGAAAAAAACATAACCTGCTAGATTAGGCCTGCTGCCAAAGCTTATCTCATGCTTCCCCACTACTTCAGCTTGTACTTTTGCGAATGGCATTTCTGCACTTGTTTCCTTCTTGTGAGGACATGGCTGGCCTCCACTCTTTGGCTTCCTCCTCCATCTTGACAGAACAGTGGCCACTGCGCAGCAACTTGCAGCAATGGTAATGGAGCAGAGAACAAAAAGGTCCCCGACCCATGATGGATTGTTCTCATCGGAAGATTTCTTTCCTTTGTGCAAGAAAATAAGGCTCAAAAGGATAAGAGAAGCGAGAAAAACGACGAAGCAGAATGCTGTGATCATAGCCTTCCAAAGCAGTCCTTCGGCCAGTGGGACAGCATCCTTGGGAGAAGCCTTAGTGAAGGTGATCGTCTTAACCATAGATAAATCTTGCAGTAGCTTGTCAACTGTAACTGGTGGTGCATCTTCTTGGGTCACAAAAATTTTCAGCTTGAGATTTCCAAGCTCAGCAGATTGGTTGAGTAACAATGGAGAAATCAGAGCTAGCATGCTGAGATCTTGAACCTTCTTCACTGCATATATTAGCTGCACCTTGGTTGGCTTCCTATCCATGCCGTCATTTCTTGAAGCAATGTCTTCAATAATGCTCAGAAATGGAGATATCCCAGATCCACCAGCAATCAACACTAAGCTATTGTACCTGATTCAGTGTCCAGAGTTTAGTTTCAGATTGGAAGTAGGAGAAATTGTGTATTAGTTCATAAAACTTAATGAGTCTAGACGATCGTCGTTCCCTTGTATTGTCAAGTCAAACATAGTCAAAAGCATGAGGAGAGATAGGAAAATAGTAGATTTTGGAACTTCCATTAGATTAAGTATAATATTCACTGACAAGGGATACTTACGAGCAATGAACTCAGAATTTTGAATTTGCAACCAGAGTTCAGTTTCAGATCATGCTATTGATCCAAAATAGCCAACAGCAAGAATTTTAGTCATCATAACATTCAAGATATCTTTGCTTTTGTTACATAAATCAGTTGTGAAATGCATGAAAGTTTTCTTTTACCTCCGGTATTCAACAGTTGCTGGACCGTAAGGGCCTTCAACTGCTACTGGGATGTTGTTCAGATGATCAGAGCTGCCTTCGACCGCTGAAGCCACCATGTTGTAGAGGCCAGTAGTCCAGTTTCCATGGCACTTGACCAAGATGGACAGTTCAGAACTATCCATGTTGGAGCTAGAAGTTATGCTGAAAGGGTGCCATTGGAACTTTGATATGGTTGGAACTTTAATGAAGATCATGCTTGTTGGAGTGTAGCTCATGCCTGTGATAGAAGATTCAGCAACTATTAATTTCACAAAAGAGTTTGGTGAATCAGAAAAAAGAAACTGCTCACAGGCATGTTTAGGGAGAGTTAGCTTCACTGCTCCGCAAGGCAGTGTGCTCGCAGAAGCTACAAGAGTCGTTTTCCTCGACTGAATGATGCGCAAGATTTTGTCGACCACAAAGAGAAGAACACCAGCAAGAACCAAATAGAAATGCTTGTCTCCAACATGCATCAAGAAGAAGAAGACGAAGACTATATAAAGGTGGTGAACCAGGAAGAATAGCTGGAATTGCTTCCTTCTTATTTGAGGAAGTGATGTTATCCAGATGATTACTCCAGTTGCCAAAGCGATTGCTCCAGCGATATTTACACGCCCTATGGATTGCCATTTTATAATCTGTCATTGGAGAGAAAGAAAATAAGGAAATGAATGAATGTTCAGAACTGCAGAATTATAAGCCATGCATGCAAATTTCAAAACAGGAGGAACACAAAATCAATATGAACTCAATTGTAAGCATGGACATAGTCATTTACCTCCTCCAACAAGCTCCTTTTGACAGTCCATACGAACATTATAGTGAAGCCATGCAGAAGTGAGAGCAATATCATCACATTACCAATCCAAATATGATATTTCACTGAAGCCTCAAACTGAATCCCAAGTATCCTAAACACTGCCATCCCTCTCAGAATTGGCAAGAACAGTAGAACTAAGCATGCTTCACTGATCGAACCAATCCGAACACCTAGGCGCATCGTCTTTAGCTGCCATCTGAGACCAAACAGGAAGCAAATTTCAACAAGAACTGAAAAAGAACACAGGTACTGCCACAAACCCTGTCGTCTACCTGTTCAAATGAAGAGACTTGTTGGGTGTCATCTTCTTGAAGTCACTAGAGATATAAGAGTAATATGTCCAAGCCAGGAAGGTGATGAAAAGTGCTGCAGATAAGAGTTCTGCAGCTGAAACTATCCCCACTGGATTACTCATGATGATCAATGGATTTGTGAGTTTAGTCATCCATTGTCTCCTCCTCCCTCTGCTAAAAATTCAGAATTCTATCAACCATAAACCTATCAGTGAGTTGAGATTTCAAGATTTCGACTAAACTAATAAACTTCTATGTCAAACTATAAGTAGATAAATTGAGCATGAGTTTTATTATTAGATTAAGCATCTGATATGGTGATGCCACAATCAAATCTTTGCAAATTCCATCATTCAGCTAACCCAACAAGGAAACAAATGCAGAAAGCTCTTATTTACCACTATCTAATATATAATTAGTTTCTTTACTACTAGTTTGAGCTTTTGAGATAATCATAACTCCTATCAACTTAACATGGCATTATGGCTTCCATTGTTGGCTCGCCCTTATTTTCTCTATTATTTAGTTCATCGAATCGTTCAGCTTATATTGAGCCATAAAAGTTGCAGAAATCTCTCAATTTAGAATTACCTTCTCTGCTCCTTTTGAGCAGTCATGTACAAGCAGATGTAGACAAGCGCTGCCACTGCTAGAAGTGGGAAACAGTACACCAACACTACGAGACCTGCAAAGTCAGTAGAACTCAATCAAGAGCCAAAAGAATTCGCAACCCGAGAGGTGATTTTCTGCATCTTCTTGTACCGTTGTCTCCCAGGATGGTGCCGCCGGCCCTGTCTTCGGCGACGTGCCATGATCTCTTCCAATGCTGAGTCGGCCTGGCGATCCAGATGCAGGCCAATGCTGCAAGTAGCGTGGCCGCCGACAGCTTCAGGAGCAGAAGAGGCGTAGCCATGCAAGCTGGAAGCTTTGTTTCACTTGCTGTACTGAAGGAGAATGGCGGCAGGAACCGCCCCTTTTCTAAGCTGTGGATTTTAGTGGGGGGAGGGGATCCAATCGGGGCAAGTGAAGCTAGTTGCTCCATTGCCGAAACTGACTCTGGATCCTCTGCAACGTAGTGGACTGATTCGATTGGATTACAGGAATTGTATGGTGTCAAGTAAGATGGAACAATTACGTCGGTCCTTCTGCTCCACTTTCTTGTCGCTAATGATTGCGGAGCTGAGATAGTGTAGGGTGGGCGGCGCGTCATCTGAGGTCATCGTAGTTCTGGATTTCCCTCACTCCAAGGTGGCCGTCAATTTGCAGGGTTATGGAAAGCTGACAAAAGGAGAGGATCACACATGGATACACCACATTCCAGGTTGCAGTTCATGGGCTGTATAAAATTTAGTGAGTGTATCAATCAAATGAAGGAGATGGATTCTTGCCAGGGAGGTCCAACTGCGTGAGCCCCCCCTCCAGCCCCGCCACTAATGTTTGACCGTGGCTCTGCTTCGAGGAGGAAGAGAGGGTGGCGGGCTCCGGCAACCTCCCAAAAAGTATTGGAAAGGTTGTTCTTGCGCTACTCACGCATCGGCACGTGATGAGCCCGTGGCCTGGGTGGCCACGTCGGCTTGGCAGTCCTCGCTGGCCGGCGCTGCGCGGGCGGAGTGGACGGTCGCCGCTGCCTTTCTGTTGCCTCTTCTCCATGCCCTCATGTACGTGATAAGCGATGGTCTCTTATTGGGCATGGGCTTCTCAAGCTACTCACTGAAATATGGGCTTGGGCTTGGCTAAGCTACTGTGAAGGCTGCAATGAGTCTTGTTTTTAAAATAAACAAAGTTTATGTTTTGATTTTGATTATTTGATTTATTGAGACAGTTTAGGGTTAGCCCCGCTTTAATAGATTATAATTATGCTAAATTGTATTGTATTATATAGCATTATTAAAATTTATAAGATATTTAGTTAATAATTTTTTAATTGTGTTGTATTGCACTGCATCACCAGTAACAAG
Organism: Costus lasius; assembly: GCA_027563935.2. Lineage (NCBI taxonomy): Eukaryota > Viridiplantae > Streptophyta > Magnoliopsida > Zingiberales > Costaceae > Costus > Costus lasius. The sequence continues at coordinate 11,294,270 of CM050447.1, read as the reverse complement.
TTGTGCTTTCTTTGTCAATCCCAGGAAGAGATAATGGCGCATTTGTTTTTTGATTGAGGGAATTGCCATGGCTTGAAAAGCAGTGAAATAAAGGTGCAATATCTCCTGTCCTGAGAACTCGTAGCCCCAAGTTATTGATTGTATTAGTATAGTATAAAAATCTATTAATGTAATTGCCATTGTGAAAAAGCTTTTGTTTATGGGATTTATTTATGTCTAGAAAGATTATAATAGTCAAATGCTTAACAATAAAAGCAAAACGTAAGGGAAAATTCTTCACAATTTGAGCTATGCTTTCTGAACCAAAGTCAATTATCTTGTGACCTATGCCAAAATGGACCAGAACACAAGTATCTTTCTAGACTCGTGGGAATCTCGGTTGGCTACCATTTATCACGTCAATTAAGCTTCAAAAGTGATTCCTATTGTGCTGTGATGTTTATGTTGGTCCTTTGTAGTTGTTTGTGTCATGTTGTCTTGGATTTGTGTTTGTCATATGACTTGATGAGGAGCAGGTTGTGTTCCTAGTTATTATGTTGATGGCAGTGTAGCCTATGAATAGGATGCACTTTGTCTGACTCTTTGAAGTCATGTAGAGTATGTAATTAGCCAATGTCTTTTTCCTTGTATATTATCATTAAAAATATTTATTAGCCTTAGGCAAAAAAAAGTTTAACTATTGTTAAAATTTAAAATAATAAATAAATATATTATTTTAAATTATTTAAAATAATAAATAAATATATTATTTTAAATTATTTAAAATAATAAATAAATATATTATTTTAAATTATTTAAAAATAATAATATATTTTATTTTTCTTTAGTATTAAAATTTTAAATAAAATTATATAAAATATTTTTTTAAAAAATAAATTATAGCTTTTCTAATTTTTATTTTTTATTAGTAAATAGTTTCTAACTATTTTTTAGGTAAAAAAAACTACTTGCAGGCTAAACATGTCCTTAATAACTCGAATTAAAAAAAGCAGCTGATCTAAATTCTAAAGGAGATGCAAGCTGTTAGCCCTAAGCGCTGGGCCCAGGCCCAACTCGCTGCCCAAGCCCATTCTTAGGGAAGTGGGTTAATGGGTTGTGGGTGCAAATCGAGTCAGCGGGGCGAAGCTCCGTTTTGAGGGCTAGGGCTACAGTGCGAGGTGGGTTCGCCCGCGTGCACAGTATGCATTCGTTCGAATGCGAACGGCGGTTGGTCGGCTTCCCCCTTTCTCCCCCAATCTACCCTTCACCGTCCGGTGGCTTCCGGCGAGAGGCTCCCGGTGGCGGCGATGGTCTCTTGCGGCTTCCTAGTGGGTTGGGGTGCGGTGGTATGGGACGCAACGAAGCTTGGGGGCGGCGTTCCTCTTTCCTTCCTCCTCCTTTCTCTTTGGTGTCACCGGTGGTGGAGCCAGCGGACGGACGTCCGCCGAGGTACATTCCTACCTCCTCTCGCTCCGGCTCCGTTTGGCGGGTAGGTCCTTGTCGGCGAGCGTCGCTGACTTTGTTTGATTCTCCCCTCACCGTGTTCCTTCTAAATCTCGTCGTTTCCGGTGGAATGGTGGTTGGCCGGCAAGGTTGGGCTTGTCTAGCGAGGCTGGGGGCTTCGGCCCTCTTCTTGGTGGTGTCCGGCGAACATGGATGGGTTCGCCGGCACTTCCCTAGTTTCCATAAAGGTCTGGCTTGGTCAGACGGTGCTCCGGCGAGCCTCAGGCAGGTCTCCGATGGGCTTCGATTTTTGATCTACTGCCTTGATTTCCATGCGTGTGCCTCTCACGGGTTCTGGATGCGGTGCTGATGCCTTGCATTTTAGTAGTGATTTTTACTGATATTCCATGATGAATTTGGGCTTATTTGAATACTTTTACACTCTTTTAAGGCTTATTTAGTTAAAAACTTTTAGAATCTTCACTTTTCGTCTGTCTTATTGAATTTCAGGTAAAATCACCCAATTTTGAAGTCTTTTTGAAGAATCTAAGAGCATGAGGTGATTCCTTATGAGAAGACGAAGCTGCCCGTAAAATTTGAGCTTAATCGGAGCTTTTTCTGGACTTCACGGTCGGGTGACGTGATCTTGCCGAAGGACGTAATTCAGCACGCGCGTCACTGCCTGGTGAACCCGGCGGGGTTCACCGATGATGTCAAAGGTTTTTGAAATCTGCCGCACACTTACTGGCAGGTGAACCCCATGGGGTTCACCCGTGATTCTGTCTGAAGATACTTGCACAAAAATATGCCGAGGATTTCACTGGTAGGTGAGGTTCACCTGTGATTATTTCACAACAGATCTGCGCCGTGCACTTCACCACCTGGTGAACCCCACGGGTTTCGCCTGTGAAGCTGTCGGAACAGCCCGACCTCCACTTGGTTTCTCACTGATTCCCGGCCCGATTTAAGTCCAAATTTAGCAAGTGAGGATTCTATGGAAATCTGATTCGAAGGAGAGGGCAAGGAACATAAAATCCCTAATTATCGTACCATATTTGAGGAGCAATCGAGGAAAAGCGAGTTAGGGCGAGTTGACCGACACCCCTTCAGTATTTTGGCGATTTTGAACCCGATTCAAGTCCAAATTTAGCAAGTGAGGACTGTTTGGAAAGCTTACTTCGAGGCGAAGAGAAAGAATATAAATCCCTAAATTTCATGACCTAAGGGGAGAGCAATCACACGACGAAGCGGCTAGGGCAGAAGAACACGATGATTCGGCTACTTCGAGCAGATTTCTGGAGATTCGATCATCGAAACCCTGTGATTCTTGTTTATTTCTTTCGGTTTATCTTCTCCTCTCTCTTAGAAATCTTTTCATGTGATTTTCCTATGATTAAAGAGAGTATTTTGTGCGTTGTGACGATGGTTGTAGCGTAAACCTATTTTCAGGGCTAGGTTGAAGCCCTCTGACGATTCTTGTTTGCAACTTATGTTTTGATCTTGTTATTTGGATCATATCTTAAGCATATTTCACTTGATGCATTTAATTCTTGATTTGTACTCTGGCCAAGTATTATCATGTTATAGTTGTTACGGTTCATAACGAAAGTAGGACCGTAACGACCGAACCTTAGTGTGAATCTTGTGAAGGGTCGACACGAAAGTGCTTGTTCTTCGCTCGAGGGTCCATAATCTACCACGGAACCCATTGGGTTTGTCGAAAATAGTCCACCGCGAAAGTAGGAGACGTTCTAGGCAAACACCGGGGTGTACACTTGAAAGAGGGCACCTTGTACCCTAGGGTAGATTCCTTATGCATATTTGTAAATCCATGTAACTGATGTTTATATCTCAGCGCAAATAGAATCGTCGGAGTGGTGGAAACCTTTGCCCTGATATTCTCTCTCATATATTTTCCCTGTCGTAGTTGTTTGATTTCTTGTTTACTTTTGCTTAGTTTTAGTTTTCAAGTTCCAAAAGCCACAAATTGACCAGCTTAGATTCCAAGAATTAGATTTTCTAGTACTCACCTTGTTCCCTGTGGGAGACGATATCTTTTATATTACTTCGACATTTCCGTGCACTTGCGGAATGTGTCAAGTTTTTTGCGCCGTTGCCGGGGAACAACGGTTGATATTAGCATACTTCTAAGGACTGGTAGACTAAGCTTTAGTTAGTTTTTCTTTTCTTTCTTTATTTTTGTTTCACACTGCTTTTTGCTTG